>JAYESA010000018.1:26026128-27401128 GCA_036927795.1 Iris macrosiphon | reverse complement strand
TATTCAGTCTTTATGATGCACGTCGACCAAAGTCGTAAGTCAGCAAAACACATACCACACAATGAAGTCAAAACTAAAATTTTATTGATATTTAATCATGATTACATATGGTGGAGATCTCACACCTAGATTTTTATTCTAAAAATTATGATTATACATATGAAAATCTATTATATTCAGGATTTCATATGATGGGGATCTATCACAGAGTCATCCCCATCTCTGTATCCCGTCTGCTTTTTTTTGGCGTAGAAGAAAGGGGCTCCTTAGTTCAAACCATAGTACATGGAGAAGAAATCCATGCTGTAGGCGATGATGCTATACATGACTGGGCCTGTTTAAATTATCATGGACCCATTTCTGTCTTGACTCGATGGAGGACATGGCGAGTCAAACAGAAGATGTTCCGCTATCGCCATCCAGCGCCACCGCTAGAAGTCACGGTTGGGGATTCCAATCCCAACCCTGTAGTCAGCACAGGGGATATATTAAGAGAGTAATTCCAGCAAGCTAGGTTTGAAGACAACGAACAGTCTTCTGGGTAATTCATTAGTTTAACATGAATGACGAAGCCTATGATATCCTTCAATGCTCCATCACACAAAGAGCATAGCGGTAACGATCTCCAGACGAGCCTCTCACCCATCGTTGAGAAGCGTCTCCTCTTGCGTCTTCTTGGCTGACAGCAAAGCTGATAGAGCCATATTGCTACGGTCACCTTCGTAGAATCATACTTAACGGTAGCCATACTCAAGCCTCACAGCAAGAAATAGATAAGTTTGGGATTGTTGGTAAAGTTTTGCTCCTATTTAAAGGAGAAAACATGCCAAAGTTTGGCATAACTCTCAAAAATTGTACCTAAAAAGTTGCATGCGTCTCCTCAAAGATCGCGTCAAAACCAATAAGTAAGTCAAAGATAAGTGCATGTCAGTCACGTCAGCAAATCTGTTGGGATTCTGTCCAAAGTGTGCGCACAAACATTTCAACAACGTTTATGCTTCTAATTCAAAGTATTTTGAATTCATCTGAACGAATTCAAAAACTTTGAAGGGGGTCTTGTAGAAGCATAAAAAGTACGACTCTTGAAGATAAACCCAACAGTGGAAGGATGGCGCACCCTCTACTTATTTCAGAAAGAAGATACGTACTTTCTTGAAACTTCAGAAGAAGGCGCACTTTCTTATTGTGGCGTACTTTCTTAATATTACAAAAGTTGGCGCACAAACGCTCAAAGACGCGCACTCTCACTCAGCACTTAATATAACAGACTGATAGCTGACATATGCAGAAACCGAAGAGTCAGAAGTCATCATTACAACAGTGTCGCGGCACCCAGACCCAGGTTGTTGTTTTGTGACCCAGCCGTTGTGCCAACTTCTTCAAAAGTGCGCCGCTGTGCCAATTTAATCAGAAGTGAGGCATTGTGCCGATTATTTACAAGAAAAACTTTATACGAAACTTTTATGTTAGAATTTTTTTTAAAAGTACAAAAAAATATCCTAAACAGGAATATAAGTATAATTGATTCTGGGAAAGTATAGTTGTAGAGATATGATCTGTGGACGATCACTTTACTCCTGGGATCACTCGACGATGAAGAAATGCGCACGATGACAAAGAATTGCACACGAAGTTGAAGAGATTGTCACTACCCCATTTCCTGAGCCGATTTTTTATTTTAATTTAGTTAATTGTGTATTAGTTATAATAAATTATATTTATAATTAATTGGTGGTTGTATTATTTTTCTATTGATTGTTTTAGTGTTTTGGCTAGCCTGGACCTATGTCAGACCCTAGTGGACCCATGTCCGACCCAATCCATACCCTTGTGAGACCTATTTTTGGGTTTAGAATATTTATTATATTTTTAGTGGGTTAGCTGGAGAGATTGTGAGTTAGTTTGAGTGCTTTTGGAACCCCAGAACCCAAACCCAAGTTGCTTCCTAAAGGGGAGGGCATTTTGGACATTTGCATAATGTAAAACCCCTTATTTCTTGCTTGGCCGGCCCTATTCCCATACGCCCAGACCCGATCGAACCACAGCCCCCTCCCCATTCCTTCTTCTTCTTCTCCACTCCTTCTTCTTCTTCCTTTCTTCTTCCAATTTTCCCACTTCAAGTATTCCCATTTCCTTCTCTTCTTTCTTCCATTTCTTACTTTTGTGTGAACCATAACCTTATATTTTTCTCCAACCTAGGTGTTTAGAGCCTAGACTTAGTGTGGAGGCTAGATTTGGAGGCTTGGAGCTTGAGGGAGGTAATTTCAAGTGGATTGGAGACTTTGGCTTGAGATTCCAACTCCCAAGAGGTAAATCCTAACTTTTCTCTTGCTAATTACTCTTATGTAGTGTAATTAGTGGTTTAGAACCTTCCTAGACCCTAAGACTACCCGTGGGAGGAAGTTGGAACTAGTTTGGTTGTGTTTGGAGACTTTAACACTAGGTTTTGTGTCAATTTCGGGTGAAATCCGAGATTGGCCCAATTTTAGGTGATGCCCTAGGTTAGACGGACCTAGGTAGACGTTGTCGGGTGTCTTTAGGGTTAGTACGTGTTTCCGTTCGGATACGTGAAGTCGTGTCGCAGAGAAATGGGCGTTTCGGGCGTTTTGGGGGTTTTCGTCGTCGCCGGTTCTATGTGCGTGCACGTTCTTGCCACGGACCTAGAATCGATGAGTTAGCATTTTTTCTAGGATCTAGACATCTTTTAGAACCGGTGAATAAATTTTGGGCCGATTCCGAGTAGGTTTGGTGTGTGTTTCAGGAGATTTTGCGAACCGCACACCACGTATTCGTCGAAATGACCGAACGGTCATTTCGACTTGGTTTCTTAGTTTCGGACTTGTGCGCTCGTTGGGTTGGCTTCGGAGAGTGTGTGCTAGAGTTCTCGGGTTATATTTTATATATATATATATGTGTGTTTGTGCGTGTAGGGGTCGTTGGGCGCGTGTTGGTGGAGTGTTGTGTGCGTTGTTGTGTGTTGTGTTTATATAGGTATATATGTATATATATATATATATATATATATATATATATATATATTTGTGTGTGTGTTTCTATATATATATATATTTGTATATGTGTTTATATATATATGTTTATGTGTGTGTTAGTGTGTGTGAGAGTGTGTGTGTGAGGGTGTGTGAGAGTGAGTGTGTGTTTGTGAGCGTGTGTGTGTGTTTGTGTATATATATATATATGTATGAGTGTGTGTGTGTGTATATATATATATATGTAGAGAATAAGGGAGGTGAGATGGCACCTCACTCTCAAAACAAGGGTGGCGGTGATGTGGCACAATTTCAGCCACACATTTCATAATTGGCAAATTGCACTTAACCCCCTCCCCTCGTTTGTGTGGTTGGGATTGTGCCACATCATCGCCACCCTTGTTTTGAGAGTGAGGTGCTACCTCACCTCCCTTATTCTCTATATATGTATGGGTGTTTATATATATATATATGTGAGTGTGTGTTAGTGAGTGTTTGTGTGAGAGTGTGTGTTGGTGTTAGTGTATGTGTAGGTGAGTGTGTGTGTGAGTATGAGTGAGTGTTTGTGTATATATATATATATATATATATATATATGTATGAGTGTGTGTGTGTGTATATGTATATATATATATATATATATATATATATATATATATATATATATATATATATATATATATATATCTGCGTGTATGTGTATATATATATGAGTTTGTGTGTATATATATATAGATAAGTGTGTTTATGTATATATATAGATATGTGCGTGTATATGTATGTTTGTGTGTGTGTGTGTTCATAAATGTATATGTGTGTGTGTAAGTATATATGTATTAGTATGTGTGTGTATATATATATATATATATATAGTTGTATATATATATATGTATATATGTGTGTGTCTGTGTATGTGTTTATGTGTGTGTGTGTTTGTGTGTGGTCGTGTGTGTGCGTGTGGCGGGACATCGAGGCAGCGCTGTGTGCATCGTGCACACAGCAGCAGCAGCAGCTGCTGCTAGCAGCAGCAGTAGCAGCTCTAGCAGCAGCAGCCTCTAGCAGCAGCGGCAACGTTTGCATTAGCAGCGGGGCAGGTAGCAAGGGGGAGGAAGAGCCATAGATAGATAGATAGCTAGATAGCTAGATAAATAGATAGCTAGATAACTAGATAGATAGATAACTAGATAACTAGATAGATAGATAACTATATGAATAGATAGATAGATAACTATATGAATAGATAACTAGATAGATAGATAGATGAATACATAGATAGATATCTAGATATCTAGATAGATATCTAGATATAAATAGATAGATAGATTGATAGGGTAATAGATATATAGATTGATAGGTAGATAGATTAATAGATAAATAGATAGATAGTTAGATAGATATATACTAGATAGATAGGTAGATTGATAGATAGATAGATAGATAGATAGATAGATATTAGATAGGTAGATAGTTATATCCATCTATGTGTATATATATATATATATATACATATAGCTAGATATATATTATAGCTAGATATATATATGTATAGGTAAGGTGAGGTATATGGGTATATATGTATGTGTGTATGTGTGATGTATATATGTAGATATCTAGGTATATGCATATATGTATTAGATATATATATATATTCTAGCCTAGATAATTACCTAGATGTATATCTATATGCTTAAATAGTTAGCTAGAAGGGTAGTTAGAGGGGTATTGGGAGATATCTTAATACCTTGAGATATCAAGGTATCACAATACCTTGAGATATCCAAGATATTGAGTTTCGAGCGGGGTTTTTGAGCGTTTGCCTAGGTTTGAGTTTGGAGATAGGTTTTTATGTATATGTGTATATATTTACGCGTGCTAGTATAGGTTTTAGCGGGTTTAGGCGGGGTGCGTAGCCTAGGTTGAGGTATCGGATACCGAGGGTATCCCGGTATCTCAAGGAGGCAAGTTTGAGAGTTTATTAGCTTAATGACTAGAATTTCAGGGGCACCCTAGTTTGACCTAGAGTTGACCGTAGTTGACTCGGTTGACCGCCAAAGTCAACTTTTGACCTAAATTTGACCCAAGTTGACTTTTTGGACCCAGAGTTGACTTTTTGACCCAGATTTTGCCGGTTTGACCCGTTTGACCTAGAACGACCCTAGAAACCTATTTTTAGTTATTTTATATCTGTTTAACTCATTAGAACCCTGTTTAACCTTGCTTTTTGTAATGGGTCCTTGCGACACCGGTTCGGATCGCCAGTTGCTCAGGACATCAGGCGAGTACATTATCTGATAGTTTTTATTATCTGATGATTATTATGATTCAGCTTCTAGTATAGTTCATCTGATTTTTCTGGCATGACACGGACTGGTATTTCTGGATTCATTTACTTGCGACACATATATTTCATGTTTCTGACCTCTATTCTGGAATCACCTACTGGCATCACCTACTGGCATCACTACAGGCATCACTCATGTTTCAGGCTAGACTCATACTTGATTTACGTGTCGGGTCTTGGATTCACTTGTACTAGTCGGGGCGGGGAAATACTCGAGTAGGCATGTAAACATTCATATATGGAATCATCAGGAATCACCCCCTCTGGTCTAATCTGGAATGATAGCAGCCGCGCACCCAGTGCATTGTGAGCCGTACTTACCCCTAGCCGTTTACATGTCGAAACAGGTATTTCAAAGACACCGAGTTCATTCTTTATAGTCTGGACTCTCTTGCATTTCTTGCTGGTCTCACTTATAGTTTCTGGACTTGACTCACTACATGTATTTCATGCTGGACTCACTATACGTTCTTGTGCATAGACTTGATCTTAGTTTAGATTTCCTATATCTTGCAGTCATTACTATCTTGCTTCTGATATTCATGCATCTTTACCTTTATGCACCAGTGATATGTATATTTGCTTGTTCCATACTTTATTTCATTCACCTTGCTACTTGCTACAACTGTTTTATAGTTTTTATCATTTAACTGGAACTGCTGTTAGAGGTATACTTGCTCCAGTCCTGACTGGACATATTTTTTTCAGAGTATCTAGAGGAGTGGTGTCCAATATTTTATGGACCTGAGCCTGTCGATGGTGCAGACAGGGACCCTCTAGTTTATGAGTAATTTCCGGGTTGGTAGCCGGGATCACTGAGACCTCAGTTGTTATTTTTATTAGCTTTTAGCACCGGATTTGTCTCCGGTTTTGGATTAAAACCTTGTATTATATTTGATTCAGGATGTTGTATTATTATTATTATTATTGTTGTGGTTGTTTTAGTAGCAGTTTTTTAGACTTGGTAGCTGTTAGTTTTCTGTGTTATCTTATCGTGCTTAGATTCGTGATTGAGTATTTATGATTATCATTATGATATTGCTCTTCCGTTTGGAGTTGAGATCTTGACATGTTTATATATTGATTGTGTGAGATTGTTAGTAGACCTAGACAGCGTTCTGCCGCCGATGCTGCGGCATAGGCTGGACGTACCCACGACTCATGTCCGATTTTTCGGGTGCGGGTCGTGACACGTTTTTGGTGGTGGCCCATGCAGGTCTCTATTCGCAATTAGTGCGATGTCGTGGTAGTACAACGATTTAGTTGTACTGCTGCGAGCCTGCTCTAGGATATAGGATCTAGGATGAGAGTGTACTCAATCACGACTAGGAACAATTCCAATCTAATTATTCTAAAATTGTTTCTTTTGAAATATTACTGTCATTCTTTGATGATATCGTATCTTGCGCCGTATTGACTTCTTTTGATCTGTGTTCAGGATGCCTCCGAAGACACGATCTCATCGTACAGTCCCAGTGTAGCGCCCCGTTCCCCCGGTGCGGGGAGCGCGGCTAAGAAACACAAACGGTATCGTTCGATCGGGATAGATTGAATTAAGAACTCGTCCTCGTTATGGATTTGTTTCTTCGGAATCGATTCCCATATTCAGTGGACTGCGCCCCAAGGATCGGCTTAGCGGCAGAGTCAGGAGGGACCTCTCCGCTGCTATCTTTTATTGCCTCGGTTTTCGATGTCGCTTGTTGCTTTCGTGCTTTGAGTTGGTTTTGGGATTTGCTTGTTTTCTTTGAACGGTTTCGATGGTTTTCATTGTTTTCGTTCATTGACTTGCACTTCTATTCCGAGATTGGAAAGAGAGGAAGAAGTATTAATCGAGCTGTTCGTGTGCAGGTGAACGAGCAGTAGGCGGCTTGCGAGCGGAGTCGTGAATCGCCTCTTTCCTTCTTCTTTCCAAAATCTAAGTGAGTGGCTACCAACCCGATTAGCTAGCCCTGCTTCCAAGCTTCACCCCCTTGCCCCGATCAAACGATACCAAGTAATAATAAAAGAAACCAAGATAAAAGAGAATAGACTGGGTTCATATGCTTGTCAATAAACTTGTGAACGGTTATATCTTTGCATGCTTGTTCGTTCGTAATGTTCATCAAATGCATAGATACAAGTTTAAACGTATATCCTGATGCATGAATATAACGTAGTTGCAATGTAAACGAATCATGCAATGTTGCTTATCTTGTTCACGTGCCTCAAACTGCATCAACGTTAACGTGCCACGAACGATTGATCACGGACAACTTGTGCACAAGGTAACGGGTTCCGCGGACGGTCGCTGGGGCACTGGCACCGATCCGGTCCGGGCGGAACTTCACGATAGTCTCACGTGCGAACGGGATGGCGTGCAGCGCCTCACGTGCTTCGTTGCACACCATCTTTGTTCAAAGACTAAAAGGTCCATTATGGCTCCTAGCCAGTGATCCCAACGTGTATATTTAAACCTGTTGCATACTAACTTGTGTCTTCGTGGCAGGGAAGACATGGTAAGTATTGTGCAGGTAATTCAGACGGTCAGGTAAAATCCACCTAACGGTGGCACGTTCATTTTAGTAAATTCTATATGCTGCTTACTTGTAAATGAACTAAGGCAAGATAGAAACCCACAAAATATGCATGCTTCACTAAACAACGTGTTGATTGGTATAGTTCGGCTAGCTCGCCTTCACCAGCATGTTTCGATATGCTGACCCTCGTTGAAACAGGTTCTCCGTACCAAGGCGAACCGAGCGAGAAGCCGAAGTCGTCTTCCCGATCCAGTCCAAGCTGTTGGCGCATCTTCACCGCGCCTCGAAGCCTTTTGAAGCCAGAAGCTGCAACTCTTCATACACAAATGTAGCTCCGTGGCAAAGCGATCCTCCAGCCTGGAGGTCTTTATCATTTTGAGTTTATAAAGGGATGTAATGTACAGGACTGCTATCTCATTTTGAGTCATCTCTTTTGTAAGCCGTTTGGCATATTAGCTAACTCGTTCAAGAGTTTGTAATAGATGTTCATTATCAATAAAGAGAACTTTTTTATGTTTCAAATTTGTGTTTCAATTTATCTGCGTACTCTGAATATGTGCTTGCTATGCAAATCATTAAAGCCTTGTGCGGGCGCAACTCCAGGCCCGTACGGCGGTCACGATTCGGGGGACGCCTCAAACGATTCTAAGGAATCGGGTCGTGACATAGTGGTATCAGAGCACAGATTCAAGTTCCTTAGACTTCGTGCTGGAAAAGTTCCTTTAACGATCAAATTCCTGTGCGAACTCTTGAACTCGCTAGGCCAAAATGAGATACGTTCATGCAATAAGTCCATAATACATTATGATCCTAATATAATTTACCTTCTTTTGAAGGAATGGATCCAGCACAATCTGCAGCGCAACCACCGAACGAAACACAAGAAAGCAGTTCGGGTACTTCGGGAAGCTCTCGGAGCCAGCGAGGTATATCTCAAGTCGACCCGCTTGAACGGGTAATGCAAATGTTGGAATCACAACGACAACGAGATGATGCTCGCCAAGCCAAGCTCGAGAATAATCTAGAGACCCGATTCTCAGTCCAACAAAAGCAGGTGGATGCCCTGCAGCAGATTGTTCAGACTTTGGCTGCCAACCATTCCGCCGCAACAGCAACGACTCCGGTGGAATAGCCCGTGCTTGAAGTAGAGACGCCGCAAATTCTAAGGCCGAGGGACGTGACTGCCTTCAACTTGGGACTCTTCAAGAAAGTCTGCAACACCCCATTCAACGGGACTGAGGATCCAGTGGTAGCTCTAGATTGGCTAGCCGAGCTTGAAGATCACTTCGCTCTGCTAGAAGTTCCCGAAGAGAAGCGCGTCAACTGCGCGCAACTACAGCTCCGCCTCAACGCGCACGATTGGTGGGACGTGCATCGACGATCTCTCCAATTTGATCACGGAGAGGAGGCGATCTCGTGGACGACTTTTCGTGCCGCGTTTGAAGAGGAGTTTATACCCCCTCCAGTACAACGTCAAATGGAAAATGATTTCGTGCAACTGAGGCAGGGCAGTATGACGGTGAAGCAGTACTACGCCGAATTCAACCGACTCTCAAAATTCGCTAAGGCCTATTTACCTGATGCAGCGAGTCGAGCCAGAAGGTTTGAAGGCGGTCTGCGCCCTGCCATTCATGGGCACGTAGTCAATAATCAGTATGGAACGATGCGTGAAGTCATGAATCATGCCCTATCTCTGGAACCGCAGTATCCTCACGTTTCCACCGGCGCTGTGCATACTTACAATCACAAACGCCAAGGCAACGATAGAGGAAACACCGCTGTAAAGCGCCCTAACCACGGCGGTCCACAACGAACAAACCCAGGGCCTTCGTGCAATTTCTGTAAGAAACAAGGGCACACGTCGGATAAGTGCCGCAAGAAACTCGGGCAATGTCTCATTTGCGGTGACTCCACCCACCGAATCCGTGATTGCCCAAACTATTCTGTTCATCACCCTTATCGGTAAGCATTGTTCTTAAGTTTCGGGATGAAACTTCCAATTGGTTGGGTAGGATGTAGCGCCCCGTTCCCCCGGTGCGGGGAGCGCGGCTAAGAAACACAAACGGTATCGTTCGATCGGGATAGATTGAATTAAGAACTCGTCCTCGTTATGGATTTGTTTCTTCGGAATCGATTCCCATATTCAGTGGACTGCGCCCCAAGGATCGGCTTAGCGGCAGAGTCAGGAGGGACCTCTCCGCTGCTATCTTTTATTGCCTCGGTTTTCGATGTCGCTTGTTGCTTTCGTGCTTTGAGTTGGTTTTGGGATTTGCTTGTTTTCTTTGAACGGTTTCGATGGTTTTCATTATTTTCGTTCATTGACTTGCACTTCTATTCCGAGATTGGAAAGAGAGGAAGAAGTATTAATCGAGCTATTCGTGTGCAGGTGAACGAGCAGTAGGCGGCTTGCGAGCGGAGTCGTGAATCGCCTCTTTCATTCTTATTTCCAAAATCTAAGTGAGTGGCTACCAAACCGATTAGCTAGCCCTGCTTCCAAGCTTCACTCCCTTGCCCCGATCAAACGATACCAAGTAATAATAAAAGAAACCAAGATAAAAGAGAATAGACTGGGTTCATTATGCTTGTCAATAAACTTGTGAACGGTTATATCTTTGCATGCTTGTTCGTTCGTAATGTTCATCAAATGCATAGATACAAGTTTAAACGTATATCCTGATGCATGAATATAACGTAGTTGCAATGTAAACGAATCATGCAATGTTGCTTATCTTGTTCACGTGCCTCAAACTGCATCAACGTTAACGTGCCACGAACGATTGATCACGGACAACTTGTGCACAAGGTAACGGGTTCCGCGGACGGTCGCTGGGGAACTGGCACCGATCCGGTCCGGGCGGAACTTCACGATAGTCTCACGTGCGAACGGGATGGCGTGCAGCGCCTCACGTGCTTCGTTGCACACCATCTTTGTTCAAAGACTAAACGGTCCATTATGGCTCCTAGCCAGTGATCCCAACGTGTATATTTAAACCTGTTGCATACTAACTTGTGTCTTCGTGGCAGGGAAGGCATGGTAAGTATTGTGCAGGTAATTCAGACGGTCAGGTAAAATCTACCTAACGGTGGAACGTTCATTTCAGTAAATTCTATATGCTGCTTACTTGTAAATGAACTAAGGCAAGATAGAAACCCACAAAATATGCATGCTTCACTAAACAATGTGTTGATTGGTATAGTTCGGCTAGCTCGCCTTCACCAGCATGTTTCGATATGCTGACCCTCATTGAAACAGGTTCTCCGCACCAAGGCGAACCGAGCGAGGAGCCGAAGTCGTCTTCCCGATCCAGTCCAAGCTGTTGGCGCATCTTCACCGCGCCTCGAAGCCTTTTGAAGCCAGAAGCTGCAACTCTTCATACACAAATGCAGCTTCGTGGCAAAGCGATCCTCCAGCCTGGAGGTCTTTATCATTTTGAGTTTATAAAGGGATATAATGTACAGGACTGCTATCTCATTTTGAGTTATCTCTTTTGTAAGCCGTTTGGCATATTAGCTAACTCGTTCAAGAGTTCGTAATAGATGTTCATTATCAATAAAGAGAACTTTTCTATGTTTCAAATCTGTGTTTCAATTTATCTGCGTACTCTGAATATGTGCTTGCTATGCAAATCATTAAAGCCTTGTGCGGGCGCAACTCCAGGCCCGCACGGCGGTCACGATTTGGGGGACGCCTCAAACGATTCTAAGGAATCGGGTCGTGACACCCAGCAGTTGCCACCGAGAGGTCTGCTACCTCTCGTCCAGCTCGTATTCAGGCAGCTGCTACCACTCCACTCACCACTCCTGCGGTTGAGGGAGCATCTGCTTCTCTCGGGGATCCTCCTCTACCAGTTGATCCGAGGACTACCTCAGTCGTTCCGGTGGTTCCTCCACCACTTCCTGCACCAGTAGACGCCGCACAGTTGTTTGCGTTCTTCAGAGAGATGATGGAAGCGCATCACCGTCAGGTGGATGTGATGAGGCTGGGCATTGAGAACGCCCACCAGGTGGCCATGACGGCAGTGGACAGAGTGGCACATATTCAGCCACAGACAGATCAGGCACAACATCCGAGGCCGGGCAGCATTATTGACTTTCAGAGGATGCGGTCCAAGGAGTTCCGGGGTACAGAGGGAATCCTGTACGCGGATGACTGGATAGAGCAGATTGAGGGGATCTTCAGGCTGGCACAGATTCCAGACAGCATCCAGATAGAGGCAGCGGGCAGTCAGATGTTCGACCTCGCTTTGACGTGGTATCGCACTGATACGAGTATTGCGGCACCAGGGCTTACTTTGGAGGCTTCAAGAGGCTTTTTAAGGAGAAGTTTTTCCCAGATGTGGCGCTCAGTACTTTGGAGAGCCAGTTCGAGGCACTCGTCCAGGGGAGCATGATGGTGGACGAGTACGTAGCGGAGTTCTGCCGTCTGGGCAGATTTGTGGAGGGCTTCAGTGAGCCAGCAAAGGCGAGAAAGTTTCGCAAGGGCTTGGTCATGGCGGTCAAGTCTTTGACTAGGAGCGACCGCTAGGTGACTTTCGAGCAGATAGTAGGAGACGCTCAAAGAGCAGAGGATGACTTGGAGCTCAAGTCCAAGAGAGGCAGGGATGATTCAGGCAGTGCGAGTGGTAGTGCGGAACCGGCTAAGCGTCCCTATGGGCAGAAGACAGCGCAGCAGGGTCAGGATCAGAGGGTGCCCACTTGTGCCTACTGCAGGAAGGCAGGACACACTTGGGATATTTATAGGAGGAGGCTGAAGGTGTGTTTGTTTTGTGGATCCGCTGCTCACCAGATGCTAGATTGCCCCACTGCACCTCCATTTGGTGGAGCACAGGATCAGAGAGTTGGAGCTAGGCCACCGGTAGCACAGCATCATGCCCCGCACCAGCAGAGGGATATACCCCAGCAGGGCAGGGCTTATGCGTTGACGGTCGAGGAGGCCGATGCTACGGGTGTCGGGTTAGCAGGTCTGTCTCTTTGTTCTTCTTCCTGTCCTTTCCATTCCTTGTGGTGTGCTTCATTAGTACCTGTTAGACTTTTCTATTGTGCTGTGGTAGATAGTATAGTGACCCTGATTGAGACTGTGATAACACGACAAGTAGGACCATGATCTTGAATGTTGTTTAGGTAGAATTTTTTGACTGTGATTGTTGGGGGTTTGACCTAGAGGGAGTGCGATTGACTTTAAATTTCGAGGACAAAATTTTTTAAGGAGGATAGGCTTGTCACTACCCCATTTCCTGAGCCGATTTTTTAATTTTAATATAGTTAATTGTGTATTATTTATAATAAATTATATTTATAATTAATTGGTGGTTGTATTATTTTTCTATTGATTGTTTTAGTGTTTTGGCTAGCCTGGACCCATGTCAGACTCTAGTGGACCCATGTCCGACCCAACCCACACCCTTGTGAGACCTATTTTTGGGTTTAGAATATTTATTATATTTTTAGTGGGTTAGTTGGAGAGATTGGGAGTTAGTTTGAGTGCTTTTGGAACCCCAGAACCCAAACCCAAGTTGCTTCCTAAAGGGGAGGGCATTTTGGACTTTTGCACAATGTAAAATCCCTTATTTCTTGCTTGGCCGGCCCTATTCCCATACTCCCAGACCCGATCAAACCACAGCCCCCTCCCCATTCCTTCTTCTTCTTCTTCTTATTCTTCTTCTTCTCCACTCCTTCTTCTTCTTCCTTTCTTCTTCCAATTTTCCCACTTCAAGTAAGTATTCCCATTTCCTTCTCTTCCTTTTCCATTTTTTACTTTTGTGTGAACCCTAATCCTATATTTTTTCCCAACCTAGGTGTTTAGAGCCTAGACTTAGTGTGGAGGCTACATTTGGAGGCTTGGAGCTTGAGGGAGGTGATTTCAAGTGGATTGAAGACTTTGGCTTGGGATTCCAACTCCCAAGAGGTAAACCATAACTTTTCTCTTGCTAATTACTCTTATGTAGTATAATTAGTAGTTTAGAACCTTCCTAGACCCTAAGACTACCCGTGGAAGGAAGTTGGAACTAGTTTGGTTGTGTTTGGAGACTTTAACACTAGGTTTTGTGTTAATTTCGGGTGAAATCCGAGATTGGCCCAATTTTGGGTGATGCCCTAGGTTAGACGGACCTAGATAGACGTTGTCGGGTGTCTTTAGGGTTATTATGTGTTTCCGTTCGGACACGTGAAGTCGTGTCGCGGAGAAATGGACATTTCGGGCGTTTTAGGGGTTTTCGTTGTCGCCGATTTTATGTGCGTGCACGTTCTTGCCACGGACCTAGAATCGATGAGTTAGCATTTTTTCTAGGATCTAGATATCGTTTAGAACCCGTGGGTAAATTTTGGGTCGATTTCGAGTAGGTTTGGTGTGCGTTTCAGGAGGTTTTGCGAACCGCACACCACGTGTTTGTCAAAATAACCGAACGGCCATTTCGACTTTGTTTCTTAGTTTTGGGCTTGTGCGCACGTTGGGTTAGCTTCGGAGAGTGTGTGCTAGAGTTCTTGGGTTATATTTTATATATATATATGTGTTTGTACGTGTAGGGGTCGTTGGGCGCGTGTTTGTGGAGTGTTGTGTGCGTTGTTGTGTGTTGTGTGTGTTGTGTTTATATAGGTATATATGTATATATATATTTGTGTGTGTGTTTCTATATATATATTTGTATATGTGTTTATATATATGTTTATGTGTGTGTTACTGTGTGTGAGAGTGTGTGTGTGAGGGTGTGTGAGAGTGAGTGTGTGTTTGTGTTTGTGTTTGTGTTTGTGTATATATATATATATATATATATATATATATATGTATGAGTGTGTGTGTGTGTATATATATATATATATATATATATATATATATATATATATATATATATATATGGGTGTTTATATATATATATATGGGTGTTTATATATATATATATATATATATATATATATATATATATATATATGTGAGTGTGTGTTAGTGAGTGTTTGTGTGAGAGTGTGTGTTGGTGTTAGTGTATGTGTAGGTAAGTGTGTGTGTGAGTGTGAGTGAGTGTTTGTGTATATATATATATATATATATATATATATATATATATATATATATATATATATGTATGAGAGTGTGTGTGTGTGTATATATATATATATATATATATATATATATATATATATATATATATATATATATATATCTGTGTGTATGTGTATATATATATGAGTTTGTGTGTATATATATATAGATAAGTGTGTTTATGTGTATATATAGACATGTGCGTGTATATGTATGTTTGTGTGTGTGTGTTCATAAGTGTATATGTGTGTGTGTAAGTATATATGTAATAGTATGTGTGTGTATATATATATATATATGTGTGTGTGTCTGTGTATGTGTTTATGTGTGTGCGTATTTGTGTGTGGTCATGTGTGTTCGTGTGGCGGGGCAGCGAGGCAGCGCTGTGTGCAGCGTGCACACAACAACAGTAGCAGCAGCTGCTAGCAGCAGCTCTAGCAGCAGCAGCAGCAGCAGTGTAAGCAGCAGCAGCAGCTCCAGCAGCTCTAGCAGCAGCAGCTAGCAGCAGCTCTAGCAGCAGCAGCAGCAGCAGTGTAAGCAGCAGCAGCAGCTCCAGTAGATCTAGCAGCAGCAGCAGCAGCAGCCTCTAGCAGCAGCGGCAGTGTTTGCATTAGTAGCGGGGAAGGTAGCAAGGGGGAGGAAGAGCCATAGATAGATAGATATCTAGATAGCTAGATAAATAGATAGCTAGATAACTAGATAGATAGATAGATGAATAGATAACTAGATAGATAGATAACTAGATGAATAGATAACTAGATAAATAGATAACTAGATAGATAGATAGATGAATACCTAGATAGATATCTAGATAGATAGATAGATATCTAGATATAACTAGATAGATAGATTGATAGGGTAATAGATATATAGATTGATAGGTGGATAGATTAATAGATAAATAGATAGATAGTTAGATAGATAGATACTAGATAGATATGTAGATTGATAGATAGATAGATAGATATTAGATAGGTAGATAGTTATATCTATCTATGTGTATAGATATATATATATATATACATATAGCTAGATATATATATGTATAGGTAAGGTGAGGTATATGGGTATATATGTATGTGTGTATGTGTGATGTATATATGTAGATATCTAGGTATATGCATATATGTATTAGATATATATATATATTCTAGCCTAGATAATTACCTAGGTGTATATCTATATGCTTAAATAGTTAGCTAGAAGGGTAGTTAGAGGGGTATTGGGAGATATCTCAATACCTTGAGATATCAAGGTATCTCAATACCTTGAGATATCAAAGGTATTGAGTTTCGAGCAGGGTTTTTGAGCGTTTGTCTAGGTATCTCAATAGCTTAATGACCTAGTTTTGACCTAGAATTTCAGGGGCACCCCAGTTTTACCTAGAGTTGACCGTAGTTGACTCGGTTGATCGCCAAAGTCAACTTTTGACCTAGATTTGACCCAGAGTTGACATTTTGGACCCAGAGTTGACTTTTTGACCCAGAGTTCACCGGTTTGACCCGTTTGACCTAGAACGACCCTAGAAGCCTATTTTTAGTTATTTTATATCTGTTTAATTCATTAGAACCCTGTTTAACCTTGCTTTTCGCAATAGGTCCTTGCGACACCGGTTCGGATCGCCAGTTGCTCAGGACGTCATGCGAGTACATTCTCTTATAGTTTTTATTATCTGATGATTATTATGATTCAGCTTCTAGTATAGTATCATCTGATTTTTCTGGCACGACACGGACTGGTATTTCTGGATTCATTTACTTGCGACACATATATTTCATGTTTCTGACCTCTATTCTGGAATCACCTACTAGCATCAACTACAGGCATCACTACAGGCATCACTCATGTTTCAGGCTGGACTCATACTTGATTTACGTGTCGGGTCTTGGATTCACTTGTACTAGTCGGGGCGGGCAAATACTCGAGTAGACATGTAAACATTCCTATCTGGAATCATTAGGAATCACCCCCTCTAGTCTAATATGGAATGATAGCAGCCGCGCACGCGGTGAGCCGTACTTACCCCTAGCCGTTTACATGTCAAAACAGGTATTTCAAAGACACCGAGTTCATTCTTTATAGTCTGGACTCTCTTGCATTTCTTGCTGGTCTCACTTATAGTTTCTGGACTTGACTCACTACATATATTTCATGCTGGACTCACTACACGTTCTTGTGCACAGACTTGATCTTAGTTTAGATTTCCTGTATCTTGCAGTCATTACTATCTTGCTTCTGATATTCATGCATCTTTACCTTTATGCACCAGTGATATGTATATTTCCTTGTTTCATACTTTATTTTATTCACCTTGCTACTTGCTACAACTGTTTTATAGTTTTTATCATTTAACTGGAACTGCTGTTAGAGGTGTACTTGCTCCAGTCTTGACTGGACATATTTTTTTCAGAGTATCCGGAGGAGTGGTGTCCAACGTTTTATGGACCTGAGCTTATCGATGGTGCAGACAGGGACCCTCTAGTTTAGGAGTGATTTTCGGGTTGGTAGCCGGGATCACTAAGACCTCAGTTGTTATTTTTATTAGCTTTTAGCACCGGATTTGTCTCCGATTTTGGATTGAAACCTTGTATTATATTTGATTCAGGATATTGTATTATTATTATTATTGTTGTGGTTGTTTTAGTAGCAATTATTTAGACTTGGTAGTTGTTAGTTTTCTGTGTTATCTTATCGTGCTTAGATTCGTGATTGAGTACTTGTGATTATCATTATGATATTGCTCCTCCGTTTGGAGTTGAGATCTTGACAGGTTTATATATTGATTGTGTGAGATTGTTAGTAGATCTAGACAGTGTTCTACCGCTGATGCTGCGGCGTAGACTGGACGTACCCACGACTCATGCCCAATTTTTCGGGTGTGGGTCGTGACAGAGATGTAGGGAATGCTGCAAAAAACTTGGAGAGTTGAAAAATAAGAAATCTCTGGCACAACGACACGAGAAGCTTCTATTTCTATTGCTCTGCTCTTGAATTTTAAGGACTTGAAGATTGTCGCGAACAACTTGGAGAGTTAAAAAATAATATAGCTCTGGCACAATGGCACGAGAAGAGTATTTCTCTCGTTCTGCTCTTGAATTTCAAAGCCTTGATCATTCTAGACCCTTTCTCTCTATCATTCTCTGTGTGTGTCTCTATCTCTCTGTGTGTAGCCGCTGCTTGTATTTATAGAGTTTAGGAGAGGTTACGAGAGTATGGGAGCACTATGGACTGTCAAAACAATTTTACCATTATGCATGCACTTTTCGTGGATTAACACCCCACGTTCTGCATTAGTGGGTGTAAACCCCCTAAATTTTCAAATTATTAAATATTGGATTTTTTCCAATTTTCTGGAATTTTCTGGGAATTTTCTGTAATTAAAATCAAGGTTTTTAATTAACAAATGATTTTTAATTGGCAATAAATAATATTAAAATACCATGAAAATAATATTTTTGGGGTGTAAAATAAAAAATTGGACTTAGGGTAATTTTTCTGGATTTTTCTGGGCCTCAGACCTATTTTTAAATGCCTAAAAACTAATTTTAATTAATTATTTAAATTACTGTTTTTATTATTATTATTATTTATTATTTATTTTTTTTATTTTATTTTTCTGGGCCGGCCCGGCCCAGTGGGCCGAAGCCCAGCCAGCCCAGCCACCCGCTCTTTCGGGTCGGGTCGGGTCGGGTCAGCCAACCCGACCCGCCCGCAAACCCGTCACCCCGCCTTCCTTGCGGGTCGGGCGGGTCTGTTCAGACCCGTTAGCCACCCGACCCGACCCGCACGTTCTCTTCCCCCCCAGCCACGACGCCCGACTTTTCCGGCGAGCCCCGCGTCCAGCGCCGGCCGCCGCGCGCAGCGCCGCGCTTCCCGCGGCCACGTCGCCCTCCGCCTCCGCCGTGCTCGGCCTCCCCCAACCGCCGCTTTCCCCTATAAAACCCTCCCCCTTTCTCCTCCTCCGTCTCATCCCGCACTCCGGCCACCTAACCCTAACCCGCCGCTTCCGCCGCTCACCACCGCCGTCGACCCCCGCCGTGCCCAGCCCCGTCTCGCCTAGCTCCGCCACCGCCATCCCCCCCCCTCGGCGCCGCCTGCCTCCTCCGTCCTCCGTCGACCAGCAACCGCAGCAGCAGCACGAGCAGCCGCAGCCGCCGCCTTCCGGCTGCCCTGAGCCGCCGCCGACGACCCCATCGGCTCGCCACGTCGCCCTCCGCCGCGTGCCCCCGAGCCCGGCCGCCCAGCAGCCGCCCTCCGCCGGATTCCGGCGAAAACCCTAGCCCTAATTTGGATTCCGTGTCGGACACGACACGGACACGTCTCGACCCTGATTTTCGGGTCCCCTTCAGGTACGTGTAACTTTCGCCTCGTAGCTCTGTTTCCAATTCCGCAAATTGCGTTGTGAAGCCTGTATGACCCTCTCGATGTCCGGACAAACTGTTCGGGACATCGCGTCCTGTGGTGATCGCACACCGCGATCCAAAAACAGGAAAAACCAGACCCTGTTTCACCCCGGAACTGAGTACGCCCCGCCAAACGGGACGACTTGGTCGCGTGCGGTCTTCACAGACACGTACGCATCGTCGATACGGACGTGTGAGTTTTCGTGGAAGCTGATTCGGGTGTGCGTGCACACCGGAATCAACGCGTATCCGCGGACATCGCCCCGTATCCGCCTTTTCTGCAATTCATCCTAACTTCGTGCACACTCGTCAGATCGAGACGAAACTTGCGCCATCGGACTCGTAGCGATACGCTGGTCCTGTGGGTCAAGTTTGGTTCGATTCTGAGAACATTGACGAAATCGCGTGTCGTGGGCCCCATAGGCCCCGCTCGACGGGCGATTTTGTGTTCGGCTCATCGGAATCCAAATCTGGAAGTTCCGTTGGGTTCGTATCAGCGTTCCTGACCTGTTGACACTAAGTTTGGTGAATTTGGAAACCTTTAACCCGGACGCGTTTTTCGGTGCAAAGCGGGCCCACCGGCGGACCCCGTTTTGACCCGAAACTGCCGTTTTTGCCCTTGTCTCCAAATTGGACCCAAGGACAGGCGTTTCTAGCTATTTGACATCTTCTGAGAGTGATGGTAATGTCTATTTTATCTTTTGGACTCATCTCTGGACTTTTTCCTAAGAACTAAATTAACCAGATCTAAACAACAGGCAAGTACCTGCACCTCAAGTTAATCTTTATATATTGTGATAATTAATTCCCTGTCTTACATGTACCCTTGATGATTACACATCGTGTTAGAAATGTTGAATTTCATGTCTTGAATATTGGTAGTTTCCGTCTTGTTTTTCATGTCGGGTGGGAGAATACTAGGAGGCATGTAGTTTACCTTTTCCCCTGTCGTGACTGCTAGCTTTTGGTACGCGACTGTACCATCAGCCTGATACTCGATTATTCCTGACTGCTAGCCGCCTATGGCGTGCCTGATTAGCCTTATAAACCCCTACATGCCAACTATGTATTCTAAAAACAAACACAAGTACACACATATAGTTTCTGGTTATTTCTTGCTGGCTATTGTAGTTTCATTTCCTGTTTCATTTATTTCTGTTTCTCATATTCCTGTTTACAGCTAACTCTGAGATAATAACGTTCTGTTAATGCTGTTTCTCAACATGATATCCAATATTTAATTATCATAAAATATTTAGTTTAACCTTGTTGTGCATTGTGTACTTTGCTCTTTCCTGACTGGATCTGTTGATTTAGGCGATGATGAGGACCTTGCTCCTACTTATTATGGTTCCTATGAGGGGACTGATGATACCTATGAGGAGCCAGAACCCACCCAGGAGACCCCTGCTGCTGAGTAGCTAGTAGTAGTTATCTTTCATTTCCATTCTTAGCTTATTTATCGGGTTTGTCCCCGATTTGAATATTGAATTTCTGTACTTAAACATTTGAATCTGTTGTCACATTTATTTTCAGTTGCAATCTTAAGTTTCATTTCTCATTATTATCTTGCCTATGTTATTGTGAATGAGTTAGACCAGTTTAGATGGATTGACCTAGACAGCGTACTACCGCCGACTCTGCGGCGTAGGCTGGACGTACCCACGCACTCGTGCCCGAACTTCCGGGTGCGGGTCGTGACAGTGGGTGCACAACTTGCTACCGGATTGACACGTAGCTTCCTATACAAGAAAAACATAGGTCGTGGGAGACAGTTATTTGTACACCTTTAACGAGAAGTACAATATGTAAGACACGCATCAGTAACTTCTCACTATCGGTTAGGATAGTATGTGCACTTTTAAAGTCGTCTGGAGATTGGTACATTTTTAGTAAGATTGATACTATGGCGCACTTCTGAGAAAAATGGTACTGTGGCACACATTTGAGGAGAATTGGCACTACAGTACACTTTTAAAGGAAATTGCACTGTGGCACACTTTTGAAGAAGTTGTCACTGAGGCGTACTTTTGAAGGAATGACACTGTGCCGCACTTTTGAAGGAATGGAACTATGGCGCACTTTTGAAGAGAATGGCACTGCAGCGTACTTTTGAAAAGAATGGCACTGCGGCACACTTTTCAAGGAGTTGACACTGTGGCGCACTTTTGAAGAGATTGACACTACGGCTGGGTCGCTAAACGATAACCTGAGTCTGCGTGCCGTAGCTCCGCTGTAATGATGACCTCTGACTCTTCGGTTTGTCTCTGTCAGTTATCAGTCTGCTGCATTAAATATTGAGAGAGAGAAGATCATTGTGCACCACCTTTCATAACATTAAGAAAGTGCGCCATTTTTTACTCTCTAAATAGTACGCCATACTTTGAAATTAATGCATAGTGCCCCAAAGTAAGAGAGTGGAAATTTTCTTCTGGAATAAGTGAAAAGTGCATCATTCTTCTACTTGTTGGGTTTATTTATAGAAAAATGTACCATCTATCTGAGATACACTTTGTATGCTTCTACAAGACCCCCTTCAAAATTTTTGAATTCGTTCAGATGAATTCAAAATTGCTTTGAATTAGAAGCATAAAATTATTTTGTGCATGCACTCTGGACAGAATCCTAACAGATTTGCTAACGTGGCTGAAGGCATGATTTGCTGCGCAGATCCCGAAGATTCTTAGCATCCGAAGAGTTTTTCCCCTAAATCTATAAGTAGACGGGTTGAGGAGAGAGAGAGAACTTTTTCGCTGCTCTCAAATCTCTTCGTCTCCTTCTTTCTCAAGAAAACTCTAGTTTTCTTCTTCCTTCGAAGCTTTTAGCAATGGCCCCCAAGCAAACTCAGGCGACCAAGAAATGTAGCAAAGGGAAGAGATTGGCCTTCTCTTCTCGAGCAACAACTACGAGGTCGATTGTGGCTCATCCTGCTAGAGAACGGCTCAATATATCGTTGTTGAGGGTCACATTAGGAGATGTAGCACATTCTTCTCTGATAGGCATGACGACTGTCTTCTTCTTCCCTATTTTCTTTTTTTTAATTTTACATGTACAATGTAAACTTTTAATAATGGAAGAAAGATGAAAGAAAGAAAAAGAACAAAATCTAGAACACAGAGACACGTGTACACACACACTTTTCTCTCGTTTAGAGAAAAATAGTCACTTTGGCACATTTTCTCTCGTTCAGAGCGAAAACAGTCATCTTGGTGCATTTTCCCTCTTTCAGAGGGGAAGCAACCATTTTGGTGCACTTTTCCTTGTTCAGAGTGAAAACAACCATTTTGGCACACTTTCCCAATTATTGGCGAATCGGCGCACTTTTTCCATTATTGGCGAGTTGGCAAAATTTTTATCTGTTTTGACAGATTGGTGCATTCTCCATTTGTTTGGGTAGATTAGCGCATTAAATGTGCTTATCTCCTGGAGTATTCGTAAAATGCGCGTAGTTCTCCTCTTCATGAGATTTCTTGACTCCTTGTTTATGGCTTTTACAGTTGACTTGGTTACGTATCTTCTGGCTGAACTGATGGGATCCACTGCTGGACTTCTCTATACCAATTATTCAGAAGACTTATCACACTCTGAGTTTCCCTAATATGATAAGAAGATGTCCAGTACCTGTCAATTATTGATAGCTGGACAAGGGAAACAAATGTTGACATCTCTGATAAGTGGTGAACCACTCACTTTCTTTGCGAATGAGACATATTCTAAGCCAACTTTATTGTTTGGTGATGCCATTCATCTATCTTCTCAGCCTAAGAATAAAAACGAGTAGTGGTTGTTTACTGTTTATGGTAGGGTCATGTATCTTCCCAAGATGAGTAGAAGTTTTTTGCTGTCTGCCTTCTTCCATGCTACATATCCACGAAAGATTGAGTATGATTTGACTCCCATTACTAATGGAGCTAAGACGGGGAAGATCAGCTACAAGCAAGGTCATTTCTACAGTTCCGGTGATGGACATTCAGTCCAAATACGATGACTTCATCCTGGAAACATACAAAGTAAAGGTTCTTCGCTGATTCAACCTGTCCAGTCTCCCTTGTTCGCCAATATTTATACTGAAGCTGAAGGGGTTTATCCTCAGAAGAACGTTCGACTGCCACAATGGTTGAGAAATAAAAATATTTATTGGCGTCGGGTAATGACATGGATATTGGACGAATATACCGAGAATCTCATATCTTCGGATTTATTCAATGCCTTGTTAGCAACTTACTATGGCATTGCACCCAACGCCAATATGTTCACTCCTCGTGGCAAGTTAGGGTTCGCGCTACACGAGATGAAGCACGTATCTGCACTGCCCATGGGGGAGGTTCCTTATGAGGAATACGTACCTAGCAACGTGGAATTGGCAGATTTAGCACAGACTGAGTCACATCTGGTTAAAGTATATCATGAGCTGATGTGCCACTACTTGCTTGTAATAAATATTACGATACTATTCTGGAACTATTTTCATCAGAAAGTAGTTCCAATACCTCTTCAATGATAGAAGCGAGAAGGAATGAACAGAGATTCGACCACTTCCACCTCTGAGCTCTACCAGAGTTGAAGAGCTCATGGCAAGTCATAATGCAGAAGATAAGTCTTTCGAGGATCATGTGGAAGATTTTATAGCAGGCACACAGGCTATGAGCTATCTCAGACTTACTCGTACAGAGATTTTTTCTGATGCTTTGTTGGCCGGCTATCTCTCTCTATGGCCCCGCAGATGTGTAGTCCCCGGAAGATTAGGCTTAGTGGACCATCTCCATAGGAATATTTTATTTCCTGCAGTGTGTCTGGTCTTCAAGCATCGACTGGCATTTCTACCAGCTATGGTGTTCCGTTTGAACGCTGGTTTATGAGAATTTGCTCATAATTTGGTAGTAGATTCTCGACGAGAGGACTTTCCTCGAACAGAGCTTTCATTCACCTATCTGATGGGCTGGTTGATTTTGCATAATCAGAGTTTATTGGCTCCCAGCTTGACTTAGGTTGATGGGACAGAACACCTTTTTCTTTTTAGATATAGGCTTTCTAAGTGGACCTATACTACGCCTTTTCAGACCAGGCAAGCTTTAAATATGGGGAACTGTTGGAGCTTTTACTACGATATTCCCGACGTGGCAACTGAGCACCATTGTTTGAGTTTTATTAACAAGGGGACTAGCATATCGAGGCTGTCAACAGGGGTCGTTTCATGGTTAATGTTTATACGACCCTCTCACTTGGTGTACAGAAATGGCAACGGCTGCACCTTCGAACCATATCTATCTAACCACTTTGTAAGGCAATTTGGCTATGATCAACTATACGTGGGAAATAATACTCCATGCTTAGCCAATTCTGGAGGTCTAATTTATGGTGCTCGGGGACGAAGATATTTTATCATGGGTTGCACGGGAGCTACCCTTACTCTGCCTGAACCCAAACCTCCTTTATGCCTATTGCAATCCTTTGCCCAGTTTTATTGCTCCATAAACCAATTCCACGTGGACTCGATATGCGAGTTAGTTTTTGAAAACTGACGGAAGGAGTCTATCCGGAGTCAATAAGACCTTCTTTAGTGGAAGATGAGGATGATGCGCCATTGGATAAGATATTGGAAGCGCTTCCACATGTAGAACCAGATTCTTGTGCCCCTCTCATAGTGGTGTAGAAATCTCGGAAGCATAGGATTACATCTCCTGCTGAGAACCGACCTGCAAGAAATAGGGTTGCTGTCGCGAAGCCTAGGAGGCCAAATTCGAAGATTTCTACTCCTTCACGCAAGAGTTTGATTGACGAACTGACTAGTTCACTAGAGCGATCTGGACCGTCCATCTCTTCTCCAATGGTGCAAAGAATTAGCAGTTCCATCCCACCCCCTACAGGAATGAGTGTTGCTCCTACTGCTACAACACTTGGTTTTGCGGATCCTATCCTTGATGTTGCGGCTGAATTTATCACGCCGATTGCATTCATGCCTCCTCCTTCTCCAATTGATCCAAAGGATCAACCTAATCCTGGAAGTCCTGATTCTGGTGTAGAAATAATTTTACCTTATCGGACTGAAGTTGGTGAGCAAGTTGAGTCACAAGTTGACATTGCCGCTACAGCCCCTGAAGATATTCCTGGTCAGGACATTCATGCTCAGCCTCAATTTGCTATAGTTACAGCTAGGCTTGAAGATGCTATAGAGCGGATTGATACTGAAACTATAGTTTCAGAAGCGAGCAAGACATTGAGTGATTAGGGTGATTTGCCCATTCATGTCGACTCGTCTGAGGTGGAGGCTTCGTTGACAGGCTGGAGAAATTTTCTTGAGGGGCAGACTCCTGAAGACGAATATGTACCACCTGGTGCTGGTACGTGTCTCTCTTTTCTTTCTATACCAAAAGTTCTTGTGTTGCATGCTTTATTTTCATGAATTCAAGCACTAATAACTCCGGTTAAAAGAGGCCAAGGTGTCACTTCTTTTCTTATCTTGTCGTACATATGTCTAAATTATAATATATTGTTTATTCATCATATTATTTGCTTGATTTTTTAGGTGATGAGATTGTGGTAGGAGTTGCTCCAGAGAGGGATGAAGAGACGGTTGTTTCGTATGCTGAAACTACTTCAGTTGCTGATATCACAGTTCTGGCTACAGATATCGCATTAATGCTACCAGTAGCTTCAACTGCTCTTGTGGTAGAATTGACCAGTACTTCTGGAATGGCTTCCACTATTATCCCGCGAGAACGAGCGACGGGTTCTTCATCTTTTATCCCTAGTGTTGAAGCTACATCTGTCATGACAACTTCCTTCGTAGACCATGGTCGAGGATTAGCAAAAATTATCGCGACTCCGAGTTCAAGCACTCATTTCAATGCTTTAGTAGTAGCTTATACATCTGCTTTCTACGCAATATTGAAGGAGTTGATAAATCTGGTGCTCGAGAAAGATTTATCTTTTAGGGATATGAAGGATGATAGCTTGTCTATGATTCATCTTATCAAAAATTTCAAGGATAAAGCTTGGACTGCTTTCTTGAACAAATCTTGATAGGCCTTGCGCAGCCTATTAATTACTATCTACAGCTTAATAGTGGGACATCTCGGATCTAGTTCAAACTGAATACGAGTCAATTACTACTGAGTTCATGGAACTTCAGACCACCTTCTAGGAGCATATGGCAATCCATGCTTAGAAGACTGTCTGGATAGATGCTTTGATGAAAGAAGTGACTTCTTCTCTATCTTTTGATCTTTCTGCCCACAATGAACATAATGATAGGTCAATACAGCTCCAGAGTCAGATTCAAGAACTAGAAGCCCAGCTCAAGCAAGTGAGGGAGGAGTTGAAGGTGTCTGCGGAGCGACGTCGGAAAGAGCTGGTTTATTGTGACTTAGAAAGAGAACAACTTTTAGAGCTTGAGCACAACAAGAATGAGGTTGACCATGCTCACAATAAGATAATAGAGTTATATCCTTCTATGTCTCATTTTGCTATAGATGACTCCAGAATGATCCAAGCACATAGAAGAGCAATATTGAAAAAGGATCAACAACTAGCTCGACTGACCAAGTTTCTCCTTGATCTTTCTACTCTCGCTGAGTGAGCTCTATCTTATGCTTTTCCCTATTTTGAAAGTTTCTTCATGAAAATATATTAAAACTTTTAGCTTTAAACAATGCTTGTTTGTCGTGGACCCATTATTCATTGCATATCTACTATTAGATACAAATAATAGGTTAGAGTGAAAACGAGATCAGAGGTAATGTGGACGTGATATATTTTCAAATGAGAATACACCAAATATATCTGTTCAGAGGTATCATGGACACTACAGAATAAATCCGTGGGAGAATTTGGTATATTTATCACTCAAGGCATACTCGTGCTGAGTACAAATGATAAATTTCATAAGATAAAATACTATCAGAGGTGATATGGACATGATAGTTCACTAGTTTGCTCTACCGGGGAAGAAAAAAAGAGAGTAGTTCAAGGGTGAGCTATTATCTTCTCTTTAGGGGATAATAGATGAAATATGATTCAGAGATAAAATGGACATGAATCATGTTACACTTATGTGAGATTATTCCCAACCCAACTGGGGATTAGGAATAGGATATCCTTAAAACAACTGGGCTTTAATAATAGAATATTTTGGTTGGAGAGAATCGTTTAGGTGATCTCAACGAGGGTATTCCATTGGATCTGAGTATTGTCCTGCTGGGGAACTTTGAGGACCCATTACCCATGTCTTATTCAAAAATAAATATAGGTAATAGTTTGAGAGACCGTATAGGCTATGAGTTGTTGGGGATTTAAACAAAATATATCCGCTGTACATCTTATTTTAATCTGCTGGAGATGGAGAAGAATATGTTATGCTTAGACATAATACTTCTTGGAGAATTTACCGTTGATAGGCATCATTATCAAATCTTCTATGTCTTTATTATCTGGAGTAATTGACACCATATTTACACAGAAAGCCTGTTTGAATACATCACCCATGCTTTCGTCAGAATCCCACAATAATGAGTCAGAGGAATGAGTCTTTTCTTCTGATTCTGAACTTTCAGGACTTTTTGGTGGTGTAACATATCCCAAACGAAGACTAGTCCGTTGGTAGTATATTTCTGGCTTGCCTTTAGGAGAGAGATGACATATACGAGTCCGTCTGCTTTTCCATAATTTAGTCCCAAGCCAAATTTTAAGTTGCAACCCATCCTTTGTATAATGTTCTTGTCTGGTTGGCTGTAACGATATGGTTGTATCTTCTCCATATCCTAGTCAGAACCATTAGTCTGCGCGACTCTTTTGTTTCTAGCTTTGCCAAAAATTATATGACAATGCTTGTCCTTTTTCGCAGGGACTATGAAGTATGTCTCCTTATATGGTTTATATGACGAACCATATGGAATGGAGATGCCACGGGTATGGACAGAGGTTTGTAGAGGTGGAGTGCCACTAAGAATTTTTTTAACAGAGGGTTCAACATCAATTTAGTGCGAAGTAGAGTCTTCTTTATTCATGAAATATAAAAAAAATTCATCTTCTACATAGTCGGCAGAATCTTCAGCCTTGACAGGAGGCTTGGCAAGTTTGATGACTAGGGATTGATTCACTGATGTTGATGGCTTGTTACGACGAAGATTGATAACAAGTGGCTCATTCTCTAGTGTTGGTTGTTCATTGCATCAAAGGTTTATGACCAATGGAGATGACTTATGAAGGTCGATGCTGAGAGGCTTCGAAGGAGTTGGACGAGTAGTACACCCTTTTACTCTAATTACCAAAGGCTCTTCTTTTGGAGTATTTTCAGCTTCATTACTAGCTTGATTAGCTTCCTCTTTCATATATTATGGTATATAGAGTGCAGAGTCAGCGAAATAGGCTTCGACACCTTTGAAAGGGTTGAGGTCAGCTACCTATCTTTTGACCTCTTCTCTACTGTTCACATACTTGAATCATTTATGGAGGGTGGAGGGTACAATTTTATGCTCATATATCCATGGAGGTCCCAGCAAAATATTGTAGGATAAGTTAGAGTCAATCACATAACATATGACTTCAGTACGTAGACCGCCTATCTTAATTTTTAGGTGTATCTTTTCCATTGGTTTACTTTTTCTAGCATTGAAGCCTAGAATGGTAGTACTGGTAGCAGACAGGTTGTGCATCGGTATCTTCAATTCTCTCAGTAGACTTTTAGGAATGATG
The DNA here is from genome assembly GCA_036927795.1 of Iris macrosiphon. Classification (NCBI taxonomy): domain Eukaryota; kingdom Viridiplantae; phylum Streptophyta; class Magnoliopsida; order Asparagales; family Iridaceae; genus Iris; species Iris macrosiphon. The sequence continues at coordinate 27,372,155 of JAYESA010000018.1, read as the reverse complement.
CTGAGTGAAGAACCAGGGTCTATGTGAATTCGGTTAACCTTAATTGATCTGATGTAACCAATTTAATACAGAGTCATGTCATGCTGATTATCTTTGAGTAGTTTGTTATCTTGCGTGAAGGTGATGTTAGAAATCTTCTCGATCACGCTATGGTATTGAGGACATGCTAATGGCTTTTCATCAGGAGTCTTGAGTTGAACTAAGCATGATTCAGCATGTATCAGAGCTTCGCTTAAAGCTCCACGAGTCTCCTTTGACAAACAAAGCAACTCGAATATGGATAGTCGGGCTGGGTATTTGCCAGTTGTGCCAATAAGTCAAAATAGTAGGGATTTTTAAGTCCTTGTGGTATATTCTTTTTCATATATTTTTTGAAGCGTACTTCCTTTTGCTTTTCTTTCTCTGTCGTAGTAGGCTTCGAAGGACCAGGTTCCCTTGTGACTGGAGTAACTGAAGTTGACGAAGTAGGAAGAGTGTTAGGAATATCTTCCGGGATAGATTCATAAATTTTATGATATTCTTTGCCGGACCTAGTACCATTCATGGCTTTTTCTTTGGGCATCGGAGAAAGAAGTATCATGTTACTTGACTTGAGTTTCTTTTTATCATGCCCCTTCTTGGAGCTAGTCTATGGGCTAGTCTCATCGTAGCCCAATCCACTACAAGATTTATTGGACTGTCCTCGAAGTTGTAGAGGATACATATCCTTTGCTAAAGTTTAAACCTTCAGTTGTCTAAAAATTATATCCTATTTTTTGCATCAAGCATACCGATTATTGGTTGTATCGATGAAATTGGGGGCGATCCTCCTCAAGCACCTGAGTCGAGGTCGATGCTCTAATGGTTGCAGAAGGAGGGGAATGAATTTTTGTAGGAACACCTTCATAAGCACTGAAGATTTATTTCGCCTATATAGCGGAATGCTGTCAATCATGGACCATTGTCGGTGCATCAAGCAAAGCTTGCGAGTAGAGCTTAGTGGGGCAATGTTCAGATTTTGAAATATGACCTCGAGAAATACATCTTCCTGATGTTGGTCCTGATCTCTGTCTGAATAAAGATCCGAAGAAATCATATTGCATGATTTATACTTCTTATCCTTCTTAGATTTTGAATTGGAAGATGATGTTCCCTGGTCCCAATCTGACAGCAGATTAGGATGAATCCACATAATCTCACCATAATCTGTGGTAAGAGGCATCAATTCTTCTGTTTGACTTCTAGGTGGCGTAAGATTTACCAATTCTATTGTAGTTTGAGGTATTGGGATGACGCCTTTCAGGACTTCTTGTGCTAGAAAGTCGCAGAATTGAAGAGATACCATATTGGCAGTGATTATCTTTTCTTCGTTGTGAAAGGTGATAGATTTAACATTTATCAACTGTTGTATCTTCCTTTTCAAGACATAACATGCCGTGGTCGGGTGATTTATGTATCGATGGTACAAGCAGTACTTCGGCTTATCTGTTTTTCCAACCTCATTTGGTCGCCTGACTTCAGGCAACTACAATTTGTTACTTTTTATCAAGCATTCAAAAATGCTAGGGGTATCGCTCTCGTCAAAGGAATATTCTACCTTAGGCCTGGAGGACTCTGTAGGATTTTGTATTGGAGGAGAGGTGGGTCGCTTTGACAGATTTACCGCCAATGCCTTATTTTCTTTTCTGTTGCGATTATTCGCACTGTTGGAGGGATGCTTCAATACCAAAATTCGGCCAATTAGCGACGTTATTAGCGATTTCAAAAATAACATCGCTAATTTTCATAAATCTAGCGACTCCAAAAAAAGAAGTCGCAATACGTCACAAATAGTGACGGTTAACGACTTTTAGCAACTACTTTCAGTATTGAGGGAATAGACGTCGCTAGGAGTCACTGAACGTCGCTCATTTTTTTTATAAAAAATGACGTTTAGTGACGTCTTTTAATATACGACGCTATGTTATTTTAAAATTTTAAAAATAGTGACGTTTGACGACCTATAACACGTCGATAATTTATATTTACTGCGATCTTTAGCGACGTCTGTTTGAGACGTCGCTAAATTATTTTTATATAGGGTTCAGTTTTTATTTACCAATTTCCAAAACTCCCAAAATTTTGAAGTCCGTCCTCTACGATCATGCTGCCCTACGACCCCCTCGCGACTCCCTCCTGCTCCCCTTACGGTGCGCCACACCGCCGCCGCCTCCGGTGCCTCATCCTCTCCACGGTCGACCACCCTTCGCGCGGTCAGGTAAATCCTAACCCTCTCTCTCTCTCTCTCTCTCTCTCTCTCTCTTTCTCTCTCTCAGCTAGCTGATGACACGTACGACACACACACAAACACACACTCTCTCTCTCTCTCTCTCTTTCTCTCTCTCAGCTAGCTGATGACACGTACGACACACACACACAAACACAGACACATTGACATGACATACTCCTCATACTCGAACGAGAGGCGACACACCCCTTTCTCTATCATGTGTGTGTGTGTGTGTGTGTTTGTTTGTGTCCTCTGTGTGCGTGTATATCATGTATCCTCTATGTGTGTGTGTGTCCTCTATGTGTGTGTATTTGTGTCCTCTGTCTCTGTGTGTGTGTATCTTGTGTCCTATGTGTGTGTGTCCTTTGTGTGTATGTGCGCGTGTGTATGTATCAGGTGCCCTCTATGTGTCTGTGTGTGTCCTCTGTGTGTGTGTGTGTGTGTGTGTGTGTCCTCTGCGTGTGTGTGTATCATGTCTCATGTGTGTGTGTGTGTGTGTATGTCCTTCATATACATATCATGTGTGTGTGTGTGTGTGTCCATGTGTGTGTCTTGTGTGTGAAAATTTAGTGCAATATTTATTATCGTTTTTATGTTAATGCTAAATGTATTAGTTTGGATTGATGTTAGAATTGGATTTGAGCGAAACCCTACGATACTTGGGTTATAACCTATGGTATGTGTGTGATACTTGAGTTGTGAGCCCCTATATAGTTCATAATTTCCAAATATCTCCTACTAGTTATCCTAAATTTTTTAGAAATAATTTATTATCAATGTGATTTAGTTGATAAATAAGAGATAGTGATTTAATCATTAAGACATTATCATTTGGAAACTAGTATAGATAATTTAGTTAACATATTTTGTAATAAGATCACATAATATATATATATATATATATGGGTAATGGTGATGCTATGTATCCTAGTGCCTAGTGTGCCTGTGTATGAGTGTGTGTGTGTGTGTGTGTGTGTGTGTGTGTGTGTGTGTATCTGTGATTGTCAACTACTATGTATGTGATACACTAGTGTATCCTAGTATCAATTATGTGAGAATTGGATTTGCATCCATTTGGATAATATACTTGAACGATGTCTATTTATCTTTGCAGAAGTATCTAGAAATTGATCTGAATTACTACCTGTGTCATCGTTCATGGATGTACAACCGTCATCCTGATGACATGTATGGTGAGCGAAATAAATTCATACAGGGGGTGGAACAGTTCCTGCAGTTCGCTAAGGTATTCCCTCAAAACATGGACGTCACCAAAATTAAGTGTCTATGTGTGAGATATCACAACTTGAAATATCACTCAGAAGTTGATGTGACATATTATTTATACTCGAGGGGTTTCATACTGAATTACTATCAGTAGACCTCACACGGAGAACTTATGTCTTTAGCATCGGAGCCGGAGCCTTATGTGGAGCCATAAATGGGTGTCCACGACCACACTGATTACGACGACGGGTGCGTGAACATGGTTTTTGATGCTACCGGACCTAGTTTTGATCCGGATAATCAGGATGCAGCTAAGGAGGCACCGAATATCGATGCTGCAAAGTTCATGGAGTTACTAGAGAATGCAAGAACTCCATTATATCCTGGTTGTGAGGATCATTCACCGTTGGTGGTGGTTACAAGACAGTTGAGCATCAAGTCCAATTTTAACATGTTGCAAGAATGCTATAATTGACTGATGGAGTTGATTATAGAGATCTTGCCGGCGGGTGCTAAGTTACCTAAAGACTTCTACTGGTCTATGAGGATGATGAGATCTCTTTGGATGAGATACGAGAAAATTGATGCATGTCACAACGAGTGCATGCTGTACTACAAAGACGACAAGGATAAAGATATATCCAGATTTTGTGGTGCTGATTGCTACAAGGCAACTGGTACAAGAAGGTATATCGGTACAAAGAAGCCGATCGATTCGATGCACTACTTGCCTTTATCGTCACGGTTGCAGAGGTTGTTTATGGTGAAGGAGACTGCCGAAAATATGAGTTAGCAAAGACGAAAAAAAATTGAAGGATTGTTGGATCACCCATCCAATGGAGAAGCATGAAAGCACTTTGATCGAGAGTATCTCAATTTTTCTTTGGATCTACGTAATATAAGATTGGGGCTCTCCTCCGACAGTTTTACCCCATTCGGACTTATGGGCTCTCAGTATTTGTGTTGGCCTGTGATCGTCACTCCGAACAACCTACAACATTGGATGTGCATGAAGACTCCGGTTATATTCTTAATCATCATTATTCCGGTTCCGAATAATCCAAAGAGGAACATCGATGTGTACTTGCAACCATTGATAGATTAGTTAAATCAGCTGTGGAAAGCATGCGCCAACACGTACGATATTTCAAAAAAGCAGAATTTTCAGATGAGGACAGCATTTATGTGGACTATCAACAACTTTTCGTCTTATGGTATATTATTAGGATAGAGCACTCATGGTCGTCTCTCATGTCCGTATTGTATGGACCGCATTAAGGCTTTTCGTTTGAAACATGAAGAAAAATCGTGCTTCTTCAATTTTCATCAACAATTCCTGTCGTCGGATCATCCATTATGGAGGAACATGAATGTATTTCGTGCCGGTGTTATAGAGAAGGCAAATCCACCTCTAAGGTATCTCGGAGACACGATTTGAGAAGAGGTTAAAGATTTACCAAGTGCTATCGAAAAGCCTAATAAGGGGTACAAGTGCGATGGATTTTGTCACACTCATAACTGGACGAAGAGGAACATATTCTGGGATCTGTCATATTGGAGCACCAATTTGATCAGACATAACTTTGATGTCATGTATATCGAGAAGAATGTGTTTAACAACATAATTAATACTATAATGGATGGAAAGGGGAAGACGAAAGACAATCTCAAGGCCAGGTTGGACTTGGAAGAAATATGCAGACGCCCTATATTGCATTTAATAGAGGAAAGGAATGGGAAGTATAAGCAGACTAAGACAATTTTCTCACTGGATAAGGAGTATAAAGGGAGACTTTATAGGTGGATTTATGGGATAAAATTTGCAGACGGGTGCGTGTCGAATCTGGGAAGATGCATTGACCTGAAGGAGAACAAACTAACGGTATGAAGAGCCACGATTGTCACGTATTCATTGAGAAGTTAATTCTAATTGCATTTCAAGAATTCATACCGTAGGTAGTTTGGGATCCATTGACTGAGCTTAGCATATTCTTCAGGGATCTTTGTTCTACAAAGTTGATCATCGATCGTCTAGAAAAGCAAGAGAAGGATATTACGGTAACACTGTACAAACTTAAAGAGTGTTCCCTCATGGATTCTTCGACTCCATAGAAAATTTGCCAATTCATCTTTCTTATGAGGCACGTATTGGTGGACCTGTAGGTTATCGGTGGATATACCCGTTCGAGCGTCAACTGAACCACCTAAAGAGAAAGGTAAAAAATAAGGCACGGTTCGAGGGTTCTATTTGTGAAGCCTATGTTCTTGAGGAGATTACAAACTTTTGCTCGATGTATTTCAAGCCGCATGTTTCTACTAATAGAACAAGAGTTCCTAGAAACGACGACGGATATCAGGAATCTAATGATGCAATACTAAAAGTGTTCAATATTCGGTAAGCCTTCAGGCAAAATAAATAAGAGATATCTGAATGACGACGAGCTAAGGGCTGCTCAGTTGTATGTATTACTCAACTGTGACGAGGATAAAGTGAAGAAGCTAGAGGGGTAAGTAATTAATACGTCAATATTTAAGTCATCTTAATGTTATAGTATACACTAATATTGTTACACTAATCGGGAAATTTATTATTATCTTTTAGCACATTTAATGATGAGATGAGGTCGATGAGACCATACATAAAGGATGAAGAAGTCGAACAGGAAATGAGACTTTATTTCTCTTCTTGGTTGAGTGCATATGTAAGGATCTTTTTGTGCATGCACTATGCACAATAATTAACATAACGTTGAACTTAATATCGTTTTCTTGGTATTTAGGTCGATCATCCCCACACAATACTCGAGAATGAGTCTATTAGAACTCTAGCCAAAGGACCAATTTATGCCGTCAAAATCTGGCCAAGCTATTGTGTGAATGGGTTTAGGTTCAAGTCAACAAAATCTCCTATAAGAGACAGCTTCTTGGATCTCGATTCTACGAAAAATAGTTGTTTGTGTATCAGATCTTCGAGCTACAAAGATGTCGATCCAGGCAATGATTTTTATGGTGTCTTATGGGAGATTGTGGAGTTGACATATAATTATGGAACAGAGCCTGCTAAGATCGTGCTATTCTAGTGTGATTGGTTCGATCCTATCCAAGATCAAGGTTAAAAAATAGACAAGCATGGTCTTGTGGATATACACTACCGGCGTCAAATCAAGACTATAAACTATTTGTCCCATCAAGTCAGGCTCAGCTCGTGTACTTCATAACTTATCCTAAACGAGGAACAACGAGGTCAAACTGGTGGACAGTGTGCAAGACGAAAGCTAGAAATACCTTTAACATTAACGAAATAGCTTATCATGAGGATGAGCTACCTATTGTAACAAATATTGTAGATGCGGACTCAACAAAAGTTTCTCATTACACGTCTAATCATGTGGAAGGGGTAGAATTATCTGAAGAGGAAGATGAAGTAGATGAAAGTGAAGAGGAGGAGGAGGAGGAGGAGGAGGAGGAAGAGGAAGAGGAAGAGGAAGAGGAGGATGAGAAAAATGAAGAAGATAAATTTTTAGAAGGGGATTAAAAATAAAATAAAATCCATTTAGAACTCTAGCCATGTATGTATTTTTAATGTGGAATGTAACATCTATATTAACGGTATTGATACTTTTATATTGTACTTATTGTGTGACTGTGATACTTTTATTTTGTGTTTATTATGTGACTGTGATATTTCATATACTGTTATAAGTCCGTGTATTTGTTTTATCATCGTATGTTATTTTTATGAACTGTTATAAGTCTGTATATTTGTTTTATTATCAGGTATGACAGGACGACAAGGATCATATGGAGGTAGATCCTCTAGACGGAGTGCTCCTCCGATACCGGCTACTTGTTCTGGATCCTCGTTGTGGAGTACTACAGTGTACCGGCTAGTCACATCTCTGACTCAGTCGACGGTACCTAGGACCAGCAGTTCTATGCCTGAGGCTACTCCCCCGTCTAGCCTTCCTTCTACTGACGGCACCATGGAGACAGAGAAGCAGATGGTAGAGGTCGAGCTGACTCTGTCTGCGCATGATCAGAGCGATCCTCCAAGCGTGCCTCCGGGTGAGACGAGGATGGAGATTTGGTGGGATGAACCTAGCAAGTAAGTTAAATAGTTAATATTTTTCAAATAATTATATCTATATATTCATTAATTTAATTATCGTTGTATATCTTCCCTCGACCGTACAGAGAGCACTGAGACATCGTCTGAGGCAGAACTATGGTAGCCCTTGGATCAACTACTCAGATGCTCCTGAAGATAGGAAGACATTTTGGTTTGCCAACTTCAAGGTAAAAATATTTTTACTTTTAATATCAATAATTATTTATGCATATTATGCAACTCTCTATTTTACTTCTTGTAGAAAATCTATTTTTATCCACCGCACCGGGCTTAAAAGACCGAGGAGCAGTTTCCTGCCGTTGCCACCAAGTTGATCCGTGATGCGATCAACGACCAGAAGGTCCGTGATTGCGATAGAGAACCGATCCACGGTTGGATCATGCCTTAGAAATAGACTGTGATGAAGGCGAGATTCGATGAACCTAAGTAAAAGGAACGATCGGAGAAGGCAAAGGCAGCTAGGTCGAAGGCAGGAAAGTGGTGTGGTGGCTCGATTTCCATGACAAAATATTTTCGTCGTTTGGTATGTATTCTATTGAATATATATTATTTTAATGAAAGTAGGATAAGATGTATAATTTTAATAACAAACAATATAATTTTTAACAGGTACAGAGGGGTGAGGATGCCAACATGGTGATAGTCTTCCTGGCCACCAATCGGAAGGGCAAAAAGCTTGTCGATGACAAGGCCACGTAGAGCTATGTATATTTTAATACCTTGTGTTAGTTTTAATGTAACTTAGAAAATATGCAAATAGATATCTATAGAGTTAGTAATAAGTAACATAGACGTTCGCAACCATTTTCTAGGACTAGTATCTCACACTATGTGAGTGGGCGACAACTAGTGCACCTGCAGAGGGAGGGGTTGGTACTTTCTCTCAGCCCTCTACTGCTCCTTCGGCGGACGAGCTCTGGATGACCATCGTTGGTTGTCTTCAAAGGGTTACGTAGTACGGTACGGGATCCTACGGCTCCTATGTTGCGACGCAGTCATCCAGGGCCCCCTCTGTCAGTGTGCATTTCTCGCAGCATTTGTAGGCGTTGGCACGATCCCAGGAGAGTGTTGACCGTCAGATTGCTGACCTGCGTGACGAGTTTCTAGGGAGGATTACGGAAGGGCCACAGTTTGTGGTGCAGACGGACGATGCGACGATCATCGCAAATTTTGATTCGCTCGAGCATAGCCTTATGGAGCTCAAGACTCTGAGCCATACGACAGAGCACAGCCTTATGGAGCTCAGGACTATGGGCAGACGACATAGCGTAGCTTGACAACTTTGGTCGTGTCTACGAAGCGCATACAAACGGAGCTGGAGGGATCGTATACGTCCATGAGCGACTCACTTGCGAGGATTCATGCGGCGCATGATTTGTTGAGCCGATCAGTGGCTGAGAACACTTTGAGGGCGGTATATGCCATGGATTCATACAATGCTCGACTGCTACCATTGGAGCAAATACATTCTCCTAGTCCACCGGCATCAATACTGCCTCCATCACTATCTCCTCTATCGGCATAGGTGACGCTTTCACAGTAGCAGTATGAGTTCCTTCTATCCCAGATGCACGGCGGTGTCCTCATCAATAGTACTCTTCTTTGGACATGTTTTAGTGTGTTTGTGTGTATTGGCCCATTCTTGGTCATTGATGTATTTATTTTATACTTTTTATTATATTCTGAGACGCATGTGACACTTATTTTTAATTCATTTATCTACTTCTTGGTACATATTTAGTGTAATATAACTTTGAAGATTTTTTTCTATGTGAGTTTAGTTTATTCTTTATATTAATTGTACACCAAATTTTTTTGGTGTTGAGTGTTCCACCGAAGGGGTTGGTGAACTAAGAGAATTCAACGGAGGGTTGCTTTGGATCTATTTATATAAACTATTATTTTATAACAGCAGGTAGAGTTTTGTTGGGAAATATTTAACAAACTGTAGCCTATTTTTTTAAATTTTTACAACGTTTTACGATGTTCACCGATGTACTGTTACGTCGATGAATGTCTCTACCTAGAAAATATGTATGTCGCTAGTACGTCGCTATACCTAGATAACATGCTGACATGGAAAAACTTGCTATGTCAGAATTATTGTAGCAAAACGTCGCTCATAATGTCGCTAAAATAGCGTTGTGTTGCGACCAATGCTTGCATCGCCAATTTAACGATGACACATCGCTAACCATCGTATATACTGCGACGTTATATCGTCGCAAATATACGTCGCTACAACGACGACTAGCGACGTAAAAATATTGCTAATTATTTCGCCAAATTATTTTAGTGACGTCGTTTTACATATTACCAATATTTTTAACGTCGCTAATATGTGTTATTCTGGTAGTGCTTCTCTTCCGTATTGGTTATCTGTAATCCCAAATTGCATGCCATTTTTGCTTTACCTTCAGCAGCTTCGACCCCGATGATGATTGTTGTCAAGTCTCGAAATTGAGTTGGACCTGTCAGAGTTTTACTATAGGCAGTAGGTTCTTTTTGCAGGTATCAATGAATTCGGAGTTTGGAATACTGTAGGGTAACTTTACAGTTGCCTGCCTGAAACGCTCAACGAATTAACGAGCGAATTTCTTCTCCTTCTATTTGATATCGATGAGTGAAGACATCGTCATATCCATGCCTCCCTCATAGAATCGTGGGAGGAAAAGATATTTTATGTCATCAAATGAGGATATGTAGTCATCAAGTAAATTGCGATACCATTCGTAGGCTATGCCGACCAAGCATCCCATGAATAATCTGGTAAGGACAATATCATATTTCTATAGATGAGCCGTCATCATACTGAAGTAATTGATATATTGGCTCGTTGATGTCTTGCCTTCAAAGAATCTATCGATTGGGGTTTGTATTCAGGAGGGAACGAAACATTATCCCAATGCGGAGGATAAGCTTGTTCCAACCCCAGCTTGTGGAGTTGGTCTTCGTTCTTTAAAACATCGACCTGTGCACGCAACTCTCAGATAGCTTCGAGAGGATCATCTGGTCAGAGTGGTGCGACTGACTGATAGGATCCTGGTTGAACATGAATCATCACCGGCGGAGATCCATCCACAATATTGTAAGGATTAAGAGTTGGTGCTACTGACTCTTGGTTTATGAACGTTTCTAGATTTGTGTTATCTTGCAAAGGCGTTGTTCCAGGAGTAGGTTGCAGGTATGAATGAAGCCACTTGGACTGGTGTTGGTGTAGCAGAATATTGGACTGCATCATTTGATGCATATTTTGCATCATGGTTTGAACGTCCTTGAGAGCGGCCTCGAATGAGTTGAGGTATTGTTCGGTGGCTTGTGATAGAGAAGCTTCTTGTTCATCATCGATAGCGTAAATTCTAATATCCATGTGTACGACCAAGGAATTGGTAGAAATGACCGTGTAATTTGAGTTTACACTGTCAGTTTCAGAATCAGGGAGATTGCTACCCCCAGTTTCGAATTCTGAGAAATGGGGATTCACGTGATGAACGAGCTCCCGTCTTCGAGAACGAGTATTTTGGTATACTCTTTCAAAGGAGTTGACGGGTTGGTCAAATCTCCTCTGGCTGGGTGTTCTTGAAGAACTTTATCATGTTTGTCTCCTACCATGGGGAAGATGCGAAGCCATATATGCTGAACCAAAAAGCGGTTCATCATCGTACTCCTGGTTGTCAACTTGCTTTAAATTTTGAGGCTTAGGAGACATAGTTTAAGTCAATCGGTCAAACACAGACCATTTTTCTGATGCACAACAACATTCGATTATAACTCTATGACAATTCCAACTATGTTTATTAGAAAATACCGTTGTAATGTTAGAGGGGCCCCTCTCTTTATGTTTTTGTACAATAAGCTCACGTAAATCAAAAGATGGAAGAGAAGAGGAGGAAGAGGGCAGACTATGTCTCTTTATATGAGATATATTGAATCTTCTTTGCATATTTTTGGTCCCTTGTGTATAGAGTGATGTGCTGGCTTTATTGACAAGTGATTCGTCATATCTCGAGTTTTTTCTCTTCAGGGAGGATAGGAAGTTGTCTCTAACAGTCCTTTTACGCACACGTGCACAATCATCATGTTGTGTAGAGATTGCTCTTTTTTGGTACACATTCTGTAGCGCAGACGAAGTTGGCGTAGTTTGTCTACAAACATTTAATTTTGTACGAAAGACTTAACCTAGCGCACAAGTGGCGCATAATATTTTCTCCATTGTGCACGTAATCAAGATGTTAGAAGAATGATTCTCCCTGACCAACACTTCATTTGTGCGCTGGTTGGTTTGGACAACGGTATTCATGCCTTACTTGCCTCGCATATTATGATAAATATGTGCGGGTTGCGGAGCTTGGTTATGGATCACCCTTTGCTCAAAATTATGCGAGTTACGCGAATTGTATCCCTTGTTTAACGCAAGGAATTCAGAAGCTTGGGTGTGGATCACCCTTTGCTTGAAATTGCTAGAGTTGTGCGAATTATCCACCAAGTCATTGATCTGAACAGAATTGATAGGGGAACTCTCGTCAATCAAAATGCTCTTTCCCTTGTTGACAACAAATTTGGGATATGCATGACGAGATTTGGGCACCCATACTTTACTAGTTTTTCTCGACTTGAGTGTGGATGAGGGGTGAGCACTACCCCCAGAATGGAGCATTTTTTATATGCTTGTTGGTCGAATTTAAAGACCAAGGTCTTCTTCGTCGAGTCGACCGAAGCAGTATCGAGTTGAGCTTCACCTTCTCGTCATAGGAGAAGGAAGTCCCCAACAGAGTCTCTATCTTTGTTTGCGAGAAAAAGTTTATACAAAACTTTTGTGTTACAAACTGTTAAAAAGTACAAAAGAAGATTCTAAACTAAAATCTAAGTATAATTAATTTTGGGAAAGTATAGTTATAGAGATCTGATCTTCGGACGATCACTTTACTCCTTGGACCACTCGACGATGAAGAAATGCACACGACGATAGAGAATTGCACATGAAGATAAAGAGATATAAGGAATGCTACGAACAACTTGGAGAGTTGAACAATAAGAAAGCTCTGGCACAATAGCATGAGAAGCTTCTATTTCTCTCACTCTTCTCTTGAATTTCAAAGACTTGAAGATTGCTACGAACAACTTGAAGAGTTGAACAATAAGAAAGCTATGGCACAACGGTACGAGAAGCTTCTATTTCTCTCGTCTGCTATTAAATTTCAAAGACTTGAAGATTGCTGTGAACAACTTGGAGAGTTGAACAATAATAAAGCTCTTGCACAACGGCACAAGAAACTTCTATTTCTCTCGCTCTGCTTCTGAATTTTAAAGACTTGAGAATTCTAGCCCCTTTCTTCCTATCTCTCGCTATGTGTGTCTCTAACTCTCTGTATGTAACCGTTGTCTGTATTTCTAGAATTTAGCAGTGGTTACGAGAGTGTACCCGCACTATGGACAATCAACACTGTTTTACCATTATGCGCACACTTTTGGTGGATTAACACCTCACGTTCTGCATGAGTGGGTGCACAACTTGCTGCATGTTTGACACGTAGCTTCCTATACGAGGAAAGAATAGGTCATGGTGGACATTTATTTGTACATATTTCATGAGAAATAAGTCATGTAAGACATGCATCCATAATTGTTCATTGTCGGTTAGGATAGTATGCACACTTTTGAAGTCATCTAGCGATTGGAGCATTTTTAGTAAGATTGGCACTACGACACACTACTGAGAAAAATGATACTGTGGCACACCTTTGAGCAGAATTGGCATTATGGCACAATTTTGAAGGAAATGACACCGCGACGCACTTTTGAAGAAGTTGGCACTGTGGCGCACTTTTGAAGAAGTTGGCACTGTGGCGCACTTTTGAAGAAGTTGACACTGTGGCACAATTTTAAAGGAATGACACTATGGCGCATTTTTGAAAAGAATGGCACTACGGCGCACTTTTGAAAAGAATGGCACTGCGGTGCACTATTGAAGAAAATGGCACTGTGGTGCACTTTTGAAGGATTTGGCACTACGACACACTTTTGAAGAGATTGGCACTGCGGCTGGGTCGCTAAACGACAACCTGGGTCTACGTGCCTTAGCTCCGCTGTAATAATGACCTCTAACTCTTCGATTTTTGTCTCTGTCAGCTGTCAGTCTGCTGCATTAAATATTGAGAGAGAGAAGATTGTTTGTGCACCATCTTTCGTAACATTAAGAAAGTACACCACTTTTTGACTCTCTGAATAGTGCGCCATCCTCTGGAATTAATGCAGAGTGTGCCAAAGTAAAAGAATGCGAGTCTTTCTTCTGGAACAAGTGGACAGTGCGCCATTCTTCTACTTGTTGGATCTATTTCTAGAAAACTGCATCATCAATCTGAGGCACAATTTGTATCCTTCCACACTAATTTCTTCAAAAGTGCGTCGTTGTGCAAATTTCTTCAGAAGTGCACAGTTGTGCCAATTTCTTGAAAAGTGCGTCGTTGGGCCAATTTTACCAAAAAGTGCGCTGTTGTGCCAAGTTTTATCAAAAGTGCATCGTTGTGCCAATTCATTCAAAAGTGCGCCGATGTGCTAATTCATTCAAAAGTGCGCCGTTGAGACAACTTCTTCAAAAATGTGCCAGTACGGCCAATCTCATCAAAAATACGCCATCACGTCTATTTCTTCAAAAGTGCGCCGATGTGCCAATTCCTTCAAAAGTGCACCATTGTGCCAATTCTTTCAAAATTGTGCCGTTGACCCAACTTCTTCAAAAGTGCGCCATTACAACCAATCTCATCAAAAGTATGCCATTATGACTACTTCTTCAAAAGTGAGCCGTTGTGCTAATTTTTTCAAAAATGTGCTCCAGTGCCAATCTTTCCAAAATTGTGCCAGTCTCCAAACCACTTATAAAGTGGGCCTATTATCTTAACTAACAGTGAGTAGTTATGAGTGAGTGTCTTGTAGAAGCATAAAAAGTGTGTCTCTTGAAGATGACGCGGTTTTTCTATAAATAAATCCAACAGTGGAAGGATAGCACACCCTCTACTTGTTTCAGTAGAAAGATGAGCACTTTCTTATATTGGCACACTTTCTTGAAACTTCAGAAGATGGCGAACTTTCTTATTGTGGCACGCTTTCTTAATGTTACGAAAGTTGGCATACAAATGCTCAAAGATGCGCACTCTCTCTCAGCATTTAATATAAGAGAATAACGGCTGACAGATACAGAAAACGAAAAAGTCAGAAGTCATCATTACGGTTGTGTTGCGGCACGTAGACCCAGTTTATCGTTTAATGACCAAGCCGCTGAGCGAATTTTATCAAAAGTGTGCCGCTGTGCCAACTTCTTCAAAAGTGCGCCGCTGTGTCAATTTCTTCAGAAGTGCATTGTTGTGCCAATTTCTTCATAATTTCTTCAGAAGTGCATTGTTGTGCCAATTTCTTCATAATTTCTTCAGAAGTGCATTGTTGTGCCAATTTCTTCAAAAGTGCGATGTTGGACCAATTTCTTCAAAAGTGTGCCATTGTGCCAAATTTTATCAAAAGTGCATCGTTGTGCCAATTTCTTCAAAAGTGCTTCGCTGTGCCAATTCCTTCAAAAGTGTGTCGTTGAGCCAACTTCTTCAAAAGTACGCCATTACGGCCAATCTCATCAAAAGTAAGACATCGCGACTACTTCTTAAAAGTGCACCGCTGTGCCAATTCCTTCAAAATTGCGCCACTGTGTAAATTATTTCAAAACAGCGCTGTTGAGCCAACTTCTTCAAAAGTGCACCATTACGGCCAATCTAATCAAAAGTACGCCATCACAACTAGTTCTTTAAAAGGGCATCATTGTGCAAATTTCTTCAAAAATGCACCGTTGTGCCAATCTTTCCAAAAGTGCGTCAGTCTCCAGACCAATTCTAAAGTGCGCCTATTATCTCAACTGACAGTGAACAATTATGAGTGTGTGTCTTAAATGTCATACTTCTCATGAAAAGTGTACAAATAATTATCCCCACAACCTATGCTTTCCTCGTATAAGAAGCTATGTATCAAGCAGGTAGCAAGTTGTGCACCCATGGATTCAGAACGTGGGGTGTTTGTCTACCAAAAGTACGAGCATAATGGTAAAATAGTATAAACTGTCTAAAGTGCGCGGACACTCTCATAACCCTTCTTAACTCTATAAATAAAGGATCAGTACATCCATAACAAGGGGGAGAAAGAGAGAGAGAGAAATGGGCTAGAATTCTCAACTAGAATTCTCAAGTCTTTAAAATTCAAGAACAGAAGAAGAGAAATAGAAGCTTCTTGTGCAGTTGTTTGCAAAGCTTTCTTATTGTTCAACTCTCCAACTTGTTCACAACATTCTCGATATTTCTTTGTTGTCGTGTGCATTTTTTCGTCGTCGAGTGGTCCAAGAAGTAAAGTGATCGACCGTAGATCAAATCTTCACAACTATACTTTTTCAGAATCAACTGTACTTAGATTCCTGTTTATGATCTTTTTGTACTTTTCTTTCTTTTCAATAGTTTGTAGTACAAAAGTTTCGTATAAATTTTCTTCACAAACAAGATGGCACAGTTTTTCTTATTGTAGTGCCTCTTGAAGATGAGAGAGAGTGTGTGCCTTGTAGAAGCATAAAAATTGCGCCTCCTGAAGATGGCACAGTTTTTCTATAAATAAATCCAACAGTGGAAGGATAGCGCACCATCTACTTGTTTCAGAAGGAAGACGCGCACTTTCTTACTTTGGCGTACTTTTTTGAAACTTCAGAAGATGACACACTTTCTTATTGTGGCGCGCTTTCTTAATGTTATGAAAGTTGGCGCACAAACACTCAAAGACGTGCACTCTCTTTCAGCATTTAATGTAACCGACTAATAGCTGACAGATACATAAACCAAAAAGTCAGAAGTCATCATTCCAGCTGTGCTGCGGCACGCAAACCCAGGTTGTCTTTTAGCGACCCAGCAGCTGAGCCAATTTTATCAAAAGTGTGCCGCTGTGCCAACTTCTTCAAAAGTGAGCCACCATGCCAAATTTTTCAGAAGTGTGTCGTTGTGCCAATTTCTTTAGAAGTGCATCGTTGTGTCAATTTTTTTCAGAAGTGCGTTGTTGTGCCAATTTCTTCAGAAGTGCGCCGTTGGGCCAATTTCATCAAAAGTACGCTGTAGTACCAAATTTCATGAAAAGTGCACCGCTGTGCTAATTTCATCAAAAGTGTGCCAATGTGCTAATTCCTTCAAAAGTGCGCCGTTGAGCCAACTTCTTCAAAAGTGTGCCATTATGGTCAATCTCATCAAAAGTACGACATCACGGCTACTTCTTCAAAAGTACGACGTTGTGTCAATTCCTTCAAAAGTGCGCCGCTGTGACAATTCCTTCAAATGTGCGTCGTTGAGCCTAGTTCTTCAAAAGTGCACCATTACGGCCAATCTCATCAAAAGTATGTCATCACGGCTACTTCAAAAGTGCGCCAATGTACCAATTTCTTCAAAAAAGTATCGTAGTGCCAATATTTCTAAAAGTGCGTCAGTCTCCAAACCACTTTGAAAGTGCGCATATTATCTTAACTGACAGTGAGCAATTATGAGTGCGTGTCTTATATGCCGTACTTCTCATACAAAGTGTACAAATAATTGTTCCTATGACCTATGCTTTTCTTATATAGGAAGCTACGTGATAAGCAGGCAGTAAGTTGTGCACCCATTCATTCAGAACGTGGGGTGTTAGTCCACCAAAAGTGCGCGCACAATGGTAAAATGGTGCAGACTATCCAATGTGCGCGCACACTCTCATAACTGCTCCTAAAATCTATAAATACATGATCAGAATATCCATAACAAGGGGGAGACACACAGAGAAAAATGGGATAGAATTCTCAAGTCTTTGAAATTCAAGAACAGAAGGAGAGAAATAGAAACTTCTCGTGTCATTTTTGCCAAAGCTTTCTTATTGTTCAGCTCACCAAGTTGTTCACAGCAATCCCTATATTTCTTTGTCGTCGTGTGCATTTCTTCGTCGTCGAGTGGTCCAAGGAGTAAAGTGATCGTCCGCATATCAGATCTCCACAACTCTACTTTTCCAGAATCAACTGTACTTAGATTCCTGTTTAGGAACTTTTTGTACTTTTCTTTCTTTTAAATAGTTTGTAATACAAAAGTTTCATATAAACTTCTCTTCGCAAACAAGATGGCACAATTTTTCTTATTGTGGCACCTCTTGAAGATGAGAGAGAGTGTGTGCCTTGTAGAAGAATAAATAGTGCACCTCTTGAAAATGGTGCCATTTTTCTACAAATAAATGCAACAGTGGAAGGATGGCGCACCCTCTACTTGTTTCAGAAGGAAGACGCGCACTTTCTTACTTTGGCGTACTTTTTTGAAACTTCAGAAGATGACGCATTTTCTTATTGTGGTGCGCTTTCTTAATGTTATGAAAGTTGGGGCACAAATGCTCAAAGACGCACACTCTCTCTCAGAATTTAATGTAATAGACTGATAGCTGACAGATATAAAAACCAAAAAGTCAGAATTAATTATTACAACTGTGCTACGACACGCAGACCCAGGTTGTTATTTAGCAAACCAATCGCTGAGCCAATTTTTTCAAAAGTGCGCCGTTGTGCCAATTTCTTCAAAAGTGCGCCGCTGTGCTAATTTTTTCAGAAGTGCGCCGTTATACCAATTTCTTCCGAAATGTGCCGTTGTGCCAATTTCTTCAGAAGTGCGTCGTTAGGCCAATTTTATCAAAAGTGCGCCGCTGTGCCAATTCCTTCAAATGTGTGTCGTTAAGCCAACTTCTTCAAAAGTGCGTCATTACGGCCAATCTCATCAAAAGTACGCCATCACGGCTACTTCTTCAAAGTGCGTCGCTATGCCAATTCCTTCAAAAGTGCGCCGTTGAGCCAACTTCTTCAAAAGTACGACATTAAGGCCAATCCTATCAAAAGTATGCCAACACGGCTACTTCAGCAAAAGTGTGCCGCTATGCCAATTTTTTCAAAAATGTGCGTAGTGCCAATCTTTCCAAAAGTACGCCAGTCTTCAGACCACTTATAAAGTGCGCCTATTATCTTAACTGACAGTGAACCATTATGATTGCGTATCTTACATGGCGTACTTCTCGTAAAAAGAGTACAAATAACTGTCCCTACGACCTATATTTTTTTCGTATATGAAGCTATGTGTCAAGGAGGCAGTAAGTTGTGCACCCATTCATTCAGAACGTGAGGTGTTAGTCCACAAAAAGTGCACGCACAATGGTAAAATAGTGCAGACTGTCCAAAGTGCGCGCACACTCTCATAACCACTCCTAAACTCTATAAATATAGGATCAGTACATCCATAAAAAGGGGGAGAAACAAAGAGAGAAAGGGGATAAAATTCTTAAGTCTTTGAAATTCAAGAACAGAGGAAGAGAAATAAAATCTTGTCGTGCCATTTTTGCCAAAGATTTTTTTATTGTTCAGCTCTCCAAGTTATTCACAACATTCCATATATTTCTTTATTGTAATATGCATTTTTTCGTCGTCGAGTGGTCCAAGGAGTAAAGTGATTGTCCGCAGATCATATCTCCACATCTATACTTCCCCAGAATCAACTGTACTAAGATTCCTATTTAGGATCTTTTTTTACTTTTCTTTCTTTTTAATAGTTTGAAATACAAAATTTTAGTATAAAATTTTCTTCGTAAACCAGATAACGACTCTGCTGGAGACGAATTCCTCCTATAACGAGAAGGTGATATCTCAACTCGAGGCTGCGTCGGTCTGCTCGATGCAGAAGACCTTGGGAGACACAAAGAGAGAAAGGGCCTAGAATTCTCAACTCTTTAAAATTCAAGAACAGAAAGAGAGAAATAGAAGATTCTCGTGCCATTGTTGCCAAAACTTTCTTATTGTTCAACTCTACAAATTGTTCACAACATTCTCTACATTTCTTTGTCGTCGTGTGCATTTCTTCATCGTCGAGTGGTCCAAGGAGTAAAATGATTGTCCGCAGATCAGATCTCCACAGCTATACTTTTCCAGAATCAACTGTACTTAGATTCTTGTTTAGGATTGTCACTACCACATTTTAGAAAAAAGGGTATTTTAGTAATTTTCTATTTAAATAAATATTGTGCATGGTAAATAATTTTTATTGTATTATTTAATTATTGTTGGATATTATTTAATTATTTTTGACTTATTTTAGTGGACCCAACTAGTTTAGTTTGGACCCATGGACCAACATGAATTAAATAGTTAGACTTGGCCCATTTAGAAAGCCCATAGTTAAGGAGATGGATTAAATTAATTAAATGATTAGACTAGAAGCTTCCTTCCTTAATTATTTCTTCATGAGAGGCCCCAAGGGGTACATTGGACATTTTACAATTGCTTGGGGAAGGGGGCATGGCCGGCCTATATTAGAGGGGGAAATTTCTCTCTCCTCTCATTCTCATTCCAAATCTAGATCTAGAATTTCCCACTCCCAAATTCCCTCCATTCCCATTCAAATTCCCCACCAAATTCATTCCAAATTCTTCCCAATTCACCATTAAAAAGTTGAGAATCAAGGATCTAGAAGGAGGAAGCAAGGATCTAGAAAGAGGAGCAAGGATCTACAATTTGGAAGCAAGTTCATCTCAATTGGAGGTTTCATTGGGAATCCATCTCCCAATAGGTATAATTCAGTTTTTTCCATTTAAATAGCTTCTAAATCTGAGATTTAATCATGTAAAATCAACCTATATGTATGTACTACCCATAGGACTTTGTTTTGTGTTCATAGGAGACCCATGGAGAAAGTTATGGTGCTTTTTGTGTCAATTTTGTTGGAATTCCGAATTTACATTTTGTTGTGTGTGTCAATTGATCCTATAGATCAATTGGGCATGTGTTTTTGTGTTTGGGGCTAGTGTCGTGTCCATAATTTGGTACATGTGGTTCGTATCCCAACTATTTGGTGATACGTGTCATTTTGGGGGTTTTCCCTCCGACACGGGGCTTTGAACATGTCGTATTTTGATACAGACACATAGATCTACTTTTGATACTTTGATTTATTCATAAATATTATTTGTGACTTGTTTGTGTCCTTCGGGGTACAATTGGTTGTGTGTTGGACTCGTGTCACATGCGTATCCTAGATCTAGTGGGATACGGTGTGATACTCTCCAATTTGGTGTGTTTATGTGTAGATCTAATTATTTATGCTTTAAATTCTTCATTTATAATTAGTAAATATATATAGATATTATATATTATTTTATTGTATTTATTATGGTATTTATTGTAGCATAGATCTATAGATATTTTTATGTGTTCTAATGTGGTGTATAAATATATGTATGTAGCTTTCTTGCATGCAATTATATATGTACTTATGTTAATAACATAAATTATACATAAATGTTTTATAAAATATATTTATGTGTTTAAATGTATAATTATATTATTTATAATTATTATTTAATTATTTGGATATTAATGAATGTATTTTTATGTGTGCTTCTAGCCATGTAAAATATGTACATTAATATGTGCATTGTGTTTAGTAATTATTAATATTTTAATGTGCAAGTTTATGTGTATATATATATAAGTATATATATTTATTAAATTGTTTTATATATGTATATATATATATATTTAATTATATTGATTTATAGTTATTAATATATAGATTATATATATATAGCTTTGGCGACAGGGCATTTAATGACAGAATCCTGTCATTAAAACAGCAGCCGCTGTAGCATTAATAGAGCATTTAATGACAGTTCTGTCATTAAATACAGTGGGCGGGTTTATTAAGCGACAGTTTCTGCGACAGTTTTAACTGTCAGCGATCCGAGTCAGCAGTGGTTTATATATAGAGTTTCTGCGACAGATTTTCTGTGACAGTTGAGACTGTCACTATAAGCTGTTTTATTTAAATTTGTATTTTTAGCTCACTGTTTTCAGTAACGATTTGGCAGATTTAATTTATATATTATATATTATATTTGTATATATATATATATATATATATATATATAGGTGTTTTGTGAGGTATAATACTAATAATAATATATTATTTTATTTGTATAAATATTGGTTTGTATATACATTATTTAGAGTGTATAATATTGTATTATTAATATACTTTGTGTGGGTACCAATTGGGATCAAGACCTTGATTCCTAATTGTGTATTTTTATTCTATATTATTTATATAGATGTCTTGAGAGGTTGACCTTGGTTTGACCATGTTTGACTTTAGTTGACTTTAGAGTTGACCATAGTTGACTTTTGACTTAGAATTTATTTATTGACCTAGAAGTTGACTAGTTTGACTTGTTCTCTTTCCGGGACCTTGTTTTAATGTGGTATTCCATATCTAGGTCTTCGAGGCACCGAGTCAGACATCTGTGAGACTTTTCATTGGACTTCAGGCGAATATATTCTCTGATAGTTTTTCATTTATGATATCCTCTATGTTCGTTGTATCTAGTGTAGATATACATGTTTCTCTTGACACTATGGTTACACGGATTGGTATATTCGGATCTCGTCATGAGATGTTATTCCTTGGTATATGGTGTATATGGTGCAAGTATTATTTCATTGGTTATCTTGTACATGTACAGACACCGATTTTCGGGAGGAGTCGCTCTCTTCTTGGGGAATCTAGTGCCATAGCATACCGTGGTTGGATCTATTATACCAGTTGGGGGTGGGGAGTATTAGTATAGATATGTGATCAAATCCCTATTGAATAAAGTATTGGTAAGCGAATAGTGTTGATCATGCACCGCACGTATGATTAGCCAGGCCGCATTGTATCTTGCCCAAGCCGATCACATGTTAAGCTAGTACTCACACACTTAGTCATTAGTATTATTGTTTCATTGGCATATTGTTCATTATTGTATTTCTTTCCAGTATTTACTTATTGTCTATATATCTCTTGTATCTATTTTGTGCATCTTGTTTATCCACAACTATTTACTGTTACATAGTTTTTATCATGGATTAGAACTGCTGTTAGAGATGTACTCTGCTCCTTTCCTGACTGGATATATTTTTCCAGATGACACTGAGGAGTACCCTACCTATTATGGACCCCAGGATGTTGTGGGTTTAGATTCTGAGACCCTGGCTCAAGAGGGACTTATCCCAACTGAGATAGTTGACCCTGGAGTTGTAGCTTTGTAGTATGGTAGTATTCTTTTGTACTGGATTTGTCTCCAGCTTATTTTTGTTACTCTTCAGACTCATTGATGTATTATTTTAAACTCATGAGTTGTTTGATGACTATTCTATTCTTATCTGATTCGTGCTCATTCTATCTTAATTCTGTGATTGAGTATACTATCATTATTGGTGGTTCATTATATTGTTAGATAGACTATCTAGACAGCGTTCTATCGCCGATTCTGCGGCGTAGGCTGGGCGTTGTTTTCGACTAGTACCCTTACACCGGGTGCGGGTCGTGACACATTTTTGGTGGTGGCCCATGCAGGTCTAGCTTCACAAAGTATGTGATGTCGTGGTAGTGCGACAACTTAGTTGTACTACTGCGAGCCTGCGATAGGATATAGGAAATAGGCTGAGATACTCAATCACATCTAGGAAAATTCTTTTGATTCAACTATTCTCCTTTGATATTGATACTTGATCTCTAAACTGCCCTTTCCTTGATGTCTTACATCATGTTCCATATTGATCCTCATTCCGTCTTTTTATGAGACATACTCGGAGATACTTGCGGAGGCACGCAAGGTTGAGCGGGATCTGGGTTTGAAGACCAAGAGAGACCGTAATTCTTTTCTGGGGGCCAACGGCAGTGCAGTATCTGCCAAACGTCCTTATTTCCAGTCCAGACCTTTCCAGCAGCCACAGCAGAACCAGACTCCAACTAGAGCGCCTTTTCACCAGGCACCTCAGCAGCAGAGACAGTTACAGGAAGCTCCATGCAA
Organism: Iris macrosiphon; assembly: GCA_036927795.1. NCBI lineage: Eukaryota > Viridiplantae > Streptophyta > Magnoliopsida > Asparagales > Iridaceae > Iris > Iris macrosiphon. Next base: position 27,348,645 of record JAYESA010000018.1, on the reverse strand, counting down.
CTTCTGCAAGAAGCCCGGCCACATCTGGGAAGTTTGCAGGAGGAGGCTAGGAGTTTGTTTGTATTGTGGTACTGAAGGGCATCAATCAAGGGAGTGTCCTCGTCATGCAGTTCAGGGAGCAGCTCCAGCTCCGAGGACACAGACGAGACCACCTGCAGCACAGCCGAGGGGACCGCTTCCGACACAGCAGCAGCATTTTGTCCAGCATCAACAGCAGGAAGGTGCTCGACAGGGACGAGCGTTTGCTATGACCGTCGAAGAGGAGGAACCCACCGGAGATGTTATCGCAGGTTCTATTCTTCTTGATTCCATTCCAGCTTTAGCTTTGTTTGATAGTGGTGCTTTCCATAGTTTTGTATCTGTTTCTTTTGCTCTGAAGCATGGTTTGGTAGCTGAGTCTTTGCTTATGACTTGCAAGATCATGACCGGGGGAGGCATTATCCTGGTTAATGATATTTGCAAGGATCGGAGAGTTACTCTGGGAGGCCGGGAGTTGAGTGCGTGTCTACTTGTAATGCCACTTCCGAGCTACGACATTGTACTCGGGATGGATTGGTTGAGTAGGCACCGTGCTAGCATAGATTGTAGAGGAGGTAGAGTTTTGTTTGGTCCGCCAGGAGAGCCAGAGTTCGAGTTTGCTAGAGGAGCTGCAGAGCAGGGAGAAAGCATTATTTGTGGAGCTATAGTGGAAGACAAGGAGTTGCCGCATCCGTTGATAGCAGAATTCTTGGATGTGTTTTCTGAGGAATTGCCAAGATTGCCACCAGATCGAGATGTTGAATTTTCTATAGATTTGGTGCCAGGTGCAAAACCAATTTTGCAACATGTCTATAGAGTAAACAACAGGGAGCTGGTCGAGTTGAAGAAGCAGGTGGACGAATTACAGGATAAGGGGTTTATCAGATCGAGTTCTTCACCATGGGGAGCCCCGGTGTTGTTTGTACCGAAGAAGGATGGATCGGTGCGTATGTGCATTGATTACAGAGCTTTGAATAATCTCACTATCAAGAATAAGTATCCTTTGCCACGGATTGATGATCTGTTTGATCAGTTGAGTGGTGCGAAGGTATTTTCTAAGATAGATTTGAGATCAGGCTACCATCAGGTGAAGGTGAAGCCGGAGGACATACCGAAGACTGCTTTTAGAACTCGGTATGGTCAGTTCGAGTTTATGGTGATGCCGTTTGGTTTGACTAATGCACCGGCGATATTTATGAACTTGATGAACAAGGTGTTCCACCAGTACCTTGACAAGTTCGTGGTGGTGTTCATCGACGACATACTCATATACTCGAGGACACCGGAGGAGCATGAGGAGCATTTGAGGATTGTGTTGGATGTGCTGAGGAAGGAGAAGTTGTATGGAAAGTTGTCCAAATGTGAGTTTTTCTTGGACAAGGTAGAATTCTTGGGGCATGTTGTGACTGGTGATGGTATTTCAGTGGATCCGAAGAAGATTTCAGCAGTGGAATCTTGGAAGACTCCGAGTTCGGTAGCAGAGATCAGGAGTTTCTTGGGATTGGCAGGCTATTACAGGAAGTTTGTGCAAGATTTTTCGAGGATTGCCGAGCCGATAACCAGACTCACAAGGAAGGATGTGGAGTTTGTTTGGACGGAGGATTGCCAGGTTGCTTTTGAAGAGTTGAAGAAGAGGTTGACGTCTGCTCCTATTTTGACGTTGCCATCAGGGTCCGGAGGTTTCACTATTTATTGTGATGCATCGGGGAAGGGTTTAGGTTGTGTTCTTCAGCAGCATGGGAAAGTGATTGCCTATGCATCCAGGCAATTGCGTCCTCATGAAAAAAACTATCCTACCTATGATTTGGAGTTGGCAGCCGTCATATTCGCCCTGAAGTTGTGGAAACATTATTTGTACGGAGAGCGTGTGGAGATCTTCACAGACCACAAAAGCTTGAAGTACGTTTTCACGCAGAAGGAGTTGAACATGAGGCAGCGTCGGTGGTTGGAACTGATGAAGGATTTTGATATCTCTTTACAATATCATCCTGGGAAAGCCAATGTAGTTGCCGATGCTTTGAGCAGGTATCCGGTAGCTATGTTCTTGACGCAGGATCGATATTTGTTGGAGGACTTGGAGAGCTTGGGCATTGAGGTGATTGTTCCTGGTGGTGCTATGCAGATGTGGGGATTGCAGATACACTCAGATTTGATGGACAGGATCAAGGCAGCACAGTATGATGACGTATCTTTGAGGAGTATCAGAGCTCAAGTGAGAGCAGGATTGGAGGATGATTTCACTATTTCAGAGGATGGATCTTTGAGGCATGGAGTTAGATTGTGTGTGCCTAGTGGGGAGTTGCGAGAGGAGGTATTGCAGGAAGCGCATCGCTCTCAGTATTCCATACATCCAGGTGCTAACAAGATGTATCGGGATATGCGAGAGAGTGTGTGGTGGTATGGCATGAAGAGGAAAGTGGCACAGTTTGTATCCAGATGCTTAGTGTGCCAGCAGGTGAAAGCCGAGAGACAGAGGCCAGGAGGGCTACTTCAGCCATTACCCATTCCAGAGTGGAAGTGGGAACACATTACTATGGATTTTTTGTCCGGACTTCCACGATCTCCAGGAGGGAAAGACGCGATTTGGGTCATTGTTGATAGATTGACCAAGTCGGCCTACTTTTTGCCTTTCAAGGTGGGTTTGTCTACGGAGAAGCTGGCAGAGATGTATGTGAGGCAGATCGTTAGGATACATGGAGTTCCCGTCAGCATAGTCTCAGATCGAGATAGTCGTTTCACTTCTCATTTCTGGAGGAGTTTGCAGGAGAGTTTGGGCACTCAGCTCAAATTCAGTACTGCATATCATCCCCAGACATATGGGCAGTCAGAGAGGACTATCCAGACTCTCGAGGATATGTTGCGCACTTGTGTACTAGATTTCGGGGGTTCTTGGGAGGACCATCTCCATTTGGTAGAATTTGCTTACAACAACAGTTACCAGGCCAGTATAGAGATGTCACCTTTTGAAGCTCTATATGGTCGGAGGTGTCGTACTCCTTTGTCTTGGGACGATGTTGGAGAGAGAGTTTTGCTTGGGCCAGAGATGGTTGTGGATGCAGCGGAGAAGGTTCAGTTGATCAGAGACAGACTTCGAGTGGCGCAGGACAGACAGCGGCATTGGGCCGATAGCCATCGGAGACCTTTGGAGTTCGAGGTATAGTTTAGATTTTGTTTGTGCTTGTTCTTGTTTGTTATAGATTAAGTTCTTAAGATGGTGTTTTGTTCTAGGTGGATGGTTTGGTGTTTCTGAGGATTTCTCCGACACGAGGCACGATTCGATTCGATGGAGGCGGAAAGCTTAGTCCGCGATTCATCGGACCTTTCACTATTCTAGAGAGGGTCGGTGCAGTTGCTTATAGACTAGACTTGCCACCTGTATTGGAGGGAGTGCACAACGTGTTTCATGTGTCGCAGTTGAGACGATACGTGGCAGATCCTAGTCATGTATTGGATCACTCAGAGATAGAGGTGGGCCCTACTCTTAGCTATCCAGAGCAGCCAGTTGAGATTCTGGATCGGAGAGAGAAGGTGCTAAGGAACCAGACTATTCTTTTGGTACGCGTCGCATGGAGGCATCACTCTCCGGAGGAGTCTACCTGGGAGAGAGAGGATGACATGCGAGAGCGTTATCCATATTTGTTTGTACCTTGAGGTATGTTAATTCTCTAGCTATGTTCTGTTCATTGTTATGTTTTGTTCATTAGTTAGTTGTGATTCTTTAGTTATGTTCTGTGATTTTCTGGGGGTAGTTTTCATCTTTAAATTTCGAGGACGAAATTATTTTAAGGAGGGTGGATTTGTCACTACCACATTTTAGGAAAAAGGGTATTTTAGTAATTTTCTATTTAAATAAATATTGTGCATGGTAAATAATTTTTGTTGTATTATTTAATTATTGTTGGATATTATTTAATTATTTTTGACTTATTTTAGTGGACCCAACTAGTTTAGTTTGGACCCATGGACCAACATGAATTAAATAGTTAGACTTGGCCCATTTAGAAAGCCCATAGTTAAGGAGATGGATTAAATTAATTAAATGATTAGACTAGAAGCTTCCTTCCTTAATTATTTCTTCATGAGAGGCCCCAAGGGGTACATTGGACATTTTACAATTGCTTGGGGAAGGGGGCATGGCCGGCCTATATTAGAGGGGGGGAAATTTCTCTCTCCTCTCATTCTCATTCCAAATCTAGATCTAGAATTTCTCACTCCCAAATTCCCTCCATTCCCATTCCAATTCCCCACCAAATTTATTACAAATTCTTCCCAATTCACCATTAGAAAGTTGAGAAGCAAGGATCTAGAAGGAGGAAGCAAGGATCTAGAAAGATGAGCAAGGATCTACAATTTGGAAGCAAGTTCATCTCAATTGGAGGTTTCATTGGGAATCCATCTCCCAATAGGTATAATTCAGTTTTTCCCATTTAAATAGCTTCTAAATCTGAGATTTAATCATGTAAAATCAACCTATATGTATGTACTACCCATAGGACTTTGTTTTGTGTTCATAGGAGACCCATGGAGAAAGTTATGGTGCTTTTTGTGTCAATTTTGTTGGAATTCCGAATTTACATTTTGTTGTGTGTGTCAATTGATCCTATAGATCAATTGAGCATGTGTTTTTGTGTTTGGGGATAGTGTCGTGTCCATAATTTGGTACATGTGGTTCGTATCCCAACAATTTGGTGATACGTGTCATTTTGGGGGTTTTCCCTCCGACACGGGACTTTGAACATGTCGTATTTTGATACGGACACATAGATCTACTTTTGACACTTTGATTTATTCATAAATATTATTTGTGACTTGTTTGTGTCCTTCGGGGTGCAATTGGTTGTTTGTTGGACTCGTGTCACATGCGTATCCTAGATCTAGTGGGATACGGTGTGATACTCTCCAATTTGGTGTGTTTATGTGTAGATCTAATTATTTATGCTTTAAATTCTTCATTTATAATTAGTAAATATATATAAATATTATATATTATTTTATTGTATTTATTATGGTATTTATTGTAGCATAGATCTATAGATATTTCTATGTGTTCTAATGTGGTGTATAAATATATGTATGTAGCTTTCTTGCATGCAATTATATATGTACTTATGTTAATAACATAAATTATACATAAATGTTTTATAAAATATATTTATGTGTTTAAATGTGTAATTATATTATTTATAATTATTATGTAATTATTTGAATATTAATGAATGTATTTTTATGTGTGCTTCTAGCCATGTAAAATATGTACATTAATATGTGCATTGTGTTTAGTAATTATTAATATTTTAATGTGCAAGTTTATGTGTATATATATATAAGTATATATATTTATTAAATTATTTTATATATGTATATATATATATATATTTAATTATATTAATTTATAGTTATTAATATATAGATTATATATATATAGCTTGGGCGACAGGGCATTTAATGACAGAATCCTGTCATTAAAACAGCAGCCGCTGTAGCATTAATAGAGCATTTAATGACAGTTCTGTCATTAAATACAGTGGGCGGGTTTATTAAGCGACAGTTTCTGCGACAGTTTTAACTGTCAGCGATCCGAGTCAGCAGTGGTTTATATATAGAGTTTCTGCGACAGATTTTCTGTGACAGTTGAGACTGTCACTATAAGCTGTTTTATTTAAATTTGTATTTTTAGCTCACTGTTTTCAGTAACGATTTGGCAGATTTAATTTATATATTATATATTATATTTGTAAATATATATATATGTATATATATAGGTGTTTTGTGAGGTATAATACTAATAATAATATATTATTTTATTTGTATAAATATTGGTTTGTATATACATTATTTAGAGTGTATAATATTGTATTATTAATATACTTTGTGTGGGTACCAATTGGGATCAAGACCTTGATTCCTAATTGTGTATTTTTATTCTATATTATTTATATAGATGTCTTGAGAGGTTGACCTTGGTTTGACCATGTTTGACTTTAGTTGACTTCAGAGTTGACCATAGTTGACTTTTGACTTAGAATTTATTTATTGACCTAGAAGTTGACTAGTTTGACTTGTTCTCTTTCCGGGACCTTGTTTTAATGTGGTATTCCATATCTAGGTCTTCGAGGCACCGAGTCAGACATCTGTGAGACTTTTCATTGGACTTTAGGCGAGTACATTCTCTGATAGTTTCTCATTTATGATATCCTCTATGTTCGTTGTATCTAGTGTAGATATACATGTTTCTCTTGACACTATGGTTATACGGATTGGTATATCCGGATCTCGTCATGAGATGTTATTCCTTGGTATATGGTGTATATGGTACAAGTATTATTTCATTGGTTATCTTGTACATGTACAGACACCAATTTTCGGGAGGAGTCGCTCTCTTCTTGGGGAATCTAGTGCCATAGCATACCGTGGTTGGATCTATTAAACCAGTTGGGGGTGGGGAGTATTAGTATAGATATGTGATCAAATCCCTATTGAATAAAGTATTGGTAAGCGAATAGTGTTGATCATGCACCGCACGTATGATTAGCCAGGCCGCATTGTATCTTGCCCAAGCCGATCACATGTTAAGCTAGTACTCACACACTTAGTCATTAGTATTATTGTTTCATTGGCATATTTTTCATTATTGTATTTCTTTCCAGTATTTACTTATTGTCTATATATCTCTTGTATCTATTTTGTGCATCTTGTTTATCCACAGCTATTTACTGTTACATAGTTTTTATCATCGATTAGAACTGCTGTTAGAGATGTACTCTGCTCCTTTCCTGACTGGATATATTTTTCCAGATGACACTGAGGAGTACCCTACCTATTATGGACCCCAGGATGTTGTGGGTTTAGATTCTGAGACCCTGGCTCAAGAGGGACTTATACCAACTGAGATAGTTGACCCTGGAGTTGTAGCTTTGTAGTATGGTAGTATTCTTTTGTACTGGATTTGTCTCCAGCTTATTTTTGTTACTCTTCAGACTCATTGATGTATTATTTTAAACTCATGAGTTGTTTGATGACTATTCTATTCTTATCTGATTCGTGCTCATTCTATCTTAATTCTGTGATTGAGTATACTATCATTATTGGTGGTTCATTATATTGTTAGATAGACTATCTAGACAGCGTTCTACCGCCGATTCTGCGGCGTAGGCTGGGCGTTGTTTCCGACTAGTACCCTTACACCGGGTGCGGGTCGTGACACGTTTTTGGTGGTGGCCCATGCAGGTCTAGTTTCACAAAGTATGTGATGTCGTGGTAGTGCGACAACTTAGTTGTACTACTGCGAGCCTGCGATAGGATATAGGAAATAGGCTGAGATACTCAATCACATCTAGGAAAATTCTTTTGATTCAACTATTCTCCTTTGATATTGATACTTGATCTCTAAACTGCCCTTTCCTTGATGTCTTACATCATGTTCCATATTGATCCTCATTCCGTCTTTTTATGAGACATACTCGGAGATACTTGCGGAGGCACGCAAGGTTGAGCGGGATCTGGGTTTAAAGACCAAGAGAGACCGTGATTCTTTTCTGGGGGCCAACGGCAGTGCAGTATCTGCCAAACGTCCTTATTTCCAGTCCAGACCTTTCCAGCAGCCACAGCAGAACCAGACTCCAACTAGAGAGCCTTTTCACCAGGCACCTCAGCAGCAGAGACAGTTACAGGAAGCTCCATGCAACTTCTGCAACAAGCCCGGCCACATCTGGGAAGTTTGCAGGAGGAGGCTAGGAGTTTGTTTGTATTGTGGTACTGAAGGGCATCAATCAAGGGAGTGTCCTCGTCATGCAGTTCAGGGAGCAGCTCCAGCTCCGAGGACACAGACGAGACCACCTGCAGCACAGCCGAGGGGACCGCTTCCGACACAGCAGCAGCATTTTGTCCAGCATCAACAGCAGGAAGGTGCTCGACAGGGACGAGCGTTTGCTATGACCGTCGAAGAGGAGGAACCCACCGGAGATGTTTTCGCAGGTTCTATTCTTCTTGATTCCATTCCAGCTTTAGCTTTGTTTGATAGTGGTGCTTCCCATAGTTTTGTATCTGTTTCTTTTGCTCTGAAGCATGGTTTGGTAGCTGAGTCTTTGCTTAGGACTTGCAAGATCATGACCGGGGGAGGCATTATCCTGGTTAATGATATTTGCAAGGATCGGAGAGTTACTCTGGGAGGCCGGGAGTTGAGTGCGTGTCTACTTGTAATGCCACTTCCGAGCTACGACATTGTACTCGGGATGGATTGGTTGAGTAGGCACCGTGCTAGCATAGATTGTAGAGGAGGTAGAGTTTTGTTTGGTCCGCCAGGAGAGCCAGAGTTCGAGTTTGCTAGAGGAGCTGCAGAGCAGGGAGAAAGCATTATTTGTGGAGCTATAGTGGAAGACAAGGAGTTGCCGCATCCGTTGATAGCAGAATTCTTGGATGTGTTTCCTGAGGAATTGCCAGGATTGCCACCAGATCGAGATGTTAAATTTTCTATAGACTTGGTGCCAGGTGCAGAACCAATTTCGCAACATGTCTATAGAGTAAACAACAGCGATCTGGTCGAGTTGAAGAAGCAGGTGGACGAATTGCAGGATAAGGGGTTTATCAGATCGAGTTCTTCACCATGGGGAGCCCCGGTGTTGTTTGTACCGAAGAAGGATGGATCGGTGCGTATGTGCATTGATTACAGAGCTTTGAATAATCTCACTATCAAGAATAAGTATCCTTTGCCACGGATTGATGATCTGTTTGATCAGTTGAGTGGTGCGAAGGTATTTTCTAAGATAGATTTGAGATCAGGCTACCATCAGGTGAAGGTGAAGCCGGAGGACATACCGAAGACTGCTTTTAGAACTCGGTATGGTCAGTTCGAGTTTATGGTGATGCCGTTTGGTTTGACTAATGCACCGGCGGTATTTATGAACTTGATGAACAAGGTGTTTCACCAGTACCTTGACAAGTTCGTGGTGGTGTTCATCGACGACATACTCATATACTCGAGGACACCGGAGGAGCATGAGGAGCATTTGAGGATTGTGTTGGATGTGCTGAGGAAGGAGAAGTTGTATGGGAAGTTGTCCAAATGTGAGTTTTTCTTGGACAAGGTAGAATTCTTGGGGCATGTTGTGACTGGTGATGGTATTTCAGTGGATCCGAAGAAGATTTCAGCAGTGGAATCTTGGAAGACTCCGAGTTCGGTAGCAGAGATCAGGAGTTTCTTGGGATTGGCAGGCTATTACAGGAAGTTTGTGCAAGATTTTTCGAGGATTGCCGAGCCGATGACCAGACTCACAAGGAAGGATGTGGAGTTTGTTTGGACGGAGGATTGCCAGGTTGCTTTTGAAGAGTTGAAGAAGAGGTTGACGTCTGCTCCTATTTTGACGTTGCCATCAGGGTCCGGAGGTTTCACTATTTATAGTGATGCATCGGGGAAGGGTTTAGGTTGTGTTATTCAGCAGCATGGGAAAGTGATTGCCTATGCATCCAGGCAATTGCGTCCTCATGAAAAGAACTATCCTACCCATGATTTGGAGTTGGCAGCCGTCATATTCGCCCTGAAGTTGTGGAAACATTATTTGTACGGAGAGCGTGTGGAGATCTTCACAGACCACAAAAGCTTGAAGTACGTTTTCACGCAGAAGGAGTTGAACATGAGGCAGCGTCGGTGGTTGGAACTGATGAAGGATTTTGATATCTCTTTACAATATCATCCTGGGAAAGCCAATGTAGTTGCTGATGCTTTGAGCAGGTATCCGGTAGCTATGTTCTTGACGCAGGATCGATATTTGTTGGAGGACTTGGAGAGCTTGGGCATTGAGGTGATTGTTCCTGGTGGTGCTATGCAGATGTGGGGATTGCAGATACACTCAGATTTGATGGACAGGATCAAGGCAGTACAGTATGATGACGTATCTTTGAGGAGTATCAGAGCTCAAGTGAGAGCAGGATTGGAGGATGATTTCACTATTTCAGAGGATGAATCTTTGAGGCATGGAGTTAGATTGTGTGTGCCTAGTGGGGAGTTGCGAGAGGAGGTGTTACAGGAAGCGCATCACTCTCAGTATTCCATACATCCAGGTGCTAACAAGATGTATCGAGATATGCGAGAGAGTGTGTGGTGGTATGGCATGAAGAGGGAAGTGGCACAGTTTGTATCCAGATGCTTAGTGTGCCAGCAGGTGAAAGCCGAGAGGCAGAGGCCAGGAGGGTTACTTCAGCCATTACCCATTCCAGAGTGGAAGTGGGAACACATTACTATGGATTTTGTGTCCGGACTTCCACGATCTCCAGGAGGGAAAGACGCGATTTGGGTCATTGTTGATAGATTGACCAAGTCGGCCTACTTTTTGCCTTTCAAGGTGGGTTTGTCTACGGAGAAGCTGGCAGAGATGTATGTGAGGCAGATCGTTAGGATACATGGAGTTCCCGTCAGCATAGTCTCAGATCGAGATAGTCGTTTCACTTCTCATTTCTGGAGGAGTTTGCAGGAGAGTTTGGGCACTCAGCTCAAATTCAGTACTGCATATCATTCCCAGACATATGGGCAGTCAGAGAGGACTATCCAGACTCTCGAGGATATGTTGCGCACTTGTGTACTAGATTTCGGGGGTTCTTGGGAGGACCATCTCCATTTGGTAGAGTTTGCTTACAACAACAGTTACCAGGCCAGTATAGAGATGTCACCTTTTGAAGCTCTATATGGTCGGAGGTGTCGTACTCCTTTGTCTTGGGACGATGTTGGAGAGAGAGTTTTGCTTGGGCCAGAGATGGTTGTGGATGCAGCGGAGAAGGTTCAGTTGATCAGAGACAGACTTCGAGTGGCGCAGGACAGACAGCGGCATTGGGCCGATAGCCATCGGAGACCTTTGGAGTTCGAGGTATAGTTTAGATTTTGTTTGTGCTTGTTCTTGTTTGTTATAGATTAAGTTCTTAAGATGGTGTTTTGTTCTAGGTGGGTGGTTTGGCGTTTCTGAGGATTTCTCCGACACGAGGCACGATTCGCTTCGGTGGAGGCGGAAAGCTTAGTCCGCGATTCATCGGACCTTTCACTATTCTAGAGAGGGTCGGTGCAGTTGCTTATAGACTAGACTTGCCACCTGTATTGGAGGGAGTGCACAACGTGTTTCATGTGTCGCAGTTGAGACGATACGTGGCAGATCCTAGTCATGTATTGGATCACTCAGAGATAGAGGTGGGCCCTACTCTTAGCTATCCAGAGCAGCCAGTTGAGATTCTGGATCGGAGAGAGAAGGTACTGAGGAACCAGACTATTCCTTTGGTACGCGTCGCATGGAGGCATCACTCTCCGGGGGAGTCTACCTGGGAGAGAGAGGATGACATGCGAGAGCGTTATCCATATTTGTTTGTACCTTGAGGTATGTTAATTCTCTAGCTATGTTCTGTTCATTGTTATGTTTTGTTCATTAGTTAGTTGTGATTCTTTAGTTCTGTTCTGTGATTTTCTGGGGGTAGTTTTCATCTTTAAATTTCGAGGACGAAATTATTTTAAGGAGGGTAGACTTGTCACTACCACATTTTAGGAAAAAGGGTATTTTAGTAATTTTCTATTTAAATAAATATTGTGCATGGTAAATAATTTTTGTCGTATTATTTAATTATTGTTGGATATTATTTAATTATTTTTGACTTATTTTAGTGGACCCAACTAGTTTAGTTTAGACCCATGGACCAACATGAATTAAATAGTTAGACTTGGCCCATTTAGAAAGCCCATAGTTAAGGAGATGGATTAAATTAATTAAATGATTAGACTAGAAGCTTCCTTCCTTAATTATTTCTTCATGAGAGGCCCCAAGGGGTACATTGGATATTTTACAATTGCTTGGGGAAGGGGGCATGGCCGGCCTATATTAGAGGGGGGGAAATTTCTCTCTCCTCTCATTCTCATTCCAAATCTGGATCTAGAATTTCCCACTCCCAAATTCCCTCCATTCCCATTCCAATTCTCCACCAAATTCATTCCAAATTCTTCCCAATTCACCATTAGAAAGTTGAGAAGCAAGGATCTAGAAGGAGGAAGCAAGGATCTAGAAAGAGGAGCAAGGATCTACAATTTGGAAGTAAGTTCATCTCAATTGGAGGTTTCATTGGGAATCCATCTCCCAATAGGTATAATTCAGTTTTTCCCATTTAAATAGCTTCTAAATCTGAGATTTAATCATGTAAAATCAACCTATATGTATGTACTACCCATAGGACTTTGTTTTGTGTTCATAGGAGACCCATGGAGAAATTTATGGTGCTTTTTGTGTCAATTTTGTTGGAATTCCGAATTTACATTTTGTTGTGTGTGTCAATTGATCCTATAGATCAATTGGGCATGTGTTTTTGTGTTTGGGGCTAGTGTCGTATCCATAATTTGGTACATGTGGTTCGTATCCCAACTATTTGGTGATACGTGTCATTTTGGGGGTTTTTCCTCCGACACGGGGCTTTGAACATGTCGTATTTTGATACGGACACATAGATCTACTTTTGACACTTTGATTTATTCATAAATAATATTTGTGACTTGTTTGTGTCCTTCGGGGTACAATTGGTTGTGTGTTGGACTCGTGTCACATGCGTATCCTAGATCTAGTGGGATACGGTGTGATACTCTCCAATTTGGTGTGTTTATGTGTAGATCTAATTATTTATGCTTTAAATTCTTCATTTATAATTAGTAAATATATATAGATATTATATATTATTTTATTGTATTTATTATGGTATTTATTGTAGCATAGATCTATAGATATTTCTATGTGTTCTAATGTGGTGTATAAATATATGTATGTAGCTTTCTTGCATGCAATTATATATGTACTTATGTTAATAACATAAATTATACATAAATATTTTATAAAATATATTTATGTGTTTAAATGTGTAATTATATTATTTATAATTATTATGTAATTATTTGGATATTAATGAATGTATTTTTATGTGTGCTTCTAGCCATGTAAAATATGTACATTAATATGTGCATTGTGTTTAGTAATTATTAATATTTTAATGTGCAAGTTTATGTGTATATATATAAGTATATATATTTATTAAATTGTTTTATATATGTATATATATATATTTAATTATATTGATTTATAGTTATTAATATATAGATTATATATATATAGCTTTGGCGACAGGGCATTTAATGACAGAATCCTGTCATTAAAACAGCAGCCGCTGTAGCATTAATAGAGCATTTAATGACAGTTCTGTCATTAAATACAGTGGGCGGGTTTATTAAGCGACAGTTTCTGCGACAGTTTTAACTGTCAGCGATCCGAGTCAGCAGTGGTTTATATATAGAGTTTCTGCGACAGATTTTCTGTGACAGTTAAGACTGTCACTATAAGCTGTTTTATTTAAATTTGTATTTTTAGCTCACTGTTTTCAGTAACGATTTGGCAGATTTAATTTATATATTATATATTATATTTGTATATATATATATATATATGTATGTATATATATAGGTGTTTTGTGAGGTATAATACTAATAATAATATATTATTTTATTTGTATAAATATTGGTTTGTATATACATTATTTAGAGTGTATAATATTGTATTATTAATATACTTTGTGTGGGTGCCAATTGGGATCAAGACCTTGATTCCTAATTGTGTATTTTTATTCTATATTATTTATATAGATGTCTTGAGAGGTTGACCTTGGTTTGACCATGTTTGACTTTAGTTGACTTTAGAGTTGACCATAGTTGACTTTTGACTTAGAATTTATTTATTGACCTAGAAGTTGACTAGTTTGACTTGTTCTCTTTCCGGGACCTTGTTTTAATGTGGTATTCCATATCTAGGTCTTCGAGGCACCGAGTCAGACATCTGTGAGACTTTTCATTGGACTTCAGGCGAGTACATTCTCTGATAGTTTCTCATTTATGATATCCTCTATGTTCGTTGTATCTAGTGTAGATATACATGTTTCTCTTGACACTATGGTTACACGGATTGGTATATCCGGATCTCGTCATGAGATGTTATTCCTTGGTATATGGTGTATATGGTGCAAGTATTATTTCATTGGTTATCTTGTACATGTACAGACACCGATTTTCGGAAGGAGTCGCTCTCTTCTTGGGGAATCTAGTGCCATAGCATACCGTGGTTGGATCTATTATACCAGTTGGGGGTGGGGAGTATTAGTATAGATATGTGATCAAATCCCTATTGAATAAAGTATTGGTAAGCGAATAGTGTTGATCATGCACCGCACGTATGATTAGCCAGGCCGCATTGTATCTTGCCCAAGCCGATCACATGTTAAGCTAGTACTCACACACTTAGTCATTAGTATTATTGTTTCATTGGCATATTGTTCATTATTGTATTTCTTTCCAGTATTTACTTATTGTCTATATATCTCTTGTATCTATTTTGTGCATCTTGTTTATCCACAGCTATTTACTGTTACATAGTTTTTATCATGGATTAGAACTGCTGTTAGAGATGTACTCTGCTCCTTTCCTGACTGGATATATTTTTCCAGATGACACTGAGGAGTACCCTACCTATTATGGACCCCAGGATGTTGTGGGTTTAGATTCTGAGACCCTGGCTCAAGAGGGACTTATCCCAACTGAGATAGTTGACCCTGGAGTTGTAGCTTTGTAGTATGGTAGTATTCTTTTGTACTGGATTTGTCTCCAGCTTATTTTTGTTACTCTTCAGACTCATTGATGTATTATTTTAAACTCATGAGTTGTTTGATGACTATTCTATTCTTATCTGATTCGTGCTCATTCTATCTTAGTTCTGTGATTGAGTATACTATCATTATTGGTAGTTCATTATATTGTTAGATAGACTATCTAGACAGCGTTCTACCGCCGATTCTGCGGCGTAGGCTGGGCGTTGTTTCCGACTAGTACCCTTACACCGGGTGCGGGTCGTGACAAGGATTTTTTGTATTTTTCTTTCTTTTCAATAGTTTGTAATTCAAAAGTTTTATATAAATTTTTCTTCGCAAACAAGATGGCGACTCTGCTGGGGACTACTTTCTCCTCTGACGAGAAGGTGATAGCTCAACTCGACGCTGCGTCGGTCGACTCGATGCAGAATACCTTGGGAGACACAGAAAGAGAAAGGGGCTAGAATTCTCAATTTTTTGAAATTCAAGAACATAAGGAGAGAAATAGAAGCTTCTCGTGCAATTGTTGCCAAAGCTTTCTTATTGTTCAACTCTCCAAGTTGTTCACAGCATTCCCGACATTTTTTTATTGACGTGTGCATTTCTTCATCGACGAGTGCACCAAGGAGTAAAGTGATTGTTCGTAGATCAGATCTTCACATCTATACTTTTCCATAATTAATTGTACTTAGATTCCTATTTAGGATCTTTTTGTACTTTTCTTTCTTTTCAATAGTTTGTAATACAAAAGTTTCGTATAAAAAACTTTTCTTCGCAAACAAGATAGTATGGGGCACATTTTACTTGTTTCAGAAGAAATACGCGCACTTTCATAGTGTGTCGCACTTTCTTGAAACTTCAGAAGATGGCGCACTTTCTTATTGTGGTGCCATTTCTTAATGTTACAAAAGTTGGTGCACAAACGCTCAAAGATGTGCACTCTGTCTCAGCATTTAATGTAACAGACTGATAGCTGACAGATGCAAAAATCGAAGAGTCAGAAGTCATCATTAAAGCTGTGTTGTGGCACACAGCCCCAGGTTGTCATTTAGCGACCCGACTGTTCTGCCAATTTTATCAAAAGTGCGTCGTTGTGCCAAATTTTATCAAAAGTGCGCCGCTGTGCCAATTCCTTCAAACGTGCGCCATTACGGCCAATCTCATCAAAAGTAAGTCATCACGGCTACTTCTTCAAAAGTGCGTCGCTGTGCCAATTACTTCAAAAATGTGCCGCAGTCTCAATCTTTCCAAAAGTGCACTAGTCTCCAGACTACTTCTAAAGTGCGTCTATTTTCTTAACTGACAGTGAGCAAATCTGAGTGTGTGTCTTATATGTCGTACTTCTCGTGAAAAGTGTACAAATAACAGTCTCCACGACCTATGCTTTCTTTGTATAGGAAGCTATGTGTCAAGCATGCAGTAAGTTGTGCACCCATTCATTCAGAACGCGGGGTGTTAGTCCACCAAAAGCGCGCACACAATGATAAAATATTGCAGACTGTCCAAAGTGCGCGCACACTCTCATAACTGCTCTTAAACTCTATAAATACATGATCAGTACATCCATAACATGGGGCCACAGAGAAAGGGGCTAGAATTTTCAAGTCTTTGAAATTCAAGAATAGAATGAGAGAAATAGAATATTCTCGTGTCATTGTTGCCAAAGCTTTCTTATTGTTCAACTCTTCAAGTTGTTCACAGTATTCCCTACATTTCTTTGTCATCGTGTGCATTTCTTCGTCATCGAGTGGTCCAAGGAATAAAATTATCGTCCGCAGATCAGATCTCCATAGCTATACTTTTGCAGAATCAACTGTACTTAGATTTATGTTTAGGATCATTTTGTACTTTTCTTTTTTTCCAATAATTTGTAATACAAAAGTTTCGGATAAACATTTTTTCGCAAACAGACATGACAATGCCGGCGAACGTACTAGCCTAGGTGATGGTATATCGACAGTATAGGTAGTGTAGGTTTTATATATATATATATATATATATATATATATATATATATATATATATATATATATATATATTTGAGATGTCCGATAATATATATACGTTGTATTGCATGTTATTTGAACCCACTATTCCATACCTCTTCTATCATTTAATTCTAAAATTGTCCTTCTAGTTAGAAAGATTATACATTTTTTTCACAGACCACAAAAACCAGGACTTACCATTATAATTCACTCTTACAAACCAAACAACTATTGGCCTGAGTGTTGTGGGCACCTCGAAATCGCCCTTGGCATTGAATGAGGAGAATAATGATCAACCACGAATGCTGTTGAAAAACTGAGTTGGGCCATCTGCTTCTGAAACCAGACCATCCCCTACTGACAAAGGGACCACAAAGTGCCTGAATTCATCTGTCCTAGATGGGGAACACTGGTTTAGTAGGGGTGGCAAAGTTGGATATTAAGGACAGCCATTTTAGAGGGTATCTTGCTGATCAGGTCAGAACTGTCCCATTAATTGTGCTTCCGTAAAGATCAGTCTGATCATGACTAGAGATCAGACTTGGATGGAAACACCAATGTTTTTTGAAATGTAGGCTTCTGTGTCAGATCAAGTCCTTAACTAGGCCACCTTCCCTGTTGAATAGCCTATGTATCATGTTGAATAAATAATCCATGGATCTTAGCATCATGGACCCAAACTTAGTCCTAGTCAATTAGGACAGGCTACCTAAGATTAGACTAACAATTAGGTATTATGGAAGTAAATCATACTTGTCGTTAGATCTTCTTTAAAAATTGATTTAAAATTTGGTGATTAGATATGCAATCTTCTCGTTACAAAATCAGTCCTTGTCTACCAATAGTCTATACTTGTACGCGGATTTTTTTCGGTTTCTTAATTTTGTTTTTCTAGAATATTTATGTTTTATTTTTTTAAGAAATATTTTATTAAATGTTCTCTTACAAATATAAAAACTAACATATACCCCCATTTATTTTAAAAAATTGCAAATGCTCACATTCTTTTGTGTGCAATATTTAAAAATTTAAGATATAGTAGGAACTCCTACTACTTAATCAAAAATTTGATTATTTTTACTTATCATGGGAGCATTTACTAGTTTTTTTAAATATGTGGGGGTATGTGCCAGTTTTTATGTTTGTAGTGGGAGCATTTGGTAAAATATTCTTTTTTTAATTTTTTTTTAGTTTTTAAGAATAATTTTTTTCCCTGTTTTTTGGGTCTTCTTTCCTTTTTTATCCTCTTTTTTTTTCATTTTTAAAATCTTTTTTGTCTTTTAGAATGGTTTTTTTTTATTGTTTTTGGTTTTGTTTTATCTTTTTTTTATTTTTAAGAATACTTTTTGTTTTTTGGTATTTTTTTATTTTTTAGATTTTTTTTTTAGATTTTTAGTTTTATTTATCCATTTTTTTCCTAATTTTTTTTAATCTTTTTTCGGAAGTATTTATATATCCAAACTTGGGAATATAATATTTCATGAAATTTAATTCCAAAAAAGTTATTCCCATAAATATAGAATTCCAATGGATATATAGTATTATGCATACCAAACGTCCCGTAAGGTTCCAATTGTTTCATAATCTATACTAGTATAAGAGCGTCCATAGTGGGGACAATCCAAACATATACTTTAAATTATTAAAAAATGTGTAAATTATTACTTTTGGAGTGTTCCCATGATATTGGCACACAATGATATACTCCAAATAAATACTCCAAATTAATCTCATCTTTTTTCTCCCTCTTTTTTCTTTATTTTCCTTCACTATTTGGTAAGATTTTTTCGCTTTTTTCTCTCTTTATTTTTCTTTCCTGTTAAGTTACTTTTGGTGGGCCAAACAAATAATATTGAGAAGCTAGGAGACGATCCAAATCTGGAGTGTCTTGTAGCTTTCTAGCAATTTTTAAGTATGCACAAGTGTCTACTGCGGCCTTCAAGTGTTATAAATTTGTCTAAAGTCAAAATGTAGCATTGAAACCTCTCCCATTGTGGATGCTCTAAGGTTCCAATCTTCCCATAGACTATATCAATAAGTTCCATCTTCTATTTATCGTCTCTAAAGTTAAGTTTCGATATATTTTTCGTCTCTAAAGTTAGGTTTCAATATTTTTCAAACTTATCAAAATTTGTGTATTAAGCTCATTTAGTATTTTTTTTAAATGTCTGATGATATGTGCGGGACTTTGTGTATGTCGCATTCACTACCAAAATAAGTCAAATTAGCGACGAAATTAGTGTCTCTAGAAGACAACGTCGCTAATATTATTAAAATTAGCGACGTATTTAAAAGACATTGCAATACGTCGCTAGCAGCGACATATAGCGACGTTTAGCGACTACCTTTAGTATTATGAAAGCTGACGTCGCCAACGAGTCGGTGGATATCGCTATATTATTTATAATAGCGACGTTTAGCGACTTTATGTCTTATATGTCGCAGTATATTAAACATTTAGCGACTTTTCGTATTGACGTCGCTAAATCACTTCATATAGGGTTTCGCTGGTTGGTTCGACTTTTCATTTCTCTCCCAAAATTATCAATTCTCGTGCGCCCCCTCCCCCCTCGTTTCTGCCGATCGCCAATCGTTGACCGCCTCCGAGCCGCCGGCGACCCACTCTAAGACCCCCCGACTCCGAGCCCCAGGCGACCCCTTCTTCGACCCACCCGCCCCCGCGACCCCCAGACGCGGCTCCTCTCCCTCCGGCACGGCTTCTCCCCTCAGACGTGGTCCTCCTCCGTCGACCTCTCTCTCAGGCGCTCCTCCTCCCTTCCTCCGGCTCCCCTCCTCCTCACTTAGTGAGCTCCTCTCTCTCTCTCTCTCTAGGGTTTTCAAGGACTCCACCCGGACACACACACTGTCACGGACACATACACACATACTGAGATGGTGTTGTGAGTGGAATTGGATTAGGGGTTACATGTGGAACTTGGACACGGACATACACATACACACTGAGATTGTGTTATGTGTAAATTGGATTGGGGATTGTGTGTGGAATTGGATTGGGGGTTTTATGTGGAACTCGGACACGGACACATGAACAAAACCACACGGACACACACACACACACACACACACTGAGATAGTATTGTGGGTGGAACTCGGACATGGACATACAGACACACACACACACACACACTGAGATGGTGTTCTCTACACTATCCAATATGACACAGACACTGTAGCGACCCATTCCGTTCAAGCAGATGGCCGATTCAAATGGTGCAAGTGCAACGATCCGACCCGCTTTGCTCAGCGAGAAGACTCGTTTGAGGCAAAGGATTTCCAGACTTGGCCCTTCAGGAGTTTAGACTTAGACTTTCAAAGGCTCGCTCGGAGTATCGCTCGATCGAGGTAAATCATCGCTAAGGTGGATGGCTACGATGAACTTGTCTTTACTTAGCCAGCACACTTAAAATATGGACGATACATGCTAGTCTCTAGGTGAATCACCCTCTACATACTAATAAAGAATACAACACACATAGTTAAGGGAATAATCTCATCTTGTATTTCTTGTGTTAGAACATGGAAATGAAACTTGGCTTATAATCGGACCCTCGCATGCTACCTTAGCTTCGTGCAAGTAGACCCCGCTATGCCTCGAGTAGATCATTATAGACCTTTCGTAATGCACCGTTTCACTTGTTTACATTGCACGTCTTACATTTTATGCCGCTCGATATGTCCCTGTACAGTTGCACTCCTCGCACTATACCGTAGACCGTGCTAACGTAAATGCTTATGTTTCAAATATAAATGCTTGCTTGCCTGCTTACATTGTAACTTGTACTCGTTTTCCTCATTTCAATGCTTGCCACATGAATTTATGCCATAAAATCAAGTAACACTATCTGTATCGTGCATGCATCTAGTTAGCCAGAAGACTATCAAATAGTCCTTCTATGCAATATGAACCTGCAAGTATTCGGGAACGGTAGGGTCTTCAAGGCAGTTCCCGAACTAGGGAATTTACATCAAGTCAAGTTGAACCCTGAATGAGAATCATGTCAAGGAAGCAAGAAACACAACTCGTGGAGCAATATTCATTCAGAGCAAGAATCAAGATTGAGCATGTCGTGAATCTCGTGAATCTGGATGGCCCAAGACTTGCATGTCGCGGACAACTTGTTGAACAAGGGAGTTTTTGAATCTCGTTCCACGGACGGTCTCCGGGGTACCGAGGCCAATCCGATCCGGATGGAACTCATGCAGCCTTTCGTGTGCGAGCAAGATGGTATCTCCATTAAACGTCGTGCCATCCTTACTCAAAAGGATGATAGTCTCGTACGCTGGACGGGATGGCTTGTAGCGCACCGTGTACTTTCGTTGCATGCCATCATCATCAAAGACTATAACCCGTACTTTATGGTTATGCTAGCGACTTATGTTCAATAGATAAGTCATCCTCGCCTAGAGGCAATCCGCATGCGAGTCATTGCATCGCATTCAGTAACTGAAACACCTGAACGATATGAGTATAAGACACTTGTACATAATTGAACACTTGGACATCTTTTACAACACTTCTGGATAATCTGTGTAACTCGTGCACCTGAAACATAACCTCGCTCATGACACTCGTGTTTACTTATGTTATTTTCCCTGGATTTCATTATATATGTCTTTGCTTGGTTTAACTTGGTTTTATCATTGGACAGTGAAGGACGAATAGTAAGTTGGTAAGTCTCGCCGTGTTACTCTTATATCGCACGGCGTACTGCCACATGAGTTAGTCTTTACATCATTGCCATGAAACTGATCATAAGGCAAGACTAGAAAGATAACTTAATAGATGGTGCACGGAACCTATATAACGTATTTTGATTTATCGAGCGGGAGAGCAGCCTCCCCACCAGTTCATTCATGTATTGATAACCCACCAAATTGTTTGCAGGGTGCAGGAGAAGCTCGTTCGGTGCAGAAACCCCCTTCGTTCGTGCTAAGGCGTGGAGTTTGCTCTGGAGCCTTGGAACGTTGCGTCCGAAACTGAAGCACATATACAAGACATAATGTTGGAACATCGTCTATGTATCATTCCACAATTGTAGCCACTTGGTACGCTTTTATTGTTTCAAGAGAGAGAGGACTTGCGCGACTTGTAATCTCGGCCTAACGCCACCTGTAATACTTGTTCAATATCAATAAATTGCTTGTTTTACTTCTATACTTGTGTTATTCATTGCTTGTGCTATTAACGATTTTGTGAACTTGTCACCAATCGCTTATTCATTCTTATTCCACTGCACTCGGACTATCTGTGCGACTCTGTTGCTTAGACATCTTACCGCCTGTTCGGATCATGGACTTGCACGGGCGCAGCTTACGCTCTTGCGGTATCACGTCCAGATGGAAAAGATCGTCCCACGGGAGTACTGGCGTGGTGATTCGTGCCTAGCGGAGACAGCCGATTACCTATGGGAGATCGGGGAAACATGTCACACCCAGTCCCAAAATACGTAGGACTAGGAACACGTAAGCATGCCAGCCGTATGGATATGGCAACTCCAATATATGGAAACCAAAATCCACACGTACGCTGTAATATAAAAATCAATCCACAAGTGGTATAACATATGTCACAAGTCACAGGGTATAATCTAAATCTCATCCACGAAAATCAAATATAAATAACTAACCAGTATCTATGAAACTAGATCTCAATATAAGTATCTAAAGATGATGGTTGTATGGAAACAAATCCACTACCAACTCGAATGGAAAAGTACAACACAATAAACACAATATAAGAATACCAGCTAACAACCACGGGGCTCGAAGAGAAGACATCCACGAAACATATGTAACCATCCAAATCTGCGCTCCTGCAAATACTCAAGAACAGATACACCTGAAAAGGGACCAGGTCCTCAGAGGGACGTAACAAGATACATAGAAGCATGCCAATTTGAATACAGTAAACATGCATAATGTTTAAAAATAAATAAGTACGCTGTACAAGACATTTGAAAATAAATAAGTACGCTGTACAAGACAATCTATATGAATGCAAATGAGGACAACTTTTTGACGTATGGGCAAGGGTAGGCTACTCGATCTAATCCTCACAACTCATGCACTCGTCAGTGGACATCATCAGCCGACATACCTCGGGGGTAGCGACCCTCGAACTCCATCAATCGACATACCTCGGGGGTAGCAACCATCGGACACGACCATCATAGTGCGTGCTAGTGACTACGGTTTACCAGAGTGGTTAAAAGCCCATACGCCTAATGATTGTCCTCTATGATACTAAGTGTCAAGTGTGTGTCAACATATCTAATATATAGTAATGACTGAAAGGAACTACACATGCAATAAACAGAAATGCAATAAATATACAGAAATATACTAAGCATGCAAAACACTGTAAGCAATTTGGAAATGTATCTTGCCTGAAAAAAAAGCTGCAAGGTGTACTGTCCAGAAGTCAAGCACACAGGATCAGAAGCTATGGCATCAGAACAAATATCTCCGGATGCTAAAATAAATATCACCAACGTTCCCAGAATAAGCAAAATAGCTGGAAAGCACTTCCCTTTCGTCCAATTTGGACACAGGGACAAAACGGTAATTTCGAGTAAAAGTGGGGTCAACGTGTGGCCCACTTTACACCAAAAAGCGTGCCAAAGATAACAGTCTCTAAATGGGACAAATTATAGGTCAAACAAACTCTAAATGTCAATACGAACCCAACGGTATGTCCAAATGTGAATTCCGATGGGCCGAACACAATTTTCCCAAAAAGTCAACTATGGGGCCCGCCAATTGGCGACTTGGTCAACTGTCTCAGAATAGCGTGAAAATTGGGTCACATGACCAGCGTGTTACCACGAGTCCAGTGGCGCAAGTTTCGTCGCAATCTGACGAGCGTGCACCAAATGCGCGCGACTTTCGCAAAAGTTGCGACACGGGGTTTGTCCGGGGATACGGGCTGATTCCGGCGCGCACATGCGTCCGAATCAGTTTTCGTGAATTTTTACGTGTCCGGTTACACTGCGCGCACCGTTTGGTACACTTGGTAGGGCGGTCCCGTTTGGCGGGACGCGCTCCATTTCACAACTTTTGGAAATCTGACAAAAGTGGGTTCGCGGAATTTTCCAACGAATTTAATTATGTCTAAAACAGTTAATAATCTAGGGTTATTTAACAGAAATTAAACTAGGTCAAGTGGTCTACACATACCAAAAAGAATCATCAAATTCGGATCTCTGTGGTGGGAGATACGAATTCCGAAATATGGGTGGTCACCGTAGTTTTCTGCGTTCCCAGAATTCTGTCTGTTTCCGCCAACTTTGGCGCTGTTTTCGCCTAGATTTACGTATTGTTCGAGGTCTACTAACACACAGATATGGAAGAGGGTTAAGGGATGAGCATACCGGTGAAGACGGGGTGGCATTTGGTTGAGCGAGTCGATGGAAAACAACTCCGAAACACAGGTACCTCGCTGTGGGAATCTGCAGTGCGCGGGGTCGCGGTCGTCGGGATTTGTTTGGACGACCTGGCGGGGTTCTCCGGCTGCGGTTGCGGCGCTCTCTAGGTCTAGATGGGAAGAGGGAGAGTCTGGATAATTAGGTTAGTATTTTAGAAATAGAATATATATATATATATATATATATATATATATATATATATATATATATGGGAATATGAAAAGAGAGAGAAGGGATTTCGGATTGGTTAATACCCGCGGGGGTTTGGTTCTTAGTTGTTGTTGCTACTTTGCAAAAATAGGTGCGGCTGCACTTTGCATTGGTAGGTGTTGCTTGCTGCTTAATTGCAGTGGGTGGTTGCAAAAAAAGGTGCTATGGTAGTTTGCTTGGTAGAAGTAGTTTAAGTAGTAATAGTTAATAATATTAGTTAAATAGTTTTTAATAGTTTCTTTTCCTTTCTTTTTCTTTTCTTTTCTATATATATATATATATATATATATATATATATATATATATATATATATATATATATATACTTACAGAAAAATCTAAAATTTTATTAATGCACACCATTAAGCTAGCAACTGCTCAAGGGGTCTCCTACATGAAATAAATTCGAAAAAATTTCTGATGGTCCCATAAATCTTCTAAGTGCACAAACACCTAAAATAAAAATTAATAAAAATCTATTTCTCCTAATTAGCCACTAATTACTACAATTAAATTATTAATTAATAAA
The DNA here is from genome assembly GCA_036927795.1 of Iris macrosiphon. Taxonomy (NCBI): domain Eukaryota; kingdom Viridiplantae; phylum Streptophyta; class Magnoliopsida; order Asparagales; family Iridaceae; genus Iris; species Iris macrosiphon. The sequence continues at coordinate 27,323,815 of JAYESA010000018.1, read as the reverse complement.
AAAAAATTACGGTTTTTAGAAATAGGGGTTTTACATTCTACCCAACTTATAAAAATTTTGTCCTCGAAATTAAAACTAAGCCGTGGTAGAAAGTCAAGGGTGGTATAAGATTTGCATTGTTTAAAATGCAAGGCTAGGTTTAAAGGGGTGGGCGATGTTGCGCGTTGCACATCCCAAAAAATTATAGAAAAATCCACATGAGCGAAAAATATGTTTCTTCATGTGTCATGTCCAATGGTGTGGACATCTAAATGCTCTTTTGCATGAAAGCGCCCAACAATTGAAAAGTTGCACAAAGATCAGAACGGATGATGGGCACATCTAGGATAAGGAGGTTTTACAATCTACCGAACTTAAAATTTATCCATCTATCACCTAAGGCTATACATCTAGGAAAACTATTCCTCAAATTATTTAATCATGTTACTCAATCATCAAAGTTTTAACACCAAACATATCATCTAGGATATGCCCTTAATCAATTATAAAAGAGAGTCACTAGGTCATGTGATTAGCCTTATGGGATATATCTAGTACTATCAGTGTCAACTTATACCAGCACGATGTTTCGTCTTTCCAAAATGAGGGAATACGAAGATCAATAATAAAGAATTCAAGATGAAGGTGATAGAATACAAGTACGAGGTTCAAAGAGATTAAATAATTCGAAAAGAGAGTTGTTAGGACAGTTGTGGATTAAAATCCTATTTTTGATAATTTTCCATTTACATGCTCGTATCAGTACAGTTATGTAGCCGATGTGTCAGATATGTCTAGGAAAAAGTATATCCGTCTACTACCATATATCTCAATGCACGTAAAGTAGTCATGCGAAGAGCGAACCAAGCGCACTAAGGTTAGCTAGACCTTAATATACCGATTCTGATTAGGCAATTGTATCATTGTGTGCACCCAATAATACATATGTCATGAACAAGCTCGATAAAAGAATAAGCTTGCAAAAACTAGGCTACAATAGCAGCATAAGTCAAGGTAGTACAGCAAATATAAATACGCTGGATTATGATGAAAGAAGGTACATAACAATTCAAGTTCACAAAAAGATAAGACTCTTACAATCTCTTTAGTTGTCATATTAATTCCTTGTCTAAGTCGATAGTCGACAAAGTAGGGGTATGTGCTTCTAAGCTCTACAGTCTGATAAAACATTATCTTCTTATGCTAGCACACAGTTAACGTCATTCAGCTACACTTCAATAATAGGGCAAAAGACTATGTGATACTAGGTTGTGAGGTCTACTACCCAACTTATAACAATAAATTAATACTGTAATTGTCTTAAGGATACCGTAGAAGCTCCTGTTAAGGTCTACGAGAAGAGGTCTTGGTACTTATTAGGGTATCCGCTCACATTACATAGATCATGGTCGTCTTAAGTCTTAGTCATAGCGCTTAAGGAACAAGTGTCAATAGCAAGAATAGAAAGGTTACTAGCCTCAAGGGGAGGGAATATAACTCGTATCGAGGTGAGGGTACAAATTACTTGATCTACAACTAGGGATAATCATCACAATCTAATTGAACAACTCAACTATCAGGTTCTAACTACAAGGCACACAATTTCAAAATTTAACATTAACAATTATAATCCTAGCAAGCTATATATATCCTAACATAGAATAAAATCACTTGGTCTATAATCAGAAGTGTCAGATGGCACGAGTTGAAAGATGAAGAATAGAGGAACAAAATTTAGTCGTCGCTTAATTAGCGAACGCTAAGGTCGCAGAGGAAAAATATATGAAATTAAAATAAGGGCTCTAGATAGCATCGTGGTTTTCTAAGGAGGAGTGGTATGCTAGTTGCTATATTCGAGTTATGATCAAGAGAAATGTTATATTCATTGCTCTTGGCTTCCTAAGGTACTATCTGCTACTAATAAGACAATGATCTAAGTTTATAGTTCTAATATTATCTCACCATAAGAGTTAGGTCCAGCCATAATATTTAACCTTGGATTTCTATTGGTTCCTCAATACTAGGGTCAAACAATATGGTCAAACTTCTAACTAACTCTAGTAGTATCTATACTACTCCCAAGTCATCATAATACATCAAGGGGTAATGGTAAACCACTCTATAGATAAGGAATTCTAGGGTTCACTAGATATTCTAAACTTAGTGGTGTGTCTATATTCTCGTTGTATTCTTAATAGGTGTGCTACCATAATTATCATCCTAATAATAGGGGTTCCTATATTCTAGCAGAAGGCTATTCTCAAAGAACTATTGGAGAAGTACATGAATCAAGCATGATACAAATTATTCAAATAGAATGGATTGGAAGGAGGATGAGTCGTAACTAATGTGGATGAGATCCTATACTCTAGTCCTAGGTGCAGGCTTGTTCGGCACAGTAACGTAACCGAGATAATATGCTCTTGACCTGCATGGGCCACCACAAAAATATGTTACACCCAAGTCCCAAAATACGTAGGACTAGGAACACATAAGCATGCCATCCGTATGGATATGGCAGCTCCAATATATGGAAACCAAAATCCACACGTACGCTGTAATATGAAAATCAATCCACAAGTGGTATAACATATGTCACAAGTCACAGGGTATAATCTAAATCTCATCCACGAAAATCAAATATAAATAACTAACCAGTATCTATGAAACTAGATCTCAATATAAGTATCTAAAGATGATGGTTGTATGGAAACAAATCCACTACCAACTCGAATGGAAAAGTACAACACAATAAACACAATATAAGAATACCAGCTAACAACCACGGGGCTCGAAGAGAAGACATCCACGAAACATATGTAACCATCCAAATCTGCGCTCCTGCAAATACTCAAGAACAGATACACCTGAAAAGGGACCAGGTCCTCAGAGGGACGTAACAAGATACATAGAAGCATGCCAATTTGAATACAGTAAACATGCATAATATTTGAAAATAAATAAGTACGCTGTACAAGACAATATATATGAATGCAAATGAGGACAATTTTTCGACGTATGGGCAAGGGTAGGCTACTCGATCTAATCCTCACAACTCATGCACTCGTCAGTAGACATCATCAACCGACATACCTCGGTGGTAGCGACCTTCGGACTCCATGAATCGACATATCTCGGGGGTAGTGACCATCGGACATGACCACCATAGTGCGTGCTAGTGACTACGGTTTACCAGAGTGGTTAAAAGTCCATACGCCTAATGATTGTCCTCTATGATACTAAGTGTCAAGTGTGTGTCAACATATCTAATATAAAGAAATGACTGAAAGGAACTACACATGCAATAAACAGAAATGCAATAAATATACAGAAATATACTAAGCATGCAAAATACTGTAAGTAATTTGGCAAGGTATCTTGCCTGGTAAGAAAGCTGCAAGGTGTACTGTCCAGAAGTCAAGCACACAAGATCAGAAGCTATGGCATCAGAACAAATATCTTCGGATGCCGAAATAAATATCACCAACGTTCCCAAAATAAGCAAAATAGCTGGAAAGCACTTCCCTTTCGTCCAATTTGGACACAGGGACAAAACGATAATTTCGAGTAAAAGTGGGGTCCACGTGTGGCCCACTTTATACCGAAAAGCGTGCCAAAGGTAACAGTCTCTAAATGGGACAAATTATAGGTCAAACAAACTCTAAATGTCAATACGAACCCAACGGTATGTCCAAATATGAATTCCGATGGGCCGAACACAATTTCGCCCAAAAAGTCAACTATGGAGCCCGCCAATTGGTGACTTGGTCAACTATCTCAGAATTGCGCAAAAATTGGGTCACAGGACCAGCGGGTTACCACAAGTCCAGTGGCACAAGTTTCGTCGCAATCTGACGAGCATGCACAAAATGCGTGCGACTTTTGCAAAAGTTGCGACACAAAATTTGTCCTCGGATACGGGCTGATTTCGGTGCGCACATGCGTCCGAATCAGTTTCCGCGAATTTTTACGTGTCCGGTTATGCTGCGCGCACCGTTCGGTACATTTGGTACACGGCGGGGCGGTCCCGTTTGGCGGGGCGCGCTCCGTTTTACAACTTTTGAAAATCTGGCAAAAGTGGGTTCGCGGGATTTTCCAACGAATTTAATTATATCTAAAGCAGTTAATAATCTAGGATTATTTAACAAAAATTAAACTAGATCAAGTGGTCTACGCATACCAAAAAGAATCATCGAATTCGGATCTCTGTGGTGGGAGATACGAATTCCGAAACATGGGTGATCACCGCAGTTTTCTGCGTTCCCAGAATTCGGTCTGTTTCCGCCAACTTTGGCGCTATTTTCGCCTAGGGTTACGTATTGTTCGAGGTCTACTAACACACAGATATGGAAGAGGGTTAAGGGGTGAGCATATCGGTGAAGACGGGGTGACATTTGGTTGAGCGAGTCGACGAAAAACAACTCCGGAACACAGGTACCTCGTTGTGGGAATCTGCAGTGCGCGGGGTCGCGGTAGTCGGGATTTGTTTGGACGGTCTGGCGGGTTTCTCCGGCTGCGGTGGCGGCGCTCTCTAGGTCTAGATGGGAAGAGGGAGAGTCTGGATGATTAGGTTAGGGTTTTAGAAATAGAATATATATATATATATATATATATATATATATATATATATATATATATATGAAAAGAGAGAGAAGGGGTTTCGCGTTGGTTAATACCCGCGGGGGTTTGATTCTTAGTTGTTGTTGCTACTTTGCAAAAATAGGTGCGGCTGCACTTTGCATTGGGCGGTGTTGTTTGCTGCTTAATTGCAGCGGGTGGTTGCAAAAAAAGGTGATGTGGTAGTTTTCTTGGTAGAAGTAGTTTAAGTAGTAATAGTTAATAATATTAGTTAAATAGTTTTTAATAGTTTCTTTTCCTTTCTTTTTCTTTTCTTTTCTTTTATATATATATATATATATATATATATATATATATATATATATATATATACACACACGTATATACTCACAGAAAAATCTAAAATTTTATTAATGCACACTATTAAGCAAGCAACTGCTCAAGGGGTCTCCTACATGAAATAAATTCGAAAAAATTCCTGATGGTCCCATAAATCTTCTAAGTGCACCAACACCTAAAATAAAAATTAATAAAAATCTATTTCTCCTAATTAGCCACTAATTACTATAATTAATTATTAATTAATAAAAAAAATTACGGTTTTTAGAAATAGGGGTTTTACAGTGTGACATATTAGTACCACAACATGGATTTACGCCTTTGGACTTCTTATCGATTTTCTCAGTTTTAAAAGTTCGTTCGTGGGTTATGTGCATACACTCTCTCTCTCTCTCGTTGACTAGTTGGAATATTTCATACAATGTGTCTAAATAATTTCAAAAGTTCATGTGAATGATATGATTGCTTGAACTGGATAGGAATGCAAAGACCCTCGTTTTAACCTATGCTAGACTTTGTGGGAATAGACTCGTGCAAGAATTTGCAAGTTATGTGAAAACCCGAATACCTATACATGATTACCAAGCTGGTTAGTGTGCGATATGGAATATCGTTTAGACGGTTAGCTATGCACACAGCATTTTGGCTAAGTTGTGTTGAGTATTGCGCGCCAAGACTCTTTGGTGTGAGCTAGTTTACAAGCGAGATTTGGGATATCATTCTGATAAGGATAAGTCAGACTTAGAATGGCAACCGATAAAAATATTATATATTTATCGCTAAGGCGAATATAGATATCGTGCTTGAATTTTGAGAAATAGCTTAGATGGTATTTCGTGTCGGCTGATACAATTCAGATATTGTTTACTTGGATGATTATCAACAGGAATATATATACGAGACTAAAATTTACCAGGCGATGCTTAGGTATCGTGTAGAAATTCTAAGGAATGACTTGGTGAATATGCTAGCGATAGATGCGAATATGATTGAGGATTAGTTGGGTAACTTGATTCCTGAGTGGTGTATGGATCATTTTGGAAATGTTCAAGCGAATTCAAAGGTCTCGTGCGATAGTTGGTTTGAACGATTTGAGAATATCTTGAACAAATGATAAGGCTTATATCTTATAGGGATTCTAGAAAATAAAAATCAATATCTTGGTCAAGAAAATTTGGTGGAAACTTGATGGATCATACGAGCGATTTTAAATTCAATCAAACGGATTGAACTTGAGTAGGATATCGCTAGATAGAAGTTAGCCTAAGAAAGGAATATTGTGGTTCGATGGAAGGGATAAGCGATAATGGATTTGATCTGGAGTTTGAAAGAACGATCTTGAATTTAGTTCGAAAGATAACACTCGACAATCAGTCCCAGCCGAGAACGATTATCCTGCGGGAGCACCGGCGTGGTAATTTCACGTCCGTCGGGGATAATCGAACTCACTAGAACATGCTCGATAATTATTCAAACGAACTCGATGAATGGAACGTATCAAAAGTGGATAGACTGGCTTAAATATTTGAAACTTAGTTTTTTGAGGAATGCTAGAAGTAAGACTATGGATTTATCAAATGGTAACATTGAAGTTGGATGATTGGCTAGACTAATTATAATCACGGCATAAACAAACATGACTTGGTGGATAAATATATATAACTTGGATGGAACGAAGTGAAATAATAAGATGTCTCGATCATTTTGATGATAACCATAACGTTCGACGTTCTTGTCTTATGCGAGCGCAACTCCATGCTCGTACATGCGTCACGCCCGGATTAAGACTATTATCCAGCGGGAGCGTTGGCGTGGTGATCTCACGTCCAGCGAGGATGATCAAACTTGCGACAGACCGTAGCGTGACAACTGCTGGATCGTATCGACTTGTGGTTCAACATGATAAGACAAATTTGGGAATTCAAGTGAATCAAAAGTATTTCAAGGATAAGTTAGTCTAGAACCTAGAGTAAGTCACACTTGATGGTTTCGTGAACGGATACATGAATCTTGTTGAACGACTTGGAGTTATGATTAGAGATTTAGAATTGAATCATGGCTTGGTGGTCTAGGCTTATAATGGATATATAAATTTTATCAAAACATGTTTGAAGGAAATAGACTATGCGAATTGCTAGTCTTGTCATGCATCTTGGATATATCATGAATTTTACTAAACAGACTCGGACCCTGTGCAACGAACGTGTTAATGTAAGTAGGATGATCTGTGCTCAATTTTTTAGAAATCTGAGTGAAACGAGCTTGGGTAGAATATCCCGTGCAAATGAACAATGGTTTGACCTTAGGAATTAGGATGAGCATAGTGCGATAAATTTGCACGATGAATCAGGTGCTTAAACTTGTACCTATGACCTTGTGAGCTGATATAGTAATTAGGCAGATGACCCTGTGCCGAGTGAAAGAACTTGTCTAACCGACTTTAGTTGCCTAAGCAAACCATAGAACTGGAGCAGCAAGACTTGGAGTTAGACTGGGAACGGTAAGTGTGTGCTATATTTGACACAAACGGAATGTACAATAGGACATGGATGCTAGTCGGTTGATCGGATAGATCATTCTTAACAGTAGTATAATGCTTGATTTTTGGTTGGAATAAAAATGACTTGGAATTTTATTGACTCTGCTGAAGGTATCACCGTAATTTGTAAGACGAGAACCCCTGAGACTTCGTAAGTAGCATTTCTGATTTTACTATCTCTAAGTTTGGTTGAATGCATATGTTTAAGGGATGCCTTGAACGTGTACACGATCCAAGACTTAATGATATGTTGAACTCGAGTACAAAGACTTCGTTATCGCTAAGTTGGTTGACATGCATATGTTTGAGGGACGCTTTGAATATGTGCACGATCAAGACTCGCGATATGTTGATCTTGAATGCTAGTGCAAGTGAATATGTTAGATTCGCATAAACGAGTATAACGACTTGGATAAGTTTGCCGCAACCTTAGACCATCATTCAAGATGGATCATACCGTACCTTGTGTTAAAGCGATATATGTTCCGCACTAAGACGCAATAGAGACCGAGTCAGAGCTTGGATTGAATGATAGAGTCATTTAATAAGACAGACCCAGCCTATACGCGATACGGTACAAGGAACGAGTAGAAAATTATGTTCGAATGGATCTAGTGGTACCAATTGCTATGCTTGAAATAGATTCGATAGTGCGATAGAACGATTTGCGCTCAGGAAGTCTCGAGGACGAGACTTTTTCTGAGTGGTGTATAATGTAGCAACCCGTTTCGTTCAAGCGGATAGCCGATTCAAATGGCGCAAGTGCAACAACTCGACCCGCTTTGCCCAGCAAGAAGACTCGTTTGAGGCAAATAATTTCCAGACTTGGCCCTTCAGGAGTTCATACTTAGACTTTCAAAGGCTCATTCGGAGTATCGCTCGACCGAGACAAATTATTGCTAAGGTCGGTGGCTACGATAAACTTGTCTTGGCTTAGCCAGCACACTTAAAATATGTACGATACATGCTAGTCGCTAGGTGAATCACCCCATGCATGCTAATAAAAATACAACGCACCTAGATAAGGGAATAATTTTATCTTGTATTGCTTGTGTTAGAACATGGAAATAAAACTTGGCTTATAATCGGACCCTCACATGCTACCTTAGCTTCGTGCAAATAGACCCCGCTATGCCTCGAGTAGATCATTATGGACCCTTCGTAATGCACCATTTGACTTGTTTACACTGCACGCCTTACATTTTATGTCGCTCAATATGTCTATCTATGGTTGCACTCATCGCACTACACCATAGACCGTGCTAATGTAAATGCTTATGTTTCAAATATAAATGCATGCTTGCCTGCTTACATTGTAACTTGTACTCGTTTGCCTCATTTTAATGCTTGCCACATGAATTTATGCCATAAAATCAAGTAACACCATACGTATCATGCATGCATCTAGTTAGCCAAAAGACTATCAAATAGTCCTTCTGTGCAATATGAACCTGCAAGTATTCGGGACCGTTGGGTCGCCAAGGCAGTTCCAGAACTTGAGGATTTGCATCAAGTCAAGTTGAACCCTAAACAAGAATCATGTCAAGGAAGCAAGAAACACATCTCGTGGAGCAATACTCGTTCAGAGCAAGAATCAAGATTGAGCATGTCGTGAATCTCGTGAATCTAGATGACCCAAGACTTGCATATCGCGGACAACTTGTTAAACAAGGGAGATTTTCAAATCTCGTTCCACGGACTATCTCCAGGGCACCGGGGCCGATCTGATCCGGATGGAACTCATGCAGCCTTTCGTGTGCGAGCAGTATGGCGTCTCCGCTAAACGCCACGCCATCCTTGCTCAAAAGGCTGATAGTCTCGTGTACTGGACGGGATAGCTTGTAGCATACCGTGTAATTTCGTTGCATGTCATCCTCGTCAAAGACTATAACCCGTCCTTTATGGCTAAGCCAGCGACTCATGTTCATATAGATAAGTCATCATCGCTTAACGGCAATCCGTGTGGGAGTTATTGCATCACATTCAGTAACTGAAACACCTGAACGATATGTGTATAAGAAACTTGTACATAATTGAATACTTGGACATCTTCTGCAATACTTCTGGATAATCAGTGTAACTCGTGCACCTGAAACATAACCTCGCTCATGACACGTGTTTGCTTATGCTATTGCCCCTGGATTTTATTATATATGTCTTTGCTTGGTTTAACTTGGTTTTATCATTGGACAGAGAAGGACGAATGTTAAGTTGGTAAGTCTCACCGTGTTATTCTTATATCGTACGACGCACTGCCACATGAGTTAGTCTTTGCATCGTTGCCATAAAACTGATCCTAAGGGAAGACTAGAAAGATAACTTAATATATGGTGCACGGAACCTATATAACGTGTTTGGATTTGTCGAGCGGACGAGAAGCCTCCCCACCAGTGCATTCATGTACTGATAACCCACCAGATTATTTGCAGGGTACGGGAGAACCTAGTTCAGTGCGGAAACCCCCTTCGTGTGTGCTAAGGCATGGAGTTTGCTCTGGAGACGTGGAACGTTGCGTCCGAAACTGAAGCACATATACAAGACATAATATTAGAACATTGCCTATGTATCATTCCACAATTATAGCCACATAGCACGCTTTTATTGTTTCAAGAGAGAGAGGGGACTTGAGCGACTTATAATCTCGGCCTAGCGCCACCTGTAATACTTGTTCAATATCAATAAATTACTTGTTTTACTTCTATACTTGTGTTATTCATTGCTTCCGCTATGATGACTCTGTAAAATTTTCACCAATCGCCTGTTCGTTCTAATTTTGCTACACTCGGACTATCTGTATGACTCTGTGGCTTAGACATCTTACCGCCTGTTCGGATTATGGCCTTGCACGGGCGCAACTTACGCTCGTGCGGCATCACATCCAAATAGGAAAGATCGTCCCGCGGGAGCGCTGGCATGGTGATTCGTGCCTAGAGGGACGGCCGATTACCTGCTGAAGATCGGGGCATATAGACACAGGTAAACCCTAACCCTATCTGACACGACACAGACACAGACACAGACACGTGCACACACACACATAGACACATACACAATATGACATATTCACACATAAATGGACGGGATGCACTCACATGACACACACATGCTGACACGATACACCGACACAGACACACACTTTTCTTCCAAAATGGTGTTACACGTGTATTTGTGTTGCATTTGGTTATATGTGTATGATGGGCCCTATGTGTCGCATATGGTTATATGTATATTTGTGTTGCAAAATAGTTTAGGGTGTCAAGTTGTGACAACGATCATGCCTATGTTGGTAACCTATGTTCGCAATCTATCTTAATATATATATATATATATATATATCTTAATATATATATATATATATATATATATAACCTATGTTCGTAACCTGACATTGTATTGGCTTCTTCTAGAACTCGTATCCAACTTGGGTTAGAGCTGTGTCAAATATATCATTGACACAAGAGTTCGTGTTCAGGTAGTTGTGGTATGACATTGGTATATGTATCGCGTAACCAAGGACACAACGTCCCCCTCAGCCCCGATGTCCCCACTCGGCTCCCCTCAACCCCGACGACCCCCCTCCTCGATTAGAGGGTCTGGTTGCCTATATTTGGATAGTGCATATTGTATACATGTGTGTGTTGAGTGTGTTTAGTGAGTAAGTGTTAGTGAGTTAGTTTAGGTTAAGTGTTTAAGTGTTGAGTGAGGGTATGTATGTTAGGATTGAGTATATAAGGATATTTGAGTTTTGGTTTAGTATCCCAAGATACTTGAGTAGGTGTCAATATGCCAAGATACATGGATAACATACTTGAACGATGTATATTCATCTTTACAGAATTATCTAAAAGTGGATCTGAATTACTACTTGCATCATCGTTCGTGAATGTACAACCATCATCATGATGACATGTATGGTATGCAGGATGAATTCATACAGGGGATGGAACAGTTCCTGCAGTTTGTCAAGGCGTTCCCTCGGTACATGGACAACAGCAAAATTAAGTGTCCGTGTGTGAGATGTCATAACTTGAAATATCACTCAGAAGTGGATGCGACATATCATTTGTACTCAAGAAATTTTATGCCGAATTACTATCAGTGGACCTTATTCAGAGAACTTGTATCTTTAGCATCAGAGCCGGAGCCTTATGTGGAGTCGTATATAGATGTCCACGACCATGCTGATTACGATGACGGGTGCGTGAACATGATTTTTGACGCTGTCGAACCTAGTTTCAATCTAGATAATCATAATGCAACTGAGGAGGCACCGAATGTCGATGCTGCAAAGTTCATGGAGTTACTAGAGAATGCAAGGACTCCATTATATCCTGGTTGTGAGGATCATTCCCCGTTAGAGATGGTTACAAGATTGTTGAGCATCAAGTCTGATTTTAACTTGTCGTAAGAATGCTACAACCGAATGATGGAGTTGATTATAGAGATCTTGCCGGAGGGTGCTAAGTTGTCTAAAGACTTCTACCGATCTAAGAGGATGGTGAGATCACTCTTGATGGGATATGAGAAAATCGATGCATGTCGCAACGGGTGCATGTTGTACTACAAAGACGACAAGGATGAAGACGTATGCAGATTCTGTGGTGCTGATCGCTACAAGGCCACTAGTAGAGTAAGGTATGTCGGTGCAAGAAAGCCTACCGATTTGATGCACTACTTGCCTTCGATATCGCAGTTGTAGAGGTTGTTTATGGTGAAGGAGATTACAGAAAGCATGAGTTGGCACAGGCGAAAACAGATCGAAGAATTGTTGGATCATCTATCCGATGGAGAAGCATGGAAGCACTTTGATCGAATATATCCAGATTTTGCTTTCGATCCGCGTAATGTCAAATTGGGGCTCTTCTCCGATTGTTTTACCCCATTCGGACTTTTGAGCTTCCAATATTCTTTTTGTCCTGTGATCGTCACTCCGTACAATCTACCACCTTGGATGTGCATGAAGACTCCATATATGTTCCTAACCATAATTATCTCGGGTTCGAAAAATCCGAAGAGGAACATCGACGTGTATTTACAGTCGTTGATAGATGAGTTGAATTATCTGTGGGAAGTAGGTAGTACTACGTACAATATTTCTTGAGAGCAGAATTTTCAGAAGAGGGCATCACTTATGTGGACCATCCACGACTTTTCGGCCTATGAAATGTTATCAGGATAGAGCACTCATGGCCGTCTCGCATGTCCGTATTGCATGGACCGCACTAAGGCTTTTTGTTTGAAATATGGAGGTAAACCGTCATTCTTCGATTGTCATCGATAATTTCTGCCGAAGGATCATCCGTACAGGAGGAACATGAATGCTTTTCATGCCGGCATTGTGGATAAGGCCAATCCACCGCCAAGGTGGCCCGGATAGACGATATAGAAAGAGGTAAAGGATTTACCAAGTGCTATCGAAGAGCCTGCTAAGGGGTAAAAGTGTGACAGATTTGGTCGCACTCATAACTGGACGAAGATAAGTATATACTGGGATCTGCCATATTAGAGCACCAATCTGATCAGACATAACCTTGATGTCATACATATCGAGAAGAATGTGTTTGACAACATAATTAATACTATAATAGACATAAATAGGAAACGGAAGACAATTCGAATGCCAGGTTAAACTTGGAAGAAATATGTCGATGTCCTCTGTTGCATTTGATAGTGGAGGGGAATGGAAAGTTAAATAAGCCTAAGGCAATTTTCTTACTAGAGAAGGAGGATAAATGGAGACTTTGTAGGTGGATTCAGGGCCTAAAATTTTTAGACGGGTACGTGTCGAACTTGAGAAGATGCGTCGACCTCAAGAGGAAAAAACTGACGGGTATGAAGAGCCACGATTGTCATGTATTCATGGAGAGGTTAATTTTGATTGCATTTCAGAAATTCTTACCGCAGGTCGTCTGAGATCCATTGACAGATCTCAGCAAATTCTTCAGAGATCTTTATTCTACTAAGTTGCACGTCGACTGTCAAGAAACGCAAGAGAAGGACATTGCGGTAATACTGTGCAAGCTCGAGAAGGTGTTTTCTCTTGGATTCGTCGACTCCATGGAGCATTTGCCAATTCATCTTTCCTACAAGACCCGTGTCGGTGGGCATGTCAGTTATTGATAGATGTACCCATTCGAGTGGCATCTGAATCACCTAAAAAGAAAGGTAAAAAAAATAAGGCACAGATTGAGGGTTCTATTTATGAAGCTTATGTTATCTAGGAGATTACATACTTTTTCTCGACGTATTTCAAACCTAATGTTGCTACTAATAGAACGAGAGCTCCGAGAAACGACGATAGATATCAAGAATCTAATGATTCAATATTAAAAGTATCCAATGCATCCGGAAAGCCTTCGGGGAAAAAGAAGAAGAGATATTTGAATGACGATGAGCTAAGGGCTGCTCAGTTATATATATTACTCAATTACGACGAGGATGGAGTGGAGAAGCTAAAGGGGTTACGTCATCTCAATACAATAGTATAAATTAATATTATGCTACTAATCGACGGTTACTTTATTATTTTTCAGCACATATAATGATGAGTTGAGGTCGGTTAGATCCTACATAACAGACGAAGAAGTAAAAAAAGAAAAGAGACGTCATTTTTCTTCTTGGTTGAGCGCATATGTAAGGAGCTCGGTAATTACTTTTTCTGTATGCACTTGCACAATAAATAACTTACTATCACTTCTTTAGTATTTAGGTCGATCGTCTAATAACACCCGAGACTGAATCTATTAGAACTTTAGCCAAGGGATCAATTACTGCCGTCAAAATATGGCCAAGTTACTGTGTGAATAGATTTAGGTTCAAGTCAACAAATGCTCCAATCAGAGATAGCTTCCTGGATCTTGATTCCACGAAAAATAGTTATTTGTGTATCAAATCTTCGAACTACAAAGATGTCAATCCAGACAATAATTTTTTTGGCATCTTATGAGAGATTATGGAGTTGACATATAAATATGGCACAGAACCTGCTAAGATCGTGTTATTCAAGTGTGAATGGTTCGATCCGATTCAAGATCAAGGTTGAAAAATTGACAAGCATGGTCTTATGGATATAAATTACAAGCGTAGATATCAAGGCTACGAACCATTCGTCCTATCAAGTCAGGCTCAGCTCATGTACTTCACAACTTATCCTAGACAGGGAACAGCGAGGTCGGACTGGTGGAAAGTATGCAAGACTAAAGCAAGAAATACCTTTAACGTTGACGAAATAGCTTATCAGGAGGACGAGCTACCTCTTGTAACAAATATTATAGATGTTGACTCAACGAAAGTTACGCATTACACTCCTAATAATGTAGAAGAGGTAGAATTATCCGAAGATGAAGATGAAGACAAAGTAGATGAAAGTGAAGATGAAGAGGAGGACGAGGAAGACGGAGAAGATAAATTTTCTGAAGATGATTGAAAATAAAATAAATTTATTTGGACATGTGACATGTATTATATTTTGACTGTAGAATGTACTATCTATTTAGACTTGTGACACTACTAGTTATTTACTATGCAATTCTATTTATACTATGAGATATGTATAACATTTTGAATGTAGAATGTACTATATATCTGTTTATTTGTTCTATCATCATATGTTGTTATCAGGTATGATATGACACACACACTGAGATGGTGTTGTGTGTGGAATTGGATTAGGGGTTGTGTGTGAAACTCGGACATGGACACACGGACACACGGACACACACACAATGAGATGGTGTTGTGGTTGGAACTCAGACACGGACATAGGTAAACCCTAATCCTATCTAACCCTATCTGAAATGACACAGACACAGACACAAACACACTGACACTTATAATTAGATATAAGTTATTATGTATTACTAGTTACTGAATGTTTATGATGTTCGAAGTCTTGTTTTATCATCATATGTTACTATTAGGTATGAAAGGACGACGCGGATCATTCGGAGGTAGATCCTCTAGATATAGTGCTCCTCCGGTACCGGCTACTGGTTTCGGATCCTCATAGCAGAGTACTCCAATGTTCCGACTAGTCATATCTTCGACTCTGTCGACGGTACATGGTAGTACTCCTGGGAAGAGCGGTTCTAGGCTTGAGACTACTCTCCCGTCCAGCCTTTCTCTTACTGACATCACCATGGAGACAGAGAAGCAGATAGAGGTGGTTGATCCACTCCGTCTGTGCATGATGTAACGCCCCACAACCGCACGGTGCGTTATGCTGAGTCGAATTGAATGAGGCAATAGCTGGTTACATTTCAATTTGTTGGATTTGGGAACAAGTATTGATTCAGTTGGTTTCATGTGCAGATCGCTAGCGGAGTTCGATAGGAATCAGGTGTTCGTTCAGAGCAGTACAGAGATAGCTGGATTGGAGTGATAATGCCGTCTTCCATAGTCCGATCGGTTGGATGATTTGGAGAGCATGGCCTGCTCGCACGGTCATACCAGTTAAGTAGATCGTGCTTTGCATCGGACCACAGGTTCAAGGGATCAGCCGTATCGGCAGGACATGATGCTTAACGGAATCAACTTGGTGAGTGGGCTCTGTCCCTTCTCCTCTACTCCTTCATGCCTAATAATATGGAAAACACGTAAAGGCTTGAACACTTGGACTGGGACTTAGAAATTACTACATTGTGGCATGCATAGAGTGTACGTCGTTTGCTTGGATAGGAATTGTGGCTTGAAATGGTTTTCGCGCAGGATAGTTGTCACGCCCCGATTTCGCTAATCGATAATCGTCCCCCGGGCGTGATGCCGTGCACGCGTAGGGCGCGCGTGCACAAGGCCTTAGGCATAAGGATATTCTTTAGAACAATGCAACAGAGTGGACATATAAGATAACACAAGGTTGAGGCATAGAAAAGTTTCTCTTTTATTCATAATGAACATCTTTTTACATTTGCTTGACTCAAAAGTATAAAATGCCCCACGGGCTTACAAACTTGGACGCAAAATGAGATAGCCGATCCATACATTATGTCCCTTTACATAGATTCAAAAACGCAAAACCACCTTGGGTGCGAGTAAGCACCATCGCCTTAGCGATATTCAGCAACTGGAGAGAGTGAAAGGCTTCTAGCTTGAGCCTCCAAAAGTCTTGGCCACGAACCGCCAAGGATCCCAAAAGTTCTGAGAGAGCTTCAGCTCCTCGCCGCGTTGCCTTGCGCCGGGGAACCTGCTACAACGAGGGTCAGTACTTCGGAAAGTACTGGTGAAGGCTAGCTGCTCAACTTTACCAAGCTCATGAGATGAGATCTAATGAGTATGCTACAATTATGTTCTTAGGTGGGTTTCTATTCTTGCCTAGTTCAGATTTCATTTAGCAGATATGCAAGAACAAAATAACATAACTTCGCATGCCACCGTTCGGTGACTTTACCTGTCCCGTCTGAACCACCTGTACAACTTACCATAGCCTTCCCTGTCACGAAGACATAGTTAGTCTGCACAGTTTAAATATACAACATCTTCTTGGTTGGACGGGGGATGGATCGGCTGACATTCCGCCTCAGGTAGCTAGCCTTTGGCGGACGCACGGACCCATCCAAGCGCTAGGACTACACTAGCAAATGTTCTACCCAGGTCGAAGCGGTCCCGGTGCCCCGGCGACCGTTCGTAGAACGTTACCCCTTGTATACAAGTTTGTCTAACACCAACCCACCAAACACATAGTTAACACATAAGAATTTAAAGAACGGCATGCATTAATGAATTTATGCAAGGTTCTGAATGACAAGCAATGAATGTTCCAAGCCTACTTCTTATCTTTTCATTCAACTTTATATACATTTGGTATCGTTTGAATGAATGCACAACTGAATCAATCTTTATTATGAACGGAGCCCTTGGAAAGAAGGTGCTTATCGAAATAGAGCCACTCACAAGTTTGGTTGAATAGGAAGAAGAAGGAGAGACCCCTAAGACTCCGCTCGCGCGTCGTCTACACGATCACCTGCACGCACCAACGGATGATCAATACCTCCTGCTTCGGTCTCCAAGGCTCGATACGAAATGCGAAATCCTAAGAACGAAAGCAATGAAATCCATTGAAACCGTTCAAGAAAACGCAAGTCATAAAACCAACAAGAAAGCATCCAAGCGGCACGAAAACGGACAAGAAACCAACGCAACGGAAAGGCCCCTCTCGACTCTGCCGCCGAGTCCATCCTCGAGGCACAATCCATTGTATATGGGACCTGATTCCGAAGAAACCAATCCATAACGAGGAAAGGATCTTAATTCAATCTGTCCCGTTCGGACGGTCGTAAGTATTTTTTGGCCGCGCTCCCCGAATAGGGGGAACGGGGCATTACAATAGTTGGAGCTAGAGTTGGATTACTTTTGGGGCAGTTGAAGAAATGATTGGAATTATGCTTGGACAGTTGGAATGATATATCTTGGTTGGAATATTGGGAATTCGGGCGAGCGAGCATGCATCTGTGCACGAGTATCACTTGGGCGCTTTGTCAAGCAAAGCGTGCTCTTGTGGTTCAAAATCGAACAACTGCATCGGCGAGGGCATTGTGCCACTATTGGGGCATTGTGCCATGGGATTGTTCTGAGCGAGGGGTGTTGCACCAATTGAAAATACTGTGTCGAGAAGCGGCATTGTGCCTATGGGAATAACTTGAGATTTGTGCCTTGGGCTGTATGTTGGAGAATGATTTTGGATATTTGGTTGGATTTTGGTTGGATGAGTCTAGGATCGCTTGGTGGGACGAGAATGTTCGATCCTCTCTTCATACCTACTTGGTGTCTGCATATCACGGACAACCTGTGTTGCACGGGGTTTGGTCTCCTCGAAAGGGAAGGCTCTGGGCACCGAGACCGTTCGGCCAAGGGGGAGACAATTGGTAACGTGCCTCGGACGCGGTGCCGGCAGTTTAATGCGATTCAGGCGGGCTCGCTACTTAGCGCTGTTTCGAGTAGAACTGCACTTGATCAGTCCGATCAAAGTCCTTTACGGTTTGGCCAGTGAATTCATATAGATAAGAGTTGGTTTGCTTTATTTTGGTTGGTTTGTGCTTTTCGCGTAGGCGGCGGCCACCTTGCCTCGGTAAGAGTGTGCATATTGAGATTGGATTATAACGTTTGGTTTGAGGATGGATATTGAGGGTTGAAAATGGTTCGATAGGTTCTCGTGTTGCTTGGGTTTGAGTAGGACGGGTTGCATGCTAGTTTCTTTCGAGTTGGTTATATATTGCTTGTCGATTGGCTTGAGTTGAATGCTTGCATGCTTAATCTGCTTTACAGCTTTCCTTAACATGTCATACCCTATGCCATGAATCGAATCGAGGATTCAACTAGAAAGATCACCATATAACTGTTTGCATTCACTATTTTACTTAGTGTCGGCTTAGACGCGTGGTTTACCCCGCTCACCAGTACGGCTGTGTACTGACCCACATATATGGACATTTATTTCAGGTACGCAGGTGTAGTGGCGCTGCTTGGATATACAGGACATAATGTATGAATGGTAAGTACCTTTGTGGGCTAGAGAAAAGTACAAGAGTATTATATCGCCTTTGCGGTGATCGCCTTTGAGGCAATTTCATTTGGACCCTATCGAGAGCTTCGGTGCGTGTAAGCCCCCTGATTTTTCAAGAATTTTGATTTTTTCCCAATTTTTTGGAATTTTTCGGGATTTTTCTGTAATTAAAACCTAGCTGTTTGATAATTAAATAATTTATAATTGCTGTTAAATAGTATTAAAATATTACGAAAATAATATTAAAATATTATGGAAATAATATTTTATGGTGTAAAATGGAAAACTGGATATAGTGTAATTTTTCGGGAATTTATTGGACTCCGGAAGCATTTTTAAAAGCCCTAAAAACTATTGTAGAATTAACCCTAATTAAACCCTGAAATAAACCGGGTTTAATTGAAATTAAACCAACTCAAACCAACTCAAACCGAACCGCTAAACTGAACCGGACCGGACCAACCTAGCCTTAACGGGTCGGGTCGGATCCGAATCGAACCCGACCCGGACCCGAAACCCTCTATTCCTAAACCTAGCCGGATTACTGTTCCGGCAGCCTATTAAATCCCTCGACGTTCGCGTCCCCGCCGCTGCCAGATCACCCTCTCCTCGGTCCGCCGCTCCGAGACGCTCCGATCATCCCCACGCCGTCTTCGACCCCGCTCCAGCCGCTCCCAGCCCGACCATCTCCTCCAGATCTCCTCTCTCTCCTCTTCCGCTTGCAGCGCCGCGCCGGACATCTCCTCCACCCTAACCCGAAACCCTAACACCTCCTCTCTTCTCTACTTCCTCCTCCTCTAGTCGTCCTCCCCCGTCCAGATCGCCACCCCCAAACTCCTCAGCCTCGACCTCCCCCGCACGCCGGAGCCGACCTCCTCCACCTTCCCTCGACTTCCTCCCCGACTCCACCCTCTCCTCGACCACCGACTCCCCTCGACCCGCTCGCCTCACCCTCGCCGTCCACCTCCTTGCTCCACCCGTCCCCGCCGTGCAGCCCCACACCGCCTTGCTCCTCCGCCACGCCCCGTCGAACTCCTCCTTCCTTCTCCCCTGTCTTCCTCCTCCGCCCCGAGCAGCCTTGGTCGACGAAACTTTCGCCGGAGCCCTAGCCACAACGACTCCCTCCAGCAGCAGCCCGGCCGTGTCGACTCCCGCCAGCGAGTCCCCCTGTCTCCGGACACAGCGAACACGGACACATCAATCCCTAGACCTGGACACAGTACCGGACACGATCAGCGCAGGACACGATCCAGACACTCGGACACGAAGAATCAGTCTTCACGGAGCCCTGTTCAGGTATCGTTTTCTCTCTCCTTGCTGCCCCGTTTTTGATTTCGTCTGTTGCATCGTGAACCCTGCGTGACCCACTCGATGCCCGTGCAACCCGCTCGGTGCATCGCGTCCTGTGGCGATCGCGAACCGCGATCCAAATACAGGAAAAATAACGCCATGTTTCACCCCGGAACTGAGTACGCCCCGCCAAACGGGACGACTTGGTCGCACGCGGTCTTCACCGATACGTGCGCGCCGTTGATACGGACGTGCGGGATTTCACAGAAGTTGATTTGGATGTGCGTGCACACCGGAATCAACGCGTATCCGCCGACACCGTCCCGTATTCGTCTGTTATGGAACGAGCTGTAACTTTGTGTACACACGTCGGATCGAGATAAAAATTGCGCCATCGGACTCGTAGCGATACGCTGGTCCTTTAACCCAAGTTTGGTTCGATTCTGAAAACGTTGACAAAATCGCGTATCGTGGGCCCCATAGGCTCCACTTGACGGACGATTTTGTGATCGGCTCATCGGAATCCAATTCTGGAAGTTCCGTTGGGTTCGTATCATCGTTCCTGACTTGTTGACACTAAGTTTGACAAATTTGGAGACCTTTGACCCTGACACACTTTTCGGTACATGATATCACTACTACCGGCTCCCCTGACACACTTTCCTGACATGTGGACCCCGCTTTGACCGAAAACTGTCATTTTTGTCCCTGTGTCCAAATTGGACTTAAGGACAGGCGTTTTTAGCTATTTGATATTTTTTGAATCTAATGGTGATGTTTATTTCAGCAACCGGAGTAGTACCTGCAAATCACACTGAGACCAGAGCTACAATTGGAGCAAGAACCCCAGGCAAGTGTACCTTGCCAAAACTTGCAGTCCTTGTTACTTATTTCCTTAGCTTATATATACATATATTGTGGTTCATGCTTGACCTAGGACCGTGTGACTTTACTTAGCGTCCGATTCATAGTCGGGTGCCAACACCGTATGCGGCGTTGTGTATTGTCATCTAGATATGAATACCGAGACACAATCTTTCTCGTACTTGTCCTATAAAGTACATTATAACCCAGGACACTTGACACTATTCATGAGACAGAATCTTCCTGAGATATTCATAGTGATTCTGTATAGGATACAGGTTTTATGACATAGACATTATATTCCTAGACATTATATGACTTGCTGCATTAGATATGATCTTACGTGACATGGACATGGGACCACATGGACATGAGACGTATGATTACATTGGGTGGGTAGAGTCACACAGGCTACAGGTTGATTTTATATTATGCCGGCGTCTCAGTCTTTCGATGAGCTAGACGACCACATGATATCACTGCTACCGGCTCCCCGACACAGAGCTTGTAGTGATTTCAGCCTGAGTTCTATTGTTGCTCTCATCTTGCATATCACTTAGCTGGTTATTTAGTGTTCCCCTATTGTTTCATTTATTACTGGAGAGACACACAGGCTACAGGTTGACTATATTATGCCGGCGTCTCAGTCTCTCTCCGAGCTAGACAACTACATGATATCACTGCTACCGGCTCCCCTACACAGAGCTTGTAGTAGTCTCAGCCTGAGTACTGGTGATGTTCTCACCTGCATTTCACATAGATGGTTACATATTTACCCTGTTTATTTCATTGACTATTTCACTGCATTATTATGGCTTGTATTATCTGTACCTTGCTATGTCCCTTGAGGACCTGGATCCGGATTATGTCCCCAGAATTAGCAGAGGAGATCCACCCAGAGTTATACAGTACAGGAGCATTAGCAGGAGCAGAAGCAGGAACAGGAGCAGTTACTGGAGCAGTAGCAGATTCAGTAGACGAGTGATCACCGATGTTATCTTCTGAGTATATACTTTTTCCATACTCAGTATTTGCTGTGGTTATCTTTATTCTTGTATCTTAACAGATGTATCAGACTCATTATCGGGTTATTTTTCGAGTTTATATTTTATTGAGATATGATCTTGCTTTATGACTCTGATATTGTGGTAGTTATTCTGTGGATGAGATTAGTATATTTAGACCATTATTGTTGTACTACAGCTTAAGTGTGCCCCGATGGATCCATTAAATTGGGTTTGTCCATCGGTGTGTGCTGTTGGCCATTGCCGCGCATCCAGTCCCTCGGTATTTTGGGACTGGGGTGTGACATGGTTTTTGTGGTGGCCCATGCAGGTCAACGACTAAATTGCTTCGGTTTCATCTTAGGGACCGAGCAAGCCTGCAATAAGAATATGATAGTTTTTAGGATCTCATCCACTTGCTTGAATCATCCTTGACATTTATATCGGATTCGAATTAAATTCTTGAATTGCATCCTGCCTTGATTCCTGTACGCCTCTTATTGTTTATTTTGGTTGCAGAGTTATGGATTCACGAGCAAACGACGAGACTCCTGCAACATCACCACGAAATGCTTTGGTAACCAATGAAGAGGAAGTAACACCAGTAGAAGAAGGTCAATCCGCTCAACAACGTAGTCAAGCAAGTCAGCATGCCTCGAGAATTCAGCAAGATGACATTCCACCATCAACGTAATTTACTCCATAAATGCCCGTATTTCCACCAGGGCAGGCCATGGACGGACAGCAGATGTTTCAAATGATTTATGCAATAATACAAGCTCAACAAGAGGCTTTGAGTCGCAGCCTAGTAACCGCACTAGAGCAGGCGAATCTACCAGCACGACGGCCAACGACGGGCTCTATTTCCGATTTCCGCCAACTGAAGCCCCGTACCTTCTCAGGCAAGGAGGAGCCCACTGAGGTTCATGAGTGGCTCACCAACACACAACATCAATTAGAATCAGCCGAGCTTCCAAGAGAACGTTGGATGACTGCCGTCATAATGCAGTTGACGGATAATGCACATCACTGGTGGCTATCTGAGGAGACACGGCTCGGACCAGACCGAATCACTTGGGAAGAGTTTTCCAGACTCTTTCAGGAGATGTGCATACCAGCCATCGCTCGATCAGAACTTCGCGACAAGTTTAATCGCCTCACTCAAGACAATATGACAGTAGAAGAATACAACGCAGAATTCATTCATTTGAGTCGCTTTGCCCCAACCTTGATTTCGACAGAAGAAGAGAAGGCTGAGAAGTTCTTCGACGGATTAAATATTGAGCTACAGAAACTAATTGGATCCGTTGCACCTACATCTTACCCGGACGTCCTTGCTGCAGCCCGACGCATGGAGCGCGTCATTAGGAGAGGCCAGTCTGAAGCAATAATCCACATCAGCACCAGCCGGAGCACCACAGGAAGAAGCTACAAAGAGACCTCACATGCACCAGCCACCAGGAGCATCTCCACAGGCACTACCTATCTGTCAATATTGTCGCAAGCGAGGCCATATTAAGGACGAGTGTAGACGAAAAAGAAAAGTATGTTTAGCTTGCGGATCCAGTCAGCATTCATTGAGGGAATGTCCTGAGCGTCGAGAAAGAGCACCAATGGTTCACCAACAAGCGTTACCAGTACCGAGGCCAACCTATCCAGCATTGGGAGCACCGCAAACGGAAGTTAAAGGAGTCCTACCACCAGCCCAAGGAGGGTATCAGCCGAGACCACCTTTGATACCACAAGCAGCACTCTTCCAGCAGGCCCAACAGCAGCAGAGGAATCGACTACAAGGACGTGGACAAGCCCTAGCGATGACTTTGGAAGACGCGCAGACTCATGGAGTAGCTAAATGCGCGTAAGTTTTTATAGTTTTCTGTTTCTAGTATTGTTTTAGCTCGTGTCCGTTGGTTCGTGACCTTAGCCTTGACCTGGTAATTTTGAACTTGCTAAATAATTGATAACCTAGTATGTTTTAAGTGATAACCTAGTTTTTCTAAAACTGTAATTTTCTATATTTCCTTCATTCGGAAAATTGCATAACTTTAATCGCTTAGGGAAATGATTTTCCCTACGTGTTCTTAAAACCGTGATTCTCCTTGATTGTGATGTACTTCGAACAATGTTTGCAACCGTGTCATCTCTGTTGACTGGTTATTCTTTGATTGCGAGGACGCAATCCTCTTAAGGGGGGTAGATTGTAAGCCCCCTGATTTTCAAGAATTTTGATTTTTTCCCAATTTTCTGGAATTTTTCGGAATTTTTCTGTAATTAAAACATAGGTGTTTGATAATTAAATAATTTATAATTGCTGTTAACTAGTATTAAAATATTATGGAAATAATATTAAAATATTATGAAAATAATATTTTATGGTGTAAAATAGAAAACTGGACATAGGGTAATTTTCCGAAAATTTATTGGACTCCGGAAGCATTTTTTAAAAGCCCTAAAAACTATTGTAGAATTAACCCTAATTAAACCCTGAAATAAATCGGGTTTAATTGAAATTAAACCAAACCAAACCAAACCAACTCAAATCGAACCGCTAAACTGAACCGGACCGGACCAACCTAGCCTTAACGGGTCGGGTCGGGTTGGATCGGATCCGAATCGAACCCGACCCGGACCCGAAACCCTAACCGAAACCCTAGATTCCTAAACCTAGCCGGATTACTGTTCCGGCAGCTTATTAAATCCCTCGACGTTCGCGTCCCCGTCGCTGCCAGATCACCCTCTCCTCGCTCCGCCGCCCCGAGACGCTCACATCATCCCCACGCCGTCTTCGACCCCGCTCCAGCCGCTCCCAGCCCGACCATCTCCTCCAGATCTCCTCCTCCGCTTGCAGCGCCGCACCGGACATCTCCTCCACCCGAACCCGAAACCCTAACACCTCCTCTCTTCTCTACTTCCTCCTCCTCCAGTCGTCCTCCCCCGTCCAGATCGCCACCCCCAAACTCCTCAGCCTCGACCTCCCCCGCACGCCGGAGCCGACCTCCTCCACCTTCCCTCGACTTCCTCCCCGACTCCACCTTCTCCTCGACCACCGACTCCCCTTGACCCGCTCGCCTCACCCTCGCCGTCCACCTCCTTGCTCCACCCGTCCCAGCCGTGCAGCCCCACACCTCCTTGCTCCACCCGTCCCCGCCGTGCAGCCCCACACCCTGTCTTCCTCCTCCGCCCCGAGCAGCCTTGGTCGACGAAGCTTTCGCCGAAGCCCTAGCAACAACGACTTCCTCCAGCAGCAGCCCGGCCGTGTCGACTCCCGCCAGCGAGTCCCCCTGTCTCCGGACACAACGGACACGGACACATCAAGCCCTAGACCTGGACACAGTACCGGACACGATCAGCGCAGGACACGATCCAGACACTCGGCCACGAATAATCAGTCTTCACGGAGCTTTGTTCAGGTATCATTTTCTCTCTCCTCGCTGCCCCGTTTTCGATTCCGTCTGTTGCATCGTGAACCCTGCGTGACCCTCTCGATGCCCGTGCAACCCGCTCGGTGCATCACGTCCTGTGGCGATCGCGAACCGCGATCCAAATACAGGAAAAACAACGCCCTGTTTCACCCCGGAACTGAGTACGCCCCGCCAAACGGGACGACTTGGTCGCACGCGGTCTTCACCGATACGTGCGCGCCGTTGACACGGACGTGCGGGATTTCGCAGAAGTTGATTTGGATGTGCGTGCACACCGGAATCAACGCGTATCCGTCGACACCGTCTCGTATCCTTCTGTTCTGGAACGCGCTGTAACTTTGTGTACACACGTCGGATCGAGACGAAACTTGCGCCATCGGACTCGTACCGATACGCTGGTCCTGTGACCCAAGTTTGGTTCGATTCTGAAAACGTTGACAAAATCGCGTATCGTGGGCCCCACAAGCTCCACTTGACGGGCGATTTTGTGATCGGCTCATCGGAATCTAATTCTGGAAGTTCCGTTGGGTTCGTATCATTGTTCCTGACTTGTTGACACTAAGTTTGACGAATTTGGAGACCTTTGACCCTGACACGCTTTTCGGTGCAAAGCGGCCCACATGTGGACCCCGCTTTGACCGAAAGCTGTCATTTTTGTCCCTATGTCCAAATTGGACTTAAGGACATGCGTTTCTAGCTATTTGATATTTTCTGAATCTAATGGTGATGTTTATTTCAGCAATCGGAGTAGTACCTACAAAGCACACTGAGACCAGAGCTACAGTTGGATCCAGAACCCCAGGCAAGTGTACATTGCCAAAACTTGCAGTCCTTGTTACTTATTTCCTTGGCTTATATATACATTTATTGTGGTTCATGCTTGACCTAGGACCGTGTGACTATACTTAGCGTCCTTTTCATAGTCGGGTGCCAACACCGTATGCGGCGTTGTGTATTGTCATCTAGACATGAATACCGAGACAATTATAACCCAAGATACTTGACACTATTCATGAGACATTATAACCCAAGATACTTGACA
The DNA here is from genome assembly GCA_036927795.1 of Iris macrosiphon. NCBI lineage: Eukaryota > Viridiplantae > Streptophyta > Magnoliopsida > Asparagales > Iridaceae > Iris > Iris macrosiphon. Next base: position 27,297,261 of record JAYESA010000018.1, on the reverse strand, counting down.
CTATTCATGAGACAGAATCTTCCTGAGATATTCATGGTGATTCTGTATAGGATACATGTTTTATGACATAGACATTATATTCCTAGACATTATATGGCTTGCTGCATTAGATATGATCTTACGTGACATGGACATGGGGCCACATGGACATGAGACGTATGATTACATTGGGTGGGGAGAGTCACACAGGCTACAGGTTAATTTTATATTATGCCGGCATCTCAGTCTTTCGCTGAGCTAGACGACCACATGATATCACTGCTACCGGCTCCCTAACACAGAGCTTGTAGTGGTTTCAGCCTGAGTTCTAGTGCTGCTCTTATCTTGCATATCACTTAGATGGTTATTTAGTGTTCCCCTATTGTTTCATTTATTGCTGGAGAGACACACAGGCTACAGGTTGACTATATTATGCCGGCGTCTCAGTCTCTCTCCGAGCTAGACAACTACATGATATCACTGCTACCGGCTCCCCTATACAGAGCTTGTAGTAGTCTCAGCCTGAGTACTGGTGATGTTCTTACCTGCATTTCACATAGATGGTTAAATATTTACCCTGTTTATTTCATTGACTATTTTACTGCATTATTATGGCTTGTATTATCTGTACCTTGCTATGTCCCCTGAGGACCTGGATCCGGATTATGTCCCCAGGATTAGCAGAGGAGATCCACCCAGAGTTATACAGTACAGGAGCATTAGCAGGAGCAGAAGCAGGAACAAGAGCAGTTACTGGAGTAGTACCAGATTCAGTAGACGAGTGATCACCGATGTTATCTTCTGAGTATATACTGTTTCTATACTCAGTATTTGTTGTGGTTATCTTTATTCTTGTATCTTGACAGATGTATCAGACTTATTATCGGGTTATTTTCCGAGTTTATATTTTATTGAGATATGATCTTGTTTTATGATTCTGATATTGTGGTAGTTATTCTGTGGATGAGATTAGTATATTTAGACCATTATTGTTGTACTACAGCTTAAGTGTGCCCCGATGGATCCATTAAATTGGGTTTGTCCATCGGTGTGTGATGTTGGCCATTGCTACGTGTCTAGTCCCTCGGTATTTTGGGACTGGGGCATGACAGTGCGTATACTCTGATGTGTGCTTGGTACACAATACTTGACTTTCGCTGCAACGTGGTCGTTTCGATGATAACTTTGGTGTTTGACACCATCGTCTTGTACGAGCGGAACTCCAAGCTCGTACGGTATCACATCCCGATGAGAACGATTGTCCTGCGGGAGAGCTGCAACGTAGTGATTCACGTTCAGCGGGGACTATTGAGCTTGCGGGAGATTAGGGCGTGACATATTGGTATCAGAGCGCCTGGTTCATTTTCTCGGACTTGGTCCTTCGCTTCATCACAAACTCTAAATAGCTTTCGCGTGTCGTTTAGCTCTTGGCTCTACTCGGTGTCGCATTGGATGTTTCATACAATAAGTCTATATATTGTTGTTTGTGGCTGCATGTTGTGCTTCGTTGCGTTGTGTTGCTTTTGTTGGTTTTCATTAGATCGCTTAGCATCGTTAGGCGTTGTTGCATTCGTGCAGCAAGTTGGGTGGCGTTGTTGCATTTGTGCAGCAAGTTGAGAGGTGTGTCGTTGCTTTGGTTCGTTTGGCTTGTCATTTGGGGAGTTTCTGGTTGCATCCGTGGATCAGTTGGTTGGCAGACAAGATTGGTTATGTGACATGTTGTGAGTAAAAGCATCGGATGAGAATAGATCGTTGCACGAGTTGCTCGTGTAGCGAATGTGTTGGATGGAGTTTCATTTTTGGCTGGATATATCACATAGAGCATTGGCTGAGCAGGTTTGAGTTTGGCTTGGGAATATCAGGATAAGTTTACACGAGTTGCTCGTATAGCAAATGTGTGGAACAGTTGGGTATTGGGTTGGATTACTTGGAAGAGAGCTCGATGCATGGGATTGCTCGTGTTGCGAAAGTATCAGACGATTTGAGAATAGCTAGAAGCATTGAGAATGGAACATAGCACAAGTTGCATAGCGAGATTGATGGAAAGAGTTGGATGGTTAAAGAATTGGCTGAGTTTCGTGTCAGACTTGAGTTGGGGATGACAGGATCACGCAAAATGGATGGTTCAAACGGATCTTGGATCAGTGCAAAGAAATTGTAATGCGAGTAGCGACTTGATTCAGAGTGGTATATGGGATACCACATAGTGAGCAAGGTATTAAAATATTTTGGATAGACGTTAATGAAAATTGCCTCAACGGACTCGGGTAACAGGAATATAAGTTGGTTGGTGCACATCGGCTGAGTTAGGAAGAATGAAAAATAGAGCAAGCGAATATTGAGTTGAGCAATCGAGAACGGACTTGTGCAAATGGAAGTACCGTTGGACTTGAGAGATGGACGAGATCGAAATAAACAGATGGAAATAGTGTTTGGAAATTTGAAGGATTGAGGCAGACCAAGCATTACAAACAGTTGAGATTGTTCAGATGGAAAGCCGAATATCAGAGTTCGCTTGCACGATTTGGAAGTTCGGTGGAGCATTCCTGAATGCAAAGAGAGAGTTGAACATAAGGAACGAACAGTTGGGATACGCTTGAGCGAATCGATGGGTGAATCGAATGATGGCGAGCACGGACTACAAATTTTGGAAACACATTGGAGCTGTTGGTTGAGCAATGAAACACAATCTGGTTTGGAGGGGCAACGCGATAGATTCACACGGACTTAAAGTATTTTGGGATATTGGTGCTCGGGAAGTTTGACTCAGGTTTGGCGAAAGTGAAAATTTGGCGGAATGGTGCGACGATAGTAGACGGATTCTTCGGAAGACATAAACGGGCATGAGGCAAGTCTAGTTAATGTTGAGTCAGATTGGAAGTTAACTTGCAGTACTGAGGCAGATTGAGGCAACAAGTATAGGCAATATAGATTTAAGATTTATGTTGGAACTGATGCACGAGTCATTGAGAGTGTGTGGACTAATCGGAACATAGAGAAAGTCAAGACGGACTAAGGAATTGAACGAGGACAAGGATTGTGGCAGATAAACATTCGAAGATAGCTAAACGAGAGAGCAACGTTGGAGCAAAACACTGTGCTGCTCGGACATGGCAGTTCGAAAAATTTGATGGATTTAGGACAGAACGATGGATTGATGGAAGATGGTTTCAACGAGCGCAGTTCTCGAATTATGGCTTGGATTGATAGCAAGACTTTAGGTGGTTAAGCGACGTTTGGTTGACCGATCGTCAGAGGTAGTGCATGAAGTGCTCGGATTCGGAAGTTTGTTCGGATGGAATGGTTGGATTATGGCTCGGATTTACAGAGAAGATATAGCATGGTTCGTAGTAACTGTCTATCGTGATGACTTACAATTATCGAGCGTAGCTTCGGGACAGCTGACCCTAGCGACTTGACCGCCAAATCAGAGATGAATATTGTAGACCCATAGAACGACCCTTGCGGCGACGCATTTGGGAATGCGTCGAGGGCAGATGTGAGTAGTGTGTGTTGGAGATTGGCCTATTGACTGAGTGTTGGATTTGAGAGATCCTTGGAATAGTCTTCAGCTGAAGATGCAGCCAGAAGATCGAAGCGATAGTGGGAATAGCCTAAGTCAACTGATAAGATTCGGAGTCGCAGATTTTTTTTGAAGATAGCATCGCCTCTGACTCGTCGTGCCCCGGAAGGGAATAACATTCATATGAATTGACGACTGTGAAACTAGCTTGTGAAGTTAAAGCAACGGCTCGTTCAGATCAAATTATTATAATACTGGAAGGGACAGATGTGCCTCAGATTTATAAGATGCATCAAAACTTAGTCTGGGATGCGTGCTCGTACAGAAGGCGAAGGTGATATCCTGTGCTTCGAGGCAGTGGAAGCAGCGCAAAGAACTATTCCATGCGCAACCAAGAAATTGTGGCGAGTGTGTCCACGTTGAAATCGTGGCGACACTATCACTTTAGCGTGGCGGCGAGATCTTCATGGATCACATGAACCTCAATATAGATGTTCATCTAGTGAGGAATTGAGATTAAGAAAAAGGAGTTTGGCTGAACTGATCTAAGAGCAAAGTTTGATATTTGGGTAAGTCACCTAGCTGGGGTAGTATCACTTGAGATGATCGTTCGGAGCATGAGATTATATTTGGAGATGGTGCTAGTGTAGATTCAGAAATAGTTGGATGGATTGAGTTGGAACACGAACTGATTGAGTCGGTGGAAAATTATCATACTTGAGGATAGCGCTTGTGCGAATATGTTGGAATGAAAGTCAGGATTGGTTCAATTGGGAGGAAAGCAAATGCATGCCTCGGACATAAAGATACCCTTGTAACTTGTCCAAATTCGCTATCGCTAAGCTCGGCTGAAATGCATGTATTTCAGGGACGCCTTAAATATGTGTACAATCCAAAACTAAGCGATATGAGGAATTCGTATTGAGCTGCAAGGAGGATGCGGGAATATGGAATTTGTGCGATGCGTTCAGTGCAAGCGAGATGCTGAGTATGGATCAAGAGAATGTGAGTCGCATAGAGCAAAGTTATGAAATTGGATTGCGGCATACTAGTAAATAATAGATACTAGTATGGTTCGGGGACGAACCTTAATCTAAGTGGTATACTATGTAACACCCCGCAACCGTACGGTGCGTTACGCTGAGTCGGATTGAATGAGGCAATAGCTGGTTACATTTCAATTTGTTGGATATGGGAACAAGTATTGATTGAGTTGGTTTCATGTGCAGATCGCTAGCAGAGTTCAATGGGAATCAGGTGTTCGTTCAGAGCAGTACTGAGATAGCTAGATTGGAGCGATAATATCGTCTTCCTTAGTCCGATCGGTCGGATGATTTGGAGAGCACTGCCTGCTCGCACGGTCATACCAGTTGAGTAGATCGTGCTTTGCATCGGACCACGGGTTCAAGGGATCAGCCGTATCGGCAGGACATGATGCTTAACGGAATGTGATTCAGGCGGTGCCGACGGTTTAATGTGATTCAGGCAGGCTCGCTACTTAGTGTTGTTTCGAGTAGAACTGCACTTGATCAGTCCGATCAAAGTCCTTTATGGCTTGGCCAGTGACTTCATATAGATAAGAGTTAGTTTGCTTTACTTTGGTTGGTTTGTGATTTTCGCGTAGGCGGCGGCTACCTTGTCTCGGCAAGAGTGTGCATATCGAGATTGGATTATAACGTTTGGTTTGATGATGGATATTGAGGCTTGAAAATGGTTCGATAGGTTCTCGTGTTGCTTGGGTTTGAGTAAGACGGGTTGCAGCTAGTTTCCTTCGAGTTGGTTATATATTGCTTGTCGATTGACTTGAGTTGAATGCTTGCATGCTTAATCTGCTTTACAGCTTTCCTTAACATGTCATACCCTATGCCATAAAACGAATCTAGGATTCAACTAGAAAGATCACCATATAACTATTTGCATTCACTATTTTACTTAGTGTCGGCTTAGACGAGTGGGTTACCCCGCTCACCAGTACGGCTGTGTACTGACCAACGTTTGTGGGCATTTATTTTAGGTACGCAGGTGTAGTGGCGCTGCTTGGATATACGGGACATAATGTATGAACGGTAAGTACCTTTGTGGGCTAGAGAAAAGAGCAAAAATATTACATCGTCTTTGTGGCAATCGCCTTTGAGGCAATTTCATTTGGACCCTATCGAGAGCTTTGGTGCGTATACTCTGATGTGTGCTTGGTACACAATACTTGACTTGCTGCAACTTGGTCGTTTCGATGATAACTTTGGTGTTTGACAACATCGCCTTGTACGAGCGCAACTCCAGGCTCGTACGGCATCACGTCCCGATGAGAACGATTGTCCTGTGGGAGAGCTGCAACGTGGTGATTCACGTTCAGCGGGGACTATTGAGCTTGCAGGAGATTGGGGCGTGACACATGATCAGAGCGATCCTCCATGCGCGCCTCCGGACGAGACGATGATGGAGATTTGGAGGGACGGGCCTAGCAAGTAAGTTAAATAGTTAACATTTTCTAAATAATTATATTTATATATTCATGAATTTAATTATCGTTGTATATATATCGTCACTCGATGGTACAGAGAGCACTGGGGTATTTTCTGAGGCAGAACTATGGTGGGCCTTGGATCTACTACTCAGATGCTCCTGAAGGTAGGAAGGCATACTGGTTTGCTCACTTCAAGGTAAAAATATATTTACTTTTAATTGTTAGCACAATGTTTCTGTTGAGTTTTTGAATATGGCTAATCGATTAAGTTTAGCATTATGGTAATCGATCAATCACTATAGTATCTTCTACTTAAACTCAGTATTGTCCAGATATATAATATTTGCTTCTGTATATTTTCTTGTTCGTCAAACATGTACTTGTTGAAAGCAATAAGCAAGGTCAGCAATGGACATATGCTATATGACGATGAGCCAAAGACGATGTTATACTAAAAGATTTCGTCCAACAACCTATGACTTATCTTGAGCCTCGCACCCAGGGGTTCCGCTGTCCGGTCAGCGGACGGGGGTCGAGGGGACAGCGCCCCTCGTGGGGGTTCGGGGGCGAAGCCCCTGAAAGGTATTCAAATTCCCAGATCTTGTTATCTTTGGACAACTGCCTTTAAGGGAAAAAAAATGTCTTCAAGTCAGCAGATGTTTCAAAAGTTTGGTGTCATCAGTGTTCTTGGTTTCATATGTAATTTGATATTTTATTTGAGTCTAAGACTTGTGTACATCGAGTCACACTGGCATAACCCAAGTCCACTCAAATAAATCCATGAACCTATCCACAAAATCAGTCTACATTCAACCCAAACCTTACTAGAATAGACAACAAAATTCAGACCAAAATCGGGCCGAGTTCGTACCGAACTCGATTACCCTTTTGATATGAAATCAACCAGTTCAATAAGCTCCTGATTTCTTGTCCTAACGGTTGAAAATTTAAATTAAATCACATCCGAATTCTGGCCGAATTTTGTTTGCCTACACACTATAAATAGGATTGGAATTCTATATTCCTACTAACTCAACCATTCTCTATCTTTCTATCCTATAGTGAGTAAACCCTCTGAGCCTAAACTTTTTTATCTCTAAGATCAACTCCCTAACCTTCTAAGTGCCAAGTGCGGTCTTGGTCTAGAAGTCTTCAGAGTTGTAAAGAGCTTGGCTCCATCAGTTTCCTCTCTTTTTTGTGTGAAGTCTGCGTGCCCTTTATATCAAACGCACGTGTGTGAAGTTGTGAGTCTTCATATCAAAACTCGTGGTGTAAAGAAGTGGCAAGCCTTCGGATCAAAGCTTTTGATTCACTATTGGTGATTATAGTGGATAAAACTCTGAGCTTGAGTTCTCGGGACTGGACTAGTCCTCTCAGAGAAAAACTAGTATACATCGCGGTGTTTGCATTTGCTTTCTCTTTCTCTTACTTTATTATATTACATATACACTGCTAGTTATTTACTGCATTCACTCTATTTAATTTTTAATTGGGTAGATTATTTCGCTGCACTCTATTCACCCCCCTCTCGAGCTGCCGTACGGTCCTTCATTAATATCAATAATTATTTATGCATATTATGTAACTCTCTATTTTACTTCTTGTAGAAAACCTATTTCTATCCACCAACACCTGCCTGAGAAGATCGAGGAGTAGTTTTCTGTCGTCGCCGCCAAGCTGATCCGTGATGCGATCAATGACCAGAAGGCTAGTGATCAATCAGGACAACCGATCCACGGTTGGATCACGCCTGAGCAGTGGACTGCGGTGAATGCGAGATTCGACGAACCAGGTACAAGGAAAGGTCGGAGAAGGAAAATACGGCTATGTCGAAGGCAGAAAAGTGTTATGGTGGCTCGATTCCCATGAAAAAATATTTTCGTCGTCTGGTATGTATTTCTATTAAATATATATTATTTTAATAAAAGTAGGATATGATGTTTAATTTTAATAACAAAAAATATAATTTTTAATAGGTATAGAGGGGTGAGGACACCAACATGGTAACCGTCTTCCTGGCCACCCATCGGAAGAGCGAAAAGCTCATTGATGAGAAAGCCATGCAGACCTATGTATATTTTATTATCCTGTGTTAGTTTTAATATAACTTAGAAAATATAAAAATAGATATCTATATAGTTAGAAAAAAGTAACTTAGACGTTAGCAACCGCTTTTCTAGGACGAGTATCTTAAACTACGTGAGCGGACGACTGCTAGTGCACTTGCAGAGGGAGGGGCTAGTACTTTCTCGTAGCCCTCTACAGCTCTGTCGGCGGACGAGCTCTGGATGACCATCGTTGGTGGTCTTCAGAGGGGTACGTACTACGGTACGGGATCCTACGGTGCCTTTGTTGTGACGCAGTCATCCAGGGCCCCCTCTGTCAGTGTGCATTCCTCGCAGCCTTCGTATGAGTCGGCACATGCCTAGAAGTGCGTTGACCGTCATATTGCTGACCTGCATGACGAGTTTCCATAGAGGATTACGAAGCGGCCACAATCTGTGTCACAGACGGACGATACGACGATCACCGTACGTTTTGATTCGCTCGAGCATAGACTTATGGAGCTCAGGACTCTGAGCCAGACGATAGAGCACGACCTTATGGAGCTCAGGACTATGAGCCAGACGACAGAGCGCATCTTGATAACTCTGGCCGCGTCTACTGAGCGTAGACAGATGGAGTTGGAGGGGTCACATACGGCCATGAGAAACTCACTTGCGAGGATACATGCGGCGCAGTATTTGTTGAGTCGGTCGGTGGTGAAGAATACTTCGAGGGTGGTATCTGCCATGGATTCATACAATGCCCGACTGCTAGCATTGGAGCAGATACGTCCTCCTGGTCCACCAGAATCGACACTGACTCCATCGATTATACTGCCTCCTCTATCGGGACCGGTGGTGCTTTCACAACAGCAGTATGGCTTCCTCTTATCCCAAATGCGCGGCAGTGCTCATCCTCCTCCTGATCCGTAGTAGTTCTTATTGGGACATTTTTAGCATATTTGTGTGTATTGGCCCATTCTTGGGTCTTTGATGTACTTATTTTATACTTTTAACTACATTATTTGGATGAGACGGATGTGACATTATTTTAGATTCATGTATTTATTTGTTGGGACATTCCTGCGTATTTCGATATTCTTGACGTGTTTGTGTATGTACAGGTGTTAAGTGTTGTACCGAAGGGGTTGACGAACCCAGAAAATTCAACGGAGGGTTGCTCCGGGTCTATTTATATAAACTGTGATTTTATAATTGCAGGCAGACTTTTGTTGAAAAATATTTATTGAAACTGCATGCTTTTTTCCTTATTTTTTTTTAAATTTAGCGACGTCCTGCGATGTTTGTCGACGTTTACCGACGTAACATTACATCGCTAATATGTGTCAAAATGTCGCTAAGTGATAACATTGACGTCGCTAACCTGTGTCAATACGTCGGTACTCATCGCTAAATAGCTGACATGGTAATTTCTGCCATGTCAGCATTGATGTAGCAAAACGTCGTCGGCAATATCGTTGATTTAGCGACGTTAAGCCACAATATAAATTGTCGCTGATATACTGACGTCGAGTCGTTGGACGTCGGTAATAACAAAATAATTGGCGACGTGGACGCGTTGCAAATATACGTCGCTATAGCGACGAATAGCAACAAATTTGTTGTCAGCGACTATGGTTTACACGAAAATACCAAAACATCGCAAATTACGTCGTTAATTATTTTTTACGACAATTTTTTTACCTATTAGCGACGTTTGTTGGCATCGCTAATATGTATTATTTTGGTAGTAATTGTATGTCACTTGGACCCACTATCCCACACCTCCCCTGCAGTTTGATACCAAGACCGTCTGCCTAACTAGGAAGGTTATACATATTCTCATTGACCACAAGAGCCAGTTGAATTCGGTATTTAGTAATTTGTTGCTATCGATCGTAGCATCGAAGGTGCATGCTTAAAAGGAAGCATATAGCGATTATACATTCGATGCGATTGAACTATTTTATTACGTCTTCTAGATCATGATCTGGAAGCATCTCACAAAGGAAGATGCTCCTTGGTTCACTCCACAACGGACATCCCGCGAGAGATGGAGAAAAATAAGTAGAGGAATAACTTTTAAAGAAAGTTATTATTGAGAAAATAAGTAGCGGTCTCCATATGAGTACTGCCCCATATATATAGGCAAGTTGGAACCCTAGTGGGTCGACCCACATATTAGCAGATACCTAATTGGACTCGGTCCACTTGGCCGGCTACATGGGGATGAATCTGTTAGAATTTTGTTGTCTTTTATTATTGAACAATTTCAGAATACAAAATAAAATTTAAACAGATGTTACCGGCCTCTGGGGAAGTCGTGCACGAAGCACTGCCCTAAGAGTTTATTCGGGATCTGTGTGCAGACGTACCCGAAGCTCCTAGTGGTAAAACCCCCGCACTACCGGAATCTCGTTGCCGCACACGACTTGGAGAGAATGACTAGGACTTAGCTCTGCCCAGAGCTTGGAGATGAAGACGAAGAACCGAACAGAATGTTGACAGAGTTTTCGTATGAATATTTTCTGATGTGTTCATCTACAAAGAACAAGGACGAATATATAGAACATTGTGTAACGGTCTGAATTAAATTAGGATTTAATTCAGCCGTTACGAATGAACCTGGACACCTAAACAATAACGGTTCAAAAACCGTAACGTTCAGAATAAATTTTGTAACGTTTAGAACTTAATGCCAACGTTTAAGAAAAATAAATGAAAGAAAGAAGAAGGAGCAAAAAGGATTTTAGGGTCCCAGCCCGAACCCGAAGAGGAAATCGGATCGGCATTCGGCGCCCGCAGATGTGGGCGCGTACCCGCACCCGTTACGCGCGCCGAACCGAACCGAACCGAACCGAGCCGAGCCGGGCCGGGCGGCGGCGGCGGCGCGCGCGTGTGGCCCAAAGGGTTCCCCACACAACAACTTAATAGAGCAAAGGAGAGAAAGTAATATATGTACATAGGAAGGTTTTGGTGCATCCGATGTGGGACTAAAGAAAGGAAAGGAACTTGAGCTTTTGCAAGAAAAGCAAAACAAAGCAAAAACAAAAAACCAACAATCCCCCCCCAAAAGGTCAAGTTCCGAAACAGAGATAAGAGTGAAGTGAAATAGAGATAGAGAGAGAGAGAGAGAGAGAGAGGGAGAGAGCATCTGGGCAGTAAAATACTATGCATAGATGAGATGGACTACAGCCTTGAATCTCACGTAGTGACTATTGCCTTAATCTGAAGAAGTGCTTGATGGACTATGCCTTGAATCAGACTTCTTTGAACCAGATTTAGAAAATAGCACACATAGTACGCTAGAGGTCCTTGGTCTATCGGGTGGCGCTTTTAAATGGCCATGCGCACTTTCCACATTCATGAGAGTTGTCTGGGATCGCCCTGTCCCATAGTCGCGGCCTTCACGACCTCTCATATAGGTAAGTCCTTAATGGTTGGTGATATGAATCAACCTAGCATTACAGCTTGGACCTATTAAGAGTTTTAAACTCATCCTAACCATATCACACAGGAACACTGTCACCATAGGGATGGGGAGTTATTGTACACATGTACAGCCGCTTGGGCTTTATTTTAATGAGATTTTAATCTCGAGTCAGTGTTCCATAAAGTCACCTAAGTTCAGCTTGTTTCTACCCATTGAACCGGCTTCTTGGGATCTCCAGTCAGACTCGGTTGGGTTGCCACTGCTGGTGACTAATTTATGGGCTTAACCCCATCCCCCTCGATGATTCTAGGATCAAAGTCCTAGACAGACCCTTCGTCAAGTGATCTGCAAGGTTCTTTTCTGACTTTATATAGTCAAGAACCACATATTTGCCTAGGCTTTTTATTGACTTGAAGCGCAGCTGCAGGTGCCTGTTCATCTTAGCATTCACAAAAACATGCTTTAGTAGTTCAATAACAGATTTATTATCACAATTTAAAAAATTGCAGGAACAGGACTAAGAGAAACAGGTATATGCATAATAAGATTCAGCTTCTGTGCAAGTTGTATCTAAAGTTATCATTTCAGAGTCCATTGTACTCCTAGCTATGATAGTTTGCTTACAAGAGCTCCAGGAGATTGCAGCTCCTCCTAGAGTAAATACATATCCAGTAGTGGATTTTATATCATGTGAGTCGGTTACCCAGTTTGCATCTGAATAACCTTCTATGATATCAGGGTGCCTAGTAAAATGAAGTTTGTAATCTATGGTGCCCTTGAGATATCTAAATACCCTATCCAAGGCAGTCCAATGTGACTGATTTGGGTTACTGGTATATCTACTTAGTCTCCCAATAGCAAATGCAATATCAGGTCTTGTCCTGTTTGTTATATACATAAGGGAGCCTATCATCTGTGAATATTTATGTTATTTCAAATGTGATCTTTCATTCTTTTTCAGTCTTGGGAATAAGATCTAAGGTCATCATTCTTTTAATAGAACCTAGTCTGCCATGCCAAACATTTGAAGATTCTATATTAGAGACAATGAGAGAACAATCAGAAATTTTATTTATTGTACTTAAAATGAAAAGACCGTCTTTTACAAAGCCTTTCCCTATAAAGGAGTCATGTTTAGAAAAAACTACTTTATTAGCCTCCATTACAATTTTGTATCCTGAGGCTACAAGAAGGGATCCACTAACTAGGTTTCTCCTGACAGACGGCACATGAAGAACATCATGAAGAGTTAAGATTTTTCCTGATGTCATCTTCAGGTTAACTTTTCCTCTTCCAATAATTTGTGCCGTTGAGCCATCTCCTAGGGTCACACCTCCTCCACTTGATTCCTGATAGTTTGAAAAACAGGAGCGATCAAATGAAACGTGAACATTAGCTCCAGAATCCAACCACCAATTATCAGAATGGTAAGAGAGGTTAATTAGGGTTGAAAGCTTACAGACCTGAAGGAACTCGAAGAACCTTTGTGAAGCATGTTCGCTTCTGGTCTAACTGAGTCCTTTCCTTTGTAGGAGGTCTGGACAGCTTCCTTCTTCCTATGGTAGCAGTTGGTGGCCATATGGTTTGTTTTACCACACACAAAACAAAACCTCTTCTGATCCTGAGTCTGACTGAAGTTCCTAGGTATTTGGTTTTGTTGATGATGGTTGTGGTGGTTAGGCTGAAAGTTTTTCTTCTTCTTGAAGAAATTCTTTTTGGGTTTATAAGGAAAATTAGACTTGGGTTTTTCTTGGCCTTCTACAAGGTTTACCTTAGCTTTAGATTCAGTCTTAGGCTTAGACCTCAATCTAATTTGTTCTTCGGTTCTAATTTTCTTTAGGACCTGATTGTAGGTAAGGTCTCCTTGTGTATGGATAAGATCCTTAGCCATATCAGACCAAGAGGGAGGTAGCTTGTCTATTAGGCATGCTATTTTATGTTCATTAGAGAAAGATGTCCCTTTGGCTTGAATATGTCTAAGGTATTCTTGGAATTCATGGAGCTGGTCATTCATTGGTTTGTCATCTACCATGAAATACCTATTAAAGGTTGAAGAATTAAACCTTTCTATTCCGGCATCATCACAGCCGTATTCATCTTCCAAGGCTTTCCAGAGTTCTTTAGCGCTCTTGTATTCAAAAAATATATCATACAAGGATTCAGATAATGCGCTTAGAATTCTATGAAAACAATGAAAGTCTATCTCTTTAGGGGTTTTAGGTTTCGATGAGGTGGACACTGCTACGTCAGACTCAGTATCATCAGAATCGTTTGTGATAGGTGTGGACCCATCAATGGCAGAAATAAGACCTAAGGTCGTGAGCCAAAATTTCATTTGGCTCTGCCATCTCTTGAAATATGAACCATCAAACTTAGCAGGTTTTGCAGTAGATGATTCCTCCTTTCCAGTCATGATTGCGGTCTGAAAATATAAATTTATTTAATAACAATGTCTAAGATAATAATTTAGGAGGTCTTTGCTAATCAATCTTAAAATCTTTAGTTTTTCAAGTGTTGATCAACTCAGGTTAGCTGTAGGGGCCGGTTCCCAGCTAGCGGTGGTCCGAAGACTCTTAAATACCGTGTCGCTTAGGGTTATTTACACCCGGTTGACAGAAGGACCCTTTCGGCTTGTGCCCGAGTTTGTCTCTACTTTGAAACTTTAGATTCAAGATTTTATTTGCAATTTCCTTTTACTAAACTATTTTCTTTTGGTCCTAGATTGCTTTCAGAAATACTAATTGATTAAAATGAAGCAAATGACAAAATTATATTTGCTACGAAATCAACTATTAAAATGTATTTGCAATTGACAAAGTTGTAAGCAACTTGATAAGTAAATAATTAATCAGAAATTAAGGAATTGAAACAAATTTCTACAGTGTTAAAAAATTGCTACAGATGTTTGAGAAATCAATTCTAACAAATTGCTAGAAGTAGCAGTAACAGTAACTATTGGTTAGAAATTTCAAAAATACTAAGTGCTATTTTGTTGTGAACAAAATGTTTTATCAGTGTTGTGAATAAAATGTTATAGTCAAATTCAACAGTAGCTATTTTGTACATAAATTAGCAGTAAGTATTTATCAACTATTTCAATTCAACATCAAGTACTTTCAACAGTAAGTATTTATTTAAACAGTAAAAAATTTAAATTATTTAAACAGTAACTATTTATTTGAATAGTAACTATTTATTTGAATATGTTTAAGCAACAGTGACAAATTTGCTAATTAGAACTAATAAGCAGTGCTAATCATCCAGCACTTAGATTACAATTTTTACAAGTAACAATTTAAGTAGCAATCTTAAGTAGCAATTTTCTAATTAGCAATTTTGTAACAGTAACTATTTGAATTCTTTCAGTTTGGCCGGTGTAAGGGTCAAACTGATAGACTTAGTACAGAATCACAAATGGTCAAACCAGCAAACCTTTACAAGTTTACAAAATAAAATGATAAAATGCAGGCTGCCACAGTGAGAGAGCTGGGAAAGGAAGTGGACAATTAAGAGAAGACACAGATCAAGCAAACAGAAAATCCTCACCCAACTATCCTCGATGATCAATTGGTCAAAGTCAGTGCTATTGCATTTCGTTGTCTAGAAGTATGGATTATCACATGTTTCTTAGTGGAGTATTACCAGAGGTGAGTAAAAAGAAACCGGATATCTCAAATTTCCGGTTACTGTGTAACCTGTTTTCGGTTACTAATGGGTAACGGTAAATAAATTCTAAGACAAATAAACTCTTAGATTGTTAGAATTTTGTTGTCTTTTATTATTGAACAATTTCAGAATACAAAATAAAATTTAAACAGATGTTACCGGCCTCTGGGGAAGTCGTGCACGAAGCACTGCCCTAAGAGTTTATTCGGGATCTGTGTGCAGACGTACCCGAAGCTCCTAGTGGTAAAACCCCCGCACTACCGGAATCTCGTTGCCGCACACGACTTGGAGAGAATGACTAGGACTTAGCTCTGCCCAGAGCTTGGAGATGAAGACGAAGAACCGAACAGAATGTTGACAGAGTTTTCGTATGAATATTTTCTGATGTGTTCATCTACAAAGAACAAGGACGAATATATAGAACATTGTGTAACGGTCTGAATTAAATTAGGATTTAATTCAGCCGTTACGAATGAACCTGGACACCTAAACAATAACGGTTCAAAAACCGTAACGTTCAGAATAAATTTTGTAACGTTTAGAACTTAATGCCAACGTTTAAGAAAAATAAATGAAAGAAAGAAGAAGGAGCAAAAAGGATTTTAGGGTCCCAGCCCGAACCCGAAGAGGAAATCGGATCGGCATTCGGCGCCCGCAGATGTGGGCGCGTACCCGCACCCGTTACGCGCGCCGCGCCGAACCGAACCGAACCGAACCGAGCCGAGCCGGGCCGGGCGGCGGCGGCGGCGCGCGCGTGTGGCCCAAAGGGTTCCCCACACAACAACTTAATAGAGCAAAGGAGAGAAAGTAATATATGTACATAGGAAGGTTTTGGTGCATCCGATGTGGGACTAAAGAAAGGAAAGGAACTTGAGCTTTTGCAAGAAAAGCAAAACAAAGCAAAAACAAAAAACCAACAGAATCACACACGGTTTGGACTGGACCCAGAAATAGTCCAATGCCAATATACTTCTACTAGTACATAATGGGCCATATACCAATGCTAAACACTCATCTTTTTTACCTCAACTAGGATTTATATACATGTGCGACGTGAGACTGTGAGTACGGAACACCTTAAACCAATCATCTAAGAAACTAGCCTAAGGAGAATACAAAAATAAAATTCCGGTAAGGAACTCATGCACCCCAAACAATTCATATAGTCTTATTCAAAATCTCTTAACCCTCTGAATGAAAGCTTATCTAAATACCGTGATCTCGTTATGACTCAGTCACACTTTCTTGTAATACTCGGATGCACATAAATTTTGTCCTGTGACTAATCATAAGACACGTCTTATGATCTTCTTCTGTGAAACCTCTATCCCAAATTCAAAATTTCCAAATATAATAATTAATTTAATTAATATACAAAATCCCAAATAACTGACCAATGATTAATATTTTAGATATAAAAATATTTAAGAAGAAATAAGATAAATAAATAAGGATATCAAATATAATACTTTATATAACAAAGTATTATAAAATAAATAAATGGATACTGTTAAGTTACAAAGTTTTTGTATAATAAAATATATAAGAAATAACTATAGATAAAGACATGAGACTTAATCGTATCATGTAGTTATAAACATAGGTTAGGTTTTCAAAATATATCCCAAGTAAATGGATGTATATATATATAACTGTGCTATATTCTTCCTCCTATGAATCTCTTTGCTCTATTTTCTACCTTGTCATCCTTATGACACCTCCATCAATATTGGGACTAGCCCAAACTTTATATTCCCCACACTTCCTCCGCCAATCTCCTCATCGACCTCAAGCCTCTATTATGTCCGACTGCTCCGCAGTCCGGGGAAGCGTACCATCCTCATCCATGATAGCGCCAGACCTTGACCCTATGAGCCAAACCTCGTTGACCAGGCCCTCTACCTGTGCGAGCCTCAATGGTGCAGGTCGATGTTCTCCTAGTCGATGTTCTCCTAAAGCTAACCAACTGTATCCACCGACATAAACACCAGTGCTCGCCATCACCAAGACCCCGACTACATATACATATTTACCATGCGAGCAAGGCTAGTCCCTCAATTAGGCCTCGACCAACCGGACTCTCCCAGCCTCCTTTGTAATACCTCAACCTTAACTGCCAACCGCCCTTCACTAGATTGCTGCCCGTTATTGAATGGCGTGCTCGTGTATGAGAGGGGACAACAATGAAAAAGAGGGTCGACCTACCCTCTGTCTACATATCCTAGTACTCCAGAAACTTTCGTCAACCAAGACCCCCTCAACTCCAGACGATCCCAAGTTTTGTGACCCCGTCTTCTCTGCTCCCAATAAACATTAAAGCTGTTGACGCTACTCATTCTTTTATGGAAGAATAAGTTTCACTTTTCGTTCCGATATATGTATTTATACATGTACTTGTATTTCATGTTGATGTATCTGATATCGATATTGTATCATATACGTGTTGTTTGTACTCGTATTCATTAATGGACTTATGTGTCTTGTTATTGGATTTTCTGTGGTAATTTGACGAGTGTACATGCAGACCACCCATAGAGTGATCGATTAGTTAAATTAATTAACTGACTTATGCAAATGTATTTGAGTTTTTTGTTCTTTATACAAGATAATTATGTATGAGACTACCCTAGACTCATAGGTTACCCATTGGCACTTCAATAAACCTTTGCTAGGTTCCGAGCGTAGATTGGAGAACCCTACAAATGCTAGAATGAAAATTTACCCATTAGGCCAGAATACCATCAGGGATACCGCGACATACTGCCGGTATGTCGTTGAGGTCGACCCAGCTAGTCAACACTGCTGACTAATGTTACCCCATTACCCATTGGTCCTTTGCTTTTCTTTCAATGGTTTAGATTCAATGTTGGAACATGGATTCGTGACTTGGCAACATCAATGGCTAAGGATATTAAACCCTTTAATTAAAATCCTAGTTTTCTCTTTCTTTCTCTTTCCTCTTCTTCCCATTTTTACTTCCTATTTATTCTCCTCTTTCTTGCTTGGTTTGAACCTAGGAGCTAGATCCTGAGATCTAAGGATTTGATTTCTGAATCACCATTGATGGTGGAGTAGAAACTCGGTTTGGAAGCTTAACCCTAGGTAAGTACATTAAGCTAAAGTGATTAAAACCATATTTTTATTGCATTTCCATTTCTAATATTTTATGTTGCGTAATTATATCCAAAACATGTTTCTTTAAATTATTTTTATCATTTACTTATGACCTTGTATAAATTTTGGTTGTGGTTTAACATGGATTTAGTTTCTAGGTCATAGATTGTGACACCAGGGTGTAATCCTTGCGATACTTAGGTTTTCTTATTCAAACCTAATATGTTAGAACTGCAATGGGTAATACTGCTACTAGTATACCGACCACTATCAAAATAAGATAAAATAGAGATATTTTTAGTGACGCAAGTTGTAAACATCGCTAATTTAGAATAATTTAGCAACTCCATAAATAAGCGTCGCTATACGTTGTTGTTTGCAATGTTTAGCGACTAATAGGGATAAAACTTAAGTTTTTGAAAGAATAATTGATATGAGTCGTTGACCGTCGTTAAACGTCGCTAATTTTTTTAATATTGACGACTTTTGGCGACGCATATTTTCGACGTTGCTAAATTTTTAGTAATCATTAACATATATTGACTCTGAGAACGTTGTTATTTTTTCAATCGGCGACGTTTAGCGACTCTACGAACGTTGCTAATTATTTGACAATCAGCGACTTTTAGCGACGCATGGAACGTCGCTTATAGCGATATTTAGCGATGCTTTTTGTAGACGTTGTTAATAGCGACGTTTAACGACGCTTGTTATAGTCGTCGCTAATTTTTCTCCATATACCAATAGGATTTTTTTCCAATCTCGGTCGAAAATTTTGAATCCCAAATTTCGTTCCCCCCTTCCTTGACCCACCCTCATCGGCGCTCCGGATCTCCTCCTAACCTCCGACTCTCCGGCTACCCTCCAGGGGTCCCGTTCCGGTTCTCCTCCTCTGCTCCGTGCGCTCCGGCCACCCTCGTCTCCCCTCCGCAAGACCACCATCGTCTCCCCTCCTCAGGGCCACCGTCGTCTCCTCTACCTCCGCGAGCACCTGCTACCGTCCCCTTCTCTCTGGTCAACAGGTAAACCATAACCCTAATTTTTATGATACAGACACACATCAACACATAATATCAGTAACAGTTTTTCTTCTTAGGCGGACAAGGACACACATAGATGCACACTTAAGAATTAATCGATTTTTTTGGTAACTTTCAGTTATTTATTGCAATTTCTTCTTTCAACTCAAGGAGGAAAGGATTTTGGATCGTAGGTTATAGACGGTAGTGGATTTTTCATGTGGTATCGGAATTTGCATTTGCGGTCGGATATAGGTAATTATATAGTTGAAAGGGATTCTTCGAGATAAGGTTACCGGATCCGGATAAAATAGGCCCACAGGGCATAGAAGAATATCCCTTCACGAGTAAAACGCGGCCTTACCGCGTACTGACTTTAAATAATCCCAAGGTCCACGTTCATGGCACGAAATTATGAAGTTCCTAGTAATTAAATATACATGTGGGTGATTGAAGGGAAGTCCAACCACGCGATTTAATTATATTATCTTGTGGTCTAGCTAACTCGCTCCTTGTCGGACTCATGGTGTGATATTTTGCTTACGGATATGAGTGTTGATATGTATATAGATATGGATATTGAGTTTGTATGTGTAGGTAGGTATTAGAATCAAGAAAATACAAAGTAGACTAGAAAATTATCCTAGAAATTCTTAACTTTAAAATCTTCCTAGAACAAAACCCTTCATAAAAACTTTATCCTTTATTAATACACAATCATCCTGGAAATTCCAAAACTTGATTAGTTTTTAAAATTATGGCAATTTTAGCTTGACAATAAACCCGTTATGGATCTCTCTATATTGATCAGAGCTAGCTTGTAGCATATCGGGATTGTGATTGGTATTAGATTGGTCATGACTAGAAAATATCAAGTACATGTCAACATACGAAATGTCAAGTACATGCCTAGAACATGGAAAATGTATAGAAATATACAATTATAAAAGTATGTATAAATATGTGTTGAGTGTCAAGAGTGAGTGGCCTGGAGTGTATGTTGGTACCAAGATACCAAGTGTCAAGTATAGTTAGTGTCATGGGTACTTGAAACAGTATCCTAGTGTCAACATACAAGAGAGTATCAATGTTATATTGTTTACCAAGGTATGTGATATCCACATGATACACAAATACCTAGAGTATTATCAATACCTATGTGTATATTGGACACTCCGAGGTCAAGTGTTACTAGTGGGCTCGCAAGAAACACATGACGACAGAGATATCATTGTTTGTGGTGGAAAACGAAAGAATGAAGATGTATTCAAGATGGGGTTTACACGAAACCCGCCTTCTTTGGTTTACAAACAAACTTGTACAATTTGATCCTATACGAGGATGTGGGAGTACAATTTATTTAATCTGGATAAATATTGCTATAGGTGTCTGATCTGCAGTCGATCACTTTAGCCCTTGGACCACACGATGATGAAGAAGTGCCGTAGAAGACAGGAAGCAGCTTCGAAGGTTGCAAAAAAGGGTGGATGTACGATGCCAAAGTCGTCGATCCCTACTCTTTGCCTGAGCTCCGGATTCTCTCTCTCTCTCTCTCTCTTGACCTCTGGTTCGATCTTTCTTGGAAGTTCGACCTTGGACCTGATATTGGTTTTCTTGACCAATTTTTCGACCTTGTTCCTCATTGATAGAGGTCTCTATTTATAGAGTTTTAGTGACAGTGACCACTCCGTCGGTGTAGAAACCGAGTGGAAAGTACAGCACCCTTTTACACAACAGTTAAAATAACCAATACCTGCGTATAGATGATCCTTTGAATGAGCGTGTGACGCGGGTCCAACTAAGGGACAAAACGCGTATAATCGCTACGAAGATCACGGCGTAGAAGCCACGTAGGTAGGTATCCCTCGTGTAGAAGAGGTGGGCGTAGAAGCCAATGTCTGTCACCATGGCGTAGAAGCCAAGTAGGCATAGGAGCCGAAAATAGGCGTAGAAGCCGAGTGGTCATATAGGCCGAGTGGGCGTAGAAGCCGAGTGGTCATAGAGGCCGAGTGGACGTAGAAGCCAAATGGTCGTAGAGGCCGAGTGGGCGCAGAAGCCAAGTGAGCACAGGAGTTGAATGGGCGTAGAAGCCGCTGCGCACCGTGCCAGAGTGCTGATGTGGACGTCTTAGCCGGAATTACGGCTTTTGAAGATATAATCAAATCTCTTGCATTAAATGCAGAGATTTGCCACCATCCTGTGCATTAAATGTGGAGGCGTATTTTTGAAGGTCTGCAGCCCTTCTGCGCATCAGTCGCAGAGACGTGTCTTGAGAAACTGTCACCGCTCTGTGCTTTAGACGTAGAGACGTGCCTCGAGCAACTGTCATCGCTCTGTGCATTGGTCGTAGAGACGTGCCTCGAGCCCCGTACGGAGTGCAGCTTTTGATATGGCAGGCGATTTGTCTACTGCAGAGCGTAAACAGCTCATGTCTGCTTGTGTAAAACAAGGCAGCGTATCCCTTCGTGCACGTAAAAGCAGTTTACGCAAAGGAGATGGCGGTAAATGACAGCCTGGGTCGCAGTGCCGTGTCATCATTATAGCTGTCGTCTGGGTAGTCGAGCAGTATCCCTGGGTAGTCGAGCAGTATCCCTTTTGTTAGAAGTCCAGACGTCATGTTCATTGCAGGATCTGACAGGTTCACTTCGGAGAATACAAAGCGTCTCTCGTACACCTCAATGCTGCGTTGCAAGAGGATGGGTTTCACGCCTGGGAGTCGATGAAGCACCATGTTTACGCTGAAGCGGTTTGGACGTACTGCCTTACGTTGAGCTTATATTTCATGCCGTGTTTGGCGGAGAAAGCTCTGTTGCATGCTTGATGGCTCTGAAGGCCTCTGTTTACGCTGCTCTGCATCAATATGCTGCGTATAGCCATCCAGCGTATTTTTTATGCTTCTACAAGACCCCCTTCAAAGCTTTTAAATTCCTCGAAATTTGAAACGCTTTGAATGAAGCATGAACCGCTCCTCGTAACTCGAAACGTTTCTGAATGGAGCGTTTGAAACGGTCGATGCTGACTTTATGGCGGATTTATTGGGGACCGGTGTGATCTCTTTCGCCTATAAAAAGGCTGGGGGGGTTAACCCGTTCTCCCCATATTCCCATCACCACGAATAGATGATCGCCGGAGTTCGTCGGGTCGACCTGAAGAAGAAGGAGATCATGTTCTTCCAGCGTGTAAGGAGCCGAAAAAGACGGCGTCTTCGAGCAAGTGTCCACTGCAACGATGGATCATGGAAGGATATCTTAGCCTCCCTTGCTCGGGATAATCAGCAACTTTATATGGCGGTTCTTCCAGGAGAAGGGAAGGGTCGTATTAGACCACAGGGCTTGCAAGCGGTGTCTTCTCCTGTTACCTCCGGGGATGAGAGCAGCAACTAGTTCTGACCTCGGGCATTGAGTTGGGTGGAATATATCAACTCAATCTGCCATGGCGTTGGGCGTAGGAAAGCAGTACCCTGCTTTTCTGTTGGAGGATGGGTCTATGCCCAGTTTTGTATCCTCCCGCCACTGATCATCCTTTTGGAAGAAGAGGAAGACCGTCACCAATGTGAGAACCTGGCAAAACAGCTTCTTGGTGCGATCTTCAGACGACGATGGAAAAATCCTTTGTAGACGGAGTTTTCCTCAGATGTAATCACGAAAATGAAGAAAAACCCTTGTAGATTGGATTTTTCTCATATGTAATCATGACTTTAATCTTTTAATAAAATCGTCTTGCTCCTTCATATGATCATCTTGCCATACGTTGCTGTGAAGTCTTAATATGTGTAGCTTCGACACGTCTTATTCTTTACGCCGACTCTGATAGCAAGAGTATTTAGGCCCTGTCCTGCGTAGAAAGCCGTTTTAGCGTCCGAGTGTTCGAACTGTTCTGTTGTCAGGAATGAGGAACCGCGTAGAATTCTGAACTGTTGTTTTCACTTCTGTGTAAACAGAATTCTTGTTTCAGACTTCATCTTCAAGAATGACTTCTCGAAAAATCCCTTGGAACAGGGTCGAGAAATGGCTGTCAAACTGAGTTGCCATCTTGATAGATGAAATATTCGGACTGGAGTCTGGATGAACCTCCAATTGACCCGAGAAGAGTAATTTCTCAATGTTTGAACTCTGTATGTTTCGGGTACTTGGGATATCTTGAGGTCAAGAAGGAGTATCTTCTGTGTGAACTCCTGTAATCGACCGCCTCGAGAATTGTTCGGATATGCGGAAAGTCAGAGATCCGTAGTGTAGATGAGCTGAAAATCCTGAGTTCGTAGCCTATTGAGCGTAGAAAGCCACCGAGCGTGAGATCATCGATTTGGTATCTGCTGAGCGTAAAGTCGTAGGTTTGTAGTGTAGCGCCCCGTTCTCCCGATGCGGAGAGCGCGGCTAAGAAACACAAGTCGGTATCGTTCGATCGGGATAGATTGAATTAAGAACTCGTCCTCGTTATGGATTTGTTTCTTCGGAATCGATTCCCATATTCAGTGGACTGCGCCCCAAGGATCGGCTTAGCGGCAGAGTCAGGAGGGACCTCTCCAGTGCTATCTTTTATTGCCTCGGTTTTCGATGTCGCTTGTTGCTTTCGTGCTTTGAGTTGGTTTTGGGATTTGCTTGTTTTCCTTGAACGGTTTCGATGGTTTTCATTGTTTTCGTTCATCGACTTGCACTTCTATTCTGAGATTGGAAAGAGAGGAAGAAGTATTAATCGAGCTGTTCGTGTGCAGGTGAACGAGCAGTAGGCGGCTTGCGAGCGGAGTCGTGAAGCGCCTCTTTCCTTCTTCTTTCCAAAATCTAAGTGAGTGGCTACCAACCCAATTAGCTAGTCCTGCTTTCAAGCTTCACAGCTAATCAATCTGCACTCTTCTTTGCCCCGATCAAACGATACCAAGTAATAATAAAAGAAACCAAGATAAAAGAGAATAGACTTGGTTCTTATGCTTGTCAATCAAATATGTGAACTGTTATCATACTGTATGCTAGTTCGTTCATAACTGTTCTATAAATCGTGCTAAGTATGGAACACCTTGTATGCGCTAAACTATTCATAGAGGCTATGTTAAATAAATCATGCAATACCGACTGTCCCGTACTACTGTTTGCCTCGACTGCATGAACTGTTAACTTAGCAAACGTACTGTTCGATCACGGACAACTTGTGCACAAGGTAACTGGTTCCTGCGGACGATCGCTGGGGCACTGGCACCGATCCGGTCCGGACGGAACTCTACTGTATAGTCTACTGTACTGGACGAGATGGCTTGTGGCACCACTGTACATTGGCTGCAAACCATCTCCGTCTAAGACTATTGTCCATTGTGGCATCATCGCCAAGTGATCTCTTGTATATTTAAACCTGTTGCATACTAACTTGTGTCTTCGTGGCAGGGAAGGCAGGGTAAGTATTGTGCAGGTAATTCAGACGGTCAGGTAAAATCCACCTAACGGTGGCACGTTCATTTCAGTAAATTCGATATGCTGCTTACTTGTAAATGAACTAAGGCAAGATAGAAACCCACAAAATATGCATGCTTCACTAAACAACGTGTTGATTGGTATAGTCAGGCTAGCTCGCCTTCACCAGCATGTTTCGATATGCTGACCCTCGTTGAAACAGGTTCTCCGCACTAAGGCGAACCGAGCGAGGAGCCGAAGTCGTCTACCCGATCCAGTCCAACTGTTGGCGCATCTTCACCGCGCCCTCGAAGCCTTCTGAAGTCCGAAGCTGCAACTCTTCATACATAAATGCAGCTCCGTGGCAAAGCGATCCTCCAGCCTGGAGGTCTTTATCGTTTTGAGTTTATAAAAGGATGTAATGTACAGGACTGCTATCTCATTTTGAGTCAACCCTTTTGTAAGCCGTTCGGCATATTAGCTGACTCGTTCAGGAGTTTGTAATAGATGTTCATTATCAATAAAGAGAACTTTTCTATGTTTCAAATCTGTGTTTCAATTTATCTGCGTACTCTGAATATGTGCTTGCTATGCAAATCATTAAAGCCTTGTGCGGGCGCAACTCCAGGCCCGCACGGCGGTCACGACTCGGGGGACGCCTCGGGGCGTGACATAGTGGTATCAGAGCACGGATTCAAAGTTCCTTAGACTTCGTGCTGGAAAAGTTCCTTTAACGATCAAATTCCTGTGCGAACTCTTGAACTCGCTAGGCCAAAATGAGATACATTCATGCAATAAGTCCATAATACATTATGATCCTAATGTAATTTACCTTCTTTTGAAGGAATGGTACCTGCGCAATCTGCAGCGCAAGTCCCGGACGAAACGCAAGGCCAAGAGAGTAGTTCGGGCACTTCGGGAAGTTCAAGAAGCCAGCGAGCCACGCCAAGCATCGATCCCGTTCAGAAAATATTGCAGATGTTGGGGGAAAACCAACAAAGGGACGAGGCTCGCCATGAACGGGCCGAGAAGCGAGCGGAAGAGAGTCAGCTCAAGTTTCAAGACAATATAGAAGCACGATTCTCAGTCCAACAGAAGCAGGTAGATACCCTGCATCAGATCGTTCAGACTTTGGCTGCCAACCATTCCGCCGCAACAACAACGACTCCGGTGGAGCAGCCCGTGCTTGAAGTAGAGACACCGCAAATTCCAAGAGCGAGGGACGTGACTGCCTTCGACTTTGGCCACTTCAAGAAAGTCTGCAACACCCCATTCAACGGGACTGAGGACCCAGTCGTAGCTCTAGATTGGTTGGCCGAACTTGAAGATCACTTCGCTCTGCTAGAGGTCCCCGAAGATAAGCGCGTCTCCTGCGCGCAATTACAGCTCCGCCTCAACGCACACGATTGGTGGGACGTGCATCGACGATCTCTCCAATTTGATCACGGAGAGGAGGCGATCTCGTGGACGACTTTTCGTGCCGCGTTCGAAGAGGAGTATGTACCCCCTCCAGTCCAACGCCAGATGGAGAACGAGTTCGTGCAGCTGCGGCAAGGCAGCATGACAGTTAAAGAGTACTCCGCCGAGTTCAACCGACTCTCCAAATTCGCTAGGGCCTATTTACCTGATGCAGCGAGTCGAGCTAGAAGGTTTGAAGGTGGACTACGCCCTGTCATCCATTCGCACGTAGCCGTTCCTCAGTATCGGACAATGCGTGAAGTCATGAATCACGCCCTGTCGCTCGAACCACACTATCCTCACGTTCCTGCCGGCGCTGTGCATACATACAATCACAAACGCCAAAGCAACGACAAAGGAAACAACGCTGCAAAACGTCACAACGATGGCGGAAAGTAGAATGCAAACCAGCTCTGTAACTTCTGTAAACGACCGGGGCACATATTTGAGAAGTGTCGCCTGAAACTTGGGTTATGTTTAGTTTGCGGTGAGGCAAACCATACCGTTCGTGACTGTCCACTGAGCCGTCTTAACCGTCGTCCCCAACGAAATAATCCCTAACGGTAAGTTCTACGCTAAGTTTCGGGACGAAACTTCCAATTAGTTGGGTAGGATGTAGCGCCCCGTTCTCCCGATGCGGAGAGCGCGGCTAAGAAACACAAGTCGGTATCGTTCGATCGGGATAGATTGAATTAAGAACTCGTCCTCGTTATGGATTTGTTTCTTCGGAATCGATTCCCATATTCAGTGGACTGCGCCCCAAGGATCGGCTTAGCGGCAGAGTCAGGAGGGACCTCTCCGCTGCTATCTTTTATTGCCTCGGTTTTCGATGTCGCTTGTTGCTTTCGTGCTTTGAGTTGGTTTTGGGATTTGCTTGTTTTCCTTGAACGGTTTCGATGGTTTTCATTGTTTTCGTTCATCGACTTGCACTTCTATTCCGAGATTGGAAAGAGAGGAAGAAGTATTAATCGAGCTGTTCGTGTGCAGGTGAACGAGCAGTAGGCGGCTTGCGAGCGGAGTCGTGAAGCGCCTCTTTCCTTCTTCTTTCCAAAATCTAAGTGAGTGGCTACCAACCCGATTAGCTAGTCCTGCTTCCAAGCTTCACAGCTAATCAATCTGCACTCTTCTTTGCCCCGATCAAACGATACCAAGTAATAATAAAAGAAACCAAGATAAAAGAGAATAGACTTGGTTCTTATGCTTGTCAATCAAATATGTGAACTGTTATCATACTGTATGCTAGTTCGTTCATAACTGTTCTATAAATCGTGCTAAGTATGGAACACCTTGTATGCGCTAAACTGTTCATAGAGGCTATGTTAAATAAATCATGCAATACCGACTGTCCCGTACTACTGTTTGCCTCGACTGCATGAACTGTTAACTTAGCAAACGTACTGTTCGATCACGGACAACTTGTGCACAAGGTAACTGGTTCCTGCGGACGGTCGCTGGGGCACTGGCACCGATCCGGTCCGGACGGAACTCTACTGTATAGTCTACTGTACTGGACGAGATGGCTTGTGGCACCACTGTACATTGGCTGCAAACCATCTCCGTCTAAGACTATTGTCCATTGTGGCATCATCGCCAAGTGATCTCTTGTATATTTAAACCTGTTGCATACTAACTTGTGTCTTCGTGGCAGGGAAGGCAGGGTAAGTATTGTGCAGGTAATTCAGACGGTCAGGTAAAATCCACCTAACGGTGGCACGTTCATTTCAGTAAATTCGATATGCTGCTTACTTGTAAATGAACTAAGGCAAGATAGAAACCCACAAAATATGCATGCTTCACTAAACAACGTGTTGATTGGTATAGTCAGGCTAGCTCGCCTTCACCAGCATGTTTCGATATGCTGACCCTCGTTGAAACAGGTTCTCCGCACTAAGGCGAACCGAGCGAGGAGCCGAAGTCGTCTACCCGATCCAGTCCAACTGTTGGCGCATCTTCACCGCGCCCTCGAAGCCTTCTGAAGTCCGAAGCTGCAACTCTTCATACATAAATGCAGCTCCGTGGCAAAGCGATCCTCCAGCCTGGAGGTCTTTATCGTTTTGAGTTTATAAAAGGATGTAATGTACAGGACTGCTATCTCATTTTGAGTCAACCCTTTTGTAAGCCGTTCGGCATATTAGCTGACTCGTTCAGGAGTTTGTAATAGATGTTCATTATCAATAAAGAGAACTTTTCTATGTTTCAAATCTGTGTTTCAATTTATCTGCGTACTCTGAATATGTGCTTGCTATGCAAATCATTAAAGCCTTGTGCGGGCGCAACTCCAGGCCCGCACGGCGGTCACGACTCGGGGGACGCCTCGGGGCGTGACATGTAGCCTCTCGAGCATAAAAGCTACCGAGCACAAAGGCTTCCGGGCATAAAACCATAGACTTGCAGCTTGCGAGTGTAAAACCGTAGATCTGTAGCTGTCGAGCGTAAAAAGCTCCTTAGCGTAGAACTGTAGATTTGTAGCCTGTGAATAAAAGAAATCTTCCGACCGTAAGGTTGTGGATCCGTTGCCTCCGAGCGTAAACTAAACGCCACCGAGCGTGAGATCATCGATTTGGTATCTGTTGAGCGTAAAGTCGTAGGTTTGTAGCCTCTCGAGCATAAAAGCTACCGAGCACAAAGGCATCCGGGCATAAAACCATAGACTTGTAGCTTGCGAGCGTAAAACCATAGATCTGTTGCTGTCGAGCGTAGAAAGCTCCTTAGCGTAAGAACCGCTGACCTGTTTTTGCACGAAAAACTCTTCGAATTTGCTGACTGTCCGCCTTCTATGAATAATAGGCTGACGTAGGACCCAATCATAACCAAATATTAATTAGGAGATTTGGTTCGGGTTTCGAGGAGTCCGTCCGAGGATTCGAGGAGTCGACCCGAACTCTATATATATCCCAAGCTTTTGAGAGAAAAACTTTTCATCTGTCTTCTGCGAAAGAGAGCATTTGACTGTTTGAGTTTTTTTTTTTCTCGTTCTTTCTCCGAGCATTCCGAGTTTTCAGAAATGGCGCCGAAACAAATCCCCTCCGCTAAGGGAAAGAGTATAGGTTCTTCTTCTCGTTCTTCTGCCCCAGCGAGAGAGTCTTCGGTCGGACAAGGTGAACGTTCTTCTGAGCGAAGTATCCCGCCGACGAGTAGCGCACCCGGCCTTAGAGGTAGAGCCTTTGGGATGACAAAGAATGACGAAAAATCCTTCGCACACGTTGAACGTGACCGCGCTAGGTCGTCTTCTGTGCTAACAGCCTCTTTGAGGAAGATGACGCACGGTGACGTTTTCATCTTTTACGCCCACATTTCTAATGTGTCAGCGTAAAAACTCCATGTTTTTTCGTAGTTTTGAGCGTAAAAGCTCTGACTGCCGAAAACTTGGTGTACACTATAAAATTTTAGTTTTACGCTTGTGGATGGGACCTCCGGCGTAATAACTAGAATTTTGGCAGTCTTGCGTAAAGCACGGACTGTATACCGCCAATTATGCTTCTGGATGTGACTTCCGACGTAAAATGACCAAATTTTGTACAGTCTTGGCGTAAAGCACAGACTGTCGTTTCTTGGTCTTTATGTTGCAAGATTTGTAATGACGTGTTTCCCTTGCACTTTTGTAGTTAACTTGCATGAGTCTCCTCTGGCCGAGGTGATGGGTTCCGCTGTCGGGATGCTGCACTCAAACTATCTGGAGGATCTGTCCCACGTGACATTTCCTATCTCCGGACCCCAGTATCCTGAAGGAAGGGGGATCTTGATATCGGCTCAGGGCGAGCGGACGTTGCTGAACATGATTAACGGGGAGCCCCTGACGTACATAGACAGGGACCAGTACATCAAGCCGGCTTTTCTTTTTTGGGACATGATTGACAAACAGTCCCAGAAGAAGCCCAAGAGAGAACCCTGGGTTTTCCCCGCTGAGAGTGTGGTCTTGTACCTGCCAACGATGCCGAGAGATTATCCCATCTCGGCTTTCTCCCATGCGACACATTCCAGGAGGATGTCGTGGACGCTGACTCCCGATCTTCACGGCAAGTCGGGGAAGATCTTTCATCTGAAAGGAGCTGACCAGAGGTCGTTTGTCAGCCGCCCTTCCGGCGTTGTGACGCTGTTCAGGGGACTGTGCCCGGGCAGCGTCCCGAGTGAAGACAGTTCTGTGATCCAGCCTGTCCAGTTGCCGACTTTCTGTAACGACTTTATGGGGCGAGGGGGTGTATATCCCAAGGAGAATCCTCGGTGCAATGGGTGGATCACCCCAACAAACCTCCGATGGGCTTGCCTAGTTGACTGGGCCTTGAAGCATTTTCGGAGAGAGCTGGAGGTCATCGGACTGTATGCTGCTGTGAGTGCGACGAGTGTTGGGTTGCCTCCCAACCCTAACATGTTTCTGGCACTGATGGAGCGATACATTTTGCTCACCGGGACCTTCGCTACTCCACTGGGGGAGTTGGGGTTGGCCCTCCATAAGATGGCAGTGATCTCGAGACTGCCGATGGGGGACACCCCATATGAAGAGTATGTTCCCACCAACCGGGAGTTGGAGGACTCGGACCCTCGGGTTGTGGAGGTGTATCAGGAGCTGATGTGCCACTACTTCGCGTGCACTGCTTTTTATGATGAGCCTTCTGATTTGGCTCACACCACTAAGTGGATGTCCTACCTCTTCTTCCACCGGGCCAGGGCCGTCAAGTCGGAGAAAGTTTCGGGGGGCAAGAATGAGCCCGTGAACTGTTTGGGCGTGCTCAGTGCCCAGGTCGTCGAGGATCTTATGGAGGATGCTAAAGCTCCAGATCAGATTCCCAATGACGGGGTAGGAAAGTACCCTGAAGGCACTAAGGCCTACAGTTACTTGAGGCGCTGCCGCAGGCCTCTGTCTAAGGAAGCCAGGCTGGCTGGCTTTCTCTCCATATGGCTGCGTCGAGTAGTGGTGCCCGGTATCGCGTCCGCGGACCGCATTCACCGGAACATCCTGTGGCCTGCCGTGCACCTGGTGTTCGGAGCAAGACTGGGCTTGCTCCCTGCCATGGTGTGCCGTATACAGGCTGGCCTGAGAGCCATGACTGATGGACTGCTCGTCGATGAAGCTCGGCGTGATAGCTTTCCCCGGGTAGAGTTACCATACCTGTATTTGATGGGATGGTTAATTCTCCACAACCCCCGGGTGATGTCTCCCGGCCCTGGTAGTAGTTCGGGGGGTAGTTTCTTGCTGAACTACAAGGACTCTCCCTGGAACGTGAACACAGTTTTAGACTGTCGGCTAGTGCTGAGCCTCGGTCATTGCTGGAAGCTCCTCTGCACTGTCCCCCCTGTACATCGCAATCAGTCGGGGATTAGGCTTGAGGATTTAGGTGGAGAGAAGACCAATCTTTCTCCGGAAGCTTTTAATTGGTTGGTCTGCATCAGACCCTCCCATTTGCTGTACATAAGCGAAGATCATTGTTTCTTCGAGCCCTACTTGCCCAGTCGGTTCGCCAGGCAGTTTGGGTACGATCAGCTGCACGTGGGCAATGCCGTCACCAGCTTCAGGTCCAGGGGCGGACTCATTGATGGAGCCAGAGGATGGCGGTATTTTATCATGAGTTGCACGGGAGCAATCTTCATCGTACCGGTCGTCACACTCTCCACGGAGCTGCGCATCCTCCATTCGTATGCCAGTTCTACGTGGCGATCAACACCTTCCATCGCGATTTTGACATGCGTGAAAGATTTAGGGTGCCTTCTCCCAAGTCTGGGGGAAGAGTCGAAGTCCCCTCGGTTTCGTCTAACGAGGGTGAGGGGTCCGTCACTCCGGATGAGCCTCTGGTATCGGTGGCGAGGTGTGAAGTGCCTCCTCCTGCGGGGGCTTTGGCAGTCTCTGGGAAGCGAAGGGCTCCTGCTTCGAAGCAGACTTCCCCTCGCAAGAGGAAGAAGAAGACGGTTGCTCGTTCTCTCCGGATTCCTGGTATTGAGGCTCCTAGAGAGAAACCTGTTGTCTCCCCTGTTGGGGATGTCTCTTTGATTGGAGGTTCCTCGCCTTTCGGAGAGGGACCCTTAGTTTCGGCTGGCGATGCCGGAGAACTCCTGCCTGAGGCTGCTGTTGCTGCCACCGCCTTCGGTAGTGGAACGAAATCGCCTGCGTGGCCGAGGCAAATGAGAGAATCTTTCCCTGAACCAGCCACGGATGAAACTCCTGCCGCGTTCGTGAGCATGCCTAGCGAGATTCCGGCTGACGAGCCTCGACTGCGTCTTGGTGAAGGCTCGGTAGAGCACCTGGCGGTGTCGGTGGGCCCACCCCCTTCTCCAGGTATGACAGTTCGCATTGCGTCATTAAGACGTGATTTAGCTACGTGGGCTGCAGATGCGACATATATACCGTTGGCTACGGGTAAATGTCATCTTTATGTCTCCTCTTAGAAAGATTACCATCATATTGATATCAACTTTCTTGTCCTCTTCTCAGGGGACGGCGTCCACGGGGAGTATAGCGTTGAAGCGCCTTTTGGCTTTGCTCGGGCTCTTGGCGATGACACGGAGGCGCCCGACTTCGAGGAGGAAATATCTTCGGGGGCCAGCTCGCCCGGAGTGGTTTCGTTACCTCAAGAGGAGGACGAACCCGTTGTCGTGACCTCGCCTCTCGCGAGGATGCCGATGACTTCGACCGTCGTTGTTGCACCTCCTTCGGTCGCACCACCCGTCGAGGCGGCGGCTGTGGCCACCTCGTCTGCAATCATTCCTGGAGGGGAACTCGCCAATATCGCGGCCACTCCTGGCGTCCAATCGGATCTAGTCGCGCTGACCGAGCAATACACCAGCCTCTTTTACACCAGTCTGAAAACGCTGATATCAATGGTGTTGGCGAAGAACCTAGACTTCGAGCGTTTGACGAAGGCTTCTCAGTTTCCGATCGGGGCGGTCAGGGAGTTCGACGATTCTGGGGTAGCTGACGCCCTGGAGGCGATGGTTAATGGTTTGGAGCAACCTATTAACGAATACTTGCAGCTGGCTCGGGGCAGCCTTGAAGCTGAGGTCCAGGCCAGATATGACCTCATGACTGCGCGGCTTACTAAACAGCTGGAAAGCCTAGATGACTCCATCAAAGCACATAAGCTGGAGATGGATGAAAGAAAAGCTGTCGTGGAGGAGGCTCTTGCTCTTCAGACGAAGTGCCAATCCGAGCATGAAGGGAATGTAGCGAGGGCCCGCAAGTTGAAGGAAAAACTCGCTCTGGCAGAGGAGTGGGCTTCTCAGTCGTTGGCAGGTCTAGATGCAGCGACTGGTCGATTGAGCACGGCACGACGGGATCTGGAGCGCGCAGAAGCTGCCCGTGCTGGCTCTCTTCGGGCAAGGGCCGAGCTCTCCTTTATGAACAATCCCGAGGCACGGCTGGAGCGGGCCCGTGCTGATGCCTTGGTTTCTAGGGATGAGAGAATAGCTGCACTGGTACAGCTGATTCGCGATATGACCGCTCCCCCACAATGATGTACCCTTTCTTCTTTTTGCTTCCCAAATGTAATTCTGCTCTTTTTGGGAATAAATAAAAGCGACTCTTTTCTGACTTTGTGGACCCATCATTTCGGAATGTAAATGACAGGTTTGGGCGAGAGTGATATCAGAGGTAGTATGAACGTGATAGACTCTTGATAACCTTTTAGCAGGACATATCTATTAAGAGGTCATACGGACATGATAGAATATGACCCAACTAGTTTCGTTTTGGAAGTAGTTTTGTCAGAATTGAGATTCTCGCTATATTCCACTTGAGCAGAGTAGGTTAAGCATAGTACCTTTTCAGGAATTTACCGTTGATAGGAGCCATTAACAGGTCTCCATTAGGCTGGGCTAACCGGTAAGCGCCGTTTGAGAACGTTGTCTCGATCACATAAGGGCCTTCCCACTTGGGCTGGAATTTGTCTTTACTCCTGTGAGTAAGGATCATCGGCCTTCTTACGGCTAAAACTAGCTCGCCGACTTTGAACACTCTTTCCTTTACTTTATGATTGAAAGATTTGGAAATGCGTGCTTGGTAGAGCGCGATGCGCTGTTGAGCTTGGAGGCGTTTCTCGTCTAATCCTTCTAGCTCTTGAAGCCTTAACAGGTCATTCTTTTCTTGAGTCGGCTCATTAGTCACGGCTATCCTGAGCGACGGGATCTGGATTTCAATGGGAAGAACTGCTTCGCTCCCGTAGACCAGTGAAAATGGGGTACAACCTGTCGGTGTTCGTACCGTTGTGCGATATGCCCAGAGGCATTCGCCCAGCTTCTCATTCCAATCTCTTTTGTTTGAAGAGACGAATTTCTTCAAGAGTTTGATAATGATTTTGTTGAAAGCTTCCGCCAAACCATTAGCAGCTGGATAATACGCCGTAGAGGCAATATTATGTATCCGATTTTTATCGCAAAATCGATGAAACGCTTGGCTGATGTACTGAGGCTCATTGTCATGGATTATCCTTCGGGGAATCCCAAAGGGATAAATGACGTGATACTTGATGAAGCTGATTACATTAGACGCCTTTACCTCAGCAAGAGAGATTGTCTCTGCCCATTTGGAGAAGTAATCCGTGATGGCCAGTATGAACCGGTGACCTCTGGAAGAAGACGGGTGAATAGGACCAATGATATCCATACCCCATGCTTCGAAAGGCCAGGATGCAACCGTAGGATGTAGATATTCAGACGGTTGATGTATGAAGTCTGCATGAACCTGACAGGCTCTGCATTGTCTTGCATAGTTGATCGCGTCTGCGATCATGGTGGGCCAGTAATAGCCTATTCTCCTGATACGATCCTGTAGCTTAGGACCGGGTTGATGCGCTCCGCACACGCCGTTGTGAGCTTCCCGGATAATCTGCTGTGCTTCGTCGTTAGGGAGACATCTCAGTAGCAGTCCGTCGTAGGTCCGGCGATATAGGCATTGTGAAGATGCATCGAAGTAGAAGCGTAATGATCGTCTTTTGACGGATACTGCTTCTTTGGGGTCCGCCGGCAAGATTCCGTATGCGACGAAATCTATGAAGGGACTTCTCCAGTCTCTTCTAGGGGGATCTGTGTTCATAGCGTAGCTGCGTTCTATGTGAAAGTTGTTCTTCACACAGAATAAATCTCTGTTAAGAAGGATTACCAAATCCTGCCTTCTTATAGGAGTGGCTAAATCCGCAACTAGACTGGCTAGGGCATCAGCTTCCAGATTCTGAGATCGAGGTACATGCTCTAAGAAGAACCCTTTGAATGTCATGGCTATCTCGACCGTTGCTTCGTGATAGGGGATGAGGTCTGGATTTCGGACTTCATATATTCCCCTGACTTGATTGACGATAAGCAGAGAATCACCGAAAGCTTCCAGGGACTCGACCCCCAGCTCTTTGGCGACTTGGAGCCCGATTAGCAGAGCGTTGTACTCTGCCACATTGTTGGAGCATGGCTCGCTAAGAGAATATGCTCGGTAGATGACGAGTTTATCAGGAGTGACCAGGATGATTCCTACCCCTGAAACCACGTTTCCCTTGGGACCAGTCCTGGAGGCGCCGTCGAAGAACAGTTGCCATGCGTCACTTTCCATTGCGGAATTGCATTCTGCAACTTCGTCAGGGATGTCCTCGTATAATTTGGAGGCCTCCGGGATCGGATGAGCAGCTAGGAAGTCGGCCAGCGCTTGACCTTTGATGGACTTCTGCGGGACGTATACCATGTCGTATGGTGTTAACAGCATTGCCCAAGTCGCGAGTCGGGAATTAAGAGCACTTGGCTTGCTCATCAGTACTCGAAGAGGGTTGATCCTGGAGATGATATGAATAGTCTGGCCGGTGACATAGTGTCGCGTCTTCTGGATAGCGAACATCAGAGCCAAGCATTCTTTCTCCACTGGGTTGTACCGGTGTTCGGCTCCGACCATCATCCTGCTGAGGTAGTAGATAGCCTGTTCGTGACCCATATCGTTCTTTTGTGTAAGAAGAGCTCCCAGAGAATGATCCATCGCTCTAACGTACAGCAAGAATGGTCTTCCCATGACGGGAGGCACCAGAACTGGCGGACTGCATCAGCGCTTCACTCAGGGCTAGACGAGTGTCTTGGGAGAGCCTGAGTAGCTCGAAGATGGATAGCCTGGCTAGTGTATTAGCCAGTTGGGCCAGGATGTCGAAGTTGTATGGCTTCTCTAAACTTTTGTTTGGAATATTTTTCACAGGTTTATCAAAGCGCACTTCTCTTTGCTTCCCCTTGTCCGCCGGAGTTGGTTTTGAAGGGCTGGCATCTGGTATGACAGGACCTGGTCCTGAAGGTTTGGCAGCTGAAGCGTCCGCCGGTGTATCTTCCTGACTTGCTCCGTAGTCGTTGAGGTAGGCTTTCCCTGAACGGGTTGCAGCAAATACCTCGTTTTCGTCTGATGGCGAAGAAGTTGCGACCATATGGCATGGTTTGCATTTGGAGCTCTTTCTAGACGTAGCCTTAGTAGCTTTAGTCTCCTCCTCCAGCTCTGACACCAAATCCGGATGAACCCACATAATCTCGCCCTGCCGGGTGGTTAGGGGTACCAGGTCATGATTTTGACCCCTAGTTGGAGGAAGATTGACGATGTTCATCGTGGTCCGAGAAATGGGTGTGACACCGTTCGAGACTTCTTGGAAAGGCAGATTGCCAAACCGCAGAGAGATCATGTTGGCCGTGACCGTCTTCTCGGTGTTGTGCAGAGTGATGGCTTTAGCATCGATCAGACCCTGGATCTTCCTTTTCAGTATGTAACACGCCTTTGTCGGGTGGTGCACGTATCTGTAGAAGATGCAGTATTTGGGGTCGTTTGTACTGCCGACTTCTTGGGGCCGTCTTAGCTCCGGAAGGGTGATCTTGCCACTTTTGACAAGACACTCGAATATACTTGGGATATCGTCGTCGTCGAAAGAGTAGACTTCGACGGGCCTGGAGGTCCCGGGTCTCGCTTGTGCGGTTGCCGCAGTCTTTTGTCTGGCCGTATTGATCGCCAGAGCTTCTTTTCCTTTGGAGCTGCGAGGATGGTCGCTGCTGGGAGATGACCTTTTACCTCTGTCAGAGGCGGAGATCATGATGCCATTGTCGCGCGCCTTGCGACTATTGTCTTCGGCGGCTACTGCCGAGATGATGAACGAGGGCCAATCACGGAATTGATATGGTCCTGTAAACACTGAGACTACGGGAAGGAGGTTCTTCCTGCAAATGTCTATTAACGCAGAGTCTGGAACTCCTGGAGGCATCTGTAAGGTGGCCTGATGAAAACGTTCGACGAAGGTGCGAACGTCTTCCTTTTCCCTCTGCTTGACTTCGATGAGAGAGGACATAGACATATCCATTCCTCCCTCGTAGAATCGTGTGAAGAATAAAGCTTTGAAGTCTTCGAAGGACGTAATGCAGTTGTCCGCCAAGCTACGGTACCACTGATAGGCTACTCCTGAGAGGCAGCCTTTGAACACCCGAGTGAGGAGGGCGTCGTTCCCTTGTAGCAACACCGTCATCATACTGCAATAGTTCATGTACTGACTTGGTGATGTTCTTCCCTCGAACAGAGCCATAGTCTGAGGTTTGTACCTCGGAGGGAAAGGGACCTCTTCCCAGATAGCTGGGTAAGGCTGGTTGATTCCCAGTTTCTTGAGCTGATCTTTGTGCTTCAAGGCGTCAAACTGGGCTTTCAACTCCCGTACTGCCTGCATCGGATTTTCAGTCGGAAGCGGGACTACGGTGTAGTGCGGAGTTGGTTGTATCGTAACTCCAACGGGAGGTAATACATTCTCTGAGTGAGGAAACGGAGGAACTGCTGACTCTTGATCTAGAGCAGGTTCTTGGCTAGGGTTGGATGGTGGTAAGTCCACCCCCACACGTATCTGAGTTGGCGGGACCGATGCTTGAGCCATGGTAGTCGCGTGCTGAGTTAGCATCATCTGGTGCATGTTCTCCATTATGGATTGCATTTGTTTCAGATATAGTGATGCGTTGTTCCGCGTTTCCTGACGGCGAAGCTTCCTCTCGTTCATCTTCAACGGCATAAACTCCCATTTCCCTAGGCATCGTCGAAGGATGCGTATAGGTTGCTGCAGAAGTCGACTCTATACTCTCAGTATTTGATTCGGGAGAATGGCGACTCCCAGCGTCGGAATCAGAGGAGTACGAAGTCAGTTATTGTGACTTTGAACGAGTGTTCTGGAACACCCCATCTTCAGTGTCTCTGAGGAGCATGTTGGATCTCCTTCGGCTCGGAGTTCTAGAGGACGGACGTCTTGAGCCTGAGCTTCCTCCAGGTATATGCGAAGCCATGTTCACGGATGCATGCGCGGGCTCTTCTTCCTGGAAAGACAGAGAGTAGCTCAACCGGTCGAAAACCGACCGTTTTGCTTTAGAACAGCAGCAGTCAATCACAATCTTATGACTATTACAACATTGCTCGCCAGGGGGCGTAATAGACATGTTGGAAGGTCCCCTTTCCTTACGCTTCTGGATTAGATATTTGCGCAAGTCAGGAGGAGTAGAAGAAGAAGACGACGGCTTGTTTCTTCTGTTCCCATCAGTGGGCATGCGGAGATTGGGCACCATGGTTTTTCCTGTGCCACCTATGTACAACAGGTCGGCCATCTAGGTGGCGGATAATCCCCGGGGAGGGCGTCTTTCCGCAACTTGAGCTTGCTTTACGCCGTGGGACTTCGCCTGGCGTAATTAAGAGATTTGCTCAGACTGGCGTAAAGCTGAAGAGGTCCTCAGTCGGCCATCGGCTTCTCGCGTAATCCGGAGGGTAGGCAGATTGCTCCCTCGCGGGCGTAAAGGCCGAGAAGTTGAGTACTCTGCCGCTTGCTTTCCCTTGCGAAGATCACAGCGCTCATCTGGTTCCTCGTAGAGGTCAGATGTTGTCTTGCGCACGGAGCGTGATTTGTACTTCCGATTTGGCGCTGAGGCATCATCAGAAGTTTTGTCTGTACCGCGCGTAACGGGAGACTGGTTTCTACGCGTAGAGCGCAGTGGATACTTCTGGGTTAGTGTTGAGGCTTTGCCCGAAGTTTTGTCTGTACCGCACGTAGCGGGAGACAGGTTTCTACACGTAGAGCGTAGTGGATACTTCTGGGTTAGCGTTGAGGCTTTGTCCGAAGTTTCGTCTGTACCACGCGTAGCGGGAGACTGAATTTTACGTGCAGGGCACGGAGGGAGCAATGCTACAACCTCATTGGTCGGAGAGATCGGAGAGATCGGAGAGTCCACAGGAATGGTAGAGGATGTCTTGGGCATCCAGACCTTGCGCAGCTTCCTGTTGTCTTGGACGGAGAGAGGGTGAGAGCTACCCCTGGTTCGAAGCATGTCTTCGTAGGCAGACTGGTCGAATTGGACGACCAGTGTCTTCTTCATGGTTCCTACAAATACCGCATCGTGTTGAGCAATTACTTCCTCATCAGAAGAGAAAGACGTCCCCAGCAGAGTCGCCATCTTGTTTGTGGTGGAAAACGAAAGAATGAAGATGTATTCAAGATGGGGTTTACACGAAACCCGCCTTCTTTGGTTTACAAACAAACTTGTACAATTTGATCCTATACGAGGATGTGGGAGTACAATTTATTTAATCTGGGTAAATATTGTTATAGGTGTCTGATCTGCAGTCGATCACTTTAGCCCTTGGACCACACGATGATGAAGAAGTGCCGTAGAAGACAGGAAGCAGCTTCGAAGGTTGTAAAAGATGGTGGATGTACGATGCCAAAGTCGTCGATCCCTACTCTTTGCCTGAGCTCTGGATTCTCTCTCTCTCTCTCTCTCTCTCTCTTGACCTCTGGTTCGATCTTTCTTGGAAGTTCGACCTTGGACCTGATATTGATTTTCTTGACCAATTTTCCGACCTTGTTCCTCATTGATAGAGGTCTCTATTTATAGAGTTTTAGTGACAGTGACCACTCCGTCGGTGTAGAAACCGAGGAGTGGAAAGTACAGCACCCTTTTACACAACGGTTAAAATAACCAATACCTGCGTATAGATGATCCTTTGAATGAACGTATGACGCGGGTCCAACTAAGGGACAAAACGCGTATAATCGCTACGAAGATCACGACGTAGAAGCCACGTAGGTAGGTATCCCTCGTGTAGAAGAGGTGGGCGTAGAAGCCAATGTCTGTCACCATGGCGTAGAAGCCAAGTAGGCATAGGAGCCGAAAATAGGCGTAGAAGCCGAGTGGTCATAGAGGCCGAGTGGGCGTAGAAGCCAAGTGGTCATAGAGGCCGAGTGGGCGTAGAAGCCAAATGGTCGTAGAGACCGAGTGGACGTAGAAGCCAAGTGAGCACAGGAGTTGAATGGGCGTAGAAGACGCTGCGTACCGTGCCAGAGTGCTGATGTGGACGTCTTAGCCGAAATTACGGCTTTTGAAGATATAATCAAATCTCTTGCATTAAATGTAGAGATTTGCCACCATCATGTGCATTAAATGTGGAGGCGTATTTTTGAAGGTCTGCA
Source organism: Iris macrosiphon (assembly GCA_036927795.1). NCBI lineage: Eukaryota > Viridiplantae > Streptophyta > Magnoliopsida > Asparagales > Iridaceae > Iris > Iris macrosiphon. Next base: position 27,256,771 of record JAYESA010000018.1, on the reverse strand, counting down.
GCCCTTCTGCGCATCAGTCGCAGAGACGTGTCTTGAGAAACTGTCACCGCTCTGTGCTTTAGACGTAGAGACGTGCCTCGAGCAACTGTCATCGCTCTGTGCATTGGTCGTAGAGACGTGCCTCGAGCCCCGTACGGAGTGCAGCTTTTGATGTGGCAGGCGGTTTGTCTACTGCAGAGCGTAAACAGCTCGTCTGCTTGTGTAAAACAAGGCAGCGTATCCCTTCGTGCACATAAAAGCAGTTTACGCAAAGGAGATGGCGGTAAATGACAGCCTGGATCGCAGTGCCGTGCCATCATTATAGCCGTCGTCTGGGTAGTCGAGCAGTATCCCTGGGTAGTCGAGCAGTATCCCTTTTGTCATAAGTCCAGACGTCAGGTTCATTGCAGGATCTGACAGGTTCACTTCGGAGAATACGAAGCGTCTCTCGTACACCTCAATGCTGCGTTGCAAGAGGATGGGTTTCACGCCCGGGAGTCGATGAAGCACCCTGTTTACGCTGAAGCGGTTTGGACGTACTGCCTTACGTTGAGCTTATATTTCATGCTGTGTTTGGCGGAGAAAGCTCTGTTGCACGCTTGATGGCTCTGAAGGCCTCTGTTTACGCTGCTCTGCATCAATATGCTGCGTATAGTCATCCAGCGTATTTTTCATGCTTCTACAATCATTATCTCCTATGTCAAGTGTCAATGTCAGACGGAAGTCAAGTGTCCATGTCAGCCCTTCTCTGAAATATAAATTTGTATCTGTAAGCCTTTTTGAGGCTTTTAGAGTTCTACCACTTTCCGAAAAATATGTAAAAAAATTATAATACTTAGCATTTTCTAGTATTTTTTGAAAATCTGGTAGAACTCTAAAAGCCTTTAACAGGCTTGCAGAAACAAATTTCCTTTTTCGAGAATGGCTGACAATGAATACGTGATGACACATATTTAATAGGGTTTGAAATCGAAATTGTCCACATGTCTACTAGTTTTTGGATAGTCATGAATTATAAAATTGATACTCACGCATTACAACTCGAATACTCACGTATCAATAGAAGTTGTTACTTTGATGAACATGTGTATCCATCTTTGCATCCATTTGGATAATATACTTGAATGATATTTATTCATCTTTACTGAAGTAATTAGAAATGGATCTGAATTACTACTTACGTCATCGTTCATGGATGTACAACTGTCATCCTGATGACATGTGCGGTGTGCAGGATGAATTCATACAGGGATGGAACAGTTCCTACAGTTCGCCAAGACGTTCCCTCGGTACATGGAAGGCACCAAAATTAAGTATCCATATGTGAGATATCATAACTTAAAATATCACCCAGAAGTGGATGTGACATATCATTTGTACACGAGAGATTTTATGCTGAATTACTATCAGTGGACTTCATATGGAGAACTTGTGTCTTTAGCATCGGAGCCGGAGCCTTATGTGGAGCCATATATGGATATCCACGACCATGCTGATTACGACGACGGGTACGTGAACATGGTTTTTGACGCTGCCGGACCTAGTTTTGATCTGAAAAATCATGATGCAGATGATGTCACACCCGTTTTTCGATTTGGTATTTCTTGAATTTCTAGAATTTAATTTTTTTGATATTATATTTTTGCTGTATTTGCATGATGGTTCTTGTCATTTATATTTTTCTTATTGTTTGGAGAGACTATCCGAGACCAGTAGAATACCTATTGGCATTGCCATAGACTTGGTTTATGACCCACATGTGACTGGACACTTGGTTTAGTTCATCTTGGTTGAACCCATAGCTAAACCATCTCTCTCCCCTTTTATATATATATATATATATATATATATATATATATATATATATATATATATAAGTGTTTTCCCTCTCCTCTCTTTCATTCTTTATTTTACTTTTTTTTCTTCTCTTTTCTTTCTTCTTCCTCTCTCCTTTGCCCTAGACCGAACCCTAACCCTAGAAGAGGTGGTTGTGATCACTTGGACCGTGAGAGGTAGAGGCTAAGAAGTCATTCCAGGCAAGTACATCTTGCTCAATGGTGAAACCATGAATTTTTTTTTTTTTTGGCATATATATATATGTTAATTAAAAAATATGTTTGATGGAAAATATTCTCCTTGATGTTCTCATCTATTTTAGTTCTTAGAGTTTTTTTTTGTTTTGGTGGATAGATTTGAGTAGATCTAAGTTTCAAGTTAGAATTTTTTATGAATTTCATGAGTTTTTCTTGGTTTTGATCTATTAAAATATTTTGTTTTTGAAACCTAATTATTCCAGGTTGTGGAGAATTAAATTTTGTGTGATTTTAACTTTTGTTTCATTTAATTTGGAGTTTTTATGGCCAAAATATTTTTGAGTTTTTTTTTGTTCTCGGACCTTATGAGTTGGGGACGATGAATTCTATGCGTCGAACATTCTAAGCGTCGAACATTCTATGCGTCGAGCATTCCGTGAGTCAAACATTATATGCGTCCAGCATTCTATGCGTCGGACATTCTATGGGTCGAACATTCTATGCATCGAACATTCTATGCGCCGAACATTTCATGAGGCAAGCAGTCCATGAGGCAAGTTGTCTATGAGACGAGTAGTTTCATCATGCAGCATAAGTTTTTCCTCTTGCATTTGGCATCGGGCAATCCAGTGTGAGTATTGCCTAATGTATCGCGTGTCAGGGATACGATAAGTTCGCTAGTAATAACTCGTGAATAGCTCATACTCATAACATGTCATTCTAGGAAGATTCTCAAGTATCCACGACTCAAGAACTTGGAATAATTTAGTAATGGTTAAACAAGATAAGATTTACCTAGATCCTTGGGAGGAAAGAATATTGCGTTACCGGCTACCCCGATCCCTAAGGGCCCCATGAGGCATGTGACAACCCTGCTAGGCAAGGACTCCATGACCTACCAAGTTTATGCTTGTTGTGGCACTTACAAGACAAGTTTATGTTTACAAGACCAGTTTATGCTATAAGACAAGCTCATTACTACAAGATAAGTTTATGATTTCAAGAAAAGTAGTGATTTTCAAACAAGTTTATATACAAATTTATGTCATTAGAAAATTTATAATTTTCTGACAAGTTTATGTTTATGGCAATTTCAAGTTTTATTGTTGTGATGTGCATTAAATCTTCTTGACAAGCGAACCCTTGGCCGTCCGGGTTTACTGCAGTGCCGGTGGTAGCAATACATTCTTTTAGTAATTAAGGATTGTGACAACCCTAGTTAGTTAATTATAGCAAGTCGTAGAAATGCTTGACCGTGGAATGAATGTTTGTTTCTTTTAATTATAGCTCGCCCTTTTTTATTCTTTTGACGCGTGGTTAGAGTGCAAAGTTGTCTACAACCCCGGTCTTTGTTTATTTAAGGGTTGCGATCCTGATCCAGAGTGGTTCATATGCCCTCTTGTCGCTTGCCGCCATATCTTCCTTATAAGCTTTCTGTTGTAAGTTCTTCTAGTAGTATGTTTTGAGACAAGTACATTGGTACCGAACAAGTCTCGACTCGCATTTATTATTATGTCTCTTATGTGCATGATATTATAGTAGATTTGTCCATTACCTTGAGCTCCTTTGTGGTACTTGTTGCTTGGGGTTCCGACCGCACTGGTTTTGCTTGGCCAGATTTACTAAAGGAGAACCAGGATCCCCCCTACTTTCAGCAAGATGGCTCGCACTCGTAGGAATACGGCCGAAACTCGCGAGTGGGTTTTCTTCTTTCACCCCTCATTTTGATTACTTCATTTTTGTGGTGTCAGAAAAGGGCAGAGTTAGCTCCTTTATTTTTGAGGCAACGGTCAACATGATGTATATATTAGACCATGGCTGGCATATTTGATCATGTATAACTATACTCTGCTAGTGCAGCATTTTGTATTCAGTAGCTTCATGATCATATGTGACATATAATTTAGGATGCCTCTTTACTTTCATCTATGATATACTCTTGTATTATTGTCGATGGATTGAGATACTTGGATTTGTTGGCCTTAGGACTGACGACATAGCATGCTAGAGTCCTACCCATGTTTTTTCTTAACGTTATGACCGTCGTACGACATTTTCATACCTTGTACGGAGTAGCTGGCCATGTCTGTCCTCGTATTTATCCAGTATTCTGGGAGGGGAGTGTGATAGATGAGCAGGAACCAAATGTCGATACTGCAAAGTTCATAGAATTACTAGAGAATGCCAGGATTCCATTATATTCCTGTTGTGGGGATCATTCACCTTTGGAGGTGGTTACAAGAATGTTGAGCACCAAGTCCTATTTTAACATGTCGAAAGATTGCTACAACCGACTGATGGAGTTGATTATAGAGATCTTGTCGGTGGGTGCTAAGTTACCTAAAGACTTCTACCGGTCTAAGAGGATGGGAAGATCGCTTTGGATGGGATATAAGAAAATTAATACATGTCGTAACGGGTACTTGTTGTACTACAAAGATGACAAAGATAAAGACGTGTACATATTTTGTGGTGTTGATCGCTACAAGAAAACTGGTAAAAAAAGGCATGTCGGCGCAAGGAAGCCGACTGATTCGATGTACTACTTGTATTTGACGCCATGGTTGCAGAGGTTATTTATGGTAAAGGAGACTGCCAAAAACATGAGTTGGCATAGGCGAGAACAGATTGAAGGAGTATTGGATCACCCATCTGATGGAGAAGTATGGAAGCACTTCGATCGAGAGTATTCCAACTTGCTTTGGATTCGCGTAATGTAAGATTGGGGTTCTCTTCTGACAGTTTCAACTACTTGAATGCCCCGGACGAGAGGAAGGCATTCTAGTTTGCGCACTTCAAGGTAAAAGTAAATTTGGTTTTAATATCAATCATCTAATTTTGTCTTTTTCTATATAGCTTTCAACATTACTTCTTGTAGAAAACGTATTTCTATCCGTCATACCGGGCTGAGGTGATCGAGCAACACTTTTCTACCATCGCCGCCAAACTTACCCGAGATACGATCTGCGACCAGAAGGATCGTGATCGTTTGGGACAACCAATCCAAGGTTGAATCACATCTGAGCAGTGGACTGCGATGACGGCGAGATTTAACGATCCTAGGTACAAGGAAAAGTCGGAGAAGGTGAAGGCGGCCAGGAAGAAGGCGGAAAAGTGGTATGGTGGGTCGATTCCGATAATGGAACATTTCCGTCGCATGGTATGTATTTTATTGTATACATGGTATTTTAATCAAATTAGAATAAAATATTTAATTGTAGTAACATATAATATATTTTTTAACAGGTCCACAAGGGTGGGGATGCTTATATGGTGACAGTCTTCCTCGTCACCTATAGGAAGGGCGGACAACTCATCAATGAGAGATCCATGAAGAGCTACGTAAGTATTACTTTATGTTTTATTAATTTTAATATAACTTAGAAAATATACAAATAAATATTCATGTAGTTAGTAATAATTACCTTAGATATATATTAACAATTATGCATGACGAGTGGATAGTAAGTAGTACGCTTATCGAGAGAGACATATTTTTAGGATGAGTATCTTAGGCTTTGTGAGCGGTCGACCCATCCCACACAGGGAGAGGCCGGTAGTTCCTCGCAGCCCCCTGCCGATCCAGCTCCGTCAGCTGACGAGCAATGGATTACCGTCGTTGGTGGTCTGTAGAGGGGTACATACTACGGTACGGGATCCTACGACGCCTATGTTGCGTCCCAGTCCTCTAGGACTCCCTCTGCCAGTGTGCATACCACACAGCCCTCCTAGGAGTCAATGCAAGCCCAGTAGGAGAGGGCTGACCATCAGATTGTGTCTCTGTGTGACGAGTTGCTGCAGAGGATTACGTCGCAGCCCACACCGCAGACGGACGATGCGACGATTGTAGAACATTTTGATTCGCTTGAGCGTAGCATTACGGAGCTGAGGGATTTGGCTACGTCGACAGAGCGCAACATGACGGCGCTATAGGGGTCACATGTAGCCATGGGAGATACACTGACGAGGCTGCATACGACACAAGTTTGGATGAGCCAGTTAGTGGAGCAGAGTACTGTGAGGATGTTATCTGTCATGGATACTTGTAATGCTCGATTAACAGCGTTGGAGCAGATACGTCCTCCTGGACAGCCGGCATCGACATCTATATCAACTGTACAGACTCCTCAACCGGGTTTTATGATGATTTTACAGGAGCAGTATGCCTCGCTGATATTCTATATTTGTGGCGGTGCTCCTCCTCCTCCTCCTGATCATCAGTAGTTGTTCTTTGGACAGGATCATCTCCTAGGCTCGTCGTGGTGCTCCTCCTCCTCCGTATCAGCAGTAGTCCTAGTTAGGACAGTTTATTTGTTTTCAGACTTTTGGCCCATGATCTTGGGTCATTTATCTATTAAAATAGTATTTCAGACTTTATTTGTTCACATCCAGTACAAGTTGTGATGCTTACTGGATATTGTTTTTAGACTTAGTTTGTATGATGCATGGAAATTTGCTTGGTATTTATTTTCAGACTTTAATTATTGAGAATGTGTCTATTTCTTTTAATTTTACTTTATTATTTATATTGAATGCATGAGAATTTACCGGTGTTGAGTGTTCCACCGAAGGGTTGCCAAACCCAGAAAATTCAACGAAGGTTTGCTCCGGGTCTGTCTATTTTTATGATATTGAAGGGATATACGACAAATTGTGATATTGCAGGGATATCCTAGTTTTTACAATTTTTTTGGCAATTTAGCGACTTTTAGCGACATTTAGCGACGTTTATATACGTCGCTAACTATATCAGGACGTCGCTATTATTATCGCTAAACGTCGCTAAATTGCTGACATGGCAATATTTACCAAGTCAACAAAACGTCGCTAAATTTGTCGCTAAACGTAGCTAAATGTGTCGCTAAACGTCACTAATTGTATCGCTACATAGAAAAATGTTAGCGACGTCTAGTGACACACAACACGTCACAAATTTATCTTTGTTGTGTCGCTAAACATCGCTAATATGAAAAATATTAGCGACGCGAATATGTCGCTAGTAAACGTCACTATAGCGACATTTTGCGACATTTTTTCTGTCAATAACTAGGGTTCACGCGACTTCAATGAAACGTCGCTAATTATGTCGCTAAATATTTTTAGCGACATTTTTATGCCATTTAGCGACGTTTCCAGACGTCGCTAATTTGACTTATTCTGGTAGTGGACGATATATCGCTTCCACGTGGTGCCATAAGAAAATACATGTTGTCTCGATATAACGACTTCCTAACTTATCGATGGTATATCGGTACTTGTATATCGACGATATACTACCCCGTGAGTGTGGTCCCAGACTTTAGATTATATCTTGATGTAAGGATCTAGCGGTATACCACTAGTACACCACTACCGGTGCACCACTGTATACCGGTCTGACACCTAGTCTCTGTTTTGAGCCTAGTTTTAGTACCAAATTATGAACAGGTGTCTAGTTCTTCCTGAACCCTACTCTAGTGACTTCTTACTGTAATCTAATACTAGTACATGCTAATTACTAGCCTTAGATAGGCTTTACTATGTATTCTATCCTAACAGTTAGGAGCCCTCTTCACTATTCGATAGATTCTTGTTTGCATATAGGCCCTAGTTTTGTTCATGATTTACTAACGTAGTATATAGTGATCGTGTTGTAATTTAATATACATGTACATTGTGAAACAAGAAATTAATGATAGACTGATCCAACTGATTTTCTGATTGTCCCTGTTACCTGATATGACTACCTATATCCTTGTTATTATTTCATGTTATCATAATAAGGTATTCATGTTCCTGTTCCAATTATACCATGGTGTATAAGTATTATTCCTGTACGGATATCCTTGTAGTTGGTCAGTGATCATAACATGGTTAGGTTATATGATTAATTGTTGTATTATGCTCAGGATGAATCTAGATTGGAACCCTCGGGTACCAATGCATATTCACACCCAGCATACTCGTACTACGGTGTGACACCTATGAAGGATGATCATATGACCACGACACATAATTTCATATACTTGTATAATTAATTAGGTAATTTAAAACTCGTGGAAGCATTAAGAGTATACAAAATCTTGATATCATGTATTGCTAAACGTCCATCGGATACTATATATCATCTATCGTAGTATAATACAATATTCGATATTATATTACTGTTATCGACTCAGTACCTGCCTTATAGGAGTACTGGGACCGTTATAAGATTGTTATCGACCAGGTGACCCATGAGGGTGACACCGTAGACCGTTACTGATTATGCATAGTTATATAGTTTGGCAAGTCACGCTATGACATTGCCCGAGATTATTAGGATTCCTATATATTAAATTACTGGTTAACCTAGATACAACTCTAGCAAGTTGTAGTAACTGAATGGATATTTATTAATTCATTTGTGTTTATACTATATTACTTGCCAGTATCCTAGGAACGTAGACTGTCACGGAGTAGTGGTTCAACCCGTAACCATATTTGGTGTAGATTTGGGCTATTGCACAACGATAGGCTATGAACCTAAGCTTTGATATAGGTTCCTATATAATGTTATTGTTTTGGTTTGTTTCATTTACTCGTGCTTTCTTGTGGTACTTGGTATTAGGGGATTGGCCCCTTTGGTTTTATTCGGACTAATCTAATAGTGGGGCCCTATGATTCAGCCTATTCCTTTCCCGATGGTGCATACCCGCATAATGATTGTCGAGGGGATTGAGTGGATTTCTTCTTCACCATTCATTATAGTATTTTGATTCTTTTGGTCTTTTAGCCACCACACATATTTAGCTTTTTATTCTGTGAGATTGTTCTTTTTCACGTGATTATATCTTATTCAGACTACAGTTGACTTATGATCATGTATTATTGACACTGGAGGGACATGACTACGACTAGTGCCTGGTATTTTGATGGTGAAGGGGCATGACTATCAGAGTTTTGATTCCCTATTGACGGCGACCATGATACATGAGATCACTATTTAAAGGCTACCAATGAGGATTGGAGACCAAAAGAGGTCTCATGCTTAGAGTGGAGAAGCAATTCTCTAAGCATCAGTACCACTACCTAGTATTAGGATTTATGATTCAGGAGTACCGCATAGGCCGACAGTATCAACAGTGACAGCACCAGCCCGATAGAAGCAGTCGATGGTTTAGTAGAGCATGGCCGGGAGTGCCAATAAGATGTACCTTATGTAGTAAGGGAGGTAATACCTCGAAGATGTGTAGGTTGGCTACTAGGAAGTGTCTGAGATATGGGAATCCAAACCAAAAAGTAGCTATTTTTTTGGTTCAGAGGCTAGGAGGGCTAGTTAAACAGTTTCTGGTACTACCAACTCCAGGTACAGTGTTGTATACAGGGTGAACATTAGCGATGAGGCCATTGGCTCAATATCCATTGTTGACATAGGCCCAGATATTCTAGTAGAGGCCGGCATCAGAGGCCACCGTAGTATGGCCAGGGGCAGAGGTAGCAGCAGGGAGCTTAACAAGGCTATGGACAGACATTCACTTTGTCTCTAGAGGAGGCATTGGCATAAAGTGACATAGTGCAAACTAACATTTCGTCATATCTTTTCCTGCAATAGTATTGTTTAATTATGGGGCTTCCTATTCATCTATATCTACATGATTTGCGATACACATTAGATTAAAGTTCGAGGCATTGCTATCGAGGTTGAATATACTCACTAGTAATGGCAGGAGTTAGTAGAGTGTGCTTAGCATATCCAATCATAGTGTGTAGGCATCTATTATCCGTTAGATTGATAGAGTTTTCTATGGGTAACTTTGATGTTATCCTAGGCATGGAATTCTTAAGAGACTGTCATGACCCACTCCCGAAAATCGAGTACTAGTTCCTGAGTACGCCCAGAATACGTTGCGGTATCCGTGGAAGTATGTTTTCTAGACCTCAATTGTTATCATCAATATGCATGAATGTAAAATAATTGTATATACTCATTTACAATGTAACTAAAGGAAGATATGACGGAAAAGAAAGAATGATAACAATCCATAAACATTTCTCAATATCATCAAAATTCATAAGTTTGATCCACAATTTATTAATCATCAAAGTAAAAAAATTTGGAGACAAATTGGTCAAGAAACTACGGTAAACAAACTTCGAAAGGAAATGAATCTAAGCAAAGAAATCGTAATCTAAATTCCACCAGGGACAAGGTCCATGGATGAATCAGGACCAAACTCCCCTACTAGCTCATTAGGAATATAGGGTACAAGTCCGTATCGTCACATAATATGTCAATATATTCAGTTGGGATTGGAGCAAGTACAACCGTACAATAATATTGCACGATACAAAATAAAGCTATAAAGTAATGTAATAAGTAAACTAGATGCTGTGAGACAAAAATATGGAATAGTAACTACGACATGCTACAAGAATAATCATGTGAAAACTAAATACAATCGAGACTAGCATCTATGTGTGTGAAATACCGCTTTCGGTATGTTATCTACTACGGTAATACAGCACAACGAAACAATGGCCATCATTCAAAAGGGGTATAACACGATCATACGTGAAGTGTATGTCAGATATCCTATAATATCAATTCAATCTGTACGGTATTGACCATATATCTACTTGGTATTTCGCTTCCCCACGATATCCTATAATATCAATTCAATCTGTACGGTATTGACCATATATCTACTTGGTATTTCGCTTCCCCACGAGTCAATATCGAGACAATGAACAATGTCAATCATACAATCTCTCTCTCTCTCTCTCTCTCTCTCTCTCATCATAAACATGTCTCAATATGAGTCCTAACTAGATAAACAATAAATACAATATTTATAATATATAATGAACATAAAGTATAGTGTACTTGTCTCGGTTAGTTCAAGTTAACGTACACGCCACAAACGTGTCGAGACATAATAGGCTCAAATGCTAAACTTCCATAGATGATCTGAAATGAAATAAATGATAGTTCCAGCGATCTCAGAACATTCCAAATAGCCAATTTTGATATAAAAAGTCCAATATCGAAGATCAAGATAAAGTCCAAGATTTCATATTTTGGGGTCCGCAAAAGCCCACAAGGAGACAAGAACATGGACAAATTAGTTCAAGTTGATAATAGGCAAAAAAAAAAAAATAGTTACTTCTTTTAAGTTTTTCTTTAGTTTAAATATTTGACATAATTATTTATCCAACCTATTTTATATAATTCCTATTTTATATTATTTATCAAGTTCAATCTACTATGTTATGAAAGCCTAAATATTTTTAGATACGATCTTGTCAATTTAACCAAGACTAATATTTTAAAGCTTTATATAATTAGTTCGAGTCCCAAAATAAAATTTTAATATAAAAAATACTTATTTATTCTGATTCTTATTAAAATGTTTAGATCTAAATTCATTTGTTAAAGGCCCATATTGAATTATTCACTTTAAATTAATCACAACCCCAACTAGATTAATTTTCTTAATTAAAACCATATAATTAAGCCCTAATTACTTTATGTATTCGATTTAAACTAAATTCTAATTAGGACTGCATAATTTATTCTTTATTTCAAAGGCAAACATAATTTATTCATTAATCAAAAGGCCCATTCTTTTCAATTAGGCCATAACTTATTAGATCAGCCCACAACTTATTTATTATTCGTAACCCAATAATTTTACTATAGGGGACGGATCAGGAGCCTCGCCCGAGGAGCCCCGCGGGAGTCCCATCCCCCTTAGCCGTTGGATCGGTGCGAGCCCCGCGCGGGCCCCATGCGATCCACCCCCCCCCCTCCCCCGATCTGATGGTGCAGGGGGGCGGGGCTCCGCGGACGGGTCTTTTGATTCGTCCCCTTTACTATAATGGCTTAAAGCCCAATAACCTTTAATTAACTAAAGGGATTAAAGCCCAATGGAATTTATACAATCAGGCCTAGTCTCATAATTCTTAATAAGCCCATACTTTCTTACCTATTTAAGCCCATACTCTTAGAAAATAAGGAAAGAGAGAAGAGAGAGAAGGGAACATACAGAGGTGTGCACGAACGCTGACTGGTGCTGGGGTCGGGATCTGAGGGGTGCGATGGCGGCGAGCTCGGCAGATGGCTTTACGGCGGTGGATCAGGGCCGCTGGGGGTCTGATCAGAGGGCGGAGGCGTCTACCGGCACTCGCGGGGACTGAGGAGCAGTCGAGGTGGTCTATAGTATGAAGAGGTTGGAGCGACAAAGAAAATCTGTAGTGGTCGTGGAGTTCCGGAGGGGTGATACTGCTGGGAGGAACCACCTGCACGTTGAGATCTTGGGCGCCAAAGGGCACGGTCTGTGGGAGAGAATAGTTTGGCCGGAGTCTCCATGACGATGGACAATATGATGGACGAGGAGCTTGGGGGTAGTGCAGGTAGTAGGAGGAAGGTGAGGAGTAGGGGCGGTGGGTCGGTAAAGGTGGTAATGGAGAGTTTCTGGTCGGAGAAGAAGGTGGCAGGAGAATTTAGGTTGAGCACAGGGTTATTCTCTCGGTATTGGCAGTGTACAAAAAGAATGTTTTCAAAATGATATAAATGTTGGAGTCCAGTCTCGATTAGGATTAGTTGTTTTAGGTATAATAGGATTTCCTAAATAGGATTTAGGAAATCCTATTATGGCCTATTGTTGTAGTCCAATTTGGAGTACGGGTAGCTATTTTTGGTATAATAGGAGTATCCTATTTAGAAAATTCTATTATGACCTAGAATAGGATTTTCTCATTTTATAGATATGGGTTGAGGGTGGAGGCATAAAGCATATAGCATAAGTTGGAGATTCGGAATAATCGTCTACAGAAAATCTAAGAGAAAGTTTGTGCTTTGCTCTTAGGACTTCGTCATCAAAGACAGAAGGAAGAAGGAGATCTGATCGAGGAGTCGTCGCATTCGCTTAGAAAAATTGCTACGGGGTTGGTGAGTGATTTCAATTGTAATCTTCTTCTTTCCTTCTTGAGTGTGGTGAGGGGGTTTAACCTATTAGAGCAAAGGGTTCGACATTGGTTTTTGTCAATCCTGTAATTTCACCTGAGTTATAAATATTGGGATTTGTCCAGGTGACGTAGTCACCACTGTATAGTTGTCTTTATCTGTGCTTGGTGTTCGTTAAACAAGGGTTGGTTATCTCAGGTGGGTTGGCCTAAATTTCTGCTACGGTCAATCTAAGACACGGTATCGGAGCGCTTGCAGGGCATGCCCGGCCTCAATCTCTGGTATCAGAGCTACTGATTTTGGTTTTGGCAACTATGTCTACGGAGAAGATAAACACTCGTATGATCACCCTCACAGGAAGAAACTAGACGATTTGGAAGCCAAGGATGGAGGATATACTCTTGTGTAAGGACTTGCATGGTACGTTAGAGGGCGACAGCCCCAAGTCGACGGACAAAGCTGCTGAAGACTGGAAACGACTGGATCGGAAGACTGTTGGATTCATCATCCAATGGCTGGACGAGTCGGTGTTTCACCACGTGTCCATGAAGAGTTATGCAAAAATATTGTAGGAGAAGCTGCATTCTGTCACGCCCCAGTATCAGAATACGGAGACGAACATGACCAGCTATCCCATACAAGATACTATACGTCGTACGACGATCACGGCTGTAGCTAGACAAGGGGGTGCATGCTACAATCAAGCCACTTAGGATCATAAAGATCATCTATTGTCTCAATCAGTCAAACAAAATTAGTAAACATAGAACATATATGACAAGGGAGTAAGACGTCCCAAATGTCCTGCCATAACATTCTGGAAACCAAGTGTGCAAAATAAAAAGCTGGCAGAGTAGTAAGAGTACATGACCATGATCAGCTACAATCTGATTAATTACAATCATGTAAAGAAAACTAAATGTCCAGATTTACGGCTAACAAGTACCGGTGGCTAAACGCCCAAAAGAGTAAAATATATGATAATGAGCAGGGAAGAAAGAACCCACTCGTGCCCTTCAGCGACCATCCACCCGGTGCGTGCCATCAGGAAGGGAAAAGTAAGCTGGATCCTCTAGAACTGGCTCAAAATCTGGCCATGCAAAACCAGTGGAGTTAGACCTCAAATAGCAAGTACCACAAAGGAAGCACGAAAGTGGAGAAACAAAACCCAAAGAAATATATAGGTATAAGTATAGGTTCTGTGTCATGGTTTCGGTTCATAGTCCAAACTAGCATAATAGTCCAACCCTACAACCAAACAAGGACAAGGGTTGAACCATCACACTATGATAGTCCATGTCCCTAGACTACTAACAGAATAATACAATCACAACCAAGTCCAGTTATATAACGGCCAATTATTTGTATGGCTTGCTACTGTAGAGTCTGAGTTAACTCGGATCGAATGCATAAGAGAAATCCTCAGATCGTGAGCTTTTTAGCGGAGCTAACCAAGCCATAGTATAACATAGCACATTGTATATTATGCACTGGTCTCTCGTAAGACCATCGTGTTAAGATCACATAGAACGCATTGTACAATATAAGTATTCGGATATTGACGTTCACTAGTGCGGACGTGACCAATATCCATAGGGGTCGGCCTTGCACGTCATGAAAGTTATCTGAGGTGGCTAATGTGTACGATCTCAGGATTTTATCCCTCCCAATGCTCTACCAATTTTAGTTGCCTAAATTAGCCCTATGGTTATGTTAGGAATCCCATGGCGTGGTCACATAAACAATCCTCCTATATGTCGTATCATAGTACGGTCCACGCTAGATACGAATCCACTTTGTTACTTGATAGCTCAAACTGGATTCACCCGAGCGCAATGCAACAATCAATCAAGTTCTAGCCACGCTTTGGTAGTTGACCCACATACCATGTCCGTGCTTGAGAATTAATATAATAATATCACGTCGCGTAGTATAGGAGACATTCTCGATGCACAACCCGAAACATGTAATATCGTAGCACGTAGCAAGTTATGTCGCAACTCAGTGCACATTATGATATGATCGCACCTTAGTGCACCTTATAACACATGTACAGATAGCACGTAGTCATTGTATCAGTACGGATACAAGAAATCGGGTCGAATTACCAAACTTACAGTTTGTCGTATGATCCTTATCACATTGGGGCACATAGCTCATGTTATGCTCATAGATGGTTAGTCACTTATGACATAGTCAATTCTAGCACAGGGTCATGTCTAACACAAGGTCGGGTTACTAAGTCCATTCTTCCTTAGGATCAATCACAAACAATTGTCAAGACCAACCATATAGAACAAAGAAAGATTCCAAATAAAATAGCCAAGCCGCATGCACAACTTGGCGCATGAGACGGGTGCCACATGGACTGTCGGCCGCATGCTACCTCAGGCCGCATACGATCCCAAGCCGCATACTCCTCCAAGCCGCATGCTCCGGACAAAAGTCCATTCTTGAAACAAGAACAAGTGCCGAAGTGATGTGTCAGAGAAGTGATTGAAGTGATGGATGTGACAGGCCATAAAGTTGAGAGAGAAAAGACAAAATCATAGAAAGATGTGCAAGAGCGAAACAAGGTTATGCGTCCACAAGAGAAGAGGTGCATAGTCGCTGCCGCATATGTCTGCTTGTTGCATAAGTCTGCTTGCCGCATATTGCTCTTTGGACTTAGCGAATTTCTTAATCATCCAGTGAACAAAACACAAGGAGTTCTGTCACTTAGCTCCAGAACACTTTGTGTAATGGTCAGTCATGCTTCCAACAAAATGGACGCATTTTGGTTCGCTATGCGGCAAAGAGTCCAATCTGATAAGGATCATATCGTATGGAAGTTTCGGCCGCATATGACGCTGGCCGCATAAGAACTTCGTCTTCTCCAGACAGCAAGTTCAGAATGGCGAAAAATTTCCAAAAACCCAAAAATTGCTTCCTTCAGCAATTTCTCGGCCGCATAGGTAAGGAAGGTTGACATCGTCAATCTTTTCTTATCGAACACACAATACAATATTACTTCTCTAGAAATTTAATAATATGAGGTAGCTACCTGATTAATTGGGCACAAGAACGAGAGACTAGCTGAACATCATTTCCATTTAGGATGAGCTCATCCTTGACCTTCTTAGCCCGAGTAATTGTCACCCCACTAAGCATGTCAACCTTCCTTACCTAATATCATACTGTAAAAAGGTTAATAGATCGTAGGAATACTGCAGTTTCAGTGAGATAACAAGCAGAAGTTTTAATATGTTAAAGAGGAAGAGGAATGAAAAATCACTTTAAATTCCAATGACAACAAATAGGGATTATAATGCATGACCAGTGTGTAAATTTGGAGATATAATGGGAGTCTCAGACACTCTTGATATATGGAAGATAGGAAGAATAATACAAATATTAATACTTAACTATAAAAAAACCTTATGTATCTGATTCTTTCTTCTCGTCAACTTCTCTAGCTTTTTGTATATATTTATATTTTACTGACACAAACAAAAAATGAACCCCCAACCTCCAATAGCATCTTTGTTTGCCAAAAATTACAGCTTATGTAATAGATAGAATGATAATTGACAAATATTAATACTTAACTATGAAAAAACCCACCCATATGTATCTGGTTCTTTCTTCTCGTTAACTTCTCTAGCTTTTTGTATATATTTATATTTTACTATCACAAACAAGAAATGAATCCCCAATCTCCAATAGCATCTTTTGTTTGCCTAAAATTACAACTTATGTAATAGATAGAATGATAATTGGACTTGGCAAATTTACTTTAGAAGAGCTAATGATAAAGATGGGTAAATGGAGATGGAATGCTGATTGTAAGTTTTCTGTCAAGTCTTTTTATGATTTTCTTAATAATTATGGTGTTGAATTGCCCTTTTAGTCTAATTATATGGGAGTTGGGTTGCTCTTTAAAAGTGCAAAATTTAGTTTGGTTAGTTATTCACAACATGCTAAACTGTGGATATTTTACAGAGAAAAAAATAATACCTTATGATACTATTTTCATTTTGTGTGGATTTAACAATGAAAATGTACACAACACATTTCTTCACTGTGAGTTTGTTAATCAGTTTCACTTCAAGAGAAGAGTTTTATGGTTTTTATCACTACCCAGTTAATATCAAAGACTCAGTGGTTGGATTGGAAAGCTACTAATAATAATTCTAAAAAAAGACAGTTTTGGTGTCCTAATGTATTTTGGAGTACTGTCCGGGTTGTGTCCAATACGGTCCGACATAACCCACATTTTTGGAGTGTCTGTGCTTCCTAGGCTGCCATGAAAGAACCACATATTTCTTCTTCTTTGGTCCTTTCCCAGGCCATTAGATGAAGAATGAAGCATGAAAATGGTAACTAGAAGCAGTGCCTAACAAACAACTTAATGCTTTGCAAGTACCTAATCTTAGTAAAAATGGTTTACAAGAAAAATGGAGAACTGGGAATTAACCAGAGACGACCGTGGTTGCCTCCATCCACAGGATTGGAAAAGGATCTGCTCGCGCAGGGGTCTCCAGTCATGCCTATGATACCTGGAGGGCTTCCAGTCATCACTGCCGTGACCAGCATTAGACCCAAGAGGGGAGGAGGACGAATTTGACCTACAACACCAACAACAACAACATGAGCACCGGGTGCTGCACTAGGTCTCAAATACTGCACAAAATGATGGAAAGAAGATAAATATTAGACAGTTGACATACATAAGTGCAGACCCATATGAGTGCCCACATGCACATATATTAACTACATAACAGTCAAGTAGTAGAAAAATACTATTAGATGTATATATGAGCTAGAAATTTCCAAACATATATGCCACATGATCCAAACTCATGAATTAAGCAAGCAAATATTTTTTCAAAGGCCAAGGATAGTAGTTAAAAGACGCAGAATGCAAATATACAAAATAGATGGAAATGTACAGTGAGTCCAACTATAGGCAGACCTTTTAAAGCTATAAAGTCGCCTTGAATTTTGGCATCACAGCTAGAAACAACAAGATTTAAGTCTTGAGCTTAAAACTTTCTTGCCAAAAATATATGGTCACATCTCATTGAAAGAGAAATAACAGTTCATGAAGCAAGGAAAGAGTCGGTAAATCAGTTAGTTAGACTATTAGTGAGATAGCTCACTCTATAAATAGAGAGGAATAGCAGAGCATCAGTATCAGAAAATGAGATGTATTGTTTAGTTCTTTTTCATTTTATTTCAGCATTATAGTATTCTCTTCTCCCTCTAGATCGCCAATTTACAATAAAGAAACCCTAATTCTCCAAATTTCTGAAAGGTCATCCCTGTGTTCGTGTTCACTCTTGATAATTGATGTCATATTCAGTTCCAATTCCTCTATTGCTATGCCAATCAAGGATGGGAACGCATCAACCTCATTGGGTTATGCCTAGTTAACTTTTGCAGAAAACTAAAGTAACCTCATTGTGTTTAGAACTATATTATCATGTATAATGGCATTTTATGTTCATGTCTCCCTCAATCCCGCAAGTAAATAGCAATTATAGTTCAAAGTTTCTGTAGGAGAACAAGAACTCAACACGAGGATGAAGAACTAGGAAATCAAAGACAATAGTGATGGCAGCGCTTAAAGAAGAGAGGAAAAACAAGAGCCGGCAGCATTGAAGACTGAAATAATAAGCAAGAAAAAATTATATCATATTTGAACCATATTCTGTCTCATCTTCGACATTACCACAGAAGAAAGCTTTACCGGTCAAGAAGTTAGCAACCTATTTGTACTCAACTTAAACAATAAGCAAGGAAGACTGACTCACTACCACATATGTATATATACTCACTATAAAAGAATGTACTATTCAACAGCCTTCTTTATAAATATAATAGAATGAAGTTAAGTTAAGCATACATATTAATAATTTAATTACCTGATTCTCTTCAAAACTAATATACTTGTGTGGCCAAGCAATTGTACTTCCTATAGCATTATCAAGGGTAAAAAAATTCTCTTGAGGCTCGGAACAAAGTAACATCTGGAACTAAAACTTCCTTAATCCAAACTTTGTAGCAATCTGACTTACAACCATTTACTTATACTAGGTATTTAGATCAAAAGAGGTTCCAACAATGAATTTTCAAGATTTAGAGATAGAAAGAAAACAAATCAATTAATTTACAAGAGAAGTCAACATAATGGTCAAGGACTTATAACTGAAAATTAGGAGCTCTAGACTATATTTAATTATGACTTCTAGACTATATTTAATTTATTGGAGGTGTCAACGCCCCTGCTAATTGTGATTTTCTTTTGGTAATCAGAGTTGGGCCATCAACATTCCTTCATTAAGTCTTGTCTAAACTGAGATTCTTCGATTTCCATGTCATAAGTGTTCATGAATGAGATAGAATATAGTTTTGGGAAGGAAAAATGTTACACAAAAGTTAAATGTATGTGACCTCTCCATTGATTTTAGATGTACTTTCATGCATATGATTTATCAATAAATTACTAAAATTAAATCTAAAAATTGTATTTAAGATTTAGAATTAAGTTTGATATAAAGTCTATTTATCTCGGATAGAGCACTGGTGTAACATAAACAAGAAAGGGAATATAAACATTCAGTGATGAAAAAAATTAGGTGTTAAGAGGACGAAGGAGCTCAGCAAACTCCTCATCAAATCTAAAAAAGCCTTCTCTGGGGTTGATTTCCTAATAATACTCTAAAACGCAGGTATGTGTGGCACATAGTCAGCAAGAGGCGAATACAGCACATGGTCATTTAGAGCTACAAAGTGAAGAGCCGTTCCGCCATTGAGATAATCTGTTTTGTGAATCTAAAATCAAAAGTCCAAACAGTCTAAGAATGATTATAAAAACCAATATCATTATGCTTAATTGCAAAGAATTAAATTAGAAAAAACTTAGTGTGAGGACTTACATTAGCTTTGAAAAGCATTTGGATCTGAGCAACCTCCCAATAGCCATATTGACATGGTTGCATTAAAGCAGTGTACAAAGACCACAAGAGTTACAAGTGTGTTTAGTTTCCTCTCTAGCAATAAATAATCCAAAATCTGTACTTAAGGAGCAACACTCATCATCAATACTCCAAACTATTTTTCGAGATACTTGTAAAAGTTCAACATCACCCAAATCAACTATCACCA
Organism: Iris macrosiphon; assembly: GCA_036927795.1. Classification (NCBI taxonomy): domain Eukaryota; kingdom Viridiplantae; phylum Streptophyta; class Magnoliopsida; order Asparagales; family Iridaceae; genus Iris; species Iris macrosiphon. The sequence continues at coordinate 27,236,683 of JAYESA010000018.1, read as the reverse complement.
AATCAAATTTAACCTAATTTCCTCTCAAAACATTTAAATTTGTGCATATACTATAAAACCCTAAATAAGTTCAAAACATAAAATAAATACTAAGACGGTAGAGATTAAGGTACCTTTTTTTTTATTGATCTGTCCAAGCCTCAAGAAAACCCTAACCTACATAGACAACCCTTGTAAGAGACCGATTTCAGACAAGGAAGGTGATGGACGGCATGGGGGAGATGTACTGGGGGAGGGATGAAGGAGAGAGAGAGAGACTCACCTAGGTTAAAAGCCAACGATAGAGAGGTGGTGTACGGGCTTAGAATCGGGGGAGAGGGGATGAGAGAGATGCTGGTGTAGAATGGCGCTGGCGGGGAGAGACGAAGAGATATCGCTGGCCGTCGGGGGAAGGATCCCAGCAAACAGCAAAAAATGTGGTATAGGGAACGAGTTTGTGTTCAGTAATGTGACTCGCACGTGTAGTCAAACACTTAACATTTCATAATTGTTTCAAAATATAAAATAATTATTGAACTTTTAAAAAAAATGTTTTAGGAACATTTTATCAATTTGGAACACTTAAAAAGTGTTTAAGCTGCTGGGAACACCTACGTACCGTTCCAAAGCCAAAATTGTTAAATGTTTTAAAATTGCTCTCTTGGTGTAGTGGGCATGGGCAAGGAGGGATGCTATCACTGTGGCGAAATGGGTCATATCAAGAGGAACTGCATGAATCTCAAAGCTGAGAAGGCAAAAAGCAAGACCGATCAGGAGAATCTCACGACTATGGAAGATCTCATCATTGCAACAACCGACGCAGAGGAATCTTGTAACATGTGTTACGATAGCGATTGGGTCATGGATAAGGAGGCATCGTATCATGCCACTCCATATAGGAGGATCTTCACTTCATACCACGACGGCAGGTTTAGACGTTTGAAGATAGACAATAAGGGGACGGCTGCAGTTGTAGGCATCAGTGATGTGCACTTGACAATGGAACTTGGTGAGAAGCTCGTTCTTAAGGGTGTACGACATGTACCAAGTTTGTACTACAACTTGGTTTCGGTAGGGAGGCTGGCAGATGATGGTTGTCGTAGCGCATTTGGGGACAGATTGGATACTTACGAAGGATTCCCAACAACTGGGTCGTACAGGCAGGCCACAGATATCGGATGGAAGCTCTAGGGGTGTTCGACAGGAGTTAGTGGATCGTCGAAAAGTTGTTGAGGAGGGTCTTCGAGATACTTTGAGGAATACAGAAGATTCAATTTGTCGAGACAAAGCGACGAATGGTGATGAGTCGAAGATTGAGGGTCAGTCTGTCGATCCCATGACAGTTGGTCGGTCTCCAGGTGGGGGTTGCTTCACGGATCCGATTTTGGTGACAGATGGTTTGCCAAAACTTCACGGAGCGACATTGGTTTTAGCAGTTCGAGGCCAGGGAGGAGATTAAGGTTTGCAGCAAACTCAATCTGAGAAGGGAGCATCATCATTCACATAGTTCAGAGGGAGCTGTAGGTCATCGACGGCATGCACAGTGGATGATGTTTTGCTCGAGGACGCATGTGTATGAGGGAGCTTCAGGTTCGGACATAAAGGTGGACAGATTCAGGAATTCGAATCTCGGGAGAATCGCACCGTCCGCTTGGTTGGGCCAGCCAAGGGTGAAAATGCTCGTCGGAACGTTAACACGTTTCGGTAGAAGACGAAAGTCGGGGACAAGCAGCCAAGACTCACAGTGAGGCTGATCGTCAGGGACTTCGGTCTTGGCCGTGTCATCGATATCGACAGGATCCCAGTGACACAGGAGGTGCTACGCATGGCAGCTAGCGTCGACGTAACGGTCGAGGAGCAGAAGATGAAGGAAGATGCATAGCAACTAGGGGAATCGGAGATCGGTGACATGGGGGAGCAGGAACTCTGTCGCGAGGTGACAGGCATGGAGTCCAGTTGAGGAGCCATGGGATCAACACCCTCTCGTCAGACTGGAGGGAGAGATTGTTGGAGTCCAGTCTGAATTAGGAGTAGTTGTTTTAGGTATAATAGAATTTCTATTATGGGACTTCCTATTTAGGAAATCATATTATAACATATTATTGGAGTCTAATTTGGAGTAGGAGTAGCTATTTTTGTTATAATAGGAGTTTTCTATTTAGAAAATTCTATATGACCTAGAATAGTATTTTCTCATCCTATATATATGGGTTGGGGGTGGAGGCACAAAGCATATAGCACAAGTTGGAGATTCGGAGTGCTCGTCCACAGAAAATCTAAAAGAAAGTCCGTGCTTTGCTCTTAGGACTTCACCATCCAAGACATAAGGAAGAAGGAGATCTGATTGCGGAGTCGTCGCCTTCGCTTGAAAAAATTGTTACGGGGTTGGTGAGGGATTTCAATTGTAATCTTCTTCTTTTCTTCTTGAGTGTGGTGAAGGGGTTGAACCTATTAGGGCAAAGGGTTCAACATTGGTTTTTGTCAATCTTATAATTTTATCTGAGTTATAAGGTTGAAATTTGTCCATGTGACGTAGTAACCGCCGTATACTTGTCTTTATATGTGCTTGGTGTTCGTTAGCCAGGGGTTTGTTATCCCGGGTGGGTTGGCCTAAGTTTTCACTGCGGTCAGTCTTAGACACGGTATCGAAGCACTTGCAGGACGTGTCCGGTCTCAACAAAAAATAGGCTATAGCAACACTATAGTAGTTGTTAAAAGCCAGAGTAGCCTATGTTGGGACTATAGTAGCTGCTATGAGCCCTGTTGTTATACTCGCATCTTTGGCCTATGTTATACTATAGTAGCTGCTATCATGGTTCTATGTTACCAATGATTTCAAAATGAAAGAAATTAGCTATACGTACACAATGACAACTGTTAAAGGCCAGAGTAGCCTACGATGCGACTATAGCAGCTGCTATAAGCCCGGTTGTTATACTCAGCAGCGATGGCCTATATTTAGCAGTTTTGTACCTACACTGCTATCATGGTTCTATGTTACCAAGATATCAGGTGTATTCTATCCTTTGAACCTTGTAGTTTACACTAGCAAAAATAAACAAATTCATCAGATAACAAATTAACATATAGTATCTCACAGTTCCATGTTCATATATACCAGTGAACAACATTATTCGTAGGAAGTTTACCACACATCAATCGCCAAAATACGAATGACCATTTAGAAGATATACGTTAAGCCCAGATGAAGACCGAATGTCCTTCCACGCAGATTGAAGAGAAAATGGCCAGTAGATGTCAAAGCCCATATCCACCTATCCACTGAGTCGCGCAAATAAACATGTGAGTTCAAAATAGCATCTCTTTCCAATGTGCTAAAAGATTTGAGTAATCAAAGAGAAGATTCCAGCTATGTTCAACAGAATTTAACTGATTTACATATTGTAAATGAGTATTAGTTTAGGTCTGGAGTAGATATCCAGAAGCAAGCCAATTTTTCCAATAAATGCTAGTATTCCCTTAACACAAAAGGAGTTGAATATTATGTTTCACTCATGAATCTCCCATGAACAAGTCTCCTACATATATAATAACTCGAGAAGTGCATTCAACCTGACTAGGATGGATATTAGGAAAATATTCCTGCTAAAAGAATTGAACCTAGAGAGATGATTTTGTACGAAGCTTCCACCACAATTTAACTATAAAAGAGTCAATCACCTCATTCAGTTGATGGATACCCAACCCTCCTTCCATAATTGGCTTTGCTAATGAGCCCCATTTAGCCTATTAATATTTAGACACACCCTAAAATCGATAGCGACAACAATTTTCTCATCAATAATTACAAATAAACCCCCCAAAATTATGAATTTTATGATTGCTATTAAGAAAACATTAATTTTGGAAGAAAATATACCTCTTTCATAAGGAGATGATGAAGAATTTTACAAACTCAAAAAATTATGATTTGGAGATGATGTGCTACTGTTTTGCTCGAGTCCACCCTACTGCTATGCTCGAGTCCCATTGCCGACCACTCGAGGCCCCGTTAAGCGAACGCCGTCGTCACACCTCGACCAGATCTCCTCGTGCCTCCCTTCACACTACAGACCACTCGAGGCCCCGCCAAGCTAACATTGTCGTTTCCTCCAGACCTGCCGCTACAACCTCCACATTATTCGATGACAACCATCGGCGTCTGACCTCGACCGACTCTACTTTGTTGCCTATGATGGCTGCAGTCGCCTAGAGTTCTGACTGGAATGAGGAGAATAAAGAGGGAGGATGGAGAGGAAAGAAGAGGAGAAAGTGAAGAAAGGCTATTGATAAGGGCACTACACATTTTAATTGGGGGTAGCTCATTAAAATTTTATCAAATAGTACAAGTTTGTCACTCATAAAAGTTACTTAGGGCTAGCCCACACCAAGCTATATAAGTCAAAATAATTTCTATTCTATGCTTTTCACCCTCACATGAAGAAACTCTCATTCTCCAAGTCTAAACCTAAATTTGGAAATTGATAGTTGTGGTCCCAAGTGGAAGAGAATTTTGCTTTGGTGATTGTCCAACGAATATTCTTCCGGTATGTCTTCGATAACATACGATGAATAAGTTTTGCGATTGTCACAAAAAAATTTAGTTTTATTTGACTATTGTAGGAACGATGCATGAAAATATCTTCGATGACGAAGTCGGATCATGCAATCCATTAAATATGCACTCCGGTCGTTCCGAAGAACATGTCCGTTGTTCCGAAGCACGTACGGTACGTAAAACGACAACCCTATTTCGACAGTCATCGTGTAAGGACTGTATAAAATTCGACAGTCCTATATAAATATAGGACTGTCAATAATTCGACAGTCCTATATAAATACAGGACTGTCATAATTTTGACAGTCCTATATACTAAGTGGACTGTCAAAATAGTGACAGTCCTGAATCTTAAAGACTGTAAATTATTTGAACTGCCAATTATTTGAAGTTATTAATTTTTATATTATTTTATATTGGTTATAGGACCAACCTTGTACAGATGTTGTGGTACATCCTGCTATTGGGGTTAATGTGGAGGATATATTCTCAACGGATATTCAATTTGCATCCCAGGAAGAAGCATTAGATTGGTGTAGAGAAGTTGGAAGACGACATAACATAGTAATTGTCATTGCAAGATCCATCAGATTCCGGCCGGGCCGAAAATATGTAGAGCTGAGCTACGAAAGAGGAGGTGTGTTCAGGGAGCATCATAAAAAAAGGGTGTTGTTGAAAAAAAAATCCCTAAGAAAAATGTTGGGACGAGAAAATGTGGTTGTCCATTTAAGGTGTTAATTGTAAAAGTAGAAGATGTGAAGTGGATAATCGAAGTTAAGAATGGAAGACACAATCATCCTATTCCAGTGACACTTACAGGTCATGCCTACGTGGCACGGTTGAAGAAGGATGAGAGAAAGTTGGTTGAAGAATTATTCCTTTCTGGAGTTGCACCGAAACAAATTTATTCTGCCGTACGACAAAAAGAAGATGGGAACAAGTCTACCATGAGGACGATCTATAATAGTTTGGTCAGAGCGAAATATAATAGTATGAAAGGAAGAATGACGATGCAGCAAGTATTGAAGTTGCTTCGGGAGCATCACTACGTGGAGTACCATAGAAGACATCCACAAAATGATGAACACCTTTCGTTGTTTTGGGCTCATCCTGATTATACACACTTGGCTCGGTCCTTCGCAGACGTGTTGGTCCTTGATTGTACATATATGACCAACAAGTTCAAGATGCCTCTTTTTCATGTTGTTGGGTTTACGTCTATGGAAAAAATATTTTCAGTCGCTTTTTATTTTATGAAGAGTGAGACAGTAGAGGATTACACATAGGCGTTGAGAAAACTATAATCCCTTTACACAGGATACAAAGATCCCTCTGTTTTTGTTACCGACAGAGAATATGCGCTGATAAATACTATAGATATTGTATTTCCTCATGTGCATAGACTACTATGCACCTGGCATATAAATCGAAATATCCAAGCTCAATCCAAGGGAAAATTTGAAAATATGGACGGTAAAATCGACATGCTTCGCTTCGAAGAATTCTACAGTGATTGGAGTCTTGTATGGAGAGCAAGTACTACAGACAGCTACGATACAGCATGGTACATATTCAAACAAAAGTGGAAGACGAGTAACCCGACATGCATATCTTATATCAAAGATACTTGGCTAGAACCACATAAAGAACAATTCGTCTTAGCATGGACGAACATGGTGAAGCATTATGGCACAATCACTACGAACCGGGTCGAAGGATCACACTTAAGTTTAAAAAGATATCTACGGTCATCGGTCGATAATTTTGTCTCCGTTTGGCAATCGATTCATTTGATGATTATTTCTACGGTGAACGAGATTGTAGCATCATTTGAGATGAGCCTCAATATTGCAAAGCATGAATACAAGTATGAATACCTCTTGGATGATTTAATCCATGTAATATCTCATAAGGCCTTGGGCTTATTGTTTGAGGAGATTGGTAGGTCAAAGTCGGTTGGTTATGATCCCGAGGTTTACGGTTGTTCATATCGACATTCACTCAGACTTCCTTGTGCACATGAGATTAACGAATATCGTCGTGAATCTATACCTATTTCAATATATGTTGTTGATCAATGTTGGAGACAACTGTCGATAATGCCGACGGTGGAAGTTCAAGATGATTTCTTTTGTGCCATAAGTGAAACTCCTGCACACAAGGTGGTGTGTCGCATCAGAACCGGAGAGAAGATCCATTGAGGTTAAAATCCAAAAAATTGTAGTCCCGGCAATAACTCGATTGCAAGAGCCATCTGTTGTTCGAACTCTTAAGGGAAGACCACACTCAAGAATGTGTAGAGCAAAAAAGAAAAAGAAGGAGTCAACTAAATGAGATCCATCCTTGTTTGAACATATTGAATGCAATTTGGAGCTAGTTAAGGCAAAGTCGGTTATCGAAAGCTAGTTGAGGCAAAGTCAACTAAAAAAACTAGGACTGTCAAAATTTTGACAGTCCTAAACTTAACCCACTGTCTCAGCTCATTTATAAGTGAAACTAGGACTGTCAGGATTTTGACAGTCCTAAAAGAAACTAGGACTGTCAAAATTTTGACAGGCCTAAACTTAACCTACTGTCTCTGCTCATTTATAAGTGAAACTAAGACTGCTAGGATTTTGACAGTCCTAAACTTAACCCACTGTCTCTACTCATTTATAAGTAAAACTAGGACTGTCAGGATTTTGACAGTCCTACAAGAAACTAGGACTGTCAAAATTTTGACAGTCCTAAACTTAACCCGCTGTCTCTGCTCATTTATAAGTAAAACTAGGACTGTCAGGATTTTGACAGTCCTACAAGAAACTAGAACTGTCAAAATTTTGACAGTCCTAAACTTAACCCGCTGTCTCTGCTCATTTATAAGTAAAACGAGGACTGTCAGGATTTTGACAGTCCTACAAGAAACTAGGACTGTCAAAATTTTGACAGTCCTAAATCTAACCCACTGGAAAATATATATAAAACTAGGACTGTCAGGATTTTGACAGTCCTACAAGCTATATGGACTGTCAAAATTTTGACAGTCCTAATTTTAACCCACTGTCTCAGCAAAATTTTATATAAAACTAGGACTGTCAATTTTTGGACAATCCTGATAGCTTTCAGGACTGTCCAGAATTTGACAGTCCAAGTTTTTAGCCCCTGCCTTATGTAGCAAACATAGAACACAAATTTTTGCAAATTGTAGCAGATTGTACCAAACTTAAAAAATACACAAATTCATTCATAGTACCATACAAGTCTCAATACACAAATTCATGTCTCAATACATGTCTCAATACACAAATTCATGTCAAATTTTCAAACTTAAAACTTTTACATGTCTCAATACACAAATTCATTGAAAGTTTTACAAGTCTTTAAACGGGGCCTAAACTTCATGCCGCCTCTTTGTACGTTGCTCTCTATTTTCCAAGAAAGAAAAATCTTGAGCGTTGTCGATTTGTTGTAGCTCATCATTGATTGCCATATAATTCGTACCCTGGCAACTTACGAGGCTTCTTCCCAACTTCTTCACTTTCCTAGCCTTCATGAGAATTAAAAAAAATTGTTATGTTGTAAACATTTACATATATCAAACTGAAAGTGAAAAAGTTGGCTCACCATCTTGACCAAATGCAGTATACAAGAACGATTTGGCGAAAAGATCTGAAGGTACACGCACAATATCGCCTTCGCGTTGGAACAAGGTAGGTAGTCCGACATCAGCGTAGTAGGCTAGGTAGTCGTCGCTACATTCCGTCATATTTACTGCTGCTTGCCGTTCGATTTCTCTAATAACGTGGCGTTGCCACTCGGTGAAGAAGTCCGAGACCCAGTTGAACGCCGCAGGAATATAGTTTAGCAATTTTGTACCTCGCGGAGCAGTTATCATTTTTAATGTGCACTTCGAGACTGTTTGTACGTAGCCAAACTGACGGAGCACTCTATCAGGCATATAAGCCTCCTCGATTTCATGACAACTTATAAGACCGTGATATAAAGCGACTGGTTGCAATGTACGACTAGTCTGTCGTAAATCACGATATGGATCCCAAACAATCTGCAGCGCATAAAATTTAGCATAACGTCATTTAGCATAACGTAATTTAGTCAATTATTACCAAACATTAAAAAATTAGGTCTCAATTCACCTCTTCTGTCGTCATATCTTCGAGTGCATTCCGTAGGGCGGCCAATGTGTGTGGATGTTTGGCATCTTCCTTAGTTGGCTTCCATCTGCACATTCTAGGAAGGTGCTCGTCATACCTTCGGTTGAGGTTAGCCCGCTGCAGGGTTGGAAAGTGCTCGTATATCCATGCCTTCACGTAACCAAGTTAAAAAAATATTAGTCCAAAAATTAACTACAAAATTTTTAATTATGTATACAAATTGACAAAGATATATCTATACATGGAGTAGAGTCTGGCATCCGGATATTGTCTTCGAACCGACGCGGGATGCCGCACCAAGCTCACGGTAAAGGTATGCTAGTATACCGCTTCCCCAAGATATTTCTTCCACCGTGTCTATGTCGTCCAAATTCAGGAGATATTTGGCATGTATGGACGTTCCAGACTTATCCGTAATGTCGACAGCCCCTAAGATGAACTACATTTATCCACGGGCCACATTATTGCTATTATCCACTTCGGAGTCCGGATCAGCGAATATCTCCTCCAAATATTTTAAAGGAAGTCAGTACGACTTCTTAAATTCTCGAAGAGTGGTAAAACTACTGGCATCAACTCCCAAACATCCTGATACATAATCCACGATATGGTCGTAAAAGTTGATGCTCGACTCATCAAAAGTATGATTCATCATGACTCGACCATCAACCCTAAGTCCCAATATATGATGGACGTCATCAAGGGTAATCGTCAACTCCCCATTTGGTAGATGGAAAGTATTAGTTTCTGGATGCCATCGTTCTACAAATGCTGATATCAGTGCATTATCCACCGTCGTATATGAGTAGTTACCCAAATATTGTAAACCGGTGGGAATGATTTTTGCCTTCATATCGTCTCCCAATAATTCAAACCTCCATGTATTACATTTTTTCCCGTGGTTGATCATCGTTAACATACGAGAACTCTCCTGAAAAGTAAACAATTGGATGAAGTTATACCTCTATATAAAATATACTTATCTATAAATAATTGGATGAACTTAGAACTTACAACTATATATAAAATTATCATAACATAATGTACTTACCGGATTGTTCCATATTTGGTATGCAATGTGGTTCTCGATCGACGGTAACATAGAGCAACCGTTTGGACGAGTCTTGACTGGTCTATCTGGCTACTCAGAAGGTCATGAACCATCAGTAGCCCAGTTTCCGAGGGTTTGTAGGAAACTCTCGACAGGACTATCTGCATGCTGAGAAGGTCCTGAACCATCAGTTGGCCGATTTGGGACATTTGGCATGTCCTCATCGGAGGAGGAAGAAGAACCAGAAGTACTAGAAGGAGTACGTCTCTTCGAACGATTGACAGTCTTCTTCGTCAGTCGACGTTTCCTAACTTCCGGGCGTGCCTCGGGGTCGCGGATAGTGAGAGGTGGTTCAATAGTACGCGGAATATTGCGTTCCTTACACATCGACGCAGTAGGACGTCTTTTGATGATATCTTCATCCACAGTGCCATTCTGAGGGTCGTGACTATAAGATAAAAAAAATTATTTTAACATCCTAAATTAATTTAACATTCAGGACTGTAGAAATTTCTACAGTCCTATACGTATACAGGACTGCAAAAATTTTCACAGTCCTAAATTATTTAGGACTGTTGAATTTTCTACAGTCCTTTATACATTTAGGACTGTAAAAATTTCTACAGTCCTTAATGTACAAAGGACTGTAGAAATTTATACAGTCCTAAATCTATATAGGACTGTAGAAATTTCTACAGTCCCGCTCGATTCTGCTCGATACATTCGACGAATGTCGAAATTGTATGCCCTAAAATCGAATACGAGCATCCAGATAAATATCTAAACTATATCCTAAACTACATTCAGGACTTGTATGCCCTTATTTGAAGAATGGAAAGATAACCACTCAAAATTTTCGAAATGCAATAGAAATTTTTAAAAATTTTGGAAAATTTACTAAATGCAATAGAACAAGGAGAAGGAAGAAGTGTACCTTGATTCTTTCGATACTTTGGGAGCCATTGACAAGGAGGAGGAGGAGAAAGTGGAGGAGGATGGCTTCGACAAGAAAGGGAGGAGAGAGGAGGGCTCCGGTGGGGTTTGGAGGGTTTGGGAGGAGGGTTTAAACTTTGGGCTAGTATGAGTAAACGTTTGGGCTAGTGTGAGTAAACTTTGTTCATTAATGGGCTAGCCCCAATCCTAGGCTAGCCCTAAGTAAAGTATGTAGTGCCCATATCAAAAGCCTGAAGAAATTAGGGCTCAGGGGATTGGAATGGTGATTTGAAATGCTTTCTCATCCAAACACTTCTACACGTCACCTGAAACTCACGTGACACAATTTTCTATTTTTTTGTAAGTTAGTAACGGTTGCAACTGTTGGTAAAACAATACCATATTTAAAAAAAAAATATTTATACAAATGATGTTAGAATAAACGTAGAAGAAGGAAGAAAAAATAGGAGAGAAGATCTCTTATTCGTGTAATCACATAGTGGAAGGCAAATGCCTTATTTATACAACCCAATGAAGGTGTAATACTAATCTCTAACTAATGTGGGACTAAAATATAAAGTGGGAATCCAACCCTTTAGTAATCTACGTTATAACACTCCCCCTTTGGATGACCACCATCTCTAAGCATATTGTCTCGTTAAAATTTTGCCAGAAAAATCTATTAGGACAAAACATGTGCTTAAAAAATAGTACAATCTTTAGGATGACTTAGATAAGTGTTGGACACATTTAATGTTGCCTTATTAGAACCTTGTCAGAAAAAACCCAATGGAAAAATAATTCATGACTAAGGAAAAAGAGTAAACCGCGTTATAGTCCATACAAAATGTATCCTCCCCTGAAAACAATCACTCCCCTAATGATGTTCATCCTGAACAGTCAGCTAATGAAGATGTCGTAATCCAATTCCATGAACTAGTTTCTGAAAAGTTGACTTCGGCAACGATTTGGTGAACAAGTCTGCAAGATTATCACTTGAGCAAACTTATTGGACGTTAATATCAAAGTTCTTCTAAAGCTCATGAGTTTAGAAAAACTTCGGTGAGATGTGCTTGGTCATGTCTCCTTTAATGAATCCACCTTGAATTTGTGCAATACATGATGCATTATCCTCATGAATAATAGTAGTTATAACTGTTGTAGGGGAAAGGTGAAAGGAGCTATAAATGTGTTGAATCAACGATCTCAGCGAAATACATTCTCTACTTGCTTCATGGAGAGCCAATATATTTGAGTGATTTGAGGAGGTAGCAACCATTGTCTGTTTTGTTGAACGCCAAGAAATAGTTGTATTTCTATTAAGAAATACATATTCAGTTTATGAACGACCTTTATGGGGATCAGATAAATAACGTGAATCTGCAAAGCCAACTAGATTCGCGATGTCAGATAAACCACAAGTATAAATTAATAATCCCATGTCGGTAGTAACATTCCACGAAGATATCTCATCACATGTTTAATGCCATTCCAATGTCTGAGAGTTGGTGCCGAGATATATATATCCAATAGATTGACAGAGAATGATATCTCTGGCCTTGTACATTGTGATAGATACATTAATGCCCCAATGGCACTAAGGTACGGTACTTCGGGTCCTAGCATTATTTTATTGTTCTCCTTAGGATGATATGGATCTTTATTGATATCTAAATATTAAATAACCATTGGAGTGCTAAGGGGATGAGCTTTATCCATATTGAACTATTTCAATATATTTTATGTGTATTTGGATTAATGTACTAAAATTCCATTAGTGCAATCCTCAATTTGTAATCAGAGACAATATTTCGTGTCTCCGAGATCTTTCATCTCGAACTCCTTTTTCAAATAGGTTGCAGTCTCATTGATTTCATGTCTTATCCCAATCAAGTTTATGTCATCGACATATACTGCAACTATAGCGAAACCCTCCTTAGATTTCTTTATGAAGACATATGGGCATATACGATTATTCTCATATCCCTTCCTTTTTATATATTCACTAAGACGGTTGTACCACATCCTTCCGGCTTATTTTAAACTGTATAATGAACGTCTTAGCTTTATGGAATGCATGTTCTTAGCTTTTGAACTGGGTAGGTTAAATCCATCTGAGATTTTCATATAGATATCGCTATCTAAATCACCATATATATAGGCTGTTACAACGTCCATAAGTCTTATGTCCAGCTTTTTCTCAACTGTCAGACTTATCAAATAATGGAACGTTGTTGCATCCATTACGGGAGAATACGTCTCTTCGTAATCAATCCCGGGTCTCTGAGAAAACCCTTATTCCAGTAATCGTGCCTTAAATCGAGCAATTTTATTCTTTTTATTTTGCTTTCTTACAAACACCCATTTGTAACCTACCAGTCTAACATCTTTTGGTGTTTGTACTATAGGTTCGAACACTCCATGTTTATTAAGGAAATCCAATTCTGCTTGAATAACATCCTTCTATTTTGGCCAATCTTTTTTTTGTCGACATTCATCGATGCTACGTGGTTCAGTGTCATCAATGCCCTTAGATATTTTAGTAGCTACTGAGAATGAGAATATATCATTTGTTGTTATATCTTTGCAATCTCATACCTCTCTTGTATATGTATAAAATATATAGATCTTTTTGCTTTCAGGTACCTGAGCGTCCTCTTTGGCTTGTGTCTTTTCTAAGACAATAACCTCTTCTGGATTTTCAGAAAGTATGGATCTGTCATTCCTAACCTCTTTCTTGAGCGTTATGTGTAACCTCCTTAAGAGCGTTACTTGGATATTTTCTCTTTTTAGGGACTAAGTCATTCGAACCTATATGTCTACCACGCTTCTGGCGTGCAGTAGATTCATTAGCCACTCTGCTATTTTCCCTACGGGGAAATCAATTTGACCTGGCGCATTTTCAGCGGACACTTATAATTTAATCACTTTAGCTGCATCAATAAATACATCTGGCATTTGATTTGTAATCTCCTGTAGATGTAATATCCTTCGTACCTTAGTTTCACATTGATTAGTACGAGGATCTAGATGAGACAGAGTGGGATTATCCCATGATAATTATTGCCATTTATTTGTGGCGAATAGTTTTGTAAGAACATTCTTTTCTTTCTTATCTCCCCCTAACAGCGGGAATTTAGTCTCATCAAAATGGCAGTCTGCAAATTTAGCAGTAAAAATATCACCAATTAAATGTTTCAAATATCTAATGATTGAGGGTGAATCAAAACTAATATAAATTCATAAATGGCACTGAGGTTTCATTTTAGAGCACTGGGGAGAGGAAATAGGAACATAAACAACAAATTTACGCAAATGAGAGATGTTAGGTTGATGGCCTGTCACAAGTTGTGATGGTGAAAATTCATGATATGTAGTTGGCCTAACAATGATCAATTTAGCAGCATGTAATATGACATATTCTCAAGCTGAAACGAGTAAGTTTGATTGCATGAGTAAAGGCCTTGCTATGTGGTAAAAATGCTTAATCAAGGACTCCGCTAAACTATTTTGGATATGAACATGAGGGACAGAATGTTCAACTTATAATCCTACGGAAGCACAATAATCATCAAATGTACAAAAAGTAAACTAAGCTGCATTATCAAATCGAATTATTCTAATATGTTGGTCAGGAAAATGAGTCTTAAACTTAATCAACTAAGAAAGTAGCTTAGAGAAGGCAAAATTTCTAGATAAAAGTAAGAAAATGTTTAATAATTGACTAGAAGCATCTATTAGAACCATAAAAATACCTGAAAGGTCCGCTAGCAGGATTAATTGGTCCGCAAATATCACCTTGTATTCTCTGATGGAATGGTGGTGATTCAGAAGCTATTTTGATAAGTGAAGGTCTTGTAATGAGTTTACCCTGTGAACAAGCTACACACAAATGTTCTGTAGGAAAGGAAAGACTTTGGTATGATAAATTATGCCCATTGGTATTGTTGATGACTTTTCTCAACATAATAGATCCTGGATGACCCAATCTGTCATGCCAAAGGATTAGATTCCTTGGATTCTTTAGCCTTTTGCTAGTAATGGGGTAAGATTCTACTATCTTCCGAGTAGTTTGATATAGTCCGGAGGAGATTAATTTGTACTTTTCTAATGTGAGCTTATTGCTTCCAATATTAAAGATGATACAAAGATACTCTTTGCTATCGTTCATGGTTTCAACATGAAACTCGTTCTATCACTCTCAGTTCCCGATATATGTATTTGGAACATATTAGTTTTTCTGCATATATCGTTTGTTGCTTGTATGGTAATTAGGTTGTATGTCATAGAGACTAGACCCATTCCTTGGTTAAACTAGACTAATGGTTTAATTGTTGAGTTGGTTTGGTCATGAGTGAACCCATGGTCTAAACCTTAACCATAGCGTATATAAGTCAACCTCTTTCTCTCTCTTCCCTCATTCTCTCATTTTTCCTCTTCCTTCATTTAGGCAAGTACACCTTGCACTATATGGAGAAATCTCTTGATTTTTGATTCTTGCTTTTATTGTATTTTATTAATCTATTATGTTCTCATGATGATTCTAAACACTTTTAGTACTTGGGGTTTCGGTTTTAATGGGTGGATTTGAGTAGATCTACATTCTAACTTTAGGGTTTTCATGGGTTCCTTGATTTTTGGTGGTTTTGATCTACTAAAGCATGGTATTTTCAAAAATAGTTTTTGGGATGGATGAAGCACTTTATTTCGAGCATTTTAGTTTTTGGTTCACTTGATTCAGAGTTAAAATAAACTTTTATGAAGAAAATAAATTTTCAATTTTTGGAGTTCTCGCCATGGCTGAACAGGCTGTCTGGAGAAGACAAAATTCTCATAAGGCCAGCGTTATATGCGGCCAAGAGTACCATACGGCATGATCCTCATGCGGCCTGGACACTTGCCACATATCCGACCAACATGCGTTCATCTTGTTGGAAGCATGACTGATTATTACACAAGTGTTCTCGAGCAAATCCTTGAACTCATTGTGTCTCACTCGCTGAACGAATGAGAAATTCGCTAAGTCCCAGAACGTCTCATCCGGTCTTGACCCATATGTGGGAAGCAGACCTATGCGACCTTGACCCATATGCGGTAAGCAGACCTATGCGGCCTTGACCCATATGCGGCAAGCAGACCTATGCGGCCTTGACCCATATGCGATAAGCAGATCTATATGGCCTTGACTCATATGTGGCATCAACCTCTATGCGGCACTTGTCATATGCTATATTGACTGTATGCGTCCCAGACCCTATGTGGTCCTATGGGCATGATTTATTAATTTTCTTGTTTTGATATTTTAGTAGATTTTTATGATTCTAAGTGTGAGATTGATGATTGGAATGCATGAGAACTGAGTGACCATGTGTTGAACCTGACTATATGCTTGACCCGACTAGGAATATGGATAGATCATACGGCCAAGTGACTATGACTACCTATGTGCCTGACTCGACCTACGTATTGCTATGTGCTAGAACTCATGTGATTTACTAATGATTGGTGACTTCACTCGACTATTGGTATTTGTGCTGATACACTTACTACATGCTATGTATTCCTACGTGCTAAATATTTTTACATGATTATGTTACATGTTTCATACCGAGGTGTGCCTACGTGCTAAGCGACATATGATATAATAAATTCCTTCAGCATGGACATGATAGTTGGTCAATACCCAAGCGTGGCTAGGATTTGTTTGACTGTTGCATCACACTGGGGTGAATCCAAATTGAACTACAAAGTGACAAAACGGATTCTTATCTAGCGTGCCCGTACTACGGTACGATATATAAGGAAAGTAACATGTGACCACGTTATATGATTCCAGCTAATCTTAGGGTTAACTAGGCAACTAAAACATGTAGAGCATTGGGAGGGATGAAATCCCAAGATCGTGCTTAACTATCCACCTCAATCATTATATGGGGAGTGAAGGATGGCCCCCACGGATATTGTTTAAATTCTTATTACTGGATGATAATATCCGACTATTATATTATACTATGTGGTCTATGCGATCTTAGTACGGTGACCTTAGTAGGGATTGTTGCATACTACTATATGATATACAGCGATTCTTGGCTCGGCTAGCCCCTGCTAGAATATGGTTTAATCTGAGAATTCCTATTATATGCGTAATACCTCTGGGGTAGCCCAGACTCCACCTAGTAAGTCGTATATATGATTAGCTGATTTTGTAACTGAGCTCGATTATGATTGTACCTTCTGTTAAATAGTTTAGGGACGTGGGCTATTATGGTGCGATGGTCTAACCCTTGTCCTTGTTTAGTTGTAGGGTTAGATTGTTGTATCACGGTAAGCTATAAACCAAAACTACTGTCACGACCCGCACCCGGAAGTTCGGGCACGAGTGCGTGGGTACGTCCAGCCTACGCCGCAGAGTCGGCGGTAGTACGCTGTCTAGGTCAATCCATCTAACTAGTCTAACTCATTCACAATTTAACATAGGCAAGATAATAATGAGAATAGAAACTTAAATTATGCAACTGGAATGAAAGTGACAACAATTCAAATGTTTAATACAGGAATTTCAAATGAAATCGGGGACAAACCCGATAAATAAGATAAGAACAAAAATAAAAGATAGCTACTAAAAGCTACTCAGCAGCAGGGGTCTCCTGGGTGGGTTCTGGCTCCTCATAGGTATCATCTGTACCCTCATAAGGACCATAATAGGTAGGGGCAAGATCCTCATCATCGCCTAAATCAACAGATCCAGTCAGGAAAGGAGCAAAGTACACAGTGCACAACAATGTTAAACTAAATATTTATGACAATTAAACATTGAATATCATGTTAAGGAAATTGCATAAAGAATGTCAATATCTCAGAGTCACAACTATAAATAGGAATATGAGAAAACAGAAGTAAATGAGCAGAGTGAAACTATCACAGTCAGCAAGAAGATAACATGACTAGAACTATCTGTATGAAACTTGTGTTTGTTTTTAGAATACTTAGTTGGCATGCAGGGGTTTATAAGGCTAATCCGGCCGTCATGAACGGCTATTAGTCACGAATAATCGAGATCCGGCTGATGGACAGTCGTGTACCAACAGCTATTATTCACGGCAAGGGGAAGGGTAAACTACATGCCTTTCAGTATTCTCCCACCCGACATGAAAATAAGACATGAATTCTAATATTCAAGACATGAAATATAGTATTCTAACTCTATGTGTAATCAACAAGAGTACTAGTGGAGCAGGAAATTTAATTATCACAATATAAAGATTAACTTGAAGTGCAGGTACTTGCCTGTTGTTTGGATCTGTTTAATTAGGTTCTTGGGAGAAATGTCCAGAGGTGAGTCCAAAAGCTGAAACAGACATTACCATCACTCTCAGAAGATATCAAATAGCTAGAAACACCTGTCCTTGGGTCCAATTTGGAGACAAGGGCAAAAACGGCAGTTTCGGGTCAAAACGGGGTCCGCCGTTGGGCCCGCTTTGCACCGAAAAACGTGTCCGGGTCAAAAGTCTCCAAATTCACCAAACTTAGTGTCAACAGGTCAGGAACGCTGATACGAACCCAACGGAACTTCCAGATTTGGATTCCGATGAGCCGAACACAAAATCGCCCGTCGAGCGGGGCCTGTGGGGCCCACGACACGCAATTTCGTCAACGTTCTCAGAATCGAACCAAACTTGACCCACAGGACCAGCGTATCGCTACGAGTCCGATGGCGCAAGTTTCGTCTCGATCCGACGAGTGTACACGAAATTAGGATAAATTGCCGAAAAGGCGGATACGGAGCGATGTCCACGGATACGCGTTGATTCCGGTGTGCACGCACACCCGAATCAGCTTCCGTGAAATCTCACACGTCCGTATCGACGCTGCGCACGTATCTGTGAAGACCGCACGCGACCAAGTCGTCCCGTTTGGCGGGACGTACTCGGTTCCGGGGTGAAACAGGATCTGGTTTTTTTCCTGTTTTTGGATCGCGGTGTGCGATCACCACAGGACGCGGTGCCCCGAACAGTTTGTCCGGACACCGAGAGGGTCATACAGGCTTCACAACGCAATTTGCAGAATTGGAAACGGAGCTACGAGGCGAAAGTTACGCGTACCTGAAGGGGACCCGAAAACAGGGTCGAAATCGTGTCCGTGTCGTGTCCGACACGACACGAAGAATCGGCTTAGGGTTAGGGTTTCGGCGAGTTTCTGGCCGTGGACGGCGGAGGACGGCGGCTGGACGGCCGGCGAGGGCGGGGGACTGGTCGCCGGAGCGAGGCGCGGCGTCCACAGGGCGACGGCGGCGCTAGGCGGCCGGCAGCGGCGGTGGAAGCTGCTGCTGCTGCTGGGGTCGACCGGAGGGCGGCTGCTGGCGGCTCCGGAGGGCGGAGACGGGAGGAGGAGGCGCTGGCGGTGCGGGGCTGGGCACGGCGGGGGTCGACGGCGAGGCGGCGAGGCGGCGCGTGGTGGCGGAGGCGGTGGCTAGGGTTAGGGCGAGGGAGTGGGGTTGTTCGCCGGGGTCGGGGGTATAAATAGGGGGAGTAGGCGGTTGCGGGGGCCGGCCAAGGCGGGGGCGAGGGGGACGTGGGCTGCGGGGAGCGGCGCAGAGCGCGGGGGGCGGCGCTGCGCGCGGAGGGCGGCCGGGGAAGTCGGGGATCGTGGGGGGAGACGGGGTCGCCGGCGGGTCGGGTTGCTGCGGCGGGTCGGGTTGGCTGACCCGACCCGACCCGACCCGATAAGGGGCTGGGCTGGGGACCGGGCTGGGCTGGGCTTCGGCCCACTGGGCCGGGCCGGCCCAGAAACGAAAATAAAATAAAAAAAAAACAAAAACAAAAATAAATAATTAATAATAATAATTAATAATAAATATAATTAGTTTAAATAATTAATTAATTAATAAAAATGGTTTTGAGGTATTTAAAAATAGGTCTGAGGCCCAGAAAAATCCAGAAAAATTACCCTAAGTCCAATTTTTCATTTTACACTCAAAAATGTTATTTTCATGACATTTTAATATTATTTATTGCCAATTAAAAATCATTTATAAATTAAAAGCCTTGATTTTAATTACAGAAAATTCACAGAAAATTCCAGAAAATTGGGAAAAATCCAAGATTTAATAATTTGAAAATTCAGGGGGTTTACAACCTACCCAACTTACAAAAATTTCGTCCTCGAAATTTAAGAATAACAGGGCACGAAAAGAAAAGGCCGAAAAAAAAAAAAACACCTCAGGGTTCAAAAAGATAGGGGTATCGCTCTCTAATCTCGTCTTCTCGCTCCCAGGTGGATTCGCCGGGAGAATGGTGCTTCCAAGCTACGCGAACCAGGGAGATAACCTGGTTCCGTAGGACTTTCTCCGAGCGATCCAGGATCTCCACGGGTTGCTCCTGGTAAGTCAGACTTGGGCCTACTTCGAGCTCTGAGTGATCCAAAATGTGACTGGGGTCTGACACATACTTCCTCAGCTGCGACACGTGGAAGACGTTATGTACTCCATCCAGAGAGGGTGGCAATGCCAGTCGGTATGCCACTTCTCCGATTTTCTCCTGTATGCCAAAAGGTCCGATGAATCTTGGGCTGAGTTTTCCACTCCTTCCGAACCTAATGGTGCCACGTGTCGGGGAAATCTTTAAGAATACCAGCTCTCCAACCTTTAATAAAGTCACAATCAAGTCTTAGTTCCATAAGCAAAATATTTAAATTGACTTGAATTTCATAAATTTAATTACCTCAAATTCCAAGGGCCTTCGGTGGCTATTTGCCCAATGTCGTTGCCTGTCTTGAGCCACTCGAAGTCTGTCCCTTATTTGCTTTACCTTCTCAGCTGAATCGATCACCATCTCTGGTCCCAGTAGGGCTCTTTCTCCAACGTCGTCCCATGATAGCGGGGTACGACATCTTCGGCCATACAGGGCTTCAAATGGAGTCATCTCGATACTGGCTTGGTAGCTGTTATTATAAGAGAACTCCACCAGATGTAAATAGTCTTCCCAGGATCCTCCAAAATCCAGAACACATGTACGGAGCATATCTTCAAGTGTCTGGATGGTACGTTCCGATTGTCCATCGGTTTGGGGATGATAAGCTGTGCTGAATTTGAGTTGAGTTCCCAAACTGGCTTGTAAGCTCTTCCAGAAGTGAGACGTGAACCTTGAATCTCTGTCGGAGACAATACTTACTGGAACTCCATGCAGCCTAACAATATGTCTGATATATAACTCTGCCAGCTTCTCTGTAGATAGCCCTACTTTGAATGGTAGAAAATGTGCAGACTTGGTCAGTCGATCTACTATCACCCAGATTGCATCCTTACCACTAGGTGTTCTTGGAAGACCGGAAACAAAATCCATTGTGATATGTTCCCACTTCCACTCCGGAATGGGTAGTGGTTGAAGCAATCCTCCAGGTCGTTGTCTTTCAGCCTTAACTTGCTGGCACACTAAACAACGAGATACGAACCTGGCTACTTCTCTTTTCATGCCATGCCACCAAACATGCGTCCTCAGGTCCTTGTACATCTTGTTGGCTCCTGGATGTATAGAGTACTGCGATCTGTGCGCCTCTTGCATAACTTCTTCTCTTATGTCTCCTTGAGGTACACATAATCTATCGCCATGCCTCAGCGATCCATCTTCATGAATTATGAACTCTTCTACTAATCCAGCTTGTACTTGACCTCGAAGGCTTCGCAGGCCTTCGTCTTGAAACTGAGTCTCCTTGATCTTGTCCATTAGAGTAGACTGAATCTGCAAGTTCATCATTTGGCCTTCTTTTCCTGGGATAATTACTTCAATACCCAGACTTTCCAAGTCCTCCAGCAGGTGTCTGTCCATAGTCAAGTACATCGCCATAGGATACCTGCTTAGAGCATCAGCAACTACATTTGCCTTCCCAGGGTGATATTGAAGAGTGATATCAAAGTCTTTCATTAGTTCCAGCCACCTTCTTTGCCTCATGTTTAGCTCTTTCTGGGTGAAGATATATTTTAGGCTTTTATGATCTGTAAATATTTCCACCCTTTCTCCATAAAGGTAATGCTTCCAAAGTTTAAGAGCAAAAATGACAGCTGCCAATTCTAAATCATGGGTTGGATAATTCTTTTCATGTGGTCGAAGCTGTCTAGAGGCATATGCTATTACTTTCTTATTCTGCTCCAATACACAACCTAGACCTTTTCCAGAAGCATCACTATAAATAGCGAAACCTCCGGTTCCAGAGGGTAAGGTCAGGATAGGAGCAGTAGTCAGCCTTTTCTTCAATTCCTCAAAAGCATGCTGACATTCTTCAGTCCAGGTGAACTCTTCATCCTTCCTTGTTAACTTTGTCATGGGTTCAGCAATCCTAGCAAAGTCCTTCACAAACTTCCGATAGTAACCAGCTAGTCCCAGGAAACTTCTAATCTCAGCTACAGAGTCTGGAGTGGGCCAGGATTCTACTGCAGCTATCTTCTTAGGGTCTACTGCTATTCCATCTCCAGTCACAACATGTCCCAAGAATTCTACTTTGTCTAGGAAGAAAGCACATTTGGATAATTTTCCATAAAGTTTTTCCTTCCTCAAAGTCTCCAATGCTAACCTCAAATGTTCTTCATGTTCTTCGGGAGTCTTGGAGTAGATCAAAATATCATCAATGAAGACCACTACAAATTTGTCTAGGTATGGCTGGAAAACTCTGTTCATTAAATTCATAAAAACTGCTGGAGCATTCGTCAACCCGAACGGCATCACTAGGAATTCGTAATGTCCGTTCCGGGTATTGAAAGCAGTTTTAGGGATGTCTTCTTTCCTTACCCTTACTTGGTGGTAACCAGACCTCAAATCAATCTTTGAAAACACCCGAGCTCCACTCAACTGATCAAATAAATCATCGATCCTGGGCAGGGGATACTTATTCTTAATTGTTAAGGCATTTAAGGCCCTATAGTCAATACACATTCTGGATGTTCCGTCCTTCTTGGGCACAAATAGTACTGGAGCTCCCCAAGGTGAGACACTAGACCTAATGAAACATTTGTCTTCTAGCTCTTTGATTTGTTCATTTAGTTCTATTATCTCATTCTTGTTGATTCTGTAGGGGTTCTGAGATACTGGTGCTGCTCCTGGCACTAAGTCAATGGAGAATTCAACTTCTCGGTCTGGGGGTAAGCCTGGGAGATCCTCAGGGAAGACATCTAGGTATTCAGAGAGGATAGGTGGCAACTCTTCTGTTACTAGGGCTCCACAAATTTTGTTATTACCCATTTCTCTAGAACCTCTAGCAAATTCAAATTCTGGCTTGCCAGGGGGTCTGAAGATTACACTGCCTCCGTGACAGTCTATTGTGGCATGATGTTGACTTAACCAATCCATACCCAGTATAATGTCAAAACTGGGCACTGGCATTACAAGTAGTCTAGCATACAGTTCTCTTCCACATAATGTAATAGGACAATTGTTACAGGCATCACTAACCGGGATGATTCCTCCACCGGTAATGATCTTATAACAATTCCTAAGGGGTTTAGTGATTAAGTTATGCTTCATAAGGAAATCTACTGACATGAATGAATGAGAAGCTCCAGAGTCAAATAAAGTAATAGCTGGTATTGAATTTATAAGCACGGAACCTGTGATCACGTCCGCTGTGGCCTCAGCTTCTTCCAGAGTCATTGCATAAGCACGGCCTTGCTGCGGTGCACCCCTCTGTTGCTGCTGGTGCTGAGCAAAGCGTTGTTGTTGAGTTGGAAGCGGGGGTCCCCTTTGTTGTGCTGCTGGGGGCCTGGCCTGGACTGGAGCCTTTGGTGCAGCTGGACGTCCTTGAGCAACAGGACAGTCCCTCAATTGATGTGCTGGGGAACCACAATAGAGGCAAGCACCTAGCCTCTTTCTGCAGTCTTGCCAAGTGTGGCCTGGTTTTTGGCAATAGTTGCAAGGGGGAGCTCGTTGGTTCTGTCCTTGAGCCTGGGGTGCTGGAGCTCGAGGGGGAGGACGCTGATTTTGCTGCGGAGCCCTCTGTTGTTGTTGTTGTTGAAAAGGGCGTTTGTTGGGTCCCGCATTTCCGGTATCTCTTTCTCGCTTCAGTTTGTGCCCCATGTCTCTCTCGACTCCTTGTGCCACGCTCAGGATTTCTTCATAGGTGCGAGCTCGGCTGGTGGTGACAGCAAGGCGGATATCCGGAGATAGCCCCTTCTTGAATCTTCGGGCTCTGTCCTCCGGGGTACGAACTATGTACTCCGCAAAGTGGCTTAACCTGCTAAATTCAGCAGTATATTCATCAACAGTCATGTTACCTTGTTCCAGTCTCTCGAATTGGCTTTCGAGAGCTTCCCGAGCCACTTCGGGATAAAATTTCTCCTTGAATAGCCTCTTGAAGTCCTCCCAGGTGACGTCGGGAGCAGATAGTTGGGGTTCATCTCTGAACCAGGTTCGAGCAATATCGAACAGTTGCAGGCTAGCGGATTCCACTTTGAGATCATCGGGAACCCGAGCAGTCTTCAGGAGTCTCTCGACATTCTCTATCCACTCATCAGCGTAGAGAATGCCCTCAGTTCCATAAAATTCCAGAGGCCTAAGGTTCTTGAAGTCTTTAGCACTCCCTGGCCTCTTGAGTGACGACTCCTGGGGTTTAAGAGCTTCTGAGAGGCTGGTCCGCAGAAGTGCCGTCTGTTCTTTCTGGGATTCCACTAATCCCTGGAATACTCCTATTAGCTGTGCCCCATCTAAGGTAACTGCCGGAACAGATGGGGGCGGCGGGAGTGCAAGAGTCTCGGGCACATTCGGCTCAGCTGGTTCTGATGTGCCTCCTACTGTGTTCCTGGTCTGGACCATTCTGAAAGATTAAGGGATAGGAAGATCAGAATAGAATACTTGGAAATCAAAGGCGATAGAAAAATTGAGCAGCAATGATATCAAGAATTGAAATAAGGACGCTATACTGTGAATGAGCTTTTCCTAGAATCCTCAATTTTATTCCATACCCTGTCCTAGGGTATTACCCTATTTAAGGATAGGACCTGCATGGGCCACCATAAAAACGTGTCACGACCCGCACCCGGAAGTTCGGGCACGAGTGCGTGGGTACGTCCAGCCTACGCCGCAGAGTCGGCGGTAGTACGCTGTCTAGGTCAATCCATCTAACTAGTCTAACTCATTCACAATTTAACATAGGCAAGATAATAATAAGAATAGAAACTTAAATTATGCAACTGGAATGAAAGTGACAACAATTCAAATGTTTAATACAGGAATTTCAAATGAAATCGGGGACAAACCTGATAAATAAGATAAGAACAGAAATAAAAGATAGCTACTAAAAGCTACTCAGCAGCAGGGGTCTCCTGGGTGGGTTCTGGCTCCTCATAGGTATCATCTGTACCCTCATAAGGACCATAATAGGTAGGGGCAAGATCCTCATCATCGCCTAAATCAACAGATCCAGTCAGGAAAGGAGCAAAGTACACAGTGCACAACAATGTTAAACTAAATATTTATGACAATTAAACATTGAATATCATGTTAAGGAAATTGCATAAAGAATGTCAATATCTCAGAGTCACAACTATAAATAGGAATATGAGAAAACAGAAGTAAATGAGCAGAGTGAAACTATCACAGTCAGCAAGAAGATAACATGACTAGAACTATCTGTATGAAACTTGTGTTTGTTTTTAGAATACTTAGTTGGCATGCAGGGATTTATAAGGCTAATCCGGCCGTCATGAACGGCTATTAGTCACGAATAATCGAGATCCGGCTGATGGACAGTCGTGTACCAACAGCTATTATTCACGGCAAGGGGAAGGGTAAACTACATGCCTTTCAGTATTCTCCCACCCGACATGAAAACAAGACATGAATTCCAATATTCAAGACATGAAATATAGTATTCTAACTCTACGTGTAATCAACAAGAGTACTAGTGGAGCAGGAAATTTAATTATCACAATATAAAGATTAACTTGAAGTGCAGGTACTTGCCTGTTGTTTGGATCTGTTTAATTAGGTTCTTGGGAGAAATGTCCAGAGGTGAGTCCAAAAGCTGAAACAGACATTACCATCACTCTCAGAAGATATCAAATAGCTAGAAACGCCTATCCTTGGGTCCAATTTGGAGACAAGGGCAAAAACGGCAGTTTCGGGTCAAAACGGGGTCCGCCGTTGGGCCCGCTTTGCACCGAAAAACGTGTCCGGGTCAAAAGTCTCCAAATTCACCAAACTTAGTGTCAACAGGTCAGGAACGCTGATACGAACCCAACGGAACTTCCAGATTTGGATTCCGATGAGCCGAACACAAAATCGCCCGTCGAGCGGGGCCTGTGGGGCCCACGACACGCGATTTCGTCAACGTTCTCAGAATCGAACCAAACTTGACCCACAGGACCAGCGTATCGCTACGAGTCCGATGGCGTAAGTTTCGTCTCGATCCGACGAGTGTACACGAAATTAGGGTGAATTGCCGAAAAGGCGGATACGGAGCGATGTCCGCGGATATGCGTTGATTCCGGTGTGCACGCACACCCGAATCAGCTTCCGTGAAATCTCACACGTCCGTATCGACGCTGCGCACGTATCTGTGAAGACCGCATGCGACCAAGTCGTCCCGTTTGGCGGGACGTACTCGGTTCCGGGGTAAAACATGATCTAGTTTTTTTCCTGTTTTTGGATCGCGGTGTGCGATCACCACAGGACGCGGTGCCCCGAACAGTTTGTCCGGACACCGAGAGGGTCATACAGGCTTCACAACGCAATTTGCAGAATTGGAAACGGAGCTACGAGGCGAAAGTTACGCGTACCTGAAGGGGACCCGAAAACAGGGTCGAAATCGTGTCCGTGTCGTGTCCGACACGACACGAAGAATCGGCTTAGGGTTAGGGTTTCGGCGAGTTTCTGGCCGTGGACGGCGGAGGACGGCGGCTGGACGGCCGGCGAGGGCGGGGGACTGGTCGCCGGAGCGAGGCGCGGCGTCCACAGGGCGACGGCGGCGCTAGGCGGCCGGCAGCGGCGGTGGAAGCTGCTGCTGCTGCTGGGGTCGACCGGAGGGCGGCTGCTGGCGGCTCCGGAGGGCGGAGACGGGAGGAGGAGGCGCTGGCGGTGCGGGGCTGGGCACGGCGGGGGTCGACGGCGAGGCGGCGAGGCGGCGCGTGGTGGCGGAGGCGGTGGCTAGGGTTAGGGCGAGGGAGTGGGGTTGTTCGCCGGGGTCGGGGGTATAAATAGGGGGAGTAGGCGGTTGCGGGGGCCGGCCAAGGCGGGGGCGAGGGGGACGTGGGCCGCGGGGAGCGGCGCAGAGCGTGGGGGGCGGCGCTGCGCGCGGAGGGCGGCCGGGGAAGTCGGGGATCGTGGGGGGAGACGGGGTCGCCGGCGGGTCGGGTTGCTGCGACGGGTCGGGTTGGCTGACCCGACCCGACCCGATAAGGGGCTGGGCTGGGGACCGGGCTGGGCTGGGCTTCGGCCCACTGGGCCGGGCCGGCCCAGAAACGAAAATAAAATAAAAAAAAAACAAAAACAAAAATAAATAATTAATAATAATAATTAATAATAAATATAATTAGTTTAAATAATTAATTAATTAATAAAAATGGTTTTGAGGTATTTAAAAATAGGTCTGAGGCCCAGAAAAATCCAGAAAAATTACCCTAAGTCCAATTTTTCATTTTACACTCAAAAATGTTATTTTCATGACATTTTAATATTATTTATTGCCAATTAAAAATCATTTATAAATTAAAAGCCTTGATTTTAATTACAGAAAATTCACAGAAAATTCCAGAAAATTGGGAAAAATCCAAGATTTAATAATTTGAAAATTCAGGGGGTTTACAACTACGAGGCATAACTATATATATATATATATATATATATATATATATATATATATATATATATATATATATATATATATATATATATATATATATATATATTATAACCTGGTTTTATTTCTTTATTCGTGCTTTATTTCTTCATTCGTGCTTCCTTTGTGGTACTTGCTATTTGGGATCTAACCCCACTGGTTTTGCATGGCCAGATTTAGATCCAATACCCGAGGATCAAACGTACATTCCCCTGAATAATGATGCACACCAGACAGATGGCCACTGAGGAAAACTAGTGGGTTTCTTCTTTCCTGCTCGTTATTGTACATTTTACTCATTTTGGACGTTTAGCCACCAGTACTTGTCAACCGTAAATCTAGACATTTAGTTTCCTTACATGATTGTAATTAATCCGACTGCAGTTGATTATTGTCATGTACTTTTGATACTCTACCAGTTTTCTTATTTTTGCATAGTCAGTTTCCAGAATATTATAGCAGGGCGTTTGAGACGCCTTACTTTCTTATCATATATGTTCTATGTTTACTGTTCTTACTTGACTGATTGAGACAATATATGTGTTGTGTGACCCTAAGTGACTTGCTTGTAGTATGCACCCCCTTGTCTAGTTACAGCCATGTCCGTCGTACGATATTCCATACCTTATACGAGGGAGCCAACCATGTCCGTCTCCGTATTCCGGTACTGGGACGTGACAAGGTTTTAGTGGTGGTCCATACAGGTATATATTTTCAGACTTGTGGGGTGTTACTGTCATAGGAGTCTCAATCAAATATGTCCCATTTGATATCTTATTCATCTTCCTTGGTACCAATGCTTGAACTGTTAAAACTGCTTATATCCTTGATCCTTTCCGTCCTGTTTTTGATATTTTTGTCCTTTTCTCTAGGGCTTCTTCAGTTGCTGGAGCAGCAGGCTTGGCAGGATAGGGTTCGCTTGGGCAACAACGAGAGGTAACACATGTTCAGAGTCAAATTCGAATATAGCCAGTAGTTGAACAAGCTGGCAACGGTGGAACCAAAAGTTGGACATGTTGAGCAAACAGCCCGTGAAATCCCCCTACCCCCAGTAGTACCGGTAGTACCAACGGTACTTGACACCCCGCATTACTGGAGATCCTCCGGGGAATAATGGCTATGCAGCAGCATCAAATGGCAGTGCAACACATCAGCAGTTTCAACAATAAGATCAGAATATCTTGTTGAGTCAGGGTTTACAGACGGCCCTGAAAAGAGGAGGAATGATTGATTCGGGGGCGTCGGTTAGATTTTTCTAACTTAATCTGAGATACTTTGACGGAAAGGAAGACGCCATCACAACAGATGCCTGGTTGCAAGATATTGAGGTTATTCTGGCAGCAGCAAGGGTTCCGACGGATGAACAAGTTGATCAAGTTTGATTACAGATTCAATACCTTGCCCGTGACTGGTGGACGTCAGTAGAGGTTAGCTTGAGGCATCCTATCTCCTAGGACAGTTTGAGGGCTTGATTCCGGGCCAAGTATTTTTGGAGTCGTAGTGCAGTATAAGCTCTAATAGAGATTTATCGATCTTAAGCAGGCCGGTAGGACTGTTAATGGATATGCAGTCGAGTTTTGTAGGCTTAGTAGATTCGCTCTGACTATGGTGACTACAGAGTCAGATAGAGAAATGAGGTTCCAACATGGACTTAATCTGGAGATTCTACAACTGGTAGAGAGGCACGACTACTAGACTTATTAAGAAGTACTGATAGTAGCTCAGAGGCACGAGCTTAGCATGCAGAGGATATCGACAAGGACTGGAGGCCATAAGAGGTCTCATGCTTAGAGCGGAGGAGGAGGTGGAGGAGTACCTCGGACATCAGCACCATCACCTGGCATTCGCATCCATAATTCAGCGCCAAGGAGGGTGGCAGTTTCAAGGGTGATAGTACCTGCTCGGCAACAGTCGAGGCAGCAACAACAGCAACAACGTCAGGGAGCACCAGTGGATTGCACTTGCTGTGGTAAGGGAGGCCACACTAGAGATGTGTGTAGGGCAGCCAATGGGTTGTGTATGAGTGTGGCAGTCCAAATCATCGGATTGCCAATTGTCCGATGATGCAGAGGCCAGGAGGGCCAGTACAATAGTTACCAGCACTGTCAGCGCCAAGGGTAGTCCAACAGAGAGGGCCATCAATAGCAGTGAGGCCATTAGCTCAGTATCCTCTACCAATGCAAGCTCAGATATACCAATAGCAGCAAAATCAACAACAGTGCCAACGGAGGCCACAACAATAATGTGTCTAAGGGAGGCAACAACGAGGAGCACAACAGGGCCAAGGACAAGCTTTCACTTTATCTCTGGAGGAGGCTTTGGCATCAGGCGACATGGTAGCAGGTAACATCTCTGTCGCATCTTTTCCTACTGTAGTATTGTTTGATTCTGGTATATCTTATTCATTTGTATCTGCACGATTTGTGATACATATTTGATTGGAGTTAGAGGCATTGCCAGAGAGGTTGAATATACCCACTCGTAATGGGCTCGTAGGAGTTAGTAGAGTATGTATAGCGTGTCCGGTCGTAGTGTGCGAGCATTTACTACCAACACGGTTGATCGAGTTCCCTATGGATAACTTTGATGTTATCTTAGGTATGGACTGGCTGAGAGACAGGCATGCTACGATAGATTTCCATAAGGGTAGAGTACTATTTAGTATCCCAGGCACGAAAGACTTTGTCTTTGAGAGATTTATAGAAGATCAGTATGAAGAGAGGATCGCAGCGACAGTGATAGCAGAAGAACAACTTTTCGAGATAGTCAAGAAGTTCTTATATGTCTTCCCAGAGGAACTTCCAGGGTACCTCCAGTAAGAGATGTAGAGTTTGCATAGAGTTGATTCCTGGAGCGGGACCAATATCTTGTAAAGTACACCAAATAGCACCATCAAAGCTAAACATACTCTACCAACATGTAGAAGAACTGAAGTTAAAGAAGTTTATTCTAGCCAGTGGATCACCTTGGGGAGTACCAGTGGTTCTAGTGAAGAAGAAGAAGAAGGATGGGTCATTACGGTTATGTATCGACAATAGACAGTTGAACGCAGTAACAGTAAAGAACAAGTATCCATTACAAAGGATCGATGATTTATTTGATCAACTGAGTAAAGCCAAGGTTTTCTTTAAGATCGATCTTCGATCAGGGTATCATCAAGTAAGAGTTCGGGAGTATGACATACCTAAGATAGCTCTTAGGTCACGATATGGATATTACAAATTCTTAGTTATGCCATTCAGACTGACTAATGCTCCAATAATATTTATGGATTTGATGAACCGTATTTTTATACTATATCTATATCAGTTCATGGTAGTTTTTATAGACGATATTCTATTCTATTACAGTAGCGTCGAGGAGTACGAAGAGCATCTTTGGAAGGTCTTACAGATTTTGAGGGATCACCAGTTATACGCAAAGCTCAGCAAGTATGAGTTTTGGTTGGATCATATATTATTTTTGGGTCACATCACTTGGGAGCAGGAGTAGCAGTAGATCCGAAGAAGGTTAAGGCCATAGAGAGTTGGACAGTTCCGAAGATAGTAGCTGAAGTGCATAGTTTCCTAGGATTGGCAGGATACTACAGAAGGTTCATGGTAGACATTGCAAGGATTTCGGTACCGATAACTCGATTAACGCACAAGGAGGCTAAGTTCGAATGGTCAGCAGAGTGCCAGACATCATTTGAAGAATTAAAGAAGAGATTGATTTCAGCTTCGATTCTCACGCTTCTAGTTGGTTCTGGAGGGTTTATAGTATATTATGACGCGTCAGGAAAATGACTGGGGTGTGTATTGATGCAACATAGAAGAGTGATAGCTTATGCATCACGGAAGCTTCTAGATCATGAGAAGAATTATCCGACTCGTGATTTGGAGTTGGCAGTGGTAGTATTTGCACTTAAGTTATGGAGGCACTACTTGTATGGTGATCTGGTAGAGATATTTACGGATCATAAGAGCTTAAAGTATGTATTCACTCGAAAGGACTTGAACATAAGGCAGAGGAGGTGGATAGAATTGATAAAGGACTATGATATGGAGCTCCAGTATCATCCAGGTAAGACAAATATGGTAGTAGATGCTCTTAGCAGGAGAGGTAGTACATTTATGTTGACATCATAACTGCATATCTTAGAAGATCTTTGAGAAATGGGGATCGAGATAGTACTTCCGCAAGATGTAAGAGTATTGGCTAGTTCACAGGTATAATCTACCATTATAGAGAGAATTAAGGTGGCTCAGGCAGAGGATCCGAAAGTTCAGAAGCTTCGGGCGGAATGTGAGTCTAGTCTTAGGAAAGAGTTGACGATTCATGAAGACGAAACTCTTAGGTTTGGAAATCGTCTCTGTGTACCAAGTAGAGATATCCGGCAAGAAGTAATAACCGAGGCTCATAATTCCCATTATTCAATTCATCCAGGAGGTATCAATATGTATCAAGACATCGAGCAACATTTTTGGTGGAATAGGATGAAGAGGGAGATAGCGTGATTCATTTTCCAGTATTTAGTATGTCAGCAAGTGAAGGCCGACCAGCAAAGACCGGCATAATTATTACATCCGCTTCCTATTCTGAAGTAAAAGTGGGAACATATCATGATGGAATTTATGATCGGTTTACTTAGATCCCCAACTGGTCATGATGCAGTTTGGATAATCGTAGATCGTCTCACAAAAGTAGCTCACTTTCTTCCTTTCCGACTAGAAAAATCCACAGAGCAGTTAGCAGAGATATACATATGACAGATAGTAAGACATCATGGTGTCCTAGTGAGTATCGTATCAGATCAGATCGAGATGCTCGGTTCACTTTAAATTTTTAGAAAAGCTTGCATCAGAGTTTAGGCACCAAGTTGAGATTCAGTACTGCCTACCATCCTCAAATGGACGGGCAATCAGAGAGAACTATCCAGACATTGGAAGATATGCTTCGAGCTTGTACTTTAAATTTTGGAGGGTCTTGGGAAGATCACCTTCATCTCGTTGAGTTCTCATACAACAATAGTTATCAAGCAAGTATTCAGATGGCACTCTTCGAAGCGTTATATGGGAGAAAGTATAAATCACTATTGGCATAGGATGATATAGGTGAGCAGAAGAAGTTAGGCCTAGAGATGATCACACAGATAGTAGAAGTTGTCAAGCAGATCAGAGAGCGACTTTGGGTTGTGCAAGATAGGTATCGGTATTGGACAGATCACATATAGGCCTTTAGAGTTTTGTATCAGCGATCACGTGTTCTTGCGGATTTCTCCAATATGTGGAGTCATTAGATTCAGGGTTCGCGGAAAGCTTAGTCCGTGATACATTATTCCGTTCAATATTCTTGAGCGGGTGGCGATGTTGCTTATCGTATTTTCCTTCCGCCTTCGCTATATGAGGCACACGATGTATTTCATGTGTCTCAATTGCGTAGGTATATCCCAGATCTGAGTCATATTTTCGACCATTCTGAGCTAGTCATTGGTACTGACTTGTCTTACGAGGAACAACTCGTATCCATTTTGGACCGAAGGGAGAATGTGCTCAAGAATCGAACTATCCATCTTATCCGGATTGCTTGGGGTCATCACTCTTTTGGAGAGTCGATGTGGGAGTGAGGGGACGGTATTCAGTCTCGGTATTCGCATATGTTTGGCACAGAATGTATATTCGTTCTTATGCCTTCGTATCTCGAATCTTGTGATTCGCTTACCCATGCTACGTGACACTATTTTTCTTTATTATATGCTTGAATTTGATTGCATGTATATATATGCTTGTAGTTTGTGTAGTGCTCGTTCTGATTTCTCTAGCTAGCCTTGGGCTAAAATTTCGAGGACAATTTTTTTAAGGTGGGTAGAGATGTCACTCCCTGTTCCTAATATATGTATTTAGAACATATTATTTTTTCTATTTATATCATTTATTGCTTGCATGGTAATTATATTGCATATCATGGAGACTAGACCCATTCCTTGGTTCAATTAGACTTATGGTTTAATTGTTGGGTTGATTTGGTCATGAGCGAACCCATGGTCTAAACCTCAACCCTAGCATATATAAGTCAACCCCTTTCTCTCTCTTCCCTTATTCTCTTATTTTTTTTCTCTTCCTTCATTTAGGCAAGTACACCTTGCATTACATGAAGAAACCTCCTGATTTTTGATTCTTGATTTTCTTATATTTTATTTAGTCTACTATGTGCTCATGATGATTCTAAATACTTTTAGTAATTGGGGTTTTCGGTTTCAATGGGTAGATTTGAGAAGATCTACATTCTAAGTTTATGTTTTTTATGGGTTCCTTGATTATTGGTGGTTTTGATCTACTAAAAGATGATATTTTCGAAAAATAATTTTTGGGATGGATGGAGCACTTTATTTCGAGCATTTTGGCTTTTGGTTCACTTGATTCAGAGTTAAAATAAAGTTTTATAAAAAAAAATTCTCGGTTTTTGGAGTTCTTGTCATGGCTGAACTTGCTGTCTGGAGAAGATGAAGTTCTCATACGGCCAGTGCTATATGCGGCTGAGAGTACCATGCGGCATGATCCTTATGCAGCCTGGACACCTACCGCATATCCGACCAGCATGCATCCATCTTGTTGGAAGCATGACTGATTATTACACAAGTGTTCTGAAGATAATCCTTGAACTCCTTGTGTCTCACTCGCTAAACGAATAAGAAATTTGCTAAGTCCCATAACGTCTCATGCGGCCTTGACCCATATGCGGCAAGCAGACCTATGCGGCCTTGACTCATATGCGACAGCAACCTCTATGCGGCACCTGTCAGATACGACATTGACTCTATGCGTCCTTGACCCTATGCGGCCCTATGTGCATGATTTGTTGATTTTCTTGGTTTGATGTTTTATTGGATTTTTTGATTCTAAGTGTAAGATTGATGATTGGAATACATGAGAACTGATTGACCATGTGTTGAACCTGACTATATGCTTGACCCGACTATGAATAGAGATAGACCATACGACCAAGTGGCTATGACTACCTATGTGCCTGACTCGACCTACGTGTTGGTATGTGCTAGAACTTATGTGATTTACCAATGATTGGTAACTGGACTATTGGTATCTGTGCTGATACACTTACTACGTACTATGTGTTCCTGCGTGCTAAGTATTTCTACGTGATTATATTACATATTTTATACTGAGGTGTACCTACGTGCTAAGCGACATATGATGTAATAAATTCCTCCAGTATGGACATGATAGCTGGTCAATAACCAAGCATGGATAGGATTTGCTTGACTGTTGCATCACGCTGCAGTGAATCCAAATTGAACTACAAAGTGACAAAGCAGATTCATATCTAGCCATGTGATTCCAGCTAACCTTAGGGTTAACTAGGCACCTAAAATATGTAGAGCATTGGGAGGGATAAAATCTCGAGATCATGCTTAACTAGCCACCCTCAACCATTATATGAGGAGTGAAGGCGGCCCCATGAATATTATTTAAATTCTCATTAGTGGATGACAATATTCGACTATTATATTATACTATATGTTCTCTGCGATCTTCGCATGATGGTCTTAGGAGGGACCGGTGCATACTACTATGTGCTATATGGCAATTGTTGGCTCAGCTAATCCCTGCTTGAACATGGTTCGATCTGAGAATTCTTATTATATGCATAATACCTTTGGGATAATCTAGACTCTACCTAGTAAGCCGTACAAGTGATTGGCCAATTTTGTTACTGAGCTTGATTGTGACTGTACCTTCTGTTAAATAGTTTAGGAATGTGGGCTATCATGGTGTGATGGTCTAACCCTTATTCTTGTTTGGTTGTAGGGTTAGATTATTGTATCACAGTAGGCAATGAACTAAAACTATAAGATAGAACTATATATATATATATATATATATATTATAACCTGGTTTTATTTCTTCATTCGTGCTTCCTTTGTGGTACTTGCTATTTGGGGTCTAATTCCACTGATTTTGCATGGCCAGGTTTAGAGCCAACACCCGAGGATCAAGCATACTTTTTTCTGAACAATAGCGCACACCAGACGGATGGCCACTGACGGAAACCAGTAGATTTCTTCTTTCCTGCTTGTTTTTGCACATTTTACTCATTTTGAGCGTTTAGTCATCGGCACTTGTTAGTCGTAAATCTAAAAATTTAGTTTTCTTACATGATTATAATTAATCAAACTGCAACTGATTATGGTCATGTACTTTTGATACTCTGCCAGCTTTTTTATTTTTGCACAGCTAGTTTTTAGAATATTATGGCAGGATGTTTGGGACGCCTTACTTTTTTATCATATATGTTCTATGTTTAACATTCTTACTTGACTGTTTGAGACAATAGATGTGCTGTGTGACCCTAAGTGACTTGCTTGTAGTATGCACTCCCTTGTCTAGTTACAACCGTGACCACCGTACGACGTTCTATACTTTGTACGGGGGAGCTGGCCATGTCCGTCTCCATATTCCGGTACTGGGGTGTGACACGTTCATTCGAATATCTTTAAAGCTAAGTAGAGTTATATTAGATCTACTAGAGAATAATGTATTTTGAATGACTAAGTGTGTTCCATTTGGCAACACAATATCGACCTTACCATAACCTTCTATAATCTGTACGGGTCCAGCAATGATGTTCACCTTGGCACTGTTTGAATCATATGTTATGAAAAACTTCCTAGTTTTTAATATAGTGTGAGTTGTTGTACTATCTATCAATCATATGCCATCATCATTGTCTATACCTTTCAAAAGCAAAAATTAATAATATAATAATATGCTACTAAATGTGTTAAACTTGGCATATTGCCAATTATTATAACTTGATCTAAATCTAAATGAAACCGATTCAAAAAAATTAAACTACCTAGACTATTGATCATATAATGATCAATTTATTCAAAGTGGAAAGTAAATAAACTTAGATAAACATACAATAACTATTCATTGACTTCGCCTATCATGACGTTAAACTGGTCTTCCAAAATTGTGTTTCCATCCTTATCTTGGAAGAAATCATTAAAATTTATTTGTATTGTACCCTCCATGAGATTAGTCTCCACACCCTTTGAGGCTTCATACTCATCCACTTTCTTTTGTGAGGTTCGACAATTTCGCATCCAATGACCAGATCTTACATAACGTTTGTAAATATCAGTTGGAGCAGCTAGATTGGAAATTTGGGCATTATTTCTTCGAGGATTAAATCCCTTATTTTTGAACTGTGTATCATTTCTTGGACCCAGATTATAGCTATTTATTTGGCTTCCACGGCGTACATGCCCTTTACCTCTATGATTTTCTCGACCCCTAGTATTGGTTATATTTTTTTGAGCACTAGTCGAATTTACTTCAACTAAAATTGGTACAGACCCAGTTGGTCTACTAGTGTAGTTTTTGATTAATAACTCATTATTTTTTTAGCGAAGTAAGACAACAATAAGTTCGGAATACTTCTTAAAATTTCTCTTCCTATACGTCTATTGTAGGGTCATATTAGTTGCATAAAATGTGATAAATATTTTCTCTAGCATGGAATGCTCTGTCACTTCTTTACCACATAACTTCAATTATGAAGTAATCATGTTTTATAATCTACGTTTCTAAGATTATAAAACATGATCATATCTCTCAGCTAGAGAATTTTATAGCACCAAGGGTTCATTGACAATTAAGTGTACTCAGCCTTGAGATCATAATGAATATGATGTCTTAGGAAAATTAAAGCCTTCCATTTATCTTGTGTAGATATTGGCTTATCATCCACAATTGCGTCACCTAAGCTTTTGGCTTGAAGGTGAAATTCAACATCCAATCTCTAGTTGAGAAAGTTCTGGCCTTCTAAGTTTTGAGGCTTGAAAGCATGCTTTGTGAGGCTCGACATATTGTTGTATAAGATCAATAATAACAAGTTAACATAAGAACTTGGTAAATCACCAAACAATTCATGTTTATGGTGTATGCTTCAAACAATGATGTTTCAGAAGTCTATTTATACCAAACAATTCTTGTTCATAGTATGCTTCGAACAATAATTATGTTCAAGAAGTCTTTTAAAAACACCACATATGGTATACTTCGACAATGATGTTCTAGAAGTCTTATATATATATACCAAACAATTCATGTTCATGGTCATCATATCTCTGATGGTTTTGATCTGAATGTATTAACATATATAAAAGAAAGAAAGAAACAAAGAATAACTCCAGCATTCTCTCCGAGAGATCTATATGCGATTAACATCGGAGTGCTATCAGAGTTAACTAAAAGAAGTGATATGAATGGATAAAAATTATTCTTTTTGCCTAGCGGTATGCTAAAAGATGTATAAACATCAATATCAGGCTGCACCTAGGATATGCATATATAGAAAAAAATAAACATAAATAACCATACATATTACCGAAGTGGAGAATCCGTAAATGACGGCTTCACTGAGATGCTCTCGCTTATTTTCTCCCGTTAGAGATTCATGCTGATAACGTGTTAGAATAAACGCAGAAGAAGGAAAAAAAAAATAGGAGAGAATATCTCTTATTGGTGTAATCACATAGTGGAAGGCAAAGGCCTTATTTATACAACCCAATGAAGGTGTAATACTAATCTCTAACCAATGTGGAACTAAAATACAAAGTGGAAATCCAACCCTTTAGTAACCCACGTTATAACAGTAGATTTATAAATTCGGAATCGGTTGAGTTTGAAGACTAAAATGAATTAAACTTTTAACTTTGGATTAACACATCTTCTTTTGAGGAAAATTCTAGGCTAATTAGAGAGTGTTTATTAGGTAGTTAGTTGTAACTAACTTGCTTCTAGATAATTCTAAATTACTTAAGAATGGACCTAATTAACTAAATGGTCCAAATTAATTTACTATATGTTCTTGGGCCAAACTTGGGCCCAAGTTTCCTAGCCTATATATTGTAATGCCCCGCTCCGAACGGTTACTTATGGAACACTACGCTGCTTCGACTCGGTTGAGAATCGAGTCTCGGAGAAACCTTACCGAATCAACACGGACGAAGTGAAATGAACCCTTCGAATTAATCGAACGGCTTCTATTGAAATAAGTCCAAGAGTTTTGTTGGTTGCTTTGCTTCTTGGTTTTGTGTTGCTTTGTGTTTTGAGTTGCTTTCGATGACTTGGTTTTCATGATTTCGCTTTCTCGCTTGCGCGTTCTTTTGAATCGTAAGGGAAAGAGATTGAAGTATGCTAACCAAGTATTGTTGCATTTTTAGGACGCATAACCAAGGAGTGAACGTCGCTTAGGCTTCCCCATCCCCTCGTTCGGTTCATTAGGTGAGTGGCTTAGGCCCTTCGATGAATCCTTTAGTCTGTATGCCTAAATAAAGAATCTCTAGTTCACTTGAAATTATGTTGCCTCACTAAAAAGATAAGCTAAAGATAAAAGAAAAGTATTGCATGCTTCGTGTATTGAACTGCTACCTTACTAGTTGCTTATTGTCCCTTGTATGCTGTGCCTCGAGTATTATAGCTGGAAAACTCTGGACATGATCTAGAAAAGAGAAAAAGAGAAAAGAGAAAAGAAGAGATAGACTTGCTTGCTCATTGTTCATCAGTTGCATGATAGCATATTTTCTGATAGGAGCTTGCATTCATGCATTTGGTCAGGACAACTTGTGCACAAGGATTATCTCTCGGGCGGTCCCTGGGGCACTGGGGATCGTTCGGCCGGAAAGAGATCTAGATACCCTGAGGCGTGAACGTCCTTACTTACGGGAGGGTAGACTCGTCCATTAGTGAGATGGGCTTGTACGTCCCAACTGCTAATCCCGTGGAGGGGACCATCATATAGTTAGGGCGCATGCTAGGTTTACCTTCTTGCATACCTAACAAATTGATGCCTACTTTTCGATTTATAAGTTATTCATATGCAATATTGTGGCTAACTTGTGTGTCTGCTGCAGGGATAACCGCTCGGCCGTGGGTAAGAAATATCATATGCACTTGCTTTATATTGTCTATGTTTCCTAGCATGAATTGTTAAAAAGAAACTAGACAACCAGAAAGACCACTTAATAATGCTAGCTTTATATGCTTACTTAGTGTGGATTTCTAAGGTGAGTTTGGCCACGGTCGCTCACCAGTACATGTGGTAGTACTGACCCACGTTTGTGGGCAAATATCCAGGTACTGGAAGCGAGAGTTTGGCAAGCATCCTCAACCTGAATCAGCGTGTGCGCACCCTTCCTTAGGATTGTGTTCGTGCTGCTTCTTCCGCTGCTTACCTCTCCTGTGGGCTACTTCCTCTTCTGCTAGATGTTTTGCTATTTTGGTCCTACTACAAGGGCATAATGTAAATGGGCGTTGTGGCTAGTTTTGGGAATGTGAAAAGAGTTGTAAGCCTTCTAAGGCATATTTTTGTAACTCAGCCAAGCAAACACTTTGTAATCCAAATCTTCAGTATTCAATAAAAGAAAATATTTTGTGTGCTATCAAATGTGTTCAACTTTGGTTCTCTGCGTTTTACTCTGTGCCTATATATGTATATTTTGTCTAACTTGTCTTGTGCAGGTACGTTGCCTGGTGCAAGCGCAACTTAGGCTTGCACGGCATCGCGCCCAAGCGAGGACGAACGGTTTCGTAGGGACCAAGCGAGGACGAATGGTTCCGTAGGGACCAAGCGAGGACGATAGGCCCTACGGGATCGGCCCTTGCGGGATCGGAGCGCGACAGGTGGTATCAGAGCATGGCTTTACGTCCTTGGCCTCTTCAAACATCGTCTTCGAAAAGGATATAAGTTTTCAAGCGATTTCAAAAGTTCCGAATTTCGAAAATTGATTTCGAATCTATAAGAAGTAAATCGAGTGAGAAAGGTCCCTAAGAGTATGAAAACCCAACGTCCCATGCAATAAGTCTATAATACGTTATGAGACTAATGCAAGCTACTCTCTTTTGCAGCAAAGATGACAAGAACAGGTGCTGGTAACCCTGAGTCATCGCGCGCAGCTAGCGTGAGCGATGATCAAATGGATAGATTGATTGCAATGTTACAGAATCAAAATGATCGTCATGCTGCGCAATAAGAACGATTCGAGGCTCAGCAGCAACGAGCTGATGCTAGAGCCTTGGCACAACAAAAGCAGCTTGACTCCCTGACGCAGATAGTGACAACACTAGCAGCGAACAGTGGTGCATCTGGCACCGCCGCAACACCTGTGACTGCCCCGACCATGCCTCAAGGTGCAGGATTAGCAGAAACAAACGAGCCTCCTCGCGCGGCCGGAAAGTCTACCTTTAAAGGCGCTGAGTTCCTGAAGTTGAACCCTCCAGAGTTTGAAGGCAGGACCACGCCGGATAAGGTGATGGACTGGGTCGCAAAGATGGAGAGCTTGTTTAGCTTTGCCTCAATACCTGCGAACAAGAGGGTGGCGTGCGCAGATATGCAGTTGCGGTTACGAGCACACGACTGGTGGGAAGTCAAGAAAGCAGACCTCGCCACCAAACATCAGGATGGTAGGATTACTTGGGGAATGTTCAAGAAAGCATTCCTTGCGCATTACCTCCCGCCAGCTGTCAGGCAAAGAAAAGAAGACGAGTTTACCGAGCTTAAGCAAGGGAGCATGTCTGTCGAAGATTATGAGTCAGAATTCTCCAAACTTGCTAAGTTCGCTAGCTCGATGATTCCCGATGAGGCAGCTCGCACACATCGGTTCATAAAAGGCTTAAACGATAATCTAAGAAAAGATGTTATGAATCGGGAGTGCAAAACCTATATACAAGCCTTTGAGGCAGCCGTGCAGAATGAGCAGTTCACTCCGCAAAATGCTCCAAAAAGGACACCGGCTCCTCGAAACCCTCCTGCTAAAAGATACCATGATGGAGAAAAGAAAACAACGGGCGAGCGGCGCCCAGGTCCTATATGCATTTACTGCCACAAACCAGGCCATACCATAGATATTTGTCGTGGTGCAAATAATGAGTGTTATAACTGCGGAGAAAAAGGGCATCAGGCAGTGAACTGCCAAAACAAGAGGGTTCCGCCGCCATACCCGAATGGAAACAACAAGACTGCTCGGGTTGAGACTCAGACCCCTTCGGGTCCTGCTCTGGAACCAACTGATCAGATAAGAAGGCCTAGAGTGTATCAGTTGAATATTGAGCGTGATGAGAGCGGACACGATGTTGGTGAGTCTTATTCCTTTGAATTCTTGATGCTTGATCCTCGCCTCCTTGATTTCTTAAGTTTCGTGGACGAAACTTCTTC
Source organism: Iris macrosiphon (assembly GCA_036927795.1). NCBI lineage: Eukaryota > Viridiplantae > Streptophyta > Magnoliopsida > Asparagales > Iridaceae > Iris > Iris macrosiphon. The sequence goes on along the minus strand of JAYESA010000018.1, from coordinate 27,194,973 downwards.
TCAGTGGGGTAGTATGTAATGCCCCGCTCCGAACGGTTACTTATGGAACACTATGCTGCTTCGACTCGGTTGAGAATCGAGTCTCGGGGAAACCTTACCGAATCAACACGGACGAAGTGAAATGAACCCTTCGAATTAATCGAACGACTTCTATTGAAATAAGTCCAAGAGTTTTGTTGGTTGCTTTGCTTCTTGGTTTTGTGTTGCTTTGTGTTTTGAGTTGCTTTCGATGACTTAGTTTTCATGATTTCGCTTTCTCGCTTGTGCGTTCTTTCGAATCGTAAGGGAAAGAGATTGAAGTATGCTAACCAAGTATTGTTGCATTTTCAGGACGCATAACCAAGGAGTGAACGTCGCTTAGGCTTCCCCATCCCCTCGTCCGGTTCATTAGGTGAGTGGCTTAGGCCCTTCGATGAATCCTTTAGTCTGCATGCCTAAATAAAGAATCTCTAGTTCACTTGAAATTATGTTGCCTCACTAAAAAGATAAGCTAAAGATAAAAGAAAAGTATTGCATGCTTCGTGTATTGAACTGCTACCTTACTAGTTGCTTATTGTCCCTTGTATGCTGTGCCTCGAGTATTATAGCTGGAAAACTCTGGACATGATCTAGAAAAGAGAAAAAGAGAAAAGAGAAAAGAAGAGATAGACTTGCTTGCTCATTGTTCATCAGTTGCATGATAGCATATTTTCTGATAGGAGCTTGCATTCATGCATTTGGTCAGGACAACTTGTGCACAAGGATTATCTCTCGGGCGGTCCCTGGGGCACTGGGGATCGTTCGGCCGGAAAGAGATCTAGATACCCTGAGGCATGAACGTCCTTACTTACGGGAGGGTAGACTCGTCCATTAGTGAGATGGGCTTGTACGTCCCAACTGCTAATCCCGTGGAGGGGACCATCATATAGTTAGGGCGCATGCTAGGTTTACCTTCTTGCATACCTAACAAATTGATGCCTACTTTTCGATTTATAAGTTATTCATATGCAATATTGTGGCTAACTTGTGTGTCTGCTGCAGGGATAACCGCTCGGCCGTGGGTAAGAAATATCATATGCACTTGCTTTATATTGTCTATGTTTCCTAGCATGAATTGTTAAAAAGAAACTAGACAACCAGAAAGACCACTTAATAATGCTAGCTTTATATGCTTACTTAGTGTGGATTTCTAAGGTGAGTTTGGCCACGGTCGCTCACCAGTACATGTGGTAGTACTGACCCACGTTTGTGGGCAAATATCCAGGTACTGGAAGCGAGAGTTTGGCAAGCATCCTCAACCTGAATCAGCGTGTGCGCACCCTTCCTTAGGATTGTGTTCGTGCTGCTTCTTCCGCTGCTTACCTCTCCTGTGGGCTACTTCCTCTTCTGCTAGATGTTTTGCTATTTTGGTCCTACTACAAGGGCATAATGTAAATGGGCGTTGTGGCTAGTTTTGGGAATGTGAAAAGAGTTGTAAGCCTTCTAAGGCATATTTTTGTAACTCAGCCAAGCAAACACTTTGTAATCCAAATCTTCAGTATTCAATAAAAGAAAATATTTTGTGTGCTATCAAATGTGTTCAACTTTGGTTCTCTGCGTTTTACTCTGTGCCTATATATGTATATTTTGTCTAACTTGTCTTGTGCAGGTACGTTGCCTGGTGCAAGCGCAACTTAGGCTTGCACGACATCGCGCTCAAGCGAGGACGAACGGTTCCGTAGGGACCAAGCGAGGACGAATGGTTCCGTAGGGACCAAGCGAGGACGATAGGCCCTACGGGATCGGCCCTTGCGGGATCGGGGCGCGACATATATATCCCTCTCATTTGTTAGTTACTCATTACAAATCAAATCCAAAGCCCAAATCCAATATACTATCAACCCAACCTATTTCCAAATAACCCAATTCCTGTGTTAGACCTTTGTGTCTATGTCCAATCTATTCCATGTCCAGATCCAAGATCCCGTGTTAGCCTATGTCGGCATCGGGTCTGACCCCGGGTGTCCACACAACATTTGTGTACGATACATTCCACAAAAAAAATTATACAAATCTAATAGTACAAAACCTTTCATGTGTCCGTCTCGACACAACCAAAAACCAAATCGAAATAGATCTTGTGTTCGTCAGAACCCTAAATCTAGATCTCGAGCCTCTCCTCGAGCAGCCTTGGAGAATGGACGAATGGAAGCTTAACTCCCCAGGAAGCACTTTATGACGCTTCTCGTGATTTGATTGATTGATTTATTCCTTTTTTACATGTAGAGGAAGGGGCATTCGTTTTGAGGAAAATAAAAATAAGTTTACTCTACCCTCTTTTACTTTTCAAAATAGATTCACTAATCTAAAGAAAAACAAAAAAAGAATTCCATTAAAATTTATTTTTATTGACTAATCAAAACTACCCTCCAGGATTTATAATTGTCTCAAAAGGTCCAATATATATACATTATTGGACCTGTGAACCCCAGTCCCACCAGATCCTGCCACCAGGCCGCTCCCAACTGCCCCTCTGTCGCTGATGGTGAGCACCAAAATGGCACCGTTCTCCATAGGTTTTCTGCCGCCATCCTTTCATTTAGAAGCTGATCTCTGGCCCCGATGTAGTCCAATTTTACGAGCTTGAATCCCCTAGTCCCGCCCTTGGCCAGAGCCCTCTCCACTATAGTAGCCGGATCCCTTCAGGCCCTCCCGTAACCGTCTCGTCTTCTGCTCAGGTGAATTCTTTTCCACTAACCTGTTTCTTTCACTCTTCTCCCTGTCTCTCTTTCCTTTCTCCTTTGTTAAGGGAATAAAGGATGTTACTAGTTTTTCTCTCTCTTATTGTCTTCTTTTATTAAGTTTGGTTTAGTTTTTTTTGGCCCAATAAAAATGTGAGTAAACAAATAGTTTGTTGGAATCTTTACAGTATAGTTAGTGTATATTGACTATTGACTTTGCATCAAATGATATCAGATTCTGAATCTTGCTTGATATTGATTTCCGAATCATGGGGAGAAAAAATACCAAGTAGATATGTGGTCAATGCTTTTGCAGTCTGAATCATAATCTGACATACACCTCAAATATGCTCGAGCCTAACCAGTCCAAATCTAAACCTTAGCCTATCACATATTAAAAATGGTATTTCAAACACATGTAGATGCTAGGATCACTAACATATGTTTATATTTTTTTCTCTTGTTGCAGGTTTCATGTTCATGACAACATTCAGTATCACATTTTATGGTTGCATTTATTGTATTTCTTTATATAGCTTTATTTTGTATTGTGGGATATTTGTCTGGTTGTACTTGGAGATTAGGTTTCGGAGATAGCGTTGGATCAAATGACAGATTTTATAAGACTTGGAGATTAGAATAGAATTGATGTATGAAATTGAAGATTATTTATATGGTTATTATATCGGATTTGTCTTCGGATATCTTGCTCTGTATGATGTTCTAAAACCATATTATTGGAATGGTGATCTCGTGCTTATGTGTTGGGTTATCATTTCATGTTTTTATAGTTTATTTGATTAAGCAAGATTGATAGTTATTGAGATTTGACGACTATTGAGGTTTGGAACATCTAACTACCAATGATACTACGGCATATACTGGGCGTTCACAAATCGTGTCCAAATCAACCGGGCGCGGGACGTGACAGGAGCATGACAATATATAAAGACAACGTCGCATGCATTAAGTAGATAAAAAAGTACTACATCAAGGAAGATAATACCAAGTACATTGAAATTAAAATTTTCTTCTCACATCAACAATAACAGTAGCAAAAGCATATACGATACCAAGACAACTTGGTCGACATATTCACAAAGTCGCTGCCAAAGTCAAATTTCCAGAAGATCATTTATGATATCAAATTACGGAGGCTCTCTTAATTACAAGGCTCATAGTTTAAAATAATTTCAAAATCAGGAGGAATATCCACAAGTATACTCACTTGGCCTTAATGTACATTATTTGGGCATTTTCTCACTAGATTTTGTGAACCAAGATTTGTTGAAGTCTATCTACATATGTATATCCCATAAACTCGTGTTAGCCTGTTGCCTGAAGACTAATTTTGATCATCCTTGAAGATTGATTATTGAGTTGTGTACACTCAATGATGAGTGTTGCAGCTAGTTGTAATTACCTATTTGATGATTGTTCTAACCAATAATAAAGATATAGTTATCTCTTTTATAATATTGTAAATATACTATTGTATTCCGTTGTTAAGCCATCATGCAATTATAAATAGAAGCCTATGGAGAACCCTTTAAGGATTCAGCTAATATAGAATTTATTTCTCTGCCTATCTCAAATCTTTTAGTCAAGAAATTGACTACAACAATAATGCATTTTTTAGAATGTAGTAAAATACTCGGATTGATATGACATGATTCGGATCCAAACTTATTATTTGAGTTTCAAGGTAATATATAGAGTATAATATCTATATAGAGAACACAGACATAGCCCAACCTTTTAGGAGTACAATCTTGATCCAAAACTTGGATATATAAGACTAATGGATCCGTATTTAGGACTAGCATTACTCGATCATGCGTCCAAATATATATATCCAAGATGACAAACTTAGGAGATGAAATAAAGAAACAAGTATTTGGGTCCTATTCTTAGTTCCAAATTTTTTTAATTGTAATAGAAATTTGATTATCTTTTAAAAATAGAAATATAATAACATCATAGCATTTTACGAACTACCGGTCATTCCTCTTCACACGCGTTTCTCCCGCATTTCTCATTCCTCCCTTCCCCTCCTCAACAATATCCCTATTCAACAAAAAAAACCCCTAATTTCTCCATTTGGTCAGAATTTGTTTTCTACCAAATAGAGAAATTAAAGAATACCAACTTCGTATTTCCTTCCTCCGGAGGCTCTGATCGAAGAAAAAATCATTCTTGGTGGAGAAAAAGGTTTTTTTTTAGCGGGTTGATGGGCATTTTTGGTGGATTTTGTGTGTTGGTGGATGGAGAGCATCTATGACATAAAAAAAGATTGGAACTTGAATAATGGGTTTGAGAAAGTTCAGTTTTTTTGTCATATTTTTGGGGCTATTTCATGTTTTGGTGGTGAAAGGTTTGGCGGGAAGGCATGGTGCGGATGGTTTTTTGTTGGGTTATCACCACTTGATGGATGATGAGAAGGTATTAATGATTTTGCTAATTTTCTTTTTATGTGGATTTGAAAGTTTTCATTGTTATAAAGATGCGCATGTTTCAATATATGAATAAGTTTGAACACAATATTTCAATAAAAATAAGTTTGATGGTTCAATAATGCCATATGGTACGATATGTAGATATGTATAAATTGTAAACTAATGCTCGTTATGAGCAATTGGTGTACGGCATGAAGAGGAAAAAATGGTTCCTTATATGTCATAATATGCATGTTACATATTACAAATGCGCGTGAATTCTTGGATATAATTAGAACACAGACACGTGAGGAAGGTGTGATATGAAGAGAAAAACGGTTCCTAATATGTCATAGTAGGATTTTTTTTCTTGTGACATATAACATATGCCCATAAAATCTAGCACATAGTTTGAATGCGACAAATGAGGAAGGATGATATCAAGAGAAAATTCGTTCATAATATGACCTAGCAGGAATTTTCAACTTGTGAGGAGGGGCGTGATATCTAGAGAAAAATGGTTCCTAATAATGTCATAGTAGGAATTTTTCGTTTGAAACATATCACATACGACCATAAATTCTCGAACATAATTAGAATGCAACATGTCACATGTGTCCGTGCATCCAATGTGCTGCCAATAGTACAAGGGCTAGATTAATTAGAATATGATACATGCCCGTCGTAACAGAAAATTTCATGGTATGGTGTAATACTAACTGACTCCCCTTATAGTATTTTCATGAATACGCTTACTCACAATGAAGTTTCTCTAAATTGTGAGGGTACTAAAATTATTATGTGGTTGGGCACATATTCTATTAGATTTATAGCCTGCTTGTTTAAGATTATAATGTCTTGGATCCAATATTATTTAGTACTGACCAAGCTTATCTGATCGTCTTTATGTGTTTCCTTATGATATATGAAATATTAGTTAATATATTTTCGTCGAGGATAGGATGTCTTCTAGGAATTTTACTACAGCTTTTTAGCTAACTAGTTTGTTGTCCTTGTGTAAACTTATTTGTCCAAACTTATTATTCGAGTTTCGTCATAACATATAGAGTATAATATCTATATAGAGAACACAGACATAGCCCAAGATTTTAGGGGTACAATCTTGATCCAAAACTTGGATATGTAAGACTAATGGATTCGTATTTAGGACTAGCATTACTCTACAATGCATCCAAATATATATCAAACATGACAAACTTAGGAGATGGAAGAAAAAAAAGTATTTTGGTCCTATTCTTAGTTCCAAAAAATTCCATTTGTAAAAGAAATTTGATTCTCTTTTAAAAATAGAAATATAATAACAACATAGCATTTTACGAACTACCGGTCATTCCTCTTCACACGCATTTCTCTCGCGTTTCTCAACCTCCCCCCCCCCTCCTCAACATTCTCCCCATTCACCAAATTTTTTTCCCTAATTTCTCTATTTGGTCGGAATTTATTTATACCAAATAGAGAAATTAAATAATACCAACTTCATATTTTCCTTCATAAGAGTCTCTGATCGAATAAAAATTCGTTCTTGGTAAAGAAAAAGGTTTTTTTTCTTGTGGGTTGATGGACATTTCCGATGGATTTTGGGGGTTGGTTGATGAAGAGCGTCTATGACATGAAAAAGATTAGAAATTGAATAATGGGTTTGAGAAAGTTTCGATTTTTTGTCATATTTTTGGGGCTATTTCATGTTTTTGTGGTGAAAGGTTTGGCGGGAAGGCATGAGGTGGATGGTTTTTTGTTCGGTTATCACCACTTGATGGATGATGGGAAGGTATTAAATATTTTGTTAATTTTCTTTTTATGTGAATTTGAAAGTTTTGATTGTTGTAAAGATGTGCATATTTCAATATATGAATGAGTTTGAACATAATATTTCCATAAAAAGAAGTTTGATGGTTCAATAATGTCATATGGTATGATATTGTAAATAGGTTTAAATTATAAACTAGTGCTCATTATGAGCAATTGGTGTTAGACGTGAAGAGAAAAATGGTTCCTTAAATGTCATAATATGCTTGTTACATATTACAAATGCGCGTGAATTCTTGGATATAATTAGAACACAGACACGTGAGAAATGTGTGATATGAAGAGAAAAAACGGTTCCTAATATGTCATAGTAGGATTTATTTTTGCTTGTGACATATAACATATGCCCATAAATTCTAGCACATAGTTTGAATGCGACAAATGAGGAAGGATGATATCAAGAGAAAATTTGTTCCTAATATGACCTAGAAGGAATTTTCAACTTGTGAGGTGGGGCGTGATATCTAGAGAAAAATAGTTCCTTATAATGTCATAGCAGGAAATTTTCGTTTGAAATATATCACATACGACCATAAATTCTAGGACATAATTAGAACGCAACACGTCACATGTGTCCGTGCATCCAATGTGCTGCCATTAGTACAAGTGCTAGATTAATTAGAAAATGATACATGCCCGTCGTAACAGAAAATTTTATGGTATGGCATAATACTAACGGACTCCCCTTATAGTATTTTCATGAATATGCTTACTCACAATGAAGTTTCTCTAATTGTGCACACGAGGGTACTAAAATTATTATGTGGTTGGGCACATATTCTATTAGATTTGTAGCCTACTTGTTTAAGATTATAATGTCTTGGATCCAATATTATTTAGTACTGACCAAGCTTATCTGATCGTCTTTATGTGTTTTCTTATGATATATGAAATATTAGTTTATATATTTCCGTCGAGGATATGATGTCTTCTAGGAATTTTATTACAGCTTTTTAGCTAACTAGTTTGTTGACCTTGTGTAAACTTATTTGTCCAAACTTATTATTCGAGTTTCATGATAACATATAGAGTATAATATCTATATAGAGAACATGGACATAGCCCAAGCTTTTAGGGGTACAATCATGATCCAAAACTTGGATATGTAAGACCAATGGATCCGTATTTAGGACTAACATTACTCGACCATGCATCCAAATATATATCAAACATGGCAAACTTAGGAGATGGAAGAAAAAAAGTATCTGCGTCCTATTCTTAGTTCCAAAAAATTCCATTTGTAAAAGAAATTTGATTCTCTTTTAAAAATATAAATATAATAACAATATAGTATTTTACGATCTACCGGTCATTCCTCTTCACACGCGTTTCTTCCGCATTTCTTATTCCTCCTCCCCCTCCTCCTCAACATTCTCCCCATTCACCAAAAGAAATTTTGTTCCTAATTTCTCCATTTGGTTAGAATTTATTTCTAACAAATAGAGAAATTAAATAATAGCAACTTCATATTTCCCTTCATTAGAGGCTCTGATTAAAGAAAAATCCATTCTTAGTGGAGAAAAAGATTTTTTCTTACGGGTTGAAGGACATTTTCAATGGATTTTGGGGGTTGGTTGATGAAGAGCGTCTATGACATGAAAAAGATTGGAACTTGAATAATGGGTTTGAGAAAGTTTCAATTTTTTGTCATATTTTTGGGGCTATTTCATGTTTTGGTGGTGAAAGATTTGGCGGGAAGGCATAAGGTGGATGGTTTTTTGTTGGGTTATCACCACTTGATGGATGATGAGAAGGTATTAAATATTTTGTTAATTTTCTTTTTATGTGAATTTGAAAGTTTTGATTGTTGTAAAGATGTGCATGTTTCAATATATGAATGAGTTTGAACATAATATTTTCATAAAAAGAAGTTTGATGGTTCAATAATGTTATTTGGTACGATGATGTATATAGGTTTAAATTACAAACTAGTGCTCATTATGAGCAATTTGTGTTAAGCATGAACAGAAAAATGGTTTCTTATATGTCATAATATGCATATTACATATTACAAATGCGGTTAAATTTTTGGATAAAATTAGAACACAGACACGTGAGGAACGTATGATACGAAGAGAAAAATAGTTCCTAATATGTCATAGCATGAATTGTTTTGCTTCTAACATATAACATATGCCCATAAATTCTAGCACATAGTTCGAATGCGACACGTGAGGAAAGCATAATATCAAAATAAAAATCATTCCTAATATGCCTTAGCAGGAATTTTCTGCTTGTTAGGAGGGGCATGATATCTAAAGAAAAATGGTTCCTAATAATGTCATAGCAGGAATTTTCTGTTTGTAACGTATCACATACGACCATAAATTCCCGAATATAATTAGAACACAACAAGTCACATGTGTTCGTGCATCCAATGTACGTGCTGCCATTACTACAAGTGCTAAATAAATTAGAATATGATACATGCCCGTCGTAGCAGAAAATTTCATGGTATGACGTAATACTAACTGACTCCCCTTATAGTATTTTTATGAATGCGCTTACTCACAATGAAGTTTCACTAAATTGTGCACACGAGGGCACTAAAAATTATTATATGGTTGGGCACATATTCTGTTAGATTTATAGCATGCATGTTTAAGATTATAATGTTTTGGATCTGATATTATTTATGTTATTCCCGAGGCTTAATCAAAGATAGTAAAACCAGAAGTTGAAGTCGAGATCAGATGTTCACGTAAGAGTTTCCTTCCTGATATCTCTCGATACAACAAGAAGATAATATTTATGATCTGATTATAACTTGAAACAAGATAATAAATAAATTAGAGAAAACTATCTTCTCGTTCTTCCTTCCAATCGTAGTTGCAAACGGACATAATAAAGTTACAACTCATAGAAGAAAGGAAGAAGAAGAAGAGACTTTGCTTGCTGGGGTGATAAAGATCACCGTTGCTCAAAGCAAGATTCGCCCCACACGATCTGCTCCCAGGAACAACCAAGTTGACGTAGAACTTCTGGATTGCTCGTTGTCACCGATGTCTGGACTCACACGAACTCCCTAGAATCCAATGGTGGCGGCAACAGCAACTCTCTTCGTCTCCACTTTTTTCGAAGTCTATTCCTAAAGAGACACGATGAGAGTATTTATAGAGAGAAGGTAAAAATTCTAGCCGTCTAACAGTTACGGAAAGATAGGAACAGAGTAATTACGAATCCATAAAAGATAGGTATGTATTAATTTCAAATCCCTCAAAAAATGAATCTGAATAACAGACCACATCTTTCCATAACCGTTCATATATATATATATATATATATATATATATATATATATATATATATATATATATATATATATATATATATATCAGCAGCAACAACTCATGCGGCAGCGCAAGCCGCAACATAAGCGGTAACGCAAGCCGCAACGCATGCACGACACATACGGCAACCCATGCAGCAGCGCATACGACAGCGCATACGACAACCCATGTGGCATGCCCATACGATCACCCATGCGACCCGTGCATGCGACCCGCCCATCCGCCCGCACATGCAGCTCAAGCATGAGAGAGTGCATCAAATACGCACAAGCGCCTGCACCGATGCTGACATGCTAAGTGCAAAGTGCGCCAACAAAGTGCCACTTTGCTCCCTTGAGCCCAAGCCCAAGCCCGAGTCCTAGTCACTAAGCCCCTTTGGGGCTTAGCTCCTATGGAATAAATTCCAAGAGAATGACAAAAAGCATAAATACTTTCATTAAGGAGTTAATCCTTCTTTATCCTAATAAAATACCCCCATATGGCACCCATGTGCCTCACCACACCCCATGTGCACACCTCAACACAAGCAAAGCATTATATTAAGATACCCACTTGGTAGTTTAGCCAATATGGGACTATTTTTCATAGTCCAAAGGCAAAAATACCAATAATCTCCCATATATCTCAATATATGGGTTGAGCGTTCCTCACAGTGACTGTCCATCATGTATTAGGATAGATGTCGCTTTGACTTGAATCTTTTCGCATGGGTCAAATAATAGTATGATACAAGAATGGACTCAGCCTTAAATTTTGCACCATAGTTACAATTTTTTTTACTCACATAATGACATCAACCGTGCTTCCAGTTGCACATTAAAGGCCGTGTGCACGCCTGGTTTTGGTGTATGTATTTTGAGAGTCTATAAGTTTTTTCTCAACAGACGGCCTATATCTCTTTCCATACATTATAGATGAGTTCTTAAAGAGTCCTTGGCATGAAGCATTACAATTGCTTGAGGTGCTACGCCACTATGACATGGCCTTCTGCCGAGGTTCACTCCCTCATATAGTGTCATCTACTGTAGCATAAGGTTCACTCCCTCTTTGTAGTGCCAAACTACCCAGCACAAAGCCTTGTGCTTCCTTACGGTGTTACGCCGCTGTGACATAACTTTTCATCGAGGATTTAAATCTTTTATCTATGTGGTGTCATACCACTGTAACATGAGATATCGAAACACCCTATTCTCGAAGAAAGAGTCCATAAGATCAGAGTCTAGTATTGCCTATCATAGGACAGGGGGAGACTTAGGAACACTTGGCAAAGCAGTTCGAGAAGAGACGGAATGAACCCCCAACCCTGATCTAACTGACAGTTAAAGGTAGGTAGCCGAGTTAGCTTTGTTAGTAGCTGTCTCGTAAGTGCCGTACGTGAGATATATCTGGTTTAGAGTTCCTGAAGAATGATGTGATTCCAGGTCATCTCCCGAATGGGATATTGTAGGTATTCCCAGTTATGGGTCAGGTCATCTATGGGCTATGTAATAAAGAGAGACCCGCGATAAGTTAGTGGAAAGAAGATAGTACTTGAGTACTGACCCGGGTCCCAGGTTGCTTTGGCGTGCCCTACTCCGGTCAAGCACCTTTATTTTATGGAATAACCTACGCTTGTAGCATGGATTCTTTCGATCTAAAGAATCACAATAATTTGCTTCTCGTATCGAAGAATTAGAAAAGATGTCAACCGGCAACCGTATCTGGAAACAACGATTAATGGATATTGGTACTGTCACTACACAGCAAGCAACAAGCGAGCAGCCGCCAAGTTTTATTCTTTTGTGGGATCCCTAGATGTAGTGGCTGGTGAACCACATCTTCTTACACGAAGATTCAGACAAAAGCGAGCTTTGATGAAACTAAAAAAGATTTGGCGAACGGATCTAATAGATAAAGCATGACAGGAAGTTTAAAATCAGAATTGTCTACAATATCCAGATATGGAAAATCCTCGTTGTCTTCCGGAGGTGGATCTACATTGTTGGCCGGCGTCTGCGCGGGTTCAACGTTACTAAGATTCTTCTGTAAAGATATTCTCAATACATTGAGTTGGTCCATGGGAAATGTAAAGATAAGAAGAATGTTGGAAACCTGGATATGTGAAGATGTTCCTCCTAAACAAGTCCCTGATGGAGTTCTCTCTGGTGCTTCGCAAAACCAAGAAGGGCAAAAATTGGTTGTTATCGAATATGTTCTTCTTTTTGTAAGTTCATCTTACTCTTTAGTTGCTTCAATCAAGGAATAATTCCTTTTCCCGAGAGAGAATTCAGTAGTTGTCCAACGGTTGCAAGCAAGCAAGCCAGTCGAAAGCAAAGGAGCCAAGCAAGGCAAACCGGTCTTCCCGAAAAAAAGAACCTATTAATTCACTTGCAAACAGAACAGCCAAACATGGCATGGAGGAAGTGTTCCCTAGCAAGAAGTCGACGTGAGGTACTAGTGGCTTTCAGTGCGGATTCTATAATAAGCCCATCTAACCGCTCTTATCCAAAGGAATTAATGGAAAAAGCCTATGTCTCTGTAATCAAAACAGCAAATAGCATTTCCTATTGATTTTCCCCAGGACTGGACCTATATTGATTCTGAATTATCCGTCGCTACACTGTTCCCAAGGACTAGCATAATTGAAATAGAAAAATTCTTGGGTCATCTCAATGGGTTCAGAAACCACACATTTTTTTGGATCATCATAGCGTACTTCCACATATCCACTTAGAGGAAAGTCTTTTCGTAATGGATGACCCTCGAAATAGGGCGACCCATGGAAATACATCGGTTTCTTAGTCGTGCAAAGGAACTATTTCTTGGCAACTTGGATAACTTATAACGATGTTTGCCCCGCATATCAGACGGAAGATCGGGATCTTTACTAAAGGCTTTATAAAGCTTTTGTCTCAATTCATATTTAGCCGCGAGCGTCGCTCCATCACTCACTCTGCTATAAGAAGTAAGCCGATCTCGACTTCTCATAGACTAGATTGTCAGAATCTGCTCGCAAACAAAATTGCTTCTTGCCTTGTACAAATTAGCCCTCGTAAGGTATTCCTTAATCTCTAGCCTCCTTTTGATCAGGAAAAAAAACCTACAGATCGATTCTGCCCCCGCCCACCATGGTTGGGCATAGGAGAACCACTGCTTTTCCCACTTTCACGTTCATTTCTTTTTTTTCTTTCACTCACTAGCGAGTGTATTGAGTCGAACTTCGCTCGCCTTCATCCGGTTCGCTCTCGGCTACGTCTCCTTTGGACCAAAAGCCCGATTAGAAGTGGATTCAAACCACTGACACAAGGATTTTCAGTCCTTTGCTCTAACCTGCTGAGCTACCTGAACCACTTTCCTAAAGCGTCTTTTCTTCATCTATGAGCACCCTACCAGCAGTGGGGGAGCTTGCTCAAGATTCAAGATCTGAAAGACCTGCTTCTCGGTATATGGGTATATGGCAGTGAGATCATGGTCAAGGTCATTGTCAAAACTAGGCTTCTTTTCTATTTCTGTCTAAGTTCAGGTTATCTTGACTTGTCTTCTTCTCCACCCCTATAATAGGGGTCTATTCTAGAAACTTTAAATCAGTGGTCTAGTACCCTTCTAGCGCCCCCTTCTAAATAAGAAGAATTTTCTTTATTTTTCACCCGCAACTTTCGGATCGGTGATAACAATATCATCACCGAGAACCGTATAGTCAAGAAATAAATGTTGGTAGAGATGGACGCTGGGGAGGAGGCAATCAATGAATCGACCAACAAGTGTAAGCAGAGGGCATTGGAGCAGAGCAATTGCATTTGACTTAGTTGGATCTTTAGATCTCGATACCTTTGCACCTTTTGCAAAACAGAACTCCATCCGGGTCGTTCTCTCGGTGGCCAGTCCTAATCTATATGACTGATTCTGGCTTCTCTAGGAATACTAACTAGACTATTCTTTCTCTCCGGGACTTTGCTAAAAATGTTGGAAGGAAATCTGTGCGCCATCAGAAATGGTTTCATTAGGAGTATGCTGCCAAAATGGAATTTATAGAAAAGACTAGTTATGTCTCTCAAAGTTTAAGAGTAAGCTAATTCGCTCAATAAAGAAGGTAGGTAAAAAGCACCACCAACAAAGCCAACCCGCGGAGGAGTTTCATTCGAATATTCGCTAAGGTACATAGGCCAGAAAGCCAAAAGAAACGCAGGAAGGTGGCCTGATATGTACTTCCTTTAGTACTAGTAATAGGTAGCTAATGAGGAGTTAACGATAGGCTAGCCTCTTCTACTCTACTATAATATGCGCATACCAATGAATGGAGTTGTTTCAAAAATCTATCTTTTTTTTGTAAACAAGTAAGCAAAGAGAGGGTACTCGTGGACCGATTGAGACAACAAAGAGAAAGAGCCTTTTGCCTCTCATTTTTTCCCTTTTTCAATTCAATGGCATTCAACATCTATCTATGTCATTTTCACTAGCTGAAAGCGGTGCTTCGGAGTCATCTTTTTAGGAATAGTCAATTTTCTTCCAAGGTAAGGCGCCCGGAGGATGCTTCCGTTTCGGGGTCGTGACAGAGCGAAGATCCATAATTAGGTTAGTAGTACGGGTGAAAATTTACTCTAATCGAAATACTTGCTTTTCTATACAAATGATCAATATTTTGACGTGTTCCGCCAAACGATGTTCTGGGATTTTGCACATACATACCTATGGTCCATCCAGGTGTTCCATAACTAGTCCTATATTCCTAAGGTATAGGAGAAGCTCCTTGGCGTATGTAGATGACATACAAAGAAAGAAAGTGAACCAAGCCGATGATTAGCCATTGAATGAGAATCTGTTTGAAAGAAGTCTAAAAGAATAGGCCTATGAAAGCGAGGGAAAAAGAAGGCTTGTTCCATCTAGCCCAAGGTCGAGTTCGAGACTGTTGGTCCTTCTCAGTTTGCCCGCCTGTTTGGCCATCTGAGGTTAGGTGTCGTCCTTGGTATAATCTGTAGCCGTGGAATAGATAGCCCCTTTTCCACTAGGTTATGAATTAAATAGTCCCCGATTATGAAGTTTAGGACTCAATAAGGCATCTAGCTGGGTGTTGAACCTTGTTCACTCCCTCTTTGTAGTGCTGCCTACCACTCTTCATTCTATAACATTAGGCTACATACCTATGTGCGGTGCTATGCCATTGTGACATGACTTAATGGCGAGGATTTATATATTTTACCTCTGTGGTGTCATACCACTGTAGCATGGGATACAAGTCCCTTGTAGTACAGAAACTACGTGCTTTCTGTAAAACACACCGGATATTCACTCTGTCCGAGAACTTATTAAGGCGTCAAAGCCATCATTCTACAGGAAATTATTCTTCATAAAGAACAAGAAGTAGATAACAATGGTTCTGGGTCCATAACCCCTCAATGTCTCAAATGACTACCCACTGTTCATGATATTCTCCCAGTCAATGGTCCTTCATTGAACCAAAATCTAGATGCCTACTAGATTTTTCTTTGAACTAATAGCATAAAAATTTATGGTAGAATCATATAGACACAATATCAGAATGTCTTCAAACCCATTTTGTGTTGTTGTATCCTCGACCAGCTGGTGCTTGAGACCCTTGGTGAATGGGTCCGCCAAGTTCTCCTGACTCCGAACATCAATTATGACAATAACTTCAGTCTTTATCAGATTATTAACTGCCTTGTACCTCAACCGCACAGTCATCTTTTTACCATTGAAGAGGTCATTTGATGCCACCACTACAGTCGCCTGGTTGTCATAATTTATCGATATCGCTGGAATCTGTGAACCAACCAATAGAAGATCATACATGAGCTCCCGAAACCACTCTACTTCATCCGCTGTAGTAGACAGTGCATAAAACTCAGATTCTATCGAGGAATGAGAGAACATAGTCTGCTTCTTCGATTTCCACGATATAGCAGCTCCACCTATGGAAAAGACATATCCTCTTGTGGACCTTTTGCTCTCTAGTTGAACACCAGCTTGCATCACTGAAGCTTTCCACTACTATTGGATACCCACTGTAGTGTAGTGCATACTTCTGAGTCCTCCTGAGATATCTTATCACTCTCTTCACAGCCTTCTAGTGCTCCACATCAGGGTTGCTCGTGAATCGACTCAGCATCCCCACGGCAAAAGCTTTTCCATGCCTTGTGGCAGTTTTTGCATATATCAAACTTCCAATGACGCTTGAATACTACAACTACCTGACGCTTTTCCTAGAATTTGGCTTCAGCTTCTTGTCACACCTATAAGTATCGACCCCTGGAAGATCCTGATATCCATAGTATGTGAGCATCTTCTTAATATAATGAGACTGTGACAATGCCACTCCATTGTCCATCCGGATGATCTTTATCCCGAGGATAACATCAGTTTTTCCCAAGTTCTTTATACTGAACTTGGATGAGAGGAACTTCTTTGTCTCAGTGACTCATGCTAGATCCGTGCCTA
The DNA here is from genome assembly GCA_036927795.1 of Iris macrosiphon. Taxonomy (NCBI): domain Eukaryota; kingdom Viridiplantae; phylum Streptophyta; class Magnoliopsida; order Asparagales; family Iridaceae; genus Iris; species Iris macrosiphon. Next base: position 27,178,290 of record JAYESA010000018.1, on the reverse strand, counting down.
GGATCAGCATGTCATCTACGTAAATAAAAATGATGACCCCTCTTTTGTTAGCGAACTTTGTGTAAACATACTGATTCATCTCGCTTACCTTATAACCGTTTAATCTTATGACTTTATCATACTTTTTGTGCCACATCTTGGGAGCTTGCTTCAGACCATATAAGGATTTTACCAACTTGTAAACTTTGTCTTCAAGTCCTCTGATAATAAATCCTTCTGGCCGTTGCATGTAAATCTCTTCGGTCAACTCTTCATTCAGGAATGCTATTTTTACATCCATCTGATGAATAACTAGCTTGTGAATTACACTTAGAGCAATCAAAATCCTGATAGTCATCATCCGCGCTACTGGAGCATATGTGTCGAAGTACTCGATCCCCTGCTTCTGAAAAAATCCGTTGGCAACTAAACTTGCCTTGAACTTGTCAACAGTTCCATCGGCCTTCATCTTCCTTTTGAAGATCAACTTGCATCCGATTGGTTTAGCTCCTTCCGGCAGATCGACTAACACCTAAGTTTTATTGGAGGTCATACTCGTCATTAATAGCCTCTCTCCAGAAGACAACATCTCTGGTCTTCATCGTCTCATCATAGGTAAGCATATCTGCTTCTACATAATAGGTAATAAAATCTTCTCCGAAGTCCTTCTGTCTCCTCACCTGCTTAGCCCTCGGTTCTGCGAGTTCTGATTCGAACGTTGTCTCTGGAATAAAAAATTCTTTATGTACTATATCTTTTTTGGAAGCTTCAGCCTCCTGTGCACCCACACTATTCTCCGAAATATCTGTGATAATAATGTTCTTGTGCCTTGTAAATTTACCTTCAAAGAATTTTGCGGCGCGAGATTCAATGATATGATTTGATTCTATATCAAGAAACTTTCGAGCATCACTCTTCTCAGCATAACCCAATAAGATGGTCTTCGTTGTCCTCGTACCCAATTTCTAAATTTTTAAGTCCGAGAGCTTCACATATGCTAGACACCCCCATACTCGAATGATATTCAAGTTGGGTCTGACTTTGAACTATAGTTCATGAGGAGTGACATCAGATATTGTGTACCGCACTCTGTTCAGGATGAACGTAGCCGTCAACACAGCTTCTTCCCAGAGGCAGTTTGGAAGACCCGCAGTTAACAATATTGTGTTCATCATTTTTGTCAATGTCATATTCTTTCTCTCAGGTACTCCATTTGATTAAGGTAAATACGGAGCAGTCGTCTCATTGATAATTTTATGTTCATTGCAGAATGATGCGAATTCAATAGACCTATACTCTATACCTCGATCACTTCTAAGTCTCTTGAGTTATTGTCCTGTCTGACATTCAGCTTCAGTCCTGAACTCCTTGAACTTCTCGAATGCTTCATCCTTTGACTTGAACAGATAGATGAACGCACACTTCGAGTAGTCATCGATGAATGTAATAAAATACTTTATCTTGGCCTTTGTGGAGAAATGTTTGAAGTCACAGATATCTGAGTGCACCAACTCCAGAAGATCTGTGCTTCGATTAACCCACTTGAACGGCTTTTTGGTGATCTTTGTCTGCGCACAGACCTCACACTTCTCCACCTCCTTACCCCCATATTTGGAGATAAGCCTTAGACTAGACATCTTGTTTATTCTTTTACAATAAACATGTCCTAGTATATTATTCCATAACTCAAGAGAATAACCAGAAGAAGCGACGACATTTATTATTGTAGCAGAAGTTACAAGTTAAAGTTTGAACATCCCTTCGGTACAGAAAGCTTTTCCGAAGTATGTTCCTTTGAAAGATATTACCATCTGTCTAGCATTAATGTCCATCCTCAAGCCTGTGTTATAAAGCAGACTTCTTGAGACCAGATTCTTGGTTATCATTGGTACATGCTTCACATCCTGAAGCGTCAACGACTTTCCCGAAGTCAAGTTCAGTATCACCGTTCTGATCCCTAGAACTTCAGCTTATGCCTGGTTCGCCACCATAACCTTCTCAGAAGTATGCTTGTAGGTGGTGAACAACTCCTTCTTTTAGAAAATATGGCAGGATGCGCCAGTGTCCACCCACCAGTCAGATTCGACACCAGTCGTGACAACTTGCGTAATTATAGCAACCTTGTTAGGCTCACCTTGCTCTATCTATTTGGGCTTGGATCTGCATTCACCCCGGTAGTAGCCCTTCTTGCCACAATTGAAGCAAGTTACTTCGGACTTGGGCTTTGGCTTCGGTTTGAACGAAGCCGACTTCACCTTCAGATGATTGAAGTCCTTCTTTTTCTTATTGTGAGAAGCCTTCTACTTTTTTTTGGAATCACCAGCAAGCACCAAGTTGGCCATTACCAACTATTTGGACAGGGAATCCAACTTCAGTTGTCCCCTGGCCTTATCTTCAATGTGAATCCAGTGAAGAAGATCTTCGAGCTGGATCTCCATCTTCTTACGGTGTATGTCAGTCTTGAACCTGATCCAGCCTGGAGGAAGCTTGGTGACAATAGCCTCCACCATGAAATTATCTTCTTGCTTCATGCCCTATTCCTCCAGCTTCTGCTGCATCTTCAGAAGTTCCTTGACTTGCGACAGCATTACCTTCTCGTCTTCAAATTTCAAAGTGAAACTTTTCAACGAGATAGATTTTTGACATCTTTTCATCAGTTTTGTAATGTTTCTTAAGAGCTTTCCAGATGTCTTGGGCCTTCTTTTTCTTGCTGTAAGACTCTTCCATCGAGTCCTCCATTGCATTGAGGATCAATAGCCTGCAGAGGTCATTGTCTTCTTTCCACTTGTTGTATGCGTCCTGTGCCACACCAACTTTAGGTTCTCCTCCATCTTCAGGGATGGTAGGTTCTGGTTCAACCAACACATAAGCAACTTTGACAAGACGAAGATTCAGAGAGATCTTCCTCTTCCAAATGTTGTAGTATTCGCCATCAAACTTCTCAAGCTTGTGAAAGCTACTATCGAGAAAGTTTGATCGGTTCTCCATCTTACTCAGATCTTGCTTTAAGATTGTTATTTCTGAGACTTAATCAAAGATGGTAGAACCAGAAGTTAAAGTCGAGATTAGGTGTTCACACAAGAGTTACCTTTCTGATATCTCTCGATCCAACAAGAAGATAATATTTAGGATCTGATTACAACTTGAAAGAAGATAATAAATAAATTAGAGAAAACTATCTTGTCATTCTTTCTTACAATCGAAGTTGTAAACGGAGAGAACAAAGTTATAACTCACAAAAGAGAGAAAGAAGAAGAAGAGACTTTGCTTCCTGGGATGATAAAGATTACCGTTGCTCAAAGCAAGATTCGTTCCACACGATCTGCTTCCAGGAACCAACAGATTCACGTAGAACTTCTAGAACGCTCGGTGTCACCTCTGTCTGGACTAACACGAACTCCCTGGACTCCAAAGGTGGCGGCAGAAACAACTCTCTTCGTCTTCTTCTTTTTTGAAGTCTATTCTCAAAGAGACACGATGAGAGTATTTATAGAGAGAGGGTGAAAACCCTAGCCGTCCAACAGTTACGAAAAGATAGGAACATATTAATTACGAATCCCTAAAAGATAGGCACGTATTAATTTCAAATTTCTCAAAAATGGATCTGAATAATAGACCGTATCTTTCCATAACCGTTCAAATATATATCAGCAGCAGCAACTCATGCGGCAACGGAAGCAGCAGCGCATGCGATAGTGCATGCGACAGTCCATGCGGTCCGTCCATGAGAGAGCGCATCAAATGCGCACAAGCTCCCGCGCCGATGCTTATTTGCTAAGTGCAAAGTGTACCAACAAAGCACCACTTTGCACCCTTGAGCTCGAGCCCGAGCCCGAGCTCGAGCCCGAGTCTGAGTCTGAGTCGCTAAGCCCCTTTGGAGCTTAGCTCCTATGGAATAAATTTCAAGAGAATGACAAAAATTATAAATGCTTTCATTAAGGAGTTAATCCTTCTTCATCCTAATAAAATACCCCCATATGGCACCCATGTGCCTCACCACATCCCATGTGTACACCTCAACACAAGCAAAGCATTATATTGAGATACCCACTTGGTGGTGTAGCCAATGTCGGACTATCTTTCATAGTCCAAAGGAAAAAATACTAACAATTTATTACTGACCAAGCTTATCTGATCGTCTTTATGTGTTTTCTTATGATATATGAAATATTAGTTTATATCTTATCGTTGAGGATATGATGTCTTCTAGGAATTTTATTACAGTTTTTTAGCTAACTAGTTTATTGTCCTTGTGTAAACTTATTTGTCCAAATTTATTATTCGAGTTTCGTGGTAACATAAAGAGTATAATATCTATATAGAGAACACAGACATAGCCCAAGCTTTTAGGGGTACAATCTTGATCCAAAACTTGGATATGTATAAGTAATGGATCCATATTTAGGACTAGCATTACTTGACCATGTGTCCAAATATATATATATCTAAGATTTCAAACTTAGGAGATGAAAGAAAAAAAAAAGTATTTCGGTCCTATTCTAAGTTCCAAAAAATTCCAATTGTAAAAGAAATTTGATTTTCTTTTTAAAATAGAAATATAATAACAGCATAACATTTTACGAACTACCGATCATTTCTCTTCACAGGTGTTTCTTTCGCATTTCTCATTCCTCCCTCCCCCTCTTCAACATTCTTCCCATTCAACAAAAAAACCCTAATTTCTCCATTTGGTCAGAATTTATTTCTACTAAATAGAGTATTTCCCTCCTCCGGAGGCTCTGATCGAAGAAAAATTCGTTCTTGGTTGAGAAAAAGGTTTTTTAAAGTAAGTTGACTAGCATTTTCTGTGGATTTTTGGGGTTGATTGATGAAGAGCGTCTATGACATAAAAAATATTGGAACTTGAATAACGGGTTTGAGAAATTTCAAAATTTTTGTTATTTTTTTTGGGCTTTTTCATGTTTTGTTGTTGAAAGGTTTGGCGGAAAGGCATGGGGTGGATGGTGTTTTGTTGGGTTATCACCACTTAATGGATGATGAGAAGGTATTAAAGATTTTGTTAATTTTCTTTTTATGTGAATTTAAAAGTTTTGATTATTGGAAAGATGTGCATGTTTCAATATATGAATGAGTTTGAACACAATATTTCCATAAAATAAAGTTTGATGGTTCAATAATGTAGTATGGTACAATGATGTAGATAGTTTTAAATTACAAACTAGTGCTCATTATGAGCAATTGGTGTTAGGCGTGAAGAGAAAAATGGTTCCTTAAATGTCATAATATGCATGTTACATATTATAAATGCGCGTGAATTCTTGGATATAATTAGAATACAAACATGTGAGAAAGGTGTGATATGAAGAGAAAAATGGTTCCTAATATGTCATAGTAGGAATCTTTTTGCTTGTGACATATAACATATGCCCATAAATTCTAGCACATAGTTAGAATGCGACACGCAAGGAAGGCATGCTATCAAGAGAAAGATCGTTTCTAATATGTATTGGGAATCAGACACGCCTTGCAAGCGTTCCGACACCGTGTCTGAGAGTGCCCGTAGTGAAAACTTTAGGCCGACCCACATGAGATAACCAACGCCAATCTAACGAATACCAAGCACAGATAAAGACAAGTATATGGCGGTGACTACGTCACCTGGACAAATTCTAACATTTATAACTCAGGTAAAATTACAAGATTGACAAAATTAATGTTGAACCATTTGCCTTAATAGATTCAACCCCCTCACCACACTCAAGAACAAAAGAAAGAGATTACAATTGAAATCGCTCACCAATCCGTAGCAATTTTCCTAACCAAAGTTGACGACTCCTCGATTAGATCTCTTCTTCCTTCTGTCTTGGATGACGAAGTCCTAAGAGCAAAGCACGAGATTTCTCTTAGATTTTTTATAAACGAGCACCCCGAATCTCTACATTGTGCTATTTTTTGTGCTTCCACCCTCCTCCTATATTTATAGGATGAGAAATCATATTTTAGGTCATAATAAGATTTTCTCAATAGAAAAGCTTAAAATAATAATTATATTCCACCTAAAATAGCCTAACACCAATTATAGACATCCAAATATGGTCAAATTAAATATTTGATACAAATTTGAAATCTAATCAAATATTATATTTAATGTAGATTTTTAAATTATATTAAATCAAATCTTTGACCAAATTTGGGCTCCAAAATTTACCAAATCCAGACTGGACCCCAACAATCTCCCCCTCTAGTCTGATAAAAGGGTGTTGACCCCATGGCTTCTCAACTGGACTCCATGCATGTTGCCCCGTGACAAAGTTTCTGCTCCCCCATGCCACCGATCTCCGATCCCCCGAATTGTTTTGCATCTTCCGTCTCCAGCTCCTCGGCCGTCACGTCGACGCTAGCTGCCATGCGTAGCACCTTCTGTACCACTGGGATCCTACCGACATCAATGACACGACTGAGACCAAAGTCCCTGACTATCAGCCTTACCGTGATTCTTGGCTGCCTGTCCCCCGCTTCCTTCTTCTACCAAAATATGTTAACGTTTCAACGAGTTTCTTTACTCTTGGCTGGCCCAACCAAGCGGACGATGCAATTCTTTCGAGATTCAAACTCCTGAATCTGTACACTTTCGTGTCTGAACTTGAAGCTCTCCATACACATGCGTCCTCGAGCAGAACATCACGTACTGTGCATGTCGTCGATAATCCACAACTCTCCCAAAACTGTGTGAATGGTGACGCTCTTGCCTCAGATTGAGTTTGCTGTAAACCTTGATCTCCTCCCTGGACTCGAACTGCTGAAATCAATATCACTTCGTGAAGCTTTGGCAAACCACCCGTCGCCAAAATTGGATCCGTGAAGCAACCCCCACCTGGAGACCAACCAGCTGTCATGGGACCGATATACAGACCCTCAATCTGTGGCTCATCACCATTCGTCGCTTTGTTTCAATGAACCGAATCCTCCGTAATCCTCAAAGAATCTTGAAATCTCTCCTCAGCAAGTTTTTGACGATCCAACTCCATCAAATATCCCTCGAGCCTCCATCCGATGTTTGTGGTCTGCCGGTACAACTCAGTGGCTTGAGCTTGTACATGCCATAACATAAATCTCCTCAAGCATGATACCAGATATTGGGAATCGGATACCCCTTACAAGCGTTCCGACACCGTGTCTAAGAGTGTCCGCAGGAGAAACTTTAAGCCAACCCACCTGAGATAATCAACCCATGTCTAACGAATACCAAGCATAGATAAAGACTAGTATATGGCGGTGACTATGTCACCTGGACAAATTTTAACCTTTATAACCCAGGTGAAATTACAAGATTCACAGAAGCAATGTTGAACCCTTTGCCCTAATAAATTCAACCCCCTCACCACACTCAAGAAGAAAAGAAAGATATTACGATTAAAATTGTTCACCAACCAGTAGCAATTTTCCTAACCGAAATTGTCGACTCCTCGATTAGATCTCTTCTTCCTTCTGTCTTGGATGACAAAGTCCTAAGAGCAAAGCACGGACTTTCTCTTAGATTTTCTGTGGGCGAGTACCCTAAATCTCTACATTGTGCTATTTTTTGTGCCTCCATCCTCTCATATATTTATGGGATGAGAAATCCTATTTTAGGTCATAATAGAATTTCCTTAAAATAATAATCATATTCCACATAAAATAGTCCAACACCAATTATGGACATCCAAATATGGTCAAATTAAATATTTGATACAAATTTAAAATATAATCAAACCTTACATTTAATGTAGATTTCTAAATTATATTAAATCAAATCTTTGACCATATTTGGGCTCCAAAATTTACCAAATTCAGACTGGACCCCAACAATTGGTTTCAGCAGTTCGATACCAAGACAGATGGTGTTGAACGTTCATAGATTATATGGACTCTTCTCAAGGTGGAGTATGAGCATCAACTACATGAATTGGCTTTTAAGGTGAATCTGACGAGTCCAAGGTGGAGCAAAGAGTTGTGGTTGGCACACAATGGTGGTGTGGATGAATGTGTCAGGTTTGGTTCTGTGATCGAACGGATGGAGATGACAATATGTTGGATCTCCTTGGTGCTCGGTTAGCGGGAACGAACAAAGGTAGCTGGAGTGTGCTAAGGTTGTTAACGAAACGTGGGAACGAGCAAGGGTGCTCGGCTAGCGGGAACGAGCAAAAGGTAGCCCGGGTGTGCGAAGGTTGTTCAACTAGCGAAAACGAGCTAAGGTGGAGATTGTTGGATTGTATCTCGTTTCTGATTGAGCGCTCAAAGGGTGTAACAATGGAGTAAGTAATTTAGTCCAACATCGGATAGAAGGTGGGATCATGAGGTGTAGATAATTGTGATTGGTTCAGGCCTTACATGGGAATTTCCTTTTAAGGCATATGAGCCCAATCCAATATCGCACCTCATGGCCCAACTCCGATTCGGGTCACACCGCATTCCTAACAATATGCCCTAGCAGGAATTTTTTGCTTGTGAGGAGGGTCGTGATACCTAGAGAAAAATGGTTCCTAATAATGTCATAGCATTTTTTTTTTTTTTTGTAACGTATCACATACAACCATAAATTTCCGAACATAATAAGAACACAACACGTCACTTGTGTCCGTGCATCCAATGTGCTTTCATTAGTACTAGTGCTAGATTAATTAGAATATTATACATGTTCGTTGTAACAGAAAATTTCACATGTCCGTTGTAACAGAAAATTTCAAGGTATGACGTAATACTAACGGACTCCCTTATAGTATTTTCATGAATGTGCTTACTCATAATGAAGTTTCTCTAAATTGTGCACACGCGGGCACTGAAAATTATTATGCACATATTCTATTAGATTTGTAGTATGCTTGTTTAAGATTATAATGCCTTGGATCTGATATTATTTATTACTGACCAAGATTATCTAATCGTCTTTATGTGTTTCCTTGTGATATATGAAATATTAGTTTATATCTTATCGTCGAGGATAGGATGTCTTCTAGGAATTTTATTACAGTTTTAAGCTAACTAGTTTGTTGTCTTTGTGTAAACTTATTTGGAGAACCTTGAAGATAGTTCTTTCAAAAGTAAGATGAAGTACCAACTAGGGAGCACAAACACTCCAAAATGGCAAGGTTCGCACTATCCGGGTGAAAATCATTTCCGACCCTTCTTATGACTACCATATCAGTGGTTTCGTAGTTTCGAATCGGAGTTTCATTCTTGAGTTCGGAAAAGCCAAAATAATAAAAAGTATTTTTAAAACTAGAAAAATATTTGATACATTTAGCCATAATCTTATTGATTATTTGTTGTTTGACAATAGTTCTGAATGAATAACATTCAACACTACTTAATCATTCACACGCAATAAATATTGTTGTTCATTTTAATTGATTTAAATAAATTACCCCCACTATAGATAGTTTTAGATTGAATAATCTTATGATTTTTTTTTTCTTTCATGCTTCTATTTTTCAATTAACTTTTTCATTGTTGAACTGTTCAAAAAAGAAAGCCACAATTCAGTATCAACCAGTATCAGTAGGGATGGATTGGACATGCAAAAAATGATACGATACTATCGATCCGTATCTGTATCAGCCGATACTAGGAACCTTGCAAAATTGTGGGTCGTGTTGGTCGTGACGTATTGGACACAACCTGGATACCCCAAAGTTACACCATGACACACCAAAATATGTTTTGTATGTATTGCCTTGTGCTTACCATGTTGTGTCATATTTGTATCTGTGCAGCATTGAGTTCTAAGCAATTAGTAAGGAAGTAGACTAAAAGAGAAGAAATGGTCCTGGTCTAGAAGAAGTGTAATGAAAATGTCCAAACTTATCGGACTTTAAGGATGCTTAGTAGTTGTGAGTAGTTTTGTATTCATGAATTTTAGTGTCTTCTCTTAATGCCTTTGCATGTGGAGATGCCTGTGGAAAGCCATTTAGGTTTGGACTCCAAATCTGTGATCTTTAATGTGTTTTTTTTTTTGTTCCTTATGTGCCATTCTTAGTCGTGTACTGACCATAAACTGCCATCCTGCCTCCATTACGTTAAGGTGCATTACTATTAACTAAAATTGATTATATTGAGTGTTTTGGGTGCCATGTCTTTAATTATGATGCTACATGGCAAGTGTAGAAGTATAGCAGCACTGGATTTGGAAGAAAATTTCTTGTCGTACTTAACAATTGTCACTTAAAGATTTGTCTTCAATTATACTCAAGTTCGTGATGATATGTAATGACTACAGGGGAAGGAAATGTGGCTTAATTGCGGTCTAGATTTGTTAGTCATCAGAGAACAAGTAAGAAGTTCAAGCTTTTCCTTTCCCAAGGACAGTTTCCAAGATACAAATGAAATAAGTTCAGAAACAAGGTCACGTTCAAGTAGAAGCATGCAGGAAGCCATCAACCTTTTATACCCAAAAGTAAACAGAAGATTTCTTGATTGTCTACGGAAGCAAAACTTCCCACTCCATATATTTGGGGAAGACAGTTTGAGAAATTGGTTGGTTGATTATCTAGAGTCATTACTTAGTCAGCGCCCGAGTTCAAGAAGGTCTTTGGCTGATCAATCTTCGCAACCTAAGGCTCCTGTACCAGCACCAGCACCAGCACCAGGACCAGCTCCAGCTCCAGCTCCAACCCCATCTCCAGCTGCAGTAGGTGCTCATGCCTCACCTCCAGCAAAGAGACGTGGAGATCGACCACCTGCTCCACCGCAATCCTCTCATCCTGCTCCAAGAAAAAAAGCAGATCCTTATGATGATTTATTTGGTGATCACGCTCCAGATGACTCGCCAGATGCTAAAGATAATAGTAAAGATACACCTCCAGTTGCACCAGCAAAGGAGAATAACAGCAGCAATCAAACAGTTATAGTTGCTGTTGTTCTAACTGCAATGGGGACATCATTCTTTTTCGCATTTCTCTTCTTTTGCTGTGCTGGATGTCGCAACAACGAGAATTACACTGCACAAAGTCGAAAGGATGACGGGCCTCTTCTCACTTTAAGTGATTTTTCTGGTACATAGTTTTGTTTGATTCTTTTGTTGTATAGAATTTTGTTTCAATCTCACACTGCTTTTGGTTGTCAGCTTCGCAGCAATTTTCTGGCACGGACAAAGTTAGTGTGGGAGCTTCACAGCAATCAATTGGCACAAACGAAGTTGCTACAGAGCAGCAATCGTTTGACACAAACGAAGTTGGTGCTTTGTCTTTGCAAACTGACACAGACAAGAAAGATTGTGATGCCTCCTTGTGCACCAGCTCTGTCGTAGCTGCGACATCTGAAGTACTTCAAGAAACTTCTGATTCTTCAGCTAAGACAAGTCAAGCACCTGGAAATGCTGTTGCCCCAAAACCACCGCCGCCTCCACCTGCGACGCCGCCTACTTTTCAGAAGCCTTCTCCTCCTGGCCCACCACCACCACCCAGGACCGCTCCTCGCCCACCAGGCCCACCAAAAGCTGCATTTCCTCCTCGTAAGGGAAATACAGGTTCCATAGATGTAAAGAAGCCTTCACCTCTTGGACCAAAGGCGCCACCCAGCCCAGAATTTCAGTTCGATGCTAGCTCAGGGAAAACCAAGCTTAAGCCATTCTTTTGGGATAAAGTTAATGCAAGACCTGATCAACCAATGGTCTGGGACAACTTAAAAGCCGGTTCATTCCAGTAATGATATTTAACATTCTTACCTTATCGCGGTGTCGTAATTATTTAGTCTATACTTATGTATGGTGGATAATAGAGAGAAAATGTCTCTGTAGGTTTAACGAGGAAATGATAGAAAGCCTATTTGGTGTAGCTGCTGAGAGAAACAGAGGTGATGGAAAGAAGGAATCAGCTTTCAAGGAGCCTTCTCCTCAATATGTTCGGATTCTTGATCCTAAAAAATCGCAGAATTTGGCAATCTCTTTGAGGGCATTGAATGTGAAAACAGAGGAAGTTTGTGAAGCACTGACCGAGGGTAATTTTCTTTCTCAGTAATTTGGTACCTGTTTCTGGAAAAAGCGTTCATTATTTATTTTCTCATAGGAAGCAAAACATAAATTTACTATGTGAATCTCTAATGAACTCTACATAATCTTTCATGTCAATTCTCTGCTACAGCTCTTTCTGCATCCATGTCTATAGGCTATGGGATGTACACTCTTCCACTTTAACATATTATTATAATACTTAAACAGATCTTTACTTGTTCTCTGAATTCTTATTCTTCCAAGATTGTCATGCATCCTCTTAAAGTTGTTTCGACTCTTTAACGTTTGTTACTTTGTCTTGTCCCTCATCTTTTGCGCTAGGAAACGAGCTGCCTTCAGAATTACTCCAATTACTAATGAGAATGGCCCCTTCAACTGAAGAAGAACTGAAATTGCGGCTCCACAATGACATTTCCCAACTTGGTCCAGCAGAACAGTTTCTAAAGGCCTTAGTGGATATTCCCTTTGCTTTCCAGAGGATGGAAGTATTGCTTTTTATGGCTTCTTTACCGGAGGATCTCTCAGGCACCGCTGAGTCATTTGCAACTTTAGAGGCAAGTATAATCTCTTATTTCTTTTACTTTTGATTTGTTTCTATTTTATTTTATCTAGTTAAACTACTTTGCGGCTGGGTTTGTATTTTCTGTTACTTCTACATATAACCAAACCCAAACAGTCTCCCTGGGGTCTCATTCTTTTCTCATGCATGCTGGTTCTTTAAAGCAGTTGCACAGCACTGGAACAGAATGATGTTTTCATGAGCATGGAATCAAATTAAGAGGTGCATACTCGGAAAATCGAAGTCTGTGGCTGGTCGTTATATTTGTTGTTTAGATGTTTTGGAACCAAAATGATACTGCTTGAGAGAAACCATTTTATTACTAGATCCTCAATCATTTATATTGCTCTGTTACGTACATTGTATATCAAGTTATAGACGTATTTCTTTAACAATTTGAGTTACTTGTAAATCCCTAGTAATCTAATTCATGCTTTTCTCTAGTCATATGTTTTAACCAATTCAATAAGTATCATGTTTTAGTTTTTTACTTTTATCTTAAATGTCTGCATCAATCATTTCTAATTAAAGTAACCTTCGTAGTTAATCGTTTTGGCATAATAACAGATAGAGTCTCATATTCTTATTATCTCATTAACCTCTCAGATAGTTTGCAAAGTTTAATTTTCTTGCTTGTTATGTAGAGCAAGGGCCTAACGGATTTATATTAACACTGCCTCATTAATATTCACTGGTTACCCCAATAATTTGGGATAAAGGTTTCCTTGTTTTTGTTGTTGTGGTTAGTATTCACTGGTTAGTTTCAATCTAGAATTTAAGCACAAAAACTGAAATATATGCAAGAGCTCATTTAGTTATTTTCTGAAGAATTTTGCAGCCTGCTCAATTCAAAAGTTTTTATTTTTTATACATCTTGTTCTGGTGACAAACTGTTTCATTAGTCAAGAACCACAACATTCTGATCTTTCTTCATATCCTTTTTCAGGTAGCTTGTCAGGAACTTAGAAGCAGCCGCCTATTCTTGAAGCTATTAGAAGCAGTTCTTAAAACTGGCAATCGTATGAACGATGGTACCTTCCGTGGAGGAGCTCAAGCATTCAAGCTTGACACACTCCTCAAGTTGGCAGATGTGAGAGGAACTGATGGAAAGACGACACTGTTGCACTTTGTTGTCCAAGAAATTATCCGATCTGAAGGCATCCGTGCAGCCCGAATGCACAGAGAGAGTCAACTCAGTATATCCAGCCTGAACTCCGAGGATCTTGCTGATGACATCCCTGCGGATTCTGGAGATTATTTCCGTAACCTTGGTCTGAAAGTGGTCTCAGGCCTCAGCAATGAACTTGAAAATGTCAAGAAGGCGGCAGGCTTCGATGCTGATGCGCTGACAAGCACGGCAGGAAATCTTGGTGAAAGGCTTTTGAAGACGAAAGAGTTCCTCAAAACAAAAATGGAAGGCACTGAGGATAGCCAGTTCCTCCACTCACTCAGGGGTTTCGCGGAGCATGCTGAGACCGAAATCACCAAACTATTGGAGGAAGAGCAGAGGATAAGATTGTTGGTGAAAGACACCACAGACTACTTCCATGGTAACACAGGGAAGGAGGAGGGCTTGCGGTTATTTGTCATCGTTCGCGACTTTCTTGCGATATTGGATAAGGTCTGTAAACAAGTGAGTGAATCGGCAAAGACCACATCAAAAAACTCAAGAAACAGAGAAACGCCACTGAACTCACCTGCTCGAGATCCGTCTGTGAATTCGCCTGCTCCAGATCCAACAGTGAATTCGCCTGCCCGAGATCCATCAGTGAATTCACCTGCCCGAGATTTACCGACAATGTCACCTGCCAGAGATCCGCGTCAGCTGCTTTTTCCAGCTATAATGGATCGGCGCATGGACTGGTCCAGTTCTGATGATGATGACGACGACGACTAGTTGATACTTAGCTTGAAGAGGTATGCCCTTACCTTTAGCAGCTCAGTTTACCAGAACATGGTAAGCTATTGTATTTACTTATTTAATTTTATTTTTTTTAACTACTTTCCTCGTAGGTTCATAGGTATAAACTTGGGACTGCTTGCTAATTAACTTGTGTTTGTGCTCGTCTTTTATTCTAATGCTAGTTACAATACATACCTTTGTTCAAATGAACCAATGCCGTCTTGAACATCATTTTGTGGCTCACACAAATTAGCTTTCATAAAATTTCCCCATTGCGTCTTAGAAGTGCTCGATCTTATTATCTTATTTGGATCAGATAACTTAAATATCCTTTTATAAGGAGTAACAAACACGTAAGCCCTTCTCAAATTTTGGCTGTTTTACCTATCATCTATCATACTCTTCCAAGTTGATTTGTCAGAAGCAAATTCCATAATCAACTCATTATGTACAACACATGACTGCACCAGCTACTCTCTCCAATCATCAAGTAAAGGTCTATACTAATTATCAAACAAAAGAGTTGTCTTCCATGTTTGAGGATGGTAGAATTGTTCGATAATTTCCTGAATTAGATTTTTTTTCGGTACCAACACAATTAATTCTTTACTGTATTTCCTTATAACAGCCTATTTTGGCATTAAATTTGAAAGTATTCTTTTTCACTGTAGAGCATGGAATGAAAGTATGGTCTGAAGATTTTTGCAGAAAAAGGTCCAGAGTTGTCTTGTTAATCATCAAGCTGCCCCCCCTCCCCCATCATTAATGGTAATTAAGGAAACATGGACCCAAGTACATGGAAATAACTCCTAACAAGAGAAAATACATTATACTAACTCTAAAACGAAACCAATTGATTTGTGGGATAGTTGAAACTTGCCATACCTAGGATCCAATGCTTTCACTGATAATCATCAAGCTGTTTTCCCTGAAAAAAGTTATTAATATTCATGTAGCTTCCTAACATATTTATGTCTAATAGCACTGCATCTTTTCTGGGTCCACTAATGCTCTTTGAGTTCCTATATGCAATCGTCAGTGTCATATATGGTTATTCGCTAGTAGTACAAAGTGGGCCAAAACATGTCAGATTATCAACGGAGAACTTATTTTTTTAATTTCTAAGTAACTATGCTGAATGATTTTATGCGCACACTGCACCATTCGGAACTTCATTTCTCCCACTCAGGAGGTGACTTTTTTTCCTTTCTTTTTTCAGAAGTCCCAACAGACTACTTTTCATGTATCAATCCACATGAAAGATTATTCCTTGATGCATAATCACTTGAAATCGTGTTGCAAGTGCAAATAACACCACTTATCTTTGTGTTAAATGATCTCTTTGAGTTGGTAGTGGGACGAGGAAGTCGAAATGGTGATCAAGGAAAAAGTATCTACTTGAATTGGTGGTGTACAAATGAGAACTTAGAGAGAGAAAAAGTAGCAAAGGAAGCTGAAAGCAGTTAGTGAAGATAAATGAAAATTTCATTATTATATATATTTGAGGTTAGCAACTAAGGAGGAAGTATTAGTAAGATAAAATGATATTAAGAAGAGGTGGAGAGAGTTATTTTAACGTTATTTTAAAAAAGCAAACTTGAAGAGCTTAGTTTAGATACAAAGTTACTTAGCGATGGATCGTATTGCTATTGTCTTAAAATTAGAATCACTGAAGTTAAGAATTATTTAAAGAAAATGGAAAATAGAAAAGCGACCTAATGATATTTCTACTAAGATTTGAAAATATTTAAGTGAGAAGATTGATGTGGCTTACTAATTATTCAGCCAAAATCCAAAGGACTAAGAAGATATATAATGAATAGAGAATTAGTATTATATTATCCATATATAAAAATAAGGGAGATATATAAGATTGTAACATCTATCGAGGAAATAAGTTTATGGGCCACACCATAAAGCTATGAGAGAGAGTAATTGATAAATATTAAAAAAACAAAAGTAGAATTTCATAGAAGTGATTTGATTTTAATTTTACCGAAAAAATTTACTATTGAAGTCAGTTGCTTATTAAGAAGACAAATGGAAATATTTAGAGAGAAAATTAGAGATTTACGTATGGCTTTTATTAACTTAGAAAAAGTTTATGAAAGAGTCCCTAGGGAAATAATGTCGTAGGCTTCGGAGAAGAAACAAGTTACTAGCAGCTATATTAAATTTTAGTGATATGCATGATGGAGTTACGACGATTATGCAAACATTAGAGTGGATATTCAACCATTTTCTGTTACCGTTGTCTTATCCAGGATCAATATTAAGTCATTTTTACTCTAATTATGGTTGAAACTTCTATGTGCATCGATGAGGAGGTTCCATGGTCCATGTTGTTTGTTGATTCAATTGTGGTGGTTGATGTGAGTAGAAAAGGATTATATTCTAAAATAGAAATATTGAGAAACTTTAGAATTTAAGAATTTTAAAATAAGTACGAAAAAAGTATATAAAATGTAACTTCAACAAAGGACAAAAATAAATGACGAGGGAGTACATATAGATGGATACAACATATCTACAATCAAGAGTTTTCGGTATTTAGGATCAGTCATTCATTATCAGGAATATATTGATAATGATGTTATGCATAGAATTAAAACAAGATGGTTGAAGTGCAATGTTCCTAGAGTATTTTGTGATCGAAAAATATATTAGAAGTTGAAAGAAAAATTCTATAAGACGAGAATATGACCAACCATGATTTAAGAATTGAGTGTTGGGTCAATTAACATATATGTCTAAAAAATTAGTATAGTTGAAATAAAAATGCTAATATAGCATTATATTGAAAGATAGGATAGAGATAAGTGTATCCTTAAAAAGTTAGAAGGGGTGATACCAATTAAGGCCATGATGAGAAAAAAAACAAGGTTCACAATATCGGTATTAGATCCTTCTTATGAGTATTATGATCAGTGGTATCAGCAGTATCTGTGGTTTTGATCGGAGTATCGAATTATTTGGCATCAGAAAGCAAATAATTATTAATAAATTATTAAAAACTTAGAAAATATATATTTTATACATGTAGGCATAATTTTAAGTATTTTTTTTGTTTCTTAGTAGTTTTAAAATTGAATAAAATAATACTCACACTGCTGATTGGTTTACATGTGATAAATAATTAATTTTCATTTGCATGCTTTTCACCATTATTGATTGGCATGTTCGTTCAATTTTCTCTGTCAAATTGTTTGAAAAGAGATTCCAAACGTCGGTATCAGTTAGTATCGGTAGCGGTCGTTATCGGATTGGGACATGTCAAACTATATCGGTATCTGTCGATACTGCAATACGGAAAAAAATTATCTTAGTTTCTTTCAGCATATGGAGCATAGACCAATAGATATTCCTGTTGAAATTAGTTGATAATTTTATTGATTGTCTCATTGGCATTATATAGCCTTACAGTCATTAATACAATGATCTCAATCAATATGACAATAATCACATAATGGAATATCCTGTGACATATTCTGGCATCCCAAATATGTCCTCAGGATATTCCCATGTGCTTATACTATACTTAAATATGACACCCAACATACCATATCAACACTCCCCCTCAATATGGGTGAAAGATATTCACTAAGCCCATCTTGTCACATCCTCTAATCATGCTCACTGAGGCAAGTCCCTTGGTTAGTCCATCTGCTACTTGTTCCCTGGTTGAAACATGGCCAAGCTCCAGTAATCCACTATCCAACTTCTCTTTGATGAAGAATCTATCAATCTCTATGTGTTTGGTCCTGTAATGCTGTACTAGATTGTTGGCGATACTAATAGCTGACTGATTGTCACACCATAGCTTTATCTTGGCTCCTTGATCCAGCTTCAGCTCCACCAGCATATTCTTCAACCATAGCAGCTCTGCAACTCCCAAGGCCTTAGCTCTGTACTCTGCTTCAGCTGTCGATCTGGCCACCACAGACTGCTTCTTACTCCTCCAGGAGACCAAGTTACCTCCTACAAATATGCAATATCCCGAGGTAGACCTCCTGTCATCAGCACAACTAGCCTAGTCAGAATCACAGTAGCCCTCGATGCTCACGTGATTGTTCTTCCTGAATATTAGTCCTTTCCCGGGAGCACCTTTCAAGTACCTCAGAATCTGGTACACTGCATCCATATGACCCTTCCGTGGGTCATGAATGTAGCAGCTCACCACACTTACTGCAAAGCAGATATCAGGACGTGTGTGGCTCAAATAGATCAACTTGTCAACCAGTCTTTGGTATCTATCCCGATCAACTGGTTCTCCAGTCTCAGCATCAATCTTGAACCTCTGATCTATTAGTGTCGCTGCAGGTTTGCACCCCAATATCCCAGTTTCTGTGAGAAGGTCCAGTGCATACTTCCTTTGAGAGAGAACAATCCCCTCTGCTTCTCGAGCAATCTCAATCCCAAGGAAGTACCGAAGAAGGCCGAGATCCTTCACCTCAAATTCCTTGCCAAGCTTTCCTTTGAGTTGGGCGATCTCCTGCTCATCATCTCCTGTGATAATCATATCGTCCACATACACCGCAAGCATGGTGATGTGGCCTCCACTCCGACGAAAGAACACAATATGATCAGCATTGATCTGCTGATATCCCATCCCTATCATCGCCCTTCTGAGTCTGTCAAACCACGCTCGAGGAGACTGCTTCAGTCCATAGAGAGACTTCTTCAACCTGCAGACCTTGCCTACTGTCTGATTGGTGCCAAATCCTGGTGGTATCTCCATGTATACCTCCTCCACTAGATCTTCGTGAAGAAACGCATTCTTCACATCCAGTTGGTGTAGCTTCCATCCACCATTCGCTGCCAGAGAAATCAGAGTCCTGACAGTGCTCATCTTTTCAACTGGTGCAAAGGTCTCGTCATAGTCGATGCCGTACGTCTGACTGTATCCTTTGGATACTAGTCGAGCTTTGTAGCGCTCAACCTGTCCATCTGGGTTCTGCTTCACGGTAAAGACCCACTTGCATCCAACTGCTCCCTTCCCCTCTGGCAGTCTCACAAGCTCCCAAGTGTGGTTCTTCTCCAGAGCTCCCAACTCCTCGTGCATTGCCGCTTTCCACTTTGGATCGTTCTTGGCAACCTGCCAATTATTAGGTACAATAATACTATTCAAAGATGCTATAAATGCTCCATGAGAAAAAGGAATATTGTCATAAAAAACAAACGGAGCAATATCCCAACCATATCTGTTTGGAGGATTTACTGCATTGCTGCGAGTGGTCCTTCGTACAGATAGTGGTATGGGAGGAGTATAAGTAGGAGGAATGATATCTTGTGAAGGAGGGGGTATCACCTGAAGGGGGTTGGTGTCGGTGCCTCAGGAGTTGGGACGAACGCAGGCAAGGGACTTGGCACTGGCACTGTCGGTACTGGTCCTGCAGTTTGCTTCTCTCTCCTGCTGTAGGTAAGTAACTCTCCCTGAGCCGTAGCCTAACACCTTCACCTTCTTGTCCCTTCTCCGTGCCTCCATGCCAAACTTCTAAATCGGTTACCACCAAGTTCTCCATCTCCCCCTCTCGCCTAATACTGGCAGTATTAGGCGTGTTGTGTGAAGTTCGATCCTGGTGGTAGTATGGCTCATGCTCCCGAAAGTGGACATCCATACTGACAAACTTCTTCTTCTCTACTGGACTCCAGCACACATACCCCTTCTGGGTCGCCGAGTAGCCTACGAAGATGCATTTGACCGCTCTAGGGTCAAGTTTCCCAACTGATGGCCTGTTGTCCTTCATAAAACATACACACCCAAACACCTTCAGTGGGAGTATCCAACTATTATTGCCTTGCAATACCTCACATGGGGACTTCCATCCGAGGACCTTCGAGGGCATCCTGTTGATGAGTTAAGCTGCTGTCAACAATGCATGCCCCCACAGACTCTGTGGGACATTCATGTCGATCATCATACTTCTTGCGACCTCCAGAAGGTGTCTGTTTTTCCTTTCTGCAACTCCATTTTGTGCTGGTGTGTATGCACAGGTGGTCTGATGCTGTATTCTGTGTGCTGACAAGTATTCTGCAAGCGTCCTATTGGTATACTCCGTTCTATTGTCAGACCTCAGTACCTTCACAACTGCTTTGTATTGAGTCTGGACATGCTTATGGAAATCCCGAAAACAAGCAGGTACATCATTCTTATTTTTCATCAAATATAACCAGGTAACACGAGAGGCACACTCAATAAAAGAAACAAAGTACTTATAACCATTCATAGTGTTAGTAGCACATAGACCCCAGACATCAGAATGTACTACCTCAAAAGCAAAAGTGCTCCTATGACCCGTGCCAACATATGAGCTCCTAGTAAGTTTTCCTAACTCGCACGCATCACATACTAATTTCTCTTTATTTGTTTTTGCATAAATCTCTGGATACAACTTACTTAGAGTATCAAAGAAAGAATGTCCCATCCTCCAATGATGGAGTATCAAGGTATCCTTAGTCCTCTACTGCAGTCCTTCTATGCTATCATTCTCTGCCATAGATACCAATGCTGAGTCCAGTCCTTCTCGATCTAGGTACCACAGTCCCTCATGCCAAGTGCCAGTCCCAAGTCTTCGTCCTGCCCCTTTCTCCTAGAAGGTCACCTTAGGAATATCAAAAGAAACAATGCATTTAAGTTGGAGGATTATAGAACTAATGGACAAGAGACTGACTGGAAAGGATGGAGCATGTAAAATATTAGATAATCTTACTGAACCTGTACAATTAACAGTACACTTACCGACCACTGGCTGGAAAGTGCCATCATCTGTCTGAATGATGTTTGCTAATGCTAGGTGAGTGTAGGAAGAAAACTCACTAGCATTCCCCGTCACATGCTGAGATGCTCCCGAGTCGATAATCCAGTCTGATGATTTAAGGGAAGAGATAGACACAAGGGCAAGTGATTCGTCAGTACCTTCTGATGGATGGGCATACATGGCAGCGTTGCCCCTAACAAAGAATGAGGTGAACATCTCCTCTGTTCTACTCCTCATGTCTCCCAGTGCCTGGTCCTCCACAGTAAAGGTGCCATCAGCTTCTCCGTTCCCTTCTGATGGATGGGCATACATGGCAGCGTTGCCCCTAACAAAGAATGAGGTGAACATCTCCTCTGTTCTACTCCTCATGTCTCCCAGTGCCTGGTCCTCCACAGTAAAGGTGCCATCAGCTTCTCCGTTCCCTTCTGATATCAGAAGGTTCGCCCGATAACCTCCTCGGCCGCCTCGTCTACCCCCACGACCACGTCCTCCATTATATCCTCGTCCGTCGAACGGTCCTCGTCCACCACCTGAATCTCCCTCCCTAGGTGGTTTGGTACAAGCATACCGATGATGACCCATCTCCCCATAGTTGTAGCACTGCCGGTTATGCTGCCAGGGCTCTCCCTTAGATCCTGTGTTACCTGAGCTGGTGATCGCTAGTGCTGACTTTGCTTCGGGGGGACCACCTGTCCCGGCTTGCAGCCTGATGCGTGTCTCCTCCTGGATCATGGCTGAGATAGCCTCCTCAAGGCTAGGGGTCTTTGGTTGGGTTAGAAGTAGGGCCGTCCTCTATGCGAAAGCTGTAGTCAGCCCTTTGAGGAACTTCATCGTCCTCTCCTGCAAACACACCTGTCTCTCCTTACACTTAGGGTCCCCGCAGCTCGCCCGATCTGAGGAGTGATCATAATCCAACCACAAACGCTCCAACTCCGTGGCATACTCCTGCACCGTCTTCTCTCCCTGTACGGTGTTATCAATCTCCCCCTTTATCTGGAAGACCCGTAAGTTGTTCCCCACACCATCATAGGTCCTTCTCAACTTCTCCTACACATCTTTCACCATCTCAATACCGTCTACTGTGGCGGCAATAGACTGGACTAAGGAGTTGAGAAGCCAGATGTAGATTACCATATGAGTGGACTTCCACTCATCGCGTCCTGTTGAGCCCTCGTCCGGCTCTGTCGTCTCGCTCGTCAGGAACCCCACCATGTTTTTTCCTGCGAGGGTTCTTCTCACCCGCCGTAACCAACTCAGATAGGTGGCTGGTCCATCTAATTTTAGATCGATGGAGGGAAGCTTCAACTCTGGAAACGTTAGTGTCATGTTCTCACCAGCCGACATCGTCAACAACTTCATCAACGTCGCCACCTCTGCAGAATCTAGCTTCTTGATGATCTCCTCCATCGATGCGTCGTCTATCCAATCACGTCACGTCCGCTCCATGACTCACGCTCGTCCTTGTCGTCCGCTCCTAGATCCGAACATGTCCCCCCTTTTTTCAGATCTAGGCATCCCTATTAGGCGCTGTCTCGTGTTGGTGCGGAGGAGGCGGCAGCACGCATGTCATAGCCGTCGTCGCAGCAGCAGCAGCAGTCGCAGCAGCCGCAGCAGCAGTAGTAGCGGGACGGGGCAGCAACAGCGAAGGGCGGCCTACGAAGGGCGGAGAAGGGAAGAAGGGGGGGCGTGGAAGAGTTCGGTGGAGGAGATCTAGGAAATCCTCCTGTGGGTTTGTGGAAGCTTGGTGACGGCTAAGGTTTGTGAAAACTTGGCTCTGATACCATGTTGAAATTAGTTGATGATTTTATTGATTATCTCATTGACATTATATAGCCTTACAGTCATTAATACAATGATCTCAATCATTATGACAATAATCACATAATGGAATATCCTGTGACATATTTTGGCATCCTAAATATGTCCTCAGGATATTCCCATGTGCTTATACTATACTTAAATATGACACCCAACATACCATATCAACAATTCCAATAAAGATAAGTCATAAAATAGTAGTTAAAGGAGCCTATTTATGAATGAAGGTAGGCAGAAAGGACATGATCAAAATTTTAAAGAATTATATATTTTTTGTTAATGTTACGAAGGAGATGATCCTTAATCGAATTGAATGGAAGAAAATAATCCAAACAGACCACCTCAAAATTTTGGCATAAAGACTTGTTGTTATTTTACTCAAGATTGGAGCCAAGATTGAATTATGATAACATAGGTATATATTTTCCTATTACACTATATATTTCAAATTTTCGAAAACTTATACTAGATTTTCCTTAACAAAGTTACGTTGGGTGGGTGGGTGGCCGATAAGGCCATGTTATAGCTTTGTCCCTAACTCTACTCTATAATAACTGAATTAGGTATCATAATATTTGATTCTAATTAATATTTAACCAACATAGTACAATATAGCATATAGTTGCATTCTCATCTCCATGACACGTTTGTCTTGGTTAAATTACGTTAAGGTTAGCGGGTTCAGTGTTGGAATCAGACACGTCTTGCAAGAGCTATGATATCGTGTCTGAGATTGACCGCAGCAAAAACTTAGAGTAACCCACCTGAGATAATCAACCCTTGTCTAACGAGCACCAAGCACATATAAAGACAACATATATGGCGGCAACTACGTCACTTGGACAAATCCCGATATATATAACTCAGGTAAATTACAAGATTGACAAAACCAATGTTAAACTCTTTGTCCTAATAGGCTCAACTCTCTCACCACACTCAAGAAGGAAAGAAAGATATTACAATTGAAGTCACTCACCAAATCCGGTAGCAATTTTTCTGAACGAAGGCGACGTATCCTCGATTAGATCTCCTCTTCCTTTTGTCTTGGAAGACGAGCCCTGGGAGCAAAGCACGAATTTTTTTCTTAGATTTTCTGTGGACAAGCACCCTAAATCTCTACCTTTTGTGCTATATTCTTTGTGCCTCCACTCCCACCCATATGAATAGGATGAGAAACCATACTTTAGGTTATAGGAATTCCTAAATAGAAAACTCATTATCTAAAATAGGAAACACTAATTATGGACGTCTAAATATGATCAAATTAAATATTTGGTATAATTTTGATATCTAATCAAATTAATGTAGATTTTTAAACTATATCAAATAAAATATTTTACTATATTTGGGCTCCAAAATTTGCTCTTACTAATTCAGATTAGACCAAACATACTTTCCCTCCATTCTGATGAGAGTGTGTTTACCTTATGACTCCTCAACTGGACTTCATGCTTGTCGCCCCACGACATA
Source organism: Iris macrosiphon (assembly GCA_036927795.1). NCBI lineage: Eukaryota > Viridiplantae > Streptophyta > Magnoliopsida > Asparagales > Iridaceae > Iris > Iris macrosiphon. Next base: position 27,153,856 of record JAYESA010000018.1, on the reverse strand, counting down.
GTTCCTGCTCTCATACCACCGATCTTCGATCCCCTGAGCTGCTTTGCATCTTTCTTCGTCTCCAGCTCCTCGACCGTCACATCGACGCTAACTACTATGCATAGCATCTCCTGCACCAATGGACTCCTGTCAACATCAATAACACAGCCAAAATTGAAGTCCCTAATGATCAGCCTCACCGTGAGTCTTGCCTGCCTTTCTCCGACTTTTATCTTACCGAAATATACTACTCATTCCGACGAGCTTCTTCACCCTTGGTTGGCCCAACCAAGCGGACGGTGTGATTCTATTGAGATTCAAACTCCTGAACCTGCCTACCTTCATATCCGACATTGAAGCTCTCCCGTACACATGCATCCCTGAGCAGAACATCATATACTGTGCACGCCATCAATGACCCGCAGCTTTTTCGAAACTGTGTGAATGGATATGCACCTACCTCAGATTGAGTTTGCTGCAAACCTTGATCTCCTCCTTGGCTTCAAACTGCTAAAATTGATATCGCTCCGCAAAGTTTTAACAAACCACCAGTCGCCAAAATCAGATCCATGGAACAACCCTCGCTTGGAGATCGACCAGTTGTCATGGACCGACAGACTGACCCCTCAATCTTTAACTCATCACCATTCGTCACTAGTCTCGATGAACCGAATCATCCATAATTCTCAAAGTATCTCGAAGACTCTCCTCAGCAAGTTCCCGATAATCCACCTCTTGTCGAATACCCCTCGAGCCTCCATCCTATGTTTATGGCCTGCCTGTACAGCTCAGCGGCTTGAGCCTGTACATGCCACAACATATATCTTCTCGAGCCAGCAGTTGGGAACCCCTTGTAATCATCCAATCTTTATTCCCAAACAAACTGGGACAACCATCATCTTTCAGCCTTCCTACCGAAACCAAGTTGTAGGGCAAACTCGGTACATGTCACACACCCTTGAGAACGAGCTTCTCACCAAGCTCCGTTGTCAAGTGCACATCACCGATGCCTACAACTTTAGTCGTCCCCTTGTTTTTCATCTTCACACGTCCAAACATGCCGACGCGGTATAACTTGAAGATCCTCCTATATGGAGGGGCATGATACAATGCTCCCGTGTCCATGATCCAATCGTCGTCATGACACATGCTAAAAGGTTACTCTGCGTCGGTTGTTGTTGTTGTGATGATATCTCCCACAACCGTGAGATCCTCCTGATCATCCTTGCCTTTGGCCTTCTCAACTTTGAGCTTCATGCAGTTCCTCTTGATATGACTCATTTTGCCACAGTAATAGAAGCCCTTCTTGTGGTCCACAATCGCAAGATCCCTCAAACTCTTCCATGTCCTCGCCTGTGACTTGAGTCTTCCCTTTCCGTAAGAAGAAATCAGAGAGGACTCCTGCGACGATTCAACTTTCTTACGCCAGACCTCCTCATTCAACAAGCTACTTTTGACCGCCTCCAACGTGACAACTCCGTCAGTCGAAGAGTTGCTCACCGATACCACCAACGTCTTCTAGCTTTCCGACAAAGAAATCAAAAGCAGAAGGGCCTGAAGCTCATCGTCAATCACAATCTTCATCACAAACAACTGATTGATCCGGGGCACCCTCCGTGTACTTCGAGTTGGCGAATAAGAAGTGTCTTGTTGCCATCCGTCTTCCTTTCGTATAACGAATGCAGCTTATCCCACAATGCTTTTATCGAACTCTACATGGACACGTGGTGAAACACCGAGTTATCCAGTAATTGGCGGATGAATCCAACGGCCTTTCGATCCAGTCGTTTACAGTCTTCAGCAACTTGTCTGTCGGCTTGGCGCTATCGCCCTCCAACGGACCCTAGAAGTCCTTGAACTAGAGTAGATCGTCCATCCTTGGCTTCTAAATCGTCCAATTTTCCCTTGTGAGGGTGATCATACATGTGTTTGTATGCTCCGTAGACATGGTTGCACCTTATCTCTCGGGAACCTGAGAGTTTTTATACTAGATGTTGGAATCGGACACGCCCTGCAAGCACTCTGATACCGTGTCTAAGACTGACCGTAGCAAAAACTTAGGCCAACCCATCTGAGATAACCAACCCATGTCTAACGAACACCAAGTACATATAAAGACAACGTATATGACGGTGACTACTTCACCTAGAAAAATTCTAATCTATATAACTCAGGTGAAATTACAAGATTGACAAAACCAATGTTGAAACATTTGCCTTGTCATGACCCGTACCCGGATATTCGGGCACGAGTACGTGGGTACGTCCAGCCTACGCCACAGTATCGGCGGTAGTACGCTGTCTAGGCATATCCATATTTAAATTAAACTCTAGCTCATTCACAATAATTAAATAGGCAAGGAAAATAACAGGAAAAGGAATGCTAAGATTTTATAACCAGAATGTGAAAATCAGATCTAGAGTTATTACAGAACCAGAAATTAAATCGGGGACAAACCCGATTACTAGGATGAAAGGAAAATAAATAACTACTACTAACTACTCCGCAGGAGTAGTCTCCTGTGTGGGAACCAGCTCCGCAACTGTAACATTTGCCCCCTCATAGGGACCATAATATGTAGGGGCAAAGTCCACATCATCGCCTAAATCAACAGATCCAGTCAGGAAAGGAGCAAAGTACACAATGCACAACAAGATTAAACTAAATATTTATGACAAGTAGAAAAGAAACTGTCTAAGTATCATGATGAGAATATGCATAGTAAGTAGTAACAATTAACTGAGAATTAAATGCTATAAATCAGGAATATAAGTAAAACAGGATTAATTGCTATAAACCAGGGACATGAGTAAAACAGGATTAAAATGTGACAGAAAAAATGTAACTGTAACAAGACAAGAACTATGTGTGTGTAATTGTGTATTTAGAATACATAGTTGGCATGTAGGGGGTTATAAGGCTAATCCGGCCGTCATAGACGGCTATTAAACAGGAATAATCGAGATCCGGCTGATGGTACAGTCGCGTACCAATAGCTATTAGACAGGAACAGGGGGAAGGGTAAACTACATGCCTCCTAGTATTCTCCCACCGACACGAAAAGCAAGACATGAACTTCAGGATTCAAGACATGAAATCAGTATTATAACACTACGTGTAAACATCCAATGGTACTAGTAGAGCAAGGAACTAATTATCACAATATAAAAATTAAACTTGAAGTGCAGGTACTTGCCTGAAGTTTGGATCCAATTACAGTTCTATCCTCGGGGAATATTCCAGAAATGTGTCCAGATACTGAAATAAACATTACCATCATGCTCAGAAGATATCAAATAGCTAGAAACGCCTGTCCTTGAGTCCAATTTAGAGACAAGGGCAAAACGGTAATTTCGGATCAAAACGGGGTCCGCATGTGGGCCCGCTTTGCACCAAAAATGTGTCAGGGTCAAAGGTCTCCAATTTCACCAAACTTAGTGTCAACAGGTCAGGAACGATGATACGAACCCAACGGAACTTCCAGAATTGGATTTCGATGAGCCGATCACAAAATCGCCCGTCGAGCGGGGTTTGTGGGACCCACGACACGCGATTTCGTCTACGTTCTCAGAATCGAACCAAACTTGGGTCACAGGACCAGTGTATCGCTACGAGTCCGATGGCGCAAGTTTCATTTCGATCCGACGTGTGTACAGAAAGTTAGGGCTTGATTCAGAAAAGGCGGATACGGGACGGTGTCCGCGGATACGCGTTGATCCCGGTGTGCACGCACACCCGAATCGACTTCCGCGAAATTCCACACGTCCGTATCAACGATGCGCACGTATCTGTGAAGACCGCGCGCGACCAAGTCATCCCGTTTGGCGGGACGTACCCAGTTCCGGGGTGAATCGGGTCGTTATTTTTTCTGTTTTTGGATCGCGGTGTGCGATCACCACAGGACGCGATGCCCCGAGCGGTTTGTCCGGACACCGAGAGGGTCATACAGGCTTCGCAACACAATTTACGGAATTGAAAATGGGACAGCGAGGAGAAAGATATGAGTACCTGAACAGGACTTTGAAACCCAGATTTTTCGTGTCCGAGTTGTGTCCGACACGCCGACACGATCCAACTGAATTAGGGTTATCGTTTTGCTCCGGCGACGGCGGCTCGGGCGGCGGAGGAGGCCAAGGCGGCCGGGGACAGCGTCGTCGGGGAGTTGGGCGCAGGGCGGCGTCGCCGGGGACGGCTCAGGCGGAGCCGACGGGGAGGAGCTGCTGCTCGAGGTCGGGGAGAAGAGGGAGGAGGAGATGAGGGGCTGCGGCGGAGGGACTGGCCACGGCGAGGGGAGAGGGAGGAGGAGGAGGAGGCCGGGGCAGCACGGCGGAGCGGAGGCGAGTGCAGCGGGTGGTGGTCGGAGGAGCTCGGGGCTAGGGGTGGCGGATATGGCCGGAGGGGGTGAGCGTCTCGGCTTTAAATAGGCGGAGAGGGGCGGGGTTTAGCCGGGGATGGCGGTGTCGTGGCGGGGAAGGCGGAGCTGGCCGCCGGAGGCGGCGGGAGACGTGGCCACGCGGGGGGGGACGGGGTGACCGGGTCAGCGGGCGGGCGGCAGGTCGGGTTTGTTCGACCCGACCCGACCCGAATGGCAGTGCGGGCTGGGCCGGTTGCCTGGCCGCGGGTCAGGCCCAGTGGGCCGGGCTGATGAACGGGCCGATTAAATAATAATAAAAAAAAAATAATAATAAATCAATTAATTAATTAATTAATAAATAAATAAATAGTTTTTAGGAGATTAAAAATAGGTCCGGGGTCCAATAAATTTCAGAAAAATTACCCTAAGTCCAGTTTTTCATTTTACACCAAAAAATATTATTTACATAATATTTTAATTCTATTTATTATCAATTAAAAATCATGTAAAAATTCAAAAACCCTGAATTTAATTATAGAAAATTCCCAGAAAATTTCAGAAATTGTGAAAAATCCCAATTTAATATTTTTTTGAAAAATCAGGGGCTTACATGCCTTAATAGGTTCAACCCCTCACCACACTCAAGAAGAAAAAAAATTATAATTGAAATTACTCACCAAACCTCCTAGCATTTTTTCTTGAACGAAGACGACGACTCCTCGATTAGATCTCCTCTTTCTTCTGTCTTGGACAGCGAGCCCTAAGAGCAAAACACAGATTTTTTTCTTAAATTTTATGTGGACGAACATCCCGAATCTCCAGCCTTTGTGCTATATTTTTTGTGCCTCCACCCTCATCCATATAAATATGATGAGAATATAAAAAGTTTAGGTCATAGGAATTACTAAATAGGAAATCCATTAATTAAAATAGGAAACACCAATTATGAACGTCCAAATATGGTCAAATTAAATATTTGATACAAATTAGAAATCTAATCAAATTAATGTAAAATTTTAAATTATATCAAATCAAATCTTTTATCATATTTGGACTCCAAAATTTGTTTTTACCAATTCAGACTGGACCCAACAGCTTCTGTGACATATTGAAATCTGGTGTGGTATTATGAGTTCACACAGTTGAGATATAATAGTTATTTTGGTTACAGTACTCTTTTATTGTTGTCTCAATTCTTAGTGCAAAATAACTTCTTCTTTTTTTTTTTTTGTGGCAAGACTGGTAACAGGCATTTCATTGAGATAATAACTCTACTGTAAATAACTAAACCTGTAATATAGTAATATAATATATATTGTATTAGCAATAGTTCTAGATACCAATTAATGTATGATACTAGATGAAATTTTTGCTGTTCGCGAATCTAAGAATAATTGAAATTGCATAATAATAGCAAAACTTCATATCAAGAGCAGAAATTATGCATAATTTTATTATTTGCACAATGGATATTGTATTAAAACTGGAAGTATGAAATTGAATTTACCCCTTGTTTACTCCATATGCTGCTAGGGTATTATTATTGAAATATACCCATTCATGTATGTTCTCTTTATTTACATTTCAAAAGCTTAATGAAATAAAAATGTAACCACTATTACATCTTTGTATATGCTCAACACTAAAATATCAAAACATAAATGCTTAACTGGTTGACATTCTTCAGGTGGATGAAGAGTGAACAATTCCAGCCTCCATCAGCATATGTGCTCATTATGGGAGAATCAAAGACTGATATCTGACTTTCCTGTATATACACTTGAAGCTCTCCGAGGCCAGAGCAATCTAACAGAAGGAATTCTGATTCATGGATATTTGGATGGAATAAATTCAGCAAATATTGATGGGCATGCAAGCAGTGGTGAACTGTGAGGCCTGATAATTATATGGATGTATTCCTTTTAAGACCTGCTCTGTGAATGAAATGGTAGATTAATTGATTGAATTGTGTAATTAAGCTATTATTTTATACGTGAAGAATGGGAAGACACACAATTGTTAGGTGAATCTGAATGGTTATTTGCTTCCATCTTTCATTTCTGTGCTATTTTTTACAAGGAATATTTAGACTTTGGGTCTCATATAAGTTCCATAATTAGTGTTTGGGCCTCCATATATACATAATTAGCGTTTGGGTCTCAAAAGTGTCACCAAAAATAATTAGTGACACTTTTGGTAACGCTTTTGGAGATACTTTTGAGACATTATTAACACTTTTGAGACCCAAACACTAACTATCCATATATGAAGACCCGAACAGTAATTATAGGACTTATGTGAGACCCAAAATCTAAATATTCTTTTTTACAATCACACATCTCTGTGAGTTGTGCGGTTCGTGTCCCATCTCCAGTTTGCTTACAGCATGGTTCTTGATATTTTAAACCTTTCAGAATATGTTTGCATGTTTGGGAATTTTTTTTTTTTTTTTTTGTTAACATTCAAATTTGGGGGTTCTTGAGGGCTCTCATTGTTAGGGGTTGTTTGATTTGCGAATTTGGAGCACAACAAGATCCGAATTTGGAACAATTTTATATGTTTGGTTGGAGGATTTGTAAACAAGATTTAGTATGATTTGACATGAACAATAAATCTTATCGGTCTTGAAATCGAAGTTTTGATATCGGAGTTTTTTTTTCCTCCGAAGTAAATGTGGAAATGAAAAATTCTCATTCCCACTTCGTCAATTTGGTTGGAGAACTGCTTCCTCTCTACTTTAGCAAGAACAAAGTTTACTATTCATATCACTTCAATAAAAAGTTATACTTTTCCACTCACTTCAATAACTAATCAAATATCAAATTTGAGAATTTTTTATTTCTATCCTTTACTTCTTCAATGCAGTCAAACAAAAAAAAAAATTTAATTCGCTCCATTTATTGAAACGTGTACGCAAAATATTAATTTTTGGATTTTTTTTTTTTTTACTTCTTCGTACTTCCTCGAGCCAAACGGTCCAATAGAGTTGTAAAGTTAATAGACAATGAAAATTACCTACCTACTTTATTGAGACTAAGATGGAGTTTGTCAAACCAATTACTAAATCCCCAATATACTCTGATGTACGACTTTCAAACTTAAAACCAGCTTAGGAGTAATTCTCTTTAATAAATTAACCTAAGATGAAGGTTTTTTCTCTTGTTAGAACAGTGGAAGAAATTTCAAATTCTACATTTTGATTTTAGTCAAATTTTATAGTACTTGAAGACTGCAGTAGACATTTGTGCATACTTAAAAATTGGTAGAAAGCTACGACAGTCCAGATTTGAAGCATGTCCTAGCTCCTTTATATTAATTGATGAGTCCACCAAAAATAACCAAAACATGAAAGAAAAAAAAAAGAGAAAGAAAAAAGAGGAATAATATTACCAAATAAGGAAGAAAAATAAAAAGAAAAGAGTAAGAAAAAAGAGGAGATTAATTTGGAGTGTTTATTTGGATTGTACCATTGTGTGCGAATATCATGTGGACACTGCAAAAGTAATAGTTTATACAATTTTTAATAATTTAGAATATGTGTTTAGAGTATCCTCACTGTGGATTCTCTTACTTGCATGACTGGTTCATAGTGTTACCAAAGACATTCCTATTACTACCTCTATATATTTTGGGTCAAGAATATTATTATTACCTTCTATATGTTTTGGGTGAAGAATAATATTGTAATTAAGTAATATTTTCTTCTTCTAAATGTTTAGAACATCCAAATGTTACACCCACGTTATATGTAAACCATCAGGACAAGGAAACTAATATATGATCTTGGTTGTTCGTGAGATCGTCGCATGTTGGTTACGATGACTTCCATGGGGATGAACACGATTTAAATTTTTTTTTGAAAACTTAGTTCACACACACACACACACACACATATATATATATATATATATATATATATATAAAATACATGCTCTTGACTTGTCATAGTTCATCCGATGTGGGACTAAAAGGATATAGGCAACTGAATTGATATTAAAAGCAAATACATAAATGCCTTAATCTTTTCTCCAGTAGAAAGTATCAAAGCCATTATATATATATATATATATATATATATATAAAAGTTATTATAAAATCAACACTTTCTATGTTTAAACCATTCAATCCAGACATGTTGTCTGATTGCAATTATTGATTAATGTTGTCTTATCATGAGATGTTTGTTCCCTAAACATGATAAGGATGCTCTTACTACTGTTACGATTTATCAAAACTTCATTACGTAACCGACTGAGAGATAAGATAAATGACTATTTGTTTGGTAGAATATTGAAAAAGATGTATCGGATGTCGCTGACTAAAAAGATATCATTCAATATTTTTATAATATGATATCTCAAAGAATTTTATGATCAAAAATAAATTATTTAATAATTTATAACATTTAATATTAATATATAATATATTTAAAATTATAAATATATTTATTATAATTTGTTAATTATTAATAGTAAGAGTTGCGTTTCCTAAATGAAAATGCTGGCAACGCCACATGTTGTTATGCATATTCTTACCATATGATATTTGGAAAATTTTACTTTCAGCTTTTGATGCAATGTGTGTGGTTGTACTTATTGTGTTTTCTTGAGCATATATATATATATATATATATATATATATAACATATCCTAGTTTGTAATGTAATATGAAGATGTATTTGTTATGAATACTGATGGGATTTGGAATAGTTATACATTTTGTTACATAGAGCTTACGTTCTATACAAGATACATACTTGAAGAGTTAGCATCCTTTCCATGGGGTAAATTACGGTACCTAAATCTTATTCATCAAGTATTTGGATTCATTCAAAAATTTCTGAAGCCAATAGCCCAGCCAACCCCAAAATTTTGAATAAATGCTTTTTTTTTCTGCCTCTTTTTTTAAGATAAAGGTTGGGATCAAGGAGAACCCAACCAAAAATGCATTTTAATTTGTTGTTCTAAAATTAAAATCCCATAATTTTGTACAAAAATGCTACTGTCACACAAAATGTGATGTCATTTTCCATTATGTCGCATCTAACATGACAGCTGACATTACATATTTTAAAATTAAAAGAAACAAAATTTGGGTGATGAATTTTTTTGGGTTAAAGTGTGTCATGTCAGCTTCCATTAGATACCATATAATGGGAGATGAGATCACCCAAAAAATTTCGGTGACAAATAGCATAATTGAATACTCATTGAACCAAGGAAGTGATTAAATTAAGAGTTATTTGTATTTACTCCCCTCCTCTCCCATTTACTAATCCAAATTCTATTAACCTCTATTTTTTTAAATTTTATTAGTATTACCCTCTGTTGGAGTTGGGTGAAATTTTTAACCTATGTGAAAACACCTCTCAATGCAACGATCGATATCCGTGTGTCGGAGAAGCTCGGCGAGTGCGATGAGTACCGTATATTGGAACATATATGGTAAGAAAATATATATATGGTAAGAAAATATATGATTGGATTTCCATATCTTTGACTTTGATCATATATTTATGATTGGATCTTTCATATATTAACTTTCCATATAATTGGATTTCTAATATATAGCAACAGCCAATATATGATTGAATTTTCATATCTTTGACTTTGACTATACATATATGGTTGAATATATATATATATATATATATATATATATATATATATATATATATATATATATATATATATATATATATATTGGGCTTCCTTATATAGATTTTCAATATATGGTAACCCTAGTTCATGCAAGGGTTAATGAAAGTTGATGCTTTACAATTTTTCGGAGAGGAATAAATAGATTGACAGCTACATTGAAGGAAAGACGGTGTCGGTTAATTCTTCTCGTCATCTTTGTTCTTCGGAGTTAGTAATTGATTTTCTGCATCCAAGTACTTGTAGTGATCCATTTTTGATCAATGAGAAGTCTTAAGGAGTCACTATACTTTCTTATTCCAATAGTGGAGGCTTTTTATGGTTGGACTCTAATCGTCCCGTGATTTTTTTATCTGAATTTTTCTCGTAAAAATTACTTGTATCTGCGTTTGTCTTTCTGTGTGATTTTGACGATTTGGTTTTGTGGGCTTTTTTCAGTTTTCTCAACTTCTTGGTTTGGGAAAACAATTTTCGTATTTCGTTCCCAACACGTGGTATCAGAGCATTAGTTTTGTTCTGCTAATATCAACATATGGTATCAGAACTTTGGGTTCGGAGAGGTGTCAGAGGTTGGCAATCAAACCAAGAAAGAGATGGATGCGAAGTCGGTGCGCATGGTAAACCTAAACGGTTCCAATTATCACTACTGACGGAGTAAGATGAAAGATTTGCTATTTGTCAAGAAGCTGTATGTTCCGGTATTTGTTGTCGAGAGGCCCAGTGATAAATCTGAAGATGACTGGTGAGATGTAAGCACTATTTGGCAGAAAAGCAAAATAGGGTGTCTTTCGAAAGTCATCCAAGTCTAAGGAAGCCAGCGTTGCTCGAGTTCGTTCACTCGAATGTCTGCAGTCCTATGAAGGTAAAATCTATTGGTGGTGCTTCTTACTTTGTGACTTTATTGATGATTGTTCCAAAAAAGTTTGGGTCTATATTTTGAAGACTAAGGATCAGGTGCTGTCCACTTTTAAAGAGTTTCTAGCCTTTGTTGAAAGAAAGACGGGCAAGAAGTTGATATGTGTTCGATTTGACAATGACGGCGAATACATTGGTCCCTCTCATGCATATTGCAGAGAGCAAGGGATATGACACCAGAAGACTCCGCCAAAGACACCTACTGTGTCATGCCCTGATCTTCTGCAGGAATCGGCCGTCCCCTCTAGTCGCGAATCTTCGTGCCAATACTCCCGCAGGACAATCGTTCTCATCAGGACGTAATATCACACGAGCACAAGCTACGTCCGTGCAAGGCCATGATCCGAACAGGCGATAAAATGACTAAGCCACAGAGTCGTATAGATAGTCCAAAAGCAGCGGAATAAGAAATAAACATGCGATTGGTAACAAGTTCACAGAGTCATCAATAGCGGAAGTAGTGAATAACACAAGTATAGAAGTAAAATAAGCACTTTATTGATATTGAATCAGTGTTACAAGCGGCGCTAGACCGAGATTACAAGTCGCTCAAGTCCTCTCTCTTGAAACAATAAAAGTATGCCAAGTGGCTACAAGTATGGAATGATACATAGGCGATGTTCCAACATTATGTCTTGTATATGCACTTCATCTCCGGACGCAATGCTCCAAGACTCCAGAGCAAACTCTATGCCTTAGTTCGCACGAAGGGGTTTTCGCACCGAACGATGTTCTCCTACACCCTGTAAACAATCTGGTGGGTTATCAGTACATGAATGCACTGGTGGGAAGGCTTCTCCCCCACTCGACGAATCCAAACACGTTATATAGGTTCCGAGCACCAACTAGTTAGTTATCTTTCTAGTCTCGCCTTAGGATCATTTTATGGCATAATATACAAGCCTGATGTAGTGCCCCGTTCCCCCTATTCGGGAAGCGCGGCTAAGAAATACAAGACGGTATCGTTTGATCGGGATAGATTGAATCAAGAACTCATCCTCGTTATGGATTTGTTTCTTCGGAATCGATTTCCACATTCAGTGGACCGTGCCCCTAGGATCGACTTAGCGGCAGAGTCAGGAGGGACCTCTTCGCTGCATCTTTTGTTGCCTCAGTTTTCGCTATCGCTTGTTGCTTTCGTGCTTTGAGTTAGTTTTTATATTTGCTTGAGATTTTTTGAACGGTTTTGATGGATTTTATTATTTTCGTTTGTTGAACTGTATTTCAATTCTGATAATGGAAAGAGTGAAAGAGGTATTGATCAGTTGTTCGTGGCAATGCAGGTGAACCAACAGTAGGCAACGCTCGAACGGACTCCTGAAGCACATCTTTCCTTCTCCCTCCCAACTAAGTGAGTGGCTTATATTCGATTCAGTTGGCCCTTCTTCCAAGTCTTCACACCTAAAAATCTTATATTCTTGCTTGCCTCGATTAAACGATACCAAGTAATAACTAAAAGACTTCAAGATAAAAAGGGAATAGACTTGGATTATTATGCTTGTCAATCAAACTTGTGAATGGTTTCTCATTTGCATGCTTGTTCGTTTGGAATGTTCATCATATGCATAAATATAAGTTAGAATGTATACTCTTTCTTTAAATTCTGCTATGTATAGAACTCATCCCTAAAATGCAATAAATTGTTCAGGACGAATATGCAATAAATCGTGCTAATGCTACTTGTCTTGTACTCGTGTTGCCTAAACTGCATGAATGGTTAACTTAATATAGACTCCGTTGATCACGGACAACTTGTGCACAAGGTCTTAGTTCTTGCGGATGGTCGTTGGGGCACTGGCACCGATCCGATCCGGACGGAACTTCTAGTTTAGTCTCTTGTTCTGGACGGAATGGCTTGTAGCGCACCTTGTTCTTTACGTTGCAAACCATCCTCGTCATGACTATTGTCCATTATGGCAGCATGCTAGTGATCCCCTCATATATTTAAACCTGTTGCAAGCTAACTTGTGTCTTCGTGGCAGGGAAGGACATGGTAAGTATTGTGCAGGTAGTTCAGACGGGCAAATAAAAGTCACCGAACAGTGGCAAGTTCATTTCAATAGTTTTATTATATATTGGTGCTTGTAAAATGAACTAAGGCAAGATAGAAAGATCACAAATAATCGCATGCTTCATATAAACAACGTATTGATTGGTATAGTTGGGATAACTTGCCTTCACCAGTACGTTTCGATGTACTGACCCTCGTTGAAACAGGTTCCCCGCGCTAAGGAGAACCGAGCGAGGAGCCGAAGTCATCCCCTAATCTAGTCCAGCTGTAGGCGCGTCTTGTTCGTGCCAACCTTTTAAAGTATTTTGAAGATAAGAGCTAGCTACTCAAAGCTCAAATGCAGCTCCGTGGAAAGGCCATCATTCCACCAGGAGATCTTTACATTTTAAAGTTTAGTAAGGGATGTAATGTACATGACTTCTATCTCATTTTGTGTCAATATTTTGTAAGCCCGTGTGGCAACCTTATGACTCATTTCAAGAGTTTGTAATAGATGATCATATTATCAATAAAATAGAACTTTTCTATGTTTATAATATGTGTTTCAATTTATCTGCATACTCTGAATATATGCTCGCTATGCGAAACAAAATACCTTAGCCTTGTGCGGTGCGCAACCTAGGCCCACACGGCGGTCACGCCCGGGGGACGACTATCGATTCCACGAAATTGGGGCATGACATGTTGGTATCAGAGCACAGCTTCAAGTTCCTTTGGCTCTCGGACTGGAAAAGTTTCTTTAACGATCGAATCCCTGTGCGAATTCTTGAACTCATTAGGCCAAAATGAGATACATTCATATAATTAGTCCATAATACATTATGATCCTGATGTAATTTACCTTCTTTTGAAGGAATGGCTCAAGCGCAATCCTAGCTCAAGCACCGGACGAGACGCAAGCTCAGGAAAGCAGTTCCGGCACTTCAGGAAGCTCTCGAAGCCAGCGAGCCATGTCTCGAGTCGATCCGCTTCAGCAAATGATGCGGATGTTAGAAGCTAACCAACAAAGGGATGAAGCTCGTTATGAATGGACTTAGAAGCAAACGGATGAGAGACTACTCAAGTTTCAAGACAATATAGAGATATGATTCTCAGTCCAGTAAAAGCAGGTAGATACCCTGCAGCAGATTGTGCAGACTTTGGTCTCCAACCAGTCCGCGGCAACAACAACGAATCTGGTGGAGCAACCCGTGCTTGAAGTCAAGATGCCTCAAACTCCAAGGAAGAGGGAAGTGACTGCCTTCGACTTTGGCGACTTCAAGAAAGTCTGCAACACAGCATTCAAGGGGACTGAGGATCCGATAGTGGCTCTAGATTGGTTGGCCGAACTTGAGGATCATTTTTCACTGCTAGAAGTACCTGAAGAGAAGTGCGTCGCATGTGCTCAACTGCAGCTTCGTCTCAACGAGCACGATTGGTGGAACGTACATCAACGATCTCTTCCAGTTGATGATGGAGGGGAGGCGATAGCATGGGCCATTTTTTGTGGCACGTTTGAGGAGGAGTTCATACCCCCACCTGTACGATGATAGAAGAAAAACGAGTTTGTACAACTACGGCAGGGCAGCATGACAGTTAAGCAATACTTTGCCGAGTTCAACAGGCTTGCCAAATTTGCAAGCTCCTATCTACCCGATGCAGCGAGTCATGCCAGACGATTCAAAGGAGGTCTACATCCTTCCATCCATGCGCACGTAGTCGTTCCACAATACCAGACTATGCGGGAAGTATTGAACCGCGCTCTTTCTCTTGAACCGCAACATCCTCATGTTGCTGCCGGCACTGCGCATACCTCCAATCATAAACGCCATAGCTATGATAGAGGAAACACCGCTGTAAAGTGCCCAAACAATGGTGACAAGTAGAAAGCACATTCAGACTTGATATGTTTCCTTTGTAAGAAACGTGGACACGTCATCGATGATTGCCATATAAAACTTGGGTTATGCCTGGCTTGTGGTAAATCAGATCATGATATCACTACATGTCCGTACCGCTACAATCGTCGCACTCAGCATCCAAATCAAGCGACTGCACCTCAGGCCAATCAAGCTGCGCCCCAGCAAGAGCGTTGCCAAGCTCAAGGCCGGGTCTACACAATGACACGAGAGGAAGCACTGGCATCAGACATCGTTGTGTCAGGTACTTTGCTTTTCAATAACATACCTGCTCGTGTTCTATTTGATTCTGGTATAACACATAGTTTCATATCCACAAATTTTGTCGTGGAGAACACTATAGAAATGACTCCGTTGTATCTAGACTTAAGTGTTAGCACCCCCTCCGGCACAAAAATACCTGTCCGTTCAGTATGCCAAGGTGGTTACGTCTGTATTGGAGGAAGGAAGCTATTGCATGATGTTTTAGTTCTAGATGTTTGGGACTACGATATCATTTTGGGAATGGATTGGCTCAGCGCCTACTCGACAACTATTGAATGTGCAGAAAAGTGAGTCATCTTTCGCCTGCCTGGAGAAGCCGAATTCTGCTACACTAGTAGTCTAGCAATTGATGTGACCAGGGCCTGCATGGTAATTTTTGCAATATCTGCTTGGTGAATGCTACACTCAGGCTGTGAGGGATTCCTAGCATCAGTTCGGGACATACAGCAGGACTACGCAAACGTCGAGTCTGTAAACCCCCTGATTTTTCAGGATTTTTTAAAATTAATTTCTCATATTTTTTTGGAATTTTTTGGAATTTTTCTGTAATTAAAACCTAGGTATTTAGAAATTAAATGATTTTTAAATAATGTTTATTAATATTAAAATATTATGAAAATAATATTTTTTGGTGTAAAATAAAAAATTAGACATAGGGTAATTTTTCGGGAATTTATTGGACCCCGGAAGCATTTTTAAAGACCTAAAAACCAAGTTTTAAATAAACCAAATAAACCCTAGGATTGAACTCGGTTTATTTCAAATAAACCAAACCAACCCGAACCGGGCCCGGTTCAACTGAACCAAACCCAAACCCTGCGGGTCGAATCCGGGTCTAACCCGTCGACCCGAAACCCGCTAACCCGACCCTTATTCATGTTTAGCGGATCGGGTCGGATCTCCTCCGCCCGACCCACTAATCCGACCCGACCCGTGCTATAGTACCCTTCCTCTCCCCGACCAGACGCCGCTTCATCTCCGTAGGCCGCCGCTTCGCGTCCCCGTCGCTCCGCCTCCCGCAACGGCCAGCCCTCCGCCTCCCTTTTCGCCTCTATAAAACCCCGCTCCGCCTGAACCCTAACCCCCGCTCCGTCGTCGTCCCCGTCTCCACGCCGACTCACCACCACCCTCTCCCCTCTCAGCTCCGCCTGAGTGCCACCCCCACAGCGCCTCGACGCGAACCCCTGAGCGCCGCCCCTCCTCCCTGAGCTCCGCCCCGACACCGCGAACCCCCTCAGCTCCGCCTCCCTCCTCTGCTCCTCCCCGCAGCAGTCGTCGCCTCGCCGTCCTCCGCCAGCCTCCTCGATGCCTCTCCGCTTGACGGCACAGCCCCGGCGAGTAGCCGCCAGCGCAGCCACCCAGCCGTGCCCAGCCGTGCCCAGCCGCCTCCGGCTGAGGACCTCCGCCAGAGCAGCTCCTCCGCAGCCGTGCAGCCCCCGGCCGTCCTCCGCCGTGCCCTCCGGCCAGTTCCGGCGAGACTCCGGCAGAAACCCTAAACCCTAGCGACAGTAACCCGGACACTGTGTCGCAGTGTTGTGTCGACTCGCGGACACAAAAATCCTAATTTTCATGGAGCCCTGTTCAGGTACCCTTTTCTCTCTCTTCGTTGCCCCGTTTTCTATTCCGTCTATTGTGATGCGAACCCTGCGTGACCCTCTCGATGCCCGTGCAACCAACTCGGTGTGTCGCATCCTGTGGTGATCGCGAACCGCGATCCAAAATCAGGAAAATCAACACCCCATTTTCCCTAGAACTGAGTACGCCCCGCCAAACGGGACGACTTGGTCGCATGTGGTTTTCAATGAAAGGTGCGCGTCGTTGATACGGTCGTGCAGGATTTCGCAGAAGTTGATTTGGATGTACGTGCACACCGGAATCAACGCGTATCCGTCGACAACGCCCCGTATCCGTCTGTTCTGGATCTTGTTGTAACTTTATGTATAGATGTCGGATGGAAACGAAACTTGTGTCATCGGACTCGTAGCAATACGCTGGTCCTATGACCCAAGTTTGGTTCGATTCTGAGAACATTGACAAAATCGCGTATCGTGGGCCCCACGGCTCCACTTGACGGGCGATTTTGTGATCGGCTCATCGAAATCCAGTTCTGGAAGTTCTGTTGGGTTCGTATCATCGTTCTGGACCTGTTGACACTAAGTTTGACGAATTTGGAGACCTTTGCTTCTGACATATTTTTTGGTGTGAAGTGGGCCACATGTGGACCCCGTTTTGACAAAAACTGTCATTTTTGCCCTTGTGTCCAAATTGTACTCAAGGACAGACATTTCTAACTATTTGATATTTTCTGAATCTGATGGTGATATTTATTTCAGCAACCGGAGGACTACCTGCAAATCCCTCTGAGACCAGAGCTATAGTTGGAGTCAGAACCCCAAGCAAGTGTACATTGCCAAATCCTGCAGTTTTGCTATTTATTTTCTTGACTTATTTATACATTGTTGTACATGCTTAACCTAGGACCGCGTGACTTACTTAGCGTCCGAATAATATTTGGGTGCCAACTCCGTACGCGGAATTGTGTAACGTCACCTAGAGATGGATATCGTGACCCTTTACATCCTCGTGCTTGCATTATCAAGTACGTTATACCCAGGACACCTGACACTATTCATGAGACAGAATCTTCCTGAAATATTCAAGGTAATTCTGTGTAGGTTGCAGGATTGTGACTTAGATATTATATTCATAGACATTATATGACTTTCTGTATTAGTTTTGATCTTGCGTGTCATGGACATGAGACGTGTGATTACCTTGGGTGGAGAGAGACACACAGGCTACAGGCTGATTTATATATATATTTATTATGGTGAGGCCTTAGACTCTACATCAGAGCTAGACACTCTACTAGTGAGATATTATTGTGAGGCCTTAGACTCTACATTAGAGTTAGGCACTCTACTAGTGATATCACTGCTACCCGGCTCTCCGACACCGAGCTTGTAGTGGTCTCAGCCTGAGTACTAGTGATGCTCTTACTTGTATTTCACATAGATGGTTACATATTTACCATATTTGTTGCATTTACTATTTCACTACATTTATTTTGGCATAAGTTATTTTGTACCTTGCTATGTCCCCTGAGGACCTGGATCCGGATTATGTCCCCAAGATTAGCAGAGGAGGTCCACCCAGAGCTATATAGGACAGGAGCATTAGCAGGAGCAGAAGCAGGATCAGGTGCATACATTGGTGCAGAACCAGGAACCGAGGACTAGGTGATTGCCATGGATTTTTCTGAGTATAAGTTTGTTCTATATTCATTCTGTGGTGCTATTTACATTCTTGTTTAATGAACAATTGTATCAGACTTGATTATCGGGTTGTTCCCCGATTTAATTACTTGTGACTTGATAATGATGTTTATATTTCCTTTTGTTGATATTGATATATTCATTCTGTGGATGAGATTAGTAGACCTTATTGATGTATTACAGCTTAAGTACATCCTGATGGGTCCATTAAATTAGGGGTTTGTCCATCGGTGTGTGCTGCTGGCCTTGCCACGTGTCTAGTCCCTCGATATTTTGGCACTGGGGTGTGACAGAGTCTTCTTCCGTTGAGGCGGAGTTCCCTGATATATTTTCGAGTGAACTACCCGGCACGCCACCAGATCGAGAGATCGAATTCACCATAGACACCTTCCCGAATACACAGCCGATCTTTAAGCCTCCGTACAGAATGGCCCCTGCTGAACTGAAAGAGTTAAAGTGCCAACTTCAAGAGTTACTGGATCGTGGGTTCATCCGTCCGAGCGTGTCTCCTTGGGGCGCATCTATGCTCTTCGTGAAGAAGAAAGATGGGATGCTACGCCTCTGTATCGATTATCGGGAGCTGAACAAGGTCACCATCAGAAACAAGTATTCTCTGCCAAGGATAGATGACATGTTTGATCATCTTAGGGGGCAACAGTGTTTTCAAAAATCGATCTTTGCTCGGGCTACCACCAGCTGAAGATTAAGCCAGAAGACATGCCAAAGACTACCTTCTGAACCCGTTACGGGCATTACGAGTTTTTCGTTATGCCGTTTGGACTGATGAATGCACCTACTGCATTCATGGATTTGATGAATCGAGTGTTTCGACCATTCATCGATAAATTCGTGGTGGTTTTTATCGACGACATCTTGGTGTACTCGAAGAATAGGGATGAACACGCAGGACAACTACAGATGGTGCTTCAAACCCTTTGAGACAACAAGTTGTATGCCAAGCTGAGTAAATGCGAGTTCTGGCTGGACAACATATCAGCACATTATTTCTGCGTAAGGCATTTCAGTTGACCCGAAGAAGATAGAAGCCATCATACATTGGAAACGACCGGAGTTAGCTAGCGATATACAAAGTTTCCTTGGTCTGGCGGGGTACTACATGGGATTTATACAAGATTTTAAAAAAATTGCGTTGCCCCTGACTCATCTCACTCGTAAGGGAGCAAAGTTCACTTGGACGGACGACTGTGAAGCTTCGTTTGTGGAGTTAAAGCAGCGCCTCGTCTCTACACCAATCCTTACCCTTCCGGATGAACCTGATGACTTCAAAATATATAGTGATGCATCAGGTAAGGGTTTGGGATGTGTCATGATACAACGGGACAAGGTGATAGCCTTCACGTCGAGGATGTTAAAGCCTCATGAGAAGAATTACCCAACACATAATCTTGAACTTGCCGCAGTGGTGTTCGCGCTGAAGCTGTGGCGCCACTACCTTTATGGTATACCGTACGAGATTTACATATACCATAAAAGTCTGAGATATCTATATACACAAAAGGATTTGAATCTTCGTCAATGGCGCTGGCTTGAACTTCTTAGCGACTTTGACTTGATTATCAGATACACACCTAGCAAAGGAAACGTCGTAGCTGATGCACTGAGTCGAGTGTTCATTGGGAGTTTGGCTATTGATGACAGACTGCGTCGAGATCTTGAATCCTTGGGTATTACACTACTAATCAGATACAAAAAGGGGGCACAAGTGGCACAACTGCGCCTCGAGCCCAATTTGTTACAAAAAGTCAAGACCGCTCAGAAGGATGACATATTCCTGCAAATGATGCAAGCTCTTATCTCAGCAGGAAAGGCAACCGACTTTGCGGTAGGCACGGACGGGATGATCCGAGTGAAGGGAAGACTGTGCGTTCCAGACGATGTGGCCCTCAGAAGAGAGATACTCACTGAAGCTCATTATGCCAGTTATACTTCTCATCCGGGTAGTACAAAGATGTATCGAGATCTTTGAATATTGTTTTGGTGGCACGGCTTGAAACGAGATGTGGCGCTGTTCATGTCGCATTGCATGGCTTGTCAGAGGGTAAAGGTCGAACACCAGAAGCCGGGTGGAGTGATGCAGAACCTCGCTATTCCGGAGTGAAAATGGGAACATATAACAATGGATTTCATTGTTGGCTTGCCAAAGACACAACGAGAGAATGATGCCTTTTGGGTTATTGTTGATCGCCTCACTAAGTCAGCTCACTTTCTGCCTATCAAGAGTACTTGGAGCGCCGATCGCTTGGCTCAAATCTACCTCCACGAAATCGTTCGGCTCCATGGCGTGCCCGTATCCATAGTCTCCAACAGAGATGGTCGATTCATATCGCGTTTCTGGGAAAGCCTGTAGTCAGCAATGGGGACGAAGTTGAAGTTCAGCTCTGCCTACCATCCACAGACTGACGGCCAAACGGAACGTGTCAACCAGATCCTCGAAGATATGCTATAAATCTACGCCTTGGACTTGAAGACGAGTTGGGACCTGCATCTACCGTTAGCTGAATTTGCATACAACAATAGCTTCCAATCCAGCATTCAAATGGCGCCGTATGAGGCGTTGTATGGGCAAAAGTGCAGATCCTCGATCTGTTGGGACGAAGTTGGGAAATGGCAGATCCTTGGCCCGGAGCTCGTGGAGCAAACCGTTCAAAAGATTCGTTTGATCCGGGAAAGACTAAAGGTTGCTCAAAGTCGCCAGAAGAGCTACACTGATGCGCATCTACGACCACTTGAGTTTCTAGAAGGAGACCGTGTATTTCTTATAGTTTTGCCCATGCGAGGAGTCATCAGATTCGGAGCAAAGGGAAAGCTTAGTCTAAGATTTGTCGGTCCGTTCGATATATTAAAGCGAGTTTCCTCAGTTGCATATCAGATTGCCCTACCACCATTACTATCCGAAGTACACGATATTTTCCATGTTTCCCAACTTAGGAAGTATGTGTACGACCCGAGCCACGTGGTAGATCTGGATTAACTGAATCTTCAGGCAGACTTGACATATGTAGAATAACCTGTGCAAATTTTGGATCGAAAAGAAAAGCTGCTCCGAAGTCGTTCGGTTCCTCTCGTGTGCGTGCTTTAGCGAAATCACTCGGTCGAAGAATCCACTTGGGAGCTTGAATCTGAGATGAAACTTCCAATTAGTTGGGACGAAACTTCCAATTAGTTGGGTAGGATGTAGTGCCCCATTCCCCCTATTCGGGGAGCGCGGCTAAGAAATACAAGACGGTATCGTTCGATCGGGATAGATTGAATCAAGAACTCATCCTCGTTATGGATTTGTTTCTTTCGAATCAATTCCCACATTCAGTGGTCCATGCCCCTAGGATCGACTTAGTGGCAGAGTCAGGAGGGACCTATCCGCTGCATCTTTTGTTGTCGCAGTTTTCGCTGTCGCTTGTTGCTTTCGTGCTTTGAGTTAGTTTTCAGATTTGCTTGAGATTTCTTAAACGATTTTGATGGATTTTATTGTTTTCGTTCGTTGAATTGTATTTCAATTCCAATAATGAAAAGAGTAAAAGCGGTATTGATCAGCTGTTCGTGGCAATGCAGGTGAACCAGCAGTAGGCAACGCTCGAACGGACTCCTGAACTACCTCTTTCCTTCTCCCTCCCAACTAAGTGAGTGGCTTATATTCGATTCAGTTGGCCCTTCTTCCAATTCTTCACACCTAAAAATTTTGTATTCTTGCTTGCCCCGATCAAACGATACAAAGTAATAACTAAAAGACTTCAACATAAAAATGGAATAGACTTGGATTATTATGTTTCTCAATCAAACTTGTGAACGGTTTCTCATTTGCATGCTTGTTCGTTTGGATTTTTTATCATATGCATAAATATAAGTTAGAATGTATACTTTTTTTTAAATTGTGCTATGTATAGAACTCATCCCTAAAATGCAATAAATTGTTCAGGATGAATATGCAATAAATCGTGCTAATGCTACTTGTCTTGTACTCGTGTTGCCTAAACTGCATGAATGGTTAACTTAATATAGACGCCGTTGATCACGGACAACTTGTGCACAAGGTCTTAGTTCCTGTGGATAGTCGCTGGGCCACTGGCACCGATCCGATCTGGACGGAACTTCTAGTTTAGTCTCTTGTTCTGGACGGAATGGCTTGTAGCGCACCTTGTTCTTTACGTTGCAAACCATCCTCGTCATGACTATTGTCCATTATGGCAGCATGCCAGTGATCCCCTCGTATATTTAACCTGTTGCAAGCTAACTTGTGTCTTCATGGCAGGGAAGGACATGGTAAGTATTGTGCACGTAGTTCAGACGGGCAGATAAAAGTCACCGAATGGTGGCAAGTTTATTTCAGTAGTTTTATTATATATTGGTGCTTGTAAAATGAACTAAGGCAAGATAGAAAGACCACAAATAATATGCATGCTTCATATAAACAACGTATTGATTGGTATAGTTGGGTTAGCTTGCCTTCACCAGTACGTTTCGATGTACTGACCCTCGTTGAAACAGAATCCCCGTGCTAAGGAGAACCGAGCGAGGAGACGAAGTCATCCCCCAATCCAGTCCAGCTGTAGGCGCATCTTGTTCGTTTCAACCTTTTGAAGTATTCTGAAGATAGGAGCTAGCTACTCAAAGCTCAAATACAGCTCCATGGAAAGGCCATCATTCCACCAGGAGGTCTTTATATTTTGAAGTTTAGTAAGGGATGTAATGTACATGACTGCTATATCATTTTGTGTCAACATTTTGTAAGCCCGTGTGGCAACCTTATGACTCAGTTCAAGAGTTTGTAATAGATGTTCATATTATCAATAAAAGAACACTTTCTATGTTTCTAATATGTGTTTTAATTTATCTGCGTACTCTGAATATGTGCTCGCTATGCGAAACAAATTACCTTTGCCTTGTGCGGTGCGTAACCTAGGCCTACACAACGGTCACTCCCGGGGGACGACTATCGATTCCACGAAATTGGGGCATGACACCTAACTCGTGTGGCAGTACGCCGTGCGATATAAGAGTAACACGGCAAGACTTACCAACTTACCATTTGCACTTCCCTGTCCAAGGCAACCAAGTTAAACCAAGCACGAGTATATACATAATAAAGTCCAAGGAAAATGCATAAGCAAACACAAGTGTCATGGGCGGGGTTCTGACTTAGGTGCACGAGTTACACGGATACTCAGGTGTGTTGCAGAAGATGTTCAAGTGTTCAATTATGTACAAGTGTGCACAGATGTCTAATACTCATATCCGTTCAGGTGTTCCAGATTACTATGCATGATGCAATGACTCGCACGCGGGTTATCTCTAAACGAGGATGACTTATCTATATGAATAAGAGGGTCGCTGGCGCTACAAGCCATTTGGACGAGTCTCTTGACGGAGATGGGTATAGTGCTAAAAACTCGAGGCGGACACTATCCCGCCGGACATGAGAGACCCGGACTCTTTTGACGGTGATGGTATAGCACTAAAAACTCGAGGCATAAACACCATCTCGCCAAAGCTCGAGGAGTCCCCATATGATTCCTTCCAGGCCGGCACGATCCTGGTTCCCCGACAATCGTCCAAGAAATTCATGATACCTCGTGCACGAGTTGTCCGCGATCATGCAAGTCTTAAATTTTCCAGATTCATGACATGACATGACATGATTCAATCTTGATTCATTTAGCCATTGGATGATGCATAGTCTCTTGGACGGAGATGGGTGTAGCAATAAGTACTTGAGGCGCAAACACCATCTAGCCCGCTCGAGAGAGACTACCAAGGATCCGAATACCTGAATGAGTCTTGTTCCATGAACTATGATTCTTGCTTTACCTGACATGATGTAATCCCCTGGTTCGGGAACTGCCTTGGCGACCTAACGATCATGAATACTTTCAGGTTCATACTTGTACGGAATAAATATTCGATAGTCTTCCAGAGAACTTAGATAAATGCAAGATAAGATAGTGTTACTAGGATCGTGGCATAAATTTATGTGATGAGCATAGCGAATATGTAAAACATGCAAGTATTGAAATAATGTTGAAATATAAGCATAAGAAAACTTGAGGCATAGTATACTTTAGAACATAAGCCTAGCATCTACGTTTGTACGGGTCTAAGGGGTAGTGCAAGGAGTGAAACCTTATAGGGACATATCGAGCGACATAATCCATAACGCGATTAGTGTAAATAAGTGAAGCAGTGCATTACGAAGAGTATATAATGATCTATTACGGGGTCTACTTGCACGAAGCTAAGGTAGCAAGCGAGGGTCCTTGTTATAAACCAAGTTTTATTTTTATGTTTTAACACAAGCAATAAAAGATGGGATTATTTCCTTAGCTAGGTGCGTTGTATTCTTTATTAGCATGCAATGGTGATTCACCTAGCGACTAGCATGTATCGTCCATATTTTAAATGTGCTGGCTAAGCAAAGACAGGTTCATCGTAGCCACTCACTTTAGTGATATTTTGCCTCGATCGAGCGATACTTCGAGCGAGCCTTTGAAAGTTTAAGTCTGAAATCCTGAAGGGCCAAGTCTGAAATTCATTGCCTCAAGCAAGTCTTCTTGCTGAGCAAGGCGGGTCATGTCGTTGCACTTGCGCCGTTTGAATCGGTTCTCCGCTTGAGCGAGATGGGTCGTTATATTATATACCACTCAGAAAAAGTCTCGTCCTCGAGACTTCCTGAGCGTAAACCATTCAATCGCACTATCGAATCTATCTCAAGCATAACAATCTGTGTTGTGTATGTACTACGTATGTCTCATTGAATGACTCTATCATTCAATTCAAGCTCTGACTCGGTCTCTATTGCTTACCGCGGGGTACATTATAATCCATCTTGAATGATGATATAGGGCTGAGGTAAACTTATCCAAATTATTATACTCGTTCATGCAAATCTAACATATTTACTTGTATTAGCATTCGAGATCAGCATATCGCGAGTCTGGATCGTGCACATTTTCAAAGCGTCCCTCAAATATATGTATGTCAATCAACTTAGCAAAAGCGAAGTCTTTGCACTCGAGTTCAATATATCACTGAGTCTTGAATCATGCACACGTTCAAGGCGTCCCTCAAATATATGCATTCAAACAAACTTAGCGATAGTGAAATCAGACAAGCTACTTGCGAAAAGTCTCACGAGTTCTTGTTTATGGTTCACCATGATTCCTCAAGCAGGGTCAATCAAAATCCAAGTAATTTCTATTATAATAAAAAATCAAGCATTGTACTACCGTCAAGCATGATCTATCCGATCTACCGACTAGCTTCCATCTGTTCGTGTCAAACATAACATATATTTACCGTTCCAAGTCTAACTCTAAGTCTTGATACTCCAGTTCTATGGCTTGCTCAAGCAATACTCTAAAGTCGGTCACACAAGCTTTCACTCGGCACAGGGTCGTCTGCCTAATTACTAGGTCAGCTCACAAGGTCATAGGTACAGTTCATGCTCATGACTCATCGTGCAAATTTATCGCACGATGCTCGCCCCAATTTTCTAAGGTTAAACTATTGTTCATTTGCACGGCATATTCTACCCAAGCTCGTTCACTCAAATTTCTAAATATCAAGGACAGATTATCCTACTCATATTAACACGTTCGTTTGAATAGGGTCTGAGTCCGTTTAGTCAAATCAATGATATATCCATGTCGCATAACAAGGCTAGCAATTCTATAGTATATCTCCTCAAATATGTTTTATAGAACCCATATATTTATTATAAGTCTGGACCACCAAGCCATGATTAAATTTCCAATCACCGATCTCAATCATAAATCCAAGTCGTACAATAAGAATCATGTATCCGTTCACGAAACCATGACCAATACTTAGGATTCTAAGATGCCTTCTACGGCTGAGGAATTGCCTGAGTTAGAGTCATTTCGCTTCGAGTCATTTCCAGAGGACGCTGCAGAGGATCCAGTTATGGAGGATATAGTACATGGATATATGCTCCCAACCTTGATCATCAGCATGTTGATGGTGGTCAGGGTGACCCTCAAAAGGATGAGCTTGTTGAGGAGGCAGTTCCTGAAGGGAATGAGGTTGTTCGTATACAGCCAGAACCAGAGGCTCCATTGAGGAGGAGCGCGAGAGAGTGTCGACCATCTTCAAGATACTCACTAGATGAGTATATGCTACTGACTGATGTAATCACCTGAAATTTTAAATTTAATTTTCTGGAATTAATTAGCATTTTCTGTGAATATTAAACCTATAAATTAAAGTAGTCTAATTTAAAATGAATTTTTAAATGAAATTAAATAATATTAAAATATAATAAAAATTATATTTTCTAGTGTAAAATTAAAAACCGAGCATGGGATATTTTTTCGGGAATTTATTGGATCCCGGATGAATTTTTAAAGCATTAAAAACTATTGTTAAAATTAACTGATTAATTAAACCAAATTAATTAATAAACCAAGCCAAACCCTGAACCGGACCGACCGGTCTGACTAGACCGAACCGCTCGCCTAGCGGGTCGGATCCGGGTCAGACCCGACCCGCCAGGACCCGATCCGACCCGTTCCAAACCCTAACCCCCAAAATCAGAAACGGCCGACCCTTCACCTGGCCGGCGGCCGTTTTCGCCGCCGTGGCCGCCGGCCGACCCCTCGGTTCGGCTCCCCTCCACCCGGCGACTCTTCCTCTTCCCCTTCCGGTGAACCTCCGCCGGTTTCCCTTCCCCTAGACCCCTATATAAATCCAGCCACCCGCCGGATTTTCCCCCTTGCATTTCTTCTCCGGCTAACCACCTCCATCCCGACTGCCCGCGTCCAGCACCTCCAGACTCCGGCGCCACCTCCCAAACCCCGGACCCGACAGCAGTACCTCCAGCGACCACCCGCCGGATCTCTGGACCTCGACCGAAAACTCAGACGAACCCGAACATAGTTTCCATCTCCGTCCAGGCGACGTCCGGCCACCCACAGCGCCGGAACCGATCGCCCAGACTGTCGACGACCACCCCACGGCTGCCAGCGAGCTACCAGCGACTCGGACACGTCGCAGAACCCTGACCTAGCCAGGATAGAGCTTGGACACGGATCCAGGACACAAACCTAATTCCGACACGAGTCGGACACGGGAAATTCACTAATTTTCAAAGCTAGTTCAGGTACTCGTATCTCACTCCTCGTAACTCTGTTTTCTATTCCGTCTTTTGCATCGCGAAGCCTGTATGACCCTCTCGGTGCCCGGACAAATCGCTCCGGGCACCGCGTCCTGTGGTGATCGCACACCGCGATCCAAAAACGGGAAAAACCATACCCTGTTTCACCTCGGAACTGAGTGCGCCCCGTCAAACGGGACGACTTGGTCGCGTGCGGTCTTCACAGATACGTGCGCGTCATTGATACGGACGTGCAGGATTTCGCAGAAGCTGATTCGGATGTGCGTGCACACCGGAATCAGTGCGTATCCGCGGACACCGCCCCGTATCCGACTTTTCTGTAATTTGCTGTAACTTAGTGTATACACGTCAGATCGAGACGAAACTTGCGCCACCGGACTCGTAGCAATACGCTGGTCCTGTGGGTCAAGTTTGGTTCGATTCTGAGAACGTTGGAAAATCGCGTGTCGTAGGCCCCACAAGCTCCATCCGACGGGCGATTTTGAGAACGGCTCATCGGAATCCAATTCTGGAAGTTCCGTTGGGTTCGTATCAATGTTCCTGACTTGTTGACACTAAGTTGGACTGATTTGGAGACCTTTGACCTTGACCCGGTTTTCGGTGCAAAACGGCTTACATATGGACCCGCTTTGGCCCAGAAATGTCGTTTTTGCCCTTGTGTCCAAACTAGACTTAAGGACAGGCGTTTCTAGCTATTTCTTATGTTCTGAGACTGTTGGTAATGTTCATTTCAGCTTTTGGAGGAGTTATTGCTGAACCCACTGTTACAGGGACCGCTACTGGTATTCCAATCCCAGGCAAGTGTACATTGCCATAAATTGCAGTTTATTAGTTTATTTTGTTCTCTTGCTCTATTTTCTGTGACTAGTGTACATGATATAACCTAGAACCGTATGACATACTTAGTGTCCGATTACAGTCGGGTGCCAACTCTGTACGCGGAGTTGTGTATGTCATTTAGTGATGGACATTCGAGACCCTTTATATTCTTGTGCTTGTTTATCAAGTACACCATAACCTAGGACACTTGACACCATACATTGACAGAATATTCCTGAGATATTCAAAGTGATTCTGTATAGGATACAGGATGGACATAGTTATTATACTCTTAGATTATGACTGTTGCATTAGCTCTGATCTCACGTGACATGGAGATGAGACGTGTGGTTACATTGGGTGGGGAGAGACACACAGGCTACAGGCTGTTCTATATATATACTACTATTGTGAGGTTGTAGACTCTCGAGCAGAGCTAGACCACTACTAGATATTGCTGCTACCGGCTCCCCGACACAGAGCTTGTAGCAGTCTCAGCCTGAGTACTAGTGTTGCTCTCAGTTGCATTTTTACATAGATGGTTATGTAGTTACCCTGCTATTTCATTTACTATTTCACTGCAATTATTTGGTTTGTATTATTTGTACCTTGCTATGTCCCCTGAGGACCTGGATCCGGATGATGTCCCCAGGTTTAGCAGAAGAACACTATCCCGAGGTTTACGGGACAAGAGCTGAAGCTGTACCAGAAGCTGTTGCTGAAGGAGAACCTAACATAGAAGCAGAGGTGATGGCTGAAGACTTTTCATGAGCTTATGATGTTTGTACTCTTCAGATACATTATCTTGGACTCTTTTGTTCTGGTCTGATGAACCAGTGTTTTAGACTCTTATCGGGTTGTTCCCCGACATACTCTGCTGAGACTGGACTTTGATGTACTTTCTTTATTTTGCTGATATTCTGTGTGTGGATGAGATTAGTATTTTGACTTATTGTTGCAGACCTATATTACAGCTTAAGTATGCCCGATGGATCCATTAAATTGGGATGTCCATCGGTGTGTACTGCTGGCCATTGCTACGTGTCTAGTCCCTCGATATTTGGGGACTGGGGCGTGACATGTTTTTTTTTGGTGGCCCATGCAGGTCCACGAAAAATTGTTTTGGTCTCAACTTAGGGGCCAAACAAACCTGTAAAAGGATAGGGTAGGTTTTAGCATCTCATCCATTTATTGAATCGTTTTGAAACTCTATATCGAATTCGACTCATGTACTTGATTTGCATCCTGCTTGACTCTATTAAACGTTCTCATAAAGTTTATTTTGGATGCAGAAAGATGGATCCAAGAAACGGAGATGAAATTCCTTTTACACCACAAGACGCTATGGTTACCTATGGTGATGGAGTTACACTAGAGAACAGAGGTCAATCCTCTCAAAGTGGACAAGATGAGCAGCATAACTCAAGGTTCAGGCGTGACGACATCCCACCTCCGCCGCAGTTCACTCCATAGATGCCTGCCTTTCCACCTGGGCAAGCAATGGACGGGCAGCAAATGTTCCAGATGTTTTATGCCATGATGCAAGCCCAACAACAAGTTCAACAGGAGGCGCAGCGTCAGGAGGCAGAGAACCTGAGAAACAGCCTAGTAAATGCATTAGAACAGGCAAACCCGCAAGCTAGGCGACCAGCAATGGGAAGTATCACTGATTTTCGTCAACTCAAGCCCCGTACCTTTTCGGGCAAGGAAGGACCAACTGAAGTGCATGAATGGCTCACCAATACACAACATCAGTTGGAAACAGCTGAACTTCCGCGGGAGAGATGGATGACTGCTATCCGAATGCAACTGACGGACAACGTGCACCACTGGTGGCTAGCTGAAGAGAGGAGGCTCGGACATGACCAAGTCACTTGGGAGGAGTTCTCCAGACTCTTCCAAGAGATGTATATCCCAGCCGTTGCTAGATCAGAACTCCGAGATAAGTTTAACCGCCTCATCCAGGGCAACATGACGGTGGAGGAGTATAATGCTGAATTCATTCGTCTGAGTCGTTTTGCCCCTTCTCTAATTCCTACCGAAGAAGAGAAGGCGGAGAAATTCTTTGACGGACTCAGGTTCGAGCTTCAGAGGTTGATTGGATCTGTTGCCCCTACATCGTACAACGACGTCCTTGCTGCAGCACGACGCATGGAGCGCGTCACCCGGAGGGAGTCAAGTCTGAAGCGGCCATTTATCTCAGCACCATCCAAGGCTGCACAAGGGGATTCTGCAAAGCGACTCCAGAGGAATATACCGCAGAGAGCAGCACCAAGAACCCTACCTACTTGTCATTTCTGTGGCAAGTTGGGTCACATTGAAAAGGAGTGCAGACGCAAATTGGGACTGTGCCTGGTTTGCGGATCCAACCAGCATCTATCCAGAGACTGCACAGCACGCCGAGAGGGAGCACCACGACTAGCTCTACCTGCACCAAGGCCAGATTATCCAGCAGTGGGAGCACAGCAGACGGGAGTTGGAGGAGTCAGACCACCAGCTCCAGGAGGATATCAGCCAAGACCACCATTGCCACCTCAAGCAGCACTATTCCAACAGGCTCGTCAGCAGAGGGGTCCAGCCCAGGGACGAGGTCAGGCTTTTGCATTAGCTGTTCAGGAAGAAGCTATTGCTGGAGAAATTATAGCAGGTACCATTTTAGTAGCTTCATTACCTGCTGTAGCTTTATTTGATTCTGGGGCATCGTACTCATTTATAGCTGCTAGCTTCGTAGCCACCCATCGAGTAGCTACTGCACCCCTTCCGAATACTAAAAGAATTCTTACGGGAGGTGGAATTATACCTGTTAGTGATATCTGTAGATCATGTTCAGTAGTAGTCTGCGGGAGAGAAATGCGAGCCCAATTTTTGATCTTTTCTATGCCTGACTATGATGTTGTACTTGGTATGGACTGGTTAAGTCAGTATCATGCTACTCTTGATTGTCGGCTTGGAAAAGTTATATTCAGACCACCTGGACACTCAGAGTTTGAATTTCTTCGAGGAGCTGTAGAACAAGGTGTTCAGCCAACTCTTAGGGTATTAACTGTAGAAGGGGAGTCAAGTTACCCAAGAGTTATATCAAAGTTTGTGGATGTATTCCCCGATGACCTTCCAGGTCTACCACCTGATCGGGAAATAGAATTCACCATAGACTTAACTCCAGGAGCAGAACCTATCACTTCATCGGTTTATAGACTAGCCCCTAAGGAGTTAGTAGAGTTGAAGAAGCAAGTTGATGAACTTCTGGAGAAGGGTTTCATACGGCCCAGTGTTTCACCTTGGGGAGCACCTATACTTTTTGTGCCGAAGAAGGATGGAACAGTTCGCTTGTGTATTAATTACAGGGCGTTAAACGCTGTGACCATTAAGAACCGGTATCCCTTGCCTCGTATTGATGACTTATTTGATCAGTTGAGTGGAGCTAGGGTATTCTCAAAGATTGACCTTAGATCCGGTTATCACCAGATTAGGGTGAGGAAGGAAGATATACCGAAGACAGCCTTCAGGGCTAAATATGGACACTATAAGTTCTTAGTCATGCCGTTTGGTTTAACCAATGCGCCTGCTGTGTTCATAAGCTTGATGAATCGAGTCTTCCATCAATACTTGGATAAATTTGTGGTTGTATTTATTGATGACATTCTGGTATATTCCAAAAGTCACGAAGAGCACGAGGAGCATCTCAGAATCGTGCTAGAGACGTTGAGGCAGGAGAAGCTTTATGCTAAGCTCAGTAAATATGAGTTTTGCATGGATAAGGTGCCATTCTTAGGGCATATTATCTCAGGAGAAGGACTGTCAGTTGATCCGGAGAAGGTGGCTGCCATTGAGACTTGGCCTACACCGACATCAGTTGCTGAGGTGAGGAGTTTTCTAGGACTTGCTGGATATTACAGAAGGTTCGTAGAAAATTTCTCAAGAATTGCAGAGCCAATGACGAAGTTGACACAGAAGGATCAGGACTTTGCATGGACAGAAGAATGTCAGAGGGCCTTTGAAGAATTAAAGAGGCGTCTAACAACAGCACCAGTCTTGACTCTTCCTTCAGGGTCAGGCGGTTTTGTTGTTTATAGCGATGCGTCAGGTAGTGGCCTAAGATGTGTTTTGATGCAACACGGTAAAGTTATTGCTTATGCATCGAGACAGTTGAAGGTCCATGAGAAGAATTACCCAACGCATGATCTGGAGCTAGCTGCTGTAATATTTGCACTGAAGATTTGGAGGCATTATCTTTATGGAGAGAAGGTAGAAATCTTCACTGACCACAAAAGTCTGAAGTATGTATATACTCAGAAGGAGCTTAACATGAGGCAAAGACGCTGGCTGGAGTTGATGGTGGATTTTGATATAGATCTGCAGTACCACCAGGGAAAGCAAATGTAGTAGCAGATGCACTTAGTATGAAGCCTACAGCTTATTTCTTGACAATGCAGCCTGAGCTATTGAGAGATCTACAGGAGCTTCAGATAGAGCTTATTCTACCAAGACAGAATGGCTTGCTGGCTAATTTGGAAGTGAAATCATCGTTTGTGGAAAGGATTAAAGAAGCTTTGCCTACTGATGCAAGATTTCGAAGACTCAAAAAGAAGACAGAAGCAGGCATGCAGACGGGACTTCGCATACATGAGGATAGGACATTAAGGTACGGAGATCGTTTATATGTTCCAAATGGAGAACTGAGACAGGAGCTAATGACTGAAGCCCATAGCTCCATATACTCTGTTCATCCAGGAGGAACAAAGATGTATCGAGATCTAAGGCAGTACTATTGGTGGCATGGAATAAAGAGAGAGATTGCAAGATTTGTAGCTAAATGTTTAGTCTGCCAACAAGTGAAAGCCGAGCATCAGAGGACTGCAGGAATGTTGCAGCCGCTTCCCATACCAGAATGGAAGTGGGAACATATCACCATGGACTTCGTCACAGGATTCCCAAGGAGCCCCAGCGGAAAAGATGCGGTATGGGTTATCGTGGATCGACTCACTAAATCGGCACACTTCTTGCCATTTAGAGTTGGACAGTCCACAGAGATACTAGCCGACATGTATATGAGACAAATAGTAAGATTGCATGGAGTGCCGGTTAGTATTGTATCAGATCGGGATTCGAGATTCACCTCTCATTTCTGGCGAAGTATGTAAGAGAGTCTTAGCACCAGACTAAAATTCAGCACTGCCTATCATCCCCAGACCGATGGTCAATCAGAACGTACAATCCAGATCTTGGAGGATATGCTGCGATCCTGTATGTTAGATTTTGGAGGGTCTTGGGAAGATCATTTGCATTTAGTGGAGTTCTCCTACAACAACACTTATCAAGCAAGCATCAAGATGGCTCCTTTCGAGGCATTATACGGTAGGAAGTGCATATCGCCAATATGCTAGAGTGACGTCGGAGAGCGTCAAATATTGGGGCCAGAGTTGGTAATACAAACAGTGGAGAAGGTGAAACAAATCCAGAATCATCTTCGTGCAGCTCAGGACAGACAGAAGCATTGGGCTAATACACACCGACGTCCCCTAGAGTTTAAGGAAGGAGAGCATGTATTCCTGAGAATTTCGCCTACCCGAGGTACCATTCGCTTTGGGAGCAGGGGCAAATTGAGTCCAAGGTACATTGGGCCCTTTGATATTCTGGAACGCATTGGTGAGGTGGCCTATCGTCTTGCATTACCTCCATCCTTAGAGAGGGTGCATGATGTATTCCATGTCTCACAGTTGAGAAGGTATGTGACTGACCCAAGTCAAATAGTGGATCATTCTGAGATCGCCGTAGGTCCAAGCCTGAGATATGAAGAACAACCGGTGGGTATACTTGGAACCAGTGAGAAGACACTGCGAGGGCATACAATTAAACTGGTTCGTGTGGCATGGAAGCAACACTCTCCTGGTGAATCTACTTGGGAGAGAGAGGATATCATGCGCCAGAAATACCCCCACTTATTCGAGGATGCAGGTATATCTTAAGTAAATTTTTGTAATTCCTGTAGTTCTGTTCTATTAGTAGTTTAATCTTTAAATTGCGAGGACGCAATTTTCTTAAGGGGGGTAGATTGTAATCACCTAAAATTTTAAATTTAATTTTCTGGAATTAATTAGCATTTTCTGTGAATATTAAACCTATAAATTAAAGTAGTCTAATTTAAAATGAATTTTTAAATGAAATTAAATAATATTAAAATGTGATGAAAATTATATTTTCTAGTGTAAAATTAAAAACCGAGCATGGGGTATTTTTTCGGGAATTTATTGGATCCCGGATGAATTTTTAAAGCATTAAAAACTATTGTTAAAATTAATTGATTAATTAAACCAAATTAATTAATAAACCAAGCCAAACCCTGAACCGGACCGGCCGGTCTGACTAGACCGAACCGCTCGCCTAGCGGGTCGGATCCGGGTCAGACCCGACCCGCCAGGACCCGATCCGACCCGTTCCAAACCCTAACCCCCAAAATCAGAAACGGCCGACCCTTCACCTGGCCGGCGGCCATTTCCGCCGCCGTGGCCGCCGGCCGACCCCTCGGTTCGGCTCCCCTCCACCCGGCGACTCTTCCTCTTCCCCTTCCGGCGAACCTCCGCCGGTTTTCCTTCCCCTAGACCCCTATATAAATCCAGCCACCCGCCGGATTTTCCCCCTTGCATTTCTTCTCCGGCTAACCACCTCCATCCCGACCGCCCGCGTCCAGCACCTCCAGACTCCGGCGCCACCTCCCAAACCCCGGACCCGACCGCAGTACCTCCAGCGACCACCCGCCGGATCTCTGGACCTCGACCGAAAACTCAGACGAACCCGAACATAGTTTCCACCTCCGTCCAGGCGACGTCCGGCCACCCACAGCGCCGGAACCGACCGCCCAGACTGTCGACGACCACCCCACGACTGCCAGCGAGCTACCAGCGACTCGGACACGTTGCAGAACCCTGACCTAGCCAGGATACAGCTTGGACACGGATCCAGGACACAAACCTAATTCCGACACGAGTCGGACACGGGGATTTCACTGATTTTCAAAGCTAGTTCAGGTACTCGTATCTCACTCCTCGTAACTCTATTTTCTATTCCGTCTTTTGCATCACAAAGCCTGTATGACCATCTCGGTGCCCGGACAAACCGCTCGGGGCTCGCGTCCTGTGGTGATCGCACACCGCGATCCAAAAACGGGAAAAACTAGACCCTGTTTCACCTCAGAACTGAGTGCGCCCCGTCAAACGGGACGACTTGGTCGCGTGCGGTCTTCACAGATACGTGCGCGTCGTTGATACAGACGTGCAGGATTTTGCAGAAGCTGATTCGGATGTGTGTGCACACCGGAATCAGTGCGTATCCGCGGACACCGCCCCGTATCCGACTTTTCTGTAATTCGCTGTAACTTAGTGTATACACGTCAGATCGAGACGAAACTTGCGCCACCGGACTCGTAGCAATACGCTGGTCCTGTGGGTCAAGTTTGGTTTCATTCTGAGAACGTTGGAAAATCGCGTATCGTGGGCCCCACAAGCTCCATCCGACTGGCGATTTTGAGAACGGCTCATCGGAATCCAATTCTGGAAGTTCCGTTGGGTTCGTATCAACGTTCCTGACTTGTTGACACTAAGTTGGACTGATTTGGAGACCTTTGACCTTGACCCGGTTTTCGGTGCAAAACGGCTTACATATGGACCCGCTTTGGCCCAGAAATGTCGTTTTTGCCCTTATGTCCAAACTAGACTTAAGGACAGGCGTTTCTAGCTATTTCTTATGTTCTGAGACTGTTGGTAATGTTTATTTCAACTTTTGGAGGAGTTATTGCTGAACCCACTGTTACAGGGACCGCTACTGGTATTCCAATCCCAGGCAAGTGTACATTGCCATAAATTGCAGTTTATTAGTTTATTTTGTTCTCTTGCTCTATTTTCTGTGACTAGTGTACATGATATAACCTAGGACCGTATGACATACTTAGTGTCCGATTACAGTCGGGTGCCAACTCTGTACGCGGAGTTGTGTATGTCATTTAGTGATGGACATTCGAGACCCTTTATATTCTTGTGCTTGTTTATCAAGTACACCATAACCTAGGACACTTGACACCATACATTGATAGAATATTCCTGAGATATTCAAGGTAATTCTGTATAGGATACAGGATGGACATAGTTATTATACTCTTAGATTATGACTGTTGCATTAGCTCTGATCTCACGTGACATGGACATGAGACGTGTGGTTACATTGGGTGGGGAGAGACACACAGGCTACAGGCTGTTCTATATATATACTACTATTGTGAGGTTGTAGACTCTCGAGCAGAGCTAGACCACTACTAGATATTGCTGCTACCGGCTCCCCGACACAGAGCTTGTAGCAGTCTCAGCCTGAGTACTAGTGTTGCTCTCAGTTGCATTTTCACATAGATGGTTATGTAGTTACCCTGCTATTTCATTTACTATTTTACTGTAATTATTTGGTTTGTATTATTTGTACCTTGCTATATCCCCTGAGGACCTGGATCCGGATGATGTCCCCAGGTTTAGCAGAAGAACACTATCCCGAGGTTTACGGGACAGGAGCTGAAGCTGTACCAGAAGCTGTTGCTGAAGAAGAACCTAACATAAAAGCAGAGGTGATGGCTGAAGACTTTTCATGAGCTTATGATGTTTGTACTCTTCAGATACATTATCTTGGACTCTTTTGTTTTGGTCTGATGAACCAGTATTTTAGACTCTTATCGGGTTGTTCCCCGACATACTCTGCTGAGACTGGACTTTGATGTACTTTCTTTATTTTGCTGATATTCTGTGTGTGGATGAGATTAGTATTTTGACTTATTGTTGCAGACCTATATTACAGCTTAAGTATGCCCGATGGATCCATTAAATTGGGATGTCCATCGGTGTGTACTGCTGGCCATTGCTACGTGTCTAGTCCCTCGATATTTGGGGACTGGGGCGTGACAACTGATGAGGGAGAGCCAGAAAGTTTCACAAAGGCGATGGAAGACGAACACAGGCATGAGTGGATGTAGGCCATGCAAGAGGAGATGAGTTCCTACATGCAAACTCCACTTATGAGCTGGTGTGGTTGACATAGGGTAAGAAGACTTTGAAGAATCGATGCATGTTTAGAGTAAAGTAGACAGATGATGCTACTTGCACTTGATACAAAGCGAGGCTGGTAGTTAAGGGCTACGGTCAGCGGAAGGGCATGAATTTTGATAAGATCTTTTTGCCAGTCGTCAAGTTATTATCTATTCGGGTGGTGCTAGTATTGACAGTCAGTTTCAACTTAGAGGTTGAGTAGATGGACATAAAGATGACATTCCTCTATGTTGATTTAGAGGAGTTATACATGGAGCGGCCAGAGGAATTATGTGAGAAGGGTAAGTCACACTTAGTCTGCCGGTTAAGGAAGAGTCTGTATGGTTTGAAGCAGGCTCCAAGGTCATGTTACATAAAGTTTGAGTCATTTATGGGAAAACATAGTTATGCATGAACGACGTTAGATCACTGTGTGTTCATCAAATATTTTGTCAAGGATAATTTGATCATACTTTTATTCAATGTGGATAATATGCTATTGGTGGGTCGAAATGCCACTAGGATAGCAGAGTTGAAGCACTAATTGGATGTGACCTTCTCTATGAAGGATTTGGGCACAACAAAGGCTATTCTTGGGAAAGAGAGCGAAAGAGAGAGTCTAACCTTCTTCACTTGTCCTAAAAGAAGTACATTCATCGGGTAATTTTAGCATTTTGGGATTGATATGTCAAGGAAAGTGAGCAACCCCCTTGCGGCTCACTTTAAGCTTATTGCGGAGTAGTGTCCATCTACCGAGGATGATAAGAAAGATATAGAGTGGGTTTCATATGCTTCAGTAGTAGGGAGTCTCATGTATTCCATGGTGTATACAAGGCAAGACATCGCTCACATAGTTGGTATGGTTAGCAAGTATCTTTCTAATCTGAAGAGGATACATTGGAGTATGGTTAAGTAAATTCTATGGAACCTTCAGGGCATTAATGATTGGAGACATTTATTTGGTGGTGATGAGCCAAAGCTGGTAGGATATACTGATGCTAATATGGTTGGAGGTGTAGACACAAAGAGATCAACTTCGGGCTATTTGATGATGTTTGCTGGTAGAGTAGTATCGTGGCAGTCGCAGTTGCAGAAGTGGGTTGCTTTGTCTACGGTATAGGCAGAGTACATTACGGTAACAGAGGCTTTAAGGAGTTGTTATGGATGAAAATGCTTTTACAGAAAATGGGGCTAAAGCAAGAGCGGAAATATTTTGCTTTGAGATAGCCAGAGTACAGTTCACCTTGGAAGGAAACCAACATTTCATAGTCGGTCCAAGCATATTAAAACTATTAGATATGGGACGTGCTTGTGGCGAAGGATGCGACACTTGATAAGGTTCACATGGATGCCAATGGAACAAATATGTTCACGAAGGTTCTACCAAGGAAAAAGTTTGAGTACTACAGGTGAATCATTAGTATGACGAGCTCCTCCACCTAGTTGGAAAGGGAGAGTTTTGTTAGAGTTGGGTAGGGTTCTCAAACAATATGGAGAACACCCCGGAGTATGATGAGCGTCATCCGTGTGTCGGAGAAGCTCAATCGGGGAGTGCGACGAGAACCGTATATCGATACAATGCTTATATATATATATATATATATATATATATATATATATATATATATATATATATATATATATATATATATATATATATATATAAGCATTGTATCGATACATCCCATACAATTGTATTATAAAATTATGAAAGTACAAGAAAGCCCTTCTAATCTGAACCATTGGATCAACAATCAATGGTCCAGATTTTGCTTGTATCGATACAAAGTTTGTATTTAAGAATTTTTCTATATATATTTATATATATGGTAAGAAAATATATGATTGGATTTTCATATCTTTGACTTTGACCATATATTTTTGATTGGATCTTTCATATATCACTAATAGAATAAGGCAAATGAGCGACGCAATAAAGTGTCACCAAATGTCAAAAATATGTCGCTAATACCGAATAGCGACATTTAGACTTAGTCGCAAAAAAGCTAGTCGCTGATAAAAAGAACGTCGGAAAACGTCGCTATAGCGACGTAATTTAGTGATGTTACAAAGTCACAAAAATGATGACTCTTAGCGTCGAGTATCACCAAATTTGTGACATTAAAATTTGGTCGGTAATTTTTGTTAAATTTAGCGATGACCTGCGACAGAATCAGTGACGAATAGCTGACATGGTCAAAATTGCAATGTCAGCAATATTTAGCTACGTGTAGTGATGATCAGTGACGCCATGAGATAGTTTAGCAATGTCATTAGCGACGTGTAAGGACGTCACTAAACGTAGCTAATATTGCCAGAAAAATAAAAATTGAAATAAATGAACGCCTGCAATATCACAGTATAACATGCCTGTAGTATCCCATTTCAAATAAATAGACAGACACTAGCACATAACTCACTCAATACATAACTTTACATACTAAGAAGATCACTTACACCAATGCACATATATGTACTCTCAAGTCACACCCATAAATACTATACTTAATACTAACCCATAATCCAATTCCACAAACAACATACTCACCGATATGTAGGGTAGGGTTAGTGTGTGTGTGTGTGTGTGTGTGTGTGTGTGTGTGTGTGTGTGTGTCCGTGTCCGAGTTTCACCCACAACACCATCTCAGTGTGTGTGTGTGTATGTCTGTGTGTGTGTCCGTGTTCGAGTTTCACACACAACCCCTAATCCAATTCCACACACAACACCATCTCAGTGTGTGTGTGTATCCGTGTGTCCGTGTGTCTGTGTCCGTATTAGGGTTAGTGTCCTCGTATGTTAGTGTGTCCGCGTGTGTGTGTGTGTGTGTGTTTTCGTGTTAGGGTTAACGTTAGTATCCGCGTGTGTGTGTGTCCGAGTTAGGGTTAGGGTTTACCTAATGAGGATGTGACCAGAGACGAGAGGGTTGGCCGAGGAGGGGGTGTCCGGAGAGGAGGAGCTCGGTGGAGGAAGGGGAGGGGGTCCGGGGTCGGAGGTGGAGCACGGTCGGCGCCGGAGCTGTGGAGCCGAAGGGGGTCGCGGGGGGAGGTCACGCGGGAGCTCAAAATTTTTGGGAAATTTTTGGAGAGATAAAAAAATGAACGATGTAAACCTATGTGAAAACGTTAGAGCCGTCATAAAGTGACGTCGCTAAACATCACAAATTTTATAATATTTAGTGGCGTATGAAAAATAAAGTCGCTACACGTCGCTATAATAAAAATAATAGCGACGTCTGGCGACAGTTGACGACATCTTATTCCGTAATATTATTTGCAGTTGAGAAACATCGCTGACAGTCGCTAACAGACACGTCATATGACGTTATAAAATAACGTCGCTAAATTTATAAAATATAGCGATGTCAGAACTAATCGTCGCTAGAAACGTCGCGAATTTGACATATTTTGGTGGTGTATTGGCTCTTCATATAATTGGACTTCCAATATATGGCTAGCCGATATATGATTGGATTTCCATATCTTTGACTTTAACCATATATATATGATTGAATATATTGGACTTTCCATATATATTGGGCTTTCATATATATATATATTTTCAATAAATGGTAACCCTAATTCATGAAAGGGTTTCATGCAAGTTGATGCTTTACAACTTTTGGGAGAGGGAAAAGAGATTGACGGCTACATTGAAGGAAAGACGGTGTCGGATAATTCTTCTCGTCTTTGTTCTTCGGAGTCAGTAATTGATTTTCTACATCTAAGTAGTTGTGGTGATCTGTTTTGGGCCGGTGAGATGTTTGTAAGGAGTCGGTGTACTTTTTTATTCCAAGTGGAGGCTTTTCAGGGTTGGACTCTAATCGTCTCGTAGCCTTTCCATTTGTGTTTTCCACGTAAAAATCGCTTGTGTCTGCGTTTGGCTTTCTGTGTGATTTTGGCGATTTGGTTTTGTGTTTTTTTTTTTCGGTTCTCTCGCAGCTTCTTGGTTTTGGGAAACGGTTTCCGCGTTTCGTTTCTAACACCTTCTATTTAATGTTAAATAATGGAGGTACGTAAATACAAATAATACTAGCTAAATGTATAAAATGTGGGTTGTAATAATTAATTTTAGAAAGGAGTTGAGAGAGTTTTTTGGAATAGTAAAGGAGGAAAGGATTCAATACAAATAACTTTTAAATTAATGCAGAAAGACATTTATGAATATAAGTATTAACTATTAAGCTTCATGCAGAGCCAGCAGAAGTCCACCATGCACCACACCACACTTCATAAAGCTCTAGAGATAGAAATATTCCCTATAGCAATTCAAAGAGAATCTGTCCTCCGCCTTTTTCTAAAGGCACTACTGTCTCTCTAACCACCTATAAAGAAGACTCCCGTCTTCTGCAACCGTTCGCTGACAATGCTAGGCAAATGCCACCGAGGAGGGCGCTGGAGGTGCAATCCGACGACCGGAATCCGCATAAATGGCACGTGTCGCTGACCGAGGACGCGTTCAACGCGTTCCTCGCCGGCAAAGGGGGAGACGATGCAGCCCGGACGGTCTTCGGCGAGGGGTCGCTGTTTAGCCCGCTGCTCTTCGGGAAGTTCTTCGATCCCGCCGACGCGTTTCCCCTGTGGGAGTTCGAGTCGGAAGCTCTGCTCTTGGGGCTTCGTAGTGCTTCCAAGACTAGTGTCGACTGGATGGAAACAGATGCTCAGTATGTCTTGAGAGCTGAATTGCCAGGTAAATTAAATCTCTACACAATCAAAGAAACTATAAATATCATACGTAACCAAGTTTTTGAGGATAATGATACACAATCCTTGATAAAAGGGGAAGAAAAAAAATATTATCATGAAAGTTATCTGGATTTAGTCTATTTTGTACCTTTACTCTTTTCTGAAGCTTCTTCGTTTTCATCATCCAAGCATTCTTCTATCATAATCAATCTTCTACGTTTGGATCAAATTCCTAGTCAAGATATCTATAGGCCATAAAACTTTGACAGTTACGAGGTAGGTATACTTTCTCGCTATGCAGGCTCAATAAGTACATAAAACCAAGGAACACCCTCAAAGTTTTGCTGCAGTATAAAGAGTATAAATGAGGAGCTAGGAATCATGAA
Source organism: Iris macrosiphon (assembly GCA_036927795.1). Taxonomy (NCBI): domain Eukaryota; kingdom Viridiplantae; phylum Streptophyta; class Magnoliopsida; order Asparagales; family Iridaceae; genus Iris; species Iris macrosiphon. Next base: position 27,111,411 of record JAYESA010000018.1, on the reverse strand, counting down.
CACTCCAAAATCTAGATCCGGTTGTGTCGGACTGTATTAGAAACCATCTGGACACTCCGAATACAATAGGTCACACCAAAATAGGTGTTCGATCGGTGTATCATGTAATCGTGCCATGTCATATATGTGTCCTTGCAGCATAGACAAAGAGGTAAAAAGATATATACTTTATAGAGAATTGAAATTCATATCCAGAACAGATTAACCCAAATAATGAATGTTTCCGATTTTATTAATTTAATGCAAAACAGTACATGTTATCAGTTTGCTAAGAAGAAACTTTTCCCCCTACCTTCTTATATATCTAGTAGTAATCCCTAAGATGAAGTAACCTGACAATCATAACAATAGGGAAACATTCCTCGTAGCAATAGACGTTTTTAATCTTGCTACGATGCATGTACTGTTTTTCATGTGCAATCGGCTACCACGTGCCATAAAACGTAGACACTTAGTTGGCAGGTAGGTAGACTTACTTTCTGATTTTGCAGGTTCAATAAGTACATAAAACCAAAGAACACCCTCAAAGCTCTACTACATTATAAAGAGTATAGACAAAGAGCTAGGAAGTACGAACACTCCCAAAATCTTGATCTGGTTGTGTTGGACACGTATTGGACACCATCCGGATACTCCAAAATATGATATGTCACACCAAAATAGGTGTCAAATTGATGTATCCTGATGGTCCCATGTCATTTCCGTGTCCTTGCAGCATAGACAAAAAGCTAAAATAAAACTTTATAGAGAAATGTATTCATTCCATAACACATTAGGCCAAATAATGGTGTTCCCATTTTATTAAGTTAATGCAAAACACTGTACATGTTATTACTTTGCTACGAAGTTAACGTTTTCCCATTCTTACCTTCTTTTATTTCTAGTAGTATTCCTAAGATGAAGTAACTTGACAATCATAACAATAGGGAAACATTCCTCATATCGATAGAAGTTTTCAATTTTGAACTATCCTAGATTAACCTCCACCAACTGTGGACTATTTTGCCTTTAAACAAAAGTGTATCAAAGGCATCATGATAGCAAGAAAAACGAAAACTCAAGGTAGCTAAGTGCACATAATAATGGCAAAGTACAGAATAATAGGGTTAACCTCTATGGTTTTTACAGTAGGTGCAAGGAAAATCAAGGTCGAGTTATGCGGCGATAAGGGGAAATTGCTAGAGATTAGCGGGCAGTGGAGGGGCAAGGAATCGGACGAGAGGGACTGGAGAACGGGCCGCTGGTGGGAGCGCGGATTCGTCAGGCGCATCGAGCTTCCGGATAATGCAAATTGGAGAAAGATGGAGGCACACGTCGATGATGACGTCTTTCTTGAGGTAAAGATCCCTAAGAACAATTCCGAGCAGTGTTCACCAGACTAAATATGGATTGGAGGAGACCATGAAGAATCTGAATATGTATGAATGTTGGCAATAATTGCTCACTCGTGGTGTGATTATATTCTCTATTACAGAAAATGGACTCAGATGATATGATTATGTGTATGTGTTAAAGATATATAAAGAGCTGACATATAGAATATAAGATTTTATGCTCATTTCCTGACGTAGATTTAGTTTTCATTGTTCAACGTGTTGATGTAAACTTGGAATAGTTGGAGGGTGTAGCATCTTCCAGAAGTGTCCATGAACAAATAATACATATTACATACAGACTAATAGACACGAATATGACACGAGAATATATTCAAGGTAACACAGACGTGGTACAGTTTTGGCGTGCCATACGATATTTCGTAGTATCCGTAATGTCTTTGATACGTATCTGACATGATATACATAATGCAAATACGAAAGACTGATTTATGGAGTATACATGCTTCCTACAAACTCTGAACATTTACTACAATCAGCAAAGGCCTTCTTATTGGTTCAATTTCAATTTTTGATATATGTCCAAATTGGTTGTAGTCTAGGAAGCACAAAATGATTGTCATGCCCATGTCGGTCCGTGTCGGACACATACTAGACAAGACAGATACTTTTGGTGTTTTCCACTTAGCGTTTTCCACTTAGCTTTGGGAGTTTTAGTCTCACATTGGAAAACCACCCATGTGTATATCTTAATATATAGCTATACTTAGTATTGGTATATGCACATGGGGTAGTGGCTCATTTGGGTTGACTTTCCTAGAGTGATTAAGTGTGAACTCCATTATGACAATCTTTATTATGTCACCACCTCTGGGAAGTTTTCCGAAGGGGCTTAGCGACTCGGACTCGGACTCGGGCTCAGACTTGGACTCAAGGGCGCAAAGTGGCGCTTTGTTAGCGCACTTAGCACGTCAGCATCGTCGCATGGCGCTCGTGCGCTCCTTTTATGCACGAGTTGCATGCATGGTTGCTAGCTCGGACGCATGCTTCGTGGCGCATGTGGCCTGGCGCTATGCGGACAAAGCGTTATGCATCCCGGCGCTATGCGGCCAAGGCACTATGCGTACTGGCATAATGCGGCCTGGGGCTATGCGGCCAGGGTCTTTGTGGCCATGCGCTGTGGCCTGACTCTATGCAGACAGGTTTGGAAGAGCGAGTTGCATGTAGAGGGGACATGGTCTGCTTTAGGAGGCGCATGGTTTTCTGTGCCTTCAAGAAAATGTGGCCCATGCGGCGCAAGCGGCTGCTTTCGGCGTTTGGCGGCGTTGTCTGCCTCGTGTAGTATAGCGTGACCGGTGGCAGAGGCGGCACGGGCGGTTCCTGCGGCTCTGTTACCCAGATTTTTGGGGATCTGGTCGGTCAGCGCATATGTGGCCTGGAGTTTCCTCATGCCGTATAGGTGTTGTTTTCTTTTATATATAGAGGACCTCTTCTTTTATTCGAAGAGAGAGAGAAAAATAGGAATTTTTTTTTGAGAATACCAGATCTCATATGCGGCCCGGAGTGTCCCCCTAACACATGGTATTTTCGAAGGTGGCTATGAGCTTTCCAGAAGTTCATTGGTGAACTTGCTGGTTCCTGGGGGGCAGATCGTCTGTACGGCGAATCCTGCTTTGAGCAACGGTGGTTTTGACCACCCCAGCAAGAAGCTTTTTTTCAGCTTTTCTCTTTGCTTCGTTCTTTCTCATTGTAGCGTCTGCGAACGTAAAGAGACGAACGTTTTACTTATTGCTTGTTGTAATCTTCATTTTCTTCGGAGTTTGTTTGCAACTTGTTTTTTATTCATGCTTCGTTGGAATCGAGAATATCAGATGATGAACTCTTGTGAAATCTCTGATCTCAACGACAACTTGAGTTTCTGTAGAGAGTTGACTTTCGGGTATCACTAGTAGCTTTGATCATGGCCCGTGTTCTACCATCTTTAATCCACCTCGGGACTAACAATCTTAAAGCAGGATCCGAAACAAGATGAAAGAACATCTGATCAATCTTTTCGGCAACAAATTTTTATAAACTTGAGAAGATTGACGGGATACACTTCGAACAAGGGTTTGAAGAGAACTGCGTGAATAAAATACAAATACTGAATGAGTGTAGCCAGTGTGGATCATTACAAGTGGATAATGTTCGAAGCCAGGTGATTCTGGCGAATCCGTTCATGATAGGCCTCAAGGGCCAATACAAAATACTGAATGAATGCAGCTAGTGTAGATCATTACAGTGGCTAAAAGATTAAAGTCAGGTAAATCTGGCAGATCCATTCATAACAGGCTTCAAACGTCAGCTGATCGTAAGAACTATAAAGGATAGTAGTACTCTATGATACCGTGGGGTGACACCACCATGAGGTACCTCGACAGGGTAAAGCCTCGGCTTTGGGCCATGTCACAGCGGCAATAGCACCGCATATAGTCAGCGTCAAGCACTATGAAGGAGCATAGTACTCCATGTTACTGTAGGATGACACCACTATGAGGTACCTCTACAGGGTAAAGCCACGGCTGTGAGCCATGTCACAGCAGCAGTAACACCTCACATAGTCAAGAACACATCAGATATAGGGTCTAGATATTGGTTCAAGGGAGGACCATTGACCAGGAGAATATCAGGTATAGTGGGTAGTTCTCAGGGATATTGTGGGATACGTACCCGGAACCATTGTGGTATACTATTTGTTCTTGATCAGAACATTTCATGTTGGAGGATGGCTTTGACGCCTTAATGAGTTTTCAGGCAGAGTGAATGTCTGGCGTGCGTTGCACGAAGCACGAGTAGTTTTAGCACTACAAGGGACTTGTATCTTATGCTACAGTGGCATGACACCATACGAGGGAGTGAACCTCGGCTTCGGGAAATGTCACAGCGGTAGTAGCACCGCACAAAGGCAGGTAGCCTAATACTGAAAGGAGATAGAGAGTGGTAGTACAACACTACAAAGAGGCTTATGATCTCATGCTACAGTGGGTAACACCACATAAGGGAGTGAACCTCAGCTTCGAGCCATATCACAGCGGTATAGCACCGAACGGAAGCGCAAGGCTTCATGCTGAGATCTAGTAGAACACTACTAAAAGGCTGGTGACCTCATGCTACAGTGGGTGACACCAATTGAGGGAGTGAACCTCGGATTTGAGTCATGTCACAGCGGCGTAGCACCGCAAGAAAGTGCAAGACTTTATGCTGAGATCTAGTACAACACTACTAAGAGGCTGGTGACCTCATGCTACAGTGGGTGATACTACACGAGGGAGTGAACCTTGGCTTCAAGCCATGTCACAGCGGCGTAGAACTGCACGAAAGCACAAGGCTTCATGCTGAGATATAGTACAACAATACTAAGAGGCTGGTGACCTCATGATACAGTGGGTGACACCACATGAGAGAGTTAACCTCGGCTTCGATCCATGTCACAGCGGCGTAGCACCGCACAGGAGTGCAAGGCTCCATGCTCTGTGTAGTAACGACAGTACTAAGAGGCCTATGTCCTTATGCTACAATGGTATGATACCACAAGAGGGGGATCCTCGGCTTTGGGTGGCCATGCCATTGCAGCATAGCACCGCACAGAAGCACAAGACTTTATACCGGATAATAAACTTTTATAGTGGAATAACTCACCTAAGTGTATGGATAGAAATGTAGGTCGTCTCTTGAGGGAAAGCTTATAGACGCCCAAGATATATACACTGAGACCAGGTCAGCACAAAGCCTTTAACGTGCAACCAGATGGCACAACTAAGGTCATTGTATGAGTAGAAAGAATAGCATCTATGGTGCATAATTCAAGGCGTAGTCAATTCTTGTATGACCCATGCAAAAAGATTTAAGTCATCAGCGACATCTATCCTAATGCATAATGGAAGTCACTGTAAGGAACGCTCGACCATATATTGTGATATATGTGGGTGATTGTTGGTATTTTACACTTAGCTTTAGGAGTTTTAGTCCCACATTGGAAAACCACCAATGTATATATCTCAATATATAGCTATGCTTAGTATTGGTATAAGCACATGGGTTGGTGGCCTATGTGGGTTGACTTTCCTAAAGGGATTAAGTATGAACTCCATTATGACAATCGTTATTTTGTCACCATGTCACGTCCCAGTCCCAAAATACGTAGGACTAGGACACGTAAGCATGCCAGCCGTATGGATATGGCAACTCCAATATATGGAAACCAAAATCCACACGTACGCTGTAATATGAATATCAAATCCACAAGTGGTATAACATATGTCACAAGTCACAGGGTATAATCTAAATCTCATCCACGAAAATCAAATATAAATAAGTAACTAATATCTCTGAAACTAGATCTCAATAAGAAGTATCTAAGGATGATAGTTGGGTGGAAACAAATCCACTACCAACTCGAATATAAGAGCAATTACAATATAAGTACACCACAACAAACATAATATAAGAATACCAGCTATCAATCACGGCTCGAAGAGAAGACATCCTTGAAACATATGTAACCATCCGAATTTGCGCTCCTACGAATACTCAAGAACAGATACACCTGGAAGGGCCAGGTCCTCAGAGGGACATAACAAGATACATAAAAGCATGCCAATAAAGTACTGAAATAAATATCCAATGGGTCGCCTAACCGTCTAAAGTGAATGCAGTTTAAGAACAACTTTCCCAACGCGTGGGCTATCTGGCTAAAATGGGATTGTCATGGTTCTCTTGGAGATCCAGGGGCCTACAAAGGCACATCGTCTTTTGAACGGCGGAGGCCCGCCTGATAATATATAATATATAGTGGTCATCATGACCGCGCATCTCCGACGGAGCGTACGTGTTACACAAGAAAAGTGCAACGGAGCCCACACGCCTTACTTGTTGTTCTTCCCACCCCATACTCTAAGCATGTCACATCCATGACACGATAATACCTCTAATAACTGCCAAGTCTACTAGCATGCAAAGTTTCTAACAACAATTATTTCTAACGCACGGCCCACACGTACAGGAGGCCAAACCTGCACGCAAGTTCATGATCTACATGAGACTCACAACTCGTGTAACAATTGTGTCACGGCCAATGAACCTAATGATGCTACATGATAATGGGGTAGTCTCATAAACAGGGTCAATGCAAATACATAAATAAAAATATATCGCGACGACACCGTCGCGCGCATTTTATATACAGTTAAAATATATGAACTAAAGACAAAAAATAAAGATGCATGCAACATATGAAATATGAATAACAGTACAATGGCAAGGTATACTTGCCTGGCAAGAAGCTGTAAAATGTAACGTCCAGATGTCCAACACACAAGACCAGAAGCGATGGCCTCAGAACAAATATCTCCGGATACTGAAATAGATGTCACCAACATTCGCAGAATAAGCAAAATAGCTAGAAAGCATTTACCTTTCGTCCAATTTGGACACAGGGGCAAAACGGTAATTTCGGATAAAAGTGGGATCCACGTGTGGCCCACTTTGTACCGAAAAATGTGCCAAGGGTAACAGTCTCTAAATAGGACAAGTTATAGGTCAAACAAACTCTAAATATCAATACGAACCCAACGGTATGTCCAAATATGGATTTCGATGAGCCAAACATAATTTCGTCCAAAAAATCAACCGTGGAGCCCGCCAATTGGTGACTTGGTCAACTGTCTCAGAATTGCGTAAAAATTGGGTCACAGGACCAACGCATTACCATGAGTCCAGTGGCACAAGTTTCGTTGCAATCTGACGAGCGTGCACAAAATGCGCGTGACTTTCGTAAAAGTTGCCACACGGGGTTTGTCCGTGGATACGGGCTGATTCCGGCGCGCACACACTTCCGAATCAGTTTTCGTAAACTTTTACGTGTCCAGTTACACTACGCGCACCGTTCGATATACTTGGTACACGGCAGGGCGGTCCCATTTGGCGGGGCGCGCTCTGTTACACAACTTTTAAAAATCTGGAAAAGTATGTTAGCGGAGTTTTCCAACGAATTTAATTCTGTCTACAGCAATTAATAATCTAGGGTTATTTAACAGAAATTAAACTAGGTCAAGTGGTCTACACATACCAAAAAGAATCATCGAATTCGGATCTCTGTGGTGGGAGATACGAACTCGGAGACATGGGTGGTCACCGCAGTTTTCTGCGATCCTAGAATTCGGTCTATTTCCGCCAACTTTGGCGCTATTTTCGCCTATGGGTACACATTGTTCGAGGCCTACTATCACACAGATATGGAAGAGGTTAAGGGGTGAGCATACCGGTGAAGACGGGGTGGCGTTTGGTTGAGCGAGGCGACGGAAAATAACTCCAGAACGCAGGTACCTCGCTGAAGAATTCTGCAGTGCGCGGGGTCGCGGTCGTCGGGATTTGTTTGGACGGTCTGGCGGGGTTCTCCGGCTGCGGTGGTGGCGCTCTCTAGGTCTAGATGGGAAGAGGAAGGGTTTGGATGATTTAGGTTAGGGTTTTAGATGAATAGAATAAAATATATATATATATATATATATATATATATATATATATATATATATATATATATATATATATATGTGTGTGTGTGTGTGTGTGTGTGTGTGTGTGTGAAAGAGAAGAGAAGGAGGGTAGGGTTTTATTAGCCGCGGGGGGGGGGGGGGGGGGGGTCTTGTACGCGGGTTTGCTTGCTGTGGGAAGGGCTCACATTTGCAAAAGGGGTTTTCTTGCTGCATAAAAGGGGGCGTTTGGCTACTTGCTAAGGGAATGGTTGGAGTTAAGTAGTAATGGATTTATTAATAGTTAAGTAATAGTTGTTAAGTTATTAATAGGTTTTTATTTTTTTTCCTTTTCTTTTCTTTTCCTTTTTCTTTTTCTTTTATTAATTCCTTTAAAATATATATGTATATATATATTTATATATACGTATATACTCATAGGAAAAATCTAGAATTGTATTAATGCACACCATTAAGCTTGCAACTGCTCAAGGGGTCTCCTACATGAAATAAATTCTGAAAAATTCCTAATGGTCCCATAAATCCCCTAAGTTTACCAACACCTAAAATAAAAATTATTAAAAATCTATTTATCTTAATTAGCCACTAATTACTATAATTAAATTAATAATTAAAAAGGGTTTATACGGTTTTTAGGAATAGGGGTTTTACATTCTACCCAACTTATAAAAATTTTGTCCTCGAAATTAAAATTAAGCCACGGTAGAAGTCAAGGATGGTATAAGATTTGCATTATTTAAAATGCAAGACTAGGTTTAAGGGAGTAGGCGATGTTGCGAGTTGCACATTCCGAAAATCATGGGAAAAAATCCACATGAGCAAAAAATAGGTTTTTTTCATGTGCATGTCAATGGTGTGGACACCTAAATGCTCTTTTGCATAAAAGCGCCCAACTATTGAAACATTGCACAAAGATGGAAATTGGATTAATTCTATTAAAATTATTGCGCAGGGTGCTCTTGAATTAATTAGAATTACATGGGATAACATTAGGTGGACGCAAGTGTCATGGGCATAGAGGGCCCAGGCTAGGATATTGTCATAGATTGGGTTATACGAAATGGGTCAAAATTGTGTCTCCAATTTTGATTGGAACGCACAAGGATACAAAGTTGGAATGATCTTAGAATTAAGAAATAACGTTCGCGATGAATGTTGCGCGACTAAAATATAGCACAAGAGAGCATAATTATAAGTTGCACATAGGTCGGAATGGAAGATGGGCATGTCTAGGATAAGGATGTGGAATTTGTAGGAAGGCAGTGACTAGTAAAGTGCTCCAATTATCGAAGCAATGGTAAGGTGCGCTAAGTGATAACATGTTGTAAAACTAAATAAAAAATACCGTGTTCTATTTCTAAGTGGGTTCGAGCTAGCCTCAGTCTCACTATCTAAGCCAAGTAGGTCTAATTCTTAGGTGAGGGGGTTTTACAATCCAACCAACTTAAAACAATCTCGTCCTCAAAATTAAAATAAGGCATAATTTGTTAATCCTTCATGTACATAAGGCAAGTCAATCGCAATCTCCTTGCGATAATTAAAATCCTAATCATATCCATCGTAATCACTTCAAGGTTAAGATGATCACTGTTCCAATCAAAATTTAACCTATTGTTATCTCTTCTATATCCAAATTTAAATTAAATCCATATAACATCTTCAAGATTTAAATACGCATATAAATTTTTTTACCTCACGATCTCCAACTATCATAATCTCCTCTAGAAAGTAATTCGAGTCCAATATTATTCCTATTTTTACTTATAAATTTTTGTATTCTTCAACTTTTTAATTTCCATTCACATCCTCAATATTTCAAATAGGTAGTACAACCATCAAATTTTAATTCTTAATTTAAATCATCAAATTAAAAAATAACTTAAATGCAGTCCACCAATGTTCAAGTCTGAAATTCTATATTTATCCTCTAAATTCAAATTGTTGATTTTACCTTCAATACTCAAAAATTTAAATCATGTACTTAAGGTATAAATATTGGGTCCTCAATATCAAGATTTTAAAATTCATTAATCCTCATCATCTTAGTCATTCTTCTAAAATTCTCAAAATTAAAATGGCTTGAACCTCTCTCAATCTAATCTTACTCGATCACAATCTAAAAGAAATTCCTCTCGAGTTGACAATGCACTGCTACCCAACTTAAAATTTACCCATCTATCACATAAGGCTATATACTTTAAGAAAAATATTCCTTAAATTTATTTACTCATGTCATTCAATCCTCAAAACTTCAACGCTGATTATATCATATATGATATGCCCTTAATTACAAAAGAATAATCTTCAAGTATACGATCGGCCTATGGGGTATATCTAGTACTCTCTGTGTATCAAACTTATACCAAGCACGAGGTTTCGTCTTTCCGAAATAAGGAAAGATGGAGATCAATAATAAAGAGTTCAAGGGAGGGGTAATAGAATAGAAGTATCGGGATCAAGGCGTTTAAAGAATTCAAATGGGAATTGTCAAAGCAGTTGTGGATTAAAATCCTATTTTGGTAATTCTTTATTCGCATGCTCGTATTAATACAGTTATGTAACCGATACGATTCGCTCAGACATATCTAGAGGGCAAGTACATGTGTCTACTAGTCAACTATATATCTCAATCCACATAAAGTATTATTGCGAAGGGCGAATCAAAATATACTAAGGTTGTCCAGACTGTAATACACTGATTCTGATTAGACAATTGTATCAGTAGGCGTCCCCAATAATACACATCTCATGATCAAGCTCGATAAAAGAATAAGCTTACAAAACTAGGCTATAAAATAGCAGCATAAGTCAAGGTAGTATATGAAATATAAATACGCTAGATCATGATGAAAGAAGTCACAACATATTTCAAGTTCACAAGAAGTTAAGACTATACAATCTCTACAGTTGTCATACAACTCCTTGTCTAAGTCTCTAATTGACCAAATAGGACATGGACCTCTAAATTCTACCGTCTGAATAAACACTGTCATCTTTTGCTAGCATACAGGTAATATCATTCAGTTACACTATATCGATGGGTCAAGAGGACTATGTGATACTAAGTTGTGAGGTATACTATCCAACTTATAACCATAAACTAATACTGTACTGTTTTAAGGATACCGTAGAAGCTCCTGTTAAGGTCTACGAGAAAGGGTCTCGGTACTTATTAGGGTATCCTCTTACATTACATAGGTCATGGTTGTCTTACATCTTCGTCATAGTGCTTATAGAACAAGTGTCAATAGTAAGGATAGAAGAGCTACTGATCGTCAAGGGGAAAGGGATCTAACTTGTATCGAGGTGGGGGTACAAATTACGCGACTTAAAGCTAAGAGGTAATCATTAGGTCATAATATACAATGATAACTTAAACTATCAAGTTCTAATTACCAATCACATAATTCAAAATTTCAAGAGTAACAACCAAAATCCTAGCAAGCTATATATATCCTAACATAGAATAAAATCACTTAGTCTATAATCAGAAGTGTCAGATGACACGAGTTGAAAGATGAAGAGAAGAAACGTAATCAGTCGGCGCACAATAGCGAGCGCTATGGTCGCAGAGGTACAATATATAAAATTAAAATAGATGGCTCTAGATAGCATCATGGTTCTCTAAGGGGGTGGTATGCTAGTTGCTATGTCCGTGGTATGATCAAGGAAAAAGTGTTGATTACATTCCTCAAGGCTTCCTAAGGTGTTGTCTACTAATAATAAGACAATGATCTAAGTTTATAGTTCTCCAATACTATCTAACTATGAAGTTCAGGTTCAGTCCTAATTTTTAATTTTTGGTTTTCTATTGGTTCCTCGATACTAGGGCCAAACAATATGGCCGAACTTCTAACTAACCCTAGTAGTATATATAATACTCTCAAGTCCATCATAATACATCAAGGGATAATGGTAAACCAATCTATAGATAAGGAATTTTAGGGTTCACTAGATATTCTAAATTTAGTGGGGTGTCAACACTCTAGTGGTACTCTTAATAGGAAGGTTACCTTATTTATCATCTAACAATAATAACTTATATATTCTAGGAGAGGCTATACTCAAGAAACTAATAGGGAAGCACATGAATCAAGCAGGATGCAAATTATTTAAATGGAATGGATTGGAAGGAGGATGAGTCGTAACCAATATGGATGAGATCATATACTCTAGTCCTAGGTGCAGGCTTGTTCGGTACAGTAACGTAACCGAGACAATATGCTCTCGACCTGCATGGACCATCACAAAAATATGTCACGCTCCTATCCCAAAATACGTAGGACTAGGACACGTAAGCATGCCAGCCGTATGGATATGGCAACTCCAATATATGGAAACCAAAATCTACGCATACGCTGTATATGAATATGAAATCCACAAGTGGTATAACATATGTCACAAGTCACAAGGTATAATCTAAATCTCATCCACGAAAATCAAATATAAATAAGTAACTAGTATCTCTGAAACTAGATCTCAATAAGAAGTATCTAAGGATGATAGTTGGGTGAAAATAAATCCACTACCAACTCGAATATAAGAGCAATTACAATATAAGTACACCACAACAAACACAATATAAGAATACCAGCTATCAATCACGGCTCGAAGAGAAGACATCCTCGAAACATATGTAACCATCCGAATCTGCGCTCCTATGAATACTCAAGAACAGATACACCTGGAAGGGCCAGGTCCTCAGAGGGACATAACAAGATACATAAAAGCATGCCAATAAAGTACTGAAATAAATATCCAATGGGTCGCCTAACCGTCTAAAGTGAATGCAGTTTAAGAACAACTTTCCCAACGCGTGGGCTATCTGGCTAAAATGGGATTGTCATGGTTCTCTTGGAGATCCAGGGGCCTACAAAGGCACATCGTCTTTTGAACGGCGGAGGCCCGCCTGATAATATATAATATATAGTGGTCATCATGACTGCGCATCTCCGACGGAGCGTACGTGTTACACAAGGAAAGTGCAACGGAGCCCACACGCCTTACTTGTTGTTCTTCCCACCCCATACTCTAAGCATGTCACATCCATGACACGATAATACCTCTAATAACTGCCAAGTCTACTAGCATGCAAAGTTTCTAACAACAATTATTCCTAACGCACGGCCCACACGTACAGGAGGCCAAACCTGCACGCAAGTTCGTGATCTACATGAGACTCATAACTCGTGTAACAATTGTGTCACGGCCAATGAACCTAATGATGCTACATGATAATGGGGTAGTCTCATAAACAGGGTCAATGCAAATACATAAATAAAAATATATCGCGACGACACCGTCGTGCGCATTTTATATACAGTTAAAATATATGAACTAAAGACAAAAAATAAAGATGCATGCAACATATGAAATATGAATAACAGTACAATGGCAAGGTATACTTGCCTGGCAAGAAGCTGTAAAATGTAACGTCCAGATGTCCAACACACAGGACCAGAAGCTATGGCCTCAAAACAAATATCTTCGGATGCTGAAATAGATATCACCAACATTCCCAGAATAAGCAAAATAGGTAGAAAGTACTTCCCTTTCGTCCAATTTGGACACAGGAGCAAAACGGTAATTTTGGGTAAAAGTGGGGTCTACGTGTGGCCCACTTTGAACCAAAAAATGTGTCAAGGGTAACTGTCTCTAAATGGGACAAGTTATAGGTCAAACAAACTCTAAATGTCAATACGAATCCAACGATATGTCCAAATATAGATTCCGATGAGCCGAACTCAATTTCGTCCAAAAAGTCAACCGTAGGGCCCGCCAATTGGTGACTTGGTCAACTATCTCAGAATTGCGTGAAAATTGGGTCACAGGACCAGCGCGTTACCACGAGTCCAGTGGTGCAAGTTTTGTCGCAATCTGACGAGCGTGCACAAAATACGTACGACTTTTGTAAAAGTTGTGATACGGGATTTGTCCACGGATACGGGCTCATTCCGGCGCGCACACACGTACGAATCAGTTTTCGTAAACTTTCACGTGTCCGGTTAAGCTACGCGCACCGTTCGGTACACTTGGTACACGGCGGGGCGGTCCCGTTTGGCGGGGCGCGCTCCGTTACACAAATTTTGGAAATCTGGAAAAGTTTGTTCGCGAGATTTTCCAATGAATTTAATTCTATCTACAGAAGTTAATAATCTAGGATTATTTAACAAAAATTAAACTAGGTCAAGTGGTCTACGCATACCAAAAAGAATCATCGAATTCGGATCTCTGTGGTGAAAGATACGAACTCGGAGACATGGGTGGTCACCGCAGTTTTCTGCGATCCCAGAATTCGGTCAATTTTTGCCAACTTTGGCGCTATTTTCGCCTATGGGTACGCGTTGTTCGATGTCTACTATCACACAGATATGGAAGAGGGTTAAGGGGTGAGCATACCGGTGAAGACGTGGTGGCTTTTGGTTGAGCGAAGCAACGAAAAATAATTCCGGAACGCAGGTACCTCGCTACAAAATTCTGCAGTGCGCGGGGTCGCGGTCGTCGAGATTTGTTTGGACGGTCTGGCGGGGTTCTCCGGCTGCGGTAGCGGCGCTCTCTAGGTCTATATGGGAAGAGGAAGGGTTTGGATGATTTATATTAGAGTTTTAGATTAATAGAATAATATATATATATATATATGTGTGTGTGTGTGTGTGTGTGTGTGTGAAAGAGAAGAGAAGGAGGGTGGGGTTTTATTAGCCGCGGGGGGGGGGGGTCTTGTACGTGGGTTTGCTTGCTGTGGGAAGGGCTCACATTTGCAAAAGGGGTTTGCTTGCTGCATAAAAGGGGGCGTTTGGCTGCTTGCTAAGGGAATGGTTGGAGTTAAGTAGTAATGGATTTATTAATAGTTAAGTAATAGTTGTTAAGTTATTAATAGGTTTTTATTTTTTTTCCTTTTCTTTTCTTTTCCTTTTTCTTTTATTAATTCCTTTAATATATATATATATATATATATATATATATATATATATATATATATATATATATATATATATATATATATATATATATATATATATATATATACTCATAGGAAAAATCTAGAATTGTATTAATGCACACCATTAAGCTACCAACTGCTCAAGGGGTCTCCTACATGAAATAAATTCTGAAAAATTCCTAATGGTCCCATAAATCCCCTAAGTTCACCAACACCTAAAATAAAAATTATTAAAAATTTATTTCTCCTAATTAGCCACTAATTACTATAATTAAATTAATAATTAATAATTAAAAAGGGTTTATATGGTTTTTAGGAATAGGGGTTTTACACACCACCTCTGAGAAGTTTCTCTTAGGAGCCAAGCTAGCGACTCGGACTTGGGCTCGGGCTCAAAGGCGTAAAGTGGCACTTTGTTGGTGTATTTTGCACTTAGCACATCAGCATCGTCATATGGCGCTCGTGCGCTCCTTTTATGCTCAAGTTTTATGCATGGTTGCTAGCTCGTGCGCATGCTTTATGGTGCATGCGTCCTGGCGCTATGCATCCCGGCGTTATGCGGTCAAGGCACTATGCGTCCAGGTATTATGCGGCCAGGGGTTATGTGGCCTGGCGTTATGCGGCCTGGGGCTATGCGGCCAGATGCTATGTGGCCATGGTCTTTGTGGCCAGGGGCTATGCAGCCTGGCGCTATGCTGCCAGGTTTGGATGAGCGAGTTGCATGTGGAGGGAACATGGTCTGCTTTAGGCGGTAAATTATTTTATGTGCCTTCCGAAAAATGCAGCGCAAGCAGCTGCTTTCGAAATTTGGCGGCGTTGTAGCGTGACCGGCGGCGCTTGCGGCTTTATCACCCATATTTTTGGGGATCTGGTTGGTCAGCGCATATGCGGTCTGGAGTTTTCATAGGCCACATAGGTGTTATTTTCCTCTATATATAGAGGACCACTTCTTTCATTTGAAGAGAGAGAAAAATAGATGGAAAAAAATTAAGAACACCAGATCGCATATGCAGCCCAGAGTATCCCCCTCCTACATAGTATTTTTGAGTATTTTTGAAGGTGGCTATGAGCGTTCCAAAAGTTCATTTGTGAACTTACTGGTTTCTGGGGGCAGATCATCTGTAAGCCGAATCCTGCTTTGAGCAACGGTAGTTTTGACCACCCCAGCAAGGAGCTTTTGTTCAGCTTTTCTCTTTGTAAGCCTCCTCATTTTGGAATAGGGGTAGTTTAATAATTTATAATTTTTTTATTATTTTATTATTTAAATAGATTTAAAGAATTAATTTCTAAAATCTTTATATATATATATATATATATATATATATATATATATATATATATATGACACTTTGTCATGACTTGGATATTTTTAGCAATGTACAACATTTTTTCTTCCAACCAAATTTACATTATTGATCTTGACAAGACCTAGTACACTTGGGATATGGGTGTTGCATTATTTTGATCTCCTCATACTTTTAAAATATTAACAAACATCTCGAACCATTGACATTGTAAAATTAACTTCATTTGGCTAGTTGAACCCAACCGAGCCCAAACACCCAACTCAGGCTCTCAAACCAAATCCTTTGAGACATGTACACTACCTCCACACCTTTTTCCTAGTCCACAACACATCCCGCATATAAAATATATACATAAAATCTGAACAAATTAATTAAATGGTCCATAAATGCAACATTTTCAAATTAGAAAACTCCCCTAGTTTGTTGCATATTCCTATCTTTGGATCATAACCAAATCCTCTGTGAATATTTTATGACAATCCCCTAATTTAAATTTCAACCCTTACCATATTAAGACTCCAGAAAATCCTACCCATATATTTTAAAATATTAATCAAATCCTAACCACCAATATATATATATATATATATATATATATATATATATATATATATATATATATATATATATTTCCCTCTCCCTCAGTGAAATTTTAATTCCCCCGACCCTTCCCTCTTCTTCCTTATGATCTCTCCCTAATCTACTTCCTCACCTCTTCCTTTCACCCCTCCACAAGCCCCACAAACCGACCAAAGTCACCCACCAAGAGCCGACCTCCCCCATTGGAACCGACATAGCCAAGCTATTGCTACTTCTTTTTAGACCCTTCACGTGGGTTAAAAACCCCTAGAAACTTGAGATTTACCTTCTAATTAAATCTTTCAAGATCTCCGTCAAGTTTCGCAAAGTTTGGAGTCTGTTTCATAAGAAAAGCCTCTGTCGTACGTAAGCTTCATAACTTTTATTTTATATTTATTTTTTCAAGTGAGAACCCTTGTATAAACCCATATACATGTTAGATGATGAATGATGATATCCCCATGTATGAGAAATCCTAATTTTATATGCAAAACTACTATTTGATGACACGAAATCAATACATGGCAATATGGTAACCATAATAACCTAATTTTGATAGGTGTTATTATTTTATTATTAAAATAAGAATTTCCAAAAATTAAATAATAGTTTTCATAATATTAATAATATATTTTATATATTAAATAATTTTCTTTGCAAGTTGACGATCGTGCATGCACAAACTAGACGCCATGTTGCTAGAATACCTAGTCGATGCGCAACGTAATTTTTTACTTGCAAAGTTGTGATTGGTCTATTTATATTTTATTTAAAATAAATTTCAGAATTAATAGTTTTTAATAATTAATGATTTAAAAATAGTTTTGGCAATGTTTAATGACTAGTAATATTCTGGTGTGTAGCTATTTGTATGTGCAACCAATGTAGAATTAATAACTAGATAATAAACTAATTTAACTAGAAAATTAGAGTCTAACTAGTGTAATAATTAATTGGTAGGTGTTCGAGACGTTTCTTTGGAGAGCTCCGGACTAGACTTGTGGTCCTCATATCTTGGATTGGAAGGCAAGTACACCATGCTTGATTGTATTATTCTGTTTAAATATGCCTAGTTTTAGTTGATAGTGTGTGCACGCTTCTTAGAGTAGCAGACTTACCAGTATATTGTGAAGGCACTTGGTATCTTCTGACCTGACACCTGTTCATCACGTTTCTGTCTGAGTGAGTGCATGGACTAGCGTGTCGACTAATCTTCGATACGTGAGTTCGTGTCTTGGGTTAGTAGTTAGTGTTCGGTCTAGTTCCTAGATTTTATTTGATGTTGTTGCATTTCGTCTGCACCACATATACAGTTCGGACGATACATTGGGAGGGGAGTATCTACTAGTGAGCGTATGGGATATTCTTTTTTTTTATATATATGTTGTACCCCCAAGTTCTGTCGAACACCTGGTGGGATAACTGATTCTTCTCTTCTCCCCCCCCCCCCCCCATGTGCCACTAGAGATGTGTCGAGTGCATATCACATAGATGGTTTAGTTACCCTTTCTCTTGTTTACTGCTTTACTTTCAAGCATGTCGATTTATTGTGTACTTGTTATGTCCCTCTGAGGACCTGGCACCCTTTCCAGGTGTAGACGATCATGACTATTTACAGGAGCACGGATCATGACTTGCTACTTTATTCTCTTTCGAGAACCTCTTTACCTTCGTGTCTATTGGTTCGTAGTTGAGTTGATACTTTTTTGTCCTTTATTTATTTTAAGAAGCCAGATTCTATTTCTATCCTAGTTTGGTAGTGAATTTGTCTCCACCCGACTATTATTTCGGATTATTTGGACTAGATCATTTGGATCTATATTGGTTTAGTTTATTTATTTATGTACTTGTGATGTGGATGAGATTTATCTACCTGTGATTTGTGAGTTTATATACTACTTGGGAATTATTATTCATAATATAGCGTACGTATGTGTCATAGTTTTCATATATTGGAGTTGTTATATATATACGGTTGGCATGCTTACGTATTTCTAGTCCTACGTATTTTTGGACTGGGGCATGACACTCTTTGCTTCATTTTTTCTCATTGTAGCGTCTGCGAACGTAAAGAGAAGAACGTTTTACTTGTTGCTTGTTGTAATCTTCATTTTCTTCGGAGTTTGTTTGTAACCTGTTCTTGGTTCGTGCTTCGTTGGAATCGAGAATATCAGATGAGGAACTCTTGTGTGAATCTCTGATCTCGATGATAATTTGGGTTCCTGTAAAGAGCGGACTTTCGGGTCTCGCTAGTAGCTCTGCTCATGGCCCGTGTTCTACCATCTTTGATCCACCTCGGGACTAACAGATACTCCCAAAGTATACTAGCTAGACACAACAAAATTGTGCCATTACCGTGATCACCATTTGTATTTAGTGTCAGCTCGTTCTCTTGTATGTGCAACATATAATTAAAGTTATCTCCAAGTAAAGCAATTTTCTTTCCTTAATAAATAGTATGAATATATCTTGAGCATGCTCTTGTCTTGGTACAACACTCCCACTTTGAAGATAAAAACTAATAGGGTTATTTACACTAACCTTAACTATGTTTTCGGATTATTAAACAGATCTTTCTTACTTTAAAAATAATTAAGCGGACCTCCTCTCTGTTTTATATTATAAGAGTGGTTAATATAATAACCTTTTACGTAAAATATTAAATATAGAAGATATTGGTATAATAAACATAAAATATAGAAAAGGTTAATGTATAATAAGGCAAATTCTATAGGCACTCCATATTTTGCTTAGGATAGTCCAATTTTTTTCAAATTAATTATAAGTTTGCCACTAATATATTTTGCTTGAGGGCAGCCCATATGTTCATATAAAAGCCAATAAAATTAGTATCCCAAACTCTCTCTTCTCCCCATGCTCCCTTCTTCCAAAACCTAATTTCTAACAATTCTCAAAACCCTAGACACTAAAGTGAAGATTGGAGATCAAAATCTTACTCCCACTACAAAAAAAGTTATAACATTCAACCATTATTTGGTATGTCATCGATT
Organism: Iris macrosiphon; assembly: GCA_036927795.1. Taxonomy (NCBI): domain Eukaryota; kingdom Viridiplantae; phylum Streptophyta; class Magnoliopsida; order Asparagales; family Iridaceae; genus Iris; species Iris macrosiphon. Next base: position 27,091,713 of record JAYESA010000018.1, on the reverse strand, counting down.
AACTATGACAATTAGGTTTTTTAAACATTAGGTCCATATATAAATATTGAATTACATGTGTTTAATATAGGAGAAATGCATCTCGAAGAAATCGGGTCATCTAATACACTTAATCCTTTTTCCGCTATGGACAAAGAACTCCTCGGTTCTTCCGAAGCACGCTTAGTAAAGAATTTGACAATTTATTTTCGAGATTTTTGGCAGTAGGACTGTGGAACTAAATAATAGTCCTATAAATAAGTAGGACTGTCAAACAACTAATAGTCCTTTATTTCTTAGGACTGTAAGTGAAGTTACAGTCCTGACAAACAATAGGACTGTCATATTTTCTACATTCCTAGTTATTTTGAGGACTATCAGTATTTACTACAGCCCTAGTTTCCTCCAGTCACTTTAATTTTAAATAGTTTTAGTAACTTTAATTTCTATTGTAGGTATCGTCTTCTGATATTGTGGTACCTCCTCCAATTGTCGTTGATGTAGATAATTTATTCTCGACCGATATTTTTTTGAATCAGACGAACAAATGTTACATTTGTGCAAAGAAGTTGGTTGGGAAAATAATATAGTCATTGTGATATCAAGATCGGCCCGAAACTGTCTAGGACGCAAAACTATAGATCTTAGATGTGAAAGAGGTAGTTTGTTCAGGTATCATGGAAAGAAAGACATAGTTCCACAAAGAAAAACTCCAAACATAAGCGTTGGTAAGAAAAATATGGTTGTCCATTCTAGATCTCTATTTTAAAAATAGAAGATGTGAAGTGGATAGTTGAAGTGAAGAATAGAATCCACAATCATGCTATTGTCGAAACACTTACCGATCATCCCTATGTCGGACGGTTGAACAATTTTGAGCGGAAGATAGTTAAAGATTTGTCCAGTTCAGGAGTTGCACCCAGACAAATTTATTCTGTCATACGACACGAAGACGATAGTGAAGTCAATCTATAATGCAATATTGAACTCAAACGCCAATAGTAAGAAAATAAGAATGGCGATGCAGCAAATATTAACGTTGCTTGCTGATAATTATTATGTGGAGTACCATAGAAGACATCCCTAATTAATGCTATAGTTATCGTCTTTCCTCACACGGATACACTACTATGCACTTGACATATCAATCGTAATATCCAATCACAATGTAAGTTGAAGTTCGGAAAGGTGGATGGTAAAATTAAAAAAAACTTTTCGAGGAATTCTAAAATGATTGGAATCATGCATGGCGAGCCAGTACGAAAGACAGTTACGAAGCAGCATGGTACTTGTTCAAAAAAAAGTGGGAGAGGAGGAAGCTGACATACATTTCTTATATCAAAGATAGATGGCTAGAACCGTATAAAGAACACTTTGTCTTAGCATGGACGAATAAGGTGAAGCAATATTATAACACATTGACCACCAACCGGGTTGAAGGATCACACGCAAAATTAAAAGAACATCTAAGGTTATCGGTCGGTAATTTTGTCTCCGTTTGGCAATCTATAAATTTAATACTAGATCAAACGGTGAACGAGATTAAGGCATCATTTGAGATAAGCCTGAATATTGCAAAGCATGAACATAGAAATGAACCCCTCTTGGATGCTTTAATGCATGTAATATCATACAAGGCATTGGGCTTACTATTTGAGGAGATCAGTTGGTCAATGATCGTGGGATTTGATCTCGAGGTTTAGGGTTCTTTACATCGACATATGTTGGGCCTCCCTTGTGCACACGAAATTAGCGAATATTATCGTCAATCTATACCTATTCGGATAGATGTTGTTGATCAACGTTGAAAACAGTTATTGATAATGCCCGTAGTGAAGAGTGACAATAATTTTTTTTCTTTGCCACAAGTGAGACTTCTTCACACAAGGTGGTGTGCCTCATTGGGAGTGGAGAGGGAGTCCATTGAGCTTAAAATCCAAGAAATTGCTAATTCGATAACTACTATAATGCACGAGCCATCCGTTGTTTCCAATCCTAAGGGAAGACCTCAAACAAGATTGAGTAGTTCAAAAAAAAAAGGATGGAGTCAACTAAGAGAGATCAATCTTTCTTTGAGCATGTTGAACGAAGTTTAGAACAAGCTCATTCTACTACGGTTGTCAATATTGTGACCGATACGAAATGGAAGAGTAAGCTAACTATTCGACGAAAAAAACAAAAAACGGACATGCCAAGCCTGGATACCTTGTATAGTGAAGGCTTCCTACCTGAGATATGCAGTTACATTTAGTCCATTGATGATGTTCCCAAGGATGGCCATTGTGGATTTTATGTGCTTGCAAAACATCTTGGTTATTCAGACAAAGAAGGATAAAGATAGGTTAGGGTGGAGTTGTACGAGGAGTTGGAGTGTCGTCTTTCATTCTACACTAGCATATTGAGCGAATAATATGTTGGAGAGTTATTAACAAGCATTCCTTGCTCCGATATTGTTACCAAAGAAGAGCACTAGATGTCCAATCCGGCCGCTGCAAATCCGCCGACCGAGCACAGACTATCTAACCTATGTACTATAGGACATATCGGGAACTACTTTTTTATACCAAGGTTGATGGTCATTCTCCTATTCCTCCACCTTCAAAATTTTGGTATAAATATTCACCGGACACAGCGATCGTTTGAACCGTACCTTTTACTGATAAAATAATTCTCTATAAGAAGTTGTTGAAGATGGAGGAGCCCAGAGACATGCCCGTTGGCCACTTCGATAATCAAATCCACTAATACGAGTGGGCTATTTATATTTTGCACTTTTGTATCATGTTGTATAATTTTGTCACCTAGTTGGTTCAAGTATAATTTTGTACAATGTTGAACCACTTTTGTATAATGTTGAATCACTTTTGTATACAGTGAAAAAATAAAATAAAAAATCCATAGTATTCAGTGTATTAGTAAAAAATCTATAGTATTTAGTGTATCATTGAAACTCTCTGTTATTATAATTTTATGCCCCTGTCCTTCAGGACTGTCAACAATTTGACAGTCCTAGCATCATATGACAAGACTAACTGGAACTTTTTGTATTTCCATATTTTATTTCCAGTTTTATTTTAGACTGTCAACTTGTTGACAGTCCTAAAGGACATGGCTATATACATAGTTTCAATTAGGACAGTCAACAAGTTGACAGTCCTAACATCATGTAGGACTGTCAACTACTTGACAGTCCTAATTGAAACTTTCTTTATTTCTCCAGTTTCAATTTGGACTGTCAAGTTGACAGTCCTAAAGCACAGGGCTATATACATAATTTTTTGTAGGACTATCAACTACTTGACAGTTCTAATTCAAACTTTATGTATTTCTCCAGTTTTATTTTAGGCTGTCAAGTTGACAGTCCTAATCATGTAGGATTGTCAACTACTTGACTGTCCTAATTAAAAATTTTCTGTATTTTCTCAGTTTTATTTTAGACTGTCAAGTTGACAATCCTAAAGGGAAGGGCTATATACATAGTTTCAATTAGGATAGTCCTACATTAGGACTATCAACTACTTGACAGTTCTAATTGAAACTTTCTATATTTTTTCAGTTTCATTTTAGACTGTCAAGTTGACAGTCCTAAAGGTCATGGCTATATACATAGTTTTAATTAGTACTGTCAATAAGTTGACAGTCTTAACATAATGTAGGACTATCAACTACTTGACAGTCCTAATTAAAACTTTCTGTATTTTACCAGTTTTAATTTGGATTGTCAAGTTGACAGTTCTACATGATGCTAGGACTGTCAACTACTTGATAGTCCTAATTGAAACTGGGTAATACAAAAAGTTTTAATTATGACTGTCAAGTAGTTGACAGTCCTGGTATCATGTAGGACTGTCAACAAATTAACAGTCTGTCAACTACTTGACAATCCTAAAAGACAGGGGTATAAAATTGCAACCACAAAGAGTTTCAATTAGGTGACCACCAACAATGTATGTTTTCCTACTATGATTTCGAAGTTTCATACCAAAACATCATAAAATAAGTTTTCAAACAAGTTTGATCACAAAACGTCATACCAAAACATCATAGAATAAGTTTCCAAACAAGTTTGATCACAAAACATCATAAAATCATAAAACATTACATAAGTTTCATAACGACAAAATATTATATAAGTTCCATACCGACAAAGTCTCATAGTCCAAAAGTTTCATAACAAAAGTTATAATATCCAAAAAGTTTCATAACGAAAGTTACTACAACCAAACTATTTATCATTTCTTTTTTTGGTACGCTGCTCCCTAGCAAGGATGAAGTCAAATTCGGTAACAAAGCTGTCGATTGTTTCCAACTCTTCACTCACTACCAAAACAAGTCAAATTAGCGACGTCTAAAAACGTCGCTAAATGGCCAAAAAATGTCGCTAAATAATTTTAGCGACGTATGTAGCGACGTTTTGATGAAGTCGGCTTTAAGCTAGTCGCTGACCAAAAAAATGTCGCAAAACGTCGCTATACCGACGTTTTCTAGTGACTTAAATGCGTCGCTATATTAGCGATGTTTAGCGATGCAACGTTGCTAAATTAGCGATGTGTTGTGTGTCACTATATGTCGCTAAGTTTTTTTAGCGACGTTGTGCGACTCATTTAGAGACGTTATATTGACATAGCAATACTGCCATGTTAACAAATTTGCGACGATCAACGACGTTTTTAGCGACGTGTATAGTGACGTATATAAACGTCGCTAAACGTCGCTAAAGATACAGTAAAAAATAAAAAAAAGAATATTGAATTATTTTCAAACCATTCTTCCTGAAGTTTATGAATTCATAATTTGTACAAATAGACCCGGAGCAACCCTCCGTTGAATTTGCTGGGTTCGCCGACCCCCTTTGGTTGAACACTCAACACCAGTAAATTAACATACATTTAATATAAGGAATATAGTAAAATTTGAAGAAAACGAAATATTAAGATTACAAACCGAGTCATGACAAAATCTCGTCGTAAAGAATACAACAAATATCCACACAATTGAGTCTGAAATCCTCGTCGTAAAAAATACAAGAAATAAAGTCTGAAAGTCTCAAAAATAAAGAATATTCATAAATGACCAAATATCATAGGTCTGAAACACAAACAATCAATAAACTATCCTAACTAGGACTACTATGGATCTGCAGGAGGATGACCACCGATACGCATTAAGGATAAGAACAGATCATACTGCTCCCGTGAATTCGACACTGATGTCGATGGAGAAGGCAGTGACGTCGTTGGAGTCTGTGTCAATGAAGGCACACCAGAAGGACTTATCTGCTCCAACTCTGCTAGTCGATGGTTGTATGAATCCATGGTGGATAATAGCCTTGTACTGCTATAAACCATTGAATCCTGCATCATCGTCAGCCTCTCGCCCATGGACAACTGTGATCCCTATAGCTCTGTCACGCTGCGCTCTGTCGAAGCTCTAAGATCAGCTATCATATCCCGAAGCTCCATGATGTTGTTCTCAAGCATATCAAATTGTGCGATGAGCATCGCATCGTCCGCCTGCGATTGGGACAGGGGCTGTTCCTCCATCATTCACAGCAAATTGTCACAGAGAGACACAATCTGACGGTCAACGGTCTCCTGGACTTGGGCCGATGACTGCGAGGGTTGTGGGAAATGCGCACTTGCCGTGGAGGCCCTAGATAATTGTATCGCAATAAGGGTGCCATAGGATCCCGTACCGTAGTACGTACCCCTCTGGAGACCACCAGCGGCGGTCACCCATAACTCGTCCGTCGACGGAGCTGGAGAGGGCTGCGAGAAAGTACCAGCCTCTCCCGCTGTAGGTGTACTAGCAGTCGCCCGCTCACGCAGCCTAACATACTCGGCCTAGAAAAGTTTGGATACTGGATAATTGCCTAAGTTATATTAAAATTAACACAAAGTAAAGTAATACTTACATAGGTCTGCGAGGCCCTCTCATCAATGAGATTTTTGACCTTTCGATGGGTGGCCAGGAAGAGGTCACTATGTTTGCATCCTCACCCCTCTGTACCTGTTAAAAATATATTATTTAGTAATAAAATTAAATATTTTATCCTACTACCATTTTATTGTACTTGTATTAAAAAAATATCTGAAAAACATATATACCAAACGACGAAAATGTTCCGTCATCGGAATCGAGCCATCACACCACTTTGCTGCCTTCTGCCTAGCCGCCTTGGCCTTCTCAGACCTTTCCTTGTTCCTCGGATCGTCAAATCTAGCCCTCATCACAGTCCACTGCTCAAGCATGATCCAACCTTTGATCGATTTTTCTGTACGATCACGAGCCTTCTGGTCATCCAGAGCATCTCGAATCAGCTTGGCGGCAACCGCAGAAAATATCTACTCGATCAACTCAGCCCGGTGTAGTGGATAAAAATATGTTTGCTACAATAAGTAATTTAGTAAGTTATATAATATGCATAAATTAGATGATTGATATAATATAATTTTATCTTGAAGTGCGCAAACCAGAACGCCTTCCTCTCCTCCGGAGCATCAGAGTAGTTGATCCAAGGGTCACCAAAGTTATACCTCAGAAAGTGGCACAGGCATCTCTATACCAACGAGGAACGATATCTATACAGATATAATTATTTTTATCGAAAAAGTCAATATATGATGAATAAAGAAATACATGATATATATGATACAAAACCATCTAATTGACTTACTTTGTACCGTCGGTCCAAATCTCCGTCCTCGTCTCGTCCGGAGGTGCGCATGGAGGATCTAGCTGATGCTGGGACGACGTTGGCTCAACCTCCGCCATATGCTCATCTGTCACCATGGTTTCGTTAGCAGGAGGAACGCTAGACGAGGGAGTACTATCAGGCCTGGAACTACTCGTCCCAGGAGTGCTGTCATGTAACGTCATCGCAGTCGGAGATGTGCCTGGTCAATATACTGGAGTACTAGGCGTCGAGGATCCAGAACCAACAGTAGGCAGTACCGGAGGAACACTCCGTCTACCTCGGGACCTGCCGAACGCTCAACATCGTCCTGTCATACCTGATAACAACATCTGATGAATAAAGAAATACACAAATATATAGTACATTCTACAGTCAAAATGTTATGCATATCTCACAGCATTAATAGAATTGCACAGTAAATAACTAGTGGTGTCACAAATCTAAATGGATAGTACATTCTGCACTCAAAATATAATACATATCTTTGTCAAATAGTACATTCTACAGTTAAAATATAGTCAATATCTTGGGCAAAATATTTTATTTTTAATCATCTTCAGAAAATTTATCTTGTTCGCCTTCCTCGTCCTCCTCTTCCTCTTCCTTCTCTACTTCACTTTCATATACTTCGTCTTCGTCTTCCTCTTCAGAGAATTCTAGCTCTTCTACATTATTAGTCATGTAATAAGTAACTTCCATTGAGTCCACATCTACAATATTTGTTACAAGAGGTAGCTCATCCTCCTGATAAGCTATTTCGTCAACGCCAAAGGTATTTCTAACTTTAGTCTTGCATACTGTCCACCAATTCGACCTCGCTATCCCCCGTCTAGGATAAGTTATGAAGTACACGAGCTGAGCCTGACTTGATAGGACAAATGGTTCATAGTCTTGATATCTAAGCTTATAGTTTATATCCACAAGACCGTGCTTGTCAATTTTTTAACCTTGATCTTGAATCGGATCGAACCATTCACACTTGAATAGCATGTCAACTCCACAATCTCTCATAAGATGCCAAAGAAATCATTGTCTAGATTGACATCTTTGTAGTTCGAAGATTTAATATACAAACAACTATTTTTCGTGGAATCAAGATCCAGAAAGCTGTCTCTGATCGGAGCATTTGTTGACTTGAACCTAAACCCATTCATACAATAACTTGGCCAAATTTGTATGGCAGTAACTGGTCCCTTGGCTAGAGTTCTAATAGATTCAGTCTCGGATGTTATTAGATGATCGACCTAAATACCAAAGTAGCGATAGTAAGTTATTTATTGTGCAAGTGCATACAGAAAAAGTAATTACCAAGCTCCTTTCATATGCGCTCAACCAAGAAGGAAAATGGTGTCTCATTTCTTGTTCTACTTCTTTGTCTGTTATGTAGGGTCTAACCAACCTCAGCTCATCATTATATGTGCTGAAAAATAATGAAGCAACCGCTGATTAGTAGCATAATAATATCTTACACTATTATATTAAGATGACATAAACGTGGACGTATTAATTATTATCCCTCTAGCTTCTCCACTTCATCCTCGTCGTAATTGAGTAATATATACAACTGAGCATCCCTTAGCTCGTCGTCATTCAAATATCTCTTCTTCATTTTCCCCGAAGGCTTTCCGGACGTATTGAATACTTTCAGTATTGTATCATTAGATTCCTGATATCCGTCGTCGTTTCTCGGAGCTCTCGCTCTATTAGTAGCAACATGAGATTTAAAATACGTCGAGCAAAAGTTTATAATCTCCTCGAGAACATAAGCTTCACAAGCCCTCAACCCGTGCCTTATTTTTTATATTTCTCTTTAGGTGATTCAAATGCCGCTCGAAGGGGTACATCCACCGATAATCAACAAGACCACCAAAATGTGCCTCATAGGAAAGATGAATTGGCAAATGCTCCATAGAGTCAAAGAATCCAGGAGAAAATACCTTCTCGATCTTACACAGTATTACCGCAATGTCCTTCTCTTGCTTTTCTAGACGATCGACGAGCAACTTAGTAGAACAAAAATCTCTGAAAATATGCTGAGCTCTGTTAATGGATCCCAAATGACCTGTGGTAAGAATTCCCGAAATGTAATCGGAATTAACCTTTCCATAAATATGTGACAATCGTGACTCTTTATACCTGCCAGTTTGTTCTCCTTAAGGTCGACGCATATTCTCAAGTTTGACACGTACCAGTCTGGAAATTTTAGACCCTGAATCCACCTACAAAGTCTCCCTTTATCCTTCTTCTCCAGTAAAAAAATTGACTTAGACTGCTTTAACTTTCCATTCCCTCCTCTATCAAATGCAACACATGACGTCTACATATTTCTTCTAAGTCTAACCTTGCCTTCGAATTATCTTTCGTCTTCCCCTTTACCTCTATTACAGTATTAATTATGTTATCAAACACATTCTTCTCGATATGCATGACATCAAGGTTATGTCTGATCAGATTGGTTCTCCAATATGGCAGATCCCAGAATATACTCATCTTCGTCGAGTTATGGGTGCGACCAAATCCATCACACATGTACCCCTTAGCAAGCTCTTCGATAGAACTTGGTAAATCTTTTACCTCTTTTCATATCATGTATCCGGGCCACCTTGGCGGTGGATTGGCCTTCTCCACAACGCCCACACAAAAATCATTCTTGTTCCTCCGGTACAGATAATCCTTTGACAGAAATTATCGATGACAATCAAAGAAGCACGGTTTGCCTCCGTGTTTCAAATAGAAAGCCTTAGTGTAGTCCATACAATACGAACATGAGAGACGATCATGAGTCCTCCATCCCGATAATATTTTATAGGCCAGAAAGTCGTTGATGGTCCACATAAGTGCTGCCCTCATCTAAAATTTCTGCTTTCTAGAAACATCGTATGTGTTGTCACCTACTTCCCACAGCTGATTCTACTCATCTATCAAAGGCTGTAAATATACATCGATGTTCCTCTTCGGATTGTTCGAACCCGGGATAATAATGGTTAGGAACATATAAGGAATCTTTATGCACATCCAAGACGGTAGATTGTACGGAGTGACGATCACAGGCCAACACGAATACTGGGAACCCGAAAGTCAGAATGGGGGTAAAATCGATGGAGAAGAGCCCCAATCTGACATTTTGCGAATCCAAAGTAAAATCTGGATACTCTCGATTAAAGTGCTTACATACTTCTCCATCGGATGGATGATCTAATACTCCTTCGATCTGTTTACACCTATGCCAACTCATGTTTTCAGCAGTCTCCTTTACCATAAACAACCTCTGCAACCGCGGTGTCAAAGGCAAGTAGTGCATCGAATTGGTAGGCTTCTTTGCACCGACAGACTTTCCTCTTCCAGTGGCCTTGTAGCGATCAGCACCACAGAATCTGCACGCATCTTCATCCTTGTCGTATTTGTAGTACAACATGCACCCGTTGTAACATGCATCAATTTTTTCGTATCCCATCCAGAGCGATCTCACCATCCTCTTAGACCGGTAGAAGTCTTTAGGCAACTTTGTACCCTCTGGTAAGATATCTATAATCAAATCCATCAGTCGGTTATAACATTCTTGCGATATGTTAAAATTGGACTTGATGCTCAACAATCTTGTAACCACCTCCAACGGTGAATGATCCTCATAACCAGGATATAATGGAGTCCTTGCATTCTCCAACAACTCCATGAACTTCACAGCATCGACATTCAGTTCCTCCTCAGCTACATCATGATTGTCCGGATCGAAACTAGGCCCCGCCGTATCAAAAACCATGTTCACCCACCCGTCGTCGTAAGCAGCGTGATCATGGACATCTATATATGGCTCCACATAAGTCTTCGACTCCGATGCTAATGACACAAGTTCTTCGTGCGTGGTCCACTGAAAGTAATTCGGCGTAAAATCCTTCGAGTACAAATGATATGTGACTTCCACTTCTGGATGATATTTCAAGTTGTGACATCTCACACATGGATACTTAATTTTGGTACCGTCCATGTACTGAGGGAACGCCTTGGCGAACTGCAGGAACTGTTGTACACCCTCAATGAATTTATCCCGCATACCGCACATGTCATCATGATGACGGTTATACATCCATGAACGATGACGCAGATAGTAATTCATATCCATTTCTAGATACTTCTGCAAAAAAGAATAGACATCGTTCAAGTATATACTCATCGTTAAATACAGTAATGCACTGATACTCCTAGTCCTAGCATATATACACAGGAATACCCAATTATGTTATACATCTACTTATCTATACACACATAAGAATACTCAGAAATACAGTACATGCATCGATACACCTAGTCCTAGCACTGATACTTCTTCATTCAACTCTGTATCATGGATACTCATATTGAGTGTATCAGTTAGTATCAACTGAGCAGATTTGGGTTAGGGTTAGGGTTAGGGTTTGTGCACTGCTTTAAGTATTAGTCATCTGGTTATAGGGGAGTGACTGCCCATAGGAGTATATGTCATATTGATAGCAGATTTGGGGAGCAACACAGTAAACAGTAAGATAGGGAGAGGCTGTTGCACACACCATCTACACAGACCCGACAGTGCATATTTGATGTGCACATGAGTGTTGCGGCAGACTTCACAAGGTCTGTGCACACCATCGTACAAAGCAGGGTGCGACATTAGGCAGCAACAATTTAAAGTTGTATTTTAAACTTGAGTATCACAACATGCATTAGAAGATTGAGAGAATCTCTGTGTATCTTATGTGTATCAACTGTGGTTGTGTGTAGGTGAGGAATGGATATAGATATAAGTTGTTAGTAAGATTCGCTCGAGTTGATCATACTACAACTAAGGGCTTGATGTCAGTCTAGTTTGGTATCAGTAGTACAATGATGGGCCTTCGGTTAGTGCCTTCAGTTGGAAGGTATTGATGTATATATTATAGGGAATATCAGTAGTGGCGGCATTAGTTTTTAGTCCTCTGTGTTAATATACTACTATGTGTGTATCACTGACTGATGAATGTACCAGTTAGATGCATTGTTAGTGAATGCTAGTTAGTAATTATCAGCTAGGGTAAAGTTTAGATTTTAGTTATTTGATTTAGATATCAAGTTAGAATATCAGACATCAGTTAGAGTAAGCTAAGTTAGTCTAGTTAGTCTAGTGTCATCTAGCATTAGTATTGATATCAAGTTGGTATCAGTTATATTAAGTTAGTGGCAGTTATTGTAAGTTAGTAAGTCAGGATAGTATAAGTTATGTACTAATTGTATAACATTAAACATATTTCAGAGAGAGATAGAGAGAGAGAGAGAGAGAGAAAGAGGGTTAGGGTTAGGGTTAGGGTTTACACCCCGTGTGATAGTGTCTGTGTCATGTATGTGTCAGTGTGTATATCGTGTCTGTGTTAGTGTCATGTCATGTCTGCATCTGTGTGTGTGTGTGTGAGAGAGAGAGAGAGAGAGAGATTAGGTTAAGGTTAGGGTTTACACCCTCTGTGATAGTCTGTGTCGTGTCTGTGTCAGTATGTGTGTCGTGTCTGTGTCAGTGTCATGTCGTGTGCATCTGTGAGAGAGAGAGAGATCTAGTTAGGGTTAGGGTTTACACGCTCTGTGATAGTCTGTATCGTGTCTGTGTCTATGTGTATGCGTCGTGTCTGTGTCAGTGTCATGTTGTGTGCATCTCTGAGAGAGAGAGAGAGAGAGAGAGATCGGGTTAGGGTTAAGGTTAGGGTTAGGGTTAGGGTTTATACCCTCTCTCTCATAATCTGTGTGACGTGTCTGTGTCTGTGTGTATGTCGTATCTGTGTCAGTGTCATGTCATGTGCATCTGTGAGAGAGAGAGAGAGAGTTAGGGTTTACCTAGAGGAGGAGGAGAATGAGGAGGAGGAGGAGGAGGAGGGAGACGTCGGAGTAGGTGGTTGTGGAGGACGCCGGAGGGTGCAGTTCACTGGAGAGGGGGGGAGAGGAGTTTTTGAAAATTTGGGGGAAGTCTTCGACAGAAAGGGGGAATCGAAAGCTATACTGAAATTTTAGTGACGTATAGCGATGTCAACTTATGACGTCGCTAATAAAAATAGTTTACAACGTTATAGACGTTGCGAAAAACATCGTTAAAAATGTCCTAAAAATTAAAAAACAAACGTCGCTAAATACGTGGCTAAATTAAAAAATTCAGCAACGTTTAGCGACCTTAAAGAAGCTTATAGCGACTATTCTTTAAAAAACTTAATTACTGTCGCTAAACGTCGCTATATGTCGCCAACAACGACGTATAGCGACGTTTATTTTTGGAGCCTCTGAAATCTTTATATTAGCGACGTTTTATTATGACGTCGCTAAAAAATATCGCTATTTCATCATATTTTGGTAGTGACTTATTTCTCTATAATTTTTGCCCTTACGTGCGTGAAGATACTTTTTCAAATGCTTTACTTTTTTAGCCTGTTATGACACGATAAAATATAGGTTAGTTTGTAAACAATTATAAAATTTTCAAATCTTTAAATTATTTTCTCACCATATTAACCAATGCAATATACAAGACATTTTTTGCGGGAAGAGGTGCTAGTACTCCAACAACATCGGGTCTTGGTATGTCAGGGTCCAACAACTTTGGATGGTCAGATTTTGCATAGTATGCCATATAGTCGTCGCTACAGTCCGACATCTCAACTACCGGTAGTCTCTCAGAATCTCCAATAATATGTCGTTTCCACTCGGTGAAGAAGTCCAAGACCCAGTTGAACTGGGTCGGGATATAGTTCAAGGGTTTCGTCCCTCCCGGAGCACTTACTAGTTGCAATATGCGCCTCGGTACCATTTGTACGAAATCGAACTGATAAAGTACTCTATTATGCATATAAAGCTCCTTCATACCATGGCAAATTATAAGACCATGAAATAAAGCTATTAGTTGCTATGGGCGGCTACTTTGTCGTAGATCCCGATATAGATGTCATACTATCTGTAACATAATTTAGTAAATTAGTACGACCCAAAATAATCTAACAAAAAATATGCTCTCTTTTCACCTCTTCTACCGCCATATCTTCAATTGTGTTGTGTATGGTGGACAATGTTTCAGCACGTTTGGCATCAGCCAAAATTGGTTTCCATCGTCACATTCTAGGAAGCTGCTCGTTATACCGTTGATTAACCTCAACCCGCTTCAGCATCAGAAAGTGCTCTTATATCCATGTTTGTACGTATATTAGAATAGTCAATAATTTAACAACGAAATATCATATTATGTATAGAACTGGACAAAAATACTTACATGCCTGGAGTAGAGTCTGGCATCCTGCTATTGTCCTCGTACTAACGCGGGATGCTGCACCAAGCTCGCGGTAAAGATATGCAAGTATACCGCTTCCCCAAGAAATTTTATCCACGGTATCTATGTCAAAAAAATTCAATAGATATCTGGCATGAATTGAAGTTCCAGACTTGTCTGGAATACCGACGGCTCATAAGACAAAAATTATGTATGCATGGGCCACCATATCGACAGTTTCCCCTACGGCCTCCTTGTTTTTGAATGTCTCCTCCAAATATTTCAAAGGAAGACCATATGACTTCTTGAAATCTTGAAGGATTCTAAAACTACTATCCTCAAGTCCAAGAGAATCTGATACAAAGTCTATGACGTGTCCGTGCCACGATAAGTCCTTCTCAAGAAATATATTATTCATTATGACCCGACCTTGGACATTGAGACCCAATATGTGATAGACTTCGTCCAAAGTAATCGTCATCTACCCCGTTGGGAGATGGAAAGTGTTGGTCTCTGGATGCTAATGTTCTACGAATGCTGATATAAGCGTAGTGTCCACCGTATAGTACGCGTACAAGGTCAAATTATGCAAACTGGTAGGAAAAAAAAAATTTCCTGACGGCTTCCCCTAATCGTTAAAACTTCCATCTACTGCACTTCTTCCCATGGTTCACGACCATTGTGAACATACGATAGGTCCTATGAAAAGTTAACAATCGGGGGAAATTAGCTTCTTGAAATATATAGTAATCTAAATCAAAACTCCATTCTTCATAACGTAGTGTATATACCGGCTCTTTCCATATTTTAAATGCACTATGGTTGTCGAACGACAACAACATAGAGCAACATTTTCATATATAATACAGGACTGTAGTCTTTCCTACATATACAATAGGACCGTAGTCTTTCCTACAGTCCTATATATACTATAGAACTGTAGAATTTGCCCACAGTCCTGTAGGTCTGAAGTCCGACTGTCGGCGTTGCTCGGTTTTTTGAAACCCTAAGTTTGATTTTTAGAGTTCATCAGTTCGTATATCAACCCTGAATTAGTTCTAAACTAATTTATCTGACTATTTTAGGCATTAGCAATGATTCATGGAAATAAAATCAAATTTACACAAATAAAATCAAAACCCTAATGGAGGAAAAATATTGGATACATACATATATTTTGAAGAAGGTTTGTGTATCATTGCTTGGAATCAAAATTCTAATGGAGGAGTTGGAGAGAAAGGGGGAAGAAAATTTGAGTAAGAAAAAAAAAAAAAAAAAAGAGATTTGAGAATTTGAAGAGAGTAAATTTTAGACTATTCTCATTAAAAATTGTAAAAATCTGAACTGTCTTAAAATAATGGAGTGTCTACAGAATTCGTCAATAATAAAACAGTCACAAATGCAGTAGTTTTTTCAGCCCTTCCAATTGAGAGATTCAATGCTGCAACAGTTCAGAGAAACAGATATTTAGTCGGTCAATGGCTTTCTTCTCAACTTTATAATGAAAAGCCAACTTCTCCATCCTACAAGGTGCCAAGCAAAGTTGGGCACAAACTTCTGGTGGCACCGAAAGTTTGAATTTCTTTTTATCAAAGCAAAAGCAAAAAAGCAAAAGCAAAAGCAAAGCTCAGTGCACTAAACCTTTAGAGGACAATTAGATATGCATAAACGAAAAATACATTAGGGCCTCTCTGTGTATATTGGATTTTCTACGACATAACGGAATTTTTACATGCTTAGGCTTAGGCTTAGGCTTAGGCTTAATTTGGCCAAAGTTTCTATAATATAGTCATTGGAGTCCTGAAATGAATGATCGCATGTGGTTTCGAAATGGAAACGCATGACCAGTCAAACAATTACTCCATTACGTCTGGACATCAAATGGAGTTCGAATGATATACTCCATTGGTTCACAAAATTTTGACATTGAAAAATAAAAGTAATTTTTTTTTATGTTTGGATGTCAAAAAAAAATATGAAAAAAGAAAAACAATTACTATGTTGAGAAAAAATAGAAAAAAAAGTGATTCATTCCACCTAACCAAGGAATCACTTTCCTATCATAAGGAATTCATTTTCTCTTCAAATTTTCTTGGCCTCTCCAAACACTGAAAAAAAATGAACTAATTTTCCAAAGGAAGAAAAGGAAAAATAATTGATTTCCTTTCCTTTCCTTTTTGCGAACCAAACGAGGCCTGAGTGTAATCGGAACAGGCTCTTTCTTTCTTAATCAACATAAGTACCTCATGATAAAGATATCAGTTCATAAATGTCTATATCTAGAATTTTATTATATTGTAATAAGTAGGATCCTGATATACCTACTATAGATTGGTACGAGATAAATTGCCTACTATAGATTGGTAGAATATTAATTACCTTCATAAATGTCAGGAATCTAGATGCATGGTTGTACGAGATTAACTACCTACATAAATGTCGGTATTCTAGATGCATGATTGTAGGAGAATAATTAACTACTATTGATTAGTAGCGACATATTTTAGATTGGTTCTATTATATATATTCAGTTTGATTCAATAAAATGAGTATACCATAATTCTACAATATTACTTTGATCTCTTTTAAATCTCTTATGGTATAAGAGCATCGATTCTGGTGACGCTCCTCCCTCTCCCTCCGTCGTAGTCGGCGCATGGCCGATGCGTCGGCAATATAGTACTCGCACTACGTGAAGCAGTCGAGGGCCTACTACTTATAGTTGACGAAGGACATCATCGACGAGGCCGCCACCATGGAGTCGGTCCAAGCGAGGCTCCTCTTGGAGACCTAATTCGTAGTCCTTGTCGCCCCGATTGCTGTCACTACCGACAACTACTACATATGATGACGCCGAGGCGACAACGACAACTTCAAGGTCACGACAACGACACACCAAGACTCACCAAGGTGAATACCACTACATCAACATCATAGTTGAAATCACAGAAGATTCACAACCCTAAAATGAGTCTTCATCCAAAACCAGTCTTCATCCAAAATCAAGGAGAACACAAAACAACATGATCCGACACACCATGACTCACCCTGGTGAACACTACTATGTTGAGATCTTGGTTGAGATAGCAGAAGATTGACAACTTCAATACTGAGTCTTCATCCAAAATCATGGAGGAGACGAAACTACCTTATCTACTAGCCTTGCATCATTCCAAGCAATAGCGACTCTTCCTAAATCCTTCCGGAGAATAGCATTCTCCTCCTTCTTCCTTCAATTTTTGCACTGATTAAACATTCAACTATCTTCCCATCACCCCTTAAGTTCACCACACATGCTACTGTCACCTTCCCCAAAACTCCTTGACCACTCCATCTCTGGTCACTCGCATCCCTAGACCTCTCCAACATACCAGTGCAGCTCTACATATCCGCTGCCACTCATGATGACGATCTTCGCGACGCAGTTCAGATCACATGCTCTCACCCGTTCGAGCACCTCTGTCTCCAGTGTCGTCAAATTCGGGAACAAGTTCAAGAAGGTTCTCTTCGAGTTGCCCATGTTTCTCCCACTAATCAGCTTGCTGATACACTCACCTAACCTCTTTCCCGCTCTCGCTTCCAACAATTGGCGAACAAGATTGGAATCATCTCACGATGCTCCATCTTGCGGGGGCATGCTAAAGATGATCGGTTCATAAATGTCAATATGTAGGATTTTATTATATTGTAAACAATAGGATCCTGATATACCTACTATAGATTGGTAGAAGATTAATTGCATACATAAATACCAGTATTCTAGATGCATGATTATAGTTGATTAATTACCTACATAAATGTCAATATTCTAGATGCATGATTGTAGGAGATTAATTACCTGCTATTGATTAGTACTTACCTATTTTAGATTAGTTGTATTATATATATTCAATTTGATTCAATAAAATGAGTATGCCATAATTTTGCAATATTACTTTCTCTTTTAAATCTAATAACTCAAACCCACAACACCCTTAGTAGAATTGATATGAAAGATGTCTATTGTTATTTACCATTTTGAGATGACCAAAGCCCATATGCACAAGGGCGAAACAAAAAATTCAAGTTTGGATGGACTTGAGTGGGATATACGGAATATTGTATCAAATTATTACAACAATTATTACACCAAATAATCTCAACTACATATTTATTTCAATCATGTGGTTATAAATCATTCTATAAAGTAGGTCATCATATTTTATAACTACATATTTCAAAAAATGTGTGGTTGAGACTGCTTGGTATAATAATTATTACAATAAGTTTTGATACAATATTCCCTCCCATATATATATATATATATATATATATATATATATATGAAATTTTTTTTTTTTTTTTAGGATTAGAGCCCACGTCAGATGCTACATGTTCCGCCTATGAATATCCAATTTATGCTGAAACCGGCATACAATTGGAAGATGATTCCTCTGATTGAACAGATGCACTTCAAGCTAGTAACATCATGTTGCATGAATACTTGTGAAATTGAAGTCTCCATGAAGTAAGCAAATTTACAACATTAATTCCTACATAAATAAGGTGTACTGTATTTGCATCGCCAGTTAAGTGCTATTTCATTATTTTCATAACCATTGCGTACTACAAAAATATCCTTGTGCAGTGTTTGGCTGATGTTTTGCCTTTCGTTGACTTATTATAATGGGACTTCAAAATGGTTGAAAATAATTCGTTTAAATTGTCAGTAAATATGTAGTTAATTAATTTTTTTCACATAACTAACAGAAAATTAATAAAATCTTAAATCAATTTTTTTCTTATCCATACAAACAGTAAATAAATACTAAACCAATTTACTTACAAAAAAAACTAACGGAAGAGAAAAAAAAATATTAAACTAACTTCTTTCTTATCCCTCCAAACCGTAAATAAATATTAAACAAATTTACTTAACAACAACAAATAAAACTAACGGGAGAGATAAATAAAACTTTAAATAAATTAATTTTAAAAAATTACTTACGGAAGATTAATAAAACCTTCAACCAACTTATTGCTTATCCATCCAAATTCTGTAAATAAATACTAAACAAATTTACTTAACAAAAAAAATAACGGGAGAGATAAATAAAACTTTAAACCAACTTTTTTTCTTATACTTAACAATAAATACTAACGGGAGAGAGAAACCTTGCGGGAGATTAAAAAATCTAAAACTGTAAGTATTCAATCAATTTTTTTTTTAAATTTACGGAAGATAATAAAAACCTAAACCAACTTCCCTCTTATCCGTCTAAACCATAAGTAAATATTCAAAAAAATTTAAAAATTTCTTATAATTACGAAATTAAAACGCTCAAGATAAATTATTTTTTACAAACAATAATTAGTATTAAATATTCGTGCAATACACGTGCATGATACTAGTATATAAGTTAATATTTCTTGAGTTACATGTTAGAAAAAACTGACTTGTTAGATTGCATAGACATGAACTTTGAAGAAGTTACAATATTTGCCTTTTTACTATCTTCTTCAGCCATGTATTTGCAACAAGCTTTCCATAAGTTCTTAGTTGTAGTTATTGTCAACTGTGAAGAAATGATAGGAGATAATATTCTAGGTATTTCATTCATCATAATATTACATATATATACATCAACATATCAATTTGGGGCCTAAGTCACATGGCCAATCACCATAAATATAATTTAATCCCAATACCCCCTATCATCATATATAGCAAATCAATCACCATATATAGCTAATCACCATAAATATAATTTAATAATACAATTTAATCCCAATATTCCTCCCTCATGTTGGAGCATGCAAGTCACAAATATCCAACTTGCGCAAAAGAAACTCAAAATGTCGTTTGCCCAAAGCTTTAGTGAAAATATCCGCCAGTTGTCCATCCGTTGGCACATGAGATGGACGAATAACTCCAGCAAAAATATCATCCTAAAAAAATGACAATCCACCTCAATGTGTTTTGTGCGCCCAAGAAAAACTGGGTTCTGCGCAAGATGTAAAGCAGATTGATTATCACAAAACAAATTTATAGCACACAAATGTTGCACCCCCAAACTGCCAAGTAACCCCTTGAGCAACTTAAGCTCACACGTGACCGTCGCCATCGCGCTGTACTCTGCTTCGACCGAAGAACAGGACACGGTCACCTATTTCTTCGTCTTCCAAGAGATGGGTGAATCACCAAAAAAAATCAACCAACCAGACAAAGAGCGTCGTGTGATGGAACACTCGCCCAATCAGAATTACACCACCCCCGGAGCAGCAAATCACAGTCAGAGCGAAGAAGAATGCCTTGACCGGGACAACCCTTCAGATATCTACCAACCCTCAAAGCTGCATCCCAATGATCACGCCGAGGCTCATGAATAAACTGCGACAAAATATGAACAACATAAGCCAAATTCGACCGAGTAAATGAAAGATAAATCAGCTATCCCACAAGTCGTCGATATGCTTCCCCATGAAACAAAAGTGGACTTGTAGAGCGTGCCAGTTGATGATATTGTTCCATGGAAAAGCTTGCGAGTTTCGCCCCCAACAACCCTATCTCAGAGATAATGTCAAGTGTATATTATCATTGATACAGAAAAATACCTTCCGCACTTCAAGCTACCTCAATACCAAGAATAAACTTCAACTCCCCAAGGTCCTTCATGTGAAAGCATGTATTCAAATAATTCTTAAAGGTAGTAAGTGTCACGCCCCGAGGCGTCCCCCGAGTCGTGACCGCCGTGCGGGCCTGGAGTTGCGTCCGCACAAGGCTTTCATGATTTGCATAGCAAGCACATACTCAGAGTACGCAGATAAATTGAAACACAGATTTGAAACATAGAAAAGTTCTCTTTATTGATAATGAACATCTATTACAAACTCCTGAACGAGTCAGCTAATATGCCGAACGGCTTACAAAAGGTTGACTCAAAATGAGATAGCAGTCCTGTACATTACATCCTTTTATAAACTCAAAACGATAAGGACCTCCAAGCTGGAGGATCGCCTTGCCACGGAGCTGCATTTGTGTATGAAGAGTTGCAGGCTCCTGACTCCAAAATGCTTCGGGGGCGCGGTGAAGATGCGCCAACAGTTGGACTGGATCGGGTAGACGACTTCGGCTCCTCGCTCGGTTCGCCTTGGTGCGGAGAACCTGTTTCAACGAGGGTCAGCATATCGAAACATGCTGGTAAAGGCGAGCTAGCCTGACTATACCAATCAACACGTTGTTTAGTGAAGCATGCATATTTGTAGGTTTCTATCTTGCCTTAGTTCATTTACAAGTAAGCAGCATATTGAATTTACTGAAATGAACGTGCCACCGTTAGGTGGATTTTACCTGACCGTCTGAATTACCTGCACAATACTTACCATGCCTTCCCTGCCACGGAGACACAAGTTAGTATGCAACAGGTTTAAATATACAAGAGATCACTGGCGGGATGCCACAATGGACAATAGTCACTGTCGGGAATGGTATGCAGCGAATGAACAAGGAGCGCTACATGCCACTCCGTTCAGCACAATGGACTATACAATAGGGATTCCGTCCGGACCGGATCGGTGCCAGTGCCCCAGCGACCGTCCGCAGGAACCAATGACCTTGTGCACAAGTTGTCCGTGATCGAACAATATGTTTACTTAGTTAACAGTTCATGCTTTTGAGGCAACAAGAATACAAGACAAGCAATGTACAAGACAAGCAATGATTTTTCCCAAGCGAACAAGCATGCATTTAAGTATCCGTTCGTGCGGTTTATTTGACAAGCATAGTATACCAAGTCTATTTTCTTTTATCTTGGTTTCTTTTATTATTACTTGGTATCGTTTGATCGGGGCAAAGGAGAGTGCAGATTGATTAGCTGTGAAGCTTGGAAGCAGGACTAGCTAATCGGGTTGGTAGCCACTCACTTAGATTTTGGAAGGGAGAAGGAAAGAGGCGCTTCACGACTTCGCTCGCAAGCCGCCTACTGCTCGTTCACCTGCACACGAACAGCTCGATTAATACTTCTTCCTCTCTTTCCAATCTCGGAATAGAAGTGCAAGTCAATGAACGAAAACAATGAAAACCATCGAAACCGTTCAAGGAAAACAAGCAAATCCCAAAACCAACTCAAAGCACGAAAGCAACAAGCGACATCGAAAACTGAGGCAATAAAAGATAGCAGCGGAGAGGTCCCTCCTGACTCTGCCGCTAAGCCGATTCTTGGGGCGCAGTCCACTGAATATGGGAATCGATTCCGAAGAAACAAATCCATAACGAGGACGAGTTCTTAATTCAATCTATCCCGATCGAACGATACCGTCTTGTGTTTCTTAGCCGCGCTCTCCGCATCGGGAGAACGGGGCGCTACATCCTACCCAACTAATTGGAAGTTTCGTCCCGAAACTTAGGATAGGACCTACCGTTAAGGATTATTCGGTCGGGGACGGCGATCATGACTCAAGGAACAATCACGAACAGAATGGTCTGATCCGCCACAGGCTAGGCATAAACCAAGTTTCAGGCGACAATTATCCTTCGTATGCCCCGACCTATTACAGAAATAACATAACTGCCCTGGTTTCCCTCTTTTGTGCCCTCCGTTGTTAGGGCGCTTTGAAGCAGTATTTCCTCTCTCGTCGCTTTGGCGTTTGTGACTGGATGTATGCACAGCGCCGGCAGGAACGTGAGGATAGTGTGGTTCGAGCGACAAGGCGTGATTCATGACTTCACGTATTATCCGATACTGAGGAACGGCTACGTGCGAATGGATGACAGGGCGTAGTCCACCTTCAAACCTTCTAGCTCGACTCGCTGCATCAGGTAAATAGGCCCTAGCGAATTTGGAGAGTCGGTTGAACTCGGCGGAGTACTCTTTAACTGTCATGCTGCCTTGCCGCAGCTGCACGAACTCGTTCTCCATCTGGCGTTGGACTGGAGGGGGTACATACTCCTCTTCGAATGCGGCACGAAAAGTCGTCCACGAGATCGCCTCCTCTCCGTGATCAAATTGGAGAGATCGTCGATGCACGTCCCACCAATCGTGTGCGTTGAGGCGGAGCTGTAGTTGCGCGCAGGAGACGCGCTTCTCTTCGGGGACCTCTAGCAGAGCGAAGTGATCTTCAAGTTCGGCCAACCAATCTAGAGCTACGACTGGGTCCTCAGTCCTGTTGAATGGGGTGTTGCAGACTTTCTTGAAGTGGCCAAAGTCGAAGGCAGTCACGTCCCTCGCTCTTGGAATTTGCGGTGTCTCTACTTCAAGCACGGGCTGCTCCACCGGAGTCATTGTTGTTGCGGCGGAATGGTTGGCAGCCAAAGTCTGAACGATCTGCTGCAGGGTATCTACCTGCTTCTGTTGGGCTGAGAATCGTGCTTCTATATTGTCTTGAAACTTGAGCTGACTCTCTTCCGCTCGCTTCTCGGCCCGTTCATGGCGAGCCTCGTCCCTTTGTTGGTTTTCCCCCAACGTCAGCAATATTTTCTGAACGGGATCGATGCTTGGCGTGGCTCGCTGGCTTCTTGAACTTCCCGAAGTGCCCGAACTACTCCCTTGGCCTTGCGTTTCGTCCGGGACTTGCGCTGCAGATTGCGCGGGTACCATTCCTTCAAAAGAAGGTAAATTACATTAGGATCATAATGTATTATGGACTTATTGCATGAACGTATCTCATTTTGGCCTAGCGAGTTCAAGAGTTCGCACAGGAATTTGATCGTTAAAGGAACTTTTCCAGCACGAAGTCTAAGGAACTTTGAATCTGTGCTCTGATACCACTTTGTCACGCCCCGAGGCGTCCCCCGAGTCGTGACCGCCGTGCGGGCCTGGAGTTGCGCCCGCACAAGGCTTTCATGATTTGCATAGCAAGCACATACTCAGAGTACGCAGATAAATTGAAACACAGATTTGAAACATAGAAAAGTTCTCTTTATTGATAATGAACATCTATTACAAACTCCTGAACGAGTCAGCTAATATGCCGAACGGCTTACAAAAGGTTGACTCAAAATGAGATAGCAGTCCTGTACATTACGTCCTTTTATAAACTCAAAACGATAAGGACCTCCAGGCTGGAGGATCGCCTTGCCACGGAGCTGCATTTGTGTATGAAGAGTTGCAGGCTCCTGACTCCAAAATGCTTCGGGGGCGCGGTGAAGATGCGCCAACAGTTGGACTGGATCGGGTAGACGACTTCGGCTCCTCGCTCGGTTCGCCTTGGTGCGGAGAACCTGTTTCAACGAGGGTCAGCATATCGAAACATGCTGGTGAAGGCGAGCTAGCCTGACTATACCAATCAACACGTTGTTTAGTGAAGCATGCATATTTGTGGGTTTCTATCTTGCCTTAGTTCATTTACAAGTAAGCAGCATATTGAATTTACTGAAATGAACGTGCCACCGTTAGGTGGATTTTACCTGACCGTCTGAATTACCTGCACAATACTTACCATGCCTTCCCTGCCACGGAGACACAAGTTAGTATGCAACAGGTTTAAATATACAAGAGATCACTGGCGGGATGCCACAATGGACAATAGTCACTGTCGGGAATGGTATGCAGCGAATGAACAAGGAGCGCTACATGCTACTCCGTTCAGCACAATGGACTATACAATAGGGATTCCGTCCGGACCGGATCGGTGCCAGTGCCCCAGCGACCGTCCGCAGGAACCAATGACCTTGTGCACAAGTTGTCCGTGATCGAACAATATGTTTACTTAGTTAACAGTTCATGCTTTTGAGGCAACAAGAATACAAGACAAGCAATGTACAAGACAAGCAATGATTTTTCCCAAGCGAACAAGCATGCATTTAAGTATCCGTTCGTGCGGTTTATTTGACAAGCATAGTATACCAAGTCTATTTTCTTTTATCTTGGTTTCTTTTATTATTACTTGGTATCGTTTGATCGGGGCAAAGGAGAGTGCAGATTGATTAGCTGTGAAGCTTGGAAGCAGGACTAGCTAATCGGGTTGGTAGCCACTCACTTAGATTTTGGAAGGGAGAAGGAAAGAGGCGCTTCACGACTTCGCTCGCAAGCCGCCTACTGCTCGTTCACCTGCACACGAACAGCTCGATTAATACTTCTTCCTCTCTTTCCAATCTCGGAATAGAAGTGCAAGTCAATGAACGAAAATAATGAAAACCATCGAAACCGTTCAAGAAAAACAAGCAAATCCCAAAACCAACTCAAAGCACAAAAGCAACAAGCGACATCAAAAACCGAGGCAATAAAAGATAGCAGCGGAGAGGTCCCTCCTGACTCTGCCGCTAAGCCGATCCTTGGGGCGCAGTCCACTGAATATGGGAATCGATTCCGAAGAAACAAATCCATAACGAGGACGAGTTCTTAATTCAATCTATCCCGATCGAACGATACCGTCTTGTGTTTCTTAGCCGCGCTCTCCGCATCGGGAGAACGGGGCGCTACAGTAAGAGCAGTAGAATTATTGCCAGAGAAAATCAAATCATCGACATACAAAAGAACATTTATCTGAACATCGTTCTTATGAAGAGTAAAAAAGCGAATAGTCAGAGTACGATAGGCAAAATTCGTACTCCCGCAAAGAAGATGGCAACTTTGCAAACCAACAACTAGGCGCCTGTTTAATCCCATAAAGAGATTTTTGAAGCCGACATACCTGACCAGGGTGTTTGGTTTGGAAACCAGGTGGTAGTTTCATATACACTTCTTCGGTAAGGTCTCAATATAAAAAGGTATTATGAATATCCATCTGATATAGTTCCCAATTCTTTGCTGCGGCTACAGCTAGAAAGGCACGAACAGTAACCATTTTTGTAACCAGAGCAAAAGTATCAGTGTAATCAATCCCTTCAACCTGATGATTTCTAAAAACCACCAAACGGACTTTAAGCCGCTCAACACTCCCATCAGAGTTATACTTTATCTTGTACACCGACTGGCTCCCCATAACACATTTTTCAGACGAAAGCATCTCCATGGTCCAGGTACCACTATCCTCCAACGCCCGTATCTCCTTCTGCATAGCTTCTCGTCACCCTACATCTTTAACCTCCTCTTTAAAGGAGATCAATTATGTACCTGTAGTTACAGCTGCAAGAAAATTCCTGTGTCCCAGAGAAAACTGGTCACAATTCAAAAAATGTGCTATAGGATAAGGAGTACCTGAGGAGTAATTTGACATAGTAGAACGTTGGGAGGGAGGACTCTGAGACAACTTTCGTATTATATTTGTAACAAAGTTACGGAGCTTCACAGACGAAATCTTGGTACGCATGCCACTCCCCAGTGCACCCTCACCATTCGACACCACCACCGCCGCCTCATCCTATGCTGTCGCAGCCGCCACGGCTGTCTTCGCCACAAAGGCCTCCATTACCGCATCTTCCACGATCTCATTGGCCTCAGCCACGCTGTCCTCCAAGGTGGCCTCAGCCTCCACATCGGCCATCCCATCCATATGAGGTAGATCAAACCCCAAAGCATCATCGTCCAAGACAAGGGGCGCCAGGTCAGGAGGAGCCATATCACCACGATCATCTTTAATAGAATAGAAAACTCATTCTCATAAAATTTAACATCTCGAGAGATAAAAAAATCACCAGTAGCTAGATCATACAATTTCTAACCCTTCTTGCTACAGGGGTATCCAACAAAAATATAATTTCGACTGCGAGAAGGAAACTTATCCGTCTTAGCTTTTGGTTATGGGCAAAACAAAGACAACCAAAAGCACGTAATTTATTATAAGGAGGAGCACCAAATAATATTTTATAGGGGATTTTAAAACTAAGAAGGCTCAAATGAGTTTGATTGATCAAATAATCAGCTGCCAAAGTACACTCAACCCAAAAAGAAATTAATAATTTTTTCTGAAAATATAAAGCATGTGCCACAATCAAAATATGTCTATGTTTCCATTCGACCCTCCCATTCTGTTGAGGTGTACCTACACAAGATGTCTGAAATAAAATATCATTCTGTACAAAGTAGTCGCGCAAGCAATTAAACTCAGTACCATTATCACTTCACACAATGCAAACTTTGAAATTAAAATGCCGCTCAATCATAGAAAAAATGATGAGAACATCTTGTATACTTCAGTCTTATCAATCAACAAAATTACCCAAATAACACGAGAAAAATTATCCACAATCGTCAAAAATATCGAGCTCCACACGAAGAAGGCGTAAGATATGACCCCCAAAGATCACAATGTATCAAATAAAAATTTGCAACAGCCCTAAAGTCACTAACAAGAAAGATACCTCGAGTTTGCTTTGCCTGATGGCAAACTTCACATGCCTTATTCACTGAACTACTAGAGCTATTGACAACATGAAGTGACTTTACTACTTTATCAGAAGGATTTTCAAGTCACTAATGCCAAATGTCCAGAGAAGTCATCCCAGTCACTGCCAAGGCCTGAGTCTTCGGTACAATACGAAAGTAGTAGAGTCCGTCCCGCCATTCACCGATGACAATCAGGGTCCTCAAACTGGGGTCCTGTATCACGCACAAATTTTTAGTGAATTATATAACATAATTTATATCATCAATAAGATGAGCCACATAAACTAAATTACAATAAAATTGAGTTACAAATAGAACATTCGTGAGTACCACGCCAAGTGCTAGAGCAACACGCCCGCAGCATGAGGCAACCGCAGTCCGTCCATCTGGGAGTCTAACCGAAGATTCCTCCATTGTTGTCACTCCTGACAATAAATCCAAATTTCTCGTAACATGATTCGAAGTGACTGTATCAATAATCCAAGGTGCAATGGACTTACCTTCCATACGATCCTCCAAATATTTGGTCGAAGAATTACCAAGCATAGAAATAAGTTGTTGCCATTGGTTCGGAGTCAATCCCGGCATACCGTCGTCGCCTGCACCATCATCTGTCATCCGCGGCTGTGCAGCAATGATGCCACATCCTGCCACCGCTGCACATACTTTCGTATCCCGTCAACGTCCACCACCATCCGCATGTCCGCTAAACTGAACATTGAGCTAATCCCACAGTGGTTTTGCCTCTTCAAATATGGTATTGTCTTCTTCATCGAAGCGTCGATAATTTGCAAAATCTACTGCACAAGCATCAATTGGACACAATACCAATCCTCCAGTTGATCCTTCTCCGAAGGTTTATCGATTGACCCATCAACAAACCCAAATTTTTGTTGAGCTCGTAGAAAAGCCGAATAGATCTCGATCATTCCTCATAATTTTTCCCACGAAATACCACTTTCATAATTGTATTACCCAGATTGTCATTAAAACCAAGGTAATACGGGAATGTGGGATTGATCCGCGATGCCGCCGGCGTAGAAGTCCCGTCGCCACCGTCGCTCGTCATGTCATCGTCGTCGCTCGATATACCGTCGCCGCTTGAAGAAAACGTACCCTAGCCATCAGGCTCTGATACCATGTGAAGAAGTGATATGAAATAATATTCTAGGTATTTTATCCATCATGATATTACATCTATATACATCAACATATCAACTTGGGACCTAAGTCACATGGCCAATCACCATAAATACAATTTAATCCCAATACTCCAATCAACATATATAGCCAACCAATCACCATATAAAACTAATCACCATAAATGTAATTTAATGATACAATTTAATCCCGATACAATGAAGCTTTTCTTTAGCTATGATGGTCTGCATTTTCTCATGTTTTGCAAAAACGCAATCTTGACTCTCTTGATTTGACACGTGTTCAATATCATAATAATAGGAAACAGTAATAAATTCAAAAAAATTTACTCGGAGCATCTAAGTTTGCATAAATTCCGCTGAAAATATGGAAGTTTTACAATTTACGAAAAAAGCATCAAAACACACTTTCGAAAGGCATTTTATATTAAAAAATTTAAGAAAAATATAAAACGTCCATCGGACGACATTTTCAATCATAAAATTAACCGTTGTTACCTTTTTTTCCCTCCTTCGGTGAGCTGGAAAAATGTAATAAAATAAAGAAAACGTCCATTGGAAGGACATTTTCTCTAGAGAAAAACGTCCTTCGAAAGAGCATTTTCTTTATTTTATTTTACTTTTTCCCACTCACCCCCTCTCTCTATGTCACTCTCCTCTCCCTCTCCCCCCCCCCCCCCGTCACTCTCTCGTCCCTCTCGATCCAGACGTCCCTGGTGGAGTAGAGGGAGATGTCGTCATCATCGTCGAGGGTGCGATAGCTGAAGTGGGTCGGGGAGGAGCGGACGTTGGTGTCCCCCGTGGGGACGTAGTGGTGGATGTTGAGGTTGTGGATGGTGACGTTGGAGACGATGTGGACATCGACGCCGCAGTCTTGAAGGAGTTGACAAAGAGCTCCTGGGAGAGCTTGATGGTCATGGAGGAGGCGAACGTGATCTAGAGGGGGGAGTCATGGATGGCAGCATGGCGTTTTGATACTTTTTCGTAAATTGTGGAAATTCGATGCTTTCAGTGGAATTTACGCAAACTTCGATGCTCTAAGTGAAAATTTTCGTAATAAATTAGGAGGTTGAAAAGAGTATAAGCATATCTTCCATCTTCTGTTATATAATGAGGCTTCAAAACGGCTCAAAAGTGAGCCGTCTAAGTCGTATGTATACCATCAATTAATTATTTAAAAAATTAATATTATGTAAAAAAAATATTAATTTTTTTTTTAATTTGTTACAAAAATACAGTTTAGGAATTCGAACTCAACCAAGGAGAATATCTCCCACCTTAACCACATGAGTTAGAATATATGTTTGTTTATATTTAGATAATATTACGTAGCTAACTATTTTTAAGACTCTTTATGAAAAGTAGAAATATATCCATAACTAATTATAATTAAAATATACAACAAATTCTAATTACATATAAAAATATATAAAATAAATCTTAATTTAAATATATTTAAATAATTTTATATTAATATTAGAAGGAAAAAAAAATTACTTTACGTACAATGCACGTGAATTTACTAATATAAATAATATGCTTGACTATGAAATATCGTGCCTGGGAGAAGATTCTTAAGGAAATTTGGTATGAGAAAGAACAATAACATTTTCAAGAAAAAACATATATAGATAATGAGCTCCAAATTGCTTTCAAGATATCGAATAATATCAAATTTTGTTGGGGTTTGCCCTAACAATAACTCGGACCCCTTCATTTCATGTTAGGACAAACACCATGATTGTATTTCATTATTTGATTTTTTTTTTATTTGTTGAATAAAACACATATTGTGTATTAGCCTATTCTCAAGTAGAGAGATTTTTTTTAGATGGATATAGATTTACTCTCGCAATTAACAATTATTTTAACACTATTTCATTAAATTTCCTTAAACCTAGGCCTCGAAGGGGTCTTGTTCGGACTCGAACTTAGACAATGGACTTTAGGCTGTAAAATATCGTTTTGATGACACACTTCACAAGTACGCACCAGACGCAGAGTTGGCACCACGTTGGACGTTTCGCAACTACGTGGCAGATGACTCGAAGGGTTGGATGTTGCATGCAAGCTGAAACACCTGAAGCACATGGGTTTGGTAGTTACATACATTGAAACTGCACATATTTGGGGATTATAAGAGTTATGTACCGGGTTGATTGCTCCACTATTACAAGGCTGTTCAGATCCATAATAGTGGGTTGTTCATGTCCATACTGACCAAACTATTGGTTCTCCTTATACAAGGAGAGCACATCAACATAGTAGCAATTAATTAGCCTTTAGTAACTGTGTCTCCTGCAATATTCCGACAAATTCAAAGGTTGTCATTGTGCATGCAAAGAAGGAAGGTGATATTTTTTAGCATTCAAAAAATTTAATTTTTAATTCTTCACAGTCAGAACTTGTTGGTTATTAGAAACAAATTGACTTAAAAAAGGTCGAATATTACTTTGGCTCTGACCATCCCCAGCATGTTATCTACTTTTATCTCCTTATGCAAATTTTGTTTAATACTAATCCGTTCTGAAGTTTTGCAAGTATTATACAATTTCAACAACGATCTCACAGCATAATTTTTGCAACATCTAAAGTTTTGCAAACATCTCTTAACAAAACAACGTCAGGGAAGCCCGAGCAAGTTTCATAAACAACAACTTTCACTAGCTGGAGTAGTTTGATGGTGGACAATAAAATAACTAGAAGCGGAAGTTCAACCTCAACCTCAAACTAATGTGAAGTACGTTAACATGAGAGCTAGCAATCCCAGCAACGATAAAAGTGAAGCGATCACTGCAACCATAACTCCACAATAACAAAGGAAGAGAGACAACAATCTTCTAATTTTCTCATCCTTAAAAGATAACATGGCAGAGTCCTTCAATAGGAAGGAAAAGGCACAAAGGTATATATGCAGGGGCGGAGGCACACTATAGCTGCACTGGACTACAGCCCAATGCAAAAAAACAGAAAAAAGCTAATAAATTTTTTTTTTTTTCATGTAAAGTGGTCAGTACAGTGCAATGAAGTCAGTCCAGTACAACTGTACAAAGAAATTCGACCGGATGTTCAAGTTAGCAAATAGCAACTGTATGTTCAAAAAAAAAATTGAAGTGAGCAACTAGGGCCCGACCTCTCCAATCCAAGACTCCATCTCTCTTCCTCTCTTTCCAGACTCCCTCTTCTCTCTTCAGTGTTCTCCAACACGGCAACATCCCGACCCTGAGTGATTAAGTCCCGTCGTCCCAACTTCCAAAATCTCGGCTGTAGGGCAGCAGCGGGCCAGCTGGTGCTTCCCCTTTCCAGCCCGACCGTCAGGCTGCAGCAATGCAGCTCCTCCTGCTCTCGATCTCAGCTCTAGCCTCTCCCAATCTCCCCCTTGGCTCTTCAGACTTCAGCTTCTTCATCTCCTTTGAACCTCTGGTAAACCCTAACTAACCCCAATTTTTAAAAAAATCATAACCCTAATTTTTTGTTGTTTAATTTTTTTGATCTTAAATCATTTTTTCTTGTGTATTGCTGTTAGTAGTTCCCATTAGTAGTTAGAATTCCATCCTGGATGACTTTATAATATATTATGATAGTTATATGTCAATGTATGTTGCAAAGGTCCATTTCATTCCCATAATCAGATGGTATTCTTATATGCAATATCTTCTTTTTATTGTATGATTTTTACCCGCTTATGCTTTCCAGCATCTTACAAATATTTGTTCGTTTTAATAGATTGGAGACTCCATATGTCTAACTTTTAAGCATCATATTGGTCATCTCTGTTGGGGTTCTTTTAACAGATATTTCCTTATATGACAACATCTAGTTTGTGTTTGAAAATTTCTTATTGTAAAGATATTTGTGTTGCTTGATAGTGTAATATGTCTAAGAATTTAGATCTACACTAATTATATGGTCTGGCTTTCAAAAATTTTGTTTTAATTGTGCCTGCTAATTAAAGAGTTCTTTGTTGCATATCAAGTCTGTATAAGTCATAATAAGTCTCAAATTTCTTTAGAGCTGATACAGATTTAGAAAGTAAAAATGTGGTACTAGCACTTTTGTTACTAAAAGTTTTTCTACCTGTCTATGACACTTGATGCACCCCTAACTGGTTCAAGAAAATTAACATGTGTGGTTATGAGATGGTTCAATAAAAAATTATCAGTCAAACTTGCAAGTTGTTTCTAAGTGGGGCACCCTTTCTTAAGTTTATTGTCTATGATAGATCTCGAATCATCGAATTTATAAAGAAAACTTTGTCGATTTTTTGACATAAATTTTTAGAACCTTAAGTAACTATTAGCTAGCCCACCCTATAACGAAATCCTGCCTCCGCCCCTGCCGGTGCCGCGGCTGGAGGCCCCCGCAATGGCGCCGGCGGCGGGGGACGGGGAGGACGCGGAGGTGCGTGACGCAGCGGCGATGAAGCGGCGGGCGGTGGAGGTGTACGCGCGGAGGATCGAGGCCGAGGCCGCCGGCGATGGCGATGTAAGTTTTTCTACGTACGATCGATTGATGCTTGGCAGGGGCGGAGGCACACTATAGCTGCACTGGGCTACAGCCCAGTGCAAAAAAATAGAAGAAAGCTAATAATTTTTTTTTTAATGTAAAGTGGTCAGTCCAGTGCAATGAAGTCAGTCCAGTACAACTGTACAAAGAAATTCGACCGGATGTTCAAGTTAGCAAATAGCAACTGTATGCTCAAAAAAAAAATTTGAAGTGAGCAACTAGGGCCCGACCTCTCCAATCCAAGACTCCATCTCTCTTCCTCTCTTTCCAGACTCCCTCTTCTCTCTTCAGTGTTTTTCAACACGGCAACATCCCGACCCTGAGTGATTGAGTCCCGTAACTTCCAGAATCTCGGTTGTAGGGCAGCAGCGGGCCAGCTGGTGCTTCCCCTTTCCAGCCCGACCGCCAGGCTGCAGCAATGCAGCTCCTCCTGCTCTCGATCTCGGCTCTAGCCTCTCCCAATCTCCCTCTTGGCTCTTCAGACTTCAGCTTCTTCATCTCCTTTGAACCTCTGGTAAAATCCTAACTAACCCCCAATTTTTTTTAAAATCATAACCCTAATTTTTTTTTGTTTAATTTTTTTGATCTTAAATCATTTTTTCTTGTGTATTGTTGTTAGTAGTTCCTATTAGTAGTTAGAATTCTATCCTGGATGACTTTATAATATATTATGATAGTTATATGTCAATGTATGTTGCAAAGGTCCATTTCATTCCCATAATCAGATGGTATTCTTATATGCAATATCTTCTTTCTATTGTATGATTTTTACCCGCTTATGCTTTCCAGCATCTTACAAATATTTGTTCGTTTTAATAGATTGGAGACTCCATATGTCTAACTTTTAAGCATCATATTGGTCATCTCTGTTGGGGTTCTTTTAACAGATATTTTCTTATATGACAACATCTAGTTTGTGTTTGAAAATTTCTTATTGTAAAGATATTTGTGTTGCTTGATAGTGTAATATGTCTAAGAATTTAGATCTACACTAATGTCACTACCACTTTTCCAGATAAAGGCATTTGTGTAATTTCACTATTTGTAATAATTATGTATTTAATTAATCTGCTGAGTTTTATAAACTATTTATATGTTGTAAGTGATATTTGATTTTAAGGTCAAACCCTAGAATTCAAATTTTAGGTTGGACCTCAAACCCTAGATTGGCTAAACCTTAGTTAATTAGGTTCTACATGACCTAACATAGGGGGTTTAACCTAAACTATGCATTAGAAACCCTAGCTTGATTTTAATATAAAAAGGGAACCCTCTCTTCCTTCATGTAGAAAGAAGAAACCCTAGCCTCCATCAAGAAAACTATTTTCTCCACCTCCAGATTTCGGAATCCAGACCTAGGAGATCCCTCTTCCTCCTCCAACAAAGGGAAAACAAGGATCTGGGGTCAAGAAGCCTTGGGGAAGAATAACCTTCATTGGAGAAACCATCTCCCATAGGTAAATCCGATTTTTTATCTATTGATTTCTGTTTTTCTATTTGTGGTTGGCCTTTAGGAACCCTTACTGTGTAGATCTCGAATTCTAGCGATTCTACGTGGAAACCTAGGAGGAATTAGGACTTGGGTGTACCTATGGGTGTTTTCCCTAAATTCTGGAACCCTAACCCTAGGGATTTTGTGTAGACACGATTTTACCTCCAACGTGAAGGGTTGGATCTCACTTTAGGGTTTTGTTTGGGTTTTCACAAGTTCTTAATAAGAGTTCGATTTTAGCACACCAGGTGCTTGGGAATATGTTTATTAGGGTTTTACCTATTTAACGTATTTAAATTCCTGCATGT
The DNA here is from genome assembly GCA_036927795.1 of Iris macrosiphon. Classification (NCBI taxonomy): domain Eukaryota; kingdom Viridiplantae; phylum Streptophyta; class Magnoliopsida; order Asparagales; family Iridaceae; genus Iris; species Iris macrosiphon. The sequence continues at coordinate 27,057,081 of JAYESA010000018.1, read as the reverse complement.
TTTGATGTATCAAACTATATACATAATATAACCTGTGTAGATAGCTGTGTGTTGGTTCCCTGTTCAGTCGAGTGAAGATTTCTGTTGTGTGTCAATGTTCAGTGTGTATTTTAGTGCAATGTGGGTTTTAGTGTGATACTGTGTATACCGTGGGGGTGTGTCCCTGTTTTGGGAGGGTGTTAGAAAGGTGTAGCAGTGTCTACTCGTGTCAGTGTGTCTCAGTATGTTGGAGATGGATTTGTGTATACTGTATTAAGTCGGGTGTTCCTTGTGTCTCAGTGTCTATGTCAGGTCCCAGTGTGTGTGTATCTGTGTCCTTGTATCTGTGTATGAGAAACCTGTGTACCTATCTCTGTGTGTTCAGTGTGTGTGAACTTGTGTATGACCCTGTGTCATAGTGTATCAGTGAGAACTCAGTGAGTGAGTTCAGAGTTTCAGTATCCCAACAGTTAAGTGTGTGAGTTGTGCAGTTTCTATTGTAGCAGTAGCTAGTGTAAATATGTGTGTCAGTTATTATCTCTCTGTGTGTGTTAAGTGCATACCTCAGTGTAAATGTTTACCTATGTATTAATATGTGTACTGTGTGTGTTCCTGTGTAAATATCAGTATTGTGTGCAGATTATTCTGTGTATGCAACCTATGTGTTAATGTATCTACATGTGTATATACCAGTGTGTGCAATACCTGTGTGAAGAGCAGTGCACATATGTGTGTGTGTGTCAGTTCAGAACTGTGTGTGTGACTCAGATTTTCCCAGAAATCTGAGTATGTGTGTAGGCATGCCAATACCTGGGTGTTCTCAGTGTGCAGGAGGTTTCTGTTCAGTGTGAGGGCCTGAATTTATGTGAACTGTGCTGTGTTGTGCTGTGTAACCTGTGTGTGAGTGAATGTTAACTGTGTTAGTTAGTAGTGAGACAGTGTACCAGTATCAGTGTGGCAAGGGAGAGTGTTCAGTGAGAAGTTTATCTGTGTGTGGGTATGGAAGTGTTGGGCTGTATCAGTAATCAGTGTGTTAGTCCCAGTGTGAGAACCCATATGCTAGTGTGTGTGAGGTAACTGTGTAGGTGTATTAGTTAGGTTCAGTGAGTGTGTGTGGATACTTGTGTGCAGTGGGGGTAGTTCAGTGCCTGTGTGAATTCAGAATTCAGTATCTAGAGGGTGAGCAGTGTGCAATGTGACTGTATATCAAGTAATTCTCAGTGTGAATATGTATATGTGTGCTGTGTGTGGCAGTGTATTAATCTCAGAGTGTTACCTATGTGAACCAATGTGTACCTGTGTCAGTGAGAGCCAATGTGACTGTGTATCAGTACTTCTATGTGATGTACATTAGGACCTTGAGAGGCTGAGGATGGCAGTAGAATATTAAGTACTGTGAGTGAGTGTCTCTATGATACTGACAATGTGTAGCAGTGTAGGGAAATATGTATGTGTGGGAGTGATGGATTGCAGTGCAGTAGCAGTTAAGATAATTGGGGTTAGTAACCAATATTGGTGCAAGGTATATGTTAAGGGTTGTATTAAGATACAAACTGGAATTTATATATGTAGGAGTTGTTATATACAAATAACTTATAGTATATGATAGTAGCTAGTATTATACTAGATACCTTAGAATGGTATAGAATTTGACTAGTGAACCTAGTTAACCTAGTCTAGACTTAGCTATGACCTAGAAACCCCATTTTTATTTAATTAAACATGTTATTTCCTCAATTCAATATCTGACATTATATTCCATAAATAGGTCATTGTGATCCCACTTTGGACATTGATCCTCACACCTTGCTCAGGACCACAGGCGGGTACATTCTCTGACAGTTTTCATTGTTGATTATTTCTATAACTCAGTTGTATTACATACTTGATTCCGACACTATGGATACACGGGTTAGCACCCTATATCCCCGTCATGAGGAGTCGTGACTGGAATCCATCATGCTAGCTGGGGGTTGGGGAACTATTAGTAGATTATGTGATCATATCCAAACATTTACATGCATCATAGCTCACCCCACTTCTCACGTTGGGTGCGGCCTGACCATTTTACATGCATCATAGCTGTTATATATGATTAGCCTGACCACTACATGCATCATAGCTAAACATATGGTTAGCCTGACCTACAAGAATCATAGCTAATCATATATAACCAGCCTGATCTAGTCCCAAGCCGATCACATAATAAACTGATAATTCAAACACTTAGCTAGATGTCTATTCTTTATTCAGATTTACTTGTTCTAGCATTCACTACTTATTGCTCTAGCATTCACTATTTACTGTTCATTGCTAGATGCTCTATATTGCCTATTTTATTTCTCCAGTACTTTATATTTCCTGTATTTCTTCTCATCTTGTATTCTTACACTGTTTATAGTTTTTGTCAATTTAATGAAACTGCTGTTAGTGCTTGTCCTTCGCTCCAATCCTGACTGGATAACATTTTTCAGAGGACCTGGAGAACCTTTGCCCCACTCATTACGGCCCAGGTTCAGAGGGAGATTTTACTCCGAAAATCCCAGAAGAGTTGCCTATCCTAGAGGAGATCCTACCTGGCTGTTCTTAGACTATTTTTCTGCATTTATTGTGTTAGACTGAGACTGAGTTGTATTTATTATTTTGTGACTTTGTGAGGTTATCTAGACCCAGGTTTTGAGTTGGATTATTGTGGTTGGTTTATATTAAAACTATTTTCCATTCTCTTCGTGCCATTATTTCTTATAGCTTGTGATTGAGTATATCATAGAACTGTGGATTATTTATCATTGTCCTCCGTACGGAGTTGAGACTATTGACAGGATATATTATATATTGAGACCTAGACAGCGTTCTACCGCCGATGCTGCGGCGTAGGCTGGACGTACCCACGACTCATGCCCAATTTCGGGGTGCGGGTCGTGACACGTTTTAGTGGTGGCCCATGCAGGTCGAGTCCTAGATTCGCATTAGAGCAATATCGTAGTGGTGCTCGCTTAGAGTATTACTACGAGCCTGTTTTAGGAAATAGGAATTTGGCCGAGGATATGCTCAATCACAATTAGGAATTTCTGATTCTTATAATACTACTCTTAATGATTTTTCCTTTAGAAATTACTGTCCATCTTTGATGATATCGTGTCTATTGTCTTGATTAAATTCTTCGATCTGTCTTCAGGATGCTGCCGAGAACCAGATCCCGGAGAACCGGAGCAGCAGAGTCAGAAAGGTCTGCCACCTCTCGCCTTGCCGGACAGACATCCGCAGCACCTCCTACATCTCCAGTACATGTGGGAGTGTCTGCAGCATTCGGGAGTCCTCCACCACCTGTTCAGAGGGTCCACATAGCTACGACGGCGCCTCCACCACCACCATCACCCCCACCACCAGTTCAGCATCCAGGAGGTGTGCCCGTCGATGGAGCACAGATGTTCGCTTTGATTCAGGGCATGGTCGATGCCCAGAGGACGTCGGCAGAGGCCCAGAGGGTGCAGGCTGAGGCACACCAGGCCCAGACAGAGATGATAAGGGTGAACATGGAGAATGCTCATCAGGTGGCTCTCCAGGCTGTGGAGAGAGTCACTCAGCAACAACAGCGTCCTGATCAGCACCACCAGAGGCCGGGCACCATTGTGGATTTCAAGAGGATGATGCCTCGGGAGTTCAAGGGGACAGAAGGGATACTCTACGCCGATGATTGGCTAGAGGACATCGAGAGGAACTTGCGCTTGGCGCAGCTTCCGGAGGCTCTTCAGATCGAGGCCGCCGGCATCCAGATGTTCGACATCGCCTTGACGTGGTTTCGCACAGAGCCGAGACTCCTTGAAAGGGGACTCACTTGGGAAGCTTTCAAGGAGCTCTTCAAGGAGAAGTTCTTTTCTGATGTTGCCCTGGGAGCTTTGGAGAGTCAGTTCCATGACTTAGCCCAGGGGAGCTCGTCCGTCGATGAGTATGCCGCGGAGTTTTGCCGCCTGAGCCGCTTCGCGCCATCGATGATTAGAGATCCGGGGGACAGGGCCCGGAAATTCAGAAAGGGGCTGGCAAGGGAGATCAAGTCTCGCACGTCGGGACGTAGCACAGCTACCTACGAGGGCATATTGATGGATGCCCAGATAGCCGAGGACGACTTGGGCCTCAGGCCCAAGAGGGGACGCGATGGTTCCGGAGGAGCAAACAGTAGTGCGGGACCGGGCAAGCGTCCACACTATCAGCAGCAGCAGAGGCCCTTTCAGCAGCAGCACCAGTAGCACCAAGCACCAGCCCGAGGGCAGGTCCAGTAGCAGCAACAGAGACAGACTCAGGCCGCCATCCAGTGTGCGTACTGCGGGAAGACAGGACATACTAGAGATATCTGCAGGAAAAGATTGGGCTCATGCCTGTCCTGCGGATCGACGACACACCAGCTGAGGGATTGCCCTACCATTCGTCCAGGTCAGGGTGGAGCAGCCGCCCAGAGAGGACCAGACAGGGTACCTACCGTACCAGGAGGCCAACAACAGAGGGCACCACTTCCACCACAACATCAGAAGTTTGCCCAGCACCAGCAGCAGAGAGGTGTACCCCAGGGGCGAGCGTACGCCATGGCAGTCGAGGAGATCGAGCCAGCAGGAGACTTGATCACAGGTTCGGTTCTTCTCGATTGTATTCCCGCATTTACCTTATTCGACTCTGGCGCTTCCCATAGTTTTGTGTCTGTATCTTATGCACTTCGACATCATTTAGACACAGAACCATTAGCTAGGACTTGCAAGATCATGACTGGTGGAGGTATTATCCTAGTCCGTGATCACTGCAAGGATCGGAGGGTGTCAGTAGGAGGCCGAGAGTTGAGCGTGAGCTTACTCGTCATGCCACTTCCGGGGTATGATATTGTACTCGGAATGGACTGGTTGAGTAGGCATCATGCTACTATAGATTATTATAGAGGCAGAGTATTATTTAGACCACCAGGAGAGCTGGAGTTTGAGGTCGTCAGAGGAGCAGCGGAACAGAGGAAGAGCATATTTTGCGGAGCCAGGGCGGAAGAAGAGGAGTTTCCACATCCTCTGATAGCGGAATTCTTGGATGTATTTCCAGAGGAGTTGTCAGGCTTGCCGCCAGACAGAGATGTTGAATTCTCTATAGACTTGGTTCCAGGAGCGGAGCCCATTTCACAACATGTCTATAGAGTCAACAACAGCGAGCTGGCAGAACTGAAGAAGCAAGTTGAGGAGCTGCAGGACAAAGGCTTCATCAAATCCAGTTCATCACCATGGGAAGCTCCGATATTATTCGTACCGAAGAAGGACGGCACGGTACGCATGTGCATTGATTATAGAGCTTTGAACAATATCACTATCAAGAACAAGTACCCGCTGCCGAGGATAGATGATCTTTTCGATCAGTTGAGCGGGGCGAGGGTGTTTTCAAAGATAGATTTGAGGTCAGGCTATCACCAGGTGAAGGTGAAGAGAGAAGACACGCCGAAGACAGCTTTTCGGACCAGATATGGCCAGTTTGAATTCATGGTGATGCCATTTGGTTTAACCAATGCACCGGCAGTATTCATGAACCTGATGAACAAGGTATTCCACCAGTACCTTGACAAGTTCATAGTGGTGTTCATAGACGATATTCTTGTGTATTCCAAGACCCCGGAGGAGCACGAAGAGCACCTGAGGTTGGTCTTAGAGACTCTCAGGAGGGAGAAGCTGTACGGGAAACTCTCTAAGTGTGAATTCTTCCTTGACAAGGTTGAATTTCTTGGGCATGTGGTATCGGGTGATGGAATCTCGGTTAACCCACAGAAGATCGAGGCAGTGAAGTCGTGGGCTACCCCCAGTTCGGTAGCTGAGATCAGGAGTTTTCTCGGGCTAGCAGGATACTACAGGAGGTTTGTACAAGACTTCTCCAGGATTGCAGCGCCAATGACCAGATTGACTAGGAAGGATGTGGATTTTGTCTGGACGGAGGAGTGCCAGGCTGTATTTGATGAGCTAAAGAAGAGGTTGACGACAGCTCCAGTTTTGACGTTGCCAGAAGGGACAGGTGGTTTCACCATCTACAGTGATGCTTCAGGTAAGGGTCTGGGATGTGTTCTTCAGCAGCACAGAAAGATAATTGCCTATGCTTCCAGGCAGTTACGCCCTCATGAAGAGAACTACCCCACCCACGATTTGGAGTTGGCAGCAGTTATCTTCGCTCTAAAGCTGTGGAAACATTACCTGTACGGAGAGCGTGTGGAGATCTTCACAGACTACAAGAGCTTGAAGTACGTATTCACACAGAAGGAGCTGAACATGAGGCAGAGGAGGTGGTTGGAGTTGATAAAGGACTTTGATATCTCATTGCAGTACACCCAAGGAAGGCCAACGTAGTCGCCGATGCCTTGAGCAGGTATCCGATGGCGATGTACTTGACGACAGATAGACATTTGTTGGCTGATTTGGAGAGCTTGGAGATTAAGGTGTTAGTTCCCGGTACTGAGATTCAGATGTGGGGATTGCAGATACAGTCCGAGCTGATGGACAGGATCAGAGCTGCGCAGTACGATGATGAGGCTCTGAGGAGTATCAGGGCACAGGTTCAGACAGGATTGTCGGACGACTTTACTATCGTAGATGATGGTTCCTTACGGCACGACACGAGGATGTGTGTGCCGAGCGGGGAGTTGCGCGAGGAGGTTTTGCAAGAGGCACACCGCTCTCAGTACTCGATGCATCCCGGTGCCAACAAGATGTATCGAGGCTTGAGGGAGCACGTATGGTGGTATGGAATGAAGCGCGAGATAGCACGCTTCGTATCCCGGTGTTTAGTGTGCCAGCAGGTAAAGGCAGACCGGCAGAGGCCAGGTGGTTTGCTCCAACCTTTACCGATTCCAGAGTGGAAGTGGGAGCACGTGACCATGGATTTCATTTCAGGGCTTCCACGTTCTCCAGAAGGGAAGGACGCGATTTGGGTCATCGTGGACAGGTTGACCAAATCAGCCCATTTCTTACCTTTCAAGGTGGGCACGTCGACAGAGAGGCTAGCGGAGATGTACGTGCGACAGATCGTTAAACTTCATGGAGTTCCTGTAAGCATCGTCTCGGATCGGGATAGCCGTTTCACTTTCCACTTCTGGAGGAGTCTGCAGGCTAGCTTGGGCACTCAGCTCAAGTTCAGTACCGCATATCACCCCCAGACAGACGGGCAGTCCGAACGGACTATTCAGACTCTCGAGGATATGCTACGCACTTGTGTTCTAGATCTCGGAGGTTCTTGGGAGGATCATCTGCACCTGGTAGAGTTCGCTTACAACAACAGCTACCAGGCCAGCATCGAGATGTCACCATTTGAGGCTCTTTATGGACGGAGGTATCGTACACCGTTATCTTGGGACGACGTTGGAGAGAGAGCCTTGCTAGGACCAGAAATGGTCGTGGATGCAGCAGAAAAGGTGAAACTCATCAGAGACAGACTGCGAGTGGCGCAGGACAGACAGCGGCATTGGGCCGACAGCCACCGTAGACCCCTTGAGTTTTAGGTATAGGTTGTTATTTTCTGGTTGTGTTGTTTGTTTAGACTGCGTGTTGAGACTATTTTGTTTTAGGTTGGCGATCTAGTATTCCTACGGATTTCTCCGACGCGTGGCACGATTCGTTTTGGTCGAGGCGGGAAGCTTAGCCCACGCTACATCGGACCCTTTGGCATTCTTGCGAGGGTAGGTGCAATGGCGTATAGACTGGACTTATCGCCTGCATTAGAGGGAGTGTATGATGTGTTCCACGTGTCGCAGCTGAGACGGTACATGGCAGACCCTAGTCACGTACTTGACCACTCGGAGATTGAGGTTGGTCCGACACTCAGCTACCCCGAGCAGCCCGTAGAAATCTTGGACCTCAGAGAGAAGGTGTTGCGGAACCAAACTATTCCTTTAGTTCGTGTTGCATGGAGACATCACTCTCCAGGAGAGTCGACCAGGGAGAGAGAAGACGAAATGCGCGAGCAATACCCGTATCTCTTCTAGACTTGAGGTATATTTCCTTTTCTGATTTCATTCTTGTTCTAGTTCAGTCCAAATTTCGAGGACGAAATTTCTTTTAGGAGGGTAGACTTGTCACTACCACTTTTTCAGATAAAGGCATTTGTGTAATTTCACTATTTGTAATAATTATGTATTTAATTAATCTGCTGAGTTTTATAAACTATTTATATGTTGTAAGTGATATTTGATTTTAAGGTCAAACCCCAGAATTCAAATTTTAGGTTGGACCTCAAACCCTAGATTGGCTAAACCTTAGTTAATTAGGTTCTACATGACCTAATATAGGGGGTTTAACCTAAACTATGCATTAGAAACCCTAGCTTGGTTTTAATATAAAAAGGGAACCCTCTCTTCCTTCATGTAGAAAGAAGAAACCCTAGCCTCCATCAAGAAAACTATTTTCCCCACCTCCAGATTTCGGAATCCAGACCTAGGAGATCCCTCTTCCTCCTCCAACAAAGGGAAAACAAGGATCTGGGGTCAAGAAGCCTTGGGGAAGAAGAACCTTCATTGGAGAAACCATCTCCCATAGGTAAATCCAATTTTTTATCTATTAATTTCTGTTTTTCTATTTGTGGTTGGCCTTTAGGAACCCTTACTGTGTAGATCTCGAATTCTAGGGATTCTACGTGGAAACCTAGGAGGAATTAGGACTTGGGTGTACCTATGGGTGTTTTCCCTAAATTCTGGAACCCTAACCCTAGGGATTTTGTGTAGACACGATTTTACCTCCAACGTGAAGGGTTGGATCTCACTTTAGGGTTTTGTTTGGGTTTTCACAAGTTCTTAATAAGAGTTCGATTTTAGCACACCAGGTGCTTGGGAATATGTTTATTAGGGTTTTACCTATTTAACGTATTTAAATTCCTGCATGTTTTGATGTATCAAACTATATACATAATATAACATGTGTAGATAGCTGTGTGTTGGTTCCCTGTTCAGTCGGGTGAAGATTTCTGCTGTGTGTCAATGTTCAGTGTGTGTTTTAGTGCAATATGGGTTTTAGTGTGATACTGTGTATACCGTGGGGGTGTGTCCCTGTTTTGGGAGGGTGTTAGAAAGGTGTAGCAGTGTCTACTCGTGTCAGTGTGTCTCAGTATGTTGGAGATGGATTTGTGTATACTGTGTTAAGTCGGGTTTTCCTTGTGTCTCAGTGTCTATGTCAGGTCCCAGTGTGTGTGTATCTGTGTCCTTGTATCTGTGTATGAGAAACCTGTGTACCTATCTCTGTGTGTTCAGTGTGTGTGAACTTGTGTATGACCCTGTGTCATAGTGTATCAGTGAGAACTCAGTGAGTGAGTTCAGAGTTTCAGTATCCCAACAGTTAAGTGTGTGAGTTGTGCAGTTTCTATTATAGCAGTAGCTAGTGTAAATATGTGTGTCAGTTATTATCTCTCTGTGTGTGTTAAGTGCATACCTCAGTGTAAATGTTTACCTATGTATTAATATGTGTACTGTGTGTGTTCCTGTGTAAATATCAGTATTGTGTGCAGATTATTCTGTGTATGCAACCTATGTGTTAATGTATCTATATGTGTATATACCAGTGTGTGCAATACCTGTGTGAAGAGCAGTGCACATATGTGTGTGTGTGTCAGTTCAGAACTGTGTGTGTGACTCAGATTTTCCCAGAAATCTGAGTATGTGTGTAGGCATGCCAATACCTGGGTGTTCTCAGTGTGCAGGAGGTTTCTGTTCAGTGTGAGGGCCTGAATTTATGTGAACTGTGCTGTGTTGTGCTGTGTAACCTGTGTGTGAGTGAGTGTTAACTGTGTTAGTTAGTAGTGAGACAGTGTACCAGTATCAGTGTGGCAAGGGAGAATGTTCAGTGAGAAGTTTATCTGTGTGTGGGTATGGAAGTGTTGGGCTGTATCAGTAATCAGTGTGTTAGTCCCAGTGTGAGAACCCATATGCTAGTGTGTGTGAGGTAACTGTGTAGGTGTATTAGTTAGGTTCAGTGAGTGTGTGTGGATACTTGTGTGCAGTGGGGGTAGTTCAGTGCCTGTGTGAATTCAGAATTCAGTATCTAGAGGGTGAGCAGTGTACAATGTGACTGTATATCAAGTAATTCTCAGTGTGAATATGTATATGTGTGCTGTGTGTGGCAGTGTATTAATCTCAGAGTGTTACCTATGTGAACCAATGTGTACCTGTGTCAGTGAGAGCCAATGTGACTGTGTATCAGTACTTCTATGTGATGTACATTAGGACCTTGAGAGGCTGAGGATGGCAGTAGAATATTAAGTACTGTGAGTGAGTGTCTCTATGATACTGACAATGTGTAGCAGTGTAGGGAAATATGTATGTGTGGGAGTGATGGATTGCAGTGCAGTAGCAGTTAAGATAATTGGGGTTAGTAACCAATATTGGTGCAAGGTATATGTTAAGGGTTGTATTAAGATACAAACTGGAATTTATATATGTAGGAGTTGTTATATACAAATAACTTATAGTATATGATAGTAGCTAGTATTATACTAGATACCTTAGAATGGTATAGAATTTGACTAGTGAACCTAGTTAACCTAGTCTAGACTTAGCTATGACCTAGAAACCCCATTTTTATTTAATTAAACATGTTATTTCCTCAATTCAATATCTGACATTATATTCCATAAATAGGTCATTGTGATCCCACTTTGGACATCGATCCTCACACCTTGCTCAGGACCACAGGCGAGTACATTCTCTGACAGTTTTCATTGTTGGATTATTTACGGAGTCTTCGTGCACATCCAAGGTGGTAGATTGTACGGAGTGAAGATCACAGGCCAACACAAATACTGGGAGCCCAAAATTTCGAATGGGGTAAAACCGTCAGAGGAGAGCCCCAATCTGACATTACGCGCTTCCTCGGCAAAATGTGGATACTCTCGATCAAAGTGCTTCCATGCTTCTCCATCGGATGGATGATCCAATACTCCTTCGATCTGTTTTTGCCTGTGCCAACTCATGTTTTCTGCAGTCTCCTTAACCATAAACAACCGCTGCAACCGCGACGTCAAAGGCAAGTAGTGCATCGAATCGGTAGGCTTCCTTGCACCGATAGACTTTCCTCTAACAGTGGCCTTGTAGCGATCAGTACCACAGAATCTGCACGCATCTTCATCCTTGTCGTCTTTGTAGTACAACATGCACCCGTTGCGACATGCATCGATTTTCTCGTATCCCATCCAAAGCGATCTCACCATCCTCTTAGATCGATAGAAGTCTTTAGGCAACTTTGCACCCTCGGGCAAGATCTCTATAATCAAATCGAGCAGTCGATTATAACATCCTTGCGACATGTTAAAATTGGACTTGATGCTCAATAATCTTGTAACCACCTCCAACGGTGAATGATCCTCACAACCAGGATATAGTGGAGTCCTTGCATTCTCCAGCAACTCTATAAACTTTGCAGCATCGGCATTCGGTGCCTCCTTAGCTGCATCATAATTGTCCGGATTGAAACTAGGTCCCGCCGCATCATAATTGTCTGGATTGAAACTAGGCCCCGCCGCATCATAATTGTTCGGATTGAAACTAGGCCCCCCCGCATCATAAACCATGTTCACCAACCCGTCGTCATAAGCATCGTGGTCATGGACATCCATATACGGCTCCACATAGGGCTCCGACTCTGATGCTAGAGATACAAGTTCTCCGTGCGCAGTCCACTGATAGTAATTCGGCGTGAAGTCCTTCAAGTATAAATGATATGTAACTTCCACTTCTGGATGATATTTTCTGTTGCGACATCTCACACACGGACACTTAATTTTGGTATCGTCCATGTACTGAGGGAATGCCTTGGCGAACTGCAGGAACTGCTGTACACCCTCAATGAATTCATTCCGTACACCGCACATGTCATCAGGATGACGGTTGTACATCCACGAACGATGACGCAGATAGTAATTCATATCCATTTCTAGATACTTCTGCAAAAATGACAGTATGTATTATATAAATTATTATATACAGTGGTTTATTACCTAACTTCATAACTTAACCGTACTATAAAAATCATAACTGATATAATATATACTTTCATTTATCAAAGTCTAAAATAAGCAATATTCAAAATAACTGACCATTTATCAAAGTCTAAAATAAGCAATACTTTCATTTCATAACTGATATAATACATACTTTCATTTATCAAAGTCCAAGAGCCCTAGATATGGAATATAAATGTTAATGAGTGTTTTGAAATGATAAACAGGGTTAACTAGCTCATGGTGATGTTTCTAAGCCACTTCTAGATCCATACTAGTTTATACTAGTCAATACTAGGTTAATACCTTGCTACACTATGTCTTCTAGGTCGTACTAAGGAATTCTAGTTTATACTAGTTAATGCCTAGCTAATACTAGTTATTACTAAGTATACTAGTTAATATTAGCTATACTAAATACTACTAGTATAACTTAACTAATATCCTACCTTACCCCAACTCACATCTTAGCTCATAAATGTATGTCACAATAATACCTTGGTCCCAGTCACTTGTTACTCCCACTTGATACTCGACTACTAGGATATTCTGCTTTGATATTAAGTACTCTACTATCCACACTGAGAGCCTCTTACCCTTGGCCTGGCACCTTGCACTTCATCCTTATACTTGCTCACTGGACTACAACCCATAGCAGTCACTCCTCCCTGATACTACAGTATTAGTTCACTTCACAACACTGTTGTGCTCTAATTGAACTGCACTGCACTGATCACTCTTGCCAATTAAATTTCTGATACCACAGTATCAGTTAAGGGCTGTATTGACATGCAACAAGTGACCTGTGAACACCTACCTGATACTTGTCTATACCTTAACCCAAACACATGCCTGCAGACCCTAACTAAGTCTGCAACCTCTGATACTTTGCACTGTTGCTGTAATGGCTAAATCTTCCCTTCACTTAGTTGTTTCCAACTGCCCTTAGCTACTGCCATGGCTCACAGCAGTGCTTGTTGCTGCCTTACCATTGCTCAAGCATGCATGTGTTTGATGCTGCTCAAGTATGCACCAACACTCTCCCACTGCAGAAGATGACAGGAACCAATCCCCTCCTCACAGTGCCAACCCGACACCACTGCAACACATTGCCAGCTTGCCTAATGCACTAGGCCAAACTGAATTGAGTTCAGTTCTTGAAGCCTCATAGTTCAGTAGTGACACCCACACACAACTCGACTCTTCTACCCTCTCCCACATCAAGCACAGCTAGAAGACACTATGAACACTAACGCAGATAACAGTAGCTATATACCTATCTATATATATATCGAGATACACCTATATATGCATACACTCTCTCATATGTGTATTGTATGTGTGTCAGTGTGTGTATCGTGTCTGTGTGTGTGTCAGTGTGTGTGTGTGTCAGTGTGTGTATGTGTGTGTGTGTTAGTGTGTGTGTGTGTGTGTGTGTGTGTGTGTGTGTGTCGTGTCAGTGTCAGTGTCAGTGTATGTGTGTGTGTGTGTGTCGTATCTGTGTCTGTGTCAGTGTCTGTGTGAGTGTGTATGTGTGTGTGTGTGTGTGTGTGTGTGTGTGTGTGTGTGTGTGTGTGTGTGTGTGTGTGTGTCGTGTGTGTCAAGTGTGTGTGTCTGTGTCTGTGTCTGTGTGTCGTGTGTGTCTGTCAGTGTCTGTGTGCGTGTGTCGTGCCTGTGTCACATGTGAGAGAGAGAGAGAGAGAGAGAAAGAGAGAGTTAGGGTTTACCTATAGCTCGAGGAGGAGGAGGGGGATGCCGGAGTAGCCGCAGCCGTGGAGAGCCGGTCGCCGGAGAGGGGGGTGGGGGAAATCGAAAGGTTTTGAAAACTTTCGAAATTTTCGAGGATGGGGGAAAAGAAAACTGAGCCCTAATTAACCAAAATTTAGCGACGTTTAGCGACGTCAAATAAAAACGTCGCTAAATTAAAATTTAGCGACGTCAATGACGTCGCTAAACACGTTGCTAAATATTTTTAATATATACGTCGCTAATTACGACGCTAAACGTCGCTAAATTAGATATATTAGCGACGTTTAGAGACCTTAATTGAACTTATAGCGACTAATATTTTAAAATCTTAATAAAACTCGCTAAACATCGCTAAATGTCGCTATTTAGCGACGTCTAGCGACATTTTTTATGGAGTCGCTAATTTAGCGACATTTTTACATGGAGTCGCTAAAAATGCGTCGCTAATCCCGCTTTTTCTAGTAGTGCATGGATCTAAAAAAATTGTTCTTCTACAATGGCGGATGTTGCAGCTTTTTAAAAAGCACCAGCAATCTCAGCCAAACTACGCCTTGGCATTAATATTGCTTCCAAAAGAATAAAAATAACTGTTAGAAGTAATCTCCTCTAGCTTTCAGAAGTTGAAGAGAGGAAAAAAAAAGAAAAAAAAATTAAACTAACTGTTAAAACTTGCACAAAATAAAGTGAGTACTTAGAGAATAATAGAGAGGAAGGGAGTGAAGAGCTATTTTATTTCTTCAATTGCCTATATAAAAATATATTACAAGCTCTCTATTTATAGACTTAAGTGAGTAACCCAAAAGTCAAGAGTTACAAGTTCTCTACTTAAGAGAGTAACCCAAAAGTCAAGAGTTATAAGTTCTCTATTTAAGAGAGTAACCCAAAAGCCAAGAGTTACAAGTTCTTTATTTGGACATAGATATACAATTTTCATAACACTTCCCATTGGATGTCCAATATTTATGGAATATGCCTCGTTAAAACTTTGCCAAGAAAAATCCAGTGGGATAAAATCTTGGACGAAAGAAAAAGAGTACATATTCATATAAAATTTGTAAGCGTGATACACTACCTCATTAAAACCTTGCCAAGAAAAATTTAGTAGGATAAAAACTTGGACGAAGAAAAAAGAGTATAGTGTGAGAATTAGTGATCATGCTCCCCCTGACACAGGCAAGAAATCATTTAGTTGACACATCACAATATTCTAAATCATCTTTTTGAATGTTGTGGTTGAAATGCTTTAGTGAATAAATCTGCAAAAATTTTACTCGATTGTATCTGCTAACATCAATGTCAGCATTCTTCTGTAGCTCGTGAGTGTAGACATTTTTTTGTGATATATGCTTCGTTCTGTCACCTTTGATGTAGCCATTTCTGATTTGTGCAATACAAGCAGCATTATCTTCATACAATATCATCGAATTATTTGTTGAAGATAACCCACATGATTCTCGAATATGTTGAACCATCGTTCTCAACCATATGCACTCTCGACTTGCTTCATGAAATGCCCGAGTTTCTGAGTGATTATAAGAAGTAGCTGGTAATGTTTACTTCACTGAACGCCATGATATTGCAGCACCACCACAAGTAAACACATATCCACTCTGAGAGCTTTCTTTATGTGGGTCAGATAGATAACCAGCATCAGCATAACCCACAACTTGTGATTCTGGATTTTTTGAGTAAAATAAGCCCATGTCGGTTGTTTCGCGAAGATAACGTAATATATGTTTAACACCATTCCAATATCATTTTTTTGGTGCCGAGCTATATCTTGCCAGTAAGTTTACTGAGAATGTTATATCATGTCTTGTATAATTTGCAAGATACATCAAAGCTCCAATAGCACTAAGATATGGTACTTCTGGACCTGATAATTCTTTATTATCCTCTCGAGGACGAAACTGATCTTTCTTTTCATCTAACGATCGAACAACCATGGGACTACTTAATGGATGAGCTTTTTCCATATAAAATGGATGAGCTTTATCCATATAAAATCTTTTCAAAATCTTTTCTGCATAGGTAGATTGATGGATAAAAATTACATTTGATAAATTCTCGATCTGCAGGCCGAGACAAAATTTTATCTTTCCAAGATTTTTTTTATCTCAAATTCTTTCATCAGATAATTAGCAGTTTTTATGAGCTCTTCGGGAGTTCCTACAAGATTTAAGTCATCAACATATACCGCAATAATTGAGAATCAATTTTTAGATCTTTTGATAAAAATATATGGGCAAATTGGATTATTTATATATCCTTCTCTAACAAGGTATTCACTAAGACGGTTATACTACATTCTTCCATATTGTTTTAATCCGTATAGGAATCGTTGTAAATTGATTGAGTATAACCCACGAGACCTTTGGTTATATGCTTCAGGCAATTTGATTCATTCTGAAATTTTCATATAAATGTCATTATCCAATGACCCATATAAATATACGGTAATAACATCCATAAGTCGCATGTCAAGTTTTTTGTGACTGTTAAACTGATCAAGTATCGTAATGTGATTGCGTCGATCACAAGAGAATATGTTTCATCATAATCGATTCCAGGTCTCTGTGAAAAACCTTGTGAAACAAGTCGTGCCTTGTATCTCACAATTTTATTTTTCTCGTTGTGTTTTCGTATAAACACCCATTTGTATCCAATAGGTTTTATACCTTCAGGAGTTTGGACTACTAGTCCAAATACTTTGTAATTTTTAGGGATTTTAATTCAGCTTGTATCACATTTTTCCATTTTGGCCAATCATTTCTATGTCGACATTGTTCAATATATTTTGGTCCAGGATCCTCATTTACAATATCCAATGCGATACCATAAGCAAAAACATTGTCTATAGTAATTTTCTTTATATCCTAGCTTTCTCTTGTACTCATATAATTTAAAGAGCTCTTCTGAAATTTGTTCATCGTCATGTGTCTCTTCAGGAGCTACTTTAGACTGATTAGTCAATTTTTTTATAGCGCTTTCATGTTTTGAAACTATTTTCTCTTCTGGAGTAATTACTTGTACATTTTTCTTTCGAGGGTTCTTATCTTTAGCGCCAACAGGGAATCCACGTTTCATGCACGATTTTAATGTGCCATCATGTTGTCCATCAAGAATATCAATATGTGCTGGTATGTTTATAGTCGGTACATGAGATTTCGTCACTTTCTTAATATAAGTGAATGCATTTGGCAACTGATTTAAAATATTTTGCAAATGAATGATCATTTTTACTACTTGCTCACATCTATTTGTGCGTGAGTCAATAAAATATAGTACATTCCATGTAATTTCACATCGTTCTACAGGAAGCGACATTTTTCTCCCTAACAACGAGAAAACTGTCTCATTAAAATGTCAATCAGCAAACCTTGCCTTAAATAAATCATCCGTCATGGGCTCAATGTATTTTATTATAGATGGGAAATCAAAACCAACATAAATTCCAAGACGTCTTTGGGGGCCATCTTTGTTCATTGTGGTAGAGAAATGGGAATATAAATCGTACAACCAAAAATCTTTAAGTAATAAATATCAGGCTGCTGGCCAGAAACAAGTTACAACGGTGAATAATGATGAAATAAACTTGGTCGAATACGGACCAATGTAGCTGCATGTAATTTTGCATGTCCCCAAACAGAAGTGGATAAATTTGATCTTAAAAGTAAAGGTCTAGCAATCAATTGCAACATTTTAATAAAAGACTCTGCAAGTCCATTTTGAGTATGCACATATGCAACTGAATGTTCAACATAAATGCCAATTGACATGCAATAATCATTAAATGCTTTAGATGTAAATTCACCGACATTATCAAGACGAATAGTCTTGATGGAATAATCAGAGAATTGAGCCCTTAATCTTATAATCAAAACAAAAAGTTTGGCAAAAGCAATCATTCGTGTTGGCAGTAGACTTACATGTGACCATCTAGATGATGCATCTAACAAGACCATGAAGTAACGAAATGGCCCACAATGTGGGTCAATAGTTCTAAAAATATCCCCTTGTATTCTTTGTAAAAACATACGGGGCTCAAAATTAACTTTCCTTGGAGATGGTCTCACAATTAATTTTTCTTGTGAGCAGGCAACACACACAAAATCATGAGGTAAAAGAATCTTCTGGTTCTTTAGAGGATGCCCATGTGAGTTTCTAACTATTCGACGCATCATACTTAATCGAGGGTGGCCAAGTCGATCATGCCAAAGCATAAAAAGTTTTGGATTATGGAACTTCTGGTTTAGCACAGTGTTTGATTCTATGGTACTTATGTTCGCATAATACAATACTGATGAGAAAACTGGGAGCTTTTCTTTCGTATGCTTCTGGCATGAATCATTGGATGCAATACATAAATATTCCATATTTCCCTCACTCGTAGTCTCGATATGAAAACCATTGAGACGTATGTCTTTGAAACTCAGCAAATTTCTTTTTGGCCTGCTAGAATATAAAGCCTCTTTTATCAAAATATATGTTTCACCCGGCAATATAATGTACGCTCTTCCATAGCCCTCAATTAGTTTTGTAGTACCAGAAATAGTACTAACATTTGCTTTTGTTAATTTTAAGTTCGAGAATTATTTTCGATCTTGAAGAATTGTGTGTGTTGTTACATTGTCAACCAGACATATATCTCCACCGTTGGAGTTATTCACGACATTATCATTGATCACATTTCTATAAACAAAATAAATAAAGTAAGAAAAATTATAAAACTTAATTTATTAATTCGAACTTATAACAACCAAGACTTAGAAACATGACAAAAAAATCATTAAACTAAAATTAAACTTAAAAAAGTAAAGTTCAAATAATCTCAACCCCAACTCAATCATTTTTGATCTTTCCATTGCCATCATTAGCATCATCACCCCAAAACTTAATTCAATTAATTCCTTCACTTGGCTCGGTTAAGAATAATCAACATCCAAATGAGCAAATTCTATTGGATCATTTTCATCATCAACAATTTTACTGAAATCTGCAAAATTAATTTATTTTCCATTTTCTTTACCCTTGATAGATGTTTGGTAAAGATCAATTAGGTGCTTTGGTGTACGACAGGTACGAGACCAATTCCCTTTTGCTCCACACATATAGCAAGTCTTATCATGATTCTTCGAAGAATCTATCTTCACACCCTTTTCTTTTTCTTGTTTTCCGTCATTGTTGTTCCACTTCAAGTGGTATGGCCCAACCTTCTTGTTGAAGTTGTGATAATTAGGACTACCTTGGTCTCGAGTTTTACCACGACTATAATCGCGACCATGACCACAACCATGACTACGACCGCGATAACGTCCTTATCTATAGTTACTTGCATTTGCTTCAGGGAATGATTGTGATCCAGTAGGGTGGGAGTTATGGTTTTTCATCAAGAGCTCATTGTTTTGTTCAGCAATAAGTAGGCATGAGATCAATTGAGAATATTTTTTAAAACCTTTTTCGTGGTACTGTTGCTGCAGGAGCATGTTCGTGGCATGGAAAGTAGTGAATGTCTTTTCCAACATATCTTCTTCAGTAACATTATCTCCGCACAATCTCATTTGAGACACAATTTTGAACATTGCTGAGTTATATTCGTTCATTGTTTTAAAATCTTGCAACCTCAGGTGCATCCAATCATAGCGAGCCTTTGGGCGTATCACACTGTTTTGATGATCATAACGTTCCTCCAAGTTTTTTCATAAAACAGCTGGGTCTTTCACTCTAAGATATTTAGATTTTAGCCCATGGAGGTGATGCCTAATGAAAATCATTGCCTTTGCTTTGTCTTGTTCGCTTGCCTCATTTTTCTCTTTGATGGCATGCCCAAGGTTCTTTGCACTCAAATGGATCTTAGCATCAAGAACCCAAGTCTAATAATTTCTTCCTGAAATATCAAGAACAGCGAACTCAAGCTTGGTGATGTTTGCCATAGGTCTGAATACAAAACAAGTATTACTTTAGAATATAATACACATACTCAAATCTACAAGTTTGAGTTTTATCAATTAGACTTCAAGCCTAACATATTCTATTTTTGCTTCAAGCCTTATATTCAATCTAGGCTTCTAGCCAAACATTTTCTTTCAAAAAAAAAATTCATGAAACTTTGGGTTCATCAATAAAAATTATCAAATAAATCAATATCGTCAAACTACAACACAATAATTCCTTGATAACAAGAAAGATAATATATATATATATATATATATATATATATATATATATATATATATATATATATATATATATATATATATGGGTAAACGGGATATGAGCCATATGCTCATATTCCTATATGGGTCATGCACATGTGGACCAATAGGAATGGATTCCTACATCCTATGTGCATCCATGTGCACTAGTACACTATATTCCTATTGGTCCACATGTGCATTGGCTCATGTAGGAATATGAGTCTATGGCTCATGCTCATATCCCTTTTTTCATATATATATATATATATATATATATATATATATATATATATATATATATATATATATATATATAAGTAATAGTTTATATAACAAGAAAAAAAAATATTATATACATCTTCATAAACAAACTATAAATGGTCCAATATTATATATAAATCTATAGTGAGAAGCTTCACAAAGATTAAAAATGTATAAAAAGTAAGATGTTTGAGTTTTATCTTGACATCTGGGTCTCCCGAAATGACTAATGGTTGCATCGTGTTGATAACGTGTTAAAACTTGCAAAAAATATAGTGAGTACTTAGAGAATAATAGAGAGGGAGGAAGTGAAGAGTTATTTCATTTCTTCAATTGCCTCTATAAAAATACATTACAAGCTCTCTATTTATAAGCTTAAGAGAGTAATCCAAAAGTCAAGAGTTACATATTCTTTATTTGGACATCCATATACAATTTTCTTATCACTTTAAAAACAGAAAGAAAAAAAAGAAAAAAAAAAAATCAGAAGCTGTTGTAAGCAGTTTTTTTTGTAAGCTGACACCCATCTTTGCTTTCAGAAGTCATCCCACACCCTAATTTCAGTCCCCCGAGAGAGAGAGAGAGAGAGAGATGTCGTTCCGTGGTCAGGAGTTGTACAAGAAAATTGCGCGAAAGGTCGGCGGAGGCGGTGGTATCCCGGCGCAGGTGATGGAGTCGGTGAGGAAGTGCCTGCCGGAGAATAAGGTCGTCATGGGGAGGGCCAACCGCGGCATCTTCGCCGGCCGCCACATCCAGTTCGGCAACAAAATCAGCCAGTCCGGCGGAAACAAGTCAGTACTCCCTCTCCCTCTCCCTCTCCCTCTCCCTCTCCAAAACCCTAAAAAAAAAAAAAATCAATCCCGCTTGTCGCGACACGGACACATGCGCCTATGTGTCCGGTATAAATATATATATATCAGCGAGTTGGGTGGCATTCTCCCTGGCTGGGTGGATTCGATCTAACGGGATTGTTGATATTTAATATCCACAATGCAGGTCCGCGTGGATCTCCCACTCAAAACCCTTAAAGGTCCGATCTTGTTCGGTGGGGAGCCCCTGGTTTGGAAGAAATCTTTGAGTTGTGCTGTGAAATATCGTTAATGAGGGTTTTTTGGCATGCCTTTCCTTACACGAGATGATATGGGCACGGAAACACGACGGTGTGTTGTGTTTCGGAACGTCGTAGTGTGTCTGTGTGCGTTGCAGTGTCCGTATCGTGCCGGAAGGGTGTCCCGCTCAGATTTCCTGGAATCTTATCATAACAGTATTTTTTGGAGAATGTCTCAAAACCCTAAACCCTTAAAAGTTCGACCTTTGGTTGGGAAGAGATGTTTTGAGTTTGTGCTGTGAATCATCCTTGACGAAAGTTTTGTGGCGTGCATTTTCCCATACGATAGCGTATTTGGGCATGTCATAGAGTGTTTGTGTTAAATTGAATATAATAGAGAGACTCCTTTCGTAACTACTTGACTCATTCCTCGTTGATAACAGATTGTATTATTCAAATATACTTAGTTATCTTTCCTAGATATGAGATTCTGTTTGTTACAGACTCCTAGTTTGAAGGATCTTCAACAACTCTATGTTATTACCTTCATGTATTCATGGTAGTCAAAGGCGCGCCCAGCCTTGTAGAAAGGCAGCAGCTGTGCCTCGCACCTCACTAGGCAAAGCGTCTTTCTCTAGGCGCACCAAAGACGCGCCTTAGGTGCGCCTTTTTGCAAGGCGCAACCAAGAAAAGGTGCGCTTATGGTTTCTCTTATTTATAAATAAAAAAAAAACTTTGAGGCAAGAAAATAACCCTTACCTCGTACAAGTAGTTGGTTACTGTTTAACTGGAAAAGTTAAAGTTTACTAAAAGCGTGGTAGGGATAATACAAAATCTTGTTAGTTTTGTTGACTGCTATTGCTGCTATGATAGTTCACTTGGTTATGTTTTAACATATTTTTGTTGGTTTTAATATGTTATTTAGTTTTATTTCTTACATTACTAATTTATTTATCTATGTATATTTTTATTATTTTTATATTTGCGCCTCACTTCGCTCGAGAGCGCGCCTTAAGTGCGCCTTGTGCCTCGGACGATATGGACTTTTTGCGCCTCGAGTGCGCCTTGCGCCTTTGACTACCTTGCATGTATTTATACATTGGTTTAGTCAATAATAAGTCAAGGAGTTCTGATATTCATGTTAGAATATGTGTCCGACACAGAACACCGATTTTGGGGGTGGTGTCTGCTTCATAAGTCCTAACATAACATCGTTGCTTTTTCCTTTAAAAGAAGATGTAAGTTGTCCTTTTTCTTTTTCTTTTCTTTTGTTCAAGAAACTATGTAGCAAAACCCTAGCCTCTTAAAGGTTCGATTTTGTCTAATGGGTTCTCTTTGGTTGAACAAAAACTTTCACTCTTTGTCTTGTGAATCATCCACATGCGTTATCTTAGTAGTCATTTCTTGGGATATGATTAGTACATAACAGGTATGTTGCACAACCACTAATACGACATAATAAGTACAACGCAGATGCAGTATTGATTTTCATGTGTCCTGGTGTATTTGTGTAGGTTGCTTGTCCGTGTTGTGCTGAATTGTGCCCCTGGTACGATACACACGCAGACACGACACCGACTTTTCAAAAATGTCTATGATTTATAGTGTATAGAGAAAAGAGGAAGTAACTAGTGTTTTTGTTGAAGAAACTCATGTCCCGAAATCCTAAACCCTTGAAAATTTGATTTTGTTATTGGGTTATGTTTGGTTGAAGCAAAAAAAGGGGCTGAATCAAATTAAATAAGGAAATTCTTCATGAACTATAGGACAAGGAAATGAGAGAATCTAATGGTTCAATGCATTAGATTATGTATGTTTACGTATTCCTATTGGATCAATAGAAGCAATGACCTCTACCTCATCCAAAAAATACGACTAGTGGAATATACTCGATTTCCCTTTGTGAATTATTGATTATTCCTAGTCCAGGAGACTTTTTGTGGCCTTTGATCACATATTAGCTATAATTGTGCGCCTTGGCGTGATTATATACAGTGTTTCCTTAGAGAAAATGACGGGTTGAAGCGAAGTAGTGGGATTAGGGATTTGTCCACCTAGAAATTATAGTTTGCAGTAACGGCCAATATTGTTCTGATACATTCGATAACGTTACGGTTTAGAATGTCCCGATCCGATACCGACCGACATCCGATACTGACTGATACCGACATTGAGTGTCTCTTTTCCGATCAATTCGACAAAGAATATTGAACGAAAAAGACCAATCAATAAGGGTGTAAAAGCATAACAAGGTTGTAAAAGCATGTACAAGAAGATAACTTATTTATCACAATGTAAACCAATCCCCAAGTGTGACTACTATTTCATTCAATTTGAAAACTACTAAGAAACAACACTGAAAATACTTAAAATTATGCCTAAATGTATAAAATATATTTTCTAAAATGTTAGTAATTTATTATTAATTATTTTCATTCCGATACCAAAAAAATCCGATACTCCTATCCGAAACTGTCGATACGGTTAATACCGCCAATACTGATACTCGTAGGAATGGTCCGATACTGATTCCGATACTGATACCAATAACCTTGTAGAAACACATTTCCACCTCTCTTGTGACTGAACGAATGGAGAAAGCTTACTAGTGATCACTTTCTTTTCCTCTTTGAAGCTTTAACATTAAATCTTTGGTTCCTCTTTTGAGTCTTTCTCTTGCTTTCTCAAGTTCACGGAAGTGAAATTTTGACAATTCTTGATTTTGTATTATGATCAGTAATAATGTTATTGAACTCATTGTTCTTGAGTACTTATTACACAATACATCTGTTGGAGAAGAGATCTGCTATTCTTTTATTTACTCTTCCCTCCAATCAACAGATCTATAACTTGGTAATAGAACAATTGTGTTCTTGGAAGTCCCTCTGCACCTCTCTCATCAGAAATATAAACTATTATGTTTTAACAAGAGCTGAAAGCTTCTGGTATCAAGTAAACTATATTCTCTTTCAAAAAGTTAAATTCAAAGCTTCAGTTATACTTCAATGTATTTATGAAAAGAAGTTTGTCAGTGCTCTTGATGTAGATACAGTTGTTGCTAAAAGGATGAAGAAAATCTTTAATCACACAAATAAAGTTGCTTCAATTTAATTTTAGAGACACATTTGTTGGAGCTTTGGTTCTATGTTCATAGGGCATCTTCGCCCACTAGTCGCCTCCCTCTCCTCTGGCAATGAGGCAACTGGTGAGGATTATAAAGCATTTGTCCAAACAATAAAAATGAAAAATATGAAGATATCAGTAGAACCTGGTTCTCCCTGTAGCTTAACTTGATTTCCTAATGTGTCCAATGCAAGCGAATAAAATAATGGAGCTGCTAATAGAGCAACCCTATCATATCTCTGGAAAATATATTCATTTGGAAATGTTTTTGACATTTGAAAGCATAGACTAAGGTGTACTATCTAAACACTTTAGGTGGATTATGGATATGCTACTTTCTTCATGAATATCACAAGTATGGATTGAGCCTTCTTGGAAGCTAATATTTTTCCTTGAAAATTCTCTAACTATGCTTAGATTCCTCTTAAAGGATACATCCTCATAGATCAAAAGGAAGGGAATAATAGAGAACATGAGAAGTACAAAGATAAATTTTTGGTCTATATACCATATAAAAACTCATAGAGTTGATGTTATATGTTGTACACAAGAAAATTATATTGTGAAGTTAGTCAATTTGGAGTGATGTTGGCTATGTTAGCATAAATATCAGAAATAGGTTCATATCTGATCCATGAGGTCACCAAATTAGGCCACCGCCGTTTCCTTGAAACTTATTTTTTTATTGTGTGGGTATGTGGTGCTTAATGGACGTTTTTGTATCCTTATGGAGTGTAAAGCTGTTTAGTTGATTATATTTGTATGTGGGCAGGCTTGACCATAGTCTAGCAGGAGTTGACGTAAGGGATTTCATGTATCTTCGATGTGGCATTGTTCATGATTCCACTAGTCCAAATTAAATGCTTGTTGAATGGAGTATATTTTAGAGGTGGCTATAGCAAATTTTGAGTAGAGTATAAGGCTTTATGACATATTATATACTGTATAGATTAAGGGAATTTAGCTTTAGAATTCAATTTTGATTTGAGGTGTCTCTATCATGAGATTTCAAGGATCAGAAAATGGAAAACATGTATAGGAAATGCACCAGTCATCAATTAATATGAAGTAAGCGACTTACAATTAGCACAAAATTACAGATGTAAATTCTGAATCATACTCAGGATATTGGATTTGGTTTTGGAGAATGCTGATTATAAATGCTAAAGATGTAAAAACCGAGTTGACTACAAGTCCACTGAAGATAATATCGTAATTCAATATTTGATGCAAAATTCTCTGTTGAACAGATATATTTGGTTTTGATTAGATGGAAACGGCGGGGAAAGAAATCATAGGAATGGTGAATGCTAAAGGTGTACTTGTGGAAGGAGTGACTTGGAAGTTATTAGAAAAGACTTCGAGTCCACTAAAAATTAACTTGCTCTCAAATTTATGTGTCTGGTTTATGAATTCAAATAATTGAAGTAAAATTGCATACCAAATAAGAGCCATGTTTGGTATCACTAGATGGGAAAATACTGAAATATGAAATACAAGGTGGTCATTGAAGAATGAAACACAAGGACTATCAATGTATAAGGTTTACTTGTGGAAGCAATGACAAGTGACTGAACTGATGAATGATTGCTTGTGCTTATTGGACAATAAGTCTACGGTCGTTGTAAACTCAACTTTCCTTTTATCTTATTGTCACTGATGCTCTTCATGTTTCTATTCTGTTTTCTGTTCTCAGCAAATGCTTTCTCATACATAATTTTTTTCGCTTGTTATTTGTTTTCTGCAACCATCCATAAATCTTGGCCTTCCATTTGTATTTTTGTCGTCTCCTCTAAGCCTTTGAATTATAGAAGGAAATCAGTAATAACATGAGAGAGAACATTATAGAAGGAAATCAATTATAACACGTGTGTACGAGGGAGAGAGCTGCTCTGTCATGTTTTTCGCAGTTTAAAATGGTTTATCTCATTGTTTACAATAGAAGATGAAACTAATCGGAAGGCTTGTACTGTAGATATCAGAGTTTTGTAGATATCATGTCACTCGAACTTGTTAAGACACCTTATTCTTGCACCTATAGATAGATCGCTTAGATCCAGGCTGTTTATATAATTGTATATACTGTATATTAAATAAAACTCCCAGGTCATTGAAATTTTGTAACGCTAAATACTCAAGCAGGCGCAGATAAGTAGAAATTCTTCTGTATTACATAAATCAGAATCTTTACAGTATGATTAACTTCCTTGATGAGAACAAGCATGCGACAAATATAGATTAAGTTTAGTATTTTAATCATATAACAGAGCAATATGATGCTGATAATACACAATGTCCAATATCATTAGTTCACCAACATTACTTACATAAAACTTGTTTGGATGTAGAATCTGGTAAATGCCACCTTTTTCATCTGGTAAAGATTGTACACCCAAGATGGTTATGGCAAACAATGGCTTGTATTAGTTAGTTGGTACCATATTTATCATTGCCATAATATGCATTAGTTTTGTTGCGGGTTCCAGAGTGTGACATATAAGAATAGGCACGTGAGTATATAGTCATGTTCCATGGAGAGCAAGTCAACTACAAGTACAATCCATAAGTCAGAATAGAAATACTAACTCAAGTTCCTAGCCACAGGGAAGAGAGATTTGTATGATTGACGAGGAATGTTTAAGAAATTTTGATGAGGATATCAAATTTTTGGCAGAAAGTGCCTCAATTCCTCATCACTATCTTTAGTTTGGCCAACGCTTATATATTTTAATTAGTGTATACCCTTGGAACGAGTTGATGGATGCAATGGCATGATGGTTGGCTTGGGTGATTTTGCTTATGCATCTGTTGTATGTGCTGGTTTATAATAGGTCCATCATAGTATCCCAAACCTTAATGCTCTTTGAAGACTCAGTTTTTCCATCCTTTTCCAAATAACAACTGTACTATTCTAGATTGGAACTATAAAGCATATTGGCTAAACTTGACTGTCATATGAACTAACTCCAAATTTTGATGAGTTGTTAGAAACTTAGAATAAACAACTTGTTTACTCTACATTTATTTGGATGTTTGTCTGAATTACCTGAATTTTACAGAATGAAGACCACTAACTTCTGAAGCAAATTTTGATATGTAAAACTAATCGTATCAAATAGATAAATTAAATAATAATGAATGATTTTTTGTCAGGAGGTTTAATAGTTGTGACAATGGTTCTTATATTTAAGATGTTTTATTTGAGCTCCTACGTCTATGACAACGCAAAATTGTGAGCTCATAAGTACAATCTCGTATTGAACTTCTTAAGCAATATGCTGTCATGTCCTTCCATCTTAATTCTTAAATTGGATGGAAGCAACAAGCAAGGGTTAGGTGAAACAAGATTGGATATAAGTTCTGAACTGGGGATAGTTTCTGTTTCTGAAACCTTGCGCTATGGCTCAATGTGGGAATTCAAATTTGGTTTCGATTTGGCTTATCTTTAAACATGTAATGTTTCTCTTAAGTTATTGTATTGCATAAAAGTACAATTGGCTTCTCCACTAAGAATGTGGCCAATTTTGGGTCTCGTGTGCTGAGTTGTCTGCGCTACTAAAGAAGTATGCAATATTATCATATTATAATCCATTATTCCTGCTTGAAAAGTGATTCCATTCTCTCACCTTTAATTTTGTCTTTAGGTTTTGGTATGTACCACACTTAGTCATACAGATTTTTTGTTACAGAAAAATCGTTGTGAATTTCAGTTATATCTCTTATTTATCTGCTGCTATTTTATTAGAGTTCTCAGCTGGGGCTTGAGTCCTGAGTTATCTGCAACTAAAGAAGTATGCAATATTAATATCTTCTAATACATTATGTTGGTTTTACTTCTTTGAAAAAATGATGCCGTTCACTCGCCTTACTTGCCTTAATTTTTATCTTTGGCTTTCGGTATGTACCACATTAGTCATACAAACATTCTTTTACAGACTCCTTGTGAATTTCAGTTCTCTCTCTTATTTATCTGCTCTAATGTTATTATAGTTCTCTTCTGACACTACACTATAATAATATTACAGGTCTAGAAGGTCATGGAAGCCAAATGTGCAAGAGAAGCGCCTCTTCAGTTATATTCATGACCGACATATCCGGGTCAAAGTCACCACCCATGCCATCAAGTGCATCGACAAAGCTGGAGGGATTGACGAGTACCTTCTCAAGACCCCCTACCATAAGATGGGGACAGAGTTGGGTTTGGCGTGGAAGGCTAAGATTGAGAAAATGTACGCCGAGCTTGGAAATATGGAGGTGGGCTTCTTCTCTCCTGAAGAGGAAGCCAAGATTGAAAAAGGTTTTGAAGAGCTCAAGCTTGCCAAGAAGGAGGCTCGCAGAGAAGCCAGAAGAGCTCTAGCCAAGAAGGAGATGGAAGAAGCAATCGCCAGTGGTGATCATCAAACAGCTGAAGCGGAGCAGATTGATAAAGGAAATGCTGAAGATTTGGAGAAAGAAAAGCAATAGGCAAACCTTCATTCTAGACTTTGAAGTGTAGAGAGAGAGATCAGTGACTTCCGGATTGTAGCAGAGTGGAAGCACATGGTTTTGATGAATATAGTTGGTGGCAGAGACGAGACCCAGCAGTTCTGGCATCTGCTATATTGGTGACTGAGATTCTCCATCAAATCCAGTAGTAAGTAGAGAGAGTCCGCAAGAGAGAACATAATCAAACTCCATTATTATATTTTATTTTAGATCATGAGCTGTGTTATTGCTTCCAGGCCTTAGTTATTAATTGATGCACCTGATGTTAGAATGTTTCTTAATTGTTAGTGCGGCTACATTTGCTCTTGTGCTTCATGGCATATGCCTTGTTCTCAGGCAGTTGGATATTTTAGAAAGGTTATGTGTGGAAGACGGGTGTCAAGTTTAATTTGTATCGTCATTTAAATCAGTGAAACTGCTTGTTCAGTTATGAATATTCTTTGAGCTTTACTGAGTTTTGGCTACGGGAACTCTCCTCTTGATAATACACTGTTGCTACCAGTTATATCAAGAGATGAGGGGTTTTTCTTTGAATAAAAATGTCATCCATCCATTTCTCTGCTTGATGTATCCTCAGCTGTTTGTAGACTCAGGTTTTATGAACTTACAAATTGCTAAATCGCGGTAAATGCTGGCAGTAACATTCTCAAAGTCGATTTTCTTGGCCTTAAATCTTGGAACAAGATCAATTATGCATGCATATATTACTGGACATAACACAAACCTACAGTTCTGTATTTGCAAATAATAAGCAGCAGCAGCTTAGTAGAAATACATCGATTTAGTTCTCCTCTAGCCTAGCTTGGAAATAACATCATCCAGTGCTGATTTTGTAAGAGCATAAGATTTCTCTGCCTCTGCACTGCTCTTGATCTTCGCGGCATGGTCAAGCTGGCAACAAAAACAGCAGGCAAAGATATCATCAAAATGATATGTAGTACTCTACTCTGACATGTTAAGCTAAGCTGAGGAACTAACTTACATCATCAATGGTGGCGAACAGCTTCGCGGTGAGGTCCTTGAGGGGCTTCTTCTCTTCCTTGGGCTTGGCAGCAATGACGGTGTTGAGGTCGTAGCGGAGGTAGGATGCTTTGAGCCGGAGGTCGTTCATGACGTATGGCCACGCCTTCTTGTCTATCTGCTCCTTGACGCTCAGGATCTCCTTGGCCGATTCTTTGGCCCTCGCAGCAGCTTCTACCGGAGACAACGGTTGCAAATAGAACCGGTTCTTCAGCGGGAGCTCGAAATCTCTCGCTTCGTCCGAGTTCTCTGTTCCGGCTGTTCAACAACGACAAGAAATTCGCCAGTGCTAAGTAGACATATGGATCACTATGTTGCACGGACACGAATTCTACATAACACATTTCAAACACGACGATTCATATTTGGCACCTATTTTGATGTGTCCTAAGTATATTTCGGAGTATTTGTAACGTGTCCAAATATGTGTGTCCGACACGACACAAAATAAATTTTGGAATGTCCGTGCTTGTTAAATGGATCACAATTATTCAGTTATTCATGCAAGCATCACTAAGCTTATTCTTGAACAAACAAATAAGAATCATTAAATTTGGACTTTAACAACAAGGTCAATGCTAGGATTATGACTAATAATGGTTGTAGTCCTTTACAACCGTCACTTAACGGTTGTCAATCGTAAAGTTGACATTATCCTAAAAAAAAATTTCACGTGAGAAATGATAACAATCAAAGAGGAAGAGAGAACATACGTAATCCACCGGAGGGCGGTGGCGGTGGGCCCAGCTTGATTGGCTTGGCGTCCGCTAGCACGGCCTTGACGAACGACCCACCGGCCAGTCCGGACACAACGAGCCCAAGAACGGCTCGGCGACTGGTCTGAGCCGCGACCTCAACGTCGGCTTGCGGCTTCTGAGCCCTGACCACGTTCACGCTCGGTCGGGCCACGGCCATCCGGGTGACCCCGGCCGGGCTCGAAAGCCGGCTCGAGCCGCTGATTTGGAGGCTCCCCTCGACCACAGCCTGGGTCGAGCCGCGCAAGCCAGCCATTGAAGCCATAGCTTGAGCCATTCTCTCTTCTTCTTCTCTTCTCAGTCGTGTGGTGGTGTTTAAAGTTGGAGGGAGAAGCTGGTGGTTGTTTTATTGGCTCCGGGCAGTCGGGCAGAGTGCCTTATCTGCCCGTTCCGATGTGGATAAGCTAGTGGCCAATGGATAGTCGACACGTGTCATGTGTGGTCTGAGGATGCGTCGGTCGGATTGGGGCTCTGGGGAAGCAATGGACACTTGACATGTGTTAAGTGGTTGATTGTCACTTCTGGCGAGGGCCAATCGGGTCGGACTAATTTAAAAATTATCAGATTTGGATCCGGAACCGGTGGCAAGTTCTCAAGGGTGCATGTGGAAAATATTATCCTTTCAAGACTTATTTGACCCAACTCGAGTGACATTTATAGCTACCGAGAATAGGTATAAGATTCTAGTTGGAAAGATCAGAGGATCGAACCACGAAGTATATTATTCTTTTTATTTATTAATTATGGGAGTTGGGGGGGCGGGGGGAGGGGGGGAGGACAGTGGGTCCACAAACCGTGCAATGCAGCATACACAAAAAATTTCGTGTGAAATGTCGAACCTCATAAAAAAAGACTTGGTTTGAGATTTTTGTTATTTTTCAATAAGTCATAATCCTTGTTAGTAATCACCCGAATAAAACTCATATTATATGCAAAAATTTTTGTATCTTTTAAAAACGTATAATACGTACGTACTTTTGAAAGATTCGGATTAGCATGCGAATTTTAAGCATGTGAAATTTTAAACATATTTCGTACGAATTATTGACAAATTTGGCAACAAAAAGGTGGCTACCTGTTTAATAACCAAAATTGACAACTTGTTTAAGTATGTGAAGTTTCTAACCTCAATATTTTCGTTTGACGAATATTTGACCGAATTTTTTAACGTATTTTACTTGCACTGTATCGATTTATACTCGTACTTTTGCCGACCCGAAATTTTTTCGTTTGCTGAATTGCTATCAAAAGTCGTAACATAATCAAAATTTAACATTAGATGAGAGGTGGTTGTTAAAAGCTATTATATAATTGCACTAACTTTTTTTTGGTTTTGTTAAGTATAATTAATGCATAAATTTTTGTTTTGAAAATTGTTTTCAACACCCAATAAACATTAGAAAAATTATATTTTGCATTGGAAAATGTTATTAACAACCAATAAAATAATTTTCCAATACAAAAAGATTTTTGCATTGAGTCTTAATGACATTTTCAATAAAAAAAACTACTTTTTTTAATGTTTATTCTGATAACAATTTTCAAAGTAAAAAAATTATGTATTAATTATTCTTAACATGTGACCTTAGGGCATATGTTAACAAAATCCACTTTTTTTATATACTATATTTACCAAGCATATATCCTTGTATTTGTTCCCAAGAGAAAATAGAGAGCATAAATGAGGTCCAATAAAGATGGGTCTAGGATTATTTGTTGGAGATTAGTTCTATTTATTTTGTTGGAAAATGATCCAAATTTGTTTGGTTACAAACTGGCTCGACCTTGGCACAGGACGGACTGGGCCACTGTCCAGGGCCCAAACAGAATAGGAGGACACCAACCAATTATTATATAGTTGGTATGATGGAACCTGGACCCATCTTTTTCTTTCTCATTATGCAAGAGCCTGTTGCACCCAGGCCCGGCCCAAACAAAAGGGGACATTTGTCATTTTTATTGGAGCCTGGACCAGTTTTCCAAGTTCATATTAATTAGGTAGGATGTTTCTTCCTAGGGAAGAAGAAGAGTCATGTGGCTATTTTTTTCTATAGGGAAGAAGAATCGCATATTGATGTTGCTTCATCGGGAAGAAGAATCACGGAAAGAAGAAATGAAGTATTGATGGAGTCATTGCATGTTTCTTATATATTTATATATAAACATGCATTAGTTAGTCTCATCTTCCTCATCATTCTTTATTCCTCCTTTTTTGTTACATCTTTTCTTTTTTTCTTTTTTTTGGTAGTCGGTGAACAAAAAAGAAAAAAATTAAGATTTGTGATTAGCCTATAAATTTGCAATTGCAAGAAACAATCATGTAAGGTATGTATGGATTACTTTAATTATTTACTGTGTATTTTAAAATTATTTATGATACACTGAACAACCAATTTAATTTTAGTCTCTTATAATTTATTTGATGTAAAAATGAAAAAGATGCCTAATTCTAGTAATCTTGATCAAAGAAATATGATCAGCCTAATTCTAGTAATTTCTTCTTCTTAAATTTCTAGTATTTATTAAATAAGGAGCCTAATTTTTTTTGCTCTAAAAAAATTCCGGTCATTCAAAAACAGTTCCTTACTGTAAGTTTGTAACCTCTCTTTGTGGTTGTAGTTTGTAGTATATATAATGCAAAATTAGCATGGGTGAGATAGACTAGATGAATAT
This sequence comes from Iris macrosiphon, assembly GCA_036927795.1. NCBI lineage: Eukaryota > Viridiplantae > Streptophyta > Magnoliopsida > Asparagales > Iridaceae > Iris > Iris macrosiphon. The sequence goes on along the minus strand of JAYESA010000018.1, from coordinate 27,023,806 downwards.
ATGTATCTCTCATCTCTTTGTTGGAATCCAGTCTGAATTTGGTGAATTTTGGAGTTCAAATATGGTCAAAGATTTGATTTGATATAATTTTGAAATCTACATTAAATGTAAGATTTGATTAGATTTTAAATTTGTATCAAATATTTAATTTGATCATATTTGGACGTTCATAATTGATGTTGGGATATTTTAGGTGGAATATGATTCTTATTTTTAGGTTTTCTATTTAGGAAATCTTATTATGACCTAAAATAGAATTTCTCATCCCATAAAAATAGGAGGAGGGTGGAGCACAAAGCAGAGCACAAGTTGGATATTCAGGGTGCTCGTCTACAGAAATTCTAAGATAAAGTCCATGCTTTGCTCTTATGACTTCGTCATCCAAGACAGAAGAAAAAAAGAGATCTGATCGAGGAGTCATCGTCTTCGCTCAGGAAGATTGCTACGAGTTGGTGAGTGATTTCAATTATAATATTTTTCTTTTCTTCTTGAGTGTGGTGAGGGGGTTGAATCTATTAGGGCAATCAACATTGATTTTGTTAATCTTGTAATTTCACCAGAGTTATAAAGGTTGGGATTTGTCCAGGTGACGTAGTTACCGCCATATACTTGTATTTATCTGTGCATGGTGTTCGTTAGACAGGGATTGGTTATCTCAGGTGGGTTGGCCTAAAGTTTTCGCTGCGGACACTCTCAGACACGGTATCGGAACGCTTGTAGGGCGTGTCTCATTTCCAACATTTGGTATCAAAGCTACTGGTTTTGGTTCTGGCAACTATGTTTACGAAACAGATGAACACTCGTATGATCACCCTCACAAGGAAGAATTGGGCGATTTGGAAGCCAAGGATGGAGGATCTACTCTGGTGCAAGGACTTGCATGGTCCGTTGGAGGGCGACAACGCTAAGCCATCGGACAAAACTGTTGAAGACTGGAAATGACTAGATCGGAAGGCTGTTGGATTCATCCGCCAATGGCTGGACGACTCGGTGTTTCACCACGTGTCCATAGAGATTCGATAAAAGCATTGTGGGAGAAGCTACATTCACTGTACGAAAGGAAGACAGCCGGCAATAAGGCATTTCTGATTCTCCAACTCGTCAACTCGAAGTACACGAAGGGTGCCCCACAATGACACAATATTTGAACGAGGTTCAAGGTATTATCAATCAGCTGTCTGCGATAAAGATGGTGATTGATGATGAGCTTCAGGCCCTTTTTCTTTTGAGTTCTCTGTCAAAAATCTGGGAGACATTGGTGGTGTCGGTGAGCAACTTCGCACCTGGTAGAGTTGTCACGATGGAGGCAGTCAAAAGCAGCTTATTGAACGAGGAGATCCGGCATAATCAAGTAAAATCGTCGCATGAGTCTGCTCTGGTGGCTTCCTACGGGAAGGGAAGACCCAAGTCACATGGGAGGATAGGGGAGAGTTCTCGGGATCTTGCGACTTTGGACCGCAAGGAGGGTTGCTATCACTGTGGCAAAAGGGGTCATATCAAGAGGAACAGCATGAAGCTCAAAGCTGAGAATGCCAAAGGCAAGGATGATCAGGAGGATCTCACGGCTATGGGAGATCTCATCATCGTAGCAACCGACACAGAGGAACCTTGTGGCATGTGGCCTGATGACGATTGGGTCATGGACACGGGAGTGTTGTATCACGCCACTCTATATAGGAGGACCTTTATGTCATACCACGACGACAGGTTTGGACGTGTGAAGATGGGCAACAAGGGAACAACTGCAGCTGTAGGCATCGGTGATGTGCACTTGACAACGGAGCTTGGTGAGAAGTCCGTTCTCAAGGATGTGCGACATGTACTGAGTTTGCGCTACAACTTGGTTTCGGTAGGGAGGCTGGCGGATGATGGTTGTCGCAGTTTGTTTGGGGACAAAGATTGGATGCTTACGAAAGGTTCCCAATAGCTGCCTCGAGAAGATTTATGTTGTTGCATGTACAGGCTCAAGCTGTTGAGTTGTACAGGCATGCCACAGATATCCGATGGATGCTCAGGGGTATTTGACATGAGTTGGATCGTCGAAAACTTGATGAGGAGCGGCTTCTGTCATGCCTCAATCTCCCACAAGTTCGATCGTCCCCGCTGAACGTGAATTATCATGTTGCAGCGCTCCCGTAAGACAATCGTTCTTATCGGGATGTGATATAGTGCGAGCCTAGAGTTGCGCTTGCACAAGACGATGACGTCAAACATTATGGTTATCATCAAAATAACCAAGTTGCAGTAAAAGTCAAGTATTGTGTACCAAGCACACATTAGAGTATACGCAGCGAAACTCTCGAAGGATCCAAATAAAAAATTTCACAAAGGAGAATGCGACAAAGATGATGTAATACTCTTGCTCTTTCTCTTGCCCATAAAGGTACTTACCGTTCAATACATCATGTCCCGTATATCCAAGCTGAGCCACTACACCTGCGTACCTGAAAATAATGTCCACAGATATGGGTCAGTACATAGCCGTACTGGTGAGCGGGGTAATCCACTCGTCTAAACCGACACTAAGTAGATAGTGAACGCAAACAATTATATGGTGATCTTTCTACTTGAATCCTAGATTCATTTTATGGCAAAGGTATGACATGTTAAGGAAAACTGTAAAGCAGTTTAAGTATGCAAGCATTTAACTGAAGCAAATATAGTATCATTTTTATCCAAACTCAAATAAAACTAAGCATGCAAACCGTTCTACTCAAGCCCGAAGCAAAGCGTGAACCTATCGATCCATATCGCACTCCAAGCCTCAAAATCCATCCTCGAACAATGCCATTATCCAAGCCTCGCTAATCCAATCCTCGATGTTCACACTCTTGCCTGAGGCAAGGTGGCGCCGCCGCCTATATGAATGAATAAACCAAACCAACTCTTATTTATATGAAGTCACTGGCCAAGCCATAAAGGACTATCCAAATGTAGTTCGACCCGATCCAGCGCTGAGTAGCTAGCCCGCCTGGTCATTTTGAACCGCTAGTACCGTGCCCAAGACACTATACCATTTGTTTTCTCCATGGACGAATGGTCCCGGTGCCCGGAGCCTATCCCGTTTTAGGAAACCAAACCATGTGTGCAACATATTGTCTGTGACCAATGCAAACTCCAACAGTAGGTAAGACGAGAGAATCGGACCTTCTCGCCCCACGAAATAATACTTGCCTAAATCCATCCAATGCACCATAACCATTCTCCAACTATAGCCCAAGGCACAATCTCAAGTTATCCCCATAGGCACTATGCCGCTTCTCGACATAATGCTCCGATTGGTGCAACACACCTCGCTCCGAAAGCTCTGATTGCACAATGCCCCAACAGTGGCACAATGCCCTCTCTGATGCAGTTGCTCGATTTTGAACCACAACTGCACGCTTTGCTTGACAAAGCGTCCAACTTGATACTCGTGCATGGATACACGCTCGCTCGCTCGTTCGAAGTGCCTCGATGTTCCAACCAAGATGATCCACTCACAGCTCCAACTGTCCAACGTAAGACCAATTCAAGCCATAAATCCTATCCAACCAAATGACGCATACTATATGCATGCCATAGTGTGGTGATTCCTAATGTTCCAATTCAAGTATTCAAACTATTACGTGTGTTACATATTATTAGGCATGAAGGAGTAGATGAGAAGGGACATGGCCCACTCAACAAGTCTGAATCCGCTAAGCACTGCCTTGTCGATACGGTTGATTCCTTGAATCTGTGGTCCGATGTGAAGCACGATCTACATAATTGGTATGACCGTGCGAGCAGGCCGTGCTCTCCAAATCATGCGACTGATCGGACTAAGGAAGACGACATTATCACTCCAATACTGCTATCCCAGTATTGCTCTGAACGAACACTTGATTCTATCAAACTCCGCATGCGATCTGTACATGAAACCAACTCAAATCAATACTTGTAACGACCCATTTTGTTCAAGCGGACAGCCGATTCAAATGACGCAAGTGCAACAACCCGACCCGCTTTGCTCAGCGAGAATACTCGTTTGAGGCAAAGGATTTCCATACTTGTCCCTTTAGGAGTTCAGACCTAGACTTTTAAAGGCTCGCTCGGAGTATCGCTCGACCGAGGCGAATCATCGCTAAGGTGGGTGGCTACAATAAACTTGTATTTTCTTAGCCAGCATACTTAAAATATGGACGATACATGCTAGTCGCTATGTGAATCACCCCATGCATGCTAATAAAGAATATAACACACCTAGCTAAGAAAATAATTCCAACTTGTATTGCTTGTGTTAGAACATGGAAATAAAATTTTGCATATAAATGGACCCTCGCATGCTACATTTGCCTTGTGTAAGTAGACCCCACTATGCCTCGAGTAGATCGTTGTATACTCTCCGTGGTGCACTGCTTCACTTGCTTGCACTGCACGCCCATAGACTATGTCGCTCGATATGTCCCTGTACGACTTCACTCCTTGCACTACCCTAGACCCGTACTTACGTAAATGCTTGTATTTCATATAAATGCATGCTTGCCTGCTTACGTTGTAACTTTTACTCGTTTGCCTTGTTTCAATGCTTGTCACATAATTTATGCCACAATCAAGTAAACACTATCTTGCCTTGCATTCATCCAATTCACCGGAAGGCTATCTAATAGTTGTTTCGTGCAAGTATAAACCTGAAAGTATCCGGGACCGTTAGGTCGCAAAGGCATCTCTGAACCAGGAGATTGTACTATGTCAAGTTTAACTCTGAACGAGAATCATGTCAATATCACAGATCGTGGAGCATACTCGTTTTGAACAAGAATTAACATGTCATGAATCCCGTGAATCTGAGACCCAAGACTTGCATGTCACGGACAACTTGTGCACAAGGGGGATTTTCGAATCTTATTCCGCAGACGGTCTCGGAGAACTGGGACCGATCTGGTCTAGACGGGCTCCATGTTGTCCTCTTTCTTATTTATGGGGATGGTACATAATGTTCATGTTATTTTACGTTATGCCCTATCCCCTTTGAAGAGGCAGTCTCTACCTGTTCGGCGGAATGACCTGCGATGCCCTGTTTCTTTGTGTTACACCCATTTCGTCAAAGAGATATCGTCCATCATGGCTATGCTAGTGACCCTCTATACAGATAAGTCATCCTCGCTTAACGGTAATCCGCGTGCGAGTTATTGTATCACATCCAGTAAACTGAAACACCTGAACGATATTAGTATGAGACACTTGTGTATAATTGAAATACTTGAACATCTTCTGCAATACGCCTTATAATCTGTGTAACTCGTGCTCCTAAAATAGAACCTCGCTCACTACACTTGTGTTTTGCTTATGCAATTGCCCCTGAATTTTATTATATATGCTCGTGCTTGATTTAACTTGGTTTTCCTTGGACAGGGAAGGACGAATGGTAATTTGGTAAGTCTCGTCGTGTTCCTTTATATCGCAAGGAGCACTGCCATACGAGATAGGCTTTTTATTATGCCATGAGACTGATCCTAAGGCAATATAACTTAATAGATGGTGCACGAAACCTATATAACGTGTTTGGATTTATCGAGCGGGTAAGAAGCCTCCTCACCAGTGCATTCATGTACTGATAACCCACCAGATTGCTTGCAGGATATGAAAGAACCTCGTTCGGTGCGAAAACCTCTTCGTGCATGCTAAGGCATGGAGTTCTCTTTGGAGCATTGGAACGTTGCATACGAAACTGAAGCACATATACAAGACATAATATTGGAATATCCCTTATGTATCATTCCACAAATGTAGCTACTTGATACGCTTTTACTGTTTTGAGAGAGAGACTTGAGCGACTTATAATCTCGGCCTAGCGCTGCTTGTAACACTTGTTCAATATCAATAAAGAGCTTATTTTACTTTTACACTTGTGTTATTTAATACTTCTGCTATTGATGAATCTGTGAACTTGTTACCAATCGCATGTGCGTTTCTTATTCCGCTGAACGCGGACTATCTGTGCAACTCTGTGGCTTAGACATTTTACCGCCTGCTCGGATTATAGCCTTGCACGAGCGCGGCTTACGCTCGTGCAGCATCACGTACAAATGGAAAAGATTGTCCCACGGGAGCACTGGCGCGGTGATTCGCTCCTAGCAGGGATTATCGATTACCACAGAAGATCAGGGCATGACATATTGGTCTCAGAGCATGGCTTTACGCCTTTGGACTTCTTATCGATTTTCTTAGTTTTGAAAGCTAGTTCGTAGATTATGTGCATACACTCTCTCTCGTTGACCAGATGGGATATTCCAAATAATGAGTCTAAATACTTTAAAAAAGTGCATGTGAATGATATAATTGCTTGTACGAAATTGTAATGCAAAGGCCTTTGTGCCGACCTGTGTTAGGCTTTGTGGGAATAGACTCGTACTAGAAATTTGTAAGTTATGTGCAAACCCGAATACCTATACATGATTACCTAACTTGGTTAGTGTGCGAAATAGAATATCGTTCAAATGGTTAGCTATGCACACAGCCTTTCGGCTAAGTTGTATAGAGTATCGCGCGTCAAGACCCTTTGGTGTGAGCTAGTTTGCAAGCGAGATTGGGATACCGTTCTGAAAAAGATAAGTCAGACTTAGAATGGCAACCGATAGAAACCTTATCAGATTATCGCTAAGGCGAATATAGAGAATCGTGCTTGGATTTTGGAAAATATATCGGACGGTATTTCGTGTCGGCAGATAAAAATCAAATATGGTCTTACTTGGATGACTATCAAAAGGATATACACGAGACTAAAATTTATTAGGCGATGCTAGGTATCGTACGGGAATTCTAAGGAACGACTTGGTGAATATGCTAGCGATTGATGCGAACACGATTGAGGATTTGATTGGGTAACTCAATTCCTGGGATCATTTAGAAATATCCAAAGTGATTCATAGGTCTCGTGCGATAGTTGGATCAAACGATTGGAGAATGTCTTGAACAATTAATAAGGCTTATATCGAATAGGGATTCGAGGAAATAAAATCGATATCTTGGTCAAGAAAACTTGTTGGAAACTTGGAGGATCGTGCGAACAATTTTAAATTAAAACAAACGGATTGAACTTGAATAGAATATCGTTCGAATAGAAGTTAGCCCGAGAAGGAATATAATGGTTCATTGAAAAAGATAAGCAATAACAAATTTGACCTGGAGTTTGAAAGAACGATCTTGAATCTAGTTCAAAAAGATAACCTTCGAAATTAGTCCCAGCGAAAACGGTTATCCTGCAGGAGCCCCGGCGTGGTGATTTCACGTACGACCGGGATGATTGAACTCAAGGGAACATGTTCGGTGATTATTCCAAATGAACTTGATAAATGAAACATATCAAAAGTCGATAGACTTTGGCTTGAATATTTGAAACTTAGTTGTTTGAGGAATGCCAGAAGTAGACTATGGATTTATCAAACGGTAACATTGAAGTTGGATAATTTTGCTAGACAAATTATAATCACGGCATGAATGGAAATGACTTGATGAATTATATATATATATATAACTTGGATGGAGCACGGTAAAATGATAATGTGTCTCGATCTTTTCAATGATAACCATAACGTTTGACGTCCTTGTCTTGTGCAAGCGTAACTCTATGCTCGTGCATGCGCCATGCCCGGACTAGGATGATTATCCAGCGGGAGCGTTGGGGTGGTGATCTCACGTCCAACTAGGATGATCGAACTTGCGGGAGACCGGAGCTTGACAACTAATGGATCATCTTGACTTATGGTTCGACACGATAAGACAGATTTGAGAATACAAGTAAATCGAAAGTATTTCCTGGATGAGTTATTCTAGAACCTGGAGTAATTCATGCTTGATAGTTTCGTGAACGAATGTATAAATCTTATTGGACGACTTGGAGTTATAATCAAAGGTTTAGAACTGAATCGTGGCTTTGGTGGTCTAGACTTAGAATGTATATATGGATTCTATCAAACATGCTTAAGGAGATAGACTATGCGAATTGCTAGGCTTGTCCTACAACTTGGGCATATCATGAATTTTACTTAACGGACTCGAATCCTGTATAAACGAACGTATTAATGTGAGTAGGATAATTTGTGCTCGATGTTTAGAAATCTGAGTAAAACGAGCTTGGGTAGAATACCTCGTGCAAAATGAATAATGGTTTGATATTAGGAATTTGGGGCGAGTATCGTGCGATGAATTTGTACGATGAATCGTGTGCTCAAACTTGTACCTATGACCTTGTGAGCTGACCTAGTAATAAGACAGACGATCATGTGTCGAGTGAAAGAACTTGTGTGATCGACTTTAGAGTATTGCTTGAACAAGCCATAAAACTGGGACAACAAGACTTGGAGTTAGACTTGGAACGGTAAGTATGTGCTATGTTTGACACGAACGGAATATATGATAGGACATGGACGCTAGTCGGTTAATCGGATAGATCGTGCTTAACAGTAGTGTAAAAACTTGATTTGAGTCAGATTGGGAATGACTTAGATTTTATTGACCCTGTTGGAAGTATCATTGTGATCCATAAGACGAGAACCCTTGAGATTTTCGCAAGTAGCTTGTATGAATTCACTATCACTAAGTTTGGTTGAATGCATGTGTTTGAGGGACGCCTTAAACGTGTGCACGATCCAAGACCCAGTGATATGTTAAACTCGAGTGCAAAGACATCGCTATCGCTAAGTTGGTTGACATGCATATGTTTGAATGATGCTTTGAATATGTGCACGATCCAGACTCGTGATATGCTGATCTCGAATGCTAGTGCAAGTGAATATATTAGATTCACATGAACGAAAAATTAATTTGGATAAGTTTGCCTCAGCCCTAGATCATCATTCAAGATGGATTGTAATGTACCCTGTATTAAGCAATATATTCTGCACTTAGGTGCAATAAAGACCGAGTCAGAGCGTGGATTGAATGATAGAGGCATTCAATAAGACTGACCCAGCATACACGCAACACGATATAAGGAACAAGTAGGAAATTATATTCGAATGGATCTAGTGGTACCGATTGCTATGCTTGGGATAGATTCGATAGAACGGCTTGCGCTCAGAAAGTCTCGAAGACAAGACTTTTTCTGAGTGGTGTATAATGTAACGACCTGTTCAGTTCAAGTGGACAACCAATTCAAACGACACAAGTGTAATGACCTGACCCTCTTTGCTCAGCGAGAATACTCGTTTGAGGCAAAGGATTTCCAGACTTGTCCCTTCAGGAGTTCAGACTTAGACTTTCAAAGGCTCGCTCGGAGTATCGCTCGACTGAGGTGAATTATCGCTAAGGTGGGTGGCTACGATGAACTTGTATTTTCTTAGCCAGCACACTTAAAATATGGACGATACATGCTAGTCGCTAGGTGAATTACCCCTGTATGCTAATAAATAATTCAACGCACCTAGCTAAGGGAATAATCCCAACTTGTATTGCTTGTTTTATAACATGGAAATAAAACTTTGCTTATAAATGGACCCTCGCATGCTACATTTGCCTAGTGTAAGTAGACCCCGCTATGCCTCGAGTAGATCATTTTATACTCTTCGTGGTGCACTGATTCACTTGCTTACACTGCACGCCCATAGACTATGTCGCTCGATATGTCCCTGTACGTCTTCCCTTCTCGCACTACCCTAGACTTGTACTTACGTAAATGCTTGTGTTTCATATAAATGCATGCTTGTCTGCTTACGTTGTAACATTTACTCGTTTGCCTCATTTTAATGCTTGTCACATAATTCATGCTACAATCAAGTAAACACTATATTGCCTTGCATTCATCCAATTCATCGGAAGGTTATCTAATAGTCATTCCGTGCAAGTATGAACCTGAAAGTATCCGGGACCGTTAGGTCGCCAAGGCATCTCCAAACCAGGGGATTGCACCATGTCAAGTTTAACTCTGAACGAGAATCATGTCAATATCACAGATCGTGGAGCATACTCGTTCTGAACAAGAATCAAGAATTAACACGTCATGAATCCCGTGAATCTGAGACCCAAGACTTGCATGCCACGAACAACTTGTGCACAAGGAGGATTTTCGAATCTCATTTCGCGAACGGTCTCGGGCACTGGGACCGATCCGGTCTAGAAGGACACCATGTTGTCCTCTTCCTTGTTTTTGGGGATGGTGCAAACCACCCATGTTATTTTATGTTACGCCCCATCCCCTTTAAAGAGGCAGTCTCTACCTATTCGATGGAATGACCTGTGATGCCCTGTTTCTTTGTGTTACACCCATTCTGTCAGAGAGATATCGTCCATCATGGCTATGTCAGTGACCCTCCATATAGATAAGTCATCCTTGCTTAATGGCAATCCACGTACGAGTTATTGCATAGCATTCAGTAAACTGAAACACCTGAACGATATTAGTATGAGACACTTGTGTATAATTGAAACACTTGAATATCTTCTGCAACACGCCTTATAATCTGTGTAACTCGTGCTCCTAAAATAGAAGCTCGCTCACTACACTTGTGTTTTGCTTATGCAATTGCCCCTGGATTTTATTATATATGCTCGTACTTGATTTAACATGGTTTTCCTTGGACAGGAAAGGACGAATGGTAAGTTGGTAAGTCTCACCGTGTTCCTTTATATCGTACGGTGCACTGCCACTTGAGACAGGCTTTTTATTATGCCATAAAACTGATCCTAAGGCAAGACTAGAAAGATGACTTAATAGATGGTGCACGAAAACTATATAACGTGTTTGGATTTGTCGAGCGGACGAGAAGCCTCATCACCAGTGCATTCATATACTGATAACCCACCAGATTGCTTGTAGGGTGCAGAAGAAACTCGTTCGGTACGGAAACCCCTTCGTGCATGGTAAGGCATGGAGTTCGCTCTGGAGCCTTGGAATATTGTGTCTGGAACTGAAGAACATATGCAAGACATAATATTGGAACATCGCTTATGTATCATTCCACAAATGTAGCTACTTGATACATTTTTACTGTTTTAAGAGAGAGAGCTTGAGCGACTTGTAATCTCGGTCTATCGCCGCTTGTAACACTTGTTCAATATCAATAAAGAGCTTGTTTCACTTTTATACTTGTATTATTCAATGCTTCCGTTATCTGTGAACTTGTTACTAATCGCCTGTTCGTTTCTTATTCCGCTGCACTCGGACTATCTGTGCGACTCTGTGGCTTAGAAATTTTATCGCCTGCTCGGATCATGGCCTTGCACGGGCGCGGCTTACGCTCATGCGGCATCACGTCCAGATGAAAAAGATTGTCCTGCGGGAGTGCTGGTATGGTGATTCGCGCCTAGCATGGACGGCCGATTATTGCGGGACATTGGGGCGTGATAATACTTGCTCCCAAATTCAACAAATTAAAATATAATCAATAATTACCTTATTTAATCCGACTCGATGTAATGCTCTATGCGGTTGCGGGGCATTACATAATATACCACTGAGAATAAGGTTTATCCTCGAACCAAACCAGTATCCATTCCTTTCTCGTATGCCGTTTGACCATTTAATAACTCTGCTCCATGCAACTCACATTCCTTGATCCAGACTCAATATTTTGCTTCGCGCTGAATGCTCGCACAAATTTTATATTTCCACATCCTCCTTACAGCTCAATTCGAATTCAACATATCGCTTAGTTTGGATCATACACATATTTAAGGCATCCCTGAAATACATGCATTTTAGCCGAGCTTAGCGATAGCAAATTTGGACAAGTTATAAGGGTATGTTCATGTTCGAGATATTCATCGCTCCACTCTTGACTGAACCGATCTTGGCGTTCATCCCATAACTCATTCGCACAAGCGATATTCTCAAATACGATGATTCCCTAATGATGATCTCTCCACCTGACTCAAATCAGTTCGTGTTTCGACTCAGTCCATTCTCTAGCAAGATCCAACACACGCTCTAAGTCCTTGCGCATTCCAAGTGCAACAACTATTCTGCAAGGCCCTATCATCCAACTATTTATGAATTCTCACTAACACCGTCCAAGCTCAACCAACCAAACTCTAGCATGACTCCAATCGTACCATGTTTCGCGTGTACCATCTTAAAATATTATCTCGTGCTTCGAACGATCATTACAACTGATACTATCCCAGCTATGTGACTTAATCAAATATCGCACTATGCTCTAGATCAGCTCGGTCCAACACCTCTGCCTTAATCTCAATACCTCTCTGGGTGAACACCTATATTGAGGTTCATGTGATCCACGAAGATTTTGTCATCACGCCATAGGGATAGTGTCACCACGGTTTTGATGCGGACACACTCGCCACAATTCTTAAGTCGCGTATAAAATAGTTCTTCGTACTGCTTCTACTTCCTCGAAGCACATGATAACACCTTCGCCCTCTGCATGAGCATGTATCCCAAACTAAGTCAAATTTTATCTTGTAGATCTAAGGCACATCTGTCACATTCGGTAGTGCAAGAATTTGATCTGAATGAGATGCGGCTTTAACTTCTCGGAGCTACTTTCACAGTGGTCAATTCCAATGAAGCACAGGGCCTCTCCGGTGTGGAGACCTCCATCCAAGAAGAGAAGACAGAAACCATCTGCGGACGCAAGGTCGAGTTATAGGAAAATAGTTGCTACCAAGGACCCTACGCATGCCGTGGGAGACGATAAAGAGAAGGAGGTAGGACCCCTTGCATTGTTGATTCTCCAACCAAATCTCATTCTTGATGCCGAGGCGGTATCCCTACGTCCTCTTAGCTATATTGCCATGTCCCTTTTTTTATGATCCTCTTCATCCTGGTTTATCTAAATTTATGCAGAGACTGGGAGCGGGGGTGAGGACACTTCCTCTACGGGCCGCTACAGTAGGGGTTTCTTACCGGGAGGAGGAGACGGCGTCATCTTCCCGCGAACTATATATTGGCGAGCCTGTCATTGAGACGGTAGAAAGGTTTGATGAGAAAGGGGATGCTTCCTTGGCCGACCTCTCGGTTGTAGATATGAGCTCCATAGGGACGACCATGTCTGCTCTGATAGAACCGCCAACTCCGATACCATACCCAAGTATATTGTTTCGCCATTTCTTAAGAGAGGAGATTTTTGGCTTCATTACTCATTGATTGCTTTGATTCGACATGCCCTTCCTCGCCGATAAACATATTTAACGTGGCAGTAGAATAGAGTATGATGGAGGAGGCTAAACCAGGACTCATCAGGGCAAGACCTGGGTCAGTCCCATCTTCCTCCATGGTTGGAGAACCTTTTGAGGGGCCTTCGACAAGCACGGGGCCTGCTTCTGATGCTGATTTCCCCAGAGTGTCGGTTGTCGAGGAAGATGTGAGGGAAGGAGATGGATCTCGCGGGGAGGCTGAGCCTTTCTCTCACTCTTCTACGGGTGGAGAACACCTGGCGGGGCCTCATGTTGCCGACCTACTTGGTGTGGCGACCACTTGGTCATCTCCTCGGGCTGACATTGGGCGACATAAAGTCTCAGCTCCTTCATTTGTTGGGGGTAGCAATCTTCCAGGGGGTCCATTCCGGATCTTACTGGTGTGAAGGCCAAGCTTGCCAGTTTGCCTGGTGTCTAGACACTACTTTTGACGGTGCAGAGTTTAGCTGCAGTGAAAGCAACTCGTTGTCTGACAACTGTGGTTCTACCGCCTGATTTGTCAAGTGTTGTCACCTCTGCTTCACAGGCTACCCAGATTATTGCATTACCTGTAATCCCTTCGGTTTCGGCTCCATTAACGTCTTCCACGGAAGTTGCGGTAACAACCACTTTCAAGGTTATCCTTCAGGGCTTCTACATATTATTAAAACAAGAAGTTCAAAATGTACTAGGACGAGGGATGCCTTTCGTTTGGTCTAAGCACGGTGCCCTGGGCCAGATACTAATTTTGAAGACCCTTCCTGGCTCTGAGCAGACGGCTGACCTGCTGCTTCAGAAGTTAACTGAAGTAGAACAACGCTTGAATGAGTTGTAGTAGGTACAACAGGTTGACGTCACTGTGACAGCGGCTACAGAGTATGAACGCCTCATGGAATCCGTAGAACAAGTGAAGGCTACCTATGGGAAGACCAAGGCGGGTCTAGAGCAAGAACTCAAGAAGTTGGAACTCCAACGTACTGAGTTGGACGTAAGCGAGGTGGCTTGCCTTGCTCGAGAAGATGGGTTTTTCCATACTATTGCTGTGATCCAACAAAAAATTGCACAACTCCAGGCCAACCTCAAGATCCTGGAGGGTGATATTCATAAGACCCGCCAAGAGCGGAAGGCTATCTGCACACAATCTCGTACCGTGGCCCAGTCTTCTGCTGCCCTTGAAGATACTCTAAAGAAACAGGAGGAGAAGCACCGGGATTATGCTCACATCAGTGATTCCGTTGTTGTAGCTCAAGAAGCCGAGCACCGGGTCAAAGCTAAGATTGATGCCAGATTTGCCCGTCTCCAAGGAAGATTAAAAGAGTTGTGCATTGATTAGTAGCATCAGTGGTTGTTTCTTTCTTTTTATTTGATTGCGGCGTTAGTAAGTTCTCAAATATAGTTTGCTTTTGGTTCCACGTTTGGAAGAAATAAAAGCCTTTTTTCTTTTGTTAGAATTATTCATATGAACTTTGGATATCGTACTAGAGGTAATATGTACGTAGCATAATACCGTAGTTTGTTAAGGGTGTCCCACTGGGGGACTTTGGTGGACCTATTACTTTTTGCGCACTTGGGTGCAAGTAATAAGTTCGGAGCAAAAAACCCTATCAGAGGTGATATGGACGTGATAGGTGTTGTGGACCCATTACTTCTTGCGCACCTGAGTGTAAGTAATAGATTCGAGACAAGCCCTGCTAGAGGTGATATGGACGTGGCAGATTTTGTGGACTTAACACCGGTGGCGTACTTATAGTTAAGTATGGGTGATAAGTTTAAATGACGATCGATGTCAGAGGTATTAAGGACTTGAGAATCGATGGCCATACAGAGAGGTTTGCTCAGAGGTAATATGGATATGGCAAACTCTACTGGGAAGGATGTGAGAAAGATAGCTCAGAGGTAACACAGACATGAGCTAATTGATAGTCATACCGAGAGGTTGGGTATGATCCTGGTACTTTATGGAAGGAAAATGAAACAAGCCAGAGGTAATACGGATATGGCCGTTTTCTTTAGATGGGAAACATGGGCAGATCATAGTGCAGAGGCAATATGGACGTGAACTGTTTGCTTTTGTTGAGGATATCCCACTCGGGGATCTCTAGTAAACATATTACTTCATGAGCACTGGAATGCAAGTAATAAGTTCAAAACGAAACCCTATCAGAGGTGATATGGACGTGATAGGTTGTATGGCCTTATTACTTCTTGCGTACCTGAGTGCAAATAATAAGTTTGAAACAAGCCCTATCAGAGGTGATATGGATATGGCAGATTTTGTGGACTTAACACCACTGGCGTACTTAGAGTTAAGTACGGGTGAAAATTTTAAATGAAAACTGATGTCAGAGGTATTATGGACATAACAATCGATGGTCATACAAAGAGTTTTGCTCAGAGGTAATATGGACATGGCAAACCCTGCTGGGGATAATCAATTAAGACAGTAATTCAGAGGTGATGTGGACGTGAGCTAAAACCCAAGGGACTGATTATGAGTGGTCTACCTGATAGTGTGGATAAACTTGAAGATGACTCCGCTAGGGAGCTTTTTGAGGATCCATTGTCTGTTGCGTATTCAGGATTCCTGAATACAGACAATGGCTTTCGTCCAACTTTTGTGGAAGAAAAGTGCATATTATGCTTACACACTTGCTGGGTGAACAACGAGAAACATACACTGTATATTTTGGTTGTCCCGCTGATAGTAAAGGGAGTACAAGTCTGGCTTAGACATGGTACTTTTTGAGGAACTTGTCTTTGATAGGCATCATGAGCAAGTCGCCATTGGATTTTGTGAACCAGTAGGTGCCGTTGAAGAACACGGACTCCGCGATGAACGGGCCCTCCCATTTAGGTTATAATTTACCGGTCGTCTTGTGGGTCATGACCAGCGGTCTTCTTACTGTCAAGATGAGGTCACCCACTTGGTAAGTCCTCTTCTTGACCTATTTGTTGAAGGCTCCTAAGAGGTGTGTTTGGTATAGCTTAATGCGTTATTGAGCCAAGAGATATTTCTCGTCGAGCGTTTCTAACTCTTGTAGCCATCAGTGATGATTATCATTAACGGTTAACTGGTTAGAGAGAGCCACTCAGGGTGAGCGAATTTGGATCTCGAGTGGGAGGACCGCTTTGCTCTCGTAGACTAAGGAAAATGATGTGCTGCCAGTAGGTGTCCGGACCGTTGTGCGATAGGCCCAGAGACATTCACCCATCTTCTTATTTCAATTGCACTTATTGATGACACAAACTTCTTGAGTAGCTTTATAAAGGTTTTATTGAATGCTTCTGCCAGACCATTTGTTGCTGGGTTGTAGGCAGCCGAGGCTACATTCTGGATTCGATTTTTGTCACAAAATTGATAAAAACATGACTTGCAAACTGTGGACCATTGTCGTGGATGATCCTCCGTGGCATGCTGAAGCAGTATATAACATGATGCTTGAAAAAGCTTATCATGTTTGAGGTCTTGACTTCAGCAAGTGGAACAACTTCTGCCCATTTGGAGAAGTAGTCGGTGATAGCCAAGATGAACCGATGTCCCTTAGAAGAATGTGGACTAATTGGCCCGATAATGTCCATTATTCATACTTCAAATGGCCAAGATGCTACCGTTGGGTGTAAAAATTCTAAAGGATGGTGGATAAAGTCTACGTGGATTTCACAGGCTTGGCACTTTCTCGCATAGTCAACAACATTCGCTACCATTATCGGCCAATAGTAACCTATTCTTCGGAGATGGTCCTGTAGCTTGGGTCCGGACTGATAGGCATCGCAAATCCTATCATGAGCCTCGCGGAGAGCCTATTTAACTTCTGTATTCGATAGGCATTATAGCAGAAGACCGTCGTAGGAACGACGATACAGCATTTTGGAAGCCGTATCATAATAGAACCGGAGGGAACGTCATCTGATGGAAGTGGCTTCCTTTGAGTTCTCTAGAAGAATTCTATAGACTGCGTAGTCGATAAATGAGAGTCTCCAGTCTTGGGAGTCAGTGTTTGTCTCTACTGATTAGCTCAGGCACAGACATAGATTATTTTTTGGGCAGACCATCTCTTGACCAACCACTGTAATCAGTTGGTGGATTTTGACCCGGACTGCCAGGGAGGCAGCGAGGCCTGCCAAGGCGACAGCCTCAATATTTTACAGCCGAGGGACGTGCTCTATGAAGAACCCCTCGAAGGTGAAGATTATTCCAAGCACGACTTGGTGGTAGGGAATTAAGTCCTCATGCCCCGGACCTGACTGATTATCAGCTTAGAATAGTCGTAGGCTTCCAAGTAGTCTACTCCTACTTGTTTAGCGAGTTGGTGCCCAATGATGAAGGTGTTGTACTCTACCATATTGTTGGAGCATGGCTCTGTAAGGGAGTAAGCGCAGTTTATGACCAGATCATGTGGGGAAATAAGTACTATCCCGACGCTAACGATAATATCGCCTTTGGACCCTGTTCTTGAAGCAGCATCGAAGAACATTCGCCAAACTGCTTCTTCACTTGTGGTCATGTTTGATTCTGCTACTTTATCTGGGATCTTCTCGTAGAGCTTTGATATTTTCAGTACAGGGTGGGCTGCCAAAAAATCTGTCAATTCTTGGCCTTTGACCGCCTTTTGTGGGACAAATACCATGACGTACGGCGACAACAATATTGCCTATGTGGCTAAGCGAAGTTGAGTTCTCAGGATTTAGTCATAAGGACCCTGAGAGGATTAACTCATGAGATCACATGGATAGTTTATCCTGTCACGTAATGCCGAGTCTTCAGAATGGTGAAGACCAGTGCGAGGCACTCAGTCTCAATGGGGTTGTATATGTGCTCTGCACCGGCCATCATTCTGCTGAGATAATAGATGGCATATTTATGACCTATAGCACTTCTCTAGGCTAGTAGAACTCCGAGGGAGTGATCCATCGTCCGCATATATAATAAGAAGGGTCTTCCTACAATGGAAACTACTAATACTGGGGGTTTCATGAGATACTCCTTGATTTCGTTGAAGGCACGCTGGCATTCTTCGTTCCAGACAAAGGAGACTCCTTTCTTTATGAGCTTAGTGAACGGCTGACAACGTCCAGAGAGGTTTGATATGAACCTCCTAATGTATACCAGTCTTCCTTGGAGGCCACGAAGTGCTTTGAGGTTCTTCGGTTGGTGCATTTCAAGGATTGCTTTAGTCTTGTCGGGGTCTACGTGGAAACCCTTCGAAGTTATAACAAAAACCCAAAAAATTGCCGTTGGAGACTCCCATGAAGGATTTGGTAGGATTCATCTTGAGCTGGTGCACATGCATGAGGTCGAACATAATCTTCAAGTTTGAAGGTGATCACCTTTGGTGCGACCCTTGACCACGATGTCATCAACGTAACACTCTATTGCCTTGCATAGATGATCACGAAAGATAATGCTCATAGCTCTCCGGTATGTTGCACCTGCATTCTTCAGACCGAAGGACATGACTGTGTAGCAGTACACTCCTATCGACATCCGAAATGACGTATACTTCTCGTCGTCTAGAAATATCTTGATCTGATTATAGCCCGAGAATCCATCTATGAAGGACATATGCTCGAAGCCATAAGTGTTGTCGATCATTATATATATGATCGGAAGGGAAAACTCGTCCTTATGGCATGTCCCATTCAGATTACGGAAGTTAATGTAGATTTGGATCTTCCTATTCTTTTTTACGATAGGCATGATATTGGCTACCCAATTCGGATGTTGTTCCTCGCGGATGAAGCCACTAGCTATCAGTTTGTTGATATCAGCTTTGATGGCGTTCATGATGTCCGACCGGAATCGCCGTTGCTGTTGCTTGACCGGCTTAGCGTTCGGCAAGATATTGAGTTTGTAGACCGCGACTTGGGGGTCCAGTCCCGACATGTCTTCATAACTCCAGGCAAAGATATTGATGTACTCCCTGACGAGATATGGTAGGGATTCCTAATCCTTATCGGACAAACTTTTACTAACGAAGATAGATTTAGGGGAGGATTCGTCACCCAAATCTATTTGTATGACTTCTTCCTCAGTGGGAGGTTTTCGTTATTCGAACCGCATCTCCCATTGTGCGTCTAGGCGTTGGGCCCACAGTTATATTTCAAAGAGTTCCGGTGGATCATCGTCATCTTCCTCAGGGTCAGCTGACACCATATTGGTAGACAATGTTTGTTTGAGCATCTTTTCGATACTGATATCGGGGTTCCAAGAGGAAGATTCTGAATAGTGAGAGTGTAACTCATCTTCTTCATCCAAGCCTTCGGGGGTCGTGGGAGGCATGACCGACCCTAAGCTATTCTTGGTCTTACGGTAGTAATCCTCGGACTTGCCTGTAGGATCCCGCAGACACAAAGGCAGTTATCGTCCTTTGTTATGGTACAAGTCTCTAGCGGCTTTCAAATCGTATCACATCTTCTAGATGAGGTGCTTGGTTTGAGAGTTGTACCAGTGAAGTAATATTTTATCGGTATCGAGTTCTGGCTCCAATTCCTCTGGGACGGAGGATTGGGGACTTTTTACTCTACTGAAGATGATGATTTTGTCTCCCCTCTTTCTTGCTGGAACTATAAAGTAGGAGTTTTGACTAGAAAGAATCTGGTTCACTGCATATGTGGTAGTTACCTGTGTATGAAGCTGCAAGCCTAGACCGTGCTCCCTGGAATATAATGTGCTAAGATATGCAATATCCGAGTTGTTAAAAAATAGCCCTTTATTCATAAAATAAGGTATCTTATCCACAGAAATTACATCATCAAGACAATGGACGTTAGCATGAGTGGCTACGTACTTCTCCCGTTCGTCCTTCTCGAGATATACCCCTAGTACGAGCGACAGCCTCGGAGGTCTCCTATGCAACTTTACCACTAGAGGTTTGAAAGTCATAGTAGATATCAGATCTTCCTTTAGTGGTCGACTCGGTCTATGAAGGTGAACGACCTGAGGTTTAGGTGCTTTCCTGTATAGTTTTACCATAAGGGGAGGGCTGTGTCGGGAGTGCTTGCTTTGAGATAGAATCTCAAGGGCTCATCCGATGTTGTCCCAGTCTCTGCCTCATCATCGATACCATTACCACCTTTATCTTGGTGGACTTGCTTGTAGAGTATCGAGTCAGAGTAATAGGTCTCGACCCCTTTGAATGGATTAATATCAGCAAATTCTGTCTTGACGACATCATGATCGTCCACGTACTTCAAGAAATGGTGCAAGGTTGATGGTACGATCATATACTGATTTATCCATGGACGTCCCAACAGGACGTTGTAGGATATGTCTACGTCTATGACGTAGTAGGTGACCTCTATTTTCAAGTCTCCGATCTGACACTTCAAGCAAATTTTTCCCAGAGGATAGCTTCTCTCTGCGTTGAAGCTACTGATGGAAGTATTGGTTGCTGCCTGGCGACGCATAAGGATGCCCAAAGTCTGAAGCAGACTCCACAGAATGATGCTGATTGATGAGCCATGGTCGATGTGCATCCTGTCCACCTTGATGGCACCGATGTACCCTGTATAATATAGAGGACGATCTTGTCAATTGTTCTTTAGCAACATGTCTTGTTGCGAGAACGTAATATTGGGTATCGTCTCCATCACATTATTGTAGTGGGAGAAGGCGGTAGGATCCTCAGCTGGCGGCTTGACCTGTGCCAGATAGGTGTCAGTATTCTGTAATGCCTAACTCAGAGCAACCCGAGTATCTTTGGTGAGTTGAAAAAGCTCGAATAATGACAACTTCTCTAGAGTATTGGCCAGTTATACCAAGATGTCAAAGTTGTAGGGCTTCTCCAGCCCTTGAGTTATATCTTTGAGCAGCGATTTGTCGAAGCGAGTTTCTTTCTGCTTGGACTTATCCGCTGCCGGAGGCTAGGATGGACCCGGATTAGATGCGGTGATTGGGAGTGCACCATCGTCAGGGATGCCGTACTCTCGTTGTTATGCCTGGACTGACCTCATTTTTCCTGCTATAGATTCTTCGGAAGGGAGAGAAATTATGTACCAGGACTTGGGTTTCTTGCCCTTAGACTTGGTGACGGAGGGTGTTGCCTGCTGCATCAAGTCTAGCGCAAGATCTGGATGAACGCATATGACCTCCCCACGCGATGTGGTGAGAGGTATCAGCCAGGCTGTTTGGTCATAAGCTGGTGGAAGATTGACAACCTCCATTGTTGTCCAGGGGATCGGGATTACTGCATCTTGGCCTTTCGTTGTCGAAAAGTTATCAAACTGGAGAGAAACCATGTTAGCTACAACTGTTTTGTCATCAAAATCCAAGGTGAGGGCCTTGGTGTCGAGCAGATGCTGGATGTACCGCTTCAGTGTGTATCAATCCTGTTTCGCATGTTGGACGTATCGATGGTAGTGGTCGTACTTCAGATTATTCACATCGACTGCCTCAATAGGGCGCTTGACGTCAGGGAGCCGAAGCTTTTTTTCCTTCATTAGCACGTCAAGTATTGCCATGACATCATCATCTTCGAAGGAATAAGTTTTCTTCGGTTTTGGAGCCTCTGCGGGCTTTTGCTCAGGCTTCTTGGTTATATTGGTGACAAGAGCTTGCTTTCCCTTGCCATCTCGTGCGTTATTGCCGCAGTTGTTGTTACTGTTGTAAGGGCGTTTTCCCCTTTCATTAACGACGGGGATCTGTATTCCCAAGAGGTGGACGTCCTTTACTATCTTCTCAGCCCCGACAACGTTTATGATAAACGTCGTCCAGTATTTAAACTGTGAGTCGTCCATCCAAAGTTTGACTGTGAGAAGGATATTTCTCTGGCAGGTGTCCATCAGCGTGGACTCAGGGTTACCGAGGGGTCATTTTAGCGCCGCTTGCTTGTACCGCTCGATGTATTTCTGTACAGACTCTTTCTCCATTTGTGTGATTTCCATTAAAGAGGACATCGTCATGTCATTTTCTCTGTCATAGAACTGAGCAAGGAAAAGACCTTTGAGGTCATCAAACGATAAAATACAATTATCTTGGAGGCTGCAGAACCAATCGAAGGCTATTCCAGACAATGTTCCAATAAAGAGCTTGGTTAAGAGGGCGTCGCTACGAGGTAGATGCCATGTTGTCGTCTCAAAGTAACTCATGAATTGATAGGGAGATTTCTTCCCATTAAACAGAGTCAAGTTAAAGGGCTTGTACTTGGATGGGTACGGTACATCTCTCCACTCAAGGGGATATGGTTGTCGGATCCTGAGCTCGCGTAATGAGTCCTGATTGTCCATTAAGTCTAGGCGGGCCAGAGTTCTCGTACCTCTCGTATTGCTTCCCGGGATTCATCGACTGCAAAAAGGGCAGATGATCCGGGCAGGGGATGATGTCCGCCAACAGATAGAGCGTTTGCATTTGAATCCCCGTTTGTCCCGGGGTCCAAGCTTGTTTGACCAGAGGTCCTTGCTGGTTGTGAGGCTATATTCGCCTTGATTTCCATCATTGTCTGGGTCAAGGCCTGTATTGAAGCACTCATGGTTTGCATCATGGCCTCGAGAGTTTTGAGACAATGTCGATCGATGGGGCCCTTGTGATCATCCCCCGCCATTTATAATGTTCTCACATGGGGAGAAATGGATGGGACGGTGAACGTTGCACTTTTCGTCTCAGACTCTTGTCGTGAATAGTCATCCGAAAAAGTTGGTAGTGACGTATCCTCTTCGGACTCGGAGGGAACACTACCCCCAGCGTAGGAAGCTACATCCTCTTGACGAGGGTGGCTACCCCCAGGGATCTTAGCATCTGTTTCTTGGGAATTATCATCTTCTCGGAACGCCGGATTATCATAGATTTCGGGGGATTACAACCCCTAGCTTGCGTAGCTACCTGGGGTCCTAAGGAAGAACTAACCTAGTGGCCGACAACTTATTCTTTAAACGGGTGCCCAGAAAAACACCTTCCTCGGGTTCCGTTGTCTGTCCTCCTTGGATCCGTCTTCTTGCCTCGTTGGCCTAGAGCGACGGACTGGAGGTGCTGGACTTCTGATCTTCCCTCATGGAGGGGGCCTTCCGAGCAGAATAACATGAGGCGAAGGGCAACTCCTCTACCTTTAGTGCTTGCACCTGTTCTTCGGGTTGTATCCGGGTGGGTGCCTTTGGTTGCAGTCGTTGGAATATTAATTGCCTGTTTATGGGTACTGCTATTTTGTTATAGCAGCAGTTGGTGATAATGCTGGCACAGTGATGCCCTGGGAGGATACTTCATATGTCGTAGTTGATTCCCTCGCTTTGCGCTTGTGATTGATCACGTTGCGCAAGTTAAGCGAGGGCTGATTCACCTTTGAACCCTTCTAATGAGCCCGGGTAGTTCGAGCACATAGGTGCGTAGGTGTTGACTTTGCTTCCTGACCTGGGGTTCGTACAAGAACTTGCCCCAGGTTGCTAACGGAAGACTCTTTAGACTGACCATATCTGATTGCCACTACGGGCTTGACGCATGGGCCAGTTTTGTATAACTTTCCACCAGGGGCACGCATTACAGTTAGCGACGCCTGCTGATGGTCGGTCGAATGAGAAATTGCTTGAGCTTGGTGTAACCTCCGTATCCTGAAATTCGTGCTTAAATATTATTTTTAGGTTAATTTGGGGCTAGTGGAATTTTTCCATAATTTTTTTGTTAATTAAAAACTAGTAATCCTAATTTTCTAGGACTTTCAAGAATTTATTTTAGGGACAAATATGTTTACAAATATCTCAAACTTTTATTTTATGTTCTAAATAATAAAATATATTTTCTAGAATTTTTTGAGAATTTTCTGATTATTTTTAGCATTTATTTTGAGTTAATTATAAAAAACTGAATTAAAAACTATTTTCTGAAAAAGAAAATCCAAAAAGAAATTATTTCTGCCCAGTCAGCAAACAGGGCGCCCACCTGTCAGCCTCCAGCTGCCAACAATGCGGGGCCCGCCTGTCAGCGACCGCGGGTGAAGCCGAGCCGAGCCGAGCCGCGTCCAAGTCCGAGTCGGACTCAGCTGAGCCGAGTCGTGTGGATCTACGACCGCTGGATCTGGGCGGGGAGCCACGGATGGCTGCCACGTGGCAAGCTCCTGAGCCGCGGCTGCTCTTTCTCTCTCCTCTCTATATATATATATATATATTAGTTTAGTTATTTTCTAGGGTTTTTCTTCAGCCGATTTTTGGAGAATTGCCATCTAGGGTTCCTTCATCTTCCAGAAGCCATTGCGCATAGCTCCGGACTCCAAACTAGGCCTAGTTTTTTGTGTTAGAATGATATTGAGGTTAAATTTATGATTATATAATTTGTTTTACGAAATTATGATTATTAAATTCTGGAAAATTCGTAGAACACAGCATGTCCGAAAATAGACGTGTTTCGATGTTTTCGTGATTCCGGGAGAACCAGGAATCAGAATCATGAACCGTTTAAAGTTTCGGAAAGATAATGTCGAGATAATTAAAATATGTTTTTCCCAGAATTTATTTCGAAGTATTTTTATATTTTTAATTTTGTAGAACTTCTAGGGTAAAATTTAACCATCGGTGCACGATACGAAACTTGTATGTGCCATAATTCCCAAACGAATTTGAATTTGGACGAGCCATAAATTCCAACGTGTTTTTGATGCTGAAATCTACAGGGAATCATGCATGAAAGTTGAGTTTGTGTCGGTTGACTTTTCGGTCAACAGATCGCCTCGATTTGCGTGCCATGAGTCTCGAGTCGATAAATTTAGGTTCTTTTGGGCAAAAATTAGGATTAACCTAAAAATAAGAATAATAAGATTAAAATAGGATTTTAGAGTAATTATTCCAGAATTAAATAAATTAAAATAAATTATCTTTTGACATGGTAAATTGTAATACATAGGCTATTTGGACTGTGACTTGGACTCTGATTTATACCAACAGCAGGACCCAGGCGAGTACATTCTCTGACAGTTTCTATTATGTTGATTATCTCTATAATTCTTGTTGTATAGCGTACATGACTCTGACACGGTTACTTACACGAGTTGGCATCATTGAGCCTGTCACGAGGAGTCGTGATTGGAATCCGTCGTGCTAGCTGGGGAAAAAGGAGAAATATTAGTAGCTTATGTGATCATACCCAAACCTTACATGCATCATAGCTCATCCACACCTCACGTCGGTGCAGCCTGACCCTTACATGCCTCATCACTGTTACATATGGTTAGTCGGACTTGTTGGGGATGAACGCTAATCAATGTAATGAGTCATATAGTCCCAAGCCGATCGCATGATATGCTAATCTTTCACACACTTGGTTAGATATCCTTGACATGCATCTCTAGTATATTGATCTAGCATCTCCACATGTTCTAGTTATTATTCTTGTACACACTTATATACCAGTTCATTGTTCTTGCGTGTACTTGGATTTCTATTTCATTGCTAGATGTATATTGATGACGATGTTCCAGTATTCCATTTATTCCAGTATTTCTTTATTCCAGTATTCCCTTATTCTAGTATTTCTTATTGCCAGTTTTTATATCTGTCTTGTATTTTTTTACACTGTGTTATAATTTTTGTCAATATATGTGGAACTGCTGTTAGAGGTATATTTTGTTCCAATCCTGACTGGATATTTTTTCCAGACTGTGACATAGAGGACTTATTTCCAGCATACCTGGAGATTGGATGTTATTTATTGCAGGTTAGACTATTTATTGTTGTTTAGACTTGTCTTGTACTTTATTTGTTTACTTCGATATCTCATCGTGCTTTAGCTTATGTGATTGAGTATATTCCATATTATATTGTGATATCTGTGTCTCCTTATAGAGTTGGATATTCATGTGAGATTGATTAGATAGTATCATGACCTAGACAGCGTTCTACCGCCGATGCTGCGGCGTAGGCTGGGCGTACCCACGTTCTCGTGCCCCTATACCGGGTACGGGTCGTGACACTTGGCAAGCTCGTTCCTAAACTTCTTCGTCTTAGCATACGCTGGTGCATAGTATGAATAGTCCAAGTTTACATCTTTGTCTTTCTCAGCATGACGCATGTAGTCAGCGTCGCATAAGATTCGGTAGAAGACGGAACTTCTACTTCTGTCTTGGCCGCATACGGCCATCTGCCTGCGGCTGTCGAGCGGTGCCACATAGTCCTCCTCATGCGGCTTTTGACGTGGCCGCATGGAACGTGTCTTAGCCTTCGAACTCCTGGCATAGTAGTATTTTTCTTTGCTAGAGCTCAAGTGCTGAGAACTTTCCTTGTCCGAAGAGGCTGTCTCATTAAGGGCGTCAACTCGCGGGGACGCATAATGTGTGTCCCCTATGGCAGGAAGAGAGACGGAGAGTGCATGCTTCGTAGTTGGGTGAGGTACAACGGCCTTTGCAACCCAAGTCCTGCGGATCTTCAGGTGCTGAGCACTTTTTTTGTCAGAAAAGGAAGTCGGATGAGAGGCGTTAGCTTATATGTAAGCATAATGTGCGTCCCCTGTGGCAGATAGAGAGATGGGGAGCGCATGCTCCATAGTTGGGTGAGGCACATCGTCCTCTGTAACCCATGTCCTGTGGGTCTTCTTAGGCTTTGCCAGTCTTGGCAAAGCGCCGCCCTCAGAGAGAATTTCCTTAAAGGCTTGCTTGTCGAAAGCGTACAACCAGTATCCTCTGGGTTGAACCCAGCTCCGACGCGTCGGACTGCGTCACAACCTTCTCATCAGAGGTGAAGGATATCCCCAGCAGAGTTGCCACCTTGTTTGCCATTGAAAGTGAGTTTGGAAAAACTTTTGTTTAACAACAAACAAAAAAGTACAAAGAAATCCTAGGCAAAAAATCTAAGTACAATATTTTTAAACTGGGTAGTGTGACGATGGAGATCGAGGACTGCATTGACTCTCTTACTCCGTTAACGGTCCGACGAGTGAATGAGGGATGCTCTCTTCTCTTCTCTCTCTCTCTCTCTCTCTCTCTCTCTCTCTCTCTTGAGCTTATGTGTACGTACATAGATCGCCTAGAGGGCTATAGTCTCTGAAGCAGAAAAAGTCAGCCAGCCTTTGGAACGTCTAAGTTGCTCCTATTTATAGCCATCATGTTGGTGAGCTATATGTTTCGCATATGCTTTTGTTTGGTGGCCGCAAGGGGGCTCCTTCAACAGGATGCGGTTGCAACTGTAGGTGCATACGATGGACAGGTTGCTATGTGTACATCCTTAACAGCATACAGTTGAGTCCGGGTCGAGCTTCCATGTGAACATTTGTCGCAATTTGCTGTTGCTGAAGATCTGGGCAGTTCTCACCTTTTGTTTGTGTGATTTGATCATCTTGATACGTGGTCCGCATTTAGTTAGAGACAATTACTTCAGTCGTAACAGAAAGATTTCGTCTTAGGGAACATTGTCACATTGGACGCATGGAGTCTGGGATGCATGGGGCCAGAGACGCATGTGAGACATGGAGTCTGGAACGCATGGGGCTAGAGAAGCATGGAACGCATGGGGCCAGAGACGCATGTGACACATGGAGTCTGGGATGCATAGGGCCAGGGACGCATGGGATGCATTGAGCCTTTGTTGTGTTGTACACATGGCATTGCACGCCTGTCAGGAGTCATTATTAGTCTGACGAAATCTTCTTGTCGCTTAGTGTGCTTACTTTTTTCGAGGCGTTCAGAAAATCCTTTTTGTCAGGATTCTGTGCCAGACATAATCTTTGTATCAGGACTTTATGTGGCCAATATTGGGGTGCATGGATGCTGCATTTTCTTGGCCGTATGGTCATTCTGCGGCCTGATTTCTTCTGAGTCGATCTTGGGCCGCATGGTTGTTAGACGCATGGATCTAGGTTTTCCATGCTTCTACATAAATATTTTTTTAACTCTCTCTCTCTCTCTCTCTCGCTCTATCTGAAAATCCCCAAAACCCCTAATTGAAACCCTATTTTCCCCTATCCGATCTTTCAAACCCTAATAAATCTCCACTTATCCTACTTTTCCCCAAATTCTCCACACAAAACTGGCGAGAACCGAGGGTTTCATCTTTGGACGCCGTGTCTATGTCCGATAACTGATCATCTAGCCGGACTCCTCTGTGTCCCTATTCGCTATCCAGTTCATAAGGCAGTACGCGCCCTTCATCTCGATCGATGAGTACCATCGCTTCTCCGTTGTCGTCGCCAACGAGAGGACGATTATCGTCGTAGATGAGGCGGTGGCTCAGGCTGAGACGATCGTCATCAAAGACAAACCACTAAAAGATCTTGATGGAATACATGATCCTATCTTCTTAGGATTGTACCACGTTCTGGTTCTACAGAACCAAAAGTTTCCACTGGACGTAATGACGTACAACTCTAAATCGTACTTGTACAAGGCAAGATCAATCATGGTCAATAAAATATCTCAAAAACAAAGTCATAATTACAGCAAAAATAAGCAAAAAATTGAATAAACACAAGATATATAAAAATGATTCTTTTTATTGATAATTTGTAGTAGAATTACAATGCTCTAGGCCAAAAGAACAGTTTGATTACAATATTGGATATTATTACAATCAATGATGCCTTAAGGCTTACAAGTCAAGAAACTATTACAAACAACTACATACATTATGTCCTTTATGTATAAAAGAAAGTCATCTTCGATCGAACAACTTCAAGTTCCCAAACGAGGTCCAACGCCTCAGCACGTCCAAGTAAAACTACGCACATGGTGAGTGGTTTTAGCCAACTCAACTAAAATAATTCGGTAATCACGTGAGAGCATATAAAATTATTAGATAGTCTTTCTAATCTTGTCTTAGGATCAGTTAACAATTCATAAGCATGCACATAAAACATATAGGTGACATAAATAAACATTTTATATATGAACAAAAATGTGTCGCTTGACATAGTGAATCTTATCCAAGGCTATCATCCTTCCATCAACCAATGTTAACATTCATAATATATAGGTATGTGTCATAAATGTGTCCCTGCATCAATGGTTAGCCTTCGTAAAATATAAGAAATTCGTTCATGCACAAATAGATAGATAGGCCAGCAAACATATTAACATTAGCACGTAGCCCAACGATATGAAGGTTACTGGTGACACACCATCTTAGACTACCTATGGTAAGAGGTAATCCTTTTTCGTGTGGGTAGCTAGCCCTATTGAAGGTCCTGAATTACTTGTGGCTAGCACTTATTATCCTTGTTCCCCTAGGCCAATTCAGTTTCGGTGCCCCGATAATCGTTCGAGGATCCCAAAACTTATGCACAAGTTGTCTATGACAATGCAAATGCATGAACAATTTAGCTATAAAAATATATGCATGGTATATAAACTAAAATAACTAAGCACATGATTCTCTTTCTATTACCACACATCCTCGAGTTATCGCTCATACCTCCATTCTTCCCAATCTAGGGGTTACCATATTTACTTACTTTCTAGTACATGAACTTCTACCTTGGCGACTCAATGGTCCTAATTTTTTTTCACAAATTCCATCTCTGAAAAAATAACATGATAATCTATGTCTATAGTAGCAATACAATGTTCCATATGATAACCTAACAACAACACTATATTTCATATGATAATATAACGATAGCACTATATTACATAAGTCTCAATGTTCTAGGATTCTCTATAGCAAGTTAATAGAAATAATATTACTCTCTTTTATCTTGGTTCTTTTTACTTAGCATTAAAAAACTCATGAAATATGAAAACAAAGACTAGTAACATATTTTGGTAAAGGAGTGAAGAAACAAAATCATCTACCATAAAAAAAGCCTTCTGCCTCGACCGGGCATATACCAAATAATTTCTCAAAGATATGACTTGATGTGATGTATAACCTTCTTAATTAGTATAACTATACAAGCGAGCCCTGCTCCATAACCATCAAATTCGATCAAATTAAGCAAGTTTGTATCACCGCTCAAGTCTCATGATTTCTCGAATAGTTGAAAGCCTACCAACATGCTCAAACGAAGAAGCCAATACAATGCGTCTGCTCGGAGAGAGGCATTACACCAATCATATTAAACTCTACATGAATCCAAGTCCAACCAAGCCCTTCGAGCCAATAAACCAGTCCAGTACACCGTACAAAGAGGGACATTATATATTGTCACTACCACATTTCTAGAATAGGGGCTTTATTGTCTTTTACCATATTTATTTTATTGTGTTAATATATTGCATGATATATATTATACATATTATATTGTGTTCATTAATGCATGGGTTAGTGGACTAGACATAAAAATCCACTAAATAAACCCCTGACCAAAATATAGGATTATGGATTAAATTAGTATTATTCGGGATTAATTATTGGGGTTATATTTTCACTACTGTGTTTTTATTCAATTGTTGTACCTTACCGTTGCTTCGATATTTGGAGTGCTACACTAGCTTTTGTCTTCCAATAAATTTTATACCCTTGTCCTAGACGTGTCAGTCTTCCATTCTGATCTTTGTATAACTCATAAATACACTCTCTTGTGCTTCATTTTAGTCGCACAATATTCGTTACAAATATTTATTTTTAAATCCAAATAAATCCAACCTTGCATCTTTGTCCGTTCCAATCGAAATTGGAGACACAACCTCGACCATTTTGTGCAACCTAAATTATGACAATATTCTATTTTGAGTCTTCTATGTCCATAACACTTGTGTTCTACCCAATTTTAATCCTATGTACTTCCAATTAATTTAAGAACACCATTTACACTAATTTTAATTAAATTGGTGTAAGGACCCAACCTAACCCAAAACTAGACCCAACACCAACCCAAAACCCCAATCACACCCTCAAGGTTCATACTAAACACCACACACCCTTTTAATCCACTATATCACACAAAATATGGTATTTTTCCTCATCCAATCCCAAACCCCATTGTTTGTACAATTTTCCAATTGTAAGGGGCTTTTATGCAAAAATACAATGAGATGTCCACCTCCCATTGGAGCCAAGCCATGAAGAACCCCCCCCCCCATTGTTGACTGGTCATATACAATTTTCCCCCCATTTGGAGCACACTCCAACTTTTCCCCCTACATCATCCAAGCCCTCCATTCAAAACAACACCATCTCCACTCTCCATTCCTTCATGTAGAAACATTTCCCCCATCCCTAGGAGGCACATAGCCGGCCCAAATCCCAAGGCCATCACCCCCTCTCTCTCTTTCTTTCTCCTATATAAACAACTCTTTCTTCTCCATTTTTCACAGCTAACTCTTTCTTCTCAAAACCGAACCCTAAAAACCACCTCACTTTTCTTTATCTTCCCCGACCTTCCCGGCCAACTCCGACAGTCCCCGAGCATCTCACCACCACAACAGACTTCCTTCTCCTTCCTCTCCAGCCTTCACCCGCCGAGCAGCCAGTCACACCGCCACCACAGTCCCTTCTTCCCCGAGCAGACCGCCACATAGCTACCATCATCCAGGATTACGATCACTATCACCAGTCGCCATCACCTTCAACTCCAACTTCCTTGACCACTCATCACCGAGCAACACCGTCACCATCACCTCCGCTCCACGACCGAGCAACCAACCAGCAACAGCCACCACTGTCACCTCATCCTCACGACCATCGTACCTCAGTCACCACACAGCCGGATCACCATCACCTCCTCATCCCCACGACCACCTCACGACCTACTTCACACCATCACCCTGATCATCATCATCATCTCTCGACCATCCCCCGCCGGTCACGACCATCGCAGCCACCCATCGCCATCACCATCAACATCGTCCTCTCCTCCGAGCAAACGACCCCGCCGGAGCAGCAAGTCACCCCGGCCAATACCACCGTCGACAACCACAGCCACACCATAGTCTCTTCCCCGACTTCTCTTTCCCGACAGCCATCGCCTCCATCAGCATCTCCACCATCATCATCGATCACCACCAGCCTCGACCACCCCCACCAGTTACTACCACGCCCCAGCCACCACCACCAGTCACCACCATCAGCATCTCCGCCACCATGACTCGTGCTACTGCTACCACCTACTGCCACTGTTGGCCGAAGCACCACCGCCGGAGATCGACCTCCACGGGCCACGGACGAGCGTCACCCCCTTCTCGATTATGAGTACCCCGAGGTTTGTACTTGCCCTCTTTTCCTTTATGTTGTGTTATTGCATGACACTGTGGATTGGTGAACCCTAATAACTAGTGTATGTGTATGCATGTATGAATAGTAATTAGGTTTAGTATTTACTTTATGGGAATTTAAGTTGTGGGTGTCACATATTTCTATATGTTTGTGTAGACCCTAAGTGTCAGTTAACTGCATTATGTGTACACTAACCTACTAGCTAGGCCATGTGTTAGTGTTATACGAGATTTGGAGATTTGGACATGTATTAGTGTTAGTTAACTGTCTTGTTGTGCACGGTATTTGAGGACACGACACTTGTATATTTTAGACGTGCACACTCGATCCTGCTAGTTGACCAGTTATCACCCCTACTTGCGTTAGTTTCTAAGTGCAGTGTAGTTATATTTATATGCGAACTAGTGTAACGACTGATGTTATTATATTATACTATATATATATAGGATCGTTGGATCGTTCGTGCGAGACTTTGGGAGCAGGATATTGGTATTGCCACCTCAGGACCACAGGCGAGTACATTCTCTGACAGTTTTCATTATGTTGGTCATTCCTATTATTCTAGTTGTACAGTATACTTGATTTTGACACTGTGGATACACGTGTTAGCATCATAGATATCAGTCGTGAGGAATCGTGCTTGGAATCCATCGTGCTAGCTGGAGATGGGGAGATATTAGAAGATGATGTGATCATACCCCACTTTACATGCATCATAGCTCACCCCACATATCACGTTGGGTGTGGCCTGACCATTTACATGCCTCATAGCTTGTTATATATGATTAGCCTGACTATTGATCGCATCATAGCTAATTAGATGGTTAGCCTGACCTCACATGTATCATAGCTAATCATATATAACAAGCCTGATCTCGTCCCAAGCCGATCACATAATAGACTGATATCTCAAACACTTAGCTAGTTATTCTATTTCTTTATTCCAGCTCACTTGTTCTAGTATTTACTTATATTTTACTCATTGCTAGTTGTACTATTACTGATTACATATGTTCTAATATTTCTTATTTCCAGTATTTCTTTATCTTGTATTTCCTTACACTGTATTATAGTTTTTGTCAATATATATGAAACTGTTGTTTAGTGCTTGTGCTTCGCTCCAATCCTGACTGGATAACATTTTTCCAGAGGATCTTGAGGACTTCTGTCCTACACACTATGGGCCAGGTATAGAGGGAGACTACATACTAGAGATCTTAGAGGAGTCCCTCTCCTTAGAGGAGATACCACCTGCAGTCATTTAGTCGGTTATATTTATGCATCTTTTATTCTAACTTGAAACTTGGACTGTATTTATGATGAGACTATTGTTGAGACTATTTATATTGGACAGCTAGATTCTAGACTTGTGTTGTATTTTGTTGTTGTGCTTGACGTATGTCAGTACTTCCTTATCTTATATCTTATTGTGCCATTTATTCTTATAGTTATTGTGATTGAGTATATTATGGATTGTTGACCAATGTATTATTCATTGTCCTCCTTATGGAGTTGAGATCATTGACAGGTTATGAGTTATGTTTAGTAGTCTTGAGATCTAGACAACGTTCTACCGCCGATGCTGCGGCGTAGGCTGGATATACCCACGGCTCATGCCCAAATTCTGGGTGCAGGTCGTGACACCTTTTTAGTGGTGGCCCATGCAGGTCGAGCTTCACAAGTAGTGCGATATCGTGGTAGTGCGATGTCTTAGTTGTACTACTACGAGCCTGTGATAGGATCTAGGATACAAGGATGAGAGCGAATACTCGATCACAACTAGGAACACTTCCAATCTATTGCTATTGCTATTGCTATTCCTTCTGAGCATTACTTTCCTTGAATATTTTGTCCTTCCTTGATGATATCGTATTCATGTGCTGTAATGGCTTCTTCTGGTTTTGATCCATCTTCAGGATGTCGCCGAAGACTAGATCGCAGGATCAGTAGTAGCCTACGAGGCAGACCCAGCAGGCTTGTTATTTCTGTAAGAATCCAGGTCACCTTCGGAAGAGATATAGGGTGAGGCTAGGACTTTATTTGTACTGTGGCGCTGCGGGACATCGAGTGAGGGATTGTCTTCTAGCTCCTTATCTTCCCGGCCAGCGCACAGCTCCAAATCAAAGAGGTCCAGTTAGGCCACCTGTGGAACCGCAGATTGCTCAGCACCCGCGGAGGGAGCCGCCCCAGCAGGGCGGGGCATTTGCGATGACGGTCGAGGAGACCGATACTGTAGGTGATGGGCTAGAAGGTTTGTCCGTTCTCACTTGTTGTTATTGAATTTGATTCTTGTTGATCGGTTGTTAAATTTAATTCTTGGTGTCGTTGCTGAGTTTGATTTCATATCGAGATAAATTTTACGAACTAAAATTACGGTATCATCTGATGACATATGTTGACGAGGATAATAAGAAAGATGAAACGTCTGTTTTAGTTATGGGGCATAGAGTTTATCGCAGCCATATTAGCTGGCGTGGCGGTACGTAGGGACCTGACTTCGTATGTATATATATCTTAGTTATGAAATTTAGAATTTCTTGCAACTATACTAGTCGGCACAGCGAGGATTCTAGACGACATGATTATAGAGTTGCATACCTAAGGTATGGAATCTATCGTTTATTGCAGCTATGCTTACTGGCGTGGCGAGGATTCTGAATGTCATGATTTCGGACAGACGTCTATGATTATCATATTGTATCTTAAATTGGTTTTTAAAGTATCATCTAAATACTTATCCACTTCTGTTATTATAGGACTTTATTCCATCATTTTTTTTGGCTAGCAGTAGAGATACTTTCAATCCTTAGTCCAGTTCCTTATAGAGCTTCATTCTATTAGGGTTCCTTGTTAGTGTGATAATTGGTGACTTACAATTAGGTTTGTGTCTTAAGTATCAGTGTTAACTGTTGGAAATATGGCCTGTGAGTCTGTAAGTATTTCTTGGTTGGACATGTAAGCAATAGGCATCAATCTAGAGATAACTCGTAGCGTAGTACCTTGTAGCAATAGTTCTATGATAGGTGTCATTATAGTTAGTATTGGTACTATAGGTAGAAGGGGGAGTAAAGAGTATTAGTGATGGTTCCAGGAGTTAGTATCAGAGTCAGCATGCCAGTTCTGGATAGTCATGAATTCATGTAGTTGGGTGATACATGTAAATAATTAAGTATCAAAGAAATTGTGTTGAAATTAATGGAGCATGATATTCAATTTGGTAGTCGATACTTGGGTGTGTCAAGAGTAAAGAAATGTATATACATAAAGGGTATTAGTGAGTGTGCCATAGTAGGAGGGTACCCATAAGTGTATAAGAGAGTGTGAGGGAATAAGAATACATTGTGCTAAGTAGTACGACTTGTGTTACAGATAAAAGTAGGGCCTTGATGTGAGTAGATATGAGTGTACCGGTATATGACTAGTGATGGATGTATCACCTGATGTTTAGGCCAGTGATGGGTTAGAAGCAATAGATGGAAGAGTGTCTAGAAATTGTGTGCATAATGCACAGTGGGTGATGAGTGTCGGTGTAATGAGATAATCTAATGATGAAGCTAGTGTTACTATACCAAGAGTGCTAGTGTTTCTATATCAAGGATTAGTTGAG
This sequence comes from Iris macrosiphon, assembly GCA_036927795.1. NCBI lineage: Eukaryota > Viridiplantae > Streptophyta > Magnoliopsida > Asparagales > Iridaceae > Iris > Iris macrosiphon. Next base: position 26,988,048 of record JAYESA010000018.1, on the reverse strand, counting down.
CAATGTGCTAGTAACAGTAAGTATCTCATGTGATAATATTAGATTGGTGTATCAGTAATATGGATAAAAAAATTATTGAAAGTAATAGTACAAGTAATCCAGGCAGTGCAAATTTTAGTACACAGTTGAGGGGTGTAGACAATTGGTGTGTTTGTGTGTACCTTAAGTGTTAGAGACTGTGAGTATATATAGGTATACTTAGATAGATATAGGTAAGAAATGTGTATCAGTATATGAGTGGATGATGTGCATGTGTAAGGATCTGTTGGCTTGAGCATGCCTAAGATGACACTGCAAACTGACTTGGGTGTCCATCTAGAGTTGCATTAGAGGGAGTAGTACTTAGTGTGGTATGTTGCACTTGGTATACACTTGAGTGATAAGAACAACTAGTATAAACAATTATAGTAGGTAAGAGAGCTAGCAGTGGGTGTGCTTGTAGTAGAAACAGTGGTACCAAAGAGATAGGAATATCAAACTTTGGATGCATCATTTGGCCTATGGTTGTGTTAGAGGTTCTTGGTATCAAATTGTGGTATCAATAGATAGGTGTGTACAATGTGGATGTATCCATGGATATTTTGTGAACTAGTTATTAGTTGATGTGGATATTAGTGTATAGGAATAGGAGTTAGTGAGTGAATGTGCCAGAGATAAGTGTATGTTAGAGGGTGAAGGTGTGTCCATGTGATGCATATTATAGTGTTTGAGTGTATCAGAGTATTGAGTGCATCACATGTATCAGGGTGTTTAGGGATAATTGAGTTGATACCATAGTTGAGAGTGTGGGTCTAGTACAGCACAAACCTGTGTAAACATTTGAGCATCAGAGCACAAGTTTGAGGTATGGGTTTTGTTATTATTGGCTTATGATTGTTTTATTTTAGATTGCGTGTTAAGACTGTTTTGTTCTAGGTTGGCGGTCTGGTGTTTCTACGGATTTCTCCGGCACGGGGCACAATTCGCTTTGGTGGAGGCGGGAAGCTTAGTCCACGATACATCGGACCTTTCGGTATTCTTACGAGGATCGGTGCAGTGGCCTATAGACTAGACTTGTCGCTTGCACTAGAGGAAGTACATGACGTGTTCCACGTGTCGCAGCTGAGATGGTACGTGGCAGATCCTAGTCACGTACTAGATCACACGGAGATCGAGGTTGGACCGACTCTCAACTATCCCAAACAACCCATAGAGATCTTGGATCGCAGAGAGAAGGTATTACGAAACCAGACTATTCCCTTGGTTCGTGTTGCATGGAGACATCACTCTCCAGGCGAGTCAACCTGGGAGAGAGAGGACGAAATGCGCGAATAGTACCCGTACCTCTTCGAGACTTGAGATATAATTCTTTGTCTGATTGTATGTTCTTGTGCTAGTTTAATTCAATTTTGATGACGAATTTTTTTTAAGGAGGGTAGACTTATCACTACCACATTTCTAAAATATGGACTTTATTATCTTTTACCATATTTATTTTATTGTGTTAATATATTGCATGATATATATTATACATATTATATTGTGTTCATTAATGCATGGGTTAGTGGACTAGACCTAGAAATCTACTAGATAAACCCCTGACCAAAATATAGGATTAAGGATTAAATTAGTATTATTCGGGATTAATTATTGGGGTTATATTTTTACTACTGTGTTTTTATTTAATTGTTGTACCTTACCGTTGCTTCGATATTTGGAGCGCTACACTAGCTTTTGTCTTCCAACAAATTTTATACCCTTATCCTAGACGTGCCAGTCTTCCATTCTGATCTTTGTGTAACTCATAAATACGCTCTCTTGTGATTTATTTTAGTCGCACAATATTTGTTACAAACGTTTATTTTTAAATCCAAATAAATCCAACCTTGGATCTTTGTCCGTTCCAATCGAAATTGGAGACACAACCTCGACCCGTTTTGTGCAACCCAAATTATGATAATATTCTTTTTGAGTCTTCTACGTCCATGACACTTGTGTCCCACCAATTTTAATCCTATGTACTTCTAATTAATTTAAGAACACCATTTACACTAATTTAAATTAAATTGGTGTAAGGACCCAACCTAACCCAAAACTAGACCCAATACTAACCCAAACCCCCACTCACACCCTCAAGGTTCATACTGAACACCACATACCCTTTTAACCCACTACATCACACCAAACATGGTATTTTTCCTAATCCAATCCCAAACCCCATTATTTGTGCAATTTTTTAATTGTTAGGGGCTTTTATGCAAAAATACAATGAGGTGTCCACCTCCCATTGGAGCCAAGCCATGAAGAACCCCCCCATTGTTGATTGGTCATACATAATTTTCCCCCTATTTTGAGTGTACTACACTCCAACTTTTCCCCTACATCATCCTAGCCCTCTATTCAAAACAACACCATCTCCACCCTCCATTCCTTCATGTAGAAACATTTCCCCCATCCCTAGGAGGCACATAGCCGGCCCAAATTCTAAGGCCATCACCCCCCCTCTCTCTCCTACATAAACAACTCTTTCTTCTCCATTTTCACAGCCAACTCTTTCTTCTCAAAATCGAACCCTAAAAACCATATCACTTTTCTTCATCTTCCCCGACCTTCCCGGCCAACTCCGGTCGTCCCCGAGCATCTTACCACCACAGCAAACTTCCTTCTCCTTCCATCATCATCAATCACCACCAGCCTCGACCACCCCCACCAGTCACTACCACGCCCCGGCCACCACCACCAGTTACCACCATCAGCATCTCTGCCACCACGACCCGTGCTACTGCTACCACCTGCTGCCACTGTTGGCCGGAGCACCACCGTCGGAGATCGACCTCCACGGGCCACGGATGAGCGTCACCCCCTTCTCGGTTACGAGCACCCCGAGGTTTGTACTTGCCCTCTTTTCCTTCATGTTGTGTTATTGCATGACACTGTGGATTGGTGAACCCTAATAATTAGTGTATGTGTATGCATGTATGAATAGTAATTAGGTTTAGTATTTACTTCATGGGAATTTAAGTTATTAGTTGTGGGTGTCACATATTTCTATATATTTGTGTAGACCCTAAGTGTCAGTTAACTGCATTATGTGTACACTAACCTATTAGCTAGGCCATGTGTTAGTGTTATACGAGATTTAGAGATTTGGACATGTATTAATGTTAGTTAACTATCTTGTTGTGCACGGTATTTGAGGACATTACACTTGTGCATTTTAGACGTGCACACTCGACCCTGCTAGTTGACCAGTTATCACCCCTACTTGCGTTAGTTTCTAAGTGCAATGTAGTTGTATTTATATGCGAACTAGTGTAAAAACTGATGTTATTATATTATACTATATATATATATATATATATATATATATATATATATATATATATATATATATATATATATATATAGGATCGTTGGATCGTTCGTGCGAGACTTTGGGAGCAGGATATTAGTATTTCCAGCTCAGGACCACATGCGAGTACATTCTCTGACAGTTTTTATTATGTTGGTCATTCCTATAATTCTAGTTGTACAATATACTTGATTTTGACACTGTGGATACACGTGTTAGCATCATAGATACCTGTCATGAGGTGTCGTGATTGAAATCCATCGTGCTAGCTGGGGATGGGGAGATATTAGAAGATGATGTGATCATACCCCACTTTACATGCATCATAGCTCACCCCACATATCACGTTGGGTGTGGCCTGACCATTTACATGCCTTATAGCCTGTTATATATGATTAGCCTGACTGTTGCTCGCATCATAGCTAACTAGATGGTTAGCCTGACCTCACATGTATCATAGCTAATCATATATAACAAGCCTGATCTCGTCCCAAGTCGATCACATAATAGACTGATATCTCAAACACTTAGCTAGTTATTCTATTTCTTTATTCCAGCTCACTTGTTCTAGTATTCACTTATATTCTATTCATTGCTAGTTGTACTATTACTGATTACATATGTTCCAATATTCCTTATTTCCAGTATTTCTTTATCTTGTATTTTCTTACACTGTATTATAGTTTTTGTTAATATATATGAAACTGCTGTTTAGTGCTTGTGCTTCGCTCAAATCCTGACTGGATAACATTTTTCAGAGGACCTTGAGGACTTCTGTCCTACACACTATGGGCCAGGTATAGAGGGAGACTACATACCAGAGATCCTCTCCTTAGAGGAGATACCACCTGCAGTCATTTAGTCAGTTATATCTATGCATCTTTTATTCTAACTTGAGACTTGGACTGCATTTATGATGAGACTATTGTTGAGACTATTTATATTGGACAACTAGACTCTAGACTTGTGTTGTATTTTGTTGTTGTGCTTGACGTATGTCAGTACTTTCTTATCTTATATCTTATCGTTCCATTTATTCTTATAGTTATTGTGATTGAGTATATTATGGATTGTTGACCAATGTATTATTCATTGTCCTTCTTATGGAGTTGAGATCATTGACAGGTTATGAGTTATGTTTAATAGTCTTGAGACCTAGACAGTGTTCTACCGCCGATGCTGCGACGTAGGCTGGACGTACCCACGGCTCATGCCCAAATTTCGGGTGCGAGTCGTGACATATAATACACTACTCAAAAAAGTTTCATCATTGAAACTTAAAATAATGTACTCCTCCTCTGAATAAATAATTAATGAAGAAAATTACTTATTCAATCTATGATTCAAACTACCATGTCAATTTTACTACTGAACATGCTGATCGGGGTCCAAATCAATCACGAATAGCCTTCCATTCTGATCATAATGAGTTGAGCAAATCCTTTAGCACACAATAATGCATTTGCAGCAACTCCCTCCACTTATGCCTATTCATACTATTCTAAATCCATAGTTGTACCACAATACTCAAACATATGAACTAAATAAACTTCAGAAAGCCTCTTCCTTCTATCCAACTATATGCCTTCTATAACTTTCTATCCATTCTCAATACAATCTTACTCATGCCTTAGCTAAATCTATCGAGCAACTTATACCACCAAATTCGATCCAACTATTTTTAAACTTTACCAACATTCTCTACCTCCATCAATAGCTCACCTCACATAGAACCAAACTTCTAAGACTCGCCATACAAGATATCAATAGCAAACCTAGCTGCAAACATAAGCATTGGAAAAATGAATGCAGAATCGGACAAATCTACCCAAGCACTATACTATTATATTATGTATTAAAGGAACACGACCAATACTAACTAGATCCAATTTCCATAAAGCCATCCATATTACAATTTATGCATCGATATTAATCAATCTCAAATTCTTATAAGCATTATAAGAAACTTATTCCCAACTACCACAATTCCTCCGCATGAATTCAAGTCCAACCAAGCTCTTCGAGCCAACAAACCAGTCCAATGTATCACACGGAGTGAGGCATTACATATCGTCTTAGATGTGAGGCTTAAATATGTTGTTTTCATATTTTGTCTCTCTGATTACATTGTTGATTCAATATGTTATGATTTGTAGTGGTGTCGGATCCATGATTCAAGGCCCTATTTGGACAAGCCTTTGTCTAGCATGATTAATTCTCTTTTCGGACGATTGACCTGAATGCATGTAACTGTTTCTTAAATGCTAAACATATCCTTTAACCATTACTACTTTTATGCATTAGTATATTGTTGGTCTATTTTCTGTATAGAAATACTTGAAAGAAGATATTGTTACATGGTAGGGTGGTCTCTAATGCAGTTCCTGGTAATATAGATTTTATCTAGTGTTCCCTTGGGTTTGTGAAGATGATGGATTCAATTCTAATTAGCTGATGATCTGCAAGTGTGACTTGCTTAGTTGTGTTCCCTGCTGATCCGGAAAGAGGAGGTTCCTCTAGATTGGTTTTGGGGATGTTCTCACTTTAAGGCACATCACATTTCAGGTTTTTCTTTATGGTGGCTATTCAAAGAAAGTTCTAGCTGATAAAAATGAGTTAGAGAAAGGCATAGTTCATTATAACTTTGTGGTCACTTGATCCTCGGACATAGGAATGGAACAAGGTATGTGGCTAAACAAAACTTCCCTTCTTTTTTATTTAATCAAGAGTTGTATTCCTCCTATCTTGTGGTTGAGCTTTCTGATGACTTCATGTTTATGTGTTGGTTTTGTTGGTTGCGTTGAGGGGCATGGGTTGACATAGGGTTAGTATTATTCAATTTTGGACCAAAAATTAAATCAAATCGAACTGAATAAGAGATTATGTTTGGTTTAAAAAAATTTGATTCAGTTTCGGCTTTGAAAATACTAAAATTCCTTATTCGTTTCGATTTTGGATTTTGTTTGGTACAAAATTGAAAATCGAATAAGACTTGTACAATTATATAAATATCCTCAATTATATACATCTTGTGATTAAAAATGTATATATTTTAAAAATAATAATTTTATGCATGTGTTTTAAAGCTCAACTTTGATAATTTAACAACTAGTCTCACTTTTGGTGCAGTTTTGAAATACAACAAATATGTGTATAAAAATTACAATTTTACTACAACTTTGGGTCTGGCCCAATGAATAATAGAAATAGTCCAACCGAACAAACCGAACCAATTATTCGTTCGATTTTGATTTTTGGCTAATTTTGGTTCGGTTTCGATTTTGGAAATTTAGATTTTTGATTTATTCAGTTTTGACTATTTCGATTTGGTTGAAACCGAATAAACGAGCACTCACCCATAGGTGAGAGGGTATTACAATATGGTGTAAATGTCCATAAACTGGCTATAATCTTTAACTTGTGTCAAACAACTAAGTTTGTCAACTAATTCTAGTTCCCATTATATTGAATTCGAAGCAAGGATTCAACTGCTTTTGGTTTGTTTCTTCTGAAGTTAATTTGATAAATTATGGTTCTTTTTGTTCATGAGGCATCTCCTGCTTGGCCGCCCAGGAGATAGGAAATGCATCCTATATGTAAACCCCTAGCACAATAGCACTTTAAGGATGCGTAAGACCTTATTAGGCATCTATACTATGAGTAACAAATAACATTGTTTGCTTTGTCTTGTAATTGAGTTTTAAGTTATTTTTATAAATTTAAACATAACCATAGCCTTTGGAATAAAATTAGCTTTTCATAATAATAAAGACATAGAGGGGAAACTTAGGTAACATATGTCTATTCTGGACCTGTTATTAAATGTTTCTTGAACTTGCATTGACTAATTTGTATAGACATTATAGATCCTTAGTAGATGGTTTGATTTAGGGAAACATCAAGTTGGGGTGCTACTATATCAGTGAATATGTAATGGATTTTCTAGTCTTTGTTGCTTCAAGCATAGGTATGTGGGACCTTTTACATGTTAGGAGTTAACATACACTTCTAAGAAAATTTGGGATTATGAAAGGAAAACACTTGCTGGAAGCATACTGTGAACTTAGGAAAATATATTGAAAATACAGGATAAATTTACCAAAAATGTGTGTAACTCAATGGAACCATCTCGAATCATAGTTGAAACTTATGGGGATGTTATGGAAACTTATGGGGTTGTCAATTTCCATTTACCATTTTCCAAGTAACAAATAAGGAGGGTCAAAAGATTTTCGATCACAGAAGCAACTTAGAGTTAAAAAAAATAATTGGGGTCCAAGGAAGCAAAATTTTGTTTTGATACTATTATGTCACGATACGGTTTTATAGAACCGAAGGTTGCCACTGAGTGTGATGCCTCACAAGTCTAAATTTTATTTGTACACGACAAGGACAATCACAGTGGATAGAATATCTCAGAAACAAAGTTATTACAACAAAAAATAAGCAGCAAAGTTAATATACACAACATATATGAAAAATAATTTTCTTTATTGATAGTTGGCAGCTTAATTACAATGGCTCTTAATCTAAAACAATAACTCGATTACAAACACTGGATCTTATTACAATGAATGATGCCAAAAGACTTATAACTTATGAAACTAATACAATCGATAATTTTCTATATATTATGTCCCTTATAAACAAAAGAAAACATCTTCCAACCAACATCTTCAAGTTACCAAACGTGCTCCAATGCCTCAGTACATCTAAGTGACTCCCGTACATGTGGAGGAGGAGGTCATCACATTGGGGAATGCACTGGTGAACGGTCTTTATCCGAATCACCTAAACTAATATGGTAATCATGTTTGAATATATAAAATTATTAAATGGTCTTTCTACTCTTGTCTTAGGATCAATTAACAATTTATAACAGATATATATAAAGTATAAATGTGTCACTTGACACAATGAATCTTACCAAAGACTACTATCATTTCCTACAAACAATGTTGTCATTCGTAATATATAAATATGTCACAAGTGTATCCCTGCATCAATTGTTAGTCTTCATAAAATATAAATGTGTAGTGAGTCAATTCCTGTATACAACTTGTTAAACCTGCAAGCATATGACATTAGCATGTAGCATAACTATATGACAGTTACTAGTACCACCAGTCATCTTGGACCATTTTCTGGTAATACGACAAATTCTTACAATGTAGGTAGCGAGCTTCATTTAAGGTCCTAAATTACCTGTATTGCGATGTGCCCTTCCAATCAGGATAGCTAACCCCACTGAGCGTGAAGCATATCCCACATAATTTCTTTCTAGGCCGAATTGGTTTCGGTGCCCCGTCAACTGTTCGAGAAAAACCAAACCTTGTATACAGGTTGTCAATGACCATTTAAATACACAAGAAATTTATATATAAAAATATATGCATGGTACAAAAACTAAAATAAAGCAGTGTAAAATTCTACTCGCATAATTGTTCATTCTCCCAATATCTAAATATCCATTCGATGTTCCAATTAGCGACCCATTGGTCCCAAACATTATGTGGTACCGTACTACATCCAATACAATTCTGTGGGTATTGCACCCCATCCAAACAACTTTGTAGTACCATACCACATCCAACACAGTTTCGTAGTATCGTAGCCCATCCGAACAATTACATGGTACCGCAGCACATCCAACAAAGTTTCGCGGGTACCGAACACTATCCAGACAGTTATGTGGTACCGTACCACATTCATACCGCTTTAGAATCTAGAGATTTCTACCTTGGCGACTCAATGGTCCCAAACCTTTCTCCATACTTTTATCTTCGTACAACATCAGTACAATATTCTACATATCTACAACAAGAACACAATATTTCACATTATAACATAACAATACAATATCCTAAGTATCTATAACAGTAGTACCATAATCCACATTTGTATACAGTATGATTACTCTCTTTTATCTTGGTTCCTTTTATTTAGCATTGACATTCTTATGTAATATAGAAACAAAGACTAATAACAACTCAATTTTATTAAGTACAACGGTAAAGGAGATAATGATCAAAACTACTCACCATTGACGAATCGACTTCGTCCTTACCGAGCAGATACCGAAGATTTTGGGTCTGTATTACCATTCTTTATTTGCATCTTCCTTCTTTTGTCTCAGCATATCTTTCATCAGCAGAAGAAAGATCTATTTTCACTCTAGTGAAGGGAAGCGCTCAAAAGCGATTCCTCAAAGATATAACTTAATATGATGTTCGATCTTCTTAATTGATATAGCCATACAAGTGAGCCATGATCCATAAACCTTCCAATTCTTCTAAATTAAGAAAGTATGTATCATCGCTCAAATTTCTTGATTTATCGCACAACTCAAAACTAGTCCGCCGATTCAAACCAAGAAGTCAACACAATGCCTCCACACGGAACGAGGAATTACACTAATCATATAGATCTTTGTATGATTTCTCCGCATGAATCCAATTCCTCTGCATGAATCCAAGCCAAACCAGGTCCTTCAAACCAATAAACCTGCCCAATGCACCACACAGAGCGGGACATTACACATAGTACATCCTTATTTTATTCTAAATACACCCATGTTGTGTCCCTATAGACTTTGGGCCCTAGATCGTCGTCAAGTCTGTCCTAGACCAGGGTCGCCGTCTTGAGTTCTTGGAAGCTTGGTTGTCGACCATCCTTTAGTTTGAAAGAAAAATATTTTGACATCCTTGACTACTTTTCTTTTCTTAACGACAAGCTACCATACCTTTCAACCGTTTGGCTACTCGACCCGAATTAGAATATCGACTAACATATTTTCTTTTTCTCATTGTTCCATCGATCGTAAAGCCAATCATACATTTTTTTAATCCCAAGTAACCTAAAAGAAAGAATAAATGTAATCAGTAGGCTATGATCGTTGTTAGGTGTTTTCAAATTTGTGAAAATTGAAGATAACATATAGAGGAAGACCAAATAACATTATCTCCTCTATTATTTAGTTTTAATAAGTCATCCATGATATATGTTTTTTTATTACATATGTTGCATTTGGTCCATTGTAATGTAGTTGTAATTGTAATAAAATTGATTTTGTAATGTAAATGAATTACAATTATATTATCATCCGGGCAGATGCAGAAATTTAAAAGAGAGATGTCAACCTAAAATATAAAAAACTCTAAAATTTTGTTAAATAAACTTCGCTACATAAAAATTTTGTTACAAATAAAAATTATGAAGGAAAAAGCAAAACCTAATGTAAATATGTATTTGTTTCTAATGTAAATATGTATATAGAAATTAAAAATAATAAATTTTGTAGAAAGCAAAACATAAAATTGATGAAGAAAATATAAAAAGAACATAAATATTTATCTGGAAAACAAAAATTCAGTGGAGTAAATGTCCCACTCGCCCCCATGTAAGAACATAAATATTATCATGTTCGGTTGGAACATTTAATCAAATCATGTAGTGTAATATCGATTGCATTCAAATATTTAATTTAAGTAATTGAGTTTGTAATGTAATAAATTTCTAAAGATTTTAAAAAACTTAAAAAAAAACTATATTAGCATATCTATATCTATATCTATTTAGCATATCTATATCTATATCTATACTACTATATAATAAGAAAAGTTGGGTTCACCGTGAACTTTTTTCTTCCAAATATATTCTTACCTAACTTTACTAATTAAAAGTTTTTATTAAATTTAATAAGAACAGCTAGGTAATTACGTATATATATTTTTTAAATGTACTTTGCTCTTATAGAGCCTTTTACTCTACCCAACTACAGAAAAAAAAAAAAATGTGGAACTCACGTGTATATATACTAATTTTTGTAAAATATAATTTAGGCGAAATTATAACTTGATACCCTCAACAATTCAAAATTTTCAACTTGATACCCTCAATTTTGATAGGTGCTAACTTGATACCCCAAACTATATAATAATTTTTATGTTAATACCCAAAATTTTAAATAAGACAAAACTACCCCTCCCTCCTCTTTCTCCGGCAACCCCCATCTCTCTCCGGCGTCGACGACCAGAGGGCAGCGGGAGCACAACAGCAGAATGAGCGGGCACGCATGCGGACGGACGGAGCAGCAGCGCGAGCTGACACGAGGCGCAGGCGGGTCGAGCAGCAGCGCGCGATGGCGGCGGCGGGCGGGTGGCGCGAGCGGGCGCGTGGTGTGAGCAGCAGCAACAACATCGACGGGGGGTCGTCGGGGCAGCGGGGGCAGGGCGGCGCGGGCGGGGGGGGGGGGGGATCGTCTGGGCGGGGGAGGGGGGTGTCGCCGGGACCGAGGGAGGGGGAGTGGTTGGTCGTCGGGATGAGAGGATAGGGTCGCCAGGGTGGGGGGAACGGTGTAGGAGGAGGGACAATTTGGTCTATTTTTTTCATGGTATCAAGTTAGCATCTATCAAAGTTGAGGGTATCAAATTGAACATTTTAAATATTTGAGAATATCAAGTTGTAATTTAGCCTATAATTTGCGCGCGCGACAGCTGGCAGACGACGCGAGTGGGCGCGCGGTGCGAGCAGCAGCAACAACAGTGGCGGGGGATCGTCGGGGTGGGAGGGAGGGGTCGTCGGGGCGGCGGGGGCTGGACGGTGCGGGCAGAGGGGAGGGGATCGTAGAGGCGGGGAGAAGGGGGTGTCGCCGAGACCGCGGGAGGGGGGTTGGTTGGTCGCCGGGATGGGAGGGAGGGGTCACCGGGGTGGGGGGAGGGGTGTAAGAGGAGGGACAATTTGGTTCATTTTTTCTTCTTCAGAATATCAAGTTAGCATCTATCAAAGTTAAAAATATCAAATTGAACATTTTAAATAGTTAAGAAAATTAAGTTGTAATTTAGCCTATAAATTAATAAGTACGCGAGTCCTGCAACTCAAAATTGAAATGAACAGATAAATAATCCAAATTTTAAACAAGGTCAGTCTCGACACTGCATCAGCAGGGAGGAATGGAGGGACACTCCCTAGCCTAGACTAGCCTAACCTAGCCTAACCTAGCCTCCCCGCCCTATGTCCTCTTCGGAACATAAAATAAGATCCACCGCGCCTCGATTTCTGTTTCAAAAAATTTCAAAATTCCCCTACTCCTCTCCAAAACCCTAACCCGTGAATCCAACAAAAAAATTTAAAATTTAGGGTTGTTTTTGTTTGATCAAGTTCATCTCGATCCAGATCCCGACCATGGTCGGCGCCTCCGTCGCCCTACGCCACCGGTCCGTCCCGCCGTCCCCCGCGGATCCACCGTCCCCGGCCGTCCCGGCTACCCCCGAGCCGAACCCCGTCGATGTCGCCTCGAGATACGACGTGGAGAGGGCGCTGAACGAAAAAATGAAGGGGAAGAGCAAGAGCGACTACAAAGTCAGCTCCTTGATCGATGATCACTGCTCGACGCTCGATTTTTCTTCTTTTCGAAAAGTTGCCATTTTTGGAAAATTTAGGGTTTTTTTTTTTGTAGGGGAGGAGCGAGCAGATGACGGAGTACATAAAAAAGCTGAGGACTTGCATCAGGTGGCTGCTGGAGAGGGAGGACGGGAACTTGGTGGAGATCGAGGAGTCGAGGAGCTTGCTGGAGTCTGAAGAGAAGAGGCACGCTGACACCGGTAAATTTCGATAAATTTGCTGTCCCGAAATGGAAAAAAAAGTAGGGAGGATTTAGTATGGTACTGGTTAATTTACAGATGACTGTCCCCAATTTCCAAATTTTACTTGCTATTACTGGAGAGAAATAGTTTTGCACAATAAAAGTATAATCCTACAAAATGTACTATAGAGAATGTTGACTAGAGGTGTAATGCTCCGTAATTTAGCATATGGTAGTATTTTGTACTTGTATTTATAGTGTGAATTTCATGACATGGATCTTTGTATTTATAGTGTGAATTAAATTTTGAATAATCCTGGTATAGTACTGGTTGAATTACAGAAACTTCCTCCAAGCTCCAATTTTGTTCACTATTAAAGGACATAAACAGATTTGCACTATCAACCTACAGAAAAGATACTGGAGTGAGTGTTTCCGACCCAGAGTTGGAGTTAAATTGCTCTTAGAAACAACCATGTGGTAGTAGTGGCAACTTGGTTGAAAGTTGGAGGTAGAGGGCTTGGCAACATGGTAAGGCTTGGCACTTGCACCCTAGAGGATGCGAGTTGGAGTCGCAGAAACAACCTCCTTATAATTGGGGGCTAATTTGCACTTAACTGACATAAAGTCACTTTTTATTTGAATAATTTTTCTGCACTTATCAGGGGCAGAGCTATGAATTTACTCTAGTGGGTAGGGCTAGTTGAGCCGAGTTTTGCAGGTTCAAGCTCGGACCCTTTAGGGTTGGTCCTTAACAACTAGCTGAGCTCGAGCCAAAGCTTGTAAGAAGATGTTCAAGCTAGGTTCATTTTGCTCGTGAGCCGAGGACGAGCTGTTCATGAGCAACTCGCAAGTTGGTCGAGCAAAAGTCCTGGGCTACATGGGTCATCGCCATTTAAAGTTTAAACTCCATGCATGATAAGTACCAAAATTTGGTTCCCATCTGATGTGGGATTAACCATTGTGCTATGCCTTATATTTCTTCGCAATTTCACATCTAAATCTAGAAATTTTGATCATTGTATACAGCTTGACTTGTGTCGGCTTGAGTCATAGTCGAGCCAAAAAGTCAAGCTGAGTGGAGTACTTGTCGAGCTTCATGAGTCGAGCTTGTTCAGCTCATAAACCGAGCTTTCTATGTTCAATTTAGAATTGTTAAGGCATTCGAGCTAATTTTCATGTTCAAGCTCGACTCATTAGTGGAACCGAGTTGAACTTGCGTGCCTGCACTGTTCATTTGTAGCCGTACTAGTGGGAGTGAACATAATTTAATTATGCAAAATATATACATTTAAAATATTGAACTTACCTAACAAAAAGTAAAGCTAACGAAGTTTTTCTAAATGCATCACTTATTATTGTTGTTATCTTCTGCTCGTAAGAAATTTGGTTTCAAGTTTAGACTCAAGGTCAATATTTTATTTACTTGAAAATGCATATTCCTAAAAATTGTAGTTAAACTTTAAGAATATAATCTTAATCTCAGTCTTATCCTCATCCAAGTCTTCTCCCATTAGCTCCTCATCAAAGTCTTCTCCCATTAGAATGAGGTTGGCTACGTATTACGTCCAGTCCCAAAATACGCGGGACCAAGCCACGTGGCAATGACCAACTACGCATTCAAGTGGACTCTAGTCCGACTCGAATACGTATAAACTGTCTAGATGATATCATAATCCATAAATCCATTATAACATCCATAATTCTAACTAAACTACTATGAAACTAAATGAGAAATAACCGCGGTAGAATATATCAACTAGCGATACCTGAATTCCCGAAGAGAAACTCTCCCAGCAATCCTATGTCAGATCTCAGCAATTACCTAAAAGAAAACCAGGTTTTCAAAGGGACGTAGAAAGGTACATAATAAACATGTCATATGAAGTACAGTAAATAACATATGAGGGAAGTAAACAGGTGATCCAAGTAATGAGTAAGTGATCAAGTAACACTACTACTAAACAAACTATGTAGTCTATGTGAAATGCACTTGATGGCATTGTTCGACGAATAGAGCTCTCTCTAAGGGGTACATGTGCAGTGGTCTGGGTCACAAGTTGCAGCAACATCAACACAAATAAAAGCTACAGTTAGCCTCTTTGTAGTGACTGTCCTCCCCATCCAATGCTACTGTCTGTGTCGCATTCACGGCATGTTCAATCTGACTCTTACAAGTAATAAATCCAGATAACAATGTACATAGATAAATTCATCAACAAGTAACATCAAATATCATATACGAGTCACCTATATGTCATGCATTGTGAATTCGTGTATCAAACCTAAATGTCTTAGAAAGTATAATTATGTAATATACTGAATAGGGAGCATATGAAACATGTAACCGTATATCCATAATGAATTACTGATAAATAATACAAGCCAGTGTAGTCAAAGGCGCGCCTTGCTCCTAGGCGCATGGGTAGCGCCTCAGGGCACTCCAGGCAAGGCGCAATTCTTAAGGCGCACCTAAGGCGCGCCTAAGTGCGCCTTTTTCGAGCGCCTTGGAATAGCTAAGGCGCGCCTTAAAAATCTTGTGAAAAAAATAACATGTTTAGACTGTTTTTTTAACTGTTGTACTATTTTTAGACTGTTTTTTGAACTGATGTACTTTTTTTTTACTGTTTTCTCTCTCACTCAATTCAAAGTGATTGCAACCTAGACATGGGGGAATTTGAAGCACACATGCTTATCAATGTAGAAATCCGATGTGAATATATATATATATATATATATATATATATATATATATATATATATATATATATATATATATATATATATAATTTTTGTGCCTCGCGTCGCTCGGGCGCGTGCCTTAAGTGCGCCTTGGGCGATTTGGACCCTTTGCGCCTCGAGTGCGCCTTGCGCCTGACTACCTTGATACAAGCATATGTAAATGCTGTAAATCAAACATGCAAGGTATACTTGCTTGAGGTTCTCCAATGCTGTGTTGAGACTGCGGTACTAGGGTACGATCAAGTCTAAGTTTGCTAATGGTACTATGGCTCACATGAATTCTACCACCCAAGCAAACAACCAAGAATCATCACACAATAAATACATCTATCCATAAAGGTAAAGTCCTTAATAGAGTTTCGTATAAGAAAATAATTTCTTATATATATATATATATATATATATATATATATATATATATATATATTAAGAAAATTAATTTTGTTATTGTAACTATAGTTATACAACACCAAAGCAATAGAATATAGATTTTTCAAACTCATATAATATGTACATTTTAAAGTAGATAACATATATTTGTGAGAACGTGTTTTGAACTCATATTTTTAATTATAGGAAAAATATTTACATAACCTTCATTATTTAAAAAGATTGCTCTATATGGAAATATTTACCATTCTTCATACGCAAACATATATGTACATATCCGTGTGTATAGAACAGAGCTGGTCTCTCGCAAACAAACGACCTTCATTAAAGGGAGAGTGATAGCGGACAATACTCTTTTGGCACATGAGATGGTCCGTAGCTTCAACAAAGTTGGTGGGAAGAAAGCATGCATTACGTTGGATCTGCGAAAGGCCTATGATACAGTCAACATGGATTTGTTTGTCATATTATGAGTGCTATGGGATTTGATCAAAGGTGGGTGGAGATGGTTCGAGAGTGCATCACGACATCGACATTCTCTATATTGATCAGAGGCTAACCACATGGTTTATTCATAGCAATCGAGGTCTTCGGCAGGGGGACTCCTTGTCCTCGTATCTGTTTACTCTTGTGATGGAATATTTCACATGCCTTATGGATGTGACGGTTCATCAGCATCGTATCATTCCAATCCACTTGAAGGTGAGGCCACACATCTCACATTTGATATATGCAGTATGACTTATTGGTGTTTATGAATCCGTCATTCGCTGGATTGCATGCAATGGAGGTCTTACAGACGTTTGTAGGGAATACCGGGCTTCAGCTCAACAGGGACAAAAGTACGGTATACTTTAACCTTCACTGCCCGGACAAAGAAGAGAGGGCCAATGTATTGGGAGTGGAGATGAGGGAGTTGCTTGTGAAATACTCGGGGATCCCCCTCTCGGTCAACTATGCCAAAGATACATAATGCTAGAGTTTAGTGGACTATGCCAGACGACGGATGGAGGGCTGTCATGCTCAAAACCTGTCATTTGGAGGACGCATTGAGTTAGTGCGATCGGTGATTACAACTATTGCGATGTACTGGATGCAGGTGATTATGATTCCCTCTGCTACCATCAGAAAAATAGAGAGGATATGTGCAAACTTTGTCTGGTACGGAGGAATTCATACTATTAGCTTGGAAGACGTGTGTAGGCCAAGGCATGAAGGAGGTGTCGGGCTTCAATCCCTGAGAGTTCTGCGGGTCATCGCAGGGATGAAGCTGACCTGAAAATTCATTTCTCCAAAGTCTCTTTGGTTCGAATGGATGGAGTGCAGGTACTTGAAGGGGCAAACTTCTGGGTGCACCGTGGTAATAGTAATTATTCAGTGACTTTTAAAAAACAATGTTAGTTCACATACATGCAGTAAAAAGGGAGGTGCTTAGATCCTTTAAAGATGGGTCGAATACGAATTTGTGGTTTGACCCATGGGTTCAACACCAAAGTCCCAAGCATCCCTTTCAGTCGCTCGCTCTATGCTGTTGTATGCCCACATCTATCGAAGGAAAAGGAGTGCGGTCGGTTGGTATGTGGTCTGGTAACCAGACAACAGGGAGTCAGCAGTCTCATCGTAGACGACGTTTGGCATCCTAAGCGCCATGCTTGGGCAAGGCAGTTTGGAGACCTGGTCAGATCTTTACACATAGATGAGAGCTCCCAGGCGGATATATGGGTATGGAAAGACGCCCCGAGTGGGAAGTTTCAACATAGTAGAGTCTACAAGGCTGTACGCGGCTAACAAGTACCCATGGCAGACTCGGAGTTCATATGGGTGAAGGGGCCGGCCAGGAAGATGCAGTTATGCATGTATAGGGTGCGGTTGGGTCGCCTACTAAATTTGGATCAGTTTGCGAGGTTCGGTGTGCGTGTTGAATGCCAAGGATGTATCTTATGTCGGACTGCCAATGAGTCCTTATTGCATTTGTTTTTCAACTGTCCGATCAACAGCCCAAATATTGCTTGAGCAGGACAGAAAGCTAAACCTGGCGTTTGACGGCGACTGGGATATTGATGGGGTGATCACCGAGTTGAAGCGAGCGAGAAGTAGAGGTGCACAGTGGTTTAAGGAAGCAATGATTCGTCTGTCTGCAGCAGTCTGGAACATATGGAAGGAACGGAATCGACGTGTTTTTGAGGGTCATGAGACCGCTATCATAGGAGTTATACTTAACATAGAGCATGTTGTGGGCGTGTTGATGGCTAAAAAAATGTCACCATCTAATTAGATGGATTGTACGATTTTGCTGAATTAACACACAATTACCTTTTTCTAATATATATATATATATATATATATATATATATATATATATATATATAACATTTATGGGAAAATATACATAACCTATAATGACCTTTTTAAGATATAACCTTTAAAATATATAACAATATATAACTATCATAGAGGTATCTTTGCAAACTAAGAAGGATAGGAGGGTTTATTGGTGAAACTAATTTATTTTATATAATACTTATATATAATACCAATACATAGATTTAGATATTAATAATTATATAATAGACAAGTTTCTTAGTACGTAGGCTGGATTGACTTGTTCGCTCAATTGGGTTTTTAGGTATTCAACCTATATTAGGGTGGTGCTCTAACTTCTCTATTTCCATAGCTCTTAGGTTAAAGGTTTACCATAATTACATAATAAAAAATTATAACTTATTGTTGAATTGATTTTAAAGGGAAGAAAAACATTTATCCATTTAAATCAATTCCTACGTTAACTTATTTACTACCTACAATGTTATTCATGAATTATTTGAATAACTAAGATTATAAGTTTTAATACCTGTTTAACTATTGTTGTCTTTACTTAGTATTTGGGATTAGATGCAAATATAGGAAAAGGGAAGGGTTTTTATATAAATAAGCAACTAATGATTTCATTCTCTTGAAAGTACACAGAAATGGAGTGGAGTGTTTTGTTTGTTTTTTTTTCTTCAAAAAAACTCACCTCTCTTACTTACTCTATATCCTACGTGAACAGTGGATGGGCACTTTATATATATACCTTTCCTTCATGCATATGTTAAAAAAAAGAGCGAGCGAGCTACAGGCATAGCAAAAAAAATTATATACTCTATACACCTATTGCTCATACTACTATTTATTCCTTCCTAATAAATAACAGTGCAACAAAGTTAGAATGGAGAAGTCGACAGCAACATCAACATAAATAAAAGCTACAATTAGCCCCTCTGTCTAGTGATTGTCCTCTCCATCCAATGCTACTGTCCGTGTCACATCCATGACACGTTCAGTCTGACTCTAACAAGTGATAAGTCTGACACTGAATTGGGACTCTTAACTACTACTTATGAACTAGTAAATCATAGTAAGCTTTTCAATGAACACATAGTATGCAGTACTTGGGAGTAGCTGTAAATAGTTTCACCATTTCCATTACCTCTTTTGCAAGTGGAACTCAAAATGGAGGAGATTGTCTCCTTTTACTCTTCTGCAAGTGGAGCTCAAAGTGAGGAAGAAGATTGCCTCCTTGTGCTCTTAGATTGAGTCATGGAGGGAACAAATAGCCTCTGAGATCAGTAGAGAACTGGGTTGGTTCTTTGACAATCATCTCTCATAAGGGACTGCTAAGTGGTCATTATGGAGCATCATTTCTCTTTCAGTGAATTCTTAAAATTTCCAATAGAAAGGGTATTAGTTGCTTTTCCCCAAATTCTTAGTGAAAACCTAATTTCTTCTCGGTTTGATCTAGTTTCACTGTTCTTTCTTTGAAACTGAACTCAAATCCCTAAATTAGCTTAAACGGGGACCCTTCCAAATTCTTCATTAGCAGAGTCTTATGTGTAGAAGCATGGAAAACTCAGATCCATGCGTCCAACAAACATGCGTCTCAAGTTCGACTCAGAAGAAATTAAGCCAAAGAGAAAGCCGCATATCAGAATTCATGCGGCATGAACAATCACAAAGTAAGGGCCGAATGAGATCCCCTGACATGGCATTTAATGCCTGTCAGAAGTTTTGATACACCACTCATCACCCAGAGCGCTTCGAGAATCGTGAGAGAAGCGGCGACTCATAAAAAGATGAAAAGTCACATCGGTACATTATTGACTTCGTCAGACGTGCCATGCCACTTGTTTCCTTATATGCGGCTACGGCCCTATGCGGCATCGTCATCATGTGGCCAAAGTGTCCATTCGACCAAGGCCAGACGAGAGTTTGCATGCGGCCACAATGCCATGCGGCCAAAGTGTCCATAAGACCAAGGCCAAAGGAGAGCACATATGTGGCCAAGACGCTATGCGACCAGGATGTTATGCGGCTTTCAGCTTGTAAGATCCGTCCGTTGCAACCGAAAAGATCTTCAAACAGTTAGTGCTGATTACGTGTCCAGCTGACTGAATCACGCATACAAGGGAATTGAAAACAACCCCGAGATCTTATTAAACAACATATCCCAACTGAAGCCGCGTGGCAGCCTGTCCATAGTATGTTACTAGAGTTGCAACCACATTCTGTTGAAGGAGCCCCCCGGGCTGCCAAACAGAAGGATATGCGACACCTATAGCCCATCAGCATGATGGCTATAAATAGGAGTAACTTGGACGTTCCAAAGGGCTAATTTTTTTGCTTCAGAGACCATACCCCCCTAGGCGAGCTACGTACGTGCACACAAGCTCAAGAGAGAAAAGAGAAGAGAGCATCCTCATTCCCTCGTCGGACCGTCAACGGAGTAAAGGAGTCGCTGTAGTACTCGATCTCTATCGTCACATTCCCCAGATCAAAAATGCTGTACTTGAATTTTCTGTCTAGGATTTTTTTGTACTTTTTTTGTTATTAAACAAAAGTTTCTTAAACTCACTTTAATGGCGAACAAGGTGTCGACTCTGCTGGGGACATCCTTCTTCTCTGACGAGAAGGTCGTGACGCAGTCCGACGCGTCGAAGCTGGGTTTGACCCAGAGGATGCTGGTTGTATGTTTCGACCAGCAAGCCTTTGAGGAAATGCTCTCTGAGGGCGGCGCTTCCCGAGGCTGGCAAAGCCTAAGAAGACTCGCAGGACTTGGGTTGCAAAGGCCGCTGTGCCTCACCCAATTGCGGAGCATGCGCTCCCCGTCTCTCTTTCTCTGCTGCAGGAAACGCACATCATGCGTTCACACGAGCTGACCCCACTCATGTGACAGCCTCTTCTGACAAGGAGTGCTCAACACTTGAGCTCTGGCATAGGAAAGCACTACGATGCCAGGAGTTCGAGTGCTAAGACACGTTTCATGCGACCACGTCAAAGGCCACATGAGGAGGACTATGCAACACCAGTCGGCAGCTGCAGGTAGATGGCCGCATGCGGCCAAGACAACAACAGAAGTTCCGTCTTTAACCGAATCTCACACAGCGCTGACTCCATGCGCCATGCTTAGAAAGGAGAAGATGTAAACTTGGACTCTTCATACTACGTACCGACGCGTGCTAGGACGAAAAAGTCTAGGGCAATGCGAGCTCGCCAAGCTCAAGCAATTGCTCATTCGACCGACCGTCAGCAGGCACCACTAACTGTAATGCGTGTCCCTGACGGAAAGATGTACAAAACCGACCCATGCGTCCAGCCCGTAGTGGTAATTGGACATGGTCAGTCTAAAGAATCTTCCATTAGCAACCTGGAAAAGTTCTTGTACGAACCCCAGGTCAGGAAGCAAAGTCAACACCTACGCACCCATGTGCTCGGTCTACCAGGACTCATAAGAAGGGTGCAAAGGTGAATCAGTTCTCGCTTGACTTGCGCAACGTGATCAACCACAAGCGCAAAGCGAGAGAATCAACTACGACATATGAAGTGTCCTCCCCAGGACATCACTGTGCCGACATTATCATCAACTGCAGCTGTAACAAAGTAGCAGTACCCACAAACATGTAGTCGGTATTCCAACGGCTGCAACCAAAGGCACCCACCCGGCTGCAACCCGGAAACAGGTGCAAGCACCAGAGGAAGAGGAGCTTCCCTTCGCCTCATGTTATTCTGCTCAGAATGCCCCCTCCATGAGAAGGGGTCGGAAGTCCAGCACCTCCTGTCCGTCGCTCTCCGGCACGAATACTTGATTCCCTACCACAAAATCGCGCTCGGAATAATCTCCACCTTCGAGGGTTTCTTCATAGAGCACGTCCCTCGACTGCACAAAATCGAGGCTGATGCCCTGGCCGGCCTCGCTGCCTCCCTGGCAGTTCCGGTCAAAATCCATCAGCTGATCACAGTGGTCGGTCAAGAGCTGATCTGTCCGAAAAACCTGTATGTGCCTAAGCTACACAACGGAAGTAGACACCTGCATCCTGTAGCGCCCTGTTCCCCCGGTGCGGGGAGCGCGGCTAAGAAACACAAGTCGGTATCGTTCGATCGGGATAGATTGAATTAAGAAGTCGTCCTCGTTATGGATTTGTTTCTTTGGAATCGATTCCCATATTCAGTGGACTGCGCCCCAAGGATCGGCTTAGCGGCAGAGTCAAGAGGGACCTCTCCGCTGCTATCTTTTATTGCCTCGGTTTTCGATGTCGCTTGTTGCTTTCGTGCTTTGAGTTGGTTTTGGGATTTGCTTGTTTTCCTTGAACGGTTTCGATGGTTTTCATTATTTTCGTTCATTGACTTGCACTTCTATTCCGAGATTAGAAAGAGAGGAAGAAGTATTAATCGAGCTGTTCGTGTGCAGGTGAACGAGCAGTAGGCGGCTTGCGAGCAGAGTCGTGAAGCGCCTCTTTCCTTCTTCTTTCCAACTTCTAAGTGAGTGGCTACCAACCCGATTAGCTAGCCCTGCTTCCAAGCTTCACAGCTAAAACACTTGCATTCTCTTCGCCCCGATCAAACGATACCTAGTAATAATAAAAGAAACCAAGATAAAAGAGAATAGACTTGATTATTACTGCTTGTCAATCAAACTCGTGAACGGTTACTTACTTGCATGCTTGTTCGTTCGGAATGTTCATCATATGCATAAATTGTAGTTAGAATATATCTTCTTCTATAATTGTGCTATTTATGAATTATATCGTGTATGCGCATAACTGTTCCTAGAGGCTATGCAAAATGAATCATGCATTACTCGTGTTGCCTCAACTGCGTGAAGTGATAATTTAACTAAACATCGTGTGTTCGATCACGGACAACTTGTGCACAAGGATATAAGTTCTGCGGACGGTCGCTGGGGCACTGGCACCGATCCGATCCGGGCAGACTTCGTGTTTATAGTCAATCGTGTGCGGACGGGATAACTTGCAACGCATCGTGTTTTCTGAGCTCCTCGTGTTTTCCCGTTGCATGCTATCCTTGTCCTTGACTAGTCCATTATGGCATCAAGCCAGTGATCCTCGTGTGTATATGCTTGCAACGCCTCGTGTGTTTATCGTGTGAATATGGCTTGCAAAGCATCGTGTGTTCAACGTGTATATTTAAACCTGTTGCATACTAACTTGTGTCTTCGTGGCAGGGAAGGCATGGTAAGTATTGTACAGGTAATTCAGACGGGCAGGTAAAATTCACCGAACGGTGGCACGTTCATTTCAGTAAATTCAATATGCTGCTTACTTGTAAATGAACTAAGGCAAGATAGAAACCCACAAATATGCATGCTTCATTAAAACAACGTGTTGATTGGTATAGTCAGGCTAGCTCGCCTTCACCAGCATGTTTCGATATGCTGACCCTCGTTGAAACAGGTTCTTCGCACCAAGGCGAACCGAGCGAGGAGCCGAAGTCGTCTACCCGATCCAGTCCAACTGTTGGCGCACCTTCACCGCGCCCCTTGAAGCATTTTGAAGCCAGAAGCTGCAACTCTTCATACACAAATGCAGCTCCGTGGCAAAGCTATCCTCCAGCCTGGAGGTCTATATCTTTTGAAGTTTAGTAAAGGGATGTAATGTACATGACTGCTATCTCATTTTGAGTCATCTCTTTTGTAAGCCGTTCGGCATATTAGCTGACTCGTTCAAGAGTTTGTAATAGATGTTCATTATCAATAAAGAGATCTTTTCCATGTTTCAAATCTGTGTTTTAATTTATCTGCGTACTCTGAATATGTGCTTGCTATGCAAATCATTAAAGCCTTGTGCGGGCGCAACTCCAGGCCCGCACGGCGGTCACGATTCGGGGGACGCCTCAAACGATTCTACGGAATCGGATCGTGACATAGTGGTATCAGAGCACAGATTCAAAGTTCCTTAGACTTCGTGCTGGAAAAGTTCCTTTAACGATCAAATTCCTGTGCGAACTCTTGAACTCGCTAGGCCAAAATGAGATACGTTCATGCAATAAGTCCATAATACATTATGATTCTAATGTAATTTACCTTCTTTTGAAGGAATGGATCCAGCGCAATCTGCAGCGCAAGCACCGAACGAAACACAAGAAAGCAGTTCGGGTACTTCGGGAAGCTCTCGGAGCCAGCGAGGCATATCTCAAGTCGACCCGCTTGAGCGGGTAATGCAAATGTTAGAATCGCAACGACAAAGAGATGATGCTCGCCAAGCCAAGTTCGAGAGCAATCTAGAGACCCGATTCTCAGTCCAACAAAAGCAGGTAGATGTCCTGCAACAGATCGTTCAGACTTTGGCTGCCAACCATTCCGCCGCAACAGCAACGACGCCGGTGGAACAGCCCGTGCTTGAAGTGGAGACGCCTCAAATCCCAAGGCCGAGGGACGTGACTGCCTTCAACTTGGGCCATTTCAAAAAAGTCTGCAACACCCCATTCAACGGGACTGAGGACCCAGTGATAGCTCTAGATTGGCTAGCCGAGCTTGAAGATCACTTCGCTCTGCTAGAGGTCCCCGAAGATAAGCGCGTCGCCTGCGCGCAACTACAGCTCCGCCTCAACGCACACGATTGGTGGAACGTGCATCGACGATCTCTCCAATTTGATCACGGAGAGGAGGCGATCTCGTGGACGACCTTTCAGAGGAGGCGATCTCGTGGACGACCTTTCGTGCCGCGTTCGAAGAGGAGTTTATTCCCCCTCCAGTGCAACGTCAAATGGAAAATGATTTCGTGCAACTGAGGCAGGGCAGTATGACTGTGAAGCGGTACTCCGCCGAATTCAACCGACTCTCCAAATTCGCTAGGGGCTATTTACCTGATGCAGCGAGTCGAGCCAGAAGGTTTGAAGGTGGACTACGCCCTGCCATCCATTCGCACGTGGTCAATAATCAGTATAGGACAATGCGTGAAGTCATGAATCACGCCCTATCACTAGAACCACAGTATCCTCACGTTTCCACCGGCGCTGTGCATACCTACAATCACAAACGCCAAGGCAACGATGGAGGAAACACTGCTGCAAAGCGCCGAAACAACGGTGGTCAGCACAGGGCAAATCCCAACCAAGTATGTCGATACTGCAACAAACGTGGGCACTCCTTTAATCAATGTCGTAAGAGACTTGGGTTATGTCTTGCTTGTGGCAATCTAGGCCATGCCATAAATTCCTGCCCGAACCTTCCTGTTCATCGCCCGCAACGTAATAACCCCTAACGGTAAGCATTATTCCTAAGTTTCGGGACGAAACTTTCAATTGGTTGGGTAGGATGTAGCGCCCCGTTCCCCCGGTGCGGGGAGCGCGGCTAAGAAACACAAGTCGGTATCGTTCGATCGGGATAGATTGAATTAAGAACTCGTCCTCGTTATGGATTTGTTTCTTCGGAATCGATTCCCATATTCAGTGGACTGCGCCCCAAGGATCGGCTTAGCGGCAGAGTCAAGAGGGGCCTCTCCGCTGCTATCTTTTATTGCCTCGGTTTTCGATGTCGCTTGTTGCTTTCGTGCTTTGAGTTGGTTTTGGGATTTGCTTGTTTTCCTTGAACGGTTTCGATGGTTTTCATTATTTTCGTTCATTGACTTGCACTTCTATTCCGAGATTAGAAAGAGAGGAAGAAGTATTAATCGAGCTGTTCGTGTGCAGGTGAACGAGCAGTAGGCGGCTTGCGAGCAGAGTCGTGAAGCGCCTCTTTCCTTCTTCTTTCCAACTTCTAAGTGAGTGGCTACCAACCCGATTAGCTAGCCCTGCTTCCAAGCTTCACAGCTAAAACACTTGCATTCTCTTCGCCCCGATCAAACGATACCTAGTAATAATAAAAGAAACCAAGATAAAAGAGAATAGACTTGATTATTACTGCTTGTCAATCAAACTCGTGAACGGTTACTTACTTGCATGCTTGTTCGTTCGGAATGTTCATCATATGCATAAATTGTAGTTAGAATATATCTTCTTCTATAATTGTGCTATTTATGAATTATATCGTGTATGCGCATAACTGTTCCTAGAGGCTATGCAAAATGAATCATGCATTACTCGTGTTGCCTCAACTGCGTGAAGTGATAATTTAACTAAACATCGTGTGTTCGATCACGGACAACTTGTGCACAAGGATATAAGTTCTGCGGACGGTCGCTGGGGCACTGGCACCGATCCGATCCGGGCAGACTTCGTGTTTATAGTCAATCGTGTGCGGACGGGATAACTTGCAACGCATCGTGTTTTCTGAGCTCCTCGTGTTTTTCCGTTGCATGCTATCCTTGTCCTTGACTAGTCCATTATGGCATCAAGCCAGTGATCCTCGTGTGTATATGCTTGCAACGCCTCGTGTGTTTATCGTGTGAATATGGCTTGCAAAGCATCGTGTGTTCAACGTGTATATTTAAACCTGTTGCATACTAACTTGTGTCTTCGTGGCAGGGAAGGCATGGTAAGTATTGTACAGGTAATTCAGACGGGCAGGTAAAATCTACCGAACGGTGGCACGTTCATTTCAGTAAATTCAATATGCTGCTTACTTGTAAATGAACTAAGGCAAGATAGAAACCCACAAATATGCATGCTTCATTAAAACAACGTGTTGATTGGTATAGTCAGGCTAGCTCGCCTTCACCAGCATGTTTCGATATGCTGACCCTCGTTGAAACAGGTTCTTCGCACCAAGGCGAACCGAGCGAGGAGCCGAAGTCGTCTACCCGATCCAGTCCAACTGTTGGCGCACCTTCACCGCGCCCCTTGAAGCATTTTGAAGCCAGAAGCTGCAACTCTTCATACATAAATGCAGCTCCGTGGCAAAGCTATCCTCCAGCCTGGAGGTCTATATCTTTTGAAGTTTAGTAAAGGGATGTAATGTACATGACTGCTATCTCATTTTGAGTCATCTCTTTTGTAAGCCGTTCGGCATATTAGCTGACTCGTTCAAGAGTTTGTAATAGATGTTCATTATCAATAAAGAGATCTTTTCCATGTTTCAAATCTGTGTTTTAATTTATCTGCGTACTCTGAATATGTGCTTGCTATGCAAATCATTAAAGCCTTGTGCGGGCGCAACTCCAGGCCCGCACGGCGGTCACGATTCGGGGGACGCCTCAAACGATTCTACGGAATCGGGTCGTGACACATCCAAGATTGGAGGCTCCCATTCATCGACTATGCAGTCTGTGAAATTCTTTTCGAGAATCCAAAGGAAGTTACTTCCATCAGAAGGCGTTCCCTCCGGTTCTATTACGATACGGCTACCAAAATGCTGTATCGTCGTTCCTACGGCAGTCTTCTGCTACGATGTCTATCAAATGCAGAATTGAAGCAGGCTCTCCGCGAGCCTCAAGACGGGGTTTGCGGTGCCCATCTCCGGAGAATGTATTACTATTGGCCGACAATGGTAGCGGAGGCTGTTGACTATGCGAGGAAGTGCCGAGTGTGCCAAATCCATGCAAACTTTATTCACCAGCCCTCATAATTCCTACACTCAACGGTAGCATCTTAGTTGTTTGAAGCGTGGAGAATGGACATTATCGCGCCAATTAGTCCGCATTATTCTAAGGGACATCGGTTCATCTTGGCTATCACCGACTACTTCTCCAAATGGACGAAAGCTGTTCCATTCGCTGAAGTCAAGACCTCAAACGTGATTAGCTTTGTCAAGCATCACGTCATATACCCCTTCGGCTTGCCACGGAGGATCATCCACGACACTGGTTCACAGTTTGCAAGTCATGCTTTTTATCGGTTTTGTGACAAAAATCGAATCCAGAATGTAGTCTCGACTGTCTACAACCCAGCAACAAATGGTCTGGCAGAAGCATTCAATAAGACCATCATAAATCTACTCAAGAAGTTCGTGTCATCCAATAAGCGAGACTGAAATGCGAAGCTAGGTGAGTGTCTTTAGGCCTACCGCACAACGGTCCGAACACCTACTGGTAGTACGCCATTCTCCTTGGTTTGCGGAATCGAAGTTGTCCTCCCACTCGAGATCCAAATTCCGTCATTTCGAGTGGCTCTGTCCAACTGATTGACCGTTGACAACAATCACCGCCGACAGATACAAGAGTTAGAAGTGCTCGACGAGAAACGTCTCTTAGCTCAACATCGCATTGAGCTGTACCAAGCGCGCCTCTCAGGAGCCTTCATCAAACGGGTCAAGAAGATGACTTACCAAGTGAGTGACCTCGTTTTGACAGTAAGAAGACCGATGGTTATGACCCACAAGACGGTCGGTAAATTCCAACATAAATGGGAGGGTCCGTTCATTGTGGAGTCCGTGTTCTCCAACGGCGCCTACCGGCTCGCAAAACCCAACGACGACTTGCTCATGATGCCTATCAACGGCAAGTTCCTCAAAAAGTTTTATGTCTAAGCTAGACTTGTACTCTCTTTACTATCAGCTGGACAACCAAAATATACAGTGTACGTTCCCCGTTCATCTCCAATAAGTGTGTAAGCACAATATCCATTTCTCTTCCGCAAAAGTTTGATGAAAGCCATTGTCTGTATTCAGGAATCCTAAATACGCAACAGACAGTACATCCTCAAAAGCTTCCCAGCGGAGCCATCTTCAAGTCTATCCATACTTGCGGGTAGACCACTCATAATCAGTTCCCTTGGGCATTAGTTCACGTCCATATCACCTCTGAACTATTGTCCTGACAGTTCTCTCCAGCTGGATTTGCCATGTCCATATACCTCCGAGCAAACCTCTCTATATGACTATCGATTGTCACGTCTATAATACCTCTGGTACCGGTCGTCATCTTAAACTTATCACCCGTACTTAACTCTAAGTATGCCAACGGTGTTAAGGCCACAAAATCTATCACGTCCATATCACATCTGATAGGGTTTTTGCGTTTGCGCGCGCGTGAACCACCCCCAAATTAAGGAAAGGATGCCTCTTGGGGCATCTGAGAATGATTTGAGCCGTATGAAGGGAAACTCCCACGTGCAGTTTGTTTTTTTTGGGAGGAAGGAGCCCTCCGGCCGAAGACTAGTGATAGGTGGTCCCGCGGAGCTTTCGGAGAAGGGTAGCCTAGTGTGTAAGCACATCAATGAACCGCGGCGAACAAGACTTGCTCGAACGGCTACTCAACAGAAAATGATCCAGGAAAGAGAAAAGGGCTTTGCCTTTTTTATCTGAAAGAAAAAAGATACAGTTAGAATTTTATATTTCGAAAAAATAACGAAAAATAGAATCTATTCTGAAGTTTAAATCTAAAGAATGATTCTCAACAAACTATCAATAGTTATGTAGTTTCTGACCAACCAAAAGAAGCCGGAATTTTCTATATACAAAGAAAATTTTAGTAATCGGTAATCGTTCTTGAATCAAGGGGTTTACTTTTGTCTATTTTGATTTGCGGTTCAAATCCGGGTGTCGCCTGATCAACAAAAAAAAGATTGGGAATTTCTTATTCTTATATTGCTGATCTAATTAGACGAATTCTTGCCCTGCGAAAGCAGAGGCAAATGACTAAGCAGACGTATCAATACTTTCTTTTTAGAATCAGAACTTACTATTGGCTAAGTAGCGAATGCTGTAATCATATATTCCATATATCATATTCATGGAATATGATTTACTTTCAAGATGCCTTGATGGTGAAATCGTAGACACGCGAGACTCAAAATCTCGTGCTAAAGAGCGTGGAGGTTCTAGTCATTTTCAAGGCATAATATTGAGAATGCTCATTGAATGAGCAATTCAATAACATATTTCGGATCTAATCAATATTGATATACCGACTTATTGTAATTGGAATAGGTTCGACAGCGGATCACGAAATCGTGGCGATCTTCTCTATCTAATGAATGAGGAGTCCGTTTGAAAATCGTCCGCTCTGCTCCCACCCTCCGAGTATATGATTCAACTGAAAAGTTCAGGAATGGATATATATAGAATAGATAAATTCCACCCGCCCAAGTAAGGCACTGTTGTAAATAATGAAGAAACTAATAAATTTAGGTAAGAGGCAAGGTAAAATAAACCATATTTGATACCCGAATATTCTGTTTGATAACCTGCTACTAATTCCTCTTCCGCTTCTGGTAAATCAAACGACAATCTTTCACATTCTGCTACTGAAGAAATAATAAAAACTGTAAATCCTATAGGCTGACAAGATTCCACCCCCCAAAACCATATACTTGATTTACCTGGATATCAGCTCTTTCCCAAGGATATCTGGAGCTTCATTACTTGATTTACCTGCACCGAGAGTGCTTCTGATGACCGTGGTTATAGGGAGTTTCAAAAATGAACATTCACTGCCACTTAAGAAAAAGCTTTCATCAATGAATAATCAATGTTCCATTTGTGCGCTTTCAGCAAGTAGGGGACGCGAATCTATAGTGAAGATTTTCAATCAGATACCCATATTATATTGCTTTATGGAATTATGGAGATGGAGTAATAGGGATAAGCAGAATTCTCAAACTAAGAAAGCAACTGCTTTCGCACCAGGAGAAGAAGATCCGGAGGAACGACGCGTCTTTGGAAGATATCTCGAGAAAATGTTGCGTTCAAAGCTCCCTCCGGTCGCCTTGATACTCGCCCCTTTCTCATCAACATCTCGACTTTGCTCGTTGTGTGAGGTCAGGAGTAGTTTCAGACTGGCTCGGTCATCGATAGGCCGGCCTTCTCCTTATTCATTGGATAGGGCGCGGGAGAGTCTTCTTTGATTTTCTTCTACCTTCCGTCCGATCCTCACCTTCCTCCGGCTTATCATCGACAGTTTGTTCAGGGTTCCAAACTCAATGGTGGCAACTAAACATGAGGGTTGCGCTTGTTGCGGGACTTAACCCAACACCTTACGGCACGAGCTGACGACAGCCATGCACCACCTCTCGACGATGAAGCTTATCCCCTATCGTCTCATTGGCCGACCTTGGCCCCTGTTATTTTGATAAGATGTCCAGTCAACTACTGCGCCAGGCCTGACTTTCATTTATATCGAGAGTGGTCAATTAAGTAGAAAATGTTGGACCCTCATAGGTAAGGATAAGGTAATGGAATTGATAGAGAACTGCAATCGCTTCGATCCACCCTCTTGGTGAAAAACAGTAATACGCCCGAAGGAATTCCTCCCCGCGGACTTCTTCCCCGTACTCAAAGTGAAATCTTATGGGCTCTTTCTTCGAGAATAGGATGTTTCGACATCAAGAGGAACCCGGATTTGAGCTACTGGAAACACTTAGCCGCTCTCTTTCTCCCGGAGCGGGAGAAACCGGTCTCCCTTTTTCTAGTTGTAGCAACTCAAGTCCGTAAGCGGGTTCAATTGAAAATCCTAGGTTTTCTCGAATAAATAAAAATAGAATAATAAGGTCAATGCCCTTTCTTTTTCTCTTTTTTCTGCTTCTTCTGCTGATAGTACTTTTGAAAGAGAACAACTATAGTTTACTCTATAAGGGGAATACTTATTGGGGGGGTACTCTCTGACCTGACAGATGAGCTCTCTTATTGCCTCCCCTTCAAGAGGAGGTGATCGAGGTTAAGCCGCGTGGCGAAAATAATGGACTATTCGCGTCGCGGGGGGTGGGCCTTTCGTACTATAGTATGGTTTCAGTGCACTTCAATCTAGTGGATTGGTTCAATAATATGGGTTTGAAATGATCCATGTTACGGAACCAAGACACAGCTGGGTATAGGACCTCCAACGCCTATAAATAGCAGGTAAAGGAAGATGGGGCCGAGGCAAGAAAGATGGATATCACTTCCAGACTTGAGAGAATGCATCTTTCCATTCAAAATGTTGAAAACGAGAAACTCCAACGGGAGCAAACCCTGCATGCCTTCTGGGAGCATATGCCCCCCATCGATCCCGTTATCATACGGGATCACATGCTTTTTCTCCAGAACGAAATACGCTCTCTCGAAAACAGGAAGAGGGCGCTCCTCGAAGAACAGCAAGAACTCATTGTTCGGGCTGTCACCCGCGGTCACCTGGGAGACTAGAAGAGTCCGTCGACTCTTTCTAGAAGATTTCAATAAGTAGTCCGTCGACGCAAAGTAGTGTATTTTAATGCGTGGTTTTCTTTGTCTTTGTTTGGTGGAGATCTACTCCTATGCTAAGTGTCTTTGTTTGGTTTGATTTGTTTTGTTTGCTTCGAACTTATTACTTGCACTCCAGTGCGTAATAAGTAATATGTTTACCAAAGATCCTACAGTGGGATGTCCTCAACAAAAGCAAACAGTTCACGTCTATATTATCTTTGAATTATGAGCTGTCCATGTTTCCCATCCAAAGAAAACAACCATGTCCATATTACCTCTGGCTCGTTTTCTTTTCCTTCCACATCATGATCGTACCTAACCGTTATCCCCAGTAGAGTTTGCCATGTCCTTCTTACCTTTGGACAAACCTCCCTAGTTGACTATCGATTATCACGTCCATATTATCTCTGATATCTGTCGTCATCTAAACTTATCACCCGTACTTAACTCTAAGTACGCCAGCGAAGTTAAGTCCACAAAACTTGCCACGTCCATATCACCTCTGGTAGGACTTGTCTTGAATCTATTACTTGCATTCAAGTGCACAAGAAGTAATGGGTCCACAAAACCTATCACGTCCATATCACCTCTGATAGGGTTTTCGCTTCGAACTTATTACTTGCACTCAGGTGCGCAGAAGGTAATAAGGTCCACCAAAAAGTCCCCCAGTGGGACGTCCTTAACAAACTACGGTGTTGTGCTATGACCATATTACCTCTAGCACAATACCCAAAGTCCACAACATGCAATATGACAAATACAAAGAAGAAATTCTGGAAAAGGAGACTTTATTGATTAATATTCAAGATCATGAGTACATATGAAGTAAATCCATTTTTAAAGGTTTTTCATTAGTATTCAAGGTCATGAATACATATGATCGAAACCCATTTTTAAGGGTTTTCATGAAGTCTCGTTGACACGAACCTTTTTCATTAGAGGCGCCCCTCTGTGCTGTTTTTGCTACTACCACAAGTAAAGCCAGCAGCAGGCAGCATCATATTCTGGATCATCCCTCCACAGTGCAAATGTCACGACCCGCACCCGATGTAGGGGCACGAGTACGTGGGTACGTCCAACCTACGCCGCAACATCAGCTGTAGAATGCTGTCTAGGTCATCAACACTATCTAACATCTCACACAATATATATATATATATATATAATATTATATTGTACCTGCCATGCCATCTCAACTCCAAATGGAGGAACAATATGATAATCAATACTCAATCACAATAAAACTAGAGGAAGATGTAGCTCGATATGGAATAGAAGAAGGAAATGAATCACAGTCACAAATACAACTCATATCCAAGTCTATAGACTAGCACAATAGTCTCAATATAATACATGACAAAATGTCTAAACTAAGACAACCAATCCAAGAGTCTAAACATCTGCAACTAGCTGATCATCTCTCGGTACCGGCTCCTCCTGAGCCACCGTCTCTAACTCTATGCTCACTACGTCCTGAGGTCCATAGTGTGTAGGATATCAGTCATCTAAATCATCTGAAAAATATATACAGTCAGGATTGGAGCGAAGCACACCTCTAACAACAGTTCCAAATAAATGATAAAGACTATCTAACAGTAAATAGAGAGAAGATACAAGATAAATAGAGCATGGACAAGAAATATACAAAATATGGAAATGCTGTAAATAGTACAAGAGAGATGGGCATCATACAAGAGTCAGGAAATATAACTAACCAAGTGAGTGAGTACTAGCTTCGACATGTGATTGGCTTGGGAACTTGTACATGAATCATGGCCTGGCTAATCATACGTGAAGTGTATGATTAACACTAACAAGGTACTTGTACATGAATACTTGTACATGGTGGGTATGATCACATATCTAACTAACACTCCCTAACTCCCGACTGGTATAGCGGATCCAACCATGACATGTTATGATACATGATTCACAGAGCATGGGGCCAACCTTCTCAGGAATCGGTATCTATACATGTACATGAATCACATGGCATGTACATGAATCACAAGACATGCACATGATCTAACAAGAAATAATATCTCATGACGGGATCCAGGAAATACCAATTCGTGTAACCACGTGTCAAGAAGTCAAGGATATCTACACTAGATACAAGAGACATAAAAGATATCATAAACAGAAAACTGTCAGAGAATGTACTCGCCTCTGGTCCGGAGCAAATAATGTAACTCGGTGCTCAAGCTGGTATCACCCAATCCTATTATGAATAATTATGTCAATGGGTGTAAAGAATGATAAATATGCTAAATGAGTCAAAATATGTTTTTTAGGCTATTTCGAAGTCAAAATAGTCAAACTAGGTCAAACTAGCTATTTCTAGGTTGTATGAGTCTATATCTAGGTTATTGGGTCCATATCTTACTTATCTAAGCTATACTAGCTATTACAAGATACTAAGGTATCAATACTTAGTTACCCTCTTAACACGTGTTACCAATACCTAGAGATAAAGCCAATACCTAGTATTACCTTAGTGTATCTTAAGGTAATACTAGAACTAACATTAAACCTAACCAATATTTATATATTCTAATTAATATATAACTACTTAACCAATTGATATCACATACCTTAACTACCAATCCTCTACCAACTAACTTCATGATATACTAGTTGTTAATGCTAATAACAAAACACTAACATCTAACATATATAACTAACTAACAAATGAGAACATTAACTAACATCTAACCTTTAATATATCAAACTAACTAATGAACATCTAACAACTAACATCTAGCATTAGCTAACACATTAACTAACTGAATACTAACACTGTCCGACTCCTAAAGCTGCTGACCTTATGCAGCTCCGTGGAAAGACGATAGCTTCGTCGGAAGGTGTCTATAGCTTTGAAGTTTTAGTAAAAAAATGTAATGTACAAGACGATTATCTCATTTTGCGTTCACTTTTGTAAGCCCGTGAGGCAACCTTCTGACTAGTTCAAGAGTTTGTAAAAGATGTTCATTATCAATAAAGAGAACTTTTTCATGTTTCAATATTGTGTTCAATTATCTGCGTACTCTGAATATGTGCTCGTTATATAAAAATATCTTAGCCTTGTGCGATGCACAACCTAGGCACGCACGACATCACGCCCGGGGACGACTATCGATTCCATGGAATCGGGATGTGACATAATGCTAAGTATCCCTCACTCCATCAGATGCACCTGTGTTGCTCATCTCCAGACCTTGCTGTGCACAGCAGATCTCCCAATTCACTGCTGTGTGCACACATAGAACCTGATTGTCACACATGACAGCCCCAGATACCAACAGAGTCCCAAATGACAGAACCTCATCTCTCTCTCATATATCACTGATACAAGCCAATCATCCACACTTCACAACTGTTGCACATCAAAACAGACCCCCCATCAGTGCACATACATGACAGAACTCCTAATGGACAGCCCAAAATCCCAAAGCACTGATACACTATACACACAATTTGATATACATAGTATACATCACTAACACCTATTATAAATCATAATCAAAGATATATATATATATATATATATATATATATATATATATAAAATAGATATAACAACACTAGAATGGAGTGTAATATATTTTATCAAACACGTGGAGTGCATCGCATTCGTATCACACTCATTCTATGATACGCTTGCGATACGGCCTCAACACCACACCAAATGCATCACCAACGATATGAACAAGTTTAGAATCATAATTATAAGCAATACAAAGTGCTAGCTATCCATCTATGTGCTCATGGCAAAATATGACATGTGTAGACCCCCGTGTCGAAGGAAAAATCTCCAAATCAATCCGTATCACTAAATTGCTATGATATTGTCTACTCGTATCCAATTGTGGACACGACACTAGCCTCACACATTTAATCTAAGTCTAATTAGATCTAATTGACCTAATGACAAACACTTGATGCATCAATCTCGGAATTCTCTTAAATTGGACACAAAAACCTATGTAGAAGTCACAATACAAGTCATATGAACCTAGTTTTTGTTCCTATGGATAGCCCTAAGCCAATGGAGGTTTCCTAATGGGCAAATGCATGAATCAGAATCTAACTATGGAGGAAATTCAGAATTTACCAATTGGAAGATGGATTCCCAATGAATCACCCAAATGGACACGACCCAGACACAAGCTCCTTGCCAATTCCTCATTCTTCAAGTGCTCCTTGCAATCCAAGCTCCAATGCTTCTTAGATGATGAAATTGAGAAGGAATGAGCCTTAATTGAGTGAATTTAGTGGAGTGATGAAGTAATTTAGGGAAGAACTAAATTGGGGATCTAAAAATGAAATGAACTAATACGAGTAGAGCGAGAGACCCCCCCCCCTCATATGGCCCCTTTCTCCAAGTAATTCATATTACCAACAATGTCACTACTAGTTAGTTATGAGGTTTAGTTAGGAGGGCTATATTAGGAAGCTTCTAATTCTTCATGAACTAATCTAATCTCCTTAATTAATTAAGGAAATTGTCTAATTGGGTCTAGTCCAATGTTGGGCTCAATGTGTCATGACAAACTAATAGGTCCACTAATGACAAGTCAAAATAACATAGGCTAGCCCACTAACAAATAATTAAATAGCACAACACAATATAATTAATTAGTAGCACAATATATAATGTTAAATTACTAACTAATAAATATGCTAATGAAAAAAATACCCTCATCTAGAAATGTGGTAGTGACAACAAACCTCAGTATATGAAAAAGAATTCATACTGCTAGATAGCATGGGAGGAGCAGGATCAGACGCTCTACTACCATGCGGAAAGACCGAAGACAGGAATGACAATTAATTCAAATCCTATCATCGACATCGCAGGCCCCCGGCCTGTAGCAAGCCGCATAGAGGGGAGAAACGCAGCTAGCACGTTGCATAAACAGGGACAACTCTGCGCATGACGTAGGATGTTCACCCTCGTCTCCTGGATCAGTTTTTGGCAAATCGTCGCGTAAGATTGGCATTCTCTTCGAATGATGAGTTCTATGATATCCTTCCATGCTCCATCATGGGTAACGCGAAGGGTGGTAAAACTTGCATAAAAAGAACATATATCAGTCTCAACGAAGATTCAAAAAGTGTACAGCGGCCGCATGCCTCTTTCAGGTCACAGCCACACGTAGGAGGGGACGTCTCGAGATAGCTAAGTCCGTACGCATGAGCAAGAGGAGGTCTCATCCATGCGGCCAAGCTACAGATGGAATGATTCTTCATCATGCGGCCAAGCTACAGATAGGCTCTGCGTGCATGTTGTAGATAAGTTTTTTTCCATGTGGCCAAGCCACATATAGGCTCTGCGCGCATGTTGCAGATGATCGCTTATCCATGCAACATAACTTTTGGGGGGGGCCTGCGCGTGTTCTAGACGATTTCTCATCCACGCTGCGAGGCTGTGTACTTGTGTCTCTGCCATCATGACACACCACTGCATACAAAAAGAATGCCATCATCAGGGGGCCACGGATCGACGCCGCTCTTGACAAACCCCTCGGCGAGATAGATAGTAGCCATCGACATATTCTTTCACAAAATAGGAGGAATCCGAGAGACAAAAGTTTTCTCTCCTCCCTAGTCCGCCTATTTATAGGCTCCTAGGGCGCGTGAGAAGATCGAGGCGATGAACCAGGCAGTTATGAGGATGAACCTGATGCCTCGATTTACGTAATCCATATTTATCTCCTCGGAAACTGCTGTTGACTCAAAGTCCCAAGAAATTCACTCCAAGATCGAGCCAAATCTCGATATTTAATGATCTGACAGCATGACGGAAGCGCCTATGCGGCATCACAACCATGCGGCCGAAAGTGCTCGACCATGCTTCTTGTTCAAAGTATTCTAAACTTGTCATTTTGGAAACTTTGAAGGAGGTCTTATAGAAGTATGGAAAATCCAGATCAATGCGTCCAACAAACATGCGTCCCAAGTTCGACTCAGAAAAAATTAAGCCAAAGAGAAAGCCGCATAGCAGAATTCATGCGGCCTGAACAACCACGAAGTAAGGGCCGCATGAGATCCCCTGACACGACATTTAATGCCTGTCAGAAGTTCTGACACCACTCATCATCACCTAGAGCGCTTCGAGAATCGTGAGAGAAGCGACGAATCATAAAAAGACGAAAAGTCACATCAGTGCATTAATGACTTCGTCAGACGTGCCATGCCACGTGTTCCCAAATATGTAACTACGGCTCTATGCGACCTCGTTATCATGCGGCCTAAGTGTCCATTCGACCAAGGCCAGACGAGAGTTTGCATGCGGCCACAACGTTATGCGGCCAAAGTGTCCATAAGACCAAGGCCAATGTAGAGCACATATGCGGCCAAGACGCTATGCGGCCAGGATGTTATGCGGCTTTCAGCTTGCAAGATCTGTCCGTTGCAACTGAAAAGATCTTCACACAGTTAGTGCTGATTACGTGTCCAGCTGACCGAGTCATGCATACGAGGGACTTGAAAACAACCCCGATATCTTATCAAACAGCATATCCCAATCGAATCCACGTGGCAGCCTGCCCACAGTATGCGGCTACAGTTGCAACCGCATTCTGTTGAAGGAGCCTCCTGCTGCCACCAAATAGAAGGATATGCGGCACCTATAGTCCATCAGCATGATGGCTATAAATAGGAGAAACTTGGACGTTCCAAAGGGCTGGTTTTTCTGCTTCAGAGACCATACCATCCCCCCCTCCCAGGCGAGCTACGTACGTGCACACAAGCTCAAGAGAGAGAAAAGAGAAGAGAGCATCCTCATTCCCTCGTCGGACCGTCAACGGAGTAAAGGAGTCGCTGCAGTACTTGATCTCCATCGTCACATTCCCCAGATCAAAAATTTTGTACTTAGATTTTCTCTCTAGGATTTTTTTGTACTTTTTTGTTTGTTGTTGAACAAAAGTTTCTTAAACTCACTTTAATGACGAACATTGTGGATTGGAACGTGCTTTCTAGCCGACCCCAAGAATTTTGAACAAAGGCTTTGTGGGGTTTGGTGGTGGTTATTTGTTGTTTGACCTTTTCTATCTATAGTGTGAATTTCTATGATGATTTTGAACTTATAATGTGAATTTCGATAAAGTTTGTTGGTAATGAAAATTTGAAATAAATTGTACTGGTTAAATTTGCCTAAAACTACCCCCAAAATCCAACTTTACTTACTTCTATTGAAAAGAAACATTTTTGAGCGATCACCCTAGTAAAATTACGTGACATTTGACAGATGCTCAGGGTTTTAGTCAATGGAAGGTATTACTAGAATGTGGTAGTATTCTACTATTGTTTTGATGGTAGAGGTAGTTATTTGTAGTTTAGTCTATAGTATGTATAGTTTAAATTTCTATGATGTGGATCTTCTTGTAGAGGCACAGATGAGGAATAATATAGAGGAGTTGAATGCAACAATTGATGAACATTGCAGAGAAAGCACATTTATGCAGGAAAGGTTTATGGAGGAGGAAGCTGAAAAACTGGTAAGTAATTTGGCAATCCTAACTTGTTTAAAAGATGTTATTTGGGCTTTGTGGTTATTATAAATTTAACAATGGCAGGCTGCAATCAAGTCCTACGAGGTGGAAAAGGAGGCAAGGCTTGGTGTTGAGAAATCAAGAGATGCTCTACTTGAGGATCTTGGGAAAGCTGGTCAAGAGGAAAAGTGTTTGCAAGATCAAGTAATTGTTTAGTCTGTAAATGGAGTTAATTGCTTGAGGAATATTGTAGTCATTCTAAATTCTGGTATGACTTGTCAGATAAAACTGCTTCAAGAGAGCAACAAGAGATTACAGGATTACAATGCTAGCTTGCAGCAATACAATAGCAACCTTCAGGCGGACGTTGTGAAGAATGGAGAAACAATCTCAAAGCTGAACGAGGAGAAGAATACTATGAAAGATAGCCTGACTGGTCTAAGAAACAACCTTACTTTTGTTAAGAATCAACTGGATACTTCTAGGGTAAGTGTAATTGCTTGATCTTTAGCATTGGTTTGTATTATAAGTAATTTCTTGCTTGATGCTCTTAGTATACATTTTGGTGTTTAATATCTTCCATTACCAGAGGATAACTATTAATTTGAATGTTGCCTGACTTGCATCTTTGAACTAACCACATGAATTTTCTTTTGTAAGTAGTTTATTGGCCTATTTTCTTTGACTTCTTTGTTCTCTTAGTTAGAAACGTAAAACCTTTTGTGCTGTATTACATTTTTTCCCAGCTTAGGATTAACAGGAGAGAATGGTAATAACAAATCACACCATTTACTTTGATGCATTTTTAGTTATTTTTTGGGCTATATATGAAACACTTGTCATGGATATTTTTTTTGAGATATCTTTTGTTTTCAGGTTACAGACTCTTGTTTTTTTGCGGTGAATTCATGTTAATACACATCAAACAAGGAGCATCTTCAATTATCAAGTAGAAACTTTGAGGTTGCATATTAGTGACTAATCCCTCCAAAAATATGTTGATATATTAACAATGAAGATGTGTCTAGACGTTCTCATTTTGAAAATCACTAAATGTAATTCTTTCCTTGTGGTTGCATATTATAGACTAATCCCTCCAAATCTATGTTGATATGTTAACAATGAAGATGTGTCTGA
This sequence comes from Iris macrosiphon, assembly GCA_036927795.1. Lineage (NCBI taxonomy): Eukaryota > Viridiplantae > Streptophyta > Magnoliopsida > Asparagales > Iridaceae > Iris > Iris macrosiphon. Next base: position 26,947,063 of record JAYESA010000018.1, on the reverse strand, counting down.
TTTTGAAAATCACTAAGTCTAATTCTTTCATTGACTTGGAAACTTGTAAAGATATACTGAGATTTTGTTATCTATCCAGTTATCGAATGCATTTATCTACACATCTAATGATACAAATGAGCCCTAACTAATACTCAAATATCATTTTAATGTGGGGGATGACCACGAAGATCGAACATCACAAGCGCAAAAGTGAAACAGAGGTGGATACAATGTTTGATATGATGTCGATGCGAATTTGTCGAAGTTGACGCTCCAAAATGTCGCCGGGTGAGGATACTACACGACCGAAATCGACATCTAGGTTTTTCGAGTCCATGGACAGTTGTGCTCGAGTCCATGAGCGGACCTTGACACGTGCTCTCGATTGTTCTGCCCAATGAGGAGTTGTTTTCCCTCATCACATTTCATACAAACCCATGTTTGGTATATACAAAAATATGAAGGTGGCTCAATATTCCCCCCATGTTCATTAATTTACTAGGTGCCATTTGGAACCTATTAATTGATCCAGACATGTCCTTGGGTATTAATCAATGTTAGAGTTATTATTGTTATTTATCTTATGTGGTTACAATTAAGTTTGGGCATTGTTTGATGGTTGTGTTTTTTGTCTGTTTTTTGTGATTCGTCGTTCGTGGTTTGTTTATGAGATTTAGGGTTTCTACAGCTCTCGGTGTTCGGGTTGATAGTCGTTGTTGGTTGTGAGATCTAGAGTTTCTATAGATCTCCGTTGGTTGTTCGTTGTTGGTTGTGGTTCGTTGTGAGATCTAGGATTCTAGTGATTTCGACTTTTTGTTGCATCTGCAAGTATGGTGGGGACCGAATCTTCTGACGAGGTTAATAGTGGCGTGAATGCGGTCCTCCTTTTACTGTTATTCACAATGATGAATTGGAAAAATCAATTACATCGATGAAACCAACGTTCTAAATGGCGGTAGGCTGGTGCGCGACGAAGAGGGTCTGCCTATCGCTAGGCCGCCTAGGCACTACCTAGGGGCTGCCTAAGCGCCTAATACATATTGTCTATGTATGCAAATACTAAATAAAATTCTCAAGAAAAAGTTATTTCTTTGTAATTTCGAGGATTTCAAGTTGATTCAGACTGACAATATCTTTGGTGCAGAATATGGAGTTTGATTCCCTCAACTGACATTAGTTATAAATTAGAATAAAGAACGTCCAGAGTTCAGAAATTGTGACCTTTCCTTTTTTTTTAATTACAAAATTTGCAGTTTTTTCGAGATAGGCGTCCGTCTACGCCGCCTCACCTACGCTTACACAACCAAACTGTCGTTGACTGCCTACTCCACCATCTACGTCAAAAGGGTACGGAGAGCTTTCGCCTCGTGTCTAGGCGGCCACCTCGACCGCCATTTAGAACACTGGGTGAAACTCAATGGTGCAAACTACCTTGCCTGGTCCAAGTCTATCAAAATAGTGTTGATGGCGAAGAAGAAAAAGTTTTTGACGGAAGAACCCCCGCTTGAAACGTTCGCTAAGTATGAGGATTGAATGAGTGCATATGTATATGTTATGTTTTGGTTGTGAGATAATATGGAGTTACACATCACCTCTAATGTTCATTGGTATGAATCCTTCAAACATTTTTGGACATCTCTGGAAGAATCTTATTCCCAGAGGCGGAATGTGGCTTGTATCTATGAGTTGTACGAGTTATTGTTTAATACAAAGCAGAATGCAAAGCCCGTGAATGAATTTTAGGCTTCAAAGAAGGCTTTGTGTGAGGATCTGTTACAATATCATTTTATTACTACTGATTTGAATGAAGCTCAACAACAGAAGGAAGAGTTTCATTTTTCACTTTTCCTAGTCGGCTTGGATTATGTGCTCGAAACTTATAGGACTCAGATCCTTACTGGAGAGCAGTTACGAACGATGACAGATACTTTCGTCTCAATCGTTCATTTTTAGGATAGAGTTTTCTGGTGTCGAGTAATGACTCTTCTGCCTTAGTAACTAGTGTTACTGGTCGTGGTGATCGTAGTTTTGGTCGAGAAGGTGGTGGTGGTGGTGGTGGGTGTAATGGTGGTGGCCATGGTTAGGGTAATTAATCTGGAATACTCGGTTACATCGAAGACTAATGATGGGACAAGTGTGGTAAACCAGAACATGCACATCAAGTGCATGATAAAAATATGCAATCCCAGGTCACCACTTCTGTTCCTAGAGATGATACTTCTGGTTTCAATCAGACTTCAACTTCTGATACCTCATATTCATTTGAACAAATCCTCCAGAAGTTGAACGTGCTTGCTAGTACCACCTCCCAACCTACTGCAAGTGTCTTTGTGGCAAGAAGACACATATCTGACAAGTCTTGCCATGCAGTGTCTTTGTCGCAAGAAGATGCATCTCTGGGAGGATCTTTGACAGACTCTGAGGCCGAGGAATCTGTTTTAGCAGTAGAACATGCTGATACCCAGCAAGAAGGTACCAGCTCCAGACGAGCATGCTAACGACAGTATAACCGAACGCCTAATAAGATGCATCAGTCAATGAAGTCGGGAAACACTGCCTGTTCCGGCTCCTATACCTCCTCAACCCTCAGACAAGGATAAACGTAAGGAAATAAGATTCATGAAGACCTTAAAGAAAAATCCGTCCCATCCCAGGGACTAAACGATCCTTGTACCTTTGACATATCGTCCCAGTGACTAAATCGATTACAACGGTGAAACAGTACTAGAGGTAGTAATTCTAGAATCTAGATTAGAGTAGATATCACCTTATGAGAACAGACATCAAGACAAACTGCGAAGGCAAAGAGAAACTAGTTGCTATGTACACGTCCAAGCAGTAGTCATTTGATGCACAAAGCGTAGGACAAAAAAATCAATAGGCTGGTGGTGTTTCTTGATAACTCTAGGGTTTGCTAAGGAACCTAGTTGTTAGGGATGTTGTTTTCTAGGTTACCTGCTGAAGGAAGGTCAGCAATGACAGAAGTGGGTTTAGTATTGTTAAGGCGGTACGCCATGTTGGGGCGAAAAATCCCCATAAGATCTAGGCGGAGTCTTAAGACGGCGAGACGGGGCCCTCAGTACTAGAATTATAAGTAAGTGTTGTGGTATAGGATTCTGACCTTGTATTTGTACATGATGCAATGTTGTAATCTTTTGGACTTTGTTCATTAGTATCTTATGTTGTTTCGTAAAGAAATTGTCCAATCCCTAAGGCATACAAGAAAAATAGAAAAGGGGAGAGAGTCATAGGAAGAGAGATGATAGATACTTACCAGAGTTGGAGGTAAACAACCTGCGCTGAAGCTGGAGTCAAAGAAATGGGACCGAGAATTGGAAGACAGAGAGAGAAAATTGGAGATGGAGGACACAAAAGTGGAGTCAGAATTTCAGGATAACACAACCAGGAGAGATGGAGCCGAATCAGGAGTTTGTTCATATTTATATTTAGGATAGATCAGTTCCACCTTGAAATTTAGGTTTTTTTTCCATACAAGTCCCTTAAATCAATCACATTTTAAAATAAGTCTCCGGATCTTTTTTTAACTATGGGAATTCTGTAGTTATAAGGCTAAAATGTCTATTTTTCCCTCCCCACCTTCCTCCATCTCCCTACTCTTAACTCGACCGTCACCAGTTCACCTCTAACTTGCCCTTCACCCTCAGCACTAACTTCACCATTTTCACCGCACTTTCAGTCATCCTCCAATCCTTCACCACTAAATCCATGACCACCATTTTTTTCCTGTTCCACTCATCCTCCTCCCTCACTTTAAACCCTGTAGGTTAGGAACCGTGCTGGGGAAACAACTAATAACAGGTTTAGTGTCTATTTTGTTTCATTTACAAGATATAATGCAGAAGTGTGAATATAACTATGACATGCATGATTCGTGCAAGCTTTCCTCCCAGAATTCAGAACCTGAGATAACCTGTAACCTCCTTTTAGACAGTTTAGCATATACCCACCCAATCTGTACTTGTCTTGTAAATAGTATTGTGTTAAATTGTTCATCATGAAGTTCAAACCAATATTCATAAACACTTTATCGGTAGAATACAGAACATTCTCTATGGGTATTGGTATCTACAGTTTCATCGATTTCATATTGGAGTATAAATGCTTTTAAATGATGAACATTATTAAAATAAAAGAAAGAAATGTTTAAACACAATATCATAAATGGTTAGATGATCCCAATATGGAATAAGACTTTGTTGTCATCACCGATATATGTAGTTTTATGTTTGTCTCAAACTTTGGACGAACAATTACACACATGTATGTTTTTATGGAATTATAACATTATAATTGCATCTTTAGTAAACTTATTATGTATATGCTCTAAATCTTTTCTTAAAATATGAAAAGCTTGGGGATGTTTGTTTAGCAAACATCTTTTTGACTCGTGCTCAGTAGGACATGGCATGTAAATACTGGTATTTGTTTTAGATAGTGTTCCAATGTGTAATTTCTGGTTAGGAGCCTGAACTTCAAGATATGATTCTTGTATTAGTGTTGCAATTATGTTCTATTCATGTTAGCAATGGGTTTTAGGCATGTAAATTATAAAAAGTCAATCCAATATCTTTATATAGTTGTAAATAATGACAAATAAGATATTAAATTGCTTGTATCACACTCTCAAAGTTCTAGCATTGTTTTCAAGTTTGTCAAGTGGTACTGTATGTTTACCATATTGAAAGAAGATGCGTTAGAATATAGAATATTAATTTAGCATAAATTGTTGTTATTTCCCCCTGATCATCTTTATCTCATTATTATGTATTTGTTGTCCCAGGCTTTACATCTGGAATCTATCAAGCAGAAAGATGACTTACAGAAGGAAATAGATAGTCTTACAATTAACCTACAACAAACAAGAGATGATCGCGATCATCAATTAGCCCAAATAGAAAGTTTGATCAGTGAGCTTTGTAACTATAAGGAACTTACTGAAAAGACTGCAAAGGAGATGGAGGTGGAGATGAAAAAAAATAGAAACTAATGCTCTCATGATTTGTTTTTGTTCCCTCAACTTATAGACTGTTCCTTAATCTAACTAACTATTTTATGCAATAACTTGCAGAATACACGTAATTCTCAGAGAGAGAGAATACAGACACTGCAGGATGAACTTGGATCTGCAAAGGAGAAATTAAAGGTTAAAAAGATTATTTTATTTAAATCTACCATCAAACTAATTTTTTTGACATGCATTTGATGTTTCTTGTATTGATGCATTGGGATTTGCAGGTAATTCTTAATATGATGAATTATCTAGGAAACACGAACACTGAAAAATGTGGGCCGTGCCTTGTCGGACATGTACTCGACACTATCCTGACACTCCAAAATACACTAGGACACACCAATATATGTGCCATGTCCATGTCACCGTGTCCTTAGCATGCTGTGTCATATTCATGTCCGTGCGACACAGTGAACTACATATGATGTTTATTCTTAGTATTGTGTTTCTTAATGTTAGTGATCGATTAGCGATATATCACCATGGATATGTGGACCAATTCCTAAATTATGTTATTATATTCTTTATCATATTTAAATATAAACAATAACTTTATGTGTATCACCTTATACTGGCAGATATCCGCTATGGTGTCCAAAAAATGGATTCGTGTTTGTTAGTCTTGAATATAAGTAGTAGGAAGTGTATGGTGTTTCTAAACAAAGTTGTTTCCAATTATTAATATGATTTTATAAGAGAATTTAGCTAGATCTAGATAAGATTTGAGATCTTTCAAATATCAAGTAGAAGACACATAATCTTTAGGTAAGATTTGAGATCTTTCAAATATCAATGACAAAAACGTTTATTGATATGATTTTATAAAGAACCCATATGTAAAACTTTGATAGTTTCCAGTATCTTGCTAAATATGCGGTTTTGATTTGTAGAAGTTATTAGTTTTAGACATTTGAACTTGACTAAGTAAATGCATTTATGAAATGTTAAGACTGGGCTAATGATCAAATTCGACAAGATCTTGCTTGCATCCTAGATCAGCTTTTGATGACTAGTTAATGAAGGTGCAAAAGTTAGCGTAAGTAGTTGATACCTAGTTGTTGAGACATTAGTTTGCAGGACGAATACAAAATTTATAATAATGTGATTAAAGTAAGCTTGGATCTTGGTGGTAAGATTTTCTGGACGCACTAATCTTCCTTGCACATCTCCCTGTCAATGTTCTAAACGGCGGTAGGCGGGTGCATGGCGGAAAGGGTCCGCCTACCGCCTAGGACACCTAGGCGCCGCTGAGACGCCTCCTAGTCGTTTGATACATTTTGGGTATTTTTTTTACTATTTTACCACTGTTTTTGTATAATATGCATATTTTAAAGGTTTTTTATGCATAGCTAAGTTGTAGAACAAATATTTATGAAGTTTAAGTCATGTAAAAGTGACTCATAGGTCCATAATGCTTGCAAAACTATTTTGCCAAATAATCTAGCCAGGTATTACTCCGTCTAGACATTCGCCTACACTGCCGTCTAACTCATTCTACTACAGATTTGAATTAGAGTACACCGCGTGCCACGTACTCACCTCCGCTTATGCCGCCAAACCTCCGCTGGCCGTCTACTCCATCGCCAAGGTACCAACTGCAAAAGCGGTGCGGAGAGCGACCGCCTACCGCCTAGGCAGCCGAGGCCGGCATCATTTAGAACACTCCCTGTTAAATTGTTTGAGACTAGACTAGTAAGTTACCTGTAAGCTGATTTTGATAACTAAATAATAAAGTAGAAATGAACAAGAACGGTTAGAATTTTGTTGTAAATGGAAAGTTACATAATTGCCCCTCATGATGTAGCTAAAAAGCACAGATACTGAAACTATGAAATAGAAATTAGCTTTGTCTGCTTATTTAATACGTTTTCTTGTTATTTTCCAACCAGGACAAAAACATATTGGCTTTGGATGAAAGTCAACATTTTATACCTTCTAAAGATTTGAGTTAAGAATATGACCGTATATGTTTTAATTTTTCTATTGGGCTTTTTCGTTTTTCAAATTGGTGAATAGCTAGATAGCTTGTTTAGAGAGGAATCATTTGTCATCAATAATTGATTTCTAAAGGAAGATACGACTTACTTTTAGTATCATTGTATATTGGATTTTGTTTACAACATTTATGCACCATTCTTCAATATGTTGTGGAGTTTTAAAATTATACTATTAATAACAATACAAGTTTTGATTCTTTTCTCGTGTAGATGGTTGATTTAACAGCCATGCGGACAATGTCAAAGAACAAAGAGCAGAAAATTATTCTGAAAACATTACAAAATCGTCTTGCAGATGCAGAGGATCAACTTCTGGAAGCTGAAAACATACGGAAAGAATTGCATAACACCATTATGGTATTGATCTTCATCATCGCACATCTCATGTAGTCATGTTAGAATGAAGCACCAAACTCATTCTTGTTTTCCAGGAACTAAAAGGAAATATCCGCGTCTTTTGTAGAGTGCGACCTAGTTTATCAGAGAATGATTGTAACAGCAGAGAATGTGTGGTTGTTTCTTTTCCCACATCCATGGAACTTCGTGGGCGTGGTATTGAGTTGACGCACAATTGTAAGGATTTTACCTTTCTGTATCTCATAACATGTTTCTTCTGCTAGCTGCTTTATTGAGGGTTGATTGTTGATGTTCTTTAATGTTAACAGCAAAAAATATTGCCTTCACATATGATAAAGTATTCAATCCTGAAGCTTCCCAAGAAGACATTTTTATTGAGATCTCGCAGCTAGTGCAGAGTGCACTTGATGGTCATAAGGTGAGTCGACCTATACGTTCTGTCCAATTCTACATCTCAAACTTTACCCTCTATTTGAATCTTGGAATGGTCCCCCTTTCCCTATTCAGCAATTGAGTGAAATATACAACTTTATATGAACAAGAAAAATAATTGCGTATTTGCATGGTTTTTGGTAGTTAGGCTAAAACATCTTGGAATTTAAAACACCTACTATCACTTGCTAGTTTTATTTAAATGACACTTTTTGCAACTCATTTCTTTTATTTTTGAATTGGTATTTGATATACTCATGACTGCATTCCCCCTCCTCAAATGTTACACTTTAATGCTTTATTTGCATGCTTATCCATTTGATTTTTGATCTTTGACTTATTATGCAGTCAGTACGCCTAGTATTTCATTAGTGTTAGTGGTATTCTTATCTTCTATCCATGTGATCATTGAATTAAGTATATTGCTACCAGGTTTGCATATTTGCTTATGGCCAGACTGGTTCTGGTAAAACATACACTATGATGGGCACAACAGAAAAGAGAGGCCTAATACCTCGGTCCTTGGAACAAATCTTTGAAACAAGCCAATCTAAACTTTCTCAGGGCTGGAAATACAAAATGCAGGTTGTCTGTCATCGTATTTGTAATTATGTTTATGTTGAGTAGTAAATCCCTATGTATGATTTGGCCACTATTTCTTTTTTTACCATATGCAGGCATCAATGTTGGAAATTTACAACGAAACAATTCGTGATTTGTTAGCAAGTAGTCAATCTGGCAGTCTAGATATCAAACATGATGCTAACAGTAACTCATATGTGCCTGGCTTAACTGTTGTGGATGTCTGCAGTATCAACGAGGTTTCCTTTCTCCTTCGTCAAGCGGCACAGAGCAGGTGAATCTTGTTGAAATCAGACAAATATTTTTTTTAGTCAAAATCTACTCTTTCAATATTTGGTGTTGTCTGCATTTTTCTATGGAGATACTAGGCACACTATGGACTCCAGAGTGCACTTGGATACACTGAATTGTTCGTCTTTGCTAGTCTCCATGTCTTGTAGGAATGTGTCCATTTCAATGCAAAAGGATAAGTTTAATTCTTGACAATTTTATATTCTGGAAGTATCATAAAATCTGTTAGTTGAATTTCTCTCTCATTACATCTTGTGGTTATTACTCATATGCCATCAATTTGATCAAGTTTTTGTCAATCTGATATTGTGAAACATATGGAAAAGATGGTACTATAGTACTATTATGTGAAGGCTTGATAATTGAGATTATGGGAAATTTTATAGGTTTGATTTCTGATGTTTTAGTTTGAGCATTTACTACCTCAAGTGGAACAAGTTGAACATAAAATAAAACAAAGTATTAATGATTCAGACATATTGAAGGAAACATGAAACCTTAGGATTACAAGGAAAATGGCATGTAAAGCTATGAGACCAGAACGTTGATACATAACTAGCAGTTTTCTTGCTACATGGGACTAATGTACACAATTAAGGAACAAAAATAGATTAATTGAACAAGTTTAAGAACCATTTTATATGTTTTGTTACTGATTCATTTCATGCGTTACAACCACCAGATATCAATTACTGAGGTATGAAAGAAGTAATGCCTAATAATGCATGCTACTCTAAATCATTTTCAGTTTTGAGCTGCTGAAATTGGGGTGATGAATTGATTCTTTTAAACCCATATAATTTGGGCCAGCTATAACTTTCTTTTTATGATTTGCTAAATCATTTGGGAATTTTATCTGCTGAACATGAACTCACATCCTAATCTTATGGGCTTGGGCACAATATAGTATTTGCAAACTCTAATTGTGACTAACTTGCCATTAAGGCTGTCGTCCCCATACTCGCTCATTTAATAGAATAGAAGTCTGCAGGAACACTTGAAATTGTCACTACACTAGTAAATCTTCCTGTCAGCATTGTTACTCGGTATCATAATTTTTAGTCGTTTTGCATCCATGCTGACAGCTCAGCATTCTTCTCAAGGGAGGTTTTGAAAATGGCAATGCGACATTGCTTGCTTTGTTTGAGTTGTTGTGGATTCTGCAAATTAACTAGAGGAGTCTAAGCTTCTATCAGAAAATTACATATTACGTTTCTGAACGAGTTGCAAAAATGATGTCAAAAAGCATTGACAACCGTTTTTTAGGATCATCTAAGCCTTTCAACTCAATAAAAGTATTTTGTTGCTAATTATTTAAACCTGTAATACTTGCAACTGGTTTTGATGTAAGCAATCAGGATGCTTTTGTCATGGGTCTGGTCTCTGTTGGACACACCTCAGATTAGATACTCTTTCAACGCTCCTGGTCATGTCTTAAAGTTGTCTAATGTTTCTACGGTTTTACAGTATATTTTTGGATACTTCTCGTGCCACACAGTTATGTCAGTTGTTGAGACTCATTTCGTTGCAGAGTAAATATCTCACTTTCGCATTAAAGGATAACCAAGGACATCAAAACAATAGTTTGATTAGGAATATAAGTCGTAATATGTTTTACATTACCTTGTTGGTTATTTTGTGGGGGAATTAAGTTGAACTTAAACCTGTTACTTAGGTAAAGGCATTACCAATATATGAAAATTGTGATCTTATCTTGTTGATAATTATAATTTAGTCAAATTGTTAATACAATTTAATGTTAATACTTTCTGAATTGATGAAAGTCTTATCTTCTGCTCTCTGTTTGCCATATTGTTTCTTTACTTTGGAGGATATGTATTGTGTCAATGTGTCATGTTATACCTTCGTAACTCTTTATGGCGTGTACTGAATGGGAAAAGGCGAGATGGCATCCCATGTCATATGTGAGCACGGAGGTAAATAACCAAGATCAAGCATAAATCCACAAATTAACAAGCAACAATCCAAATACAAAGCACCCAAAGGGGGAATGAAAACTGAAAGAACCATGAGGTGGGTGGGAAAGAAAACCAATATCACAAGAAGGAATAAGTAAACAGCTTCTTCTCAAGATCTAATTTAGAGCTATAGGAGGAAGGCACATGAGTTATCCTGCTAGCTCTGAAGCACTATTCAAATCACCAAGGCCTTCCAAGCGAAGGTTGAAGATTGATGATCACTGCTGACATCCCCACTATCACGAAAATGATTTCTGGACCTCCACGATATGGATTCTAGGAACCCTTCTTTCTTTTCCTTCTTTTTCTCGTCCAAGTCTTCTTATAAGAAATTAAGAATCACTTGAGAACTACAAATATCATGTGTTGCTCATATCTTACTCAAAGTAAGTAATCCCTAAATCCTCTGCAAACTCGATATGCAAACATCATTGGAAATCAATCCCATGCTCTTGAATACTGGAACTTGCTAACCTGAGTACACAATTCGACTGTTCATGGGGATGAACACACTCAACTTCTATGTTTTAACAAGGCGTGCATAAAGTTGAGTCTTTCTAATTTAACCTAGATATGGCCCTTACTAGAGCTGAAGGTAGATGAATTCATGTGGTCGTTCTGGTGACCTATGTATATGTCCATGATTCGTAGATTTTGATTGATTGAGCCATAGTCCTTTTGAAGACATTGGTTCCAAAAGTAGGCATCTATTTAGTTTTTGTGATGTGATGAAATTTTCTCCGTTCAGTTTATGGGTTTTGAACCAACAACCATCAACTCTTGTTGATGTAGCAAGATGTATTATCTACTTTAGGACTTTAAGTAAAATAAGGACTTTATATTCTTTAGTGAGTGATATCTTCTTGCAATTTCTATTAGATGCATTATATCCACCGAGTATATTCTTATCCTGAATTAGAAGTTATTGTCAACAAGCTTTAATTGATACATCTCATAGTATGTTTTTATAAGAAAATTTGCAATTGCTTTACCCTTTATCTGAAGCTTTGTTGCACGGAAGCATAATACTATATAATGCTATGTTACATGGACTCGGTACGGATGTTGGGTACGGGTACATATCCAAGAGTCGGGTCCTTCAAACTCATAATTGAAGGACACATGGACTCGGCTAAAAAAGATCCAAATTTTGGATACGGATACGGAGATATGACTATTAAAATAAATATATTTAAACATGGTTTTATAAAAAGACAGATCATGTAATTAAATTTACAAGGTTTCATAAAAAGACCACCTGTAATTATAAATTATTAGTAAACTTTACTGAACTAGTTGAATTTGTCCCTAAGAGACCGTCTCTTTAGCTTCCCTACTACTTTATTACCAGTCTACCATATTAAAATAAACTGTCTACTTCACTACTACATTAATATAAACTATCTACTTCACTACCAGTCTCCCGATTGTCACTATGGAGCATCCGATTGTCACCATGGAGGATCCGATACGGATCCCGTACCCATATCTATGTCCTATTGGGTTGACACGGGTACTTCTTAAAGTGGAGTCCATGTAACAGAGATATAATGTGATGTGGACATGGACAAAACATTGATTTGGCCTGTTCTAGTGTATTTTTAAAGATGTCTGTATCACGTCTGTTATGTTTTCAACACTACTGCAACACTGACACAACAACGATTTTGCAGTGTCCGTGCGTGGTCGATCTCAAAAGATAACCTATTTTACCCTAATTTTAGCACTGTGAATCCCGTTTCCCATTTTCTTGTGTACTAAATATAACAAAATTCTTGTTAACTTTGTCTTCTTAGATCTGTTGGCTGGACACAAATGAATGAAGAATCGTCCAGAAGCCATTTTGTGTTCACTTTAAGGATATCTGGAGTAAACGAGGTGGGTTGGTATCAACTGTTGTTTATTTGACTAATATGTCATTCATGTAAAAATTGATGGATAGCTACTCCTTCCAGAAAACTGAACAACAGGTCCAGGGAGTACTTAATCTAATCGATCTTGCTGGTAGTGAGCGCCTTAGTAAAAGTGGCTCAACAGGGGATCGCCTCAAGGAAACACAGGTAATTGGTCTTCATGAATGGATGTTCTTATTTATTATCTTAAATGGATGTTTGCTAATATTTCTTTTCTTGTTTGGCTGTACGAATTCAGGCAATTAATAAAAGCTTGTCAGCCTTGCGTGATGTTATATGTGCTCTCACAAATAAAAAAGACCATGTACCCTATAGGAACTCAAAGTTAACCCACATTCTTCAGGTAATGTTATTGTGGTGCAAGAACCATTTTTAAAAATATGTTCTTTAACTATCACAAATCTTTTTAATGTTTTTTCACTTTTCTTTTATCTAGTCAAGAGCTCATATTGTTTATGCTTTGTAGCCATGCCTCGGAAAAGATTCTAAAACACTGATGTTTGTCAACATTTCTCCTGAGGCATCCTCCTCAGGAGAATCGTTTTGTTCGCTTCAGTTTGCCACCGGGGTTAATTCATGTGAGATAGGGGCATCTCGACACCAATCCCTGACACGATCAGAATCGAGACTGAGCTATGGTTAAGCCAGGTTCGCAATCTGGTCATATACGATCCATAGATTGTGTTATATGTATAGTAGGGAGGTGATATTGTTCAAGACATTTTGACAAGGCCATTCTTGAACCGCATTTGTAACAGGCTAATTCTTTGCCACCCTTATTGTTGTATGGGAACAATCGTCTAACTTAATTATCAATATATGCATATGTATTTTATGTGTTCTGATTTTCTTATCCATCTATTTTTTTTTAATTACGTGATTATGCGGGTAATAAAATATGTTGGTACTTTAGTGGTATTCCTTGAGGGTGGCTGCTTAATGTAGATTATGTTTTTAAGTTGTATGTTAGCTACAATGCTATGGATGCAGTCACATACAGATAATAGTCAGAAGTACAAATATTACAAGCATTGTCTAATGCAAATCTTGCCATCACTTCCTTGAGAATAGGTGTGGTATCATCATAGCAGGACCTGGTTATTGGATTACTCTTCTCCACTGCATCCTCCAGCTGTGGATCCAAGAAAAAACACCGAAATTATAGTTCCGATTGCTTGTACTTATCAATCTCAAGTTCAGGTTGAATCAGTTATCTACCTTCTCGATGTTGTTGATGTTGTTGAACAGTGTTTGCTAGCTCGAGCAACAGCTGCTTCTGCTCGTCGGGTGCTGCGGTGATGACCTTATCGAAGTCGTAGTACATGACAGTGGCCTCGAGGCTGAGGTACTTCCTGACGTAGTTAAATGCGTCTTGTCGGCGTAGTGTTTCAGCCTGAATGTACTCGTTCCATGGACTGCTACTTTGAACGTCTAGCATCTAGAACCTATATAAAGATAACGAACCATACATGCCACCGAGAACCAAGACACATCACACATGCATATATGTGGTGGCTTTGCCATGAGACAAATTCCAATTCTTTATATAATAAAATAATTGATTATAATGTATATATGGTCTCCTTTGTCCCAAGATACGATCACTTACTATATTTCAAGAAAAAAAATTTGATTTACAAACTAGATCACAAACCCCCAATCTTAACTAGTATATTGGTGATGATGTCCCTCATGAAGTCGACGACACTCCTTCGATCAGAACCTACTTGTATTTTGAGAACCTACGATCGAGTGTGGATCTCCTAGTAGAACGGGTGCTCTCATTGAATCTCGTCAATGAGCACACCATTCAAAGAGTCCAATCAACCCCTTTAATTGAGCCTAAAAATCCTAGGCATGCCGACAGTACACAGTGCGCACAAATTTTGTGCTAAGAGGTGCTGTAACTTTGGAACATTGCCAATATACAACCAATATAATATTGTTGTTGTTTTGCTTCCAAAAAAGTTCCGGTCTCGCAGTTACCAATATGCTGACTATGCTAATACTCCAAACTTTCATCCAACTCGAAATCAAAATAATTTCCACAAACTCACAGTCCAGTCTGATTATCTCGTCCCACTTTCAGAATACTTGATAAATACACCGAATATCGAAGTAAGCCACAATATGTTAATATTGTCTACAAGACAAATATGTGAACTCTAGCATCTACGACGTCAGTTCTAAGGCCGACAAATTCTATTATCTCAATCCAACAACAACAATTGCAAGTGTATATCATACATGAAAGTAAAGAGGCGTACCAAATTACATGTCGCATATGATCATGAAGCTAGTGAATATAAAATGCTGCACTAGCAGAATATAATAATACATGATCAAATATACCAGCCATGGTCTAATATATACATCATGTCGACCGTAGTCTCAAAATATAAGGAGCTAACTCTGCCCCTAGCTAAACACCACAAAATGAAGTAATCAAAACGAGGGGTGAAGGAAGAAAATCCACTCGCGAGCTTCGGCCACAGTCTTACGAATGCGAGCCATTTGCTAGATGTGCGGTAGATACCGGTTCTCCTCGGGGTAATCTGGCCATACAAAACCAGTTGGGTCAGAACCCCAATAACAAGTACCACAAATGAGCTAAAGGTGATAGACAAAACATATCACAATATTAGCAGAAAAGAGAAAATTAAGAATAAACACAGATCGAGACTTGTACGGTACCAATGTACTTGTCTCAAAATATAACTATAAGAACTGGTAACAAAAATGCTTAAAAAGGAAAGTAAGGCGACGAGAAGCAAGAGGACATATGAACTACTCTGTATCGGGACCGCAACCCTTAAACCAAATAAGGACCGGGGTTGTAGACTTTTACCCGAGCATGAACATAGCACCCTAACCACGCGTCGAAAGAAAAATGAAACTAGAAGAGCGAGCTATAAATGAAAGTAACAACATTCATTGAACGGCCAAACAGCTCTACGGCTTGCTACAATTAACCAGCTAGGGTTGTCACAGGCCTTAATTACTAAATGCATGTTTTAAGAATATTGCTTCCACCGGTACTGCAGTCAACCCGGATGGCCAAGGATATGCTTGTCGAGTAAACTTAAATGCACATTCAACATCACCACAACATAACTTGTTACTTTATCAGAAACAAAAATTGAGCTTATAAGCATAAACTTAAACTTGTGATCATAAACTTGTTTTTTAAACATAAACTTATATATAAACTTATCTCGTAGTGCCGTAGCACGCGTAAACTTGGTCAGTCATGGAGCCCTTGCCTAGCAGGGTTGTTCCATGCTGCATGGGGTCCTTAGAGATCGGGATAGCCGGTAGCGCAATATTCTTTCCTCCCAATGATCTAGGTAATTCTTATCTTGTTTAGTCACTACTAAGTTATTTCAAGTTCTCGAGTCGTGGACACTTGAGAACTCCCTAGAATGACGAGTCACGAGTACGAGCTTTTCAAGAGTTATCGTATTCGCGACACGCGATACATTGGGCAATACTCACACTTGATTGCCCGATGCCAAATGAAATGAATTTTCATACACAAACATTTCCACGATGTGGTGAGAATTGTGAACTTGTACATAAACTGGTCTCGTGAACTACATGCAAAACTTGTCTAGTAATATAAACTTGTATCGGCATAAGGAAGCCCAGAACAATAATCACCAAAAGAAATTATTAAATGGACATTATTAAAAGGAACACAAAATGTGCATAAGAATTTCTGGCCGCATGCGCCCACTGGCCGCATGGACTCACTTGCCGCATGCACCTACTGGCCGCATGCACTCACTTGTTGTATGCGCTCACTGGCCGCATGCACCCAATTGCCGCATGGACTCATTGGCCACATGCTTAGGTTTAAAGTCTACTCCTTGGGGCAAGTGCTGAGTGATGGGTCAATAATGAAGTGTCAGTGAAGTGATATGAAGAGATGGATGTGACAGGCCGTAAAGTGTGTCAGAAAGAAAAGAAAAAAACCATAGAAAGATGTGCAAGGGCGAAGCAAAGTTATGCGGCAAAAGAGGAGAGGCGCATAGTACCAATGCCGCATAAACAGTCATGCATCCAACACGGTGGTCGCATGCTTATATTGCCGCATAGATGCCCCTCTTGGACTTAGCAAATTTTTTATTCCTTCAGCGAGTGAAAATACAAGCAGTTCAAGGATCAACTCAAGAACACTTGTGTAATAAACAATCATGCATCCAACAAGGTGGACACATGCTGTCAGTATGCGTCAATGAGTTCAGGCCACATAACCCTCTCGGATCGCATAACACTCTATGCCGCATATGTCGCTGGCCGCATGAACACTTCGTCTTGTCCAACAGCAGGTTCAGCTATGGCCGAAAGCTCCAAAAACTAAAATTTTATTTTCTTCATAAATTTTTTATTTCAACTCTAAATCAAGTAAAACAAAATCCAAATTGCACTTAATGAAAAGCTCTAACATAATGAACAACTAGTTTTCGAAAACACTAAGTTTTAATAGATCAAAACCAAGAAAAAATCATGGAACCCATGGAGAACCCTAACTTAAAACTCAGATCTACCAAAATCCATCCACCAAAACCAAAAAACTCCAAGAACTAGAAATGACGAGGAACACAAGGGGAACATTTTTTTATCAAATTTTTAAATATATATATATATAAAAAATTCGAATATCAAAGTTCATCATTAAGCAAGATGTACTTGCCTAGTCCAACGACCTCTTCCTAGGTAGTCCCGGTGCTAGGGTTTGGCTAGGGGAGGTGCACAGGGGTGAGGGAGAAAGGAGCAAGAAGATAGAAAAAATGAAAATGAAGAAGAAGAAAGAGAAAATCTCATATATATACTAAGAGGAGAGAAAAAAATGCTTTAGTCATGGGTTCAGTCAAATGAACCGAACTAATTGTCCATTCTACATGCGGTTTCTAAACCGGGTCTATGGCAATGCCAATGGGTATTCTACTGGTCTCGAGTAGTCTCTCTTAACAACAGAAAAAATGACATTAAATAAAATGACATGAACCAACATGAGAAATACAGCAAAAATACATTATCAGGAAAAAATAAATTCTAAAATTCAAGAAATACCAAATCTGGAATCGGGTGTGACACTGATGATAGAATATTGGCACCATGGCTCGTCAATCAGACTCCTTGCATGTCGTCATGCGACAGACTTTTTGCTCCTCCCCATCACTGACCTCAATTCCCCTATGTTGCTCCACATCTCCTATCATCTCCAGTTGCTCGACCACCACGTCGACGCTAACCGCAAAGCATAACATCTCTCGAGTAATAGGATCTCCCTGAGATCTATGACTCGTCTAAGATTGTAGATCCTAATCACCAGCCTTACTGTGAGTCTCGACTGCGTGTCTTCGACTTCCCCTCTTCTACTGAAAGAGCTCCAATTTTGTAGAGATTTTCCATACTTCGCTAGCCAAACCAAATGAACAATGTTGTTCCTACAAAATCTAAGCTCTCGAACCTCCCTACCCTTATGTTCGACTTAAAAGCTATCCTGTACATCCGCATGCTCGAGCATAGAAGTACAATCCGCGATGCACGTTGTTGGAGGCCCACAACTCCTATGAACTATGCAAACAAAGATGTACATATTGTATCTTAAGTTAGCTGTACTCTTTAATCTCCTTCCTGGTTTTGAATTGATGAAATCGATGTTGATCCAATAAGCTTTGGCACCCATCCTAATGTCAAACCTAGATTCATGAACCAGCCTCCTTCCGGATACTAATCAACTTTCATGGGACCGATAATCTGAATCTTAAGATTCGACACACCTCTATTCATATATTTTTCTCGACGAACCGAATCCTCCGTACTCAAATCTTCTTGAAGACTCTTTTCGACAAGTCCATATTGATCAAACAACATGTTGAATACATCTCAAGCATCACCTGATGCCTATGACTTGCCCGTTAACGTAAGTGGCTAGAGCTTGTACATGTCAAAAAATATGTTCCCTCAAGCCAATATATGTGAATCCTTCATTAGTTTCCAATCCATGTACCCGAATATACTGCGGAAGCCATCATCTACCAGCTTCCCGGCCGACACCAAGTTGAGGCACAAACTCAGTACATGAAGAACCCTATTGAGGACAAGCTTCTCCAAAGCTCCGTCGTCAAGTGCAAGTCACCAATGTCCACAACTGACCTCGTCCCCTTATCAATTTTCATGAACAAAAAATTTCATACAAGAGAATTTGTTTTTGTTAATTTGCATCAAAGAGGACGAATTTGAATTTTTTTGATATATATAGGGAAGAGACGTCACTGGAGTTGGCGCATTCCAGAAAATACCATCTCCAATGGCGTCCTGTAACCGAGAATTTGGGGCGCCATTGTAGTTGGCGTCCCCTAAGAAAGGTAGGGTGTGGGGCGACAATTCCAATGGCACCTTATATATATATATATATATATATATATATATAAAACAAATGGACGTAGCCTTTATTAAATAAAAGAAAGAGGGGACTTGGAGTTGGGAGGACCCAAAGCTCCTACAGGTGAGAGGGAGATGTCCCTTTTCACGGAGCCTAAAGTTAACAGGCTAGGCAAACACCATACGTAGAACAAATGAAAACAAAAACACGATTACATTCTTCTCCTGAGGGATGGGGACCTTCTAGTTGTTTTAGCTAGGAGTCTAGTCTGAATTTGACTCGGTTGAGGGGGGCTTTTCTTCAGCCTTTGCGGTGTAAGTATAGAGAAGTGGGGGCATGGACAGATTCGGGGGTGCTAGTGGAACCATCCTCACCTTATTCAGAGTCCTTATCTGTTCTTTGGGCTAATATATATATATATATATATATATATATATATATATATATATATATATATATAATCAAGGAGCCAAAAATCCTAATGGTTGCAGTGGAAGCAGGCGCCATCGGGGAGTTGGGAGGAGATCTTCCGGCATGGGATCCTGGAGAGAAAGCGTAGGGGCCAGGTATAAGCGGCCATCCGATGGGGTGGTCGGACGAAGGAGGATGTACCACGGTTACGAGGAGTTGACATGGTCGGGGCCAATAGAGAAGAGGGCAAGGAGGAGGAATACAACACCAGGCGGGATAAAGTGAGAGGATGGCAAGGAGGGACGACCCTCGACAGCCAACTGGGCGTATGCATTGGAGGGGTGAGGTGAACAATCAGATGCTTCGACACACGACGACGTTGGGGGTTGGAATGGCGGGAGATATGGAGACGACGAGATATGGAGTAGAAGGGAGTAGGGGGCTCATCCCCGGATGGAGAGACCAATTACGTATGGGGGCTCGATAGGCAGAGAAATAGGACGAACGAGACTACAGGATGATGCAAAGATGGAGAGGGGACCTGATGGGGTCTCTCAACAACGGTTGGGTGATAGGCGAGCTACATACGCAGAGAAAGGTAAGGCGCCTGTGGGAAATACAGTACAAAGCAAATCATGGGAAGTCTTATGCTGAACGTCGACGACAAGCACGAGTGCGCAGATGTGGTATGTAGAGCCAAAGAAGGTGGGTATGGGGCTACGCAGGTCCTTTCTTGAGGAGGAACGGGCGGAAACACAAGAATATTGGCGTAATACGGTGGTGCTATATGTGCTTGGGAATATGCCATTCCATGGCCATATCCGAGCCTATGCAAATCGGGTTTGAAGATCGAAAGACAGCATGGAGTTCTTCCCAGAAATAATGGGTTCTATTATGTACGCTTTGGGATGAAGGAGGACATGGAGCGAATATTGCAGGGCAGGCCTTGGACATTTGACGGACGCCTGATTATCATGAAGGAATGGACACCTGAATCTTAGTACGAACGTGAAGTTCTGCACCCTATATGGATACACTTTCTGGAGCTGCCTATTATGTTTTGGAGCGTTCCATTGATGATGTCGATTGTTAGTTTGATTGGTCAACCTATTAAAGTGGATGACACTACAATGATAAGGGCAATGATGGAATATGCGAGAGTATTCGTCGAGAAAAAAGCAGGTAAGGAACTCACTCAATCGGTTGAATATGATATTCTGTCTGGGAAAGTTTTTGTTCAGAAGGTTGAGTATGAATGGGTGCCACCTACATGTCATCGATGCAAATGTTTTGGACACCCACCTAGCAACTGTAAGATCAAAGAGGGGGTGAATAATAGGAGGATGGCCTGACGGACACCGAAGAAAGAGGGGACCAGGGCGTCGAACCGTGCACTATTTTTGGAGATGTCTATCAACAATAAAACACACAAACAGAAGAGCATAGTTGGGAGATGGAATTTGTTGAAATTAGTTGATTGTCTCATTGGCATTATATAGCCTTACAGTCATTAATACAATGATCTCAATCATTATGACAATAATCTCATAATGGAATATCCTGTGACATATTCTGGCATCCCAAATATGTCCTCAGGATATTCCCATGTGCTTATACTATACTTAAATATGACACCCAACATACCATATCAACACTCCCCCTCAAGATGGGTGAAAAATATTCACTAAGCCCATCTTGTCACATCCTCTAATCATGCTCACTGAGGCGAGTCCCTTGGTTAGTCCATCTGCTACAGTCCTTCCATGCCAGCCTTCTCTGCCATAGATACCAATGCTGAGTCCAGTCCTTCTCGATCTAGGTACCACAGTCCCTCATGCCAAGTGCCAGTCCCAAGTCTTCGTCCTGTCCCTTTCTCCTGGAAGGTCACCTTAGGAATATCAAAAGAAACAATGCATTTAAGTTGGAGGATTATAGAACTAATGGACAAGAGACTGACTGGAAAGGATGGAGCATGTAAAACATTGGATAATCTTACTGAACCTGTACAATTAACAGTACCCTTACCGACCACTGGCTGGAAAGTGCCATCAGCTGTCTGAATGCTGTCTGCTGATGCTAGGTGAGTGTAGGAAGAAAACTCACTAGCATTCCCAGTCACATGTCGAGATGCTCCCGAGTCGATAATCCAGTCTGATGATTTAAGGGAAGAGATAGACGCAAGGGCAAGTGATTCGTCAGTACCTTTTGATGGATGGGCATATATGGCAGCGTTGCCACTAACAAAGAATGAGGTGGACGCCTCCTCTGTTCTACTCCTCATGTCTCCCAGTGCCTGGTCCTCCACAGTAATGGTGCCATCAGCTTCTCCGTTCCCTTCTGATATCAGGAGGTTTGCTCGATAACCTCCTCGGCCGCCTCGTCTACCCCCTCGACCACGACCACGTCCTCCATTATATCCTCGTCCGCCGAACGGTCCTCGTGCACCACCTGAGTCTCCCTCCCTAGGTGGTTTGGTACAAGCATATCGATGATGACCCATCTCCCCACAGTTGTAGCACTGCCGGTTATCCTGCCAGGGTTCTCCCTTAGATCGTGTGTTACCTGAGCTGGTGATCGCTAGTGCTGACCTTGCTTCGGGGGGACCACATGTCCCTGCTTGCAGCCTGATGCGTGTCTCCTCCTGGATCATGGCTGAGATAGCCTCCTCAAGGCTAGGGATCTTTGGTTGGGCTAGAAGTAGGGCCGTCCTCTGTGCGAAAGCTGCAGTCAGCCCTTTGAGAAACTTCATCGTCCTCTCCTGCAGACACACCTGTCTCTCCTTACACTTAGGGTCCCCGCAGCTCGCCCGATCTGAGGAGTGATCATAATCCAACCACAGACGCTCCAACTCCGTGGCATACTCCTGCACCGTCTTCTCTCCCTGTACGGTGTCATCAATCTCCCCCTTTATCTGGAAGACCCGTAAGTTGTTCCCCACACCATCATAGGTCCTTCTCAACTTCTCCCACACATCTTTCACCATCTCAATACCGTCTACTGTGGCGGCAATAGACTGGACTAAGGAGTTGAGAAGCCAGATGTAGATCACCATATGAGTGGACTTCCACTCATCGCGTCCTGTCGAGCCCTCGTCCGGCTCTGTCGTCTCGCCCGTCAGGAACCCCTCCATGTTTTTTCCTGCGAGGGTTCTTCTCACCCGCCGTGACCAACTCAGATAGGTGGCTGGTCCATCTAATTTCAGATCGATGGAGGGAAGCTTCAACTCCGGCGACGTTCGTGTCGTGTTCTCACCAGCCGACATCGTCAACAACTTCATCAACGTCGCCACCACAGCTTCATCTTGGCTCCTTGATCCAGCTTCAGTTCCACCAGCATATTCTTCAACCATAGCAGCTCTGCAACTCCCAAGGCCATAGCTCTGTACTCTGCTTCAGCTGTCGATCTGGCCACCACAGACTGCTTCTTACTCCTCCAGGAGACCAAGTTACCTCCTACAAATATGCAATATCCTGAGGTAGACCTCCTGTCATCAGCACAACTAGCCCAGTCAGAATCACAGGATGCCCTCGAAGGTCCTCGGATGGAAGTCCCCATGTGAGGTATTGCAAGGCAATAATAGTGGGATACTCCCACTGAAGGTGTTTGGGTGTGTGTGTTTTGTGAAGGACAACAGGCCATCAGTTGGGAAACTTGACCCTAGAGCGGTCAAATGCATCTTCGTAGGCTACTCGGCGACCCAGAAGGGGTATGTGTGCTGGAGTCCAGTAGAGAAGAAGAAGTTTGTCAGTATGGATGTCCACTTTCGGGAGCATGAGCCATACTACCACCAGGACGGAACTTCACACAACACGCCTAATACTGCCAGTATTAGGCGAGAGGGGGAGATGGAGAACTTTGTGGTAACCGATTTAGAAGTTTGGCATGGAGGCACGGAGAAGGGACAAGAAGGTGAAGGTGTTAGGCCTACGGCTCAGGGAGAGTTACTTACCTACAGCAGGAGAGAGAAGCAAACTGCAGGACCAGTACCGACAGTGCCAGTGCCAAGTCCTTTGCCTGCGTTCGTCCCAACTCCTGAGGCACCGACACCAACCCCCCTTCAGGTGATACCCCCTCCTTCACAAAATATCATTCCTCCTACTTCTACTCCTCCCACACCACTATCTGTACGGAGGACCACTCGCAGCAATGCAGAAAATCCTCCAAACAGATATGGTTGGGATATTGCTCAGTTTGTTTCTTATGACCATATCTCTTCTTCTCATGGAGCATTTATAGCATCTTTGGATAGTATTACTGTACCTAACAATTGGCAGGTTGCCAAGAACGATCCAAAGTGGAAAGCGGCAATGCACGAGGAGTTGGGAGCTCTGGAGAAGAACCACACTTGGGAGCTTGTGAGATTGCCAGAGGGGAAGAGAGCAGTTGGATGCAAGTGGGTCTTTACCGTGAAGCAGAACCCAGATGGACAGGTTGAGCGCTACAAAGCTCGACTAGTAGCCAAAGGATACAGTCAGACGTACGGCATCGACTATGACGAGACCTTTGCACCAGTTGCAAAGATGAGCACTGTCAGGACTCTGATTTCTCTGGCAGCGAATGGTGGATGGAAGCTACACCAACTGGATGTGAAGAATGCGTTTCTTCACGGAGATCTAGTGGAGGAGGTGTACATGGAGATACCACCAGGATTTGGCACCAATCAGACAGTAGGCAAGGTCTGCAGGTTGAAGAAGTCCATCTATGGACTGAAGCAGTCTCCTCGAGCGTGGTTTGACAGATTCAGAAGAGCGATGATAGGGATGGGATATCAGCAGATCAATGCGGATCATACTGTGTTCTTCCGTCGGAGTGGAGGCCACATCACCATGCTTGCGGTGTATGTGGACGATATGATTATCACAGGAGATGATGAGCAGGAGATCGCCCAACTCAAAGGAAAGCTTGGCAAGGAATTCGAGGTAAAGGATCTCGGCCTTCTTCGGTACTTCCTTGGGATTGAGATTGCTCGAGAAGCAGAGGGGATTGTTCTCTCTCAAAGGAAGTATGCACTGGACCTTCTCACAGAAACTGGGATGTTGGGGTGCAAACCTGCAGCGACACCAATAGATCAGAGGTTCAAGATTGATGCTGAGGCTGGAGAACCAGTTGATCGGGACAGATACCAGAGACTGGTTGGCAAGTTGATCTATTTGAGCCACACACGTCCTGATATCTGCTTTGCAGTAAGTGTGGTGAGCCGCTACATGCATGACCCACGGAAGGGTCATATGGATGCAGTGTACCAGATTCTGAGGTACCTGAAAGGTGCTCCCGGGAAGGGACTAATATTCAGGAAGAACAATCACGTGAGCATCGAGGGCTACTGTGATTCTGACTGGGCTAGTTGTGCTGATGACAGGAGGTCTACCTCAGGATATTGCATATTTGTAGGAGGTAACTTGGTCTCCTGGAGGAGTAAGAAGCAGTCTGTGGTGGCCAGATCGACAGCTGAAGCAGAGTACAGAGCTATGGCCTTGGGAGTTGCAGAGCTGCTATGGTTGAAGAATATGCTGGTGGAACTGAAGCTGGATCAAGGAGCCAAGATGAAGCTGTGGTATGACAATCAGTCAGCTATTAGTATCGCCAACAATCCAGTACAGCATGACAGGACCAAACACATCGAGATTGATAGATTCTTCATCAAAGAGAAGTTGGATAGTGGATTACTGGAGCTTGGCCATGTTCCAACCAGGGATCAAGTAGCAGATGGACTAACCAAGGGACTCGCCTCAGTGAGCATGATTAGAGGATGTGACAAGATGGGCTTAGTGAATATCTTTCACCCATCTTGAGGGGGAGTGTTGATATGGTATGTTGGGTGTCATATTTAAGTATAGTATAAGCACATGGGAATATCCTGAGGACATATTTGGGATGCCAGAATATGTCACAGGATATTCCATTATGAGATTATTGTCATAATGATTGAGATCATTGTATTAATGACTGTAAGGCTATATAATGCCAATGAGACAGACATTGGGTTGGAGAATGCGAGGGATATTGTACCATTCACAGTTAGTAATAACTAGGGCAAGTATAAGACAACCAACATTTGATTGTATTCCAGGCAAGAAGAGGCAGTCCAGGATCCAAAGGGTCAGGCGGAAAGGCGGGGACAAAGAAGGGCAAAGGAAGAGGGATTAGTACCTAGGGACAAGGAGGTGGGGTCATATCCCTTGATGGTAGCAAGAACAAGAAACGTCAAGCAATAGCTAACCATCATGGAAATGGTTTGCACAACGCTATATATTGATAATCCAAAGTGGGAGGCACAACTCCATTTACATCAGGTTGAGAATATTGAAAATGAGGATGTGGAAATCGAAGTACAAGGAGCATCTGTTCACACCATAGAGGACATGGATGCTGAGGTTCCTGGGGATATAACATCTATTTAATGTCTATGTCAGCTTGGAATGTTCATGGAATTTGTTCAATAGGGAGATGGAAGGAGGTATGTACAGTGGTTAAGGAAACAAGGTGTTTTATTGTTGCACTACTGGAGACAAAAATTAAATCTGATAAGATTCTTACAAGGGGGGCGCAGTGCCATTGGCAACAGATTCATAACCTGCATTTATGTGACATGGCAAGGGTGTAGGTTTGGTGGGATAGTCATCACTGGACGGGTCAGGTGATACATATGTCGGATCAATTAATTGCAATTGTATTCACAAATAAAGGGGGCTTCAATTCATTTTTTGGTGTAATGTATGGACATAATGATAGGTGTAGGAGGGCAGGCTTGTGGCATGAGCTCATTGATATCAGTGTAGTGGCTGAAATCCAGCATTATCTGCCCTTGGTGTTAATGGGGGATTTCAATGCCATGTTGTATACTCATGAAAAGGTGGGAGGAGGGGGAGGGTGGTACCTGATGCCATTCTTTGGGAGTTCCACAATGCTTATTGGGATCGGGCTTGCAACCTCTTGAGCGAGTGGGACACCTTTGGACATGGAACAATAAATCAAACAAAAAGAGGGTTGTGTGTCAACTCGACTGGGCGTTAGGCAATCGGGCTTGGTTCCATGCTTTCCCGAAAATGGTGGCGCAAGGACTTGCTGCGGGGACGAGTGACCATTCTCCTGTATGTATACATATCTTGCAGAATACACGTACCAAGGCGCGACCATTTCGATATAATAATAAGTGACCAACGGTAGAGGGATATAATGAAGTGGTAATGATGGGCTTGGCGGCTGCTGTTGAGGGGAATCCGTAGTTTAGGATCAGCCAACGGTTAAAACTTGTAAAGGCATGACTGAAGGACTAGAATCGAGCGGCCCCAAACGAATGCTACAGACCGAAGAAGACAAGCTAAGGGAGATACAGAACCAGCTGCAAAGTGACTTGCTGAATCTAGACATGGCTATAGAGGAGAAATGACTCATAGCGGATGTGTGACTTCTTCGACTGCAAAAGGAAGTTGAAATAGCACAACGAGAAAAATGTATATAGCTTCGAGAGGGCGATCAATCCAGTAAATTCTTTTATGATGTAGTTAAAATGCGACAACATCGAAATCACATCAGTATGCTCGTTGGCCCATATGGTAGGGAGGTTGTATCGCAAGAAGAGTTGCATGATGAGGCGGTCAGATACTATATCGAACTGTTTAACCAAAGTTCTTGTACTTCTGAGTTCAATGATTTTATATGTAAGAAATTGGTCACTGATCTTGGCAACCGATTATTGTTGGCACCAATCAAAGTGGAGGAAGTGGAAGCTGTCATTTTAATGCAAATCCGAATAAGGCTTATGGGCCTGACGGATTTGGGAGTAAATTCTACAAGACACATTGGGGAGTACTCAAGGAATCGGTGGTGGAGATGGTCCGGGATTTCTTTGTGCATGTTCGTCTACTACGGGAACTGAATCACATGTTCCTCACGCTAGTTTCAAAGAAAGAGGGGACGACATCGTTGGCGGACTTTCGACCTATAACCTGTTGTAACTATTTATATAAAATAATTACTCATGTTATGTGTAGGCGTATGAAGGGTATTATGCAGGGAATAATCTTGATGAACCATGATACTTTTATAAAAGGAAGATCAATTGCGGACAATTGCCTACTGGTACATGAACTGGTACGGGGCTTCAACAAAGTGAGTGGGGACAAAACGTGTGTGAATCTGGATCTCCAGAAGGCGTATGATACTGCCAATAGAGAATTCGTCAGCTATATTATGCTGGCTATGAGATTCAACTAGACTTGGGTGGATATGGTGAGGGAATATATTTCGACGCCTACATTCTCAGTACTGATTCAAGGTCAGCCGTATGGTTTTATTAGAAGCAATTGGGGATTACGTCAGGATGATCCTCTCTCCCCGTATCCTTTTACGTTGGTGATGGAGTACTTTACGTGTCTGATGGATTTGACAGTTCACAAGAGATAGATTATTCCGTTATATCGATCGATGCATCAACATATTTCACATATGATCTACACAGATGACCTTCTAGTATTCATATGCCAATCAAAGACAGGTATTGCGAGGTTGGCAAGGATTATTGAGGTATTTACGACGCACACAGAGCTACATTTGAATAAAGAAAAAAGCAAGGCATATTTTAATGTTAATTGTGCTAACAAAGCAAATCGAGCAACAAGGTTGGGAGTGGAGGTTGGGGCGTTGCTCGTTAAATACCTGGATATTCCATTATCGGTCAACTACACCAGCGATGCAGAGTATAGCAGTTTGGTTGAGTATATGCAGTCACGAATTAAGGGATGGCAAGCCCAACAATTATATTTTGGTGGACGTATCAAGCTGGTCAGATCGGTCATTATTGCCATGTCTATGTATTGGTTGCAAGCGATTATGCTCCCCACGGCTACTATTAATAAAATTGAAAAGTTATGTGCAAAATTTATCTGGCATGTTGGTGTGCATGCTATTAGTTGGGACGTATTATGTCGTCCCCAAACATGAAGGAGGAGTGGGGTTGCGCCCGCTAAGGGTTCTACGCGATATAGCAGGTATGAAGCTTGTTTGGAAGTTTATTTCGCAGGATTCACTTTGGGGTCAATGGATGCAAGGAAGATACATAAAAGGGGAAAGCTTCTGGACACATTGGATAAATAGCAATTATTCGGTCACCATGAAGGCATTAATGGAAAAGAGAGACTGGGTGAAGTTACATATCTCTAGAACTATGAAGGACGGGGCAACTACTAATTTGTGGATAGCCGTGGTTCAACACCGGAGTCTCCTAGAACAATATGGCTGGGTTGCACATCAAAATGTACTAAGGAGCCAGTGGCGGCAAGAAATGAACGCCTGGACCCGGCGATTCACACATATAATAGAGCAGGTTAGTGTAGATGGGATGCTACCTGCGTACACTTTGGTCTGGGAGTCGCCCAGTGGAAAGTTTGACTTCAAGCATGTCTATAATGCTATCCATCAACACCACCCGGACATGGAGAGGGCGGAGTTTGCTTGGGTATGGGGGCTGCATCTAAAATAGAACTCTGCATGTACCGAGTGATAAAAGGATGGTTGCTGACATTGGAATGGATGGACCGATTAGGTATCCAGGTTGGTGGAATGGGATGCGTCCTGTGTCTAAGCCAACATAAAAATTTGGGTCACCTATTTTTTGAGTGTAAGTACTCTGGGCAAATTTGGCATAGTCAATTTTTCAAGTTGCAGACATCACAATGGCATCGAGGGACATGGAGGGGAATATGGAGATGATCGCACATGCTGTAAATAAAGGCTTAAAGTGGACTAAAGAGGCAAGAGTCAGACTTGCGTCAGTAGTATGGCATATATGGAGGGATCAAAATAGACGATTATTTGAGGGCTTGCTATGTCAAGTGTCGGCATTATTCATAATGTCGAGTTTGATGTATCTTGTATGATAACAGGTAAAGATGTCTCCAATTTTATGGGATGTTTTTTTTCTGAATTAATAGAATTACCATTCTTCCAATATATATATATATATATATATATATATATATATACCCACCTGTGTCGGTTTCGGGTACATGTACCCTTTTGTTGAAGGTCGTTCGAGCTTTTTCCGAGAGTATGGCATGGGTTACTTCAGCGCCGTAGCGCCTCCCCAATCAAAAATTCTTCCTTTCATTCTCAAACGAGAATACAAGGAATTATAGTTTCATACAATATCTTAATTGAATTGCCCCAATTGCAAGAGCGGAGCTCTACCAACTGAGCTATATCCCCCCGAGCCAGGTGGAGTATGCATGAAAGAGTCAGATGCTTCTTCTATTCTTTTCTTTTCCCTGGCACAGCTGGGCCATCCTGGACTTGAACCAGAGACTTCGCCCGTGAAGTAAATCATCGCACCTACGATCCAACCAATTGGGAAAGAATCAATAGATTCTTTTTCGGGAGCGATTCATCCTTCCCGAACGCAGCATACAACTCTCCGTTGTACTGCGCTCTTCAAGTATGCTTTGCTTGTTGCCTCTTTTATATATATATATATATATATATATATATATATATATATATATATATATATATATATATATAAATCAAAAAAAAATTATGGGTGAAAAATAGGAGAATATCACAATTATTTGGATATTATTTAAATTTCTTGGACTAAATGCATACAAATTTAATTTTTTTAAAATTATTTGGATATTATCAATACACACAATTATTTGGATATCACAATTTTGCATTCAATCTCAGGGGGTATAGATTAAAAAATGCATAGTCTTGATATGCGTTCAATCTTAGGGGGATATACATTCAGTCTCAAGATATACACACAATTTAAATGTTATTACCTATACACGCAATTATTTGGATGTCACAATTAAAAATTCAAAAATTCAAAATTTTAATATAGTGAAGTTTGGAGATGGAGAGGAGAGAAGGAGAAAAGTAGGAGAAGAGAGAATATAAAAAAGGAGATTGCAAGGACATAAAACCCTAGGATGCATCTCTTGTCTATTTATATTGATATGCAATACACCCACAATTACTATTATACCCTCATAAGATAAATAACAAAATAAAATAACTCTAACACCCTCCCTCAAGCTGGAGCATATAGATCAGACATGCCCAACTTTCTACATAAATCAAAAAATGGACCACGAGCAAGTGGTTTGGTGAGGATATCACCTAATTGATCCTCCGACCGAACATAAGGAGTGACAATCTGTTTCTTCAGCAACAAATCATGAACAAAATGATAATCTACCTCGATATTCTTCGTGCGCTCATAAAACACCGGATTACTTACGATAAACATTGCCGACTGATTATCACAATACATCTCCATCAGAATATGAATCATAATCCCCATTTCATGAACAATATACTGCACCCACATAATCTCAGAAGCTGTATGAGCCATCGCACGATACTCGACCTTTGCACTAGAATTGCCACAACATTCTACTTCTTACTACGACACGTGACAAGATTGCCACCTACAAACGTACAATAGCTAGAAGTAGACCTTCTATCACTGCGACTGTCTGTCCAATTAGCATCATTGAACCCCGTCACCGTAAGCAAATGGAAAGGTTTGTACAATAAACCCTTTCCAGTTTCACCCTTCAAGTATCGAAAAATGCGAGATATAGCCTCCCAATGTGGTTGCCGAGGGGCATGCATAAAATGACTAACTACTCCACTACAAATATTGGTGCCAATGCAGATACACGCGTGACCGGAGCCTGAACGAGCAAGCGTCTTTTTCTCTTGGCATTCTCTACTTTGTGAGCGGTTATGTCCCTTCTTATCTACTTCTTCATGCCAATAAGAAATAAGGTTCTCTTGTAACCTTGCTAAGTCCAATGATCGATAAAATCACTAATGGCACAAGTTTCATACCACTATTATAAATCAATGGAATTGCATTGATAAGAGGAAAGTTCAATCATGTAACACAGGGAAGGATATAATGATTATGTCATGGTTTGGTGCCATGCCTTAGCGGTAAATTAGAGTCTACGGACTACCAATCGAATCAATGAATAAGTATGCTGAAATGAGAAGGGAAATGTGCATTGCTTCTCTAAATGTTTCAATACCTTACACTGCTATTTATGCTTGTCATATAGTCGTAGATGCATTGTATGGTCATGGACAACTTGTGCACAAGGTAGTAAATTTTCTCAAACGGAACCTGGGGCACTGGGGTCCGTTGGCACGGGAAAAATAGTAGCGCTTTTGTAGGGTCGAGTAAAGCTAGACATTCATTGAGACTTGCTACCTGCTTTGAATGGCGTATCGTACGTCCATCGAAGTCCTAAACGACATGTCCATTGTGGTGCTACACCACAAATGACCCAGTGGGAATGAGTTACATACTAATGATGTCTTATGCAGGGGCGGTAAGAACTATTCTGTAAATTATACAGGAACGGCCATTGGCCAGGGTAAGGATTCCATATGTTCAAAGCTTATATATATCTCACTGTATGAACTGTTGCTTATGAACTGTTGCCTATTGAAATATCGCATATATATAATGTTGTCTATTAAACTGCTGCATTAATTAAGAAGTGTTGATTTAGGTGAGTGGGCTAGTTCTGCTCACTACTATAAGTTGAGTACTGACCCATGTCTCTGTGGACAAACCAGGTAACCGAGATACCGAGAGCACTCAAGGGAGATAAAGCTTTCAATGCAGTCTTTCAAACTTTTTCCTATTTCAAAGTATTTCAAGGATTTTTAGTTGCTGCTTTCAAGTTTCCAAGAAGTAATAAAGGGGCATAATGTATGGGATAAGAATATTATTTTATGTCATCCTATCAATCTTTCTTTTATCCAAAGATATGTAAGCCGTTCAGGCATTTCCATTTCGGTACTGAAAAAATTGTACTTCATTGCAATGAATCAATAAAAAAATATTTTCTTCATATACAAATGTGTGCTTTATAATCTGTTGTTGTGTTGTGGAACTGTTTACAATAGATTTTGACACAATGTGCACGTTCTTGCCTTGTACAAGTGCAACCCTATACTTGTAGGGCATCACGTCCAGCAAGGACAAACAGTTCTGTGCAACTGAATGCGAGAACGAATCAGTTCTGTGGAACCAGGGCGTGACAATTATAGGCAAGACGAGCGTGCGCTATAACAAGCCACAACAGTCAATATAACAGTCAAAAAATTAGGAGTGTACCATTATGGGTCACTATCTCGCAAGTATAGGGCAAGCCTGGACAGATTTATAATGGGTAGGTGTCCCCAAAGCTATACACGGCAGGTGTATAATGGTTAGGTGGCCCCAAAACTATACATATGTCAAGTAGCAGGAGTGTACCCCTATGGGTCGATATCAGGCAAGTACAAGGCAGGGTATAATGGGTAGGTGTGCCAAACTATACATAAAGTCGGGACTGGGTAAAATGGGCATGTCAATAAAATAAACAAGTAGAGCCTAGAAGTAACACAAGGAAAACTTATACATGTGTCGAGTCACGCCAAAAAATTATCACAAACGAAAGATAACAGAAAAAGGCAAAACAGGCAAAAATAGGGGCATTCGGATTATCAGGCGGATCTCCTCATATCAACGTCGG
Source organism: Iris macrosiphon (assembly GCA_036927795.1). NCBI lineage: Eukaryota > Viridiplantae > Streptophyta > Magnoliopsida > Asparagales > Iridaceae > Iris > Iris macrosiphon. The sequence continues at coordinate 26,914,158 of JAYESA010000018.1, read as the reverse complement.
ATCATCCGATCCGTCACAGCAACTAATGGGCCACAATTCGGATCATCCGTCGGACTGCCACGGATCAACGTAGGATCATCATATTAGTCACAACAAGTTTGTGGGCCAAAATTTGGATCATCCATAGGACTGTCGTGGATCACCTTTGGATCGTCCGAGTGGTCATAGCAAGTTTGTGGGCCAAAAATTGGATCATCTGTCGGACTGTCGCGGTTCACCTTCGGATCGTCCGAGTGGTCAAAGAAACCCGGACATGGAATATTTTGAGACTTGTTCGGTCCGTAAAAACTCCGTTCTAACTTAAAATTTGGATTTTTAGAGGTCAAAACTATATAGGATCAGATTCCCAACGGCCTGGGGATATTCGATTTCACCAACTTTGAGAGATCGATTCCGAGAAATACCGTACAAGTAATTTACGAAAAAATAAAACTTATCTGGAATCGACAAAACTCAAAACTACCACAATAGAAACTAGGCACGGGTCTCAAGTAGAACATAAACTAAGTCTCATGGTAAACACACCGGTTATCGTTTTCGATGTCGAGTTTTCTAACAGGTAAATACCAAGGTTTCTACAGGAAAAGTAAAAACCAAGTCGAAACTATTTTCGAAAATATACACGAGGTTGAAAATCACTAGAGAAACATATTTAACAAAGCAAGCTCCATGAAATTCTAATCACAAAATCTCAAAGAAAATAAAAACTGCAATAAAATTATGGCATTCAGTATTTTGGCAAGATACTTGCCTGAAGCCAAGCTCACAGCCTAAACCTTCAACTCCACCATCGAAAGGGGTTCAAAAACCACACTCTAAGACCTTAAGACCAAGCTCCTAGCTCCCGCAGAAAATGGAGAGAAAAATGAAGAAGTGAAGGAAGAAAGAAAATAGAGAGAGAGAGAAAATGATTTCATATATATATAGAAGGGGTGATTTAATCGTGGTCGTCCGATCCGCCACGTCAGTGATCCAAGTTACAAATTAAATTAATCTCATCCATTCAATACAAAACCAAGAAATTATTGGATAAAAGAAAGCATCCAACACTATTCATAAAAATATCTCAAAATATCTCAAAAGTCAAACTTCATCCGCCGGACGAATTTTTCGTCGGTATGTCGCAGAATGCCTACGGTAATCCCGTCAGTGGGTAAAAGTTAAAATTTTGAGGGAATTCCGAGATTCCACGAGAACCAATCAAGCACAGTACAAATCATAAAATACGTATCCATATACCGATACAAATATTGTGAGACGGGTCTCACAAGTAAAAGGTCAATATCCAAATCCAAGACAACAATTGTGAAGGTGAAGTGCTTCAACTACAATAAAAAATGACATTATGCAAATAAGTGTCATCGTCCAAAGAAGAAAAAAGAAAAAGAAAAAGAAAAAGATTAAGACAGAGAGAGAAGGTGATGAATCAAACTGCGTTTTAGAAGTCGACAATGACGGGGTCTATTTTTCGACGGCACATGACAACATGAGTAACAATTGGATTCTCGATTCTAGATGCTCCTACCATATATGCCCAAAAAAGGAGTGGTTTTCTTCCTACAAGACGACAAATGGTGGTTTTGTGTTAATGGCAACAACAACGCATGTCAAACTATTGGAATTGGGTCTATCAAGGTGAATATGCATGATGGAATTATGCGACCTTTGTTAGATGTCATACATGTTAACAATAAAAAAAAACTTATTTCTCTTGATACGCTTGACTCGAATGGTAACAATTTCGTTGCCGAGGGTGGAGTCTTGATATTTTTTGTGGTTCTTTGGTGGTGATGAAAGGTCACCGACATGGTAACCTTGATATCTTATTGGAAAGCACTGTGATTGGAACTTTGGCAGTTAGTACATCTGATTCGTCTGGTAGCATGCATATTTGACATATGTGGTTTGGGCATTTGAGTGAGAAGAACATGTCCTTATTGAGTAAGCAGAGGTTACTGAAGAACTTGAAGAAGTCAAGTATGAATTTATGTGAGCATTGTGTTTATGACAAGCAGCATAGAGCGACCTTCAGTACAAGCAAGCAGAAGACATGAGGTATTCTCAACTATGTGCATATAAATGTATGAGGACTTAGCAGGATTCCTTCCAAGAAGTGAGCCAAATACTATGTTACTTTTATCGATGATTATACACATTATATTTGGTTGTATTTCATCAAAACCAAGTATCAAATGTTCGAAAAGTTCAAACAATTGATTTTCATATATGGTATTCCTATATAAGATTGAATTTTCATATATGGACCCATGACATTCTATATAGAGAGACCTAAATGTTTTTTTTTTTATATATCTCAATTGTGTTCAATGAAAGTAGCTGAATAACTTCAATACAAGACTTTGAGAGATCTTCTTCTTCGTGGTAGATAATTTTGAGATTAAAGAGAGAAGTGTTGGGAGAGTTATTGTAATTCATTTTTTTTTATAGTGGAACTGAATCATTCTCGTCCGTGGATATAGACATTTTGACCGAACTACGCAGATTCTTATCTTTGCGGTTACGGATTTCCTTTCCTCTAAGGTGTTTTCTAAATTTTTTTGGTTTATTTTGGTTGTGTTCCAACACGGATGCATATCAGATACAGCACGAACACACCAAATTATGTGTTGTATCTGTGTCTTTTATCGTGTCGTGTTCCATCTGTGTCTGTGCAACTGGTTGAAATTCATTACCTGGAAATTAGAGTGCATCCTGAAAAAATTGTGGAAGTGATGTGTGGCAGAACTTGGCATTTTCTATATACAAAGAAGTATAATATAATATGCTTTTTAATTGGAGTATGAGCGAATGCTAACTGCTATATACACATGTAATATATTAATTAAAACTTATTTCTTATACATAATAAGTCAGCCATTATGGTGAAGGTTGTGTCAGCATTTGTCCATTTGATGCAATGATGTCACTTCTCAATTCTGATATTATTTTCTTGCTTTAGCTTAGTGTTGATTCAAGTATGTCAACTATCTTTCACTATGGAAGGAAAATGTAAAAAAAGAAGGCAAGGAATTACTCAACTGAGAGGGGGAAAAAATGAGACTAATTTACATTTAAGTATCATGAACTTTCTCCTACTATCATGTTGATATCCCAAACTTTAGTTAGTTCACATCGGTACTATGAACTTTCTTAAATCACTTCACTACCTTTAACTTCTGAAAGTGAAAATGTTGTTATACCTTCTTCATTTCCTTCCCCCCTTTTGAGTGAACATACGATTTATTCACTTTCAACCAAATTAAAATAGTCAAAATCGAATAAACAATTTTTTTAAATATTTATAAACTAAAATCGAATCAAAATTAGCCATAAACGATACTGAACCGATAATCAATTTGATTTATTCAATTTGTTTGGTTTGACTATTTTTATTGTTTAATGGACCGGACAATTTTTTTTGAAATTATGTTTAAATAATATTTAAAAAATATAATTTTTATACATGTGTGTGTTGTTTTTCAAAGTTTGGCCTAAGGTTGGACTATTTATTAATTACCAAAGTTAAAATTTAAAACAAAAATATATAATTATCATTTTCAAAATATACAATTTTTTTCATAATAAAATATGTATAAAATTGAGGATAATTATATAATAGCCTAAGTATTATTCGGTTTTCGATTTTGGACCGAAATCGAAATCTAAAATCGAAACCGAAATCCAAAATCGAAACCGAAAGCGAATAATTATTTTTTTAGTATTTTCAAAACTGAAATCGAACCATTTTTTTTCCGAACCATTCGATTCGATTTTCGGTCCAAAATCGAATAATGCTCACCCCTACCCAAACCTAAATGCTAGTCCTAGCCTTAGTCCTAACACTTGTTAGGCCATGAGCTCATGATACTCGAGACGGACTTCCAAAATTGAACCTCATACATAATCTATTAATTTTAAGAAACTAAAATAAAAATAAATTTTAAAAATATTAATGTTGTCACCAAGAATTAAACTAAGGGTCTCTTATGTGCAAATTTAACATAATAATTACTACACCACAATTATTTTATGTTAAAAATGATCTATGGTGCATGCTAGTTCTATTTTAGATACAACTATGTTAATGTCTCTTCAGTCTTTAGGTTCTGTATTATCGTCCAGTCTGCCTCGGACTAGGACCACCCTGCATACCCTGCTAAGGTTAATGTCCCCTACCGTCACTGCATGCCTTTCTCATAGCTACAAGAACGCTAGCAAGACCTGTCGTGCGGCTATCAGACGATATTAGTTCTCATGCGCCCACATTTGGCGTCTAAAGGTTGCATGAGCTCCTGTAAGGTTCAAAGTATCAGAAAATTTAGTATAGGATACCAAAATTCATAGAAATTGGCCAGAACGACAAATGTTTTAAAAATTATAAACGAAGTTCAGTCAGATAATTTGGCAGAAATTGAACATGTCCAAGACAGTCTGATGAAAATCAAGCATATTTGTTTTTTTCAGTGTCGGCTAGTTCCTTTCTCCCCTTGTTTAATTGTCTGACGAAAATTTCTAGGACCTAGAATACTATCTAGAATAATGTTTAGAATATTACTCCAGAAGTCTCTTGTAAGTCTTTGAGGTCCTATAAATAAGTGGAAGGCTTATTTGCTCCACACCACCCAAAACTTGTAATCTTTCTTTAATATAATGTCTTTCAAGTACACCACCCAAAACTTGTAATCTTTCTTTAATATAATGTCTTTCAAGTTCTACTCTTGCTCCATTAATCTCTCTCTCTCTCTCTCTCTCTCTCTCTCTCTCTCCTCTTATCATTCGAGCTAAGTTCGTTCAGGAAGGAATGCACGGGTCTTCAAGGAGAAAGCTTGTGTGTCGCACGAGTTGAAGTGTAGAAAAAATACTAAATCCGTGACAAGTGGTATCAGAGCGAAGGTCGATCGTTGCCATGTCGACATCCGAGATCGTTATTGACGAGCGTCATGCATATGAAAGACAAGAGCACCATGAGGGACAAAAGCAAAGAGCCGGCATTAGAACGAACCCTTGGCGAGTTAGTGTCCCGCCTGGAACTCTTGGAAAAGGACGTGATAGACATGGAGATGCAAGTAGAGAAAAACCAAGTGGCTTACGAAGAGTTCTCTCATGGATTGGAGAATGATATTGTCGCCAATGCCATGACGTTGTTCTGAGAGCAACTTTACGAGATGTAAGCCGGGTTCAAGGAGGAATGCTAGGCTACAAGGACGGAGATTGTTGAACTGCGAGTAAAACTTAAGACCAATACTACAATTCTTGAGAAGGCTATCGCCAACGGTGGATCTTCAAATAGGGAGGCGGCACCAAAGGTGAAGTACCCCAAAAAATTTAATCCAATTATTTCTGACTTGAAGGAAGTTGACATACATGAAGATGATAATCCTTTGGCGCTAATCTTATTATTTTTCTTTTTATCAATTCTTATTAGAATCTTATTCAAACATTACTATACGGGAATGACTCAATTTTCGTAGAAGAGGCTACGAGTGCCTTATTGTCTAATGAGGTGCAGAGGTTGGCTTCTAATGACGGAAACATGGAGACCAAGCCCAATGTTTGACGGTAAGAGTGAGGACTAACAATAGAGCATCTTCTAGTAAAAGGTCAAAATCCAAGTCCAAAACACCGATTGAGAATGTGAAGTTCTTCAACTGCAATGAAAAAGGACATTATGCAAATAAGTGTCCTCGTCCAAAGAAGAACAAGAAAAAAAAGACAAAGAGAAGGTGATGAATCAAACTGCGCTTTAGAAGCCGACAATGACGGGGTCTATTTTTCGACGGCACATGACAAGATGAGTAATTGTTGGATTCTTGATTCTGGATGCTCCTTCCATATGTGTGCAAAGAGGGAGTTGTTTTCTTCCTACAAGACGACATATGGTGGTTCTTTGTTAATGGACAAGAACAACACATGTCGAACTATTGGAATTAGGTCTATCAAGGTGAATATGTATGATGGAATTGTGCGGACTTTGATAGATCTCATACATGTTCTCAATCTCAAGATTTTTTTTATTTCTCTTGGTACGCTTGACTCGAATGATAACAAGTTCATTGTCGATGGTGGAATCTTGATGTTGTTCATGGTTTTTTGGTGGTGATGAAATGTCAACGGCATGGTAACATTTTTATCTTATTGGAAAGCACTGTGATTGAAACTTTAGCAGTTAGTACATCTGATTCGCTTGATAGCATGTGTATTTGACATATGCGCTTGGGTATATGAGTGAGAAGAACTTGTCTTTATTGAGTAAGCATGGATTACTGAAGAACTTGAAGAAGTCAAGTATGAATTTCTGTGACCGTTGTGTTTATGACAAGCAACATAGAGTAATCTTCAGTACAAGCAAGCAGAAGATATGAAATATTCTCGACTATTTGCATACAGATGTATGTGGACTTAGCAGAATTTTTTCCAAGAAGTGAGCCAGGTACTATGTTACTTTTATTGATGATTATGCACGTTATATTTTGATGTATTTTTATTAAAATCCAGTATCAAGTGTTCGAAAAATTCAAACAGTTGATTTTTATATATGAGAATCAAACATAGGATTGAATTTCCATATATAAATTTCATTTATGGCAATCCTAGATAAGATTGGATATTCATATAGTATACATGACATGTTATATATAGGGGCCTAAATGTTCTTTTTGATATATCTCAATTGTATTCAATGAAAATTGTTGAATAAGTTCAATATAAGAGTTTGAGAGATTTTTTTTCCTTCTTTTTTTTTCTTCTTTGTCGTATAGAATTTTGAGATCAAAGAGAGAATTGTTGAGAGATTAATTAAATCTTCTTGTACATACTAAGTCAGTCATTACTCCTGGTGAAGGTTATGTCAGCATTGTCCGTTTGATGCAATGATTTGTCACTTCTCAATTCTGATATTATTTTCTTGCTTTAGCTTAGTGTTGGTCCAAGTATGTCAACTATTTTCAGTGGAAGGAAAATGTTAAAAAAAGAAGGCAAGAAATTAATTAAATGAGAGGAAAAAACGAGACTAATTTACATTTAAGTATCATGAACTTTCTACTACTATCACGTTGATATCCCAAACTTTAGTTAGTTGACATCGGTACCATGAACTTTCTTAAATCAATTTGTTAGTGTTTTTTTCTTTGGACTAGTAAAAAAAGTTTCATATTGGCTACACAATTAAGTGTGTATCTCAATATAATATTTTGTATGAGTTAAGGTATGCACATGGGATGTGGTGAGACACATGGGTACCATGTGGGAGTATTTTTCTAGGAGAAAAAAATAATTAACTCCTCAATGAAAGCATTTATGCTTTTTGTTATGCTCTTGGAATTATTTCTATAGGAGCTAAGCCCCAAAGGAGGCTTAGCAACTCGGACTCAGGCTCAAGGGCACAAAGTGACGCACTTTGCACTTAGCATCGGCGCAGGCGCTTGTGCGTATTTGATGCGCGAGCTGCATGGACGTGTCGCATACGTGGTCGCATGGGCTGCAGCTTGCACTGCCGCATGCGTTGTTGCTACTGCAGATATATTTGAATAGTTATCGAAAGATATGATCTGTTATTTAGATCCGTTTTTGGTGGGATTTAAAATTAATTCGTATCTATCTTTTAGGGATACATAATTAATCTGTTCCTATCTTTCTGTAACTATTGGGACGGCCAGGGTTTTCACCCTCTCTCTATAAATACTCTCTTCATGCCTCTTTGAGAACTTACTTCAAAAATTATGAGACGAAGAGAGTTGTTGTTGCCGCCACTATTGGAGTCAAGTAAGTTCTTGTGAGTCCAGACAGAGGTGACAGCGAGCGTTCCAAAAGTTTTTCGTGAACTTGTTGGTTCCTGGAAGCAGATCGTGTGGGAACAAATCTTGCTTTGAGCAACGGTGATCTTTATCACCCCAGCAAGCAAAGTCTCTTCTTCTTCCTCCTCTCTTCTGTGAGTTGTAACTCTGTTTTGTCCGTCTGCAACTACGATTGCAAGGAAGAACGAGAGGTTCCTTTTCTAGTTATTGTTGTATCAGCATGTTGTAACATGATCCTTATATATTGTTCTTTGTGGAGATCGAGAATAGTTAGAGTGAGAAATTTTGTGTGAACCTCTGTTCTCGACCATGCAGTTTTCCATCGTTGATTTAGCCTCGGGAACAACGGTCTCAAAGCAAGATCCGAGAAAAATGGAGAACAATCGTGTGAAACATCTCGATACAAGTTTTAATAAACTTGAGAAGTTTGACGAAGATCATTACAACGCTTGGAAGAGGAATGTCTGTCTTAATCTTCAACTCGCAGAGGTAGACTACGTTCTAACGGAACCAGAGCCGGTTGTTCCAGACGGTGATGATGCTACTGTTCGGACAGTTGCTACTACAACTGCTAAGCAGAACAAGTGGAGAAGAGACAATAACCTTTGCAAGCTGCTGATTCTGAACTCCATGGAGGATAATCTGGCGGAGTCATACATCAAGACGGACCATGCTAAAGTCGTCTGGGAGTCTCTAGACAAGAATTACAAGGCGAATAAAAACCGCAATAAGATACATGTGACTGAAAATGTCTTGAACATGCGATTTGAAGACGACAAGACTATGTTGCCTCAAGTCAAGGAGTTTTTCAAGTTACATCAAAAATTTGAGGATGACGTCATGCCCTTAAACGACGCCTTTGTCGTAGGGGGTATTGTGGCCAAGCTCCCGCCTGGATGAAGCAATTTTATCTCGGACATGCACATGAAGAAGATGCAAATAAGCCTTGATCAACTACTACACAACATCCATGTTAAAGATGAGTTGATGGCTCAAAAAAAAGTGGACATGTTGTCCAAGCAGTTGGCAAAAGCCAACTTGGTGCATGTGGGTGACTCCAAAGGGAAGCAGAAGGCTTCTCAATACAAGAAGAAAGACTTCAACCATCTCAAGGTGAACTCGGCTTCGTTCAAGTCGAAGCCAAAGCTCAAGTCAGAAGTGACTTGCTTCAACTATGGTAAGAAGGGCCACTACCGGAGAGACTGTAGATCTAAACCCAAACAAACAGAGTAAGGTAAACCTAACAAGGTTGTTATGCTTGTGCAGGTTGTGACGACTGGTGTTGACACTGACTGGTGGGTGGGCACTGGCGTATCCTGTCATGTTTGCTCGAAGAAGGAGTTGTTTACCACCTACAAGCCTACAACTGAGAAGGTCATGGTGGCAAACCAGGCACAAGCTGAAGTACTTGGGACCGGAACTGTGGTATTGAATCTGACTTCGGGGAAGTCACTGACGCTTCAGGATGTGAAGCACGTACCGATAATAGCCAAGAATCTGGTCTCGGGGAGTCTGCTCTGCAACGCAGGTTTGAGGATGAACATCAATGCTGGACAGATGGTGATGTCGTATAAAGGAACATACTTCGAAAAAGTATTTTGTACCGAAGGGATGTTCAAACTTCAGCTTGTAACTCCTGCAAACAATATTAATGCAGTCTCTTCTTCTGGTTATTCTCTTGAGTTATGGCATAAAATACTAGGACATGTTCATTGTAAAAGAATAAAAAAGATGTCTAGTCTAGGGCTTATCTCCAAATATGGGAGTAAGGAGGCAGAGAAGTGTGAGGTCTATGCGCAGACAAAGATCGTAAAAAAATTGTTCAAACGGGTTAACCTAAGCACAGATCTTCTGGAGTTTGTGCACTTAGATATCTGTGACTTTAAACAGTTCTCCACAAAGGCCAGGATGAAGTATTTTATTACATTCATCGACTACTACTCGAAGTATGCGTTCGTCTATCTGCTCAAGTCAAAAGTTGAAGCGTTCGAGAAGTTTAAGGAGTTCAGGGCTGAGGCTGAACGTCAAATAGGGCAACAACTCAAGAGACTCAGAAGTGATCGAGGCAGAAAGTATAGGTCTATTGAATTTGCATCATTTTGCTATGAACATGGAATTGTCAATGAGACAACTGCTCCGTATTCTCCTCAATCCAATGGAGTAGCTGAAAGGAAGAATATGACATTGACAGAGATGATGAACTCAATGTTGTTAACTGCAGGTCTTCCAAACTGCTTTTGGGGAGAAGCTGCGCTTACGGCTACGTTCATTCTAAACAGAGTATCGTACGCAACTTTCGATATTACTCCTCATGAACTCTGCTTCAAAGTCAGACCCAACTTGAATTTCATTCGAGTGTGGAAGTGCCTGGCGTATGTGAAACTTTCGGACTTGAAGATTCAGAAGCTGGGTACGAGGACTACAAAGACCATCTTCTTGGGATATGCTGAAAAGAGTAATGCTCGGAGGTTTCTTAAGATTGAGTCAAATTATATCATGGAATCTCGTGACGCAGAATTCTTTGAAGATAAGTTTACAAGGCACAAGAACATTGTTATCATGGACATTCTAGAGAGTAGTGCGAGTGCACGGGAGAGCAACACTTCCAATAAATATGTAATCCAAGAAGAAGTTGTTATTACAGAGACAACGTTCAAACCAGAACCCACAGAGCCGGTGTCTAAGCGAGTAAGGAGACATAAGGACTTCGGAGATGATTTCGTCACATATCATGTAGAAGCAGATTCGCTTACCTATGATGAGGCGATGGAGACCAGAGATGCTATCTTCTGGAAGGAGGCTATCAATGATGAGTATGATTCAATAACCTCCAACAACACTTGGGTATTGGTTGATCTACCTGAAGGAGCAAAACTGATCGAATGCAAGTGGATCTTCAAGAAGAAGATGAAGGCTGATGGAACTGTTGACAAGTTCTAGGCAAGACTGGTTGCTAAGAAATTTTCTCAAAAGCAGGGGATCGACTACTTCGACACATATGCTCCAGTAGTACGTATGACGACCATCAGGATGTTGATTGCTCTAAGTAAAATTCATAAGCTAGTCATTCATCATATGGATGTTAAGACAGCATTTTTGAATGGAGAATTGATCGAAAAGATTTATATGCAACATCCAGACGGATTTCTCATCAAAGGTCTTGAAGACAAAGTCTGCAAGTTGGTAAAATTATTATACGGTCTGAAGTAAGCTCCCAAGATGTGGCACGAGACGTTTGATAAAGTTGTCACGCCCCAGTCCCAAAATACGTAGGACTAGGAATACGTAACACGCCCAGCCGTATGTATATGAACCCCAATATATGGAAATCATATACACACGTACGTTGTATATGAATATGCAATCCACCAGTGGTAATATACTATCACAACAAGTCATACAGAATCTATATCTCATCCACAGCACAATTAATAAGTAGGAATAAAGAGCTAAATAATAACTGGATATCCAAGATAAGTATCAGGTCTGAAAGTCAGGTGAAAATAAATCTACTACAAAACGACTATACTGCAGTAGTAACAAAAATCTCTAAACAGTGGAACAAGTCATAGCTACTCTGAGGGTAAGACCTCCTCAGTCTGGTAAGTAGAGTCGGGTCCAGGTCCGTACTCCTGTGGATACTCCTGCTCGTCCATATCTGGAAAGGGACCAGGTCCTCAGAGGGATGTAACAAGATACATATAAACATGCCAATAAAGTACTGAAATATAAACATCTAAGGGGTCGCCTAACCGTCTAAGTGAATGCAATTTGAGAACAACTTTCCAATATGTGAACTATCTGGCCATAAATGGGATTGATATGATTCTCTCGAAGAATCAGGGGCCTACAAGCGTACCGTCTTTTGAACGGCAAAGGCCGCCTGCAATATATAGGATCACAACCACCCGTTTCTCCAGCAGAGAATCCGTGCGAACTAGGAAAAGTGTAAAGGAGCCCAAACACCTTACTTGTTATTCTTCCCTCCCCATGCTCTAATCATGCCACATCCATGACACGATAAAACCTCTAAATAACTGCCAGGTCTACTAGCATACAAAGTTTCTATCAGCAGTCATCCCTAACGCACGGCTAATACGTACAGGAGGCCAAACCTGTCACGCAGTCCGTGATCTATATGAGACTCACAACTCGTGTAACAACTGTGTCACAGCTAATGAATCTAATGATGCTCCATAATACCGGGGTGGTCTCATAAAATAGGTCCAAAATCTACATAAATAAATATTTATATAAGCAGAATTAAACATGCATGTATTGGTTGGAATATAAATATCAGTACAATGGCAAGGTATACTTGCCGAGCAAAGTTCTGTAGAGTGCAACGTTCAGTATGTGTGTTTTAGTTTAGAAGAAGAAGAAGAAGTGCGTTTAGAGTTTTGGAGGAGTTTGTAATAACACACACATATATATAGTGATAAGAGGCGGGGGGGTTACTTATTGGTTAAGAAATTACTGCCACTGCTGTTTCTTTTCATTGGTTTAGATTTTGGTGAAGGGGTATTTAGTAATTACAGGTAAAGAGGCGGTGGGTTGCTGCTGATATTTTCTTCCCACATGTGCGGAGGAGAGACTTAAGCGGTGGAGTTCTATTTTACGCGCGGATCAGTGAAGGTTTGCTTTACGCGCGGAGCAGAATTTAGGCAGTGGTGGAGTTTACGCTTGGGTTTGTTTTACGCGTAATGAAAGGAATTAGGCGGTGGTGAGGTTTACGCGCGTAATTGGGAATAGCAATTCGGTTTTGCTACTATGGCTGCTGATATTTTCCTATTGGGTTTGGGTTAATGGTTTTCGGGTTGAGATCTAATAGGAATCCAACCCATTTTCTTTTATTTCCCTTTCTAATAAACTATATATATATATACTTAGAAATTTCTAAAATTTATATTGGTGCATACGGTTGAGCTAGCAACTATCCACGGTCTCCTACATGGAATAAATTTGGAAAATTTTATAATGGCTCCATAATACTCTAAATGCTCAAACATCTTGAAATAAAATCTAGTAAAATCTATTCTCTCTATTTAGCTCATAACTACTATAAATAATAAATTACATAATTAGTAATAATAGAGAAATACGGTTTTCAGAATTAGGGTTCTTACAGTTTTTTGGTTTGTGTGGTCGGTTTAAATGTGTTGGTTTAGTCAATGGTCGGTTTAAATGTGGGTAGTTGGTTTAATACGAGTAGTTGGTTTAATATGGTTGGTGGGTGTTGGTGTGTTCTTAGTATAAGGAGAGGGAGGGAGGAAGAAATGATGCAGGAAGTAAATCAATAAGAAGAATAAGCAGAGAAGAGAAGAGAAGAGAAGAGAAGGAGGAAGTAAGCAGAGAAGAGAAGGGAAAAGAACGAGAAGAAATGTTTGTAATATTTTTAATTATAATAGTAATCATGTTATTCTAGTAACGATTACTATTTTAACTATTATAATTGTAATCCTCATGATAGTAGCCATGCTAACACTAAATATTTGATTACATATTTTAACACTAAGTATTAAATATTGCAGATGGGTATCCAAAACGATGGACGTATTCCGGGAGGGCCTACCACAGATATGATTATCCAGCTACGTGAGTCACACATTTCTAGTTTAGTATTTTCTGGACAGGTATATTAATTGAATTATTTTAGTCAATATAATTTATATTTTTTTATATGTCTAATTATAACATCGTTTATATATCTCATATATAGCAATACGATTATCATGATACATTTCGAGCACGAGAGCATGTCGCATGGCGTTATGAGGACGACGTTGGATACTGGATGTTGACTGAAGAACGACATGGTATGGTGAACATATTTTGTTTTGATCATATTGATCAGATATATTTTCTACGTTACGACAGAGACTTGATCTTCAGTTTAGTTGAGCGGTGATGGCCCGGAATAAATACCTTTCAGTTACCATTCTGAGAAATGACCATTTTGCTAGTAGATGTGGCAAATATCTTAGGATTACCTATTACGGGTGAACCTATAATATTTGAAAATGATGAATTATTTTGCGCCAAAACTGTGATTAGAAAGTACTTAGGCGTGGAGCCGCCTACCATATATGGTAAAAAATGTGTGACGCTTTCGTGGCTCCGTCACAACTTTATGCAGCTAGATCGTATTGGTGAGAAAGAAATCTTAGTGGATGCGGAACGAGTAAGTATAACATTTAATGTTATTATTTATGTAATATATATTTTTATTTAGTTTAACTGATATACTTTTTTATTATATGTTCAGGTTACTGCTTGCACCATGGCCTACTTACTAGGTCTAATCAACGGAATTTTGTTTCCAAACTCCAGATTTAGGACAAATTTACGTTTTTTACCTTTTTTGAAAAATTTGACAGAACCTACCCGTCATACATGGGGAGCTTCTGTGTTGGCATATCTGTACAACTCCGTGTCAAATTTTGTGCATTTTACTTCAGTAGATAAAAGACAAAAAAAAATTGAATGGATGTATGACATTATTACAGGTATAAAATTTTCATATAATTTTATTTACTAAAAAAATATGTACTGTAAACTCCCTCGACCAGATTTCAGTATTTTAAAATTATTTTTATGCTAATTAGAATTATTGCAATTTTTTAAAATTTATTTATTACATATCCTATTGATTATGCACCTGTCCATTATAAAAATTAATTTGGAGCATTACACTAGCTGTTAATTCCCAAACAAGTTCACATACCTGCCCTAGATATGTTAGACTATTTTTATGAATTTTGTGCAACTCCCAGATACTTCGTTTTGTACTTCGTTTTAGTCGCACAAATATCGTTACAAACGTACGTATTTATTTTCCTATTTAATTTTTTGCTCTTTATCCATCTCCGTACCCCTAGAGATTTGAGGACCAGTAGGCACCTGTTTTGCCCAAACAAAAATACGATAATATTCTAGACTGAATATACTACAATTAGTGTATTGACACCGTAGAAAAATTATGATCCTAACTGCCCCTAAATAATTAATGAACTTCGTGCGCAGTATTTATTAAATAATAAATACGGTGACCCGTATCACCCAAAGAACCTGACCCTGCCCCTGCCCAGACTCACCCCCACACATCCCAAAGCACTCCCCCAGCTGTCCCCCTCATTTCTGTGCAATTTGGTATTTTTAGGAATCAGTGTTTTTAATCAGACAAATTACATAATTGTGCAATTTCCCAATTTTAGGACTTTTCTGCAATTTACAGAATTACAGGGGTTTTTCTGTAAATTACAGTGCGAGGTGGCACCCTCCTACTGGCCAGTGAACGTGCACTAGACACGTGGCATGGGGCTCACCTCAAAATATCAGATTAATATCCTAAATATCTGAATTAGATATTTATTGAATTATTTACTAAATTACCCTTAAACATTTGAACTATTTACAAAACTACCCAACCCTAAATTCCTATATATACTCCCCTCCCCCTTCCCCCGAACACCCCACAACCCTCCCTCAGGCCACCGCCCTCCGCCGGACGCGTCGCCACCCTCTGGCCTCCTCCCCAGCCACCGGACCACCGCCCTAACCTCCGCCACCCGCCGCCAGCTTCGGCTACACCACCATCACCAACAACAGCAGCATCACCACCCCACCACCCGAACGCCTCGACCGCCACCACCTGCCGTCGTAGTCCACCGCCACCACCCCCATCTACTCCGCCACCCTCCCCTCTATCGAACCACCACCGCCACACCCCCCTCACGACACCCTCCGCCGCCGGCAGCTCCCCCGCAACCCTCCACCGCCACACCCTGCCCATCTCTCCCGAGCCACTCCGACCGTCCCCCACCGCCACTCCGGCCACTCCCGATCTCCGCCACCACCACCAGGGCCTTCGCCTCCCTCCCCTCCGTCCACCCATCCGCCTGCACCGCCCCCTCCGCCACCCCGCTGGCCGCAGTAGCCCCCGCAGCTGCTGCTGCTGCTACTGTTGCTGACTGCAGCTGCTGCTGCAGTTGCTGCTCCGGCCGGCCGCCTGCCGGACCACCGCCGGGCCTCCACCGGCGACGACGCGGGCCCCCCCTGACGTGTCAGGTCTACCATCATATTATACGTATTTATACATGTATTTAAATATATGTATGTATATATATATATAAGTATATATATATATGTATATATATATATATATATATATATATATATATATATATATATATATTAATATTTATATTTATATTTATATATATTATATGATATATAATATATATACTTAAAATACAAAATTTATACTGTATATATATATTATATTTATGTATGCATCTTTTATTTCTGTTTTTATTATTAATATATATATATATATATATATATATATATATATATATATATATATATATATATATATATATATATATATATATATATATATGTAGTGTGTATATATATATATATATATATATATGTATTCTATATGTAATAATATATATAAATTATTATTATTACTATTATTATTACTATATATAGTATATATATATATATATATATATATATATATATATTATATATATATATATATATATATATACAATGTATATATATATATATATTATTATTATGAATATGTATATATATATGTATGTTCTTTTTTCTTCATTTTATATATATAAATATATGTATGTATATATATTTATATATATCTATATATATTACTCTATATAATTATATACGTATTATATATGTATTATATATGGTATTATATATACTATATGATAATAATACTGGATAATACAGTATATATATAAATATATGTATTTAAATTTCTGCATTTTTCTTTCTTTTGTATATATGTAAATATAAGTATTTATATATGTATTTATAATTCCTGCACTGTATTTCTTTTTATTATATATATATATATATATATATATATATATATATATATATATATATATATATATATATATATATATAATAGCGTACTGGATATACAGTACATATATTATATATATATATTTATATTACCTATGCTGGATAATACAGCCTACATATATATGTACATTTACATTTCTCGCAATGTCAATTCATTTTTTTATATATTATCTATATACTATATAGTGCTGTATAATACAGTACCTATAAATACGTATATTTAAATTATGTACTGTCATTTCATTTTATTATTATATATCAGTGGATATACCCTGATAAATATTATATTATTATATATCAGTGGATACACCCTGATAATATATATAAACAGTGGTTATACCCTGCTAATATATATATTTACATTCGTGCATTTTCTTTGCTTTATATATATACTAAATATATACTACTACTATATATTATATCTATATATATATATATATATATATATATATATATATATAAATACTATATATATATGTGTGTATCCTATATATATATATTATACATAAGTATGTATATACTTTTATTATACCCTGATAATCACAAACATGTATGTTTTAACAGAATCCAACTCCAGCACAGCCAGTGACCCCCTGTCACCAGCACCCTCAAACCTGAATTTGAGAACAGGTTTCCAACACTATCAGGGAGTAGGCAAGTATACCTTGCCAAGTTTATACTGTTTAAATTATTAACTGTTGAATGTTCATTTTAGTAAATTTACATATAACAGTATGTATCTGGGACTGCCTCGGGTACGTCAACAAGTACGTTGACACGTAGTGTAATTAACTTAGTCTATACAGACTTACCATCAACTGTGAGGGTATTCTAATATCCTCTTAGACCCTATCACGGGTACACGCAACAAGGTTGCACTTCATTTTGGGATGCAAGTTTACGTAGTTGATTAGCTACCAGTACGTACGACGTGCATCACGACTTAGAACAAAATTAGGAAGGTTACGACTAGCATTGGTTACATTGGGTGGGGAGAACGACTGAAAAACGTATGGGACACCCACCACTTTATCTTGATGCCGCACTCGACGGAGTGATACGGTTGTTATATATATATATATATTCATGTGACCATTCTCATTGTAGATGGAAAAATTGTATAGTGCCCTTGAACGGGGGCATATGTGGCATATACTAGCCAGTCACTACGGATTGGTGAATTACGTCAGCATATGTCTAGCCACACATTTCCCATACGTACTAGGTTGTCTCAAATTGCATTCACTTAGATGGTTAGCACCCTGTATTTATTTTCTTTATTCAGTATTTACATACCTGGCATATTATTTTTATGTATCTTGTTACGTCCCACTGAGGACCTGGTTCCCTGCCAGGTTTAGATGAGACACTCTACCCCACAGTACATGGACCTGGACAGGAGACTGGATATGCCCCTGAGCAGGAGTTAGAGGAGATGCCATCAGAATCTGCCTGAGTACACCTGGAGTTGGAGCTACATATTTCGAGGACGATGCACTAGTCATCTTATTTCAGCTTTTACTTATCTTTTGTAGTGGGTTTGTTCCCACCTGACTTTATCTGATTTGTGTATAACATTTCAGACTCAGCATCTATATATTCAGCACTATTTCCCATATTTCATGATATTCCTATGGATGAGATAGAGTTACCTGTATTTAGACTTGTAGTATTTTAGGACAGCGTAGCACATCACTTTGGGTCCATTAAATTGGGTAATCCCTTGGTGACGTGTCAGCTGGCCAATGCCACGTGGCCTAGTTCCGTATATTTTTGGGACTGGGGCGTGACACGGTTTTAGTGGTGGCCCATGCAGGTCTAGTTAATTGCTAATGGTGTGATTACATGTCCAGCAAGCCTGCACTAGGATAGGAACACTAGGTCTCATCCACTCTGACTTCATCCATAAATTCTTGCATCCTACTTGACTATCATTTATTATTTCCTTCGTACTTTTCTAAATTATTCTATCTTCTTCAGAAATATGGACATACCCAGCGGACACGCTAATGATGGGGTTGACCAAGCAACAGACCCATCGCCAGATGTCCAAAGAACTCCAACCCTTCCGAGAAACCAATCCCCAAGAAGGATGCTGGTCAATCCAACAACCCCGTACCTTCCCCAGGGCCCTACCCAGGAGACAACCCCAGCCCAGCTAGAAGGGCAAACATTCCAAGCACCAACACCGCAGGCGGAGACACCTTTGCCTCCACCTCCAGCCCTCTCAGCCCTGATGCCACAGCTTGAGGGACAAACCCAGATGTTCCAATATTTCCAAACCCTGTTGCAAGCTCAGTGGCAATAGACTGAAGCCCTGAGACAGGCTCAGTGGCAACAAACTGAAGCCCTAAAACAGACCTTGATAACAGCTCTGGAGATGACAACTGTTCTAGCACCAGCACCAGTCCAACCAGCTGACACTGTTCAAGGCTTTCGCCGAATGAGCCCGAGAACCTTTTCTGGCAGCGAAACAACGGAAGAGATCTCAGACTGGATCTCCAACACGGAAATACTGCTAGAAGGTTCATAGCTTCACCCCGATCTATGGATAACCGCAGTAAGGGCCCAACTCCTCGGCAACGCCCATCACTGGTGGGAATCTATCGAGCGCAGCACTGGCAAGAACCATACTTGGGAGCAATTCCTAGAATATTTCAATGCAAAATACTTTCCAGCCATGGTCAGAGATGATCTGTACTCTCAGTTCCTGCATTTAGAACAAAGAAATATGACCGTCGATGCCTACGACGCAGAATTCAGTCGACTAAGTCAATTCGGTACAAACCTGATACCCAACGAGCTGGAGAAGGCCCTGAAATTTCATCACGGCCTTACCCTCGAGCTCCAAGGGCATACTACGACACAGTCGAGGATTTTCTACAAGGAAGTTCTTTCAGAGGCAAGGATACAAGAAGTCATTGGCAGAGAAGCAAGACGCTCAAATCCAACCATATCAGCCAGAGACCAGACTGGAGCAAGAGGATCAATCCGTCACCAGGGAAATCAGACACAACACAAGACGGGGCCATATCAACACAAGAAACTTTTGACTTGTCACCATTGTGGCAGGCAGGGACATTATGCCAAAAACTGCCGAAGAAAGTATAGATTATGTCTGATATGTGAAGACAATCAACATCGGGCCAGAGATTGCCCACAACACAGAGAAGCAGCACTTCAGAATGGGCAAGAACCAGCAGCACCAGCCCAGAGAATGCAACCCCCTACTAGAGGTCAGCATTCTCCAGCATCTGGAAGATTTCAGAACGGACCACCCTTGGCCACCCAAGACACGCAGTACTACCTAGCCAGACAACAAACTAGAAGACAAAGGCACGGGCAGACCTTTGTACTAACTGCAGTTACAGAAGAACCGAAAGGTGAAACTATTTCAGGTATCTTTATGATTGCAATATTACCTGTAAACTGCATTATTTGATTCTAGAGCTACACTGTCTTCACATCTAGTAGTTTCGTATCCATGCAAATAGCCACATTTATCGGAGGAGGCCTTGTTCCAGTTACCAACATTACTAAAGCATGCTAGTAGTCATGTACAGTAGAGTAATAAGGACGCGATTCTTGGTACTTCCAATACCAAACTCCAACGTTGTCTTAGACATGGACTGATTAAGCCCAGTACAAATGCTATACTAGACTACGGGAAGAGAAGCGTCATCTTTAGACTACCAAGTTACCCATCCAGATATAGATAGTACCTAGGATAGCAAATCATAGTAGTTAACCCTAGTTACCGACCGACCTAAATTATGTTCCACCCTTAGATAATGATCAGGACTAAGCCAAACCGACAGATCGATTGCTAGACATTGATTGCTAGACTCAATCATATGGAAAAAAAATGATAGCTGAGTACTATAGCCAGTATCGAGAATAGAACCATTAGGTTGAAGGAGAGAAGGTAGGCAGATGTTAACCTTGAGAAAAACATCATGAACTACCAATAATATACGACCTGTTGTAAACCTGATGATACCCCTATGATTTGGATAAAGGGTATACATAGAGTAAAATAGGAGATCATGTAGATCCCACCTACCCGAGGAACTATCAGACTTGGAGGATGAGAAAAACTAAGCCCGGGGTACATCAAACCCTTCGATGTGATGGAACACATCGGAGAAATGAATTACAAGATAAACTCTTCCTCAGACATTGGAAAGTACATGACGTCTCTCACGTATCCCAATTAAGAAGATACACTCCGAACTCAAGTCATGTGCTGGACCATTCAGAGATAATCATCGGTCCAAGCTTATCATACCAGGAGGAGTCGTAGAACTCCTAGATCAAAGCGAGAAGGCGTTGCAAGGCCAGAATATTCCTCTAGTTCATATTGCATGAAAACATCATGCACCCGGCAAATCAACCTGGGAACGAGAAGAGGATATTCGATAATGTTTTCCCCATCTATTTTCAGACCAGGGTATGTCCAAATATTTCAAATCATTCAATCTTCAGCTATGTCTATGTTCCAAATATTTCAAATCTTCAGCAATGACTATGTCTTAATATTTCAATTCAATCCTTTGTTCTCATTATATATCTGTTTTTATTTCGAGGACGAAATATTCTAAGGAGGGTAGATTGTAAACTCCCTCGACCAGATTTCAGTATTTTAAAATTATTTTTATGCTAATTAGAATTATTGCAACTTTTTAAAATTTATTTATTACATATCCTATTGATTATGCACCTGTCCATTATAAAAATTAATTTGGAGCATTACACTAGCTGTTAATTCCCAAACAAGTTCACATACCTGCCCTAGATATGTTAGACTATTTTTATGAATTTTGTGCAACTCCCAGATACTTCGTTTTGTGCTTCGTTTTAGTCGCACAAATATCGTTACAAACGTACGTATTTATTTTCCTATTTAATTTTCTGCTCTTTACCCATCTCTATACCCCTAGAGATTTGAGGACCAGTAGGCACCTGTTTTGCCCAAACAAAAATACGATAATATTCTAGACTGAATATACTACAATTAGTGTATTGACACCGTAGAAAAATTATGATCCTAACTGCCCCTAAATAATTAGTGAACTCCGTGCGCAGTATTTATTAAATAATAAATACGGTGACCCGTATCACCCAAAGAACCTGACCCTGCCCCTGCCCAGACTCACCCCCACACATCCCAAAGCACTCCCCCAGCTGTCCCCCTCATTTCTGTGCAATTTGGTATTTTTAGGAATCAGTGTTTTTAATCAGACAAATTGCATAATTGTGCAATTTCTCAATTTTAGGACTTTTCTGCAATTTACAGAATTATAGGATTTTTCTGTAAATTACAGTGCGAGGTGGCACCCTCCTACTGGCCAGTGAACGTGCACTAGACACGTGGCATGGGGCTCACCTCAAAATATCAGATTAATATCCTAAATATCTGAATTAGATATTTATTGAATTATTTACTAAATTACCCTTAAACATTTGAACTATTTACAAAACTACCCAACCCTAAATTCCTATATATACTCCCCTCCCCCTTCCCCCGAACACCCCACAACCCTCCCTCAGGCCACCGCCCTCCGCCGGACGCGTCGCCACCCTCTGGCCTCCTCCCCAGCCACCGGACCACCGCCCTAACCTCCGCCACCCGCCGCCAGCTTCGGCTACACCACCATCACCAACAACAGCAGCATCACCACCCCACCACCCGAACGCCTCGACCGCCACCACCTGCCGCCGTAGTCCACCGCCACCACCCCCATCTACTCCGCCACCCTCCCCTCTATCGAACCACCACCGCCACACCCCCCCCACGACACCCTCCGCCGCCGGCAGCTCCCCCGCAACCCTCCACCGCCACACCCTGCCCATCTCTCCCGAGCCACTCCGACCGTCCCCCACCGCCACTCCGGCCACTCCCGATCTCCGCCACCACCACCAGGGCCTTCGCCTCCCTCCCCTCCGTCCACCCATCCGCCTGCACCGCCCCCTCCGCCACCCCGCTGGCCGCAGTAGCCCCCGCAGCTGCTGCTGCTGCTACTGTTGCTGACTGCAGCTGCTGCTGCAGTTGCTGCTCCGGCCGGCCGTCTGCCGGACCACCGCCGGGCCTCCACCGGCGACGACGCGGGCCCCCCCCGGACGTGTCAGGTATACCATCATATTATACGTATTTATACATGTATTTAAATATATGTATGTATATATATATAAATATATATATATGTATATATATATATATTAATGTTTATATTTATATATATTATATATTATATGATATATAATATATATACTTAAAATACAGAATTTATACTGTATATATATATTATATTTATGTATGCATCTTTTATTTCTGTTTTTATTATTAATATATATATATATATATATATATATATATATATATATATATATATATATATATATATATATATATATATATATATATATATATGTATATATGTATATATATATATGTATTCTATATGTACTAATATATATAAATTATTATTATTACTATTATTATTACTATATATATATATATATATATATATATATATATATATATATATATATATATATATATATATATATATATATATAGTGTATATATATATATTATTATTATGAATATGTATATATATATGTATGTTCTTTTTTCTTCATTTTATATATATAAATATATGTATGTATATATATATATATTTATATATATCTATATATATTACTCTATATAATTATATATGTATTATATATGTATTATATATGGTATTATATATACTATATGATAATAATACTGGATAATACAGTATATATATAAATATATGTATTTAAATTTCTGCATTTTTCTTTCTTTTGTATATATGTAAATATAAGTATTTATATATGTATTTATAATTCCTGTACTGTATTTATTTTTATTATATATATATATATATATATATATATATATATATATATATATATATATATATATAATATATATATAATATATAATAGCGTACTGGATATACAGTACATATATTATATATATATTTATATTACCTATGCTGGATAATACAGCCTACATATATATGTACATTTATATTTCTCGCAATGTCAATTCATTTTTTTATATATTATCTATATACTATATAGTGCTGTATAATACAGTACCTATAAATACGTATATTTAAATTATGTACTGTCATTTCATTTTATTATTATATATCAGTGGATATACCCTGATAAATAATATATTATTATATATCAGTGGATACACCCTGATAATATATATAAAAAGTGGTTATACCCTGCTAATATATATATTTACATTCGTGCATTTTCTTTGCTTTACTAGTATATATGCACGTGCTT
The DNA here is from genome assembly GCA_036927795.1 of Iris macrosiphon. Taxonomy (NCBI): domain Eukaryota; kingdom Viridiplantae; phylum Streptophyta; class Magnoliopsida; order Asparagales; family Iridaceae; genus Iris; species Iris macrosiphon. Next base: position 26,890,132 of record JAYESA010000018.1, on the reverse strand, counting down.
TGCACGTATATTGGAGTGAATGATGTTGATGAGTTAGTTTACTTTAGCATGAACCCTTTGATTGTCAGTGGAATTTATTGCATCTCTTAAATGGTTGTCATTGAAATTTATTGTAGGTATTCTTTTTAATTACTAAATATGTTGAAGGGTATTTTTGGAACGAAAATTTTTCACGGTGAAGCATAGTTTTGGCATTATATAGTAGAGATATATATACTAAATATATACTACTACTATATATTATATCTATATATATATAAATACTATATATATATGTGTGTGTATCCTATATATATATATATATATATATATATATATATATATATATATATATATATATATATTATACATAAGTATGTATATACTTTTATTATACCCTGATAATCACAAACATGTATATTTTAACAGAATCCAACTCCAGCACAGCTAGTGACCCCCTGTCACCAGCACCCTCAAACCTGAATTTGAGAACAGGTTTCCAACACTATCAGGGAGTAGGCAAGTATACCTTGCCAAGTTTATACTGTTTAAATTATTAACTGTTGAATGTTTATTTTAGTAAATTTACATATAACAGTATGTATCTGGGACTGCCTCGGGTACGTCAACAAGTACGTTGACACGTAGTGTAATTAACTTAGTCTATACAGACTTACCATCAACTGTGAGGGTATTCTAATATCCTCTTAGACCCTATCACGGGTACACGCAACAAGGTTGCACTTCATTTTGGGATGCAAGTTTACGTAGTTGATTAGCTACCAGTACGTACGACGTGCATCACGGCTTAGAACAAAATCAGGAAGGTTACGACTAGCATTGGTTACATTGGGTGGGGAGAACGACTGAAAAATGTATGGGACACCCACCACTTTATCTTGATGCCGCACTCGACGGAGTGATACGGTTGTTATATATATATATATATATATATATATATTCATGTGACCATTCTCATCGTAGATGGAAAATTTGTATAGTGCCCTTGAACGGGGGCATATGTGGCATATACTAGCCAGTCACTACGGATTGGTGAATTACGTCAGCATATGTCTAGCCACACATTTCCCATACGTACTAGGTTGTCTCAAATTGCATTCACTTAGATGGTTAGCACCCTGTATTTATTTTCTTTATTCAGTATTTACATACCTGGCATGTTATTTTTATGTATCTTGTTACGTCCCACTGAGGACCTGGTTCCCTGCCAGGTTTAGATGAGACACTCTACCTCACAGTACATAGACCTGGACAGGAGACTGGATATGCCCCTGAGCAGGAGTTAGAGGAGATGCCATCAGAATCTGCCTGAGTACACCTGGAGTTGGAGCTACATATTTCGAGGACGATGCACTAGTCATCTTATTTCAGCTTTTACTTATCTTTTGTAGTGGGTTTGTTCCCACCTGACTTTATCTGATTTGTGTATAACATTTCAGACTCAGCATCTATATATTTAGCACTATTTCCCATATTTCATGATATTCCTGTGGATGAGATAGAGTTACCTGTATTTAGACTTGTAGTATTTTAGGACAGCGTAGCACATCACTTTGGGTCCATTAAATTGGGTAATCCCTTGGTGACGTGTCAGCTGGCCAATGCCACGTGGTCTAGTTCTGTATATTTTTGGGACTAAGGCGTGACATGTACACTTACATGATATTTTTTTTCTAGATTTGGTCCTACGAGCACTTCAATATCGGTAGGCCAGTCTCCCGTATTGACACCGAAGATGGTGTCTTCCCATCAACTTTACGCTGGATGACGGCTGTAGCTGATCCAACTCGATATACTCACAAGGATATCACAGTATATCGGGGCCAATTCGATTCACTAAGGTTTAACGAGGTAAAAATTTTATAATCTCTTATATATATTTTTTATTTCATACAGTTAATATATTTATTATCTTATAATTTTTTTGACATGAAATATGTAATATTTTACTATACCGGCTTGGGCAGAATCCTCTTGAGTTAAAAAAAATAGCCTTTGGATTGAGTCTACATAGATTTTTCATAATATTCCACGATAACATCATATATCATCCAGCTGATCGTGTTATGCGACAGTTCTGGATGATACAACACATTCCTGATGAGCCACCATATTTCAATCGTGGTAAATACAATGCAACTATCGAAGCACGCAGATTGATTCCTGGGTGGAATTCTAGATTTGAGACACATAAGGTGGGACATTTGTCTCAAATGATGTCCTCTATTGATGACGGTAAGTTATTCCAAAAGTTTAACAAAATTTACTTTAAAAATTATAAGAAATCATATGCTCATAATTTGTAATGGTGCAGCCTACGGTGATGATGTATATAGATCTTGGTGGAGAGCTCCTCTTATCAGCAACAGAGCCTACCACTATAAGGAGTTTCGATTCCAACATCGAGCCATAGATGAGTATAGTCTCCGTGGCTATTATGATTATGTAGAAGGGCTGATACGTTATTTTTATATGAAAATGTCTATCTCCGTAGTACTTATTTATGTCCTCTATTGAATTCTATTTAATATTTTAGCTTCCAAATTTAAATACTACATACAAAAATCATCCAGTGGGCAACCCGTTGCGTATAGCGGTTGGCAAATTTTTGGCTGCTATGCAACGAGGACCGACTCCTCCGAACCCTCCCTTACTTATTCCAGGAGATTATCCTCAGGGTCTTGTTGCACCACGACAAGCACGCCCCCTAGGAAGTATACCTCAGTTTGGTATCATGATGATAGTCTGCCACTGCAAGAAGCGTCGGTGAATATCTTACCCCAGAGTCTACAAGTATTACATCACATGCACACGAAAACACTAATCATAATCCTAGTAACAATTGTTGTAGCCTTTACACCAAATTATGCATAAATTATATCTGAATTTCTAAAATAATTTTATAATTTTATTTATTATTAAGTTTATAATTTCGAAACCAAGAACTAGAAAAATCTAACCAAAAATATTTGAAACTACCAAAATCAGGACATGCAGAGGTGGTCATCGTCTATGACAGGCTGGACGACGATACATGACCTAAAGATTGAAAGAATACCAACATAGTTCTATCTAAAATAGAACTAGTATGTACCATGGGTCATTCTTAACATAAAATAATTGTAATGTACTGGTTATCATGTTAAATTTGCACATAAGAGATCCTTAGTTTAATTCTTGGTGACAACAACATTTTTTTAAATTTACTTTTATTTTTGTTTCTTAAAATTAATAAATTATGTATGAGGTCCAATTTTGGAACTTCGCCTTGGGTACCATGAGCTCATGGCCTGTCAAGAGTTAGGACTAAGGCTAGGACTAGCATTTAGGTTTGGGTGGGTGAGCATTATTCGATTTTGTACCGAAAATAAAATTAAACGGTTTGAAGAAAAGAAAAATCCGGTTCGGTTTCAGTTTCAGTTTCAGTTTTGAAAATACTAAAAAAATTTATTCGCTTTTGGTTTCGATTCGGTCCAAAATTAAAAATTGAGTAAGACTTGAACAATTATATAATTATCTTCAATTTTATACATATTTTATAATTAAAAAAATATGGATTGAGGCGCTGTCAAGCCCATTGCCACCCGCATTCTGGGAAGAAATCTATATTCAAAATGATTCCATTGGAAAATTTTTTCCTATTAAAGCGTCTGACTTTTCTATATTTTGAAAATGACAATTATATGTATGTATTTTAAATTTCAACTTTAGTATTTAATAACTAGTCCAACTTTAGGTCCAACTTTGAAAAACAATAAACACATGTATGGACATGGTTCGAATTTTTCCTTGGGAACTTAATTCATAACTCGGTGTAAATGACATATAAAAAAAATGCATAAAAATATTTTTTAATATTATTTAACCATAATTTCAAAAAAATTGTCCGGTCCATTAAACAATAAAAATAATCCAAATGAACAAATTGAATAAACCGAATCGATTATCGGTTCATTTTCGTTTATGACTAATTTTGATTCGGTTTCGGTTTATAAATTTTTAAAAGTTTGATTTATTCGATTTTGACTATTTTAATTTGGTTGAAAACGAATAAATCGAACGTTCCCTCCTAAATTAGACAAAATGGGAGAAAATGAAGAGGTATAACAACATTTTCACTTTCAGAAGTTAAAGGTAGTGAAGTGTGTTGTTCCCGAGGCTAAATCAACGATAGAAAATTGCGTGGTCGAGATCAAAGGTTCACACAAAAATTTCCACTCTAACTATTCTTGATCTCCATGAAGAACAGTATATAAGGATCACGTTACAACCTGCTGATACAACAATAACCAGAAAAGGAACCTCCCGTTCTTTCTTGCAATCGTAGTTGCTGACGGACAGAACAGAGTTATAACTCACAAAAGAGAGGAGGAAGAAGAAGAGACTTTTTTTGCTGGGGTGATAAAGATCACCGTTGCTCAAAGCAAGATTCACCCCCACACGATCTGCTTCCAGGAACCAGCAAGTTCACAAAGAACTTTTGGAACGCTCGATGTCACCTCTGTCTGGACTCGCAAGAACTTCCTGGACTCCAATGGTGGCGGCAGCAGCAACTCTCTTCGTCTCCTAATTTTTGAAGTAAGTTCTCAAAGAGTCACAAAGAGAGTATTTATAGATTAAGAGGGTGAAAACCCTAGCCGCCCCAACAGTTACGGAAAGATAGGAACAAATTAATTATAAATCTCTAAAAGATAGACACAAATTAATTTCAAATCCCATAAAAAATGGATCTGAATAACAAACCATATCTTTCCATAGTCGTTCAAATATATCTGCAGCAGCAACAACGCATGCGGCAGCCCATGCGACCGTCCATACGACCACGCATGCGACCCGCCTATGCGACCGCGCATGCGGTTTGCCCATGCGAAGCGCATGCGGCCGTGCATGCAGCTCGCGCATGAGAGCGCATCAAATACGTACAAGCGCCTGTGCCGATGCTGACGTGCTAAGTGAAAAGTGCGCCAACAAAGCGCCACTTTGCGCCCTAGAGCCCGAGTCCGAGTCCGAGTCCGATTCGCTAAGCCCCCTTTAGGGCTTAACTCCTATGGAAATAATTTCAAGAGCATGACAAAACGCATAAATGCTTTCATTGAGGAGTTAATCCCTTTTCCTTCTAGGAAAATACCCCCATATGGCACCCATGTGCCCCACCATACCCCATATGTACACCTCAACTCATATAAAGTATTATATTGAGATACCTACTTGGTGGTGTAGCCAATATGGGACTATTTTTACTAGTCCAAAGGAAACAACACCAATAATCACCCACATATCTCAATTTATATAGGTCGAGCGTTCCCCATAGTGACTGTCCATCATGCATTACGATAGATGTAGCTTCGACTTGAATCTTCCCGCATGGGTCGAACAACAGTATGATACAAGAATAGACTAAGCCTTGAATTATGCACCATAGATGCAATTCTTTCCACTCACATAATGACATCAGCTGTGCTTCCGGTTGCACATTAAAGGCCATATGCACGTCTGGTTTTGGTGTATGTATTTTGGATGTCTACAAGTTTTTTCTCAAGAAATTCCCTATATCTCTTTCCATACACTCTAGGTGAGTTCATTTAAAGAGTCCTTGGTATGAAGCCTTGAGCTTTCTTGCGGTGCTACTCTGCTATGACATGGCCCAGAGCCGAGGCTAAACCTTATCGTGGTGTTATGCCACTGTAGCATGAGGTTCCAGCCTCTTTGTAGTGCCAAACTACCCAGTATGAAGCCTTACGCTTTCTTACGGTGTTACGTCACTGTGACATGGCTCGCGTAGCCGAGGATTTACATCTTTTACCTCTGTGGTATCACACCACTGTAATATGAGGACATCGGTCTCTTTGTAATGCTGCCTACACTCTTCATTCTACATCATTAGGCTACCTGCCTATGTACGGTGCTATGTCGCTGTGACATGGCTCGCGAAGCCGAGGCATTACCCTTACCAAGGAACCTCTTAGTGGTGTCACCTACTTTAGCATGGAGACCTTACATTCCTTTGTAGTGTTGTGCTACCGTGCTTCCTGTTAAGCACACCAGACATTCAAAATGCATGATAACTCATTAAGGCATCTAAGCCATCCTTCCACAAAACTTGTTCTACACAAAAAAATAATTAGTAGACAATAGTGGTTCTGGGTCTGTAACCCTTAATGTCTCAAAGGACTATCCATTGTTCCTGATATTCTTCCAGTCAATGATCCTCCCTTGAACCAGTAGCTAGATGCCTAGTAGATTTCTCTTTGAACTAATAGCATAAAACTAAATGGTAGGATTACAAAGACACAATATCAGAATGTCTTCAAGCCCATCTTGTTTGTTGTATCCTCGACCAGTTGGCACTTAAGACCTTTGGTGAACGGATAGGCCAAATTTTTCTGGCTCCGAATATCAATCACGGCAATGACTATATGTCACGCCCCAGTCCCAAAATACCGAGGGACCTGACGCGTGGCAATGGCCAGCAGCACACACCGATGGACAAACCCAATTTAATGGATCCATCGGGGCATGCTTAAGCTGTAATATAAGAATAAGTAGGTCCAATGATACAAACCACAGTCTATACTAATCTCATCCAAAACAGATAATCATAGATCAAATGCCAGAATAAATACAAAGGAAATAACTAACAATCTCAATAACAGTATCTCGGAGAACAATCCGAGAACAAGTCTGATACAACAATGCAATAGACTGAAAATAAAGAAACTGGAAATAGAAATAAATGAGTATCACCAGACAATACTCAGAAGAAGTCCTCTAGTGTGATCTCGTCCTCGAAGGTCGGTACAGCTCCTGTATCAGCTCCTAAATCTGCTCCTGCTGCGGTCCCGTATACCTCAGGATAGATCTCGTCTGTAAATCCTGGGGACATAATCTGGATCCAGGTCCTCAGGGGACATAGCAAGGTATAAGAAAGCTCATGCCAAAATAAATGCAGTGCAACAAATAATAAAATAAATATGATAAGTATGTAATCATCTGTGTGAAATACAAAAGAGAGAACATTAAAAGTACTCAGGTTGAAACAACTACAAGCTCTGTGTAGGGGAGCCGATAGCAGTGATATCATGAGGTGGTCTAGCTCAGCGGGAGACTGAGTAGCCGGCATAATATAGTCAACCTGTAGCCTGCGGGTCTCTCCAGCAATAGATGGAACAATAAGGGAATACTAAAATAACCAGCTAAGTGATATGCAAGATGAGAGCAGCACTAGAACTCAGGCTGAAGCATACTACAAGCTCTGTGTAGGGGAGCCGGTAGCAGCAGTAATAATGAGTAATGGGCCAAGCTCGGGCTTCAGAGTCTTGTGCCTCACGATAATAGGGGTGTATATTTATATGATCAGCCTGTAGTCTGTGTGTCTCTCCCCACCCAATGTAATCACACGTCTCATGTCCATGATGCCTCATGTCCATGTTACGCATGATCGTATCTAATGCAGAAGTCATAGAGTATCTAGGAATATAATGTCAATGCCATAAAGTCTGTATCCTATACAGAATCATCATGAATATCTCAGGAAGATCCTGTCTCATGAATAGTGTCAAGTGTCCTGGGTTATAGTGTACTTGGTAAGACAAGTACGAGAATGTAAAGGGGTCACGAATGTCCATCTCTAGGTGACAATACACAACACCGCGTACGGTGTTGGCACCCGACTGATAATCAGACGCTAAGTACGTCACACGGTCCTAGGTCAAACATGCACAGCAATATAATGAATCAAGAAAATGCAACAAGAATTGTAAAGTTGGCAAGGTATACTTGCCCACTGATGCATAACTAAGTCAAGGAAATAAGTAGCAAAGACTGCAGGATTTGGCAAGGTACACTTGCCTGGGGTCCTGGCTCCAACTGTAGCTCTGGTCTCAGTGTGATCTGTAGGTAATACTCCGGTTGCTAAAATAAACATCACCATTAGATTCAGAAAATACCAAATAGCTAAAAACGCCTGTCCTTGAGTCCAATTTGGACACAAGGGCAAAAATGACATTTCTGGGCCAAAGCGGGGTCCACATGTGGGCCGCTTTGCACCGAAAAGCGCGTCAGGGTCAAAGGTCTCCAAATTCCGCAAACTCAGTGTCTACAAGTCAGGAACGATGATACGAACCCGACGGAACTTCCAGAATTGGATTCCGATGAGCCGATCACAAAATCGCCCGTCAAGTGGAGCCTATGGGGCCCACGATACGCGATTTTGTCAACGTTCTCAGAATCGAACCAAACTTGGGGCACAGGACCAGCGTATTGCTACGAGTCCGATGGCGCAAGTTTCGTCTCGATCCGACGTGTGTACACAAAGTCACAGCGTGTTCCAGAAAGGACGGATACGGGGTATCGTCGGCGGATACGCGTTGATTCCGGGGTGCATGCACCTCCGAATCGACTTCTGCGAAATCTTACACGACCGTATCAACGTCGCGCACGGTTCGGTAGAGACCGCGCGCGACCAAGTCGTCCCGATTGGCGGGGCGGACTCAGTTCCGGGGTGAAACAGGGCGTTATTTTTCCTGTTTTTGGATCGCGGCCCGCGATCACCACAGGACGCGATGCACCGAGCGGGTTACACGGGCACCGAGAGGGTCATACAGGCTTCGAGTAGCAACTGACGGAATCGAAAACGGAGTTGCGAGGAGGAAGAAAATGGTACCTGAACAGGGCCTCGTGAATCTGTTTTTCACGTGTCCGAGAGTCCAATTTGTGTCCTGGTCGTATCCTCGCGTGTCCTACGTCCTGTGTCCTGTCTCTGCTTCGTGTTCGCTGTGTCCGTGTCCTGAGTCTCTGTGAGTCCCGGCTAGGGTTTGCCGTGCTCTGCGGGTCGGAGGAGGACCGAGCGAAGGCGACGAGGAGTCGGGTCGACTGCGCGGTGGAGCCGAGGGAGAAGGAGATCTGGTTCGTCGAGGTGCTGTTGAGGGGGTGGTCGATCGGGGCTACTTGCTGCTGCGGCGGGGTCGACTCGCCGGGGGAGGGTCGGGGCGAAAGGAGGAGGAGGAGGAGGAGGCTCTGCGGTGGGGACGTGGTGGAGATGGCTGCGAGTTGAGGTGTCACGCCCCAGTCCCAAAAATATACGGAACTAGGACACGTGGCACTGGCCAGCTGACACGTCACTAAGGGATTACCCAATTTAATGGACCCGAAGTGATGGGCTACGCTGTCCTAAAATACTACAAGTCTAAATACAGGTAAATCTATCCCATCCACAAGAATAACAGGGAAAGTGCTGAATATATATATAGATGCTAAATCTGAAATGTCATATACAACCCCGATAAAGTCAGGTGGGAACAATCCCACTACAAAAGTAAGCAGGAGTGAAATAAGATAAACTAGCGCAACATCCTCAAAATATGTAGCTCCAACTCCAGGTGTACTCAGGTAGACTCTGACAGCATCTCCTCTAGCTCCGTCTCAGGGGCATATCCAGTCTCCAGTCCAGGTCCAGATACTGTGGGGTAGAGTGTCTCAACTAAACCTGGCAGGGAACCAGGTCCTCAGAGGGACGTAACAAGATACAAGAAAATAACATGCCAAGTATGTAAATGCTGAATTAAACTACTGAATAATATAAATACAGGGTGCTAACCATCTAAGTGAATGCAAATTGAGACAACCTAATACGTATGGGAAATGTGTGGCTAGACATATGCTGACGTAATTCACCAATCTGTAGTGACTGGCTAGTATATGCCACATATGCCCCCGTTCAAGGGCACTATACAATTTTCCATCTACGATGAGAATGGTCACATGAATATTTATATATCATCCGTATCACTCCGTCGAGTGCGGCACATGGTAAAGAGGTGGGTGTCCCATACGTATTTTAGTCGTTCTCCCCGCCCAATATAACTAAATGTCAAGTCGTACATTTCCTGTATTATTCTAATCCGTGATACGGGTCACACGTACTGGTAGCTAATCAAATACGCAGCTCGCATCCCAATATGCATTGCAACCATGTTGCGTGTTCCCGTGATAGGGTCTAGGAGAATATCAGAATATTCTCATAATTGTTGGTAAGTCTGTAACTACTACATTGATTACCCTAAGCCAACGCATCTGTTGACTGTACCCAAGGCAATCTCAGATACATTTATATGTAATTTTAGGAGCAGTATTATATGACAATAATTGAATTTAAATAAGAGCATTTAACATTTAATATTTAAGCAGTACAAACTTGGCAAGGTATACTTGCCTACTCCCTGATAGTGTTGATAACCTGATCTTGCAGTCAGGTTTAAGGTTGCTGGTGACAGGGGGTCACTGGCTGTGCTGAAGGTGGTTTCTGTTTAAAACAGACAGGGTTCGTAAATATCAAGTCTGTAATATAAAGTATATATATATACTTATATACACATATATAATATAGATCTATATATATAGTATGTATATATATAGATATAATATATATAGTATATGAAGAACAGACAAATGCAGGTATTATAATAATAGCAGGGTATATCCACTGCTGCAGATATATAATATAGTATTTATCAGGGTGTATCCACTGATATAATAAATTGAAATGACAGGGCAAAAAAGTAAATACATATATATATCTATGTACTGTATTGTATATATATATATAGATAATATATATATAAAAAGAAAATGACATTTGCAGGAATTTAAATACAAATATAAATGCTGTAATATCCAGCACTAATACCAGGGTCTATAGGTGACCACTGTTATATATATAATAATATATGAATTTAAAGGCAGTGCAAGAATTTAAAATATGCATATAAATATAAGCTGTATTATCAGCAATATTTATTAATATATATAGATAATATATATATATATATATATATATATATATATATATATATATATATATATATATATATATATATATATATATATATATATATATATATATATATATATATATATACATATATAAATAGTGTAGGAAATAAAGTGCAGAAATAAAATAAAAGAAACAGAATGCATAGTATACATATATACTTATATGTATATAATACATATATATATATAATATATATAATAATAAAGAAAAACAGGAAAAAAAAAGATGTAAATAAATATATTATACTGTATAATATATATAATATATATATAATAGTATATAGATAATATATATAATACATATATACATAGATATATATATATACATATATAATTACATATATGTATAATAATAAAAATATGCAGAAATTACAATATACATACTGTATATTTACAGTAATTAATATTAATAATAATAATATTAATAACATATAATAATATATATAGATATATATATATATATATATATATATATATATATATATATATATATATTAATATACATATATACACATATATTATATATATATACATGTATATAGGATTTATTACGTATTTTTGTATAATACCTACGTATTTTACCTGACAGATGGCAGGGGGGTCCACGGTGGGTCGCCGGCGGGAGGTCGACGGCGGAGTCGACGGCGGCTGGCCGGAGAGTCGTCTGCAGTGGCTACTGCTGCCAGTACCAACAGCAGTGGCAGCAGCTTGTGGAGGTGAGGGCGGCCAGGGTGGTGCCGGAGGTGGAGGGACAGGTGGTCGGGGCGACGGGGAAGGGGGTGGCGAACAGTTCGGGTAGGGTGGCGGAGGTCGGGGGTGGCCGGAGTGGCGGTGGGGGACGGTCGGGATGTGGGTGGTGGTGCAGTCGGGGAGAGAGGTCGGGGTTCTGTGGAGGTCAGGGCGGCGGCTGGAGGCGTCGTGGGGCGGTGGTGGTGGGTTGGTTCGACGGGGAATGGCGAGGCGAAGCGGGTGGTGGTGGTGGCGGTGGTTCAAGGTGGCGGAGGGTGGCGCTGGGGGTGGTCGGGTGGTGAAGTCGGTTGTGGGGGTGGTGGTCGGGATGATGCTGCAGCGGTTCAGGGCGGCGGAGGCGGTGGCCGGAGGGGAGTGGAGGTGGTCGGAGGGAAGGGCAGGGGAGAGGCGAGTCGAGTGGGGGTGGTCCGGCGGTGGGCGGTGGCCGGAGCTGGCCGAGGGGAGCCTGGGAATGAGAGAGGGGTGTGTGGGTTAGGGTTTTATATAGAATTTAGGCCAATGGCATTTTCGTAATTAAAGGGAACTTTGGGGGGTATTTTAGTAATTTAAATTTTTGGGATATTTTCAGCAGATTTTTCTGTGGGTCCCATGCCACCTATTGTCTAGCCAATAGGGTAATGCCATCTAACATGCATTTTTGCATAAAAACCCTTGACTTTTCATAAATTGCATAAAAGTCCAAAAATTGGGAAATTGCACAATTATGAAATTTGTCTGAAAAATCACCTGGTTCTAAAAATTACCAAAATTCACAGAATTGAGGGAAATTGCTGGGGAGAATGTTTTGAACTGTGTGGGGTGAGTCTGGGCAGATGCAGGGTCTGATTTCTTAGGTGATACGGGTCACCGTATTTATTATTTAATAAATACTGCGCACGGTGTTCACTAATTATTTAAGGGCAGTTAGGGTCATAATTTTTCTACGGTGTCAATACGATAATTGTAATTCAATTAGTGTAGAATATTATCGTATTTTTGGTTGGGCAAAACAGGTGCCTACTGGTCCTCAAATCTCTAGGGTACAGAGGTGGGTAAAGAGCAGAAAATTAAATAGGGATTTAATACGTACGTTTGTAACGATATTTGTGCGACTAAAACGAAGCACAAAACGAGGTTTCTGGGAGTTGCTAAAAATACAAAAATTGTAGTCTAGCAAGTCTAGGGCAGGGATGTGAAATTAGTTTAGGGTTAACAGCTAGTGTGGTGTCCTAATTTATTGTGTAATAAACAGGTGCACAATCAATAGAATATATAATAAATAAATTTAAAAAGTTGCACTATTTCTAATTAACTAAAAATAATATTAAAATACTGAAATCTGGTCGAGGGAGTTTACAATCTACCCTCCTTAGAATATTTCGTCCTCGAAATAAAAATAAACATATATTGAGAACGAAAGATTGATTAAGGACATATGAGGACATAGTCATAACTGAAGATTTGATTTGAAATATTTTGGACATACCCTGATCTGGAAATAGATGGGGGAAACATTATCGGATATCCTCTACACGTTCCCAGGTTGATTTGCCTGGTGCATGATGTTTTCATGCAATATGAACTAGAGGAACGTAATACAACGTAAGGCAGGTAACAGAAATCATTCTAAAAATAAGAACAGTGTTAAACTGCAATCTAATCTATTAATAGGGTTTGGTAATTCCCCAAAAACTATAGAAATGGCTATGGAAACAATATACTTCATATTTATACTATATACGGGGTTTCTTCTTTCCGAAATAAGGAAAGACGGAAAACAGTAATCAAGAGTTCAAGGGGGTAATGGATTAGAAGTATGGAGATTCAAGGCATTTAAAGAATTCAATGAGAATTGTCAAGGCAGTTGTGGATGGAAATGCTATTCTGGTACTCCTTATTCACATATTCGTATTAGCCTAGTTATGTAGCTGGTACGATATGCGCAGAGGATAAGTACATCTGTCTACTAATCACTATATATCTCAATCCACGTAAAGTAGTTATGCGAAAGGCGAACCAAGTGTATTATGGTTGATCAGACCGTCATACACTGATTCTGAAATGTATTAATGTAGTACTCCAATAATACATATTTAATGAACAAGCTTGATAAAGAATAAGCTTGCAAAACTAGGCTATAATAGCAGAGTATAATTTTAAGGTAGTATAGCAAATATAAGTACGCTAGATTAGGATATGAGAAGTACAAAACAATTCCAATTCACAAAAAGACAAGATTCTATAACCTCTAACTTCTAGTCTAGGTTGCTAGTTGACCCAAAAGAGGTGTGGTTTTCTAAGTTCTACAACCTTAATATACACTATAGGTTGTCCGCATTTAAGCACATGACTTGTATCCAGAGCGTATCTCTTTAATTGGAATATGTGGAAGACGTCATGTACTTCTTCCAATGTCTGAGGTAATGCTATCTTGTAAACAACTTCTTTGATGCGTTCCAACACATCGAAGGGCATGACGTACCTCGAGCTTAGTTTTCCATTTCTTCCAAGTCTGATAGTTCTCGGGTAGGTGAAAACATATGTCTTCCTATTCTACTCTATGTGTACCCTTTATCTAGATTTATATGGGTATCACCAGATTTACAACAGGTCGCATATTATTGGTGGTTTTTCTGATGTTTTTCTCAAGACTAACATCTGTCTACCCTCTCTCCTTCAATCTAATTGATCTATTCCTGATACTAGCTGAAATTAATCTATTGGTGAAAACACAAGACAAGAAGTTACTGACTACCCTTAATAAGTCATGTATATCAAATCTAATTTGGAAACTACCTGTAGTATTCAGCTATTACTACATTCACATGTTTTGAGCCTAACAATCAACGTCTAGCAATCTACCTAGATGTGTTTGCTTAATCCTGATATCCGAATGGGTAACTTGGTGGTCTAAGGATGACGCTTCTCTTCCTGTAGTCTAGGATAGTATGTGAACTTGGTTTAGCCAGTCCATGTCTAAGACAACGTCGAAGTTTGGTATTGAAAGTACCGGGAATCGCGTTCTCATTACGCTACTATACATGACTACTAGCATGCTTTAGTAATGTTGGTAACTGGAACAATGCCTCTTCCGGTAAACCTGACTATTTGCATGGGTACGAAACTACTAGATGTGAAAGACAGTGTAGTATCAGGATCAAATAATGCGGTTTGCTGGTAATAATGCAACTATAATGGTACCTGAAACGGTTTCACCTTCCGGTTCTTCTGCAACTGCAGCTAGTGCAAAGGCCTGCTCGTGCCTTCGTCTAATGGTTTGTTGTCTGGCTAGGTAGTACTGCGTGTCTTGGGTGGCTAAGGGTGGGCCCCTCTGAAATCTTCCAGATGCTGGGGAATGCTGACCTCTAGTAGGGCGTTGCATTCTCTGGGCTGGTGCTGCTGGTCCTTGCCCAGTCCGAAGTGTTGCTTCTCTGTGTTGTGGGCAGTCTCTGGCCCTATGTTGATTATCTCCACATATCAAGCATAGTCTATACTTCCTTCGGCAGTTTTTGGCATAATGTCCTTTCCTGCCACAATAGTGACAAGTCGGAAGTTCCTTGTATTGATATGGCCCTGTCTTGTGTTGTGCCTGATTTCCCAGGTGACGGATTGGTCCTCCTGCTCCTGTCTGGTCTATGGCTGATATGGTTGGATTTGAGCATCTTGTTTCTCGCCAATGGCTTCTTGTATCCTTGCCTCTGAAAGAACTTCTTCGTATGAAATCCTCGACTGTGCCGTAGTATACCCTTGGAGTTCGGGGGTAAGGCCGTGATGGAACTTTAGGGCCTTCTTCAGCTTAGTTGGTATTAGGATGGCACCGAATTGACTTAGTCGACTGAATTCTGCATCATAGGCGTTGACGGTCATGTTTCCTTGTTCCAAATGCAGGAACTGGGAGTACAGATCATCTCTGACTGTGGCTGGGAAATATTTTGTATTAAAATATTCCAGAAATTCCTCCCAAGTATGGTTCTTGCCCGTGCTGCGCTCTATAGATTCCCACCAGTGATGGGCGTTACCGAGGAGTAGGGTCCTTACTGCGGTTATCCATAGATCGGGGTGAAGTTGGGAACCTTCTAGCAGTATTTTCGTGTTGGAGATCCAGTCTGAGATCTCCTCCGGAGTTTCATTGCCCTTAAAGGTTCTCGGGCTCATCCGGCTAAAGCCTCGAACAGTGCTAGCTGGTTGGACAGGGGCTGGTACTGGGGCAGTTGTCCTCTCCAGAACCGTCATTAGGCATTATCTCAGGACTTCATTCTGTTGCCACTGAGCCTGCAACATGGCTTGGAACATCTGAGATTGTTCCTCAAGTTGTGGCATCAGGGCTGCGAGAACTGGAGGTGGAGACAAAGGTATCTCGGCCTGCAGTGTTGGTGCCTGAGAAGTTTGCCCTTCTAGTCGGGCTGATGTCATCTCCTGGGTAGGATCCTGGTGAAGGTACGAGATTGTTGGATTGACCAGCATCCTTCTCAGAGATTGGTCTCTCGGGATTGGTGTCCCTTGGATATCTGGCGAGAGGTCTGTTGCTTGGTCAGTTCCATCAATCGCAGTTTCCCCGGGTATGTCCATATTTCTGAAAAGAATAGACAAATTTTGAAAAATACGAAGGACTTAATAGATGATAATCAAGCAGGATGCAATATTTATGGATGAAGTCAGTGTGGATGAGACCTAGTATTCCTATCCTATTGCAGGTTTGCTGAACATGATATTATGTTACTAGCAATTAACTCGACCTGCATGGGCCACCACTAAAACCGTGTCACGCCCCAGTCCCAAAAATATACGGAACTAGGACACGTGGCACTGGCCAGCTGACACGTCACTAAGGGATTACCCAATTTAATGGACCCGAAGTGATGGGCTACGCTGTCCTAAAATACTACAAGTCTAAATACAGGTAAATCTATCTCATCCACAAGAATAACAGGGAAAGTGCTGAATATATATATAGATGCTAAATCTGAAATGTCATATACAATCCCGATAAAGTCAGGTGGGAACAATCCCACTACAAAAGTAAGCAGGAGTGAAATAAGATAAACTAGCGCAACATCCTCAAAATATGTAGCTCCAACTCCAGGTGTACTCAGGTAGACTCTGACGGCATCTCCTTTAGCTCCGTCTCAGGGGCATATCCAGTCTCCAGTCCAGGTCCAGATACTGTAGGGTAGAGTGTCTCAACTAAACCTGGCAGGGAACCAGGTCCTCAGAGGGACGTAACAAGATACAAGAAAATAACATGCCAAGTATGTAAATGCTGAATTAAACTACTGAATAATATAAATACAGGGTGCTAACCATCTAAGTGAATGCAAATTGAGACAACCTAATACGTATGGGAAATGTGTGGCTAGACATATGCTAACGTAATTCACCAATCTGTAGTGACTGGCTAGTATATGCCACATATGCCCCCGTTCAAGGGCACTATACAATTTTCCATCTACGATGAGAATGGTCACATGAATATTTATATATCATCCGTATCACTCCGTCGAGTGCGGCACATGGTAAAGAGGTGGGTGTCCCATACGTATTTTAGTCGTTCTTCCCGCCCAATGTAACTAAATGTCAAGTCGTATATTTCCTGTATTATTCTAATCCGTGATACGGGTCACACGTACTGGTAGCTAATCAAATACGCAGCTCGCATCCCAATATGCATTGCAACCATGTTGCGTGTTCCCGTGATAGGGTCTAGGAGAATATCAGGATATTCTCACAATTGTTGGTAAGTCTGTAACTACTACATTGATTACCCTAAGCCAACGCATCTGTTGACTGTACCCAAGGCAATCTCAGATACATTTATATGTAATTTCAGGAGCAGTATTATATGACAATAATTGAATTTAAATAAGAGCATTTAACATTTAATATTTAAGCAGTACAAACTTGGCAAGGTATACTTGCCTACTCCCTGATAGTGTTGATAACCTGATCTTGCAGTCAGGTTTAAGGTTGCTGGTGACAGGGGGTCACTGGCTGTGCTGAAGGTGGTTTCTGTTTAAAACAGACAGGGTTCGTAAATATCAAGTCTGTAATATAAAGTATATATATATACTTATATACACATATATAATATAGATCTATATATATAGTATGTATATATATAGATATAATATATATAGTATATGAAGAACAGACAAATGCAGGTATTATAATAATAGCAGGGTATATCCACTGCTGCAGATATATAATATAGTATTTATCAGGGTGTATCCACTGATATAATAAATTGAAATGACAGGGCAAAAAAGTAAATACATATATATCTATGTACTGTATAGTATATATATATATAGATAATATATATATAAAAAGAAAATGACATTGCAGGAATTTAAATACAAATATAAATGCTGTAGTATCCAGCACTAATACCAGGGTCTATAGGTGACCACTGTTATATATATAATAATATATGAATTTAAAGGCAGTGCAAGAATTTAAAATATGCATATAAATATAAGCTGTATTATCAGCAATATTTATTAATATATATAGATAATATATATATATATAGATATATATATATATATATATATATATATATATATATATATATATATATATATATATATATATATATATATATACATATATAAATAGTGCAGGAAATAAAGTGCAGAAATAAAATAAAAGAAACAGAATGCATAGTATACATATATACTTATATGTATATAATACATATATATATATATAATATATATAATAATAAAGAAAAACAGGAAAAGAAAAGATGTAAATAAATATATTATACTGTATAATATATATAATATATATATAATAGTATATAGATAATATATATAATACATATATACATAGATATATATATATATATATATATATATATATATACATATATAATTACATATATGTATAATAATAAAAATATGCAGAAATTACAATATACATACTGTATATTTACAGTATTTAATATTAATAATAATAATATTAATAACATATAATAATATATATAGATATATATATATATATATTAATATACATATATACACATATATTATATATATATACATGTATATAGGATTTATTACGTATTTTTGTATAATACCTACGTATTTTACCTGACAGATGGCAGGGGGGGTCCACGGTGGGTCGCCGGCGGGAGGTCGACGGCGGAGTCGACGGCGGCTGGCCGGAGAGTCGTCTGCAGTGGCTACTGCTGCCAGTACCAACAGCAGTGGCAGCAGCTTGTGGAGGTGAGGGCGGCCAGGGTGGTGCCGGAGGTGGAGGGACAGGTGGTCGGGGCGACGGGGAAGGGGGTGGCGAACAGTTCGGGTAGGGTGGCGGAGGTCGGGGGTGGCCGGAGTGGCGGTGGGGGACGGTCGGGATGTGGGTGGTGGTGCAGTCGGGGAGAGAGGTCGGGGTTCTGTGGAGGTCAGGGCGGCGGCTGGAGGCGTCGTGGGGCGGTGGTGGTGGGTTGGTTCGACGGGGAATGGCGAGGCGAAGCGGGTGGTGGTGGTGGCGGTGGTTCAAGGTGGCGGAGGGTGGCGCTGGGGGTGGTCGGGTGGTGAAGTCGGTTGTGGGGGTGGTGGTCGGGATGATGCTGCAGCGGTTCAGGGCGGCGGAGGCGGTGGCCGGAGGGGAGTGGAGGTGGTCGGAGGGAAGGGCAGGGGAGAGGCGAGTCGAGTGGGGGTGGTCCGGCGGTGGGCGGTGGCCGGAGCTGGCCGAGGGGAGCCTGGGAATGAGAGAGGGGTGTGTGGGTTAGGGTTTTATATAGAATTTAGGCCAATGGCATTTTCGTAATTAAAGGGAACTTTGGGGGGTATTTTAGTAATTTAAATTTTTGGGATATTTTTAGCAGATTTTTCTGTGGGTCCCATGCCACCTATTGTCTAGCCAATAGGGTAATGCCATCTAACATGCTTTTTGCATAAAAACCCTTAACTTTTCATAAATTGCATAAAAGTCCAAAAATTGGGAAATTGCACAATTATGAAATTTGTCTGAAAAATCACCTGGTTCTAAAAATTACCAAAATTCACAGAATTGAGGGGAATTGCTGGGGAGAATGTTTTGAACTGTGTGGGGTGAGTCTGGGCAGATGCAGGGTCTGATTTCTTAGGTGATACGGGTCACCGTATTTATTATTTAATAAATACTGCGCACGGTGTTCACTAATTATTTAAGGGCAGTTAGGGTCATAATTTTTCTACGGTGTCAATACGATAATTGTAATACAATTAGTGTAGAATATTATCATATTTTTGGTTGGGCAAAACAGGTGCCTACTGGTCCTCAAATCTCTAGGGTACAGAGGTGGGTAAAGAGCAGAAAATTAAATAGGGATTTAATACGTACGTTTGTAACGATATTTGTGCGACTAAAACGAAGCACAAAACGAGGTTTCTGGGAGTTGCTAAAAATACAGAAATTGTAGTCTAGCAAGTCTAGGGCAGGGATGTGAAATTAGTTTAGGGTTAACAGCTAGTGTGGTGCCCTAATTTATTGTGTAATAAACAGGTGCACAATCAATAGAATATATAATAAATAAATTTAAAAAGTTGCACTATTTCTAATTAACTAAAAATAATATTAAAATACTAAAATCTGGTCGAGGGAGTTTACATGAGGGGACGACGCCGGGCTCGAGGCGGAGTCGCTCGTGGGGGTGCTGACTGTGCCAGGGTGTCCGCAGGGCGGCGGCGTCGGCGGGGAGTTGGGCTGGGCGACGTCGCTCGGGGCGACAGCGGGCGGAGGGATGTGAGGAGGTTGACCGGAGGGCGGCGCTCGTGGGCGGCTGCGGGAGCTGGGCAGGGGACAGCGTCCGAGGGGAAGGAGGAAAGCGGTGGTCGGCGGCGCTGGCGAGGGTGGGGCACGGCGGGGAGAGGGGGAGACGTCGCCGGACGGAGAGGCGCCGGAAAGGGGTCGGCAGAGGGTGGCGTAGGGTTAGGGATTTGAAATTAGGTAATTAGGGATTTGGTAATTAGGGTTTCTTTTGTTTTTCTTTTTCTTTGTTTGTGGAAAAAATTAGGGGAACCTGTATTTATACATGCAGAAATTGGAATAGGGTTAGACCTAGGATTCGGGCTGGGTCAACGGGTCAACGCTCCTCGGGCTGGGCTTCGGCTCTCATGGGGATGTCGGGCGTTGGCACGGATTTAAATTCGGTTTAATTCTAAATTGGTTTCTAGGGCTTTAAAAATTATTCCGGAGTCCAATAAACTCACCGAAAAATGTCATGCGTCCGGTTTTCCGTTTTACACCATAAAATATTATTTCCATAATATTTTAATATGAATTAACCATAATTAAAAATCATTAAATTACCCATGCCTAGGTTTTAATTCCCGAAAATACCAGAAAAATTGGGGAAAAAATCCGAAGTTAAAAATTCTGAAAATCAGGGGCTTACAATCTACCCAACTTATAAAAATTTCGTCCTCGAAATTAAATTAGGGTAGGGCTCTCTCTCTCTGTCAAGTCTCACTTGATTACAGTCTAAGAATTTCTCTCAAGTGAGCATTACGGTCTCTACCCAACTTAGAATTTACCCATCTATCATCTAAGGCTATACATCTAATAAAGCTATGCCCCAACTTATTTAATCATGCTATTGAATCCTCAAGTCTTTAACACCAAACATATCACCTATGGTATTCCCTTAATCATATATAAAAGGGTCGTCACAATGTGACTGGCCTGTGGGGTATATCTAGTACTGTCTATATATCAACTTATACTAGGCACGAGGTTTCGTCTTTCCGAAGTAAGGGAAGACGAAGATCAATAATAAAGAGTTCAAGGGCGAGGTAATAGAATAGAAGTATCAGGATCAAGGTGTTTAACAAATTCAAATGGGATTTGTCAAGACAATTGTGGATTGAAATCCTATTATGGTAATCCTTTGTTTGCATGCTCGTATTAGTACAGTTATGTAACTGATACGATATGCTCAGATATATCTAGAGGGCAAGTATACTAGTCAACTATATATCTCAATCCACGTGAAGTAGTCGTGCGAAGAGCGAACCAAAATGTACTAAGGTTGATCAGACCGTAAAATACTGATTCTGAATAGACAATTGTATTAGTGTGTCGACCCACTAATACGGATGTCATGAACAAGCTCGATAAAAGGATAAGCTTGCAAAACTAGGCTATATTAGCAGCATAAGTCAAGGTGGTACAACAAATGTAAGTATGCTAGATGATGATGAAAGGGGGTACACTTAATTCAAGTTCTCAAAACAACACAAAATAAGCATAATAACAAAAGGCTCTATAATCTCTACAGTTATCAATTATAAAAACATTCTAGGTTATAAATTATTAGCAAGTTCAAAATTACATAGGTTAGGGCTGGGGTCACGAACCAATAGGCACGAGATAAAACAAATCGATAAACAGATAACTACGATAAATTATGCGCATTAGCTACTCCATGGGTCTGCGCGTCTTCCAAAGTCATCGCTGGAGCTTGTTCACGTTCTTGCAGTTGATTCCTCTGCTGTTGTTGAGCCTGCTGGAAGAGTGTTGCTTGTGGTGCCAGGGGTGGCCTCGGCTGATTCCCTCCTGGGACTGGTGGTCTGACTCCTTTAACTCTCGTTTGCGGTGCTTCCAATGCTGGAGAGGCTGGCGTTGGTGCTGGTGACATTAGCTCTTTTTCTCGACATTCGGGGCATTCCTTCAGTGAATGCTGACTGGATCCGCAAGCTAAACATACTTTCCTTTTTCGTCTACACTCGTCCTCAGTATGGCCTCGCTTGCGACAATATGGACAGACAGGTATTATCTGTGGAGTTGCTTCTGGTGGCTGGTGTACTTGAGGTCTTTGTGTAGCTTCTTCTTGTGGTGCTCCGGCTGGTGCTGATGTGGCTGGTTGTTGAATCATCAATGCTTTCTCTCGATGCTGAAGACAATCCTTGGCTAAGTGTTGACTGTTTCCGCAAATCAAGCATAATCCTAACTTGCGTCTGCATTCTTTTTGAATATGGCCTATCTTGCCACAGTAGTGACAAGTTGGAAGAACTAAGGCTCTTGGTGCTGCTCTCGGTGGTGGATTCATCTGTGGTCGCTTTGTAGCTCTTTCCTGTTGTGCTTGGTCCGGTGCTGATGCATACGGCCGCTTCTGGCTGGACTCTATCCTTGTGTTGCACTCCATGGGTCGTGCTGTAGCAAGAACATTCTCGTCTAAGGTAGTTGTAGTGGGGCTGATTAATCTCCGTAGCTCCGAGCTAAATCTGTCGATGAACTTCTCCGCTTGGATTTGCTGGGCTTCTTCCTGAACCTTCTGTTGGGCTTGCATCATCGCATAGAACATGCGAAACATCTGTTGTTCGTCCATAGCCTGCCCTTGTGGAATGGTAGGCGTCGGTGGAGCCAACTGCGTCGATGGTGGAACGTCATCTTCCGGGATTCTCGAGGCATACTGACTTGCTTGCTGTGATGATGGACCTTCACTAACTGGTGTCACTTCATCTCCGTTGGTTACCACATCATCTCGTGGTGATCTGGCAGGAGTCTCGTTGTTTGTTCGTGAATCCATAACTCTGCAACCAAAATAAACAATAAGAGGCGCACAAGAATCGGCAGGATGCGAGTCAAGAATTTAAATTCGAATTTGATATAGATATCAAGAATGTTTCAAGCAAGTGGATGAGATCATAGAAACTTATCCTATTTTTATTGCAGGCTTGCTCGGTCCCTAAGTTGAAACCGAACAATTTAGTCGTAGACCTGTATGGGCCACCACAAAAACCATGTCACGCCCCAGTCCCAAAATACCGAGGGACCGGACGCGTGGCAATGGCCAGCAGCACACACCGATGGACAAACCCAATTTAATGGATCCATCGGGGCATGCTTAAGCTGTAATATAAGAATAAGTAGGTCCAATGATACAAACCACAGTCTATACTAATCTCATCCAAAACAGATAATCATAGATCAAATGCCAGAATAAATACAAAGAAAATAACTAACAATCTCAATAACAGTGTCTCGGAGAACAATCCGAGAACAAGTCTGATACAACAATGCAATAGACTGAAAATAAAGAAACTGGAAATAGAAATAAATGAGTATCACCAGACAATACTCAGAAGAAGTCCTCTAGTGTGATCTCGTCCTCGAAGGTCGGTACAGCTCCTGTATCAGCTCCTAAATCTGCTCCTGCTGCGGTCCCGTATACCTCGGGATAGATCTCGTCTGTAAATCCTGGGGACATAATCCGGATCCAGGTCCTCGGAGGACATAGCAAGGTACAAGAAAGCTCATGCCAAAATAAATGCAGTGCAACAAATAATAAAATAAATATGATAAGTATGTAATCATCTGTGTGAAATGCAAAAGAGAGAACATCAAAAGTACTCAGGTTGAAACAACTACAAGCTCTGTGTAGGGGAGCCGGTAGCAGTGATATCATGAGGTGGTCTAGCTCAGCGGGAGACTGAGTAGCCGGCATAATATAGTCAACCTGTAGCCTGCGGGTCTCTCCAGCAATAGATGAAACAATAAGGGAATACTAAAATAACCAGCTAAGTGATATGCAAGATGAGAGCAGCACTAGAACTCAGGCTGAAGCATACTACAAGCTCTGTGTAGGGGAGCCGGTAGCAGCAGTAATAATGAGTAATGGGCCAAGCTCGGGCTTCAGAGTCTTGTGCCTCACGATAATAGGGGTGTATATTTATATGATCAGCCTGTAGTCTGTGTGTCTCTCCCCACCCAATGTAATCACACGTCTCATGTCCATGATGCCTCATGTCCATGTTACGCACGATCGTATCTAATGCAGAAGTCATAGAGTATCTAGGAATATAATGTCAATGCCATAAAGTCTGTATCCTATACAGAATCATCATGAATATCTCAGGAAGATCCTGTCTCATGAATAGTGCCAAGTGTCCTGGGTTATAGTGTACTTGGTAAGACAAGTACGAGAATGTAAAGGGGTCACGAATGTCCATCTCTAGGTGACAATACACAATACCGCGTACGGTGTTGGCACCCGACTGATAATCGGACGCTAAGTACGTCACACGGTCCTAGGTCAAACATGCACAGCAATATAATGAATCAAGGAAATGCAACAAGAATTATAAAGTTGGCAAGGTATACTTGCCCACTGATGCATAACTAAGTCAAGAAAATAAGTAGCAAAGACTGCAGGATTTGGCAAGGTACACTTGCCTGGGGTCCTGGCTCCAACTGTAGCTCTGGTCTCAGTGTGATCTGTAGGTAATACTCCGGTTGCTGAAATAAACATCACCATTAGATTCAGAAAATACCAAATAGCTAAAAACACCTGTCCTTGAGTCCAATTTGGACACAAGGGCAAAAATGACATTTCTGGGCCAAAGCGGGGTCCACATGTGGGCCGCTTTGCACCGAAAAGCGCGTCAGGGTCAAAGGTCTCCAAATTCCGCAAACTCAGTGTCTACAAGTCAGGAACGATGATACAAACCCGACGGAACTTCCAGAATTGGATTCCGATGAGCCGATCACAAAATCGCCCGTCAAATGGAGCCTGTGGGGCCCACGATACGCGATTTTGTCAACGTTCTCAGAATCGAACCAAACTTGGGGCACAGGACCAGCGTATTGCTACAAGTCCGATGGCGTAAGTTTCGTCTCGATCCGACGTGTGTACACAAAGTTACAGCGTGTTCCAGAAAGGACGGATACGGGGTGTCGTCGGCGGATACGCGTTGATTCCGGGGTGCACGCACCTCCGAATCGACTTCTGCGAAATCTCACACGACCGTATCAACGTCGCGCACGGTTCGGTAGAGACCGCGCGTGACCAAGTCGTCCCGATTGGCGGGGCGGACTCAGTTCCGGGGTGAAACAGGGCGTTATTTTTCCTGTTTTTGGATCGCGGCCCGCGATCACCACAGGACGCGATGCACCGAACGGGTTGCACGGGCACCGAGAGGGTCATACAGGCTTCGAGTAGCAACTGACAGAATCGAAAATGGAGTTGCGAGGAGGAAGAAAACGGTACCTGAACAGGGCCTCGTGAATCTGTTTTTTACGTGTCCGAGAGTCCAATTTGTGTCCTGGTCGTGTCCTCGCGTGTCCTGCGTCCTGTGTCCTGTCTCTGCTTCGTATCCGCTGTGTCCGTGTCCTGAGTCTCTGTGAGTCCCGGCTAGGGTTTGCCGTGCTCTGCGGGTCGGAGGAGGACCGAGCGGAGGCGACGAGGAGTCGGGTCGACTGCGCGGTGGAGCCGAGGGAGGAGGAGATCTGGTTCGTCGAGGTGTTGTTGAGGGGGTGGTCGATCGGGGCTACTTGCTGCTGCGGCGGGGTCGACTCGCCGGGGGAGGGTCGGGGCGAGAGGAGGAGGAGGAGGAGGCTCTGCGGTGGGGACGTGGCGGAGATGGCTGCGAGTTGAGTTTACATGAGGGGACGACGCCGGGCTCGAGGCGGAGTCGCTCGTGGGGGTGCTGACTGTGCCGGGGTGTCCGCAGGGCGTCGGCGTCGGCGGGGAGTTGGGCTGGGCGACGTCGCTCGGGGCGACAGCGGGCGGAGGGATGTGAGGAGGTTGACCGGAGGGCGGCGCTCGTGGGCGGCTGCGGGAGCTGGGCAGGGGACAGTGTCCGAGGGGAAGGAGGAAAGCGGTGGTCGGCGGCGCTGGCGAGGGTGGGGCACGGCGGGGAGAGGGGGAGACGTCGCCGGACGGAGAGGCGCCGGAAAGGGGTCGGCAGAGGGTGGCGTAGGGTTAGGGTTAGGGATTTGAAATTAGGTAATTAGGGATTTGGTAATTAGGGTTTCTTTTGTTTTTTTTCTTCTTTGTTTGTGGAAAAAATTAGGGGAACCTGTATTTATATATGCAGAAATTGGAATAGGGTTAGACCTAGGATTCGGGCTGGGTCAACGGGTCAACGCTCCTCGGGCTGGGCTTCGGCTCTCATGGGGATGTCGGGCGTTGGCACGGATTTAAATTCGGTTTAATTCTAAATTGGTTTCTAGGGCTTTAAAAATCATTCCGGAGTCCAATAAACTCACCGAAAAATGCCATGCGTCCGGTTTTCCGTTTTACACCATAAAATATTATTTCCATAATATTTTAATATGAATTAACCGTAATTAAAAATTATTGAATTACCCATGCCTAGGTTTTAATTCCCGAAAATACCAGAAAAATTGGGGGAAAAATCCGAAGTTAAAAATTCTAAAAATCAGGGGCTTACACTATAGTCTTGATAAGATTATTCACTGTCCTGTTCTTTAGTCGCACAGTCCTCTTCTTCCCATTGAAGAGATCATTTGATGTTACCGCTGCAGTCACTTGGTTGTCGCAGTAAATCGGTACCGCCGAAATCTGTGCACCCACTACTGGAAGATCATATATGAGCTCCCGAATCCACTCTGCTTTATCTGCTACAGCTGCCACTACATAAAACTTAGATTCCATTGAGGAATGAGAGAGCATTGTCTGTTTCTTTGACTTCCACAATATAGCAGCTCCACTCATGGAGAAGACGTATCCTCTTGTGGACATTTCGCTCTCTTTTTTTGAACACCAGTTTACATCACTGAAGCCTTCCACCACTGTCAGATAACCGTTGTAGTGCAGTGCATACTTCTGAGTCCTCTTGAGATATCTTATCACTCTCTTCACATCTTTCTAGCGCTCCACTCCTGGATTGCTCATGAACTGACTCAGCATCTCCACGGCAAAAGCTATGTCAGGCCTAGTGGCAGTTGTTGCATGCATCAGACTCCCGATGACGCTTGAGTACTCCAGCTGCCTGACACTTTTTCTTGGATTTGGATTCAGCTTCTTGTCACACCTGTACGGAGTGTCTATCCCTGGAAGATCCTGATATCCATAGCATGTGATCATCTTCTTTATATAATGAGACTGTGACAGCGCTACTCCTGTGTCTGTTCGGATGATCTTTATCTCCAGGATAACATCAGCTTTCCCTAAGTCCTTCATACTAAACTTATATGAGAGAAACTTCTTTGTCTCAATGACACGTGCTGGATTCGTACCCAAGATTAGCATATCGTCCACGTATAGACAAATGATGACTCATCTCCCGTCAACGAACTTAGTGTAAACATACTTATCCGTTTCACTGATCCTGTAGCCGTTTGATCTTATGACTTTTGTAAGAACCCTAATTCTGAAAACCGTATTTCTCTATTATTATTAATTATGTAATTTATTATTTATAGTAGTTATGAGCTAAATAGAGAGAATATATTTTATTAGATTTTATTTCGAGATGTTTGAGCATTTAGAGTATTATGGAGCCATTATAAATTTTTCCAAATTTATTCCATGTAGGAGACCGTGGACAGTTGCTAGCTCAACCGTATGCACCAATATAAATTTTAGAAATTTCTAAGTGTATATATATATATATATATATATATATATATATATATAGTTTATTAGAAAGGGAAATAAAAGAAAATGGGTTGGATTCCTATTAGATCTCAACCCGAAAACCATTAACCCAAACCCAATAGGAAAATATCAGCAGCCATAGTAGCAAAACCGAATTGCTATTCCCAATTCTGCGCGTAAACCTCACCACCGCCTAATTCCTTTCTCTACGCGTAAAACAAACCCAAGCGTAAACTCCACCACTGCCTAAATTCTGCTCCGCGTGTAAAGCAAACCTCCACTGATCCGCGCATAAAACAGAACTCCACCGCTTAAGTCTCTCCTCCGCACGTGTGAGGAAGAAAATATCAGCAGCAACCCACCGCCTCTTTACCTGTAATTACTAAACACCCCTTAACCAAAATCTAAACCAATGAAAAGAAACAGCAGTGGCAGTAATTTCTTAACCAGTAAGTAACCCCACCGCCTCTTATCACTATATATATATGTGTTTTATTACAAACTCCTTCAAAACCCTAAACGCACTTCTTCTTCTTCTTCTAAACTAAAACACACATACTGAACGTTGCACTCTACAGAACTTTGCTCGGCAAGTATACCTTGTCATTGTACTGATATTTATATTCCAACCAATACATGCATGTTTAATTCTGCTTATATAAATGTTTATTTATGTAGATTTTGGACCTATTTTATGAGATCACCCCGGTATTATGGAGCATCATTAGATTCATTAGCTGTGACACAGTTGTTACACGAGTTGTGAGTCTCATATAGATCACGGACTACGTGACAGGTCTGGCCTCCTGTACATATTGGCCGTGTGTTAGGGATGACTGCTGATAGAAACTTTGTATGCTAGTAGACCTGGTAGTTATTTAGAGGTTTTATCGTGTCATGGATGTGGCATGCTTAGAGCATGGGGAGGGGAGAACAACAAGTAGGGCGTTTGGGCTCCTTTACACTTTTTCTAGTTCGCACGGATTCTCCGCTGGAGAAACGGGTGGTTGTGATCCTATATATTGCAAGCGGCCTTTGCCGTTCAAAAGACGGTACGCTTGTAGGCCCCTGATTCTCCGAGAGAATCATGCCAATCCTATTTATGGCCAGATAGTCCACATGTTGGAAAGTTGTTCTCAAATTGCATTCACTTAGACGGTTAGGCGACCCCTTGGATGTTTATATTTTAGTATTTTATTGGCATGTTTATATGTATCTTGTTACGTCCCTCTGAGGACCTGGTCCCTTTTCAGATATGGACGAGCAGGAGTATCCATAGGAGTACGGACCTGGACCCGACTTTACTTACCAGACTGAGGAAGTCTTACCCTTAGAGTAGCTATGACTTGTTCCACTGTTTAGAGATTTTTGTTACTACTGCAGTATAGTCATTTTGTAGTGGATTTGTTTCCACCTGACTTTCAGACCTGATACTTATCTTGGATATCCAGTTATTATTTAGCTCTTTATTCCTACTTATTAATTGTGCTGTGGATGAGATATAGATTCTGTATGACTTGTTGTGACAGTATATTACCACTGACGGATTGTATATTCATATATAGCGTACGTGTGTATATGATTTCCATATATTGGGGTTCATATACATACGGCTGGGCGTGTTACGTATTCCTAATCCTACGTATTTTGGGACTGGGGCATGACATGTTTTTAACAACCACCCACTTAAACCCACCAACCCACCCGACCGGAGAGAGCACATTTTCGCCAACTCAGTTGGCAAAAATTTGCCTCAGTTGGCGAAAATTCAACCGTTCCCGCCCAAAATTCGGATTTTCGCCAACTGGGTTGGCGAAAATCAATCACTCCAAATTTTTGCCACCTGGGTTGGCGATATGTATCGGAATTTCAATTTTTTTTAAACTTCTATCGTTATACTTAATTAATGTAAAATTATTATCGGTACAGTAAATTTTTTGTAAATTCAATTAGTAAATGTCTCAACCAACATTCAATTTATGATTTTGGAAGTTCATTCTTTCTTGTACTTCAAGAATCAGAATTTTATGGGATCGTTTGGATACAAATTTTGTATTTCTAGAAATTCAATCTTAATTTATTTAGTTTTTTATAAATATTCTTTCATACTTCTATTACCTAAATTTACATGTTCGGGATAGAAGTTAAATTTTTAAAATAAAATGAGGGTGTTATTGTCCAAACAAAATATTCAAACAATTTTTCTAGAAAAGTACAACTTTTCCAAGGGGGCCTTGAAAATTACTTTTCCACAACAATGAGAATATGAAGCTTCTCCTATTCTTCTCTAATTTTCAATCCTAGACATACCAAATAAGGCCACATTTTGTTTTTTTTACTAGAAGGACATGGCTACGAGCCCACAAAATAAGGCCACATTTTGTTCACAAAATCATGGCCTTGGAAAAGAAAAGTCATTCAGAAGGAAAGAAGGAGAAAAGAAAAATAATTTCCAAAGAAAAAAATAGGAAAGAAAAATTGTTCTCCCCACCCCCCCCCCCCCCCCCCCCCACCCACCCCCACCCCTCCCCCCCCCCCCCACACACACACAATGATTCATTTTCTCCACACTATGAGAACGTTTGGTACGCGATAATTTTTTTTATTCCCGAAAAAATTTAGAGTGAAAATCTATTATCATATATGTTTAGACTATAAAATAATTATTCCCAAATTATTTTTTAATAAAAATAACAATTTTCTAAAAAAAAAAAAAAGTAAAATAACAAAAAAATTTGATTTCCCTTCAATTTCATTCCGAACCAAACGAGGTCTAAAATCTTATCACAAAATAGGTTGTCAAGCCCAACACGTTTTAATCCAACAAGTTTTGAATTTTTAATCACGCATTCGACTCCTCGCGGCATAGACCCCCAAACGTTCCCGGCGACTTCTCCAATTAATCGGCGATCTGAAAAAAATAGGGTTAGGGTTAGGGTTAGGGTTTGGGGGAGATGGCTTTGCCGGAGAACTCGAACTGGGTCTTCGACTGCTCGCTGATCGTCGACGACATCGGCGCCGGCGCCGGGGACTTCTCGGCTGAGGGAGCCGGAGGGCTTTTCTGGACCCCTCAGGGGATCAATTGCCCCTCCAATGCTAGGTATATTGCGCTCGAATTGGAAAGATTTGATTTTGTTTCGTTTTCTTGATCGATGTGGTTGAAATTTGGGTTGGTACAGTTGAGTCTAGGGCTTTGTTTTTTCTTGGGAGAAATGGAGTCAATTTTGGTAATTTTACCTTATTGTTGTGATTGAAACTTCTTGATTGATGTGGTCGAGATTTTGGTTTGTTACTGTTCACACTAGGGTTCATTTGAGAGAGAAATGGAGTTAATTTTGCTAATTTTGTTAGTTAGGGTTGATGAGTTTGTACAATTTGGTGATAACTATGGGATTAGAGCTAAATGTTACATACAAATTTTGCATGTAAGATTTTATTTTTGTTTCGTTTTCTTGATAGGTATAATTGGAATTTGGGCCACTGTTCATTCTAGGTTTTTTTCGGTGTGATAGAGAAGTCCATATTTACCGATTTTCCTAACAAAATCACAAATTTGGGGGACCCCAAATGTGTTGGTTTCCGATCCGGATAGCCAGGGGCGGATCCAGGATTCCGTTCCATTGTGGGCGAAATGAAGTTGCTTATACATAAAAAATATCGAATTTTTTAAAAATATGCACAGGAGACTGCATCAGAATTCTATTCCATTATCAACATTTCGGCAAAATAAAAACTGATTTAATAATTATTAAAAATACAATAAAAAATTTCTACCAAATTTATTCTAATAATTTTATTTTGTGCATGTGGCAATTGAAGAAAAAGTTTTATAAAAAATATAGCCCAAACTGATAAAGAAATATTAACTTGTTGTTTTAGTAATATGAAATCCAAAACTTTTCTTCTTTCCTATAGAAAAATAGAATTAGCCAAAGATTATATGATAAGAAATATTTTATTTCCACACTAATTAGGCCAAAATTAAATTTTGCTATCTAAGAACAAGGACAAAATCAATTAGGACAAAATCGATTTTATTTCATCTAAGAGCAAATTAAATTTTGACATCTAAGAGCAAATAAGAACAAAACCTATTAGGATAAAACCGCTAGGCTAAGAGCTCATTGGCAAGATGTCTCTCTCTCTCTCTCTCTCTCTCTCTCTCTCTCTCTATATATATATATATATATATATATATATATATATATATATATATATATATATATATAATTAGTTTTTTAGTTTTTTTGAGTGGGGTCACATGACTCCACTCCCCCTTCTCTGGCTCCGCCAGTGCGGATAGCTAAACGTGGCATCTGGGTTATCGAGATACCATGAAGTTCAACAAAGACAAAGGAGTAAAATGAACTATTTGTCAAACTGAGGCACACAAGAGCAGGGTGTTATAGGATTCAATATGAATTCTTCTTTGACACATGCAAATATATTACAACAGATAACATCTCCTCTTAAGCAAACCACAACCTGGAATAGCATATTCGTTAAGGAGCCTTTCACGTAGCCGTAGCCGTGACATGTATTGAAGTGAATTGCGATCCAGGTAACTTTGGAGCTAACGATGACAGTAAGGTTTGTTGTCTTCATATAATTTGTTGAAAACCATGGGAATATAGCAATCATCAAGTGAATTTTTCTACATCAAATGGGCATCTCATGTAGTGAAGAGATTGTGTTTGGTTACAGGCATTAGTTACTTATTGCTTCGGAGTGCATGCATAAAGTAATAGTACGCTAGCATTATCTTGATCACGTGGACAAGTAATTGAGGAAAATTAGCTAACTCCTGGATAAGCAGTTATGCCTACTTTCTGAATTTCTCTACAAAATACCAATTTTTATCTGAGAATTATGGTCCTAAATCATATGCACCTCCTTGTGTCTCCGGAATTAGGACTAATTCTCCAATTCCTTCATCTAGAAGGAGCAGAGGAATCAGCCAAAAACCAGTTTTTTTTCCCTTTCTCTTTTGAGAGTTATCTTCTCTTGAGAGGTTTTTTTTTCTCCCTCTTTAGTGGGGTTTTCCTTTTCACTTTAGGGACTTCTGAATAAAAAACTACCCCTCTTCGGGTGCTAGCCCCCATCACCCTTGATGTGCTCTATAAATCTGTTTGATGGATCAAGTAAGATAGTGATGTGTATATCTAATATTGATAATACTATTACCAAGACTCCCTTGGCATCTGCTGTCGATTGGTCTAACATCTTATCTTCTCTGATTGGTGTTTGGGCATATATGAAGAGATTTTTCTTTTGTTTTTTACTTGTCGTCTTTTGTTTGTTGGCCTATTTAATGATCAGTAGAACATCTAATTGAAAGGGTTACAGAGAAATTTGATGTAGGTTTGAGGATGGATCTTCAGTTATTTTTATGTAATTAGTCTGAGATATCATGTAATTTTATGTAGATTTATTGTAGGTTATTTATATTTTATCTTTCAGTTTCTGAGCAAGTTTTATTTTTAGCTTTTGTAATTTTTCATCTCATCTAATCAATATATATGTATTGGGTGTGTTTACCGTAACTTACATACTTACATATGTAGGTAAGCACGTACAATACATGCATATCTATGTTCTATTCTTACGTACGTAGGTATCTCCATGCTTACTGATAGTTTTCAGTTC
Source organism: Iris macrosiphon (assembly GCA_036927795.1). NCBI lineage: Eukaryota > Viridiplantae > Streptophyta > Magnoliopsida > Asparagales > Iridaceae > Iris > Iris macrosiphon. The sequence continues at coordinate 26,856,597 of JAYESA010000018.1, read as the reverse complement.
ATGCATCTCTCATTGACAGAGTATGGCCTTTGCTAGAGCTGAATGGAAGACACTAAAGTTTTGTATGAGTGGTTTGTTGTTCTTGTTGCTGTTGGTGTTCATTTTCTCTTGGAATAGTCAGTCATTTGGTTCTATAGCACTATATACTTGAACTACGCTCCGATTAAGTCTCTTTTATTTTTAGTAGTATTTCATCAACTCTATGTACTTAGTACTTACAACATTACTTCTGCAAATTTCAATTGTTTATTTTAATAGTCATGCAAGTTCCTTAATGGATAACGGGCCATCTACATTTTGTTAATAATGTCACATGTTTTCTATATTGAGTTTCTATTTTACAATTTGTTTTCCTTTTTTCTTATTGCCCTCTATTTATAATTTGAACTTTTATGTTTATTGTATGGTAATATGCTATTTACTTACAGTGTGGAAAACAGTGTGTCCTTGGTGGATTCTGCTGGCTTCAAAGAGTCTAACTCCAAGAAACGGTTTGGTTCTATTATCTATGACCCTAATATTTCTATCAACTACGAGCCTCATTGCCAACTTGTTTTACAACGTTTTTCTTTTTCTTTTGGGTTTACTGAGAATACCTGAGTTGCAGTGTCAGGGCAGAATCCTGCTGCTTACCTGGTTCTAAAGCTTGTAGGGAGAAAATGAGAAGAGAGAGGTTGAATGACAGGTATGTTAACCTCATATATTTCTTTCACTGCATGTTCTTATTCCGCATCCCAAGGCATGTAATATGCCAGGTTAGATTTATTAATTTCCATTTGGTATAAGGTTCTTAGAGTTGGGTTCCATCTTAGAACCTGGTTTTGAACCTGGAAAACCACTGAAAATGGATAAAACAGCAATCTTGAATGATGCTGTCCGCATGGTGACCCAGCTGCGCAGTGAAGCAGAAAAGCTGAAAGATTCAAATGAGAGCCTCCAGGAGAAGATCAAGGAATTGAAGGTTTGCATGAGTTTCTCTTTCACTTTTATGTACTTGTGCATTATTTATCTGAACCTGATTTATTAGAAAGCACAGTTATCTGTAACCCTATATTAGGTAATGGATATACATGCCTAATATAGTGTCACCATTTCCATTTATACATGGACTGTAGTCACGTAATGAACATACAAGCCTAATATAGGGTAGTCATCTGCATTTATACATGGATTGTAGTCAAGTTGAACAGTATACAGTCAATCCTTATAGATATTATTTTATTGGGTTTGAGCCTTTTTTGGACTTTTAAGTGTCTACTTAAAGTGCATGACTTAACTCATTCATAATAATACGTTTCCTGATATTTGTATCTTGTGATCGAGCTATGGTTTGTTTAGTAGGACATCATTTGCTGTTAACATTGGCATATTAATATTGACAATTTGTCTTTCAAAGTGGTTGTCAAACCTCTTAACTGCGCTGGCGCTGAGTCCTTCAGTCAACACATTTGTTGTAATGTCTTTGATTCAATTGTCTAGCAATCATCAATTAGTGTGATGAATCTGATGTAATGTTCTATCTATGGTTGCCGGGCATCAGCGACAAATTGGGTGATTTGTGGTGCCACAAGCTTTCCTGTATTGGTAGGTCATTCTTTGCTCTCTTTTTTATTTTTTATTCTCAGTGATGATCTGCTCTTGTTGGACATATTGTTCCATTCAGATGGGTGGCTTGTTTGTTATATTTATCTCATCATTCTTGTAGTTTGGACGGTTCAAATTCCTTGCAAGAACTTGAGATGGCATGCTTTGCTAATCTTTTTCTAGGTTCTCATTTTCTTCTAAAATCATTGGCCTAAAATAAAAATGGTCAAATGTTAAAGGGCATTGACTAGTGAATTATTGTGATCCTATGTTATCTAATTTTGTTGCTTAATTCATTGTTTATACCTCTTGTTTGTTGTTCTCAGTAATATTAGATTCTTGAATGAACTTGACTTGAAACATTGCTCTTTGAGTAACAACTATGTTGCAAGAATACAAACATGACACAGATATGGGATTGCCATTTTCATATAGGTACATATGTAGTCCCCTATGTTGCATGAGTACACACTGGGTACCTGTACGGGAACAATACAGGTACAAGACCATTTACACCATGGCTGTGTACCATAGAGTAAGAAATATCACTTTCTGCAACATAAATACTAGGGTGTCCTTGGCTTTAAGGTGCACTCTATATGAACTGGACCTTGAACTGGACCTTGACACCCTATGTTGCAAGAATACAAACATGACACAGATATGGGATTGCCATTTTCATATAGGTACATATGTAGTCCCCTATGTTGCATGAGTACACACTGGGTACCTGTACGAGAACAATACAGGTACAAGACCATTTACACCATGGCTGTGTACCATAGAGTAAGAAATATCACTTTCTGCAACATAAATACTAGGGTGTCCTTGGCTTTAAGGTGCACTCTATATGAACTGGACCTTGACACCCTAGTTTCTGAGGACTTGCTGAACAACTTTTATCTATTGAAAATTTGTGATCTGACAACCTTTATTGTCAACCCTTGAAAGCTTAACCTTGAAACCCCGCTTCTGTGACTTGCTGATCAATTTTTCTCTCTTGAAAATTTATAATCTGTCAGCTTTAATTGGCTGACTGACCTTATAGGTGGAGTTTGTTGGATCTTCTTCACCTGGAGATACTAGTAACGAAATGTTTATTTTTCTTGTTTTTCATGAGAAATGAGGACACATTCCACTGTTGTCCCTCCCAACTTCAAACTTGGACTTGCCCCTCAATGGGAGTAAATCATCACTATTTTGTTATTTCTTGTGGTAATTTTCAACTTTTTTTCTCTTGATTCAGGCTTTATGTTCCGGTCCCTCTAGTCTTGTAAACTGTAGGAGCAGTAATGTTAAAGGCGACGCCTAGGCGCTCAAAAGGCGAGAGACGATATGTCACCGCCTAATTCAAAGGCAGGCGAGGTATCTTCTCTAGGCAACGTCTAGAATAGGTGAATGTGTAATTAGCCGAGCCTAGGTGCAACCCTAGGTGTGTTGGGTGTTTTATGCAACTTTTTGGGCTTTGTTTATTTTTTTATAAGTTTTATTGGCTTGTTTGATTTTATTAGTTTTTAAAGTTATAGGCTTAAGTTTTAAAGGTCAAATTAGTAATTTTCAAGTTCTAACAATATAAGTTACTAACTAAATAGACATAAAAGAAAAGAAAAGAGAGAAAGAGAGGAGAATCTCGTGCGACGACAAAAAAGAAGAGATGAGAAATATTCCTCTCAATTGGGCTCCTCCTTGGGACGATTTCGGCCATTGTTGCCGAATTAAGGTGTGTTTCATCTTTTTTTTTTCTCTCCTTTTTTTGATTATTCAATTTTTTGCACTCATCCACAAAAGTGTAGGGTTTGTTTATTCTCTTTTTTCTTCCAATGTTCTTTACTTCTTCTATTCTCTTTTTTAAGGAATGTGAAACATTGATTCGTTGATTATCTTATATTTGTTTTTCCATTGGAACAATTTGTTTTCTATGTAATGACTAATATGTGATGTTATTGTTTCTAAACTTAATATTGTGTTTCATAGACTATTTTTTATCTTGTTAAGTTACTTTGTTATTTTTTATTGGTAATTTAGTATTATTATTTTTTACTTTTGTTTAGTTTATTGTCTAAAACTCAAGTTTGATGAATCTTAGGGATATAAGACAAATTTGGATAATCTATGAGCTACAAAAGTGGCAAAGAGTATTATGAAAAGGGAATTCGAGAAGCTATCCAGGTAGCGGTTTTCTTCTCTGGACAAGACTAGGCATGTCTAGGCGCTCCCAGGAGATGAGGCGAGACAACTCACCTAGCAGCGCCTAAAGCTTTTTAAAACTGGATATGAGCCTATTTACCTTTTGCCTATGCGGCATGGATATGGACATGCCAACTCAATGCAACATGATATGGGTATGAGAACACATCATTTTAAGAAATGAAGATATGATATAAGAAGGATATGACAACAAAATAATAATTGAAGGACACATGCAGCTTAGTATCATTATTAGTTTTTTTTTTATCTAAGATAGAAAAACATAAATAAATCAGAGATGCAAAAAGAGAATTTGATTTTGTATACCATTACTACTTTTTTTTATGAAGTCATTTTGTATAGTATTACTAGTTTTTTATTGGACTTACCTTGAATATGCTAAGCAGTGTCTTACATTCTAGAATTTGTAAGTGTACCTGACATGTGTCCTTTAAGTATTGGAGGCCAAGTATCCAAATGACCTGATACGAGTATGACAACTCTTGAAGTATCTGTGCAACATAACCTTTTGTTAACTTGCAACTTTCTAGGTAAGTGGAGTTCATCATAGGCCATGCATAAGTTGCATCACTCCAACCCAGTTGTGGAAAGATTACTGACATTCTAGATAAAAATTTAGATGTATTGGACTAAACATTATGTTCAGTGAGAGGAATGAGAAATTTGATGCTCAAACACAATCATGATCAAGATTCTCTTATTGCCAACTATCTTTCTCCTTTAAAAGGGTGGAAAGAGAAGCTTGCAAATCCTTTGTTTTGAAATATTGGGGAATTAAAGCTGAACATCAACTTGTATCCTATTTGGCATCAACATTCAGTACTTTGTATTCACTGCATTCTCCATTTACTTAGCTGCACTGGATTGGGCAACAGAGGGAGATTATTACTGAATTCTTAGGCAAGTTCGCTATTGCAGAAGTGGCTGTAGCTTGGAAAAGTGAAAGACTTGCTAGGTGTGTGCTGCATGCTTCAGCACACTGGAGAAATCATGACTAGTACTGATATGCAGATTATATGACGGTTTGCCTTCATTGTGTTTGTAAGCAATGTTCATGGTATTACCAAAATAATATCTGACCCAAGTTCTTTTTTCTGGAGTCAGTTACATTAGATGGATGCTAGAATAAGATAATTAGTACACAATGCCTCGAGACATTACCTATCACAAGAAGAGCTTTCGTTGGGTAGAGACTACAAACTGTTTCTGTTATAGTGTCTTATCATTATTAATCCCATGTCTTTCCTGTAGGCTGAGAAGAATGAGCTACGTGATGAAAAACCGAGACTGAAGGCGGAGAAAGAGAATATAGAGTTGCAAATTAAGATGTTGAATGCCCAAGCAAGCTTTGTGCCTCACCCTCCTGTAATACCAACAGCTTTTGTTGCCCCCCAAGGACAAGCAGCAAGGAAGCTGATGATGCCTGTCATTGGCTATCCTGGATACCCAATGTGGCAGTTCATGCCACCCGCAGATGTTGATACTTCACAGGACGCTGAATCATGCGCTCCGGTTGCTTAAGAGTAAATTGTCAGCAACTTCTGTGAAGTCAATTCAATGTAGCTTAAGCTCTGAAGTATCGCATTTGCTAGTAAGATGTTGTAAAACAACATGGTTTACGTCTCAGTTTTTAGCTTTGCTGGTTGTGAACGTGAGTGGCGCTTCTGTCTTTAACTGTAAATTCTAATGGATGTTTTCGTTTGCTGGAGACTGCCGAATGGTTTAACTGTAAATTCAAATAAACAGATCCCGATCTATAAGGTCGGCCCCCCCTTCAGTTGGGGAAAAAATGTCTGGTAGTCGACTTTGGCATTTGTAGAAGGTAATGTGGCAGATGTTTGTCCTTTGTTGACAGATCATTCCTAGTAAAACCAATCTTTAGTTTATTATAGCAGCTCTGCTGCTCTAATGAGGTTCTCCTATGAAATCTGGACTTACAGTTGTATAATGAGGCCTCGTGTTGAAAGCATTGCTGCCAAAATTTTCATGAGGTCATTTGCTTGTGTACGGATGCGGAGAAAATATTTGCTGCAAGTGCATCCTTGCAAGTGGCAGTACATCTTTTTTGGCTGGTTTCAACAATGAAGGTTACTTTGAGGAGAGCTCAAAGAGCCTTTTGATGGTTGATGAACTGGAGATTCAGGAATGACAGGAGAAGCATAGATTGTACGGTTGCGTTAATCTCCACCATCATTCCTTCTTGTGGTGCCATGAAGTTCCAAAGATGAAATCTCTCTTTGAGATGAAAGTGTCAGAACCGTGCCCCGGATTGTGAAGGTCATCAATGGGATATATTGTTGTGCGTGTAGTAGCGGAACTTGACTCCAATTTTTGAAGGGGAAGAAATACTTTTAGGGGGCAAGTTACATTTTGGAAGGGACCAAATTGTATTTTTGAAGGTAGTAATATCTAAAATTTAAATTTTTTATAAGAAAAAAAAATTGGTAGAAAGGCTATGACCTCCTCAGTCCTCACTAAGCTCCGTCGCTGTGTGCGCGACTCCGTGTGCTGCTTACATCTCTGACCATATAGCTCTTGGTTAGTACTGTGCGAGCGAGCAACAATGACTACTGTTGCCAAAGAAACCACATGCAAGAAGAGAGATTTTCTCAGGAGAGTTGAGTGAAAGGACAACCATCTGGGCGGAACCTTAGAAGTAGAGCTATCATTCTACATCGCAAGTCATAATATAACAGATCAATGTGCATGACAGTCTGGTTTGGGTTTGGCGACAAGAGCTGGTAGATCTTTGAGTCTTCATACAAATGACTCCACCAGCAATTAATTGCTTAATCAAGTAACACGTTTTGCAGTTGATAGAGCCACTATGTTTTGAATATTTGAGGAAGACATTGAAGTGCTAACAGCATGCCATTGTTTGTAAGAGGTCTACAGGTTTTAAACATCTTTGATTATTGACTAAATTTATGGATATTTTGATGACATAATATATATTTTGTGTTACATCTTACTTTGCGTGTGACACATTAGTTCATCTTCATATTTAAGAGGTGGCTAAATTTCAACTTGATACTCTCAACTAATCAAAAATTTCAACTTGATACCCACAACTATTCAAGTTTTACCAGATGCTATTAGATCAAATTCATATGAAGGCAGAGGCACACAACAATTTGCTCCAGAATACAAAAAAGGAAGGTGAAAAAAAATCAATTCAACACAAATCTCTCTCATTTTCAAACGGCCAGAACCATCAGAATGCTGACAGCCACTCCCATATCAAGTAGCAACCTTCGAAGTCCGGCCAAAGGCAACAGCTGCTGAAGGCTGCAGTGAGGGGGCTGCAGTCGCATCCATCACCGAAGAATGCTTCAGGGAAGGAGTGGCTGGTGGAGGAGTGGCGGATGCTGTTGCTGCTGCTGCATCAATTGTGTCGACTTCAACCGTCATTCCCTCCAGGCAGTGCTCTGGCGTTCCGCAAATGAAGTATCTCTTCCCTGGAGAAGAAAGCTTGACCACAGTGTTCCCATCCGCCGCACTCGACAATGGGCTGCTTACTGAGCACGAATCATAGTCAGCTTTCGAGACCTCTAGCACGCTGTGGAATGTCCCAGAGGAGAAGGCTGCAAAGAGTTCAAACGAGACCAAGGCGCCAAATTAATTATGGTTATCGATGCACTATGTCCTGACCAAGTTGATGCTAAGTAGCTAGAAGAGTTTGATGCTAATGAACCAAGAGTATATATGTATCCTCGATTTGAAGAACTTGGTATATATACCTACTGAGGCTGTCACCAGTTTGGAATTTGTTCATGTTGGTGTTATTATCTTTGGACTAGTAAAGATAGTCCCACATTGGCTACACCACCAAGTGAGTATCTCAATATAATGTTTTTGCTTGTGTTGATGTGTGCACATGAGATGTGGTGGGGCACATGAAAGCATGGTTGATGTGCCTCATGTGAGGGTGTTTTTCTAGGAGAAAAAATGATTTAACTCCTCAATGAAAGCATGTAAAATTTTCTTAGGAGCTAAGCCCCCAACGACTCGGATTCAAGGGCGCAAAGTGGCGCTTTGTTGGCGCACTTTGCACTTAGCACGCTGGCGCTGAGCATGCTATGCGCGTTTACGCGTATGTGCTGCGCCGCTGCGCTACTGCATATCGGTTGGGCTGTTATAGAAAGATTTGGATGATTAATACAGAACCATTTTTTGTAGGATTTGAATTTTATTCATTCTTACCTTTCCGTAACTGATGGACGGCCATGCTTCTCTATAAATACTTTCTTCGTAGCTCCTTTCATAACTTACTTCGAAAAAGGAGAGAGACAAAGAGAGGTTCGGCTGCTGCCGCCATTGGAGTCCAGGAGTTCGTGCGAGTTTAAGAAGAGATGACACGAGCGTTACAGAAGTTCTTCGAGAACTTGCTGGTTCCTGGGAGTAGATCGTGTGGGACGAATCTTGGTTTGAGCAACGGTGATCTTCATCACCCCGACAAGCAGAGATCCATCTTCTCCTTTCTCTTCTCTTTTAGTTGTAACTTGTTTTGTCTGTCTGCAACTGCGATTGTAAGGAAAAATAAAAATTGATTTATAGTTATTGTATTCTTTTGTAAGTTGTAATCAGAAATATTGTTATTAAGTGCTTCGTTGGAATCGAGTTCTTCAGAGGACAAATTTGTTTGCTGAAGCCTATGTATCTCGACTACAACTTCAGGTTCAAACAGAGGGCAGACTGTAAAGTTTATTTGAAGCTCTGTTCTTGGTCCGTTCTTTCATCTTTTGATTAAGCCTGTGACTAACAATCTCAAAGCAAGATCCGAAGAAATGATGGAGAACAACCGTGCAAACATTCTCAACACAAGTTTTAACAAGCTTGAGAAGTTTGAAAGAGAACATTACAACGTCTGGAAGAGAAATGTCAACCTTAATCTTCAACTCGTAAGCATGGACTACATGTTGACAGATCATGAGCATTCCGGAGGGTGATGATGCTCTTGTAAGGACGATTGCTAATGCAACTACTAAGCAGAACAAGTGGAGGAGAGATAACAACATCTACAAATTGCTGATTCTGAACTCCACTGAGGATACTCTTGTAGAATCATACAGCAAGATGAACCATGTTAAGGACGTTTGGGAGTTAGTAGAAAAGCATTACGAGGCGGATGTGAACCGCATCAAGATTCATGTGATCAAAAAGGTCTGGAAGATGCGATTTGAGGACGACAAGACGATGTTGCCTCAAGTCAAGGAATTTTTTAAGCTTCGTCAAAAACTTGAGGATGATGGCATGGCCATGGCCGACGCTTTCGTTATAGGAGGTATTGTTGCCAAGCTCCCGCCGAGATGTGACAACTTTATCTCGGATATGCACCGAAAGAAGATGGAAGTCAGTCTTGATCAACTACTGCATAATATCCATGTTGAAGATGAGCTGAGGGCTCGAAACAAAGTTGACACGCTGTCCAAGCAGTTGGCAAATGCCAACTTGGTGTATGCTGGTGACTCCAAGGGGAAGCAGAAAGCTTCTCACAACAAGCAGAAGGACTTCAACCATCTGAAGGTGAAGTCGGCTTTGTTCAAGCCGAAGCCGAAGCCTAAGTCAGATGTGACTTGTTTTAACTGTGACAAGAAGGACCACTATCGAAAATACTGCAGATCCAAGCCCAAACAGATAAAGCAAGGTGAGCCTAACAGGTTGCTATGATTGCATATGTTGTGACGGCTGGTGTCAACACTGACTGGTGGTTGCACACTGGCGCATCCTGCCATGTTTGCTCAAAGATGAGGTTGTTTACAACCTATAGGCCAACATCTGAGAAGGTCATGGTGGCAAACCAGGCACAAGCTGAAGTATTTGGGACCGAAATGGTGGTACTAAATTTGACTTCGGGGAAGTCTCTAACGCTTCAGGATGTGAAGCACGTACAGATGATAGCCAAGAACCTGGTCTCGAAAAGTCTGCTCTGCAATGTAGGCTTTAGGATGGACATCAATGTTGGACATATGGTGATATCTTATAAATGAATACACTTCGAAAAAGTATTTTGTACCGAAGGGATGTTAAAACTTCAACTTATTACTCCTGCTAAGATGATAAATGTAGTCACTTCTTCTGGTTATTCTCTTTAGTTATGGCATAATAGACTAGGACATGTTCATTGTAAAAGAATAAATAAAATGTCTAGTCTAGGCTTATCTCCAAATATGGGGGTAAGAATGTGGAGAAGTGTGAGGTCTGTGCACAGACATAGATCACAAAAAAATCGTTCAAGCAGATAAATTAGAGCTTAGATCTTTTGGAGTTGGTGCACTCAGATATTTGTGACTTCAAGCAGTTCTCCACAAAGGCCAAGATGAAGTACTTCATTACTTTCATTTACAACTACTCGAAGTACGCGTTCGTCTATCTGCTCAAGTCAAAAGATGAAGCATTCAAGAAGTTCAAGGAGTTCAGGACTGAGGCTGAACGTCAAATATGACAATAACTCAAGAGACTCAGAAGTGATCGAGGCGGAGAGTATAAGTATATTGAATTCACATCGTTATGCAAAGAACATGAAATTGTCAATGAGGCAATTGCTCCGTATTCTCCTAATCGAATGGAGTAGCTGAAAGAAAGAACAGCATGTTCTGCGGGTCTTCCAAACTACTTCTGGGGAGAAGCTGTGCTCACAGTTACTTTCATTCTGAATAGTTTGTCGTACGCAACTTCTGATGTCACTCCTCATGAACTCTGGTTCAAAGTCAGGCCCAACTTGAATGTCATTCGAGTGTGGGGGTGTCTGGCGTATGTGAAGCTTCCAGACTTGAAGATTCAGAAGCTTGGTACGAGGACTACGAAGACCATTGTCACTACCACATTTCCAGATAAGGGCATTTGTGTAATTTTACTATTCTGAATAATTATGTATTAAATTAATCTGCTGAGTTTTATAAACTATTTATATATTGTTAGTTGTGTTTGGGTTAGGTCAAACCCTAGAACTCATTAGGACTAACCCTAATGACTAAACCCTAGTTTTAAAACCCAAATTCTAGACAAACCCTAGAATTCCAATTTTAGGTTTGAACCTCAAACCCTAGAATGACTAAACCTTAGTTAATTAGGTTCTTCATGACCTAACCTCGGGGATTAACCTAATCCTATGCATTTGAAACCCTAACCTAGTTTTAATATAAAACGGAGCCACCCTCAACCCTTTTTTCCTTCATGAAGAAAGAAACCCTAGCCTCCATTAGAAAAGCCATTTCCCCCCACCCCAAATTCGAAATCTAACCCTAGGGATTCCATTTTCCTCCTCCAAAGCAAGGGGAACAAGGAGCTTGGGTCAAGGAACCTTGGGGAAGAAGAACTTTCATAGGGAAACCATCTCCCTATAGGTAAATTCTGGATTTTTCCCATTTTAAATTCTGTTTTTCCTTGTTGTTGCCCATTAGGAAAAACCCCTATTGTTTAGATTTCAATTTAGGGTTTTGATTTGGGTTTTTGTGACCTACATTGGTTTTCCCCAATTTTCATGGACCCTAAATCATAGGGGTTTACATGTAGGCAGACTTCATCTCCAACGTGTGGTTGGATCTTGATTTTAGGTTTTGATTTGGGGGTATTCTGTGAATTTCGGGTTGGGCAGTGAGTGAGGTTTATGTATTCAGTGTTGTGTGTTTTTAACTCAAACCTGTGTAGTGTATCAGTTTAGTCAAGATCAGGGAGGGTGTATTTTTGCCTGTGTGTGTTGATGTGTCTGTGTGCAGTGTCTCCCTGTGTGTGAACCTGTGTCCAGAGATCAGTGTGTAGGTATATGTGTGGCAGTGTATTAATCTCAGTGTGTTACCTATGTGAACCAATGTGTACCTGTGTCAGTTTAAATTCTGTGGAGCAGTGTGGTTAGATAGTGTATCTGGGTGTTGAGGTAGTTAGGAATTCTGTGTCAACCTATGTGAGTGTAGGAATTAAGAGCCTGTGTGTTGTACAGTGTAGGAATTTAAAAGCCTGTGTGGTTGTGCAGTGAGTAAATACTTGTGTATGTGGCTATATGTCTACCTGTGTGAGTTTCAGTGCAATAGATACCTGTGTGTAGGGGAGTTCCTGTGTAGTGAGGACCTGAGTTTATGTGAACTGTGCTGTGCTGTGTACACATGTGTGAGTTAACTGATACTGTGTATCAGTGTCATGTGTATGAATGCAGTATGTGCATTAGAGTGTAGAGTCAGACCCAGGTTTTTATGTATCAGGTTGGGGTTGATTAGGGGATTCCAGTGTGAGTGAGAGGTGAATTGGTTTCAGTATTTGAACTGTGTAGTCTGCCTGTGTTCTCAGTAAGGGGAAACGGTGTGTGTGTGCCACTATAATAGCAGTACCCTGTATGTTTAGTTCTAGAGTGCCAGTGTATGTACCTGTGTGAGAGTATCTTGTGTTGTGTTGTGTCAGTAACTTATATGTGTGGGGTATTTGGTTGTGTCATAGTGTTCAGCACCAGTTAGAGTGCCCAAGTTTTGAAGTATTAACTTCTCCCTAGGTATCAATTCCATCTTCACAGTGACTGTGTGTTTGTGTACCTGTTTGTGAACCTGTGTAAGTGTGGTGCATCAAACTGTGCACTGAGTTCAATGTCAGCAAGCACAGGCAGTGTATAGTAGCTATATGCTTCTCTCAGAAATTTGACACTGTGGTATCAGTATTTAGGGATTTTAGTATAGGATATACCCACTGTTATTCGATACCTATAAACTATAGGGTTAAGTATCAGTAGTTTAGTGTATTAGTCAGTGTTAAGGGTGAAGTGTGAGTAGTGCTCTAAGGTAACAGTGGATGCCTAAGTAAGATACAAGGGTATGGGTAATGTATTTATTTGCCAAGGTTTTGAGAACTAGCATAGGTATACGAGTTAATATACATGTATGATATAAATAGCTAGTATAAGACTAATACTAACTCGTATATACTAATTACCTTAGTATCAATGACAATTATAGTTAATATGACTAGTATGGTTAAGTATGGCATAGGCAGCTCACCAAAGACCTAGAAATGGCCTAACACCCTCATTTCAACTTAGCTAATCACTTTTATCATTCCAAACACCATTTAACATTGATATCTTATATATAGGTCATTGTGATCCCACTTTGGACATCGACCCTCACACTTTGCTCAGGACCACAGGCGAGTACATTCTCTGACAGTTTTCATTGTTGATTACTTCTATAAATTCAGTTGTAGTATATACTTGATTCCGACACTATGGATACACGGGTTAGCACCCTAGATCCCCATCATGAGGAGTCATGATTGGAATCCATCGTGCTAGCCGGGGGATGGGGAACTATTAGTAGATTATGTGATCATATCCAAACATTTACATGCATCATAGCTCACCCCACTTCTCACGTCGGGTGCGGCCTGACCATTTACATGCATCATAGCTGTTATATATGATTAGCCTGACCACTACATGCATCATAGCTAACCATATGGTTAGCCTGACCTACAAGAATCATAGCTAATCATATATAACCAGCCTGATCTAGTCCCAAGCCGATCACATAATAAACTGATAATTCAAACACTTAGCTAAATGTTTATTCTTTATTCAGATTCACTTGTTCTAGCATTCACTATTTATTGTTCATTGTTAGATGCTCTATTGCCTATATTCATTCCTCCAGTACTTCACATTTTCAGCATATATTCTCATCTTGTATTTCTTACACTGTTTATAGTTTTTGTCAATTTAATGAAACTGCTGTTAGTGCTTGTGCTTCGCTCCAATCCTGACTGGATAACATTTTTCAGAGGACCTGGAGAACTTTTGCCCCACTCATTACGGCCCAGGATTAGAGGGAGATTTCACTCCGGAAATCCCAGAGGAGTTGCCTGTTCTAGAGAAGATCTTACCTGCCTGTTCTTAGATTATTTTTCTGCATTATTGTTTTAGACTGAGACTGAGTTATATTTATTATTTTGCGACTTTGTGAGGTCATTTAGACCCAGGACTTAAGTTGGAATTATTATGGTTGGTTTATTATAGAACTCTTTTCCATTCTCATCGTGCCCATTATTCTTATAGCTTGTGATTGAGTATATTTATAGAACTGTGGATTATTATCATTGTCCTCCGTACGGAGTTGAGACTATTGACAGGATATATATTATGTTGAGACCTAGACAGCGTTCTACCGCCGATGCTGCGGCATAGGCTGGACGTACACACGACTCATGCCCAAATTTCGGGTGCGGGTCGTAACACATTTTTAGTGGTGGCCCATGCAGGTCTAGTCCTAGATTCGTATTAGAGCGATATCGTAGTGGTGCTCGCTTAGAGTATTACTACGAGCATGTTTTAGGAAATAGGAATTAGGCCGAGGATATGCTCAATCACAATTAGGAAATTCTGATTCTTATGATACCACTCTTAATGATTTTTCCTTTAGAAATTACTGTCCTTTCTTGATGATATCGTGTCTATTGCCTTAATTAAATCTTTCGATCTGTCTTCAGGATGCCAAGGACCAGGTCCCGGAGACTCGGAGCAGCAGAGTCAGAGAGGTCTGCCACCTCTCGCCCTGCCGGACAGACATCAGCAGCACCTCCTACATCTCCAGTACATGTGGGAGTGTCTGCAGCTTTCGGGGGTCCTCCACCACCTGTTCAGAGGGTCCCCATAGCTACGACGGAGCCTCCACCACCACCACCACCACCAGTTCAGTATCCAGGAGGTGTGCCCGTCGATGGGGCACAGATGTTCGCTTTGATTCAGGGCATGGTCGATGCCCAGAATACGTCGGCAGAGGCCCAAAGGGTGCAGGCTGAGGCACACCAGGCCCAGACAGAGATGATGAGGGTGAGCATGGAGAATGCTCATCAGGTGGCTCTCCAGGCTGTGGAGAGAGTCACTCAGCAGCAGCAGCATCCTGGTCAGCACCATCAGAGGCCGGGCACCATTGTGGATTTTAAGAGGATGATGCCTCGGAAGTTCAAGGGGACAGAAGGGATACTCTACGCCAATGATTGGCTAGAGGACATCAAGAGGAACTTGCGCTTGGCGCATCTTCCGGAGGCCCTTCAGATCGAGGCCGCCGGCAGCCAGATGTTCGACATCGCCTTGACGTGGTTTCGCACAGAGCCGAGACTCCTTGACAAAGGACTCACTTGGGAAGCTTTCAGGGAGCTCTTCAAGGAAAAGTTTTTTCCTGATGTTGCCCTGGGAGCTTTGGAGGGTCAGTTCCATGACTTAGTCCAGGGGAGCTCGTCCGTCGATGAGTATGCCGCGGAGTTTTGCCGCCTGAGCTGCTTCGCGCCATCGATGATTAGAGATCCGGGGGACAGGGCCCGGAAGTTCAGAAAGGGGCTGGCAAGGGAGATCAAGTCTCGCACGTCGGGACGTCGCACAGCTACCTACGAGGGCATATTGATGGATGCCCAGATAGCCGAGGACGACTTGGACCTCAGGCCCAAGAGGGGACGCGATGTTTCCGGAGGAGCAAACAGTAGTGCGGGACCGGGCAAGCGTCCACACTATCAGCAGCAGCAGAGGCCCTTTCAGCAGCAGCACCAGCAGCACCAGGCACCAGCCCGAGGGCAGGTCCAGCATCAGTAGCAGAGGCAGACTCAACCCGCCATCCAGTGTGCGTATTGCGGGAAGGCAGGACATACTAGAGAGATCTGCAGGAAGAGATTGGGCTCATGTCTGTCCTGCGGATCGACGACACACCAGCTGAGAGATTGCCCTACCATTCGTCCAGGTCAGGGTGGAACAGCCGCCCAGAGAGGACCAGACAGGGTACCTGCCGTACCAGGAGGCCAACAAAAGAGGGCACCACTTCCACCGCAACATCAGAGGTTCGCCCAGTATCAGCAGCAGAGAGGTGCACCCCAGGGGCGAGCGTACGCCATGGCAGTCGAGGAGATCGAGCCAGCAGGAGACTTGATCACAGGTTCGGTTCTTCTCGATTGTATTCCCGTATTTACCTTATTCGACTCTGGCGCTTTCCATAGTTTTGTGTCTGTATCTTATGCACTTCGACATCATTTAGACACAGAACCATTAGCTAGGACTTGCAAGATCATGACTGGTGGAGGTATTATCCTAGTCCGTGATCACTGCAAGGACCGGAGGGTGTCAGTAGGAGGCCGAGAGTTGAGCGTGGGCTTACTCGTCATGCCACTTCCGGGGTATGATATTGTACTCGAAATGGACTGGTTGAGTAGGCATCAAGCTACTATAGATTGTTATAGAGGCAGAGTATTATTTAGACCACCAGGAGAGCCAAAGTTTGAGGTCGTCAGAGGAGCAGCGGAACAGAGGAAGAGCACATTTTGCGGAGCCAGGGCGGAAGAAGAGGAGTTGCCACATCCTCTGATAGCGGAGTTCCTGGATGTATTTCCAGAGGAGTTGCCAGGCTTGCCGCTGTCACGACCCAATTCCGTAGAATCACTTGAGGCGTCCCCCGAATCGTGACCGCCGTGCGGGCCTGGGGTTGCGCCCGCACAAAGCTTTAATGATTTTCATAGCAAGCACATATTCAGAGTACGCAGATAAATTGAAACACAGATTTGAAACATAGAAAAGTTCTCTTTATTGATAATGAACATCTATTACAAACTCTTGAACGAGTTAGCTAATATGCCGAACGGCTTACAAAAGAGATGACTCAAAATGAGATAGCAGTCCTGTACATTACATCCCTTTATAAACTCAAAACGATAAGGACCTCCAGGCTGGAGGATCGCTTTGCCACGGAGCTGCATTTGTGTATGAAGAGTTGCAGCTTCGGACTTCAAAAGGCTTCGAGGCGCGGTGAAGATGCGCTAACAGCTTGGACTGGATCGGGTAGACGACTTCGGCTCCTCGCTCGGTTCGTCTTGGTGCGGAGAACCTGTTTCAACGAGGGTCAGCATATCGAAACATGCTGGTGAAGGCGAGCTAGCCTGACTATACCAATCAACACGTTGTTTAGTAAAGCATGCATATTTTGTGGGTTTCTATCTTGCCTTAGTTCATTTACAAGTAAGCAGCATATTGAATTTACTGAAATGAACGTGCCACCGTTAGGTGGATTTTACCTGACCGTCTGAATTACCTGCACAATACTTACCATGCCTTCCCTGCCACGAAGACACAAGTTAGTATGCAACAGGTTTAAATATACACGATGATCACTGGCATGATTGCCATAGTGGACTAGTCCGAGGCAAGGATAGCATGCAACGATAGTACACGAGGCGCTGCAAGCCACCTTGTCCCGTACACGATGACTATTACACGAGTTCCGCCCGGATCGGATCGGTGCCAGTGCCCCAGCGACCGTCCGTAGAACTATACCTTGTGCACAAGTTGTCCATGATCGTACACGATTAACACGTTAACAATTTATGCAGTTGAGGCAACACGATTGCAAGAACACGAGTGCAAGTACACGAGTGCACGACAAGTAGTAATGCATGATTTATTTAGCATAGCCTCCCTGAACAATTATGCATATACAAGATGTGTTCTATACTTAGCACGTTTTATAGAACATTTGCACGAACAAGCATACGATAAGGCAACAGTTCACAGGTTTGATTGACAAGCATAATAACCAAGTATATTTGTCTTTTATCTTGGTTTCTTTTATTATTATTTGGTATCGTTTGATCGGGGCAAAGGAGAGTGCAGATTGATTAGCTGTGAAGCTTGGAAGCAGGACTAGCTAATCGGGTTGGTAGCCACTCACTTAGATTTTTGGGAAGAAGAAGGAAAGAGGCGCTTCACGACTCCGCTCGCAAGCCACCTACTGCTCGTTCACCTGCACACGAACAGCTCGATTAATACTTCTTCCTCTCTTTCCAATCTCGGAATAGAAGTGCAAGTCAATGAACGAAAACAATGAAAACCATCGAAACCGTTCAAGGAAAACAAGCAAATCCCAAAACCAACTCAAAGCACGAAAGCAACAAGCGACATCGAAAACCGAGGCAATAAAAGATAGCAGCGGAGAGGTCCCTCCTGACTCTGCCGCTAAGCCGATCCTTGGGGCGCAGTCCACTGAATATGGGAATCGATTCCGAAGAAACAAATCCATAACGAGGACGAGTTCTTAATTCAATCTATCCCGATCGAACGATACCGACATGTGTTTCTTAGTCGCGCTCTCCGCATCGGGAGAACGGGGCGCTACATCCTACCCAACTAATTGGAAGTTTCGTCCCGAAACTTAGGGTAGAACTTACCGTTAGGGATTATTTCGTTGGGGACGACGATCAGGAAGGTTCGGACAGGAATTAATGGCATGGCCTAATTGTCCACACGCTAGGCATAACCCAAGTCTCAAACGGCAATTATTGGCAGTGTGCCCACGCTTTTTACAGAAATTACACGATGGCCCTGGGTTTCCTCTTTTGTGCCCTCCGTTGTTAGGGCGCTTTGAAGCAGTATTTCCTCTCTCGTCGCTTTGGCGTTTGTGACTGGATGTATGCACAGCGCCGGCAGGAACGTGAGGATAGTGTGGTTTGAGCGACAGGGCGTGATTCATGACTTCACGCATTGTCCGATACTGAGGAACGGCTACGTGCGAATGGATGACAGGGCGTAGTCTACCTTCAAACCTTCTAGCTCGACTCGCTGCATCAGGTAAATAGGCCCTAGCGAATTTGGAGAGTCGGTTGAACTCGGCGGAGTACTCTTTAACTGTCATGCTGCCTTGCCGCAGCTGCACGAACTCGTTCTCCATCTGGCGTTGGACTGGAGGGGGTACATACTCCTCTTCGAACGCAGCACGAAAAGTCGTCCACGAGATCGCCTCCTCTCCGTGATCAAATTGGAGAGATCGTCGATGCACGTCCCACCAATCGTGCGCGTTGAGGCGGAGCTGTAATTGCGCGCAGGAGACGCGCTTATCTTCGGGGACCTCTAGCAGAGCGAAGTGATCTTCAAGTTCGGCCAACCAATCTAGAGCTACGACTGGGTCCTCAGTCCCGTTGAATGGGGTATTGCAGACTTTCTTGAAGTGGCCAAAGTCGAAGGCAGTCACGTCCCTCGCTCTTGGAATTTGCGGTGTCTCTACTTCAAGCACGGGCTGCTCCACCGGAGTCGTTGTTGTTGCGGCGGAATGGTTGGCAGCCAAAGTCTGAACGATCTGATGCAGGGTATCTACCTGCTTCTGTTGGACTGAGAATCGTGCTTCTATATTGTCTTGAAACTTGAGCTGACTCTCTTCCGCCCGTTTCTCGGCCCGTTCATAGTGAGCCTCGTCCCTTTGTTGGTTTGCCTCCAACATTTGCAACATTCGTTGGACGGGATCGATGCTTGGCACGGCTCGCTGGCTCTTTGAACTTCCCGAAGTATCCGAACTACTTTCTTGGCCTTGCGTTTCGTCCGGAGTTTGCGCTGCAGATTGCGTTGGAGCCATTCCTTCAAAAGAAGGTAAATTACATTAGGATCATAATGTATTATGGACTTATTGCATGAACGTATCTCATTTTGGCCTAGCGAGTTCAAGAGTTCGCACAGGAATTTTGATCGTTAAAGGAACTTTTCCAGCACGAAGTCTAAGGAACTTTGAATCTGTGCTCTGATACCACTATGTCACGACCCAATTCCGTAGAATCACTTGAGGCGTCCCCCGAATCGTGACCGCCGTGCGGGCCTGGGGTTGCGCCCGCACAAGGCTTTAATGATTTTCATAGCAAGCACATATTCAGAGTACGCAGATAAATTGAAACACAGATTTGAAACATAGAAAAGTTTTCTTTATTGATAATGAACATCTATTACAAACTCTTGAACGAGTTAGCTAATATGCCGAATGGCTTACAAAAGAGATGACTCAAAATGAGATAGCAGTCCTGTACATTACATCCCTTTATAAACTCAAAACGATAAGGACCTCCAGGCTGGAGGATCGCTTTGCCACGGAGCTGCATTTGTGTATGAAGAGTTGCAGCTTCGGACTTCAAAAGGCTTCGAGGCGCGGTGAAGATGCGCTAACAGCTTGGACTGGATCGGGTAGACGACTTCGGCTCCTCGCTCGGTTCGCCTTGGTGCGGAGAACCTGTTTCAACGAGGGTCAGCATATCGAAACATGCTGGTGAAGGCGAGCTAGCCTGACTATACCAATCAATACGTTGTTTAGTGAAGCATGCATATTTTGTGGGTTTCTATCTTGCCTTAGTTCATTTACAAGTAAGCAGCATATTGAATTTACTGAAATGAACGTGCCACCGTTAGGTGGATTTTACCTGACCGTCTGAATTACCTGCACAATACTTACCATGCCTTCCCTGCCACGAAGACACAAGTTAGTATGCAATAGGTTTAAATATACACGATGATCACTGGCATGATTGCCATAGTGGACTAGTCCGAGGCAAGGATAGCATGCAACGATAGTACACGAGGCGCTGCAAGCCACCTTGTCCCGTACACGATGACTATTACACGAGTTCCGCCCGGATCGGATCGGTGCCAGTGCCCCAGCGACCGTCCGCAGAACTATACCTTGTGCACAAGTTGTCCATGATCGTACACGATTAACACGTTAACAATTTATGCAGTTGAGGCAACACGATTGCAAGAACACGAGTGCAAGTACACGAGTGCACGACAAGTAGTAATGCATGATTTATTTAGCATAGCCTCCCTGAACAATTATGCATATACAAGATGTGTTCTATACTTAGCACGTTTTATAGAACATTTGCACGAACAAGCATACGATAAGGCAACAGTTCACAGGTTTGATTGACAAGCATAATAACCAAGTATATTTGTCTTTTATCTTGGTTTCTTTTATTATTATTTGGTATCGTTTGATCGGGGCAAAGGAGAGTGCAGATTGATTAGCTGTGAAGCTTGGAAGCAGGACTAGCTAATCGGGTTGGTAGCCACTCACTTAGATTTTTGGGAAGAAGAAGGAAAGAGGCGCTTCACGACTCCGCTCGCAAGCCACCTACTGCTCGTTCACCTGCACACGAACAGCTCGATTAATACTTCTTCCTCTCTTTCCAATCTCGGAATAGAAGTGCAAGTCAATGAACGAAAACAATAAAAACCATCAAAACCGTTCAAGGAAAACAAGCAAATCCCAAAACCAACTCAAAGCACGAAAGCAACAAGCGACATCGAAAACCGAGGCAATAAAAGATAGCAGCGGAGAGGTCCCTCCTGACTCTGCCGCTAAGCCGATCCTTGGGGCGCAGTCCACTGAATATGAGAATTGATTCCGAAGAAACAAATCTATAACGAGGACGAGTTCTTAATTCAATCTATCCCGATCGAACGATACCGACTTGTGTTTCTTAGCCGCGCTCTCCGCATCGGGAGAACGGGGCGCTACATCCTACCCAACTAATTGGAAGTTTCGTCCCGAAACTTAGGGTAGAACTTACCGTTAGGGATTATTTCGTTGGGGACGACGATCAGGAAGGTTCGGACAGGAATTAATGGCATGGCCTAATTGTCCACACGCTAGGCATAACCCAAGTCTCAAACGACAATTGTTGGCAGTGTGCCCACGCTTTTTACAGAAATTACACGATGGCCCTGGGTTTCCTCTTTTGTGCCCTCCGTTGTTAGGGCGCTTTGAAGCAGTATTTCCTCTCTCGTCGCTTTGGCGTTTGTGACTGGATGTATGCACAGCGCCGGCAGGAACGTGAGGATAGTGTGGTTCGAGCGACAGGGCGTGATTCATGACTTCACGCATTGTCCGATACTGAGGAACGGCTACGTGCGAATGGATGACAGGGCATAGTCCACCTTCAAACCTTCTAGCTCGACTCGCTGCATCAGGTAAATAGGCCCTAGCGAATTTGGAGAGTCGGTTGAACTCGGCGGAGTACTCTTTAACTGTCATGCTGCCTTGCCGCAGCTGCACGAACTCGTTCTCCATCTGGCGTTGGACTGGAGGGGGTACATACTCCTCTTCGAACGCAGCACAAAAAGTCGTCCACGAGATCGCCTCCTCTCCGTGATCAAATTGGAGAGATCGTCGATGCACGTCCCACCAATCGTGCGCGTTGAGGCGGAGCTGTAATTGCGCGCAGGAGACGCGCTTATCTTCGGGGACCTCTAGCAGAGCGAAGTGATCTTCAAGTTCGGCCAACCAATCTAGAGCTACGACTGGGTCCTCAGTCCCGTTGAATGGGGTGTTGCAGACTTTCTTGAAGTGGCCAAAGTCGAAGGCAGTCACGTCCCTCGCTCTTGGAATTTGCGGTGTCTCTACTTCAAGCATGGGCTGCTCCACCGGAGTCGTTGTTGTTGCGGCGGAATGGTTGGCAGCCAAAGTCTGAACGATCTGATGCAGGGTATCTACCTGCTTCTGTTGGACTGAGAATCGTGCTTCTATATTGTCTTGAAACTTGAGCTGACTCTCTTCCGCCCGCTTCTCGGCCCGTTCATAGCGAGCCTCGTCCCTTTGTTGGTTTGCCTCCAACATTTGCAACATTCGTTGGACGGGATCGATGCTTGGCACGGCTCGCTGGCTCTTTGAACTTCCCGAAGTATCCGAACTACTTTCTTGGCCTTGCGTTTCGTCCGGAGTTTGCGCTGCAGATTGCGCTGGAGCCATTCCTTCAAAAGAAGGTAAATTACATTAGGATCATAATGTATTATGGACTTATTGCATGACCGTATCTTATTTTGGCCTAGCGAGTTCAAGAGTTCGCACAGGAATTTTGATCGTTAAAGGAACTTTTCCAGCACGAAGTCTAAGGAACTTTGAATCTGTGCTCTGATACCACTATGTCACGACCCAATTCCGTAGAATCACTTGAGGCATCCCCCGAATCGTGACCGCCGTGCGGGCCTGGGGTTGTGCCCGCACAAGGCTTTAATGATTTTCATAGCAAGCACATATTCAGAGTACGCAGATAAATTGAAACACAGATTTGAAACATAGAAAAGTTCTCTTTATTGATAATGAACATCTATTACAAACTCTTGAACGAGTTAGCTAATATGCCGAACGGCTTACAAAAGAGATGACTCAAAATAAGATAGCAGTCCTGTACATTACATCCCTTTATAAACTCAAAACGATAAGGACCTCCAGGCTGGAGGATCGCTTTGCCATGGAGCTGCATTTGTGTATGAAGAGTTGCAGCTTCGGACTTCAAAAGGCTTCGAGGCGCGGTGAAGATGCGCTAACAGCTTGGACTGGATCGGGTAGACGACTTCGGCTCCTCGCTCGGTTCGCCTTGGTGCGGAGAACCTGTTTCAACGAGGGTCAGCATATCAAAACATGCTGGTGAAGGCGAGCTAGCCTGACTATACCAATCAACACGTTGTTTAGTAAAGCATGCATATTTTGTGGGTTTCTATCTTGCCTTAGTTCATTTACAAGTAAGCAGCATATTGAATTTACTGAAATGAACGTGCCACCGTTAGGTGGATTTTACCTGACCGTCTGAATTACCTGCACAATACTTACCATGCCTTCCCTGCCACGAAGACACAAGTTAGTATGCAACAGGTTTAAATATACACGATGATCACTGGCATGATTGCCATAGTGGACTAGTCCGAGGCAAGGATAGCATGCAACGATAGTACACGAGGCGCTGCAAGCCACCTTGTCCCGTACACGATGACTATTACACGAGTTCCGCCCGGATCGGATCGGTGCCAGTGCCCCAGCGACCGTTCGCAGAACTATACCTTGTGCACAAGTTGTCCATGATCGTACACGATTAACACGTTAACAATTTATGCAGTTGAGGCAACACGATTGCAAGAACACGAGTGCAAGTACACGAGTGCACGACAAGTAGTAATGCATGATTTATTTAGCATAGCCTCCCTGAACAATTATGCATATACAAGATGTGTTCTATACTTAGCATGTTTTATAGAACATTTGCACGAACAAGCATACGATAAGGCAACAGTTCACAGGTTTGATTGACAAGCATAATAACCAAGTATATTTGTCTTTTATCTTGGTTTCTTTTATTATTATTTGGTATCGTTTGATCGGGGCAAAGGAGAGTGCAGATTGATTAGCTGTGAAGCTTGGAAGCAGGACTAGCTAATCGGGTTGGTAGCCACTCACTTAGATTTTTGGGAAGAAGAAGGAAAGAGGCGCTTCACGACTCCGCTCGCAAGCCACCTACTGCTCGTTCACCTGCACACGAACAGCTCGATTAATACTTCTTCCTCTCTTTCCAATCTCGGAATAGAAGTGCAAGTCAATGAACGAAAATAATGAAAACCATCAAAACCGTTCAAGGAAAACAAGCAAATCCCAAAACCAACTCAAAGCACGAAAGCAACAAGCGACATCGAAAACCGAGGCAATAAAAGATAGCAGCGGAGAGGTCCCTCCTGACTCTGCCGCTAAGCCGATCCTTGGGGCGCAGTCCACTGAATATGGGAATCGATTCCGAAGAAACAAATCCATAACGAGGACGAGTTCTTAATTCAATCTATCCCGATCGAACGATACCGACTTGTGTTTCTTAGCCGCGCTCTCCGCATCGGGAGAACGGGACGCTACATCCTACCCAACTAATTGGAAGTTTCGTCCCGAAACTTAGGGTAGAACTTACCGTTAGGGATTATTTCGTTGGGGACGACGATCAGGAAGGTTCGGACAGGAATTAATGGCATGGCCTAATTGTCCACACGCTAGGCATAACCCAAGTCTCAAACGGCAATTGTTGGCAGTGTGCCCACGCTTTTTACAGAAATTACACGATGGCCCTGGGTTTCCTCTTTTGTGCCCTCCGTTGTTAGGGCGCTTTGAAGCAGTATTTCCTCTCTCGTCGCTTTGGCGTTTGTGACTGGATGTATGCACAGCGCCGGCAGGAACGTGAGGATAGTGTGGTTCGAGCGACAGGGCGTGATTCATGACTTCACGCATTGTCCGATACTGAGGAACGGCTACGTGCGAATGGATGACAGGGCGTAGTCCACCTTCAAACCTTCTAGCTCGACTCGCTGCATCAGGTAAATAGGCCCTAGCGAATTTGGAGAGTCGGTTGAACTCGGCGGAGTACTCTTTAACTGTCATGCTGCCTTGCCGCAGCTGCACGAACTCGTTCTCCATCTGGCGTTGGACTGGAGGGGGTATATACTCCTCTTCGAACGCAGCACGAAAAGTCGTCCACGAGATCGCCTCCTCTCCGTGATCAAATTGGAGAGATCGTCGATGCACGTCCCACCAATCGTGCGCGTTGAGGCGGAGCTGTAATTGCGCGCAGGAGACGCGCTTATCTTCGGGGACCTCTAGCAGAGCGAAGTGATCTTCAAGTTCGGCCAACCAATCTAGAGCTACGACTGGGTCCTCAGTCCCGTTGAATGGGGTATTACAGACTTTCTTGAAGTGGCCAAAGTCGAAGGCAGTCACGTCCCTCGCTCTTGGAATTTGCGGTGTCTCTACTTCAAGCACGGGCTGCTCCACCGGAGTCGTTGTTGTTGCGGCGGAATGGTTGGCAGCCAAAGTCTGAACGATCTGATGCAGGGTATCTACCTGCTTCTGTTGGACTGAGAATCGTGCTTCTATATTGTCTTGAAACTTGAGCTGACTCTCTTCCGCCCGCTTCTCGGCCCGTTCATAGCGAGCCTCGTCCCTTTGTTGGTTTGCCTCCAACATTTGCAACATTCGTTGGACGGGATCGATGCTTGGCATGGCTCGCTGGCTCTTTGAACTTCCCGAAGTATCTGAACTACTTTCTTGGCCTTGCGTTTCGTCCGGAGTTTGCGCTGCAGATTGCGCTGGAGCCATTCCTTCAAAAGAAGGTAAATTACATTAGGATCATAATGTATTATGGACTTATTGCATGAACGTATCTCATTTTGGCCTAGCGAGTTCAAGAGTTCGCACAGGAATTTTGATCGTTAAAGGAACTTTTCCAGCACGAAGTCTAAGGAACTTTGAATCTGTGCTCTGATACCACTATGTCACGACCCAATTCCGTAGAATCACTTGAGGCGTCCCCCGAATCGTGACCGCCGTGCGGGCCTGGGGTTGCGCCCGCACAAGGCTTTAATAATTTTCATAGCAAGCACATATTCAGAGTACGCAGATAAATTAAAACACAGATTTGAAACATAGAAAAGTTCTCTTTATTGATAATGAACATCTATTACAAACTCTTGAACGAGTTAGCTAATATGCCGAACGGCTTACAAAAGAGATGACTCAAAATGAGATAGCAGTCCTGTACATTACATCCCTTTATAAACTCAAAACGATAAGGACCTCCAGGCTGGAGGATCGCTTTGCCACGGAGCTGCATTTGTGTATGAAGAGTTGCAGCTTCGGACTTCAAAAGGCTTCGAGGCGCGGTGAAGATGCGCTAACAGCTTGGACTGGATCGGGTAGACGACTTCGGCTCCTCGCTCGGTTCGCCTTGGTGCGGAGAACCTGTTTCAACGAGGGTCAGCATATCGAAATATGTTGGTGAAGGCGAGCTAGCCTGACTATACCAATCAACACGTTGTTTAGTAAAGCATGCATATTTTGTGGGTTTCTATCTTGCATTAGTTCATTTACAAGTAAGCAGCATATTGAATTTACTGAAATGAACGTGCCACCGTTAGGTGGATTTTACCTGACCGTCTGAATTACCTGCACAATACTTACCATGCCTTCCCTGCCACGAAGACACAAGTTAGTATGCAACAGGTTTAAATATACACGATGATCACTGGCATGATTGCCATAGTGGACTAGTCCGAGGCAAGGATAGCATGCAACGATAGTACACGAGGCGCTGCAAGCCACCTTGTCCCGTACACGATGACTATTACACGAGTTCCGCCCGGATCGGATCGGTGCCAGTGCCCCAGCGACCGTCCGCAGAACTATACCTTGTGCACAAGTTGTCCATGATCGTACACGATTAACACGTTAACAATTTATGCAGTTGAGGCAACACGATTGCAAGAACACGAGTGCAAGTACACGAGTGCACGACAAGTAGTAATGCATGATTTATTTAGCATAGCCTCCCTGAACAATTATGCATATACAAGATGTGTTCTATACTTAGCACGTTTTATAGAACATTTGCACGAACAAGCATACGATAAGGCAACAGTTCACAGGTTTGATTGACAAGCATAATAACCAAGTATATTTGTCTTTTATCTTGGTTTCTTTTATTATTATTTGGTATCGTTTGATCGGGGCAAAGGAGAGTGCAGATTGATTAGCTGTGAAGCTTGGAAGCAGGACTAGCTAATCGGGTTGGTAGCCACTCACTTAGATTTTTGGGAAGAAGAAGGAAAGAGGCGCTTCACGACTCCGCTCGCAAGCCACCTACTGCTCGTTCACCTGCACACGAACAGCTCGATTAATACTTCTTCCTCTTTTTCTAATCTCGGAATAGAAGTGCAAGTCAATGAACGAAAACAATGAAAACTATCGAAACCGTTCAAGGAAAACAAGCAAATCCCAAAACCAACTCAAAGCACGAAAGCAACAAGCGACATCGAAAACCGAGGCAATAAAAGATAGCAGCGGAGAGGTCCCTCCTGACTCTGCCGCTAAGCCGATCCTTGGGGCGCAGTCCACTGAATATGGGAATCGATTCCGAAGAAACAAATCTATAACGAGGACGAGTTCTTAATTCAATCTATCCCGATCGAACGATACCGACTTGTGTTTCTTAGCCGCGCTCTCCGCATCGGGAGAACGGGGCGCTACATCCTACCCAACTAATTGGAAGTTTCGTCCCGAAACTTAGGGTAGAACTTACCGTTAGGGATTATTTCGTTGGGGACGACGATCAGGAAGGTTCGGACAGGAATTAATGGCATGGCCTAATTGTCCACATGCTAGGCATAACCCAAGTCTCAAACGACAATTGTTGGCAGTGTGCCCACGCTTTTTACAGAAATTACACGATGGCCCTGGGTTTCCTCTTTTGTGCCCTCCGTTGTTAGGGCGCTTTGAAGCAGTATTTCCTCTCTCGTCGCTTTGGCGTTTGTGACTGGATGTATGCACAGCGCCGGCAGGAACGTGAGGATAGTGTGGTTCGAGCGACAGGGCGTGATTCATGACTTCACGCATTGTCCGATACTGAGGAACGGCTACGTGCGAATGGATGACAGGGCGTAGTCCACCTTCAAACCTTCTAGCTCGACTCGCTGCATCAGGTAAATAGGCCCTAGCGAATTTGGAGAGTCGGTTGAACTCGGCGGAGTACTCTTTAACTGTCATGCTGCCTTGTCGCAGCTGCACGAACTCGTTCTCCATCTGGCGTTGGACTGGAGGGGGTACATACTCCTCTTCGAACGTAGCACGAAAAGTCGTCCACGAGATCGCCTCCTCTCCGTGATCAAATTGGAGAGATCGTCGATGCACGTCCCACCAATCGTGCACGTTGAGGCGGAGCTGTAATTGCGCGCAGGAGACGCGCTTATCTTCGGGGACCTCTAGCAGAGCGAAGTGATCTTCAAGTTCGGCCAACCAATCTAGAGCTACGACTGGGTCCTCAGTCCCGTTGAATGGGGTGTTGCAGACTTTCTTGAAGTGGCCAAAGTCGAAGGCAGTCACGTCCCTCGCTCTTGGAATTTGCGGTGTCTCTACTTCAAGCACGGGCTGCTCCACCGGAGTCGTTGTTGTTGCGGCGGAATGGTTGGCAGCCAAAGTCTGAACGATCTGATGCAGGGTATCTACCTGCTTCTGTTGGACTGAGAATCGTGCTTCTATATTGTCTTGAAACTTGAGCTGACTCTCTTCCGCCCGCTTCTCGGCCCGTTCATAGCGAGCCTCGTCCCTTTGTTGGTTTGCCTCCAACATTTGCAACATTCGTTGGACGGGATCGATGCTTGGCACGGCTCGCTGGCTCTTTAAACTTCCCGAAGTATCCGAACTACTTTCTTGGCCTTGCGTTTCGTCCGGAGTTTGCGCTGCAGATTGCGCTGGAGCCATTCCTTCAAAAGAAGGTAAATTACATTAGGACCATAATGTATTATGGACTTATTGCATGAACGTATCTCATTTTGGCCTAGCGAGTTCAAGAGTTCGCACAGGAATTTTGATCGTTAAAGGAACTTTTCCAGCACGAAGTCTAAGGAACTTTGAATCTGTGCTCTGATACCACTATGTCACGACCCAATTTCGTAGAATCACTTGAGGCGTCCCCCGAATCGTGACCGCCGTGCGGGCCCGGGGTTGCGCCCGCACAAGGCTTTAATGATTTTCATAGCAAGCACATATTCAGAGTACGCAGATAAATTGAAACACAGATTTGAAACATAGAAAAGTTCTCTTTATTGATAATGAACATCTATTACAAACTCTTGAACGAGTTAGCTAATATGCCGAACGGCTTACAAAAGAGATGACTCAAAATGAGATAGCAGTCTTGTACATTACATCCCTTTATAAACTCAAAACGATAAGGACCTCCAGGCTGGAGGATCGCTTTGCCACGGAGCTGCATTTGTGTATGAAGAGTTGCAGCTTCGGACTTCAAAAGGCTTCGAGGCACGGTGAAGATGCGCTAACAGCTTGGACTGGATCGGGTAGACGACTTCGGCTCCTCGCTCGGTTCGCCTTGGTGCGGAGAACCTGTTTCAACGAGGGTCAGCATATCGAAACATGCTGGTGAAGGCGAGCTAGCCTGACTATACCAATCAACACGTTGTTTAGTGAAGCATGCATATTTTGTGGGTTTCTATCTTGCCTTAGTTCATTTACAAGTAAGCAGCATATTGAATTTACTGAAATGAACGTGCCACCGTTAGGTGGATTTTACCTGACCGTCTGAATTACCTGCACAATACTTACCATGCCTTCCCTGCCACGAAGACACAAGTTAGTATGCAACAGGTTTAAATATACACGATGATCACTGGCATGATTGCCATAGTGGACTAGTCCGAGGCAAGGATAGCATGCAACGATAGTACACGAGGCGCTGCAAGCCACCTTGTTCCGTACACGATGACTATTACACGAGTTTCGCCCGGATCGGATCGGTGCCAGTGCCCCAGCGACCGTCCGCAGAACTATACCTTGTGCACAAGTTGTCCATGATCGTACACGATTAACACGTTAACAATTTATGCAGTTGAGGCAACACGATTGCAAGAACACGAGTGCAAGTACACGAGTGCACGACAAGTAGTAATGCATGATTTATTTAGCATAGCCTCCCTGAACAATTATGCATATACAAGATGTGTTCTATACTTAGCACATTTTATAGAACATTTGCACGAACAAGCATACGATAAGGCAACAGTTCACAGGTTTGATTGACAAGCATAATAACCAAGTATATTTGTCTTTTATCTTGGTTTCTTTTATTATTATTTGGTATCGTTTGATCGGGGCAAAGGAGAGTGCAGATTGATTAGCTGTGAAGCTTGGAAGCAGGACTAGCTAATCGGGTTGGTAGCCACTCACTTAGATTTTTGGGAAGAAGAAGGAAAGAGGCGCTTCACGACTCCGCTCGCAAGCCACCTACTGCTCGTTCACCTGCACACGAACAGCTCGATTAATACTTCTTTCTCTCTTTCCAATCTCGGAATAGAAGTGCAAGTCAATGAACGAAAACAATGAAAACCATCAAAACCGTTCAAGGAAAACAAGCAAATCCCAAAACCAACTCAAAGCACGAAAGCAACAAGCGACATCGAAAACCGAGGCAATAAAAGATAGCAGCGGAGAGGTCCCTCCTGACTCTGCCGCTAAGCCGATCCTTGGGGCGCAGTCCACTGAATATGGGAATCGATTCCGAAGAAACAAATCCATAACGAGGACGAGTTCTTAATTCAATCTATCCCGATCGAACGATACCGACTTGTGTTTCTTAGCCGCGCTCTCCGCATCGGGAGAACGGGGCGCTACAGCCGCCAGACAGAGATGTTGAATTCTCTATAGACTTGGTTCCAGGAGCGGAGCCTATTTCACAACATATCTATAGAGTCAACAACAGCGAGCTGGCAGAACTGAAGAAGCAAGTTGAGGAGCTGCAGGACAAAGGCTTCATCAAATCCAGTTCATCACCATGGGGAGCTCCGGTATTGTTCGTACCGAAGAAGGACGGCACGGTGCGCATGTGCATTGATTATAGAGCTTTGAACAACCTCACTATCAAGAATAAATACCCGCTGCCGAGGATAGATGATCTTTTCGATCAGTTGAGCGGGGCGAAGGTGTTTTCAAAGATAGATTTGAGGTCAGGCTATCACCAGGTGAAGGTGAAGAGAGAAGACACGCCGAAGACAGCCTTTCGGACCAGATACGGCCAGTTTGAATTCATAGTGATGCCATTTGGTTTAACCAATGCACCGTCAGTATTCATGAACCTGATAAACAAGGTGTTCCACCAGTACCTTGACAAGTTCGTGGTGGTGTTCATCGACGATATTCTTGTGTATTCCAAGACCCCGGAGGAGCACGAAGAGCACCTGAGGTTGGTCTTAGAGACTCTCAGGAGGGAGAAGCTGTATGGGAAACTCTCTAAGTGTGAATTCTTCCTTGACAAGGTTGAATTTCTTGGGCATGTGGTATCGGGTGACGGAATCTCGGTTAACCCACAGAAGATCGAGGCAGTGGAGTCGTGGGCTACCCCCAGTTCGGCAGCCGAGATCAGGAGTTTTCTCGGGCTAGCAGGATACTACAGGAGGTTTGTACAAGACTTCTCCAGGATTGCAGCGTCGATGACCAGACTGACTAGGAAGGATGTGGATTTTGTCTGGACGGAGGATTGCCAAGCCGCATTTGATGAGCTGAAGAAGAGGTTGACGACAGCTCCAGTTTTGACGTTGCCAGCAGGGACATGTGGGTTCACCATCTACAGTGATACTTCAGGGAAGGGTCTGGGATGTGTTCTTCAGCAGCACGGGAAGGTAATTGCCTATGCTTCCAGGCAGTTACGCCCTAATGAAAAGAACTACCCCACCCACGATTTGGAGTTGGCAGCTGTTATCTTCGCTCTAAAGCTGTGGAAACATTACCTGTACGGAGAGCGTGTGAAGATCTTCACAGACCACAAGAGCTTGAAGTACGTGTTCACACAGAAGGAGCTGAACATGAGGCAGAGGAGGTGGTTGGAGTTGATGAAGGACTTCGACATCTCATTGCAGTACCACCCAGGGAAGGCCAACGTAGTCGCCGATGCCTTGAGCAGGTATCCGATGGCTATGTACTTGACGACAGATAGACATTTGTTGGCTGATCTGAAAAGCTTGGAGATTGAGGTGTTAGTTCCCGGTACTGAGATTCAGATGTGGGGATTACAGATACAGTCCGAGCTGATGGACAGGATCAGAGCTGCGCAGTATGATGATGAGGCTCTGAGGAGTATCAGAGCACAGGTTCGGACAGGATTGTCGGACGACTTTACTATCACAGAGGATGGTTCCTTACGGCACGGCACGAGGATATGTGTGCCGAGCGGGGAGCTGCGCGAGGAGGTATTGCAGGAGGCACACCGCTCTCAGTACTCGATGCATCCCGGTGCCAACAAAATGTATCGAGACTTGAGGGAGCATGTATGGTGGTATGGAATGAAGCGCGAGGTAGCACGCTTCGTATCCCGGTGTCTAGTGTGCCAGCAGGTAAAGGCAGACCGACAGAGACCAGGTGGTTTACTTCAACCTTTACCGATCCCAGAGTAGAAATGGGAGCACGTGACCATGGATTTCGTTTCAGGGCTTCCACGTTCTCCAGGAGGGAAGGACGCGATTTGGGTCATCGTGGACAGGTTGACCAAATCAGCCTATTTTTTACCTTTCAAGGTGGGCACGTCGACAGAGAGGCTAGCAGAGATGTACATGCGACAGATCGTTAGGCTTCATGGAGTTCCTGTGAGCATCGTCTCGGATCGGGATAGTCGTTTCACTTCCCACTTCTGGAGGAGTCTGCAGGCTAGCTTGGGCACTCAGCTCAAGTTCAGTACCTCGTACCACACCCAGACAGACGGGCAGTCTGAAAGGACTATTCAGACTCTCGAGGATATGCTACGCACTTGCGTTCTAGATCTCGGAGGTTCTTGGGAGGATCATCTGCACCTAGTAGAGTTTGCTTACAACAACAGCTACCAGGCCAGCATCGAGATGTCACCATTTGAGGCTCTTTATGGACGGAAGTGTCGTACACCGTTATCTTGGGACGACGTTGGAGAGAGAGCCTTGCTAGGACCAGAAATGGTCGTGGATGCAGCAGAAAAGGTGAAACTCATCAGAGACAGACTGCGAGTGGCGCAGGACAGACAGCGGCATTGGGCCGACAGCCACCGTAGACCCCTTGAGTTTCAGGTATAGATTATTATTTTTCTGGCTTGTGTATATTGTTTAGACTGCGTGTTGAGACTGTTTTGTTTTAGGTTGGCGATCTAGTATTCTTACGAATTTCTCCGACGCGTGGCACGATTCGTTTTGGTGGAGGCGGGAAGCTTAGCCCCCGCTACATCGGACCCTTCGGTATTCTTGCAAGGATAGGTGCAGTGGCGTATAGACTAGACTTGCCACCTGCATTAGAGGGAGTGCATGATGTGTTCCACGTGTCGCAGCTGAGACGGTACGTGGCAGACCCTAGTCACGTACTTGATCACTCGGAGATTGAGGTTGGTCCGACGCTCAGCTACCCCGAGCAGCCCGTAGAGATCTTGGACCGCAGAGAGAAGGTGCTGCGGAACCAAACTATTCCTTTGGTTCGTGTTGCATGGAGACATCACTCTCCAGGGGAGTCGACCTGGGAAAGAGAGGACGAAATGCGCGAGCAATACCCGTATCTCTTCTAGACTTGAGGTATATTCCTTTTCTGATTTCATCTTGTTCTAGTTCAGTCCAATTTCGAGGACGAAATTTTTTTAGGAGGGTAGACTTGTCACTACCACATTTCCAGATAAGGGCATTTGTGTAATTTTACTATTTTGAATAATTATGTATTAAATTAATCTGCTGAGTTTTATAAACTATTTATATAATGTTAGTTGTGTTTGGGTTAGGTCAAACCCTATAACTCATTAGGACTAACCCTAATGACTAAACCCTAGTTTTAAAACCCAAATTCTAGACAAACCCTAGAATTCCAATTTTAGGTTTGAACCTCAAACCCTAGAATGACTAAACCTTAGTTAATTAGGTTCTTCATGACCTAACCTCGGGGATTAACCTAATCCTATGCATTTGAAACCCTAACCTAGTTTTAATATAAAAGGGAGCCACCCTCAACCCTTTTCTCCTTCATGAAGAAAGAAACCCTAGCCTCCATTAGAAAAGCCATTTTCCCCTACCCCAAATTCGAAATCTAACCCTAGGGATTCTATTTTCCTCCTCCAAAGCAAGGGGAACAAGGAGCTTGGGTCAAGGAACCTTGGGGAAGAAGAACTTTCATAGGGAAACCATCTCCCTATAGGTAAATTCCGGATTTTTCCCATTTTAAATTCTGTTTTTCCTTGTTGTTGCCCATTAGGAAAACCCCCTATTGTTTAGATTTCGATTTAGGGTTTTAATTTGGGTTTTGGTGACCTACATTGGTTTTCTCCAATTTTCGTGGACCCTAAATCATAGGGGTTTACATGTAGGCAGACTTCATCTCCAACGTGTGGTTGGATCTCGATTTTAGGTTTTGATTTGGGGGTATTCTGTGAATTTCGGGTTGGGCAGTGAGTGAGGTTTATGTATTCAGTGTTGTGTGTTTTTAACTCAAACCTGTGTAGTGTATCAGTTTAGTCAAGATCAGGGAGGGTGTATTTTTGCCTGTGTGTGTTGATGTGTCTGTGTGCAGTGTCTCCCTGTGTGTGAACCTGTGTCCAGAGATCAGTGTGTAGGTATATGTGTGGCAGTGTATTAATCTCAGTGTGTTACCTATGTGAACCAATGTGTACCTGTGTCAGTTTAAATTCTGTGGAGCAGTGTGGTTAGATAGTGTATCTGGGTGTTGAGGTAGTTAGGAATTCTGTGTCAACCTATGTGAGTGTAGGAATTAAGAGCCTGTGTGTTGTACAGTGTAGGAATTTAAAAGCTTGTGTGGTTGTGCAGTGAGTAAATACTTGTGTATGTGGCTATATATCTACCTGTGTGAGTTTCAGTGCAATAGATACCTGTGTGAAGGGGAGTTCCTGTGTAGTGAGGACCTGAGTTTATGTGAACTGTGCTGTGCTGTGTACACATGTGTGAGTTAACTGATACTGTGTATCAGTGTCATGTGTGTGAATGCAGTATGTGCATTAGAGTGTAGAGTCAGACCCAGGTTTTTATGTATCAGGTTGGGGTTGATTAGGGGATTCCAGTGTGAGTGAGAGGTGAATTGGTTTCAGTATTTGAACTGTGTAGTCTGCCTGTGTTCTCAGTAAGGGGAAACAGTGTGTGTGTGTGCCACTATAATAGCAGTGCCCTGTATGTTTAGTTCTAGAGTGCCAGTGTATGTACCTGTGTGAGAGTATCTTGTGTTGTGTTGTGTCAGTAACTTATATGTGTGGGGTATTTGGTTGTGTCATAGTGTTCAGCACCAGTTAGAGTGCCCAAGTTTTGAAGTATTAACTTCTCCCTAGGTATCAATTCCATCTTCATAGTGACTGTGTGTTTGTGTACCTGTTTGTGAACCTGTGTAAGTGTGGTGCATCAAACTGTGCACTGAGTTCAGTGTCAGCAAGCACAGGCAGTGTATAGTAGCTATATGCTTCTCTCAGAAATTTGACACTGTGGTATCAGTATTTAGGGGTTTTAGTATAGGATATACCCACTGTTATTCGATACCTATAAACTATAGGGTTAAGTATCAGTAGTTTAGTGTATTAGTCAGTGTTAAGGGTGAAGTGTGAGTAGTGCTCTAAGGTAACAGTGGATGCCTAAGTAAGATACAAGGGTATGGGTAATGTATTTATTTGCCAAGGTTTTGAGAACTAGCATAGGTATACGAGTTAATATACATGTATGATATAAATAGCTAGTATAAGACTAATACTAACTCGTATATACTAATTACCTTAGTATCAATGACAATTATAGTTAATATGACTAGTATGGTTAAGTATGGCATAGGCAGCTCACCAAAGACCTAGAAATGGCCTAACACCCTCATTTCAACTTAGCTAATCACTTTTATCATTCCAAACACCATTTAACATTGATATCTTATATATAGGTCATTGTGATCCCACTTTGGACATCGATCCTCACACTTTGCTCAGGACCACAGGCGAGTACATTCTCTGACAGTTTTCATTGTTGATTACTTCTATAAATTCAGTTGTAGTACATACTTGATTCCGACACTATGGATACACGGGTTAGCACCCTAGATCCCCATCATGAGGAGTCGTGATTGGAATCCATCGTGCTAGCTGGGGGATGGAGAACTATTAGTAGATTATGTGATCATATCCAAATATTTACATGCATCATAGCTCACCCCACTTCTCACGTCGGGTGCGGCCTGACCATTTACATGCATCATAGCTGTTATATATGATTAGCCTGACCACTACATGCATCATAGCTAACCATATGGTTAGCCTGACCTACAAGAATCATAGCTAATCATATATAACCAGTCTGATCTAGTCCCAAGCCGATCACATAATAAACTGATAATTCAAACACTTAGCTAGATGTTTATTCTTTATTCAGATTCACTTGTTCTAGCATTCACTATTTATTGTTCATTGCTAGATGCTCTATTGCCTATATTCATTCCTCCAGTACTTCACATTTTTAGCATATATTCTCATCTTGTATTTCTTACACTGTTTATAGTTTTTGTCAATTTAATGAAACTGCTGTTAGTGCTTGTGCTTCGCTCCAATCCTGATTGGATAACATTTTTCAGAGGACCTGGAAAACTTTTGCCCCACTCATTACGGCCCAGGATTAGAGGGAGATTTCACTCCGAAAATCCCAGAGGAGTTGCCTTTTCTAGAGGAGATCTTACCTGCCTGTTCTTAGATTATTTTTCTGCATTATTGTTTTAGACTGAGACTGAGTTGTATTTATTATTTTGTGACTTTGTGAGGTTATTTAGACCCAGGACTTGAGTTGGACTTATTGTGGTTGGTTTATTATAGAACTCTTTTCCATTCTCATCGTGCCCATTATTCTTATAGCTTGTGATTGAGTATATTTATAGAACTGTGGATTATTATCATTGTCCTCCGTACGGAGTTGAGACTATTGACAGGATATATATTATGTTGAGACCTAGACCGCGTTCTACCGCCGATGCTTCGGCGTAGGCTGGACGTACACACGACTCATGCCCAAATTCCGAGTGCGGGTCGTGACAACCATCTTCATGGGTTATGCTGAGAAGAGTGATGCTAAGAGGTTTCTTGATATAGAGTCAAATTATATCATCGAATCTTATGACGCAGAATTCTTTGAAGATAAATTTGCAAGGCACAAGAGCATTATTATTGCGGATATTTCGAAAAATAGTGTGGGTGCACAGGAGGCTAACGCTTCCAATGAAGATGTGGTCCAAGAAGAAGTTGTCATTCTAGAGACAACGTTCGAACCAGAACTCGCAGAACCGGTGTCTAAGAGAGTGAGAAAAAAAGAAGGACTTTGTATAGGATTTTGTCACCAAGGCAGACCCGCTTACCTATGATGAGGCGATGAAGACCAGAGACGTTGTCTTCTGGAGGGAGGATATCAATGATGAGTATGACTCTATAACCTTCAACAACACTTAGGTGTTGGTCGATCTGCCTAAAGGAGCTAAACTAATCGGATGCAAGTGGATCTTCAAAAAGAAGATGAAGGCCGATGTAACTGTTGACAAGTTCAAGGCAAGGCTGGTAGCCAATAAGTTTTAACAGAAGCAGGGGATCGACTACTTTGACACATATGCTCCAGTAGCGTAGATGACGACTATCAGGATGTTGATTGCTCTGAGTGCAATTCACAAGCTAGTTATTCATCAGATGGATGTTAAAATATATTCCTGAATGGAGAGTTGACCGAAGAGATTTACATGCAACAGCCAGAAGGATTTGTCGTCAAAGGACATGAATACAAAGTCTGCAAGTTGGTAAAATTGTTATACAGTCTGAAGCAAGCTCCTAAGATGTGGCCTGAGAAGTTTGACAAAGTTATAATATCAAACGGTTACAGGATCAGTAAGACGGACAAGTATCTTTACACAAAGTTCGCTGACGGGAGAGGAGTTAACGTTTGTCTGTACGTGGATGACATGTTGATCCTGGGTACAGATCTAACACGTGTCACTAAGACAAAGTAGTTTTTCTCATCCAAGTTCAGTATAAAGGACTTGGGGGAAGCTGATGTTATCTTTGGGATAAAGATCATCCGGACGGAGAATGGAGTGGCGCTGTCACAGTCTCATTATATTAAGAAGATGCTTATACGCTATGGATATCAGGATCTTCCAGGGATCAATACTCCGTACATGTGTGACAAGAAGTTGAAGCCAAATCCTAGAAAAAATGTCAGGCAGTTGGAGTACTCAAGCATCATCAAAAGTTTGATGTATGCAACAGCTGCCACAAGGCCTGACATAGCTTTCGTCATGGGGATGCTGAGTCGCTTCACGACAACCCAAGTGTGGAGCATTGGAAACCTGTGAAGAGAGTGATGAGATATCTGAAGAGGACTCAGAAGTATGCACTGCACTACAACAGGTATCCGACAGTGGAGGAAGATTTCAATGATGCAAGCTGGTGTTGAAAAATATAGAGCGAAAGGTCCACAGGAGGATACATCTTCTCCATGGGTGGATCTGCTATATCGTAGAAGTCGAAGAAAAAGACTATGCTCTCTCATTCCTCGATAGAATCTGAGTTTTATGCACTGAAGGCTGCAGCGGATGAAGCATAATGGCTTCGGGAACTCATGTATGATCTTTTTTTGGTTTGTGCGCAGATTTTGACGGTACCAATATACTGCGACAACCAGACGACTACAGCGGTGGCATCAAATGACCTCTTCAATGGTAAGAAAAAGGACCGTGCGGCTGAGGCACAGGGCAGTTAGTGATCTGATAAAGACCGGAGTCATTGCCGTGATTGATGTTCGGAGCCAGGAGAATCTGACGGATTCGTTCACCAAAGGTCTCAAGCGCCATCTGGTTGAGGACACATCAAACAAAATGGGCTTGACGACATTATGATATTATGTCTTTGTAATTCTACCATAAAGTTTTATGATATTAGTTCAAAGAGAAATCTACTAGACATCTAGCTTTTGGTTCAAATAAGGATCATTGACTGGGAGAATATCATGACGGTGGGTAGTCCTTTAAGACATTGAGAGATTACGGACCCAGAACCGATGTTGTCTACTACTTGTTCTTTGTGTAGAACAAGTCCTGCGGAAAGGATGGCTTAGACGCCTTAATGAGTTCTCAGGCATTTTGAATGTCTGGGTGCTTTACAGGAAGCACGGTAGCGCAGCACTACAAAGGAGCGTAAGGACTCTATGCTACAGTGGGTGACACCATGATGATGTTCCTCGAAAGGGTAATGCCTCGGCTTCGTGAGCTATGTCATAGTAGCGTAGCACAACACATAGGCAGGTAGCCTAATGCTGTAGAATGAAGAGTGGTGGACAGCACTATAAAGAGGTCGGTGACCTCATGTTACAGTGGCGTGACACCAACCAAGAGGTAAAAGATGTAAATCCTCGGCTACGCGAGCCATGTCACAGCGGGGTAACACCGAAAGGAAGCGCAAGGCTTCATGCTTGGTAGTTAGCACTACAAAAAGGCAGGGACCTCATGCTACAGTGGATGACACCATGATAAGGTGAAGCCTCGGCTTTAGGCCATGTCATAGCGGCATAGTACCGCAAGGAAGTGCAAGGCTTCATTCCATGACTCTTTGAAAGGACTCACCTAGAATGTATGGAAAGATATATAGGCCGTCTCTTGAGGGTAAGCTTGTAGACGCCCAATATACATACACCAAAATCAGGCGTCACTACAAAAATATGGTAGATTAGCGACTAACCTAGCGATTGAAAAAAGTTAGTCGCTAGTCCAGCGACTAAACAACGATTGAAAGTCTACGAAATTGTAATTTAATTAACTGGATGTCGCATTTTCGTTGCTAAAACGTCGGGGTTATATAACAATTTTTTCTAACAATTAAATTTGTTCGTCGGTCAGTCGCTGTTTTAAAATTTAGGGCATCGTCTATCCATCGATCTCGCTAGATAAAATATGATAATTTATAAGGGCTCTACACATTTTACTTGGGGCTAGCCCATTGAAAATTTATCAAAAATTACAAGTTTGCCATCCTAAAAGTTTCTTAGGGCTACCCCAAATTTTTATATCAACATATATATCAAAAATTATAAGTTTGCCATTAGCAATTCACTCGGGACTGTTATAATCAGGATTGTCAAAATTTTGACAGTCCTACCACTTGGAAGGACTGTCAAAATTTTGACAGTCCTATAAATTGTTAGGACTGTCATAATTTTGACAGTCCCACAAGCTATGTGGACTGTCAAAAATTTGGCAGTCCTAATTTCAACCCACTGAAAATTTTATATAAAACTAGGACTGTCAGGATTTTGACAGTCCCACAAACAATGAGGACTGTCAAAATTTTGACAGTCCTCATTTTACTTGTCAGGATTTTGTTTTTGTTTTTTTTTCTATTTAGTTAGTTTTGGATTTTGATTTTTTTATTTAGTTTAACATCCAAAATAAAATATGCTATCATTGAACCCAAAAAAAATAAAAATAAAATCTACCGTACGAATATTACGTCTGCCGTCGATCAGACTTTGAACGGCCATAACTATCTGTTTTCAAATCGTTTTTCGTCACACAATAGGTCGATTTGTATGTTTTCGACGAGAGTAACACAATTCGTGTAGAGAGAAATTTCATCCGAAGTAAGACGTACATATTACAGGCAAAAATATAAAATATAAAACTTTAAAGTATCATAACTTTTGACTGGGAGATCGAAACAAGGCCCAGTTTTTGCCAAAATGATCTTATAGAAAAGTACTTCGGGATAAACCGTTCCACCTTTTGACTGACTTCCCAAATTTTTAGAATCGCAAAAGAAGATGTTTCGGCCTTCAAATTTTACTTTTGGTAATCTTTTTTTTTTACAAAATATTTAATGTACCAATAATAAATTTACTATTTTAAATAACATAATACTTTAACAAATTTTAAGGATAGAAATTTGGGATATTTTAAAATTTTGATACATATAGACAACTGAGTTAATTTATTTTAATTTTTTGTTAATTTTGAAATTTCGATACAGTAAATTTACTGTTAATTTATTTTAATTTTATTTCGTTAAAATATATTTTCTTAAATAAAACATAAAATTAACAAAATAAATTGCCCCCCCCCCCCCACCAATTAACAAAATAAATTAACAGAAAATAAATTTTAGGACTGTCAAAATTTTGACAGTCCTACCAATTGGAAGGACTGTCAAAATTTTGACAGTCCTAAAAATTCAACATATATTTTTAGGACTGTCAAACTTTTGACAGTCCTTCCAATTGGTAGGACTGTCAAAAGTTTGACAGTCCTAAAAAAGTCCTTCCAATTGGTAGGACTGTCAAAAGTTTGACAGTCCTAAAAATATATGTTGAATTTTTAGGACTGTCAAAATTTTGACAGTAGTTCCAATTGGTAGGACTGTCAAAATTTTGACAGTCCTAAAAATCAACATATATGTCAAATTTTGACAGTTCTTCTATATTTTCTTTTTCTTTTTTGGTTTCCTGTGTACTGTTATTTTTCTTTGTCATTGTGTTATTATTCATGTCTTCCGGCGGAGTGGAGGACCTGGTGGTAGCGACGGAGGAAGGAGGAGAGGGAGGAGCGGCGGACGCCGAGGGTGCCGAGGTAGTCGAGCACCGAAAGGGGGGTACGAGACGGAGGAACGGGAGAGGAAGGAGGCGGCGGGAGGCGGGGGAGGAGGCAGAGGCGACGACGGCAACGGCGACGGGAGGCGGCGGTGGAGGACGGGGGAGGAGGCGGAGGAGGAGGGCTCCGACAAGAAAGGGAGGAGGGAGGAGAACTCCGGTGGAGATTAGGGGAGTTTTGGTTTGGGCTAGTATGAGTAAACTAATGGACTAGTGTGAGTAAACTTTGTTCATTAATGGACTAGCCTGGACTAGTCCTGAGTAAACTTTGTAGTGCCCTTATGAATTTCCTAAAATATATTCAGAACTAGCAACCCCATTTTTCATTCGTTCCCCCCAAATCATCCCCTCCAAATATTTCGTTCCCCACAAAATGGATCATCTCCAAATATTTTCGTTCCCCCTAATTCGATCACCAGCAAATATTTTCTTTCCCAAATCGCTCTTCCTCCTCTCGACGCCTGACGCGTGACGCCTCTCCTCCTCTTGAAGCCTAACGCTTGACGCCTCTCCTTCTCTTGACGCCTGACGCCGACAAGTTTCTGGGCAGAGTCTTTGTGGAAGACTCTCCGTCCTGGTGTCCGATGAAGAGCACGATGGCCGCTGCCGGTGTAGAGCAGGTCCTTTGTGGGAGACTCTCCGTCCTTTGTGGGAGAACTCTGCCTGGTTTTTCCAGACCCGTCTATCGGAGCTGGTGTAGAGCAGGTCCCTGTGAGTAGCGTGTCTTCTGTAAGAGGCACGATAGCCGTAGGGCTCTGTAGGAGATGAAGAAGCTGGATTCTTGGGAGACATGATATTGGCGACATCTCCTCTTCGCTAGTCGTTGATCGAGAGTTCGCCGATGTGAACCCAAGAAATTGAAGAGTCGCTAAAGCTGGATTCCTGGTATTTTAAAGTTTGTGTTAAGTTTTTTTAGTTTTAAGGTTTATTTAATTTCTTTTTTATATGCATCAATTTAGGACTTGGTTTGGGATTTAAGAGAAGTGTTGCAGTACATATTATTACATTTATATAGCATCATTTTTTCATGGTGTTGTTGTTTAAGAAAATTTAGGACTTGGTCTGGGATGCAAGAAAATTTACAAAAAAACTATAAATATCAATATGGATATTATCCCTGCTTCTTCGAATAAGAACTATAGGCTTTGGATTTGGTTGCATTGAAATGAAGAACATAGGCTTTGGATTTGGATAAAGGACAAGTCTCTGCTCCAGATTTATCTGTGAAAATAAAGTGCATATTTTCAAATAAATAAGTTACCATTCTTGATGCACGAATTGTTTATTTCTTTTCTATTTCAAAGTCTCTACATATTGAAAGACATACATATAGTTGGCGATCTAATATATGGTTTGATGGTATTATGATGTCGAAATAATTTTTGATAGGAAATATGATAATTATTTTCTTATCTTCGAATTTGTAAGAAAGCTGACCCTAGAATTTTAGGAGAAAGTTCTTCTTTTGGCTTAATTATTTCAACTATGGTCTTTGATGATATTGACATCTTTGTCAACAAAGTTCGAAGGAAATATTATTCAGAGAGCAAAAGTTCAGATTCATTCAGAGGTGTTATAGCTTTATTTTGCATAAAAGGAAGTTTGTTTGGGCCTTGGAATCAAGTTGTAGTCTAGCACGGAATTACCTACATCACTTTTATTTTTGTTGATTACCACCCTTTAACCTTCATATATATATATATATATATATATATATATATATATATATATATATGCTCAAAGTATGTCGTTGATTCTGGCAACCGAAGGTTAAGCAATCATAAGTGCCTATTCATGTTAATTACCATTGCC
The DNA here is from genome assembly GCA_036927795.1 of Iris macrosiphon. Lineage (NCBI taxonomy): Eukaryota > Viridiplantae > Streptophyta > Magnoliopsida > Asparagales > Iridaceae > Iris > Iris macrosiphon. The sequence continues at coordinate 26,813,276 of JAYESA010000018.1, read as the reverse complement.
AATCTTATGTTTGAATTATGCTTCCCATAAGAGTAGGTAGGTCACAACCCTCATCTAGAGTAAAAAAGCATGTTACAAATGCTAGATCTACATGAACGTGAACATTACCGTCGATGGCCATAAGTAAAAAAAGTGCACACTTGTGTTTCTATGATAAAGTATCTGAAGTTACGCTGCTTATTGGAGCCATTTGTGGAGAAGTGCGATGTTCGTTTCTATATGTTCAACTTGTACTTACTAAAGCAAGCAATATGATGGTGCATTTAGACATAGATGCGTATAAAACTTGGGCATTATAGGTTACATGTTTATACATAATTATATGCATAAATCACCAATCTAAATTTGAGTTTGAACATTTCCAAGGTTAAACTTATTCATGATCATTGCTATATATACTCCTTTTTCTGAACACTACAGAATCATCCAACCTCATAAGGACTCAATGAATCATCTAACATCAGTTGTTCCTAATTAACTAGGAATGTACTCAATCTACTGAATATTTTGCTATCAAACAGTTTTTTTGTATCATGTCATACTTAATTTTTGATGTTTGGTGGACACATTATATGATTAAGGACTTAATAACCTACTTACAATCTTGACACTTTTTTAGGAACCATATATGTGAGGTGAAAAAGAAAACCTGGAAATCCTTGAGAATGGAACCACTGAATCCGAATGGAACTACCGAGCGAGCTAAAATTTTAGAATATTCTATTTTGTAGGTTAGGATAGATATCATTGTGCTACCTAAATATAGTTGTGGACTTACTTCTGCATTTTATATCCTTCTATGGATCTCCTTTTCTACTGCAATATATTCTTAGACGATAATCAAATTGGAAATCCTGATGAATTGTTGAATTTGTGCAGACATATATATATATATATATAGAAGAATATAATAGATCGCTATGTCATGGTTCTAAGATTTTCAAGGTTAGCGATTAATTTAGATGTGTATGATTGGTTGGATGGTTGTATTATACTTTTCTTGTTTTCTGAATAACTCATAAATACAAATAAATGAGAAAACATATAAATACATTTTTGTTCTTAAAACTGATCATACGATAGTGGACTTTATTTGATGCAGTTTGAACACTGAGACCATGTGTCTCTAGACATCTAAAGGAATTTCTACATGAAGGTATCTACAAGTATGCTAAATTCTATTCTTTGTTTTTGCTGAAGCTTTGTGCTAAAATCCATTCTTCATTCATTGGGTCTTTGTAAATGTATATAAGCCAAAATGACAATATCTTAAATGATTATGATAATATTACCATAACAATGTGTATGCCATGTGATTAGGAAACAAGACACTCTTCGACTCATATAAAACCTTATTGCATATTGCAGACTAATCGGTTTATTATCCAAGTAGACAACACCAGAGGTTTGGTTGGGAATGGTGGAACTACTGTGCAGTTCCATCAATGCCAGGTGGTGGGAGGGCTCTCTCCCGAATGCGACCGACGAACACCCCAAGATGTACCGCATGAAGCTCTAAGCCACCAGCGAGGTCCGAGCCAAATCAAAGTTCTGGTATAGCTAACCCTTTGCCTTTGCCTTTGCCTTTCCTGAATTAGGAACGTAGATTTGAACAAGATGTTGCTTCTTTCCTATCCTTTTGCTTTTGCTTTTGCTTGTAGGTATTTCTTAAGGAAGCTCAAGAAGGTTAAGAAGAGCAACGGCCAGATGCTAGCCATCAATGAGGTCCCTCCCCCTATGTACTTTACTCTTGATAATATATTCCTTTTTCTGCTCTGTAGATGTACTAGATCTTGATCTTGATAGAGGAAGAAAAACTGTAATTGTAGTCTCTCAGTCTATTCATTAAACACTTCCTACATTGCCTTCATGAACATTAAATCAGAAGTTGCTCAGGCCTGCCGCCTACCTCTGGTTTCATCTGCTCGTTTAACTAATACTTTTATCTGTCTGCTACTCCTAACTAGAGCATCTATCGGTCGGTCTGGGATGCCACACATGTTCAAACAAGCTTACACCATTCTCTTATCATGTCTGCAACTGACATCACTTTAACTTCTTAAGAATACATATGTTTTGCAACATACCGTTTTAAGCTGCACTCATCTTCTGGTCGTTTTGTTTTGTTGATTGCCTGTCACTTTGATCCACAAATTAAAGCATCGTTGGTCTTGCTTATATTTTAATAGATTTTTAGTTTTACTTCAAAATTGTCGGTTAATTGCAAGGCATTGTGAAAACACCTTCATATCTTACTTCAATTATATGAACAAACCCTTTCAATATTCCCAGTACTGGAAACTATTGGTCACATCTCTTTTTCCATGAATTTCTAGTCCCTCATTTCCTGTTTTTGACCACTGTTGAAGTTACATTGGATATACTCTCTTTTCATCGTAAGCTGTATGAACTTTGATACAAATATGATGCACGTACATGAATTTTCCATGACATGTTTCAGATCCCGTAAATTTTGGAGTGTCCATGTTTCTTAGATACAAAATAAAACATATCAAGTAATGAAAATTTGTTTCTTAGATACAAAATAAACTCTCTTGCGTGTAAATTTCAGTGTGTCCATGCTTCTTAGATAAAAAATAAAGTATATCAAGTAATGAAAATTTGCTTTTTCTTCTTAAACCTTGATGTCTAATAGTTTTTAACATATCATGATTGGTCTGCTTTCTATGTTCTGACGTCCATTGCTGGCTTGTGATATGAATCCAGTTTGTTAAACATATTGTTTTATTCCTGATTTGTTTTCGAAACTACTGTTGCAGATTTATGAGAAGTACCTAACAAAGATCAAGAACTACGAAATATGGATGTGCTATCAGAGCAGAACTGGTTATCACAACATATACAAGGAGTATTGTGATACTACTTGTACGCTCCTTCTGTTGCTTCTCCAGCTACTTCTGTTTCGGCTACTATTTTTACTCTGAGTCAGTAGCAGGCATTAGTTACGTTTATGCAGCAGTTTATGAGAAGCATGCAGCCACCTTCGTCTTGATTTTGTATGCTTTTGTATCATCAAATACACATTAGTTTGTACTTGTTGTATTAGTTTATATTTTTTGTATGGATGATTTATGGTAGATGGATGAACATGACTATGATATATAATTATTAATTTTGTTTGTTTGTGTACTTTGTGTGTTATTATTATTGTTTTAGTTATTGTTATTATTATTGTGGCGCTAAACGTTGTTTGCATTGGTTTATATTATTGTGAATCTACCACGTGAAGTGCATAACATGGTTTTTAGAAATATGAAAAATATTAATAATTTAGCGTAACAAGCGACTAATGGGCGACTAAAGTCTGTAAAAAATAAAATTAGCGACTAACTAGCAACTAATTGGTGATCAAAATTTTTGTTGCTAAATGAAGTATCAGTCAACCAAGTACCAGATTTCATTGCTATTTAGTAGCTAAGCCGTCGCTAATTGAGCGACGGTTAAGTTAGTTGACCGTTAGTCGCTAATATTTAGTCGCTAGTTAGTCGGTGGACCGACGAATTAGCGACGAAAAGTGAACAACGACGATGCACTTAGCGACGGAAAATTTTAGTCGTCGTTCTGTCGCTATTTCGTTTTAGCGACGAAAATGGTAATTTTAGCGACGAAATTTTTTGTCGCTATTTAGCTAGTGCGTGCACAGGTCCTTTAATGTGCAACCGAAAGCATAGTTGATGTCATTGTATGAGTGGAAAGAATTATAACTATGGTGCAGAATTCAAGGCTTAGTCCATTCTCGTATCATACTGTTATTTGACCCATACAGAAAAATTCAAGGCGAAGTGACATCTATCCTAATGCATGATTGACAGTCACTATGGGGAACGCTCAACCCATATATTGAGATATGTGGGGGATTATTGGTGTTATTGCCTTTGGACTAGTAAATATAGTCCCATATTGGCTACACCACCAAGTGAGTATCTCAATATAATACTTTTGCTTGTGTTGAGGTGTGCACATGGGGTATGGTGGGGCACATGGTTGTCATGTGGGGGTCTTTTCCTAGGAGAAAAAAATGATTAACTTCTCAATGAAAGCATTTATGCCTTTTGTCATTCTCTTGAGAAAATTTTCTTAGGAGCTAAGCCCCAAAGGAGCTTAGCAACTCGGACTCGGGCTAAAGGGCACAAAGTGACACTTTATTGGCGTACTTTGCTCTTAGCACGTCAGCTTCGGTGCATGGCGCTTATGCGCTTTAGTTGCGCTCGTGCGCGAGTTGTATGCGCGGACGCATGAGCCGGGTGCTGAGCGGGTGGTGCGCAGGCGGTGTGCATGCTATGCGCGGGCTATACGCATTTACACGTATGCACTCGTGCGCTGCTGCGAGCATGTGCCGCTGCGCTGCTGCATATCAGTTGGGCTGTTATGGAAAGATTTGGATGATTGATTAAGATCCGTTTTTTGGGGATTTAAATTTAATTCATTCTTATTTTTCCGTAACTGATGGGCGACCAGGCTCCTCTATAAATACTCTCTTCGTAGCCCCTTTCAGAACATACTTCAAAAAATGAGAGTGACGAAGAGAGGTTCGGTTGTTGCCGCCATTGGAGTCCAGGAGTTTGTGTGAGTTCAAGAAGAGGTGACGCGAGTGTTCCAGAAGTTCTTCGAGAACTTGTTGGTTCCTGAGAGCAGATCGTGTGGGACGAATCTTGCTTTGAGCAACGGTGATCTTCATCACCCCAGTAAGCAGAGATCCATCTTCTCCTTTCTCTTCTCTTCTAGTTGTAATTTGTTATATCCGTCTGCAACTGCGATTGCAAGGAAGAACATATATTGATTTCTGGTTAAAGTATTCTTTTGCAAGTTGTAATCAGAAATATTGTTATTAAGTGCTTCGTTGGAATCAAGTTCTTCAGAGGGCAAATTTGTTTACTGAAGCCTCTGTTTCTCGACTACAACTTCAGGATTAAACAGAGGACATATTGTAAAGTTTGCTTGAAGCTCTGTTCCTGGCCGGTTCTTCCATCTTTTGATTAAGCCCCGAGACTAACAGTTCAATGCTACCCACGACCCAAAGTTGGTGTCCATACCCCACCCGCTCGAGCCTCCCACCACACGAGTTGCTTCAATCGCTGTGTGAGCAAGAACGAATACGACTGAGAGTCCTATGACCGCTCTCGATGCTGTCATCTTTCCTGAGTACAATGATGGATGTTAAGTCTCCAGAGAGAAGAATCATATATAAAGGGTTATAGGATTGAATGATTAAGAGTAGTCCAAGATGTAAGGGGGCGGTTGGTACAGGAATTTTTTTTTTTCCGAACAAATTTATGGTTGGAAACCTATTTTCATATTTGGTTTAGGTTAAAAAAAAGTATTTTCGAAAATTATGAATATCTGGGTAAATAATTTATCCACAAAATATGAAAATCCTATCTCTTAGGAAATGTGGGTATCGTTTATTTTGTCCGGACAAAACAAAATTTTAATTTTTTGTGTCCTTTTTTGTTTATTAAGATTTTTTTTCAGTTTTTTCCTTATTCTTTTTTTTTTCGTTTTATCATTTTTTTTTGAATTTTTTGGTTTTTTATTTTTATTTTCAGTTTTTTATTCTTTTTTAATTTTTTTAAGAATATTTATATAGTCATCAAATATAGAAATATAATTTTCTAGAAGATTTAATTACTTATAATGTAATTTCTGAGAATAACTGTATAGTATTCTGCCCAAATGCCCCTAAGAGACGATCGAGTATAATGACAAATTAAATTTGCTGGCAGGAGTTTGTGAGTCTCCAAATTCTCTCTGGTCTTTTGCTGTTCCCAGTAGCTGATGGTGGCATTGTTGACAATGGAATAAATTGTGCTTTTTCTTTTGTTTCATAGAACTTCACAGAACAAAAGCATTGAATATTTAATCTAGGGCTCATGGGAGAGCTCGTATCATGTATTAATTTGTTGTGTTAGAGACCATGTGCCAATGAAGTTCATTATGGAGTGTTGATTGGTTTGGTCGATCCACTCTGCTTAGTATGTTCATGTTATGGCCATTTCTGATTGTTTTGTTCCTCTATGCATTGTATTTACATAGACTATGTTTTTCTGTTCTAACAACTACAGCAATTTAACATTTCTCATGAGAGGGGTGGTCTGAGTGGCAAAACTGGAACTCTAGGGGAACTTTCAGATGATAGGCTCAAAATCAAGATTACAGTTTTCATATAGCTATAAGTTCTCAGTACCCTTCTTCGGAACTCAGCATTCTGGAGTAGGGGTCACGAGAGTAGAGTGTACCACCCTGCCATATCGAGATGATCTCTATTGTAGGTTGAGATTGTTGGCACTCAGTAGCGGTACAGTACGGTAAATATTTTGGTTTAGCTACGTATTTGAGTGGATCGAGATGATAATATATAAATACAAGCTAAGGTGGAGATTATTGGATTTGTATCTCGCATCCAGTTGAGCGTTCAAGGTTGTTCGCAATTGGTGACATGTGCTTGTATCTCGCATCCGGTTGAGCATTCAAGATGGTTCGTAATTAGTGACAGTATAATGGGAGTTAATGATAGGGTTTAATCCCACATATGATAGAAAGTGGGAACATGAGCCGTAGATAATTGGGATTTGTCATGAGCTTTCTATTTTAAGTCACATGAGTGAAGTTATCATATCTCGTGGATTAACTCCGTTTCGAATCACACTGCGTTCTCAACAGTACGAGTAATATAACTTTTTTTGATGAAATGGTAAAAATTAATCCCTCCTATCTTCATTAACGATAATTAACAAAACAAGTCTATATTACAAAAGGATATGAATCCGTTGACACAAGTTATCTGGATTTCCCCTCATAGAGGACTTCCTTTTTTTTTTTCCATTATCAGCCTCGGAAGTTTCCAAAATGACAGATTGCAGGGAACTGAAACTAACTCTTAACAGGGAAGTTTGAACCCCATGTTCTTTCCATCTATGTAGTTCCTCCAAACATCAACTGCTCCGAAGCAAGTAATTGAAACAGCGCTCAAAGCCATCACTGTACTCACGGAGAACACGATGAGAGAGACTCTGCCAGACTTCACTATGGCTCTCTGTATTATGACCAGACCGACAATGGAAGCAACAAAGCAAACCGCAGAGAAAACCAGAGCTTCTTTGATGGCTTTCATACCAAGGATCAAGTACTGGACCATAGACATTGATGATGAGAACAAGACCATGAAGGAGGTCGTTGCTGCTGTTACCTTCAAATCATTTGATACCAGAAAAAATATCAGATAAGCTTTTTCATTTATGCACAGAAATAAAACATTCGCCTTACCATCTAGAATCTATTTGTTTGAATCATAGTTTGCAGTATCGGCCGATACAGATCCGATACGGCCGATATCGATCCGATACCGAACGATACCCGATACTGACCGATACCGAAATTGAGGGTATCTTTTCTGGTCAATTCGGCAAAGAAAATTGAACAAAAAAGACCAATCAACAAAGGTGTAAAAGCATTGTAAAGATGTAAAAGCATGTAAAAGAACAAAACTTATCTATCGCTGTTTGACATGAACAAAAGTTTATACGAAACTTTGTGTTACAAACTATTAAAAGAAAAGAGTACAAGAGATCTTAAACAAGAATCTAAGTACAACTGTTCTGGAAAAGTATAGCTGTGAAGATCTGATCTGCGGTCGATCACTTTACTCCTTAGACCACATGACGATGATGAAGAAATGCCAGAATGTTACGAACAACTTAGAGAATTGAACAATGGAAAAGCCTTGGCAGCAACGACTCAACGAGATTCTATGTTTCTCCTTCTGTTCTTGAGTATTAAAAAAACGTCCTTTTGAAATAGCAATGATCTCATATTTATAATGTTCCAGCACTAGGAACAATTACTGAAGAGTGCGCGTACGAACATGCAATATTCACTGTGTTCGCTGTCATACACGTATATTTTGAAAGTATGCAACCCACGTTCTGGATAGTGGGTGCACAAATCACTGATAGCTTGACACGTGGCTTCCTATGCGAGAAAAACTCAGGTCATGAGGACAATTATTTGTATACGTCCACGAAGGATATGACATATATGACTCATCAGCATAACCGTTCCTTAGTAGTTGTCGGAGAGTCTGAAGTTGAGATAACCATACTGGCGTACTCTGAAAAAAATAGCCATACTGACGTATTCTGGAAAAGATAGCCATACTGGTGTACTCAGATTGAGATAGCCATACCGGCGTACTCAGATTGAGATAGCCATACCGCCGTACTCAGTGAATGATAGCACCATTGGCGTACTATTGCTAAAGTATCCACGTTGGCATATTCAAAAGAGAGAGCATCGATGGCGTACTCTATTCAAAATAGCACTATTGACGTGTTATAGCAAAGTAGCATTGGCAGTGTACCGGGACTGAGAGTACAACCTTGGTCACAAAACGACAACCTGAGTCGACATGCTAGAAAATTCACTGCATTCAATGCTTTTGATCTTCTCAATTGTTGTGTCAGACTAGGCGGCAGCTTTTGACATGGCAACTTCAAAGATAGCGTATCAGCGTACTCTGATGAAACTGATGAAAGGGCGTTCACCGGTGTACTAGGACGAAGTAATAGTCTTGGCATAGAAACAGAGTAAGAACTCTGCGTACTGCATCAGTGGAGGAAGGGTTTGGCATACTTAGAAGGAGTAACAATCTCACTTAGCCGCTAAACGACAACTTAGGTTATGTGTACCCAGGGATATGCTGCATTTAATGCCCTGATCTCCTCCTCGACTATCGTACTGGGCTGTCATTTGTCAGGTTCATGACATTAAATGTTGGAGAGGGAAGCAGGGTTTGTACGCCGCGAGGATGTGCACATATGGGGGATGCCATTGCTTCCTTGTACGCGGCTGTGTAATATACATTGCATACGCCAATGCTTCTTTGTACGCCGCAGAGACCATTGTATTCTGAAGGAAAGTACACCATCATTCCTCTAGATTTATTGTCTGTTGGAGGCGTACTTTTTATGCTTCTACAATCGCATGTAAAAAGGAAAAAAAACTCATCTATCGCATGTAAACCAATCGACAAGGATGACATTCAATCTCAAAACTACTAAAAAATAACACTGAAAATACTTAAAATTATGCCTTAATATATATAATATATTTTCTAAAATATTAAAAAATTATTAATAATTATTTGCTTTCCGATAAGAAAAAAAAAATCGATTCTCCGATCCGAAACCGTCGATAGTGCCGATACCGTCGATTCCGATATTGATAGAAATTGTCCGATACCGACTCCGATATTGCGAACCTTGGTTTGAATATGAAAGGGACAGAGCTCAATCGTATTCATCGTATTTGCTATAAAGCTAATACAAATGGCTTGGTGCATGTTACTTAATTCAATGAGAAAAACCAACTGATAATAGGACTCCATTTGTTTTCGAGATATCATGACGACGAAAAATGATTTTGATTTTTTTTTCTCTCTCATTTCTCTTCCAAGAACGCGAAGATACTTGGATACAACAAAAATTGACTGAAAAATACCTGTGGTGGTACTCCAATCTGAAGGAGCACAGGGTTTATGAGCAAGCCACCACCAATTCCGAAGAGGCCGCCTAAAACACCTGATAGTAGTGCTGCCATTGGGAAAACAACCGCAGACAAGCTTTCGACTGTATTATTTATAACGGTATCCTGCATGAATTAATTGATATATTAGATGCAGGGGTTAAAAACTTAAAAGTCAACATAGAGAGTCTAGTTGAATATTGATTGAATGAAATAAAAGTAATTAACCTCTCCATCTTTTTCTTGATCAGGTTTGTTATGCTGATTTCTACGGCTCCTGTACAAAATATATGCTGTGAAACCAATTGCAATAGGAACTTGAGATGAGGTGATGAGCCAATACTTAAGTCCACATGGCCTTACTCGTTTAATGATCTGCACATAAATTTTTATAGATTTCATATGTTCATATTATATCCATGTAACTATTATAGAAGCAAAATAACAGTAGTAAGGAATCAGAGTAGAGCTTCGAAAAGAAAATGAGTATGAGTAATTATAGGTAACAACTAAGGGCTTCAAACACTGGGTTTGGAAATTATGGAAGTCAGTTATGGAACTGGAAAGTAGTGGAAAGCTATGTTATTGTGTCGATAATGCATGCTTAGAGGTTCTCTGGTCTTCTAAATTTGCAACTGTGATAAGAATCTCCAAGTACAAATCTTATGCTGCAACTGGAGTTGACAGTGGCGGACACAGAAAGGGTCAAGTGGGATCAATTGACCCTACTGAAAAAAAAAAAAAAAGTTTGATGCGGACATGGTTTACTTTTCAGAATAAAGATTTGCATAGGTGCTGGCACTTGGGCTGGCAAGTCTAAGGTCCAGTCCTTTTCTGTGAACCGTTCTCTAGTCTGGAAAATAAAAATGATGTTGTAAATTGTTCACCATGTCGGCCCCTTCACAGCCCTCGGAATCTCTGTTCAGTGATGCAGACATGGCTTACTTTTAGTATATGATTTTATTTTTGGATTTTTTTTACATTTGAGGTTGACCCCTTTCTTAAATTCCTATATCCTCCCTGGGAGTTGCCATACTATTATAACTGCATATTGGAGTTGCAATTCTCAGTAATTTGTGGAAGTCAATTATGGAACTGGAAAGTAGTGGAAAGTTAAGTGAAGCTATGTCAGGTCCAGGACATTGATATTGAACAATATTTTACCTGATCCTAAAGCAACATGTTCAGTCTGAGACTCGCTACAATATTGTGAGGCTTGGGCAAATTATATACATATCTTGTATATACATTTAACTGTTTCTTGATCGAAATTTTTCTTGAGAAATTTGTTGGAAACGAAACACGGAAACCGTTTTCCAAACCAGATAGTACCTGCGAGAGAACCGAACAAAATGCACAAATCAAAAAATACCAAACACAAATCGTAGACACAGAGATTTTTACGTGAAAAATTCAGATGGAAAAAACTACAGGACGATCGGAGTCCAACCCTGAAGAACCTCCACTAATGGAATAAAGTGATTACACCATAGTTGCCTAATTCGCCAACCCCCCTACGTTCCACGAATTGGGACGAACGACCCCAAATGGCGTTTGCTATCCGTTCGTCAAATTTAGCGACCCGGATTTTGATGGCTTTGATTATGAACTTATGATATTTGGTTTAGTTACAAGAATATTGTCTATGCTTTCCTTCACTTGGATTTTGATGGCTTTGGTTATGAACTTATAATATTTGGTGTATACTGTAAAACCCCTAATCCTAAAAACCGTATTTACCCTTTTTAGTTAATTATTAATTTAATTGTAGTAATTATGTGCTAATTAGGAGAAATAGATTTTATTAAATTTTTATTTTGGGTGTTCGTGCACTTAGGAGATTTGTGGGCCATTAGGAATTTTTCCGAATTTATTTCATGCAGGAGCCCCTTTGGTCAGTTGCTAGCTTAATGGTATGCATTAGTATAATTCTAGATTTTTTCTGGGTATATATATATATATATATATATATATATATATATATATATATATAAAAGAAAAAGAAAGAAAAAGAAATGGAAAAGGATTAGAAAAGAAAAGAAAATAAAATAGGTTATTGGACTATTGGATCCTTAAACCTACCCATCCTAAGACCCGCTACCCAAACCATCCTACCCAACCCGCTGGCAATGAAGCCCACGCCCCTTGTTAGCAAACAGCACAGTAGCCGGCCCTATTGTAGCCAGCAGCAGCATTAGCATTAGCATTAACCCGCTATTAGCACAGACCCCTTAAGCGCGTGAACCCCCTCTCCTATTGCTATATATATTCATTCATTTTCAACCAAAACCCTAACCATAGTTCATACTTTCTCCTCCTCTTTCCATCTAGACCTAGAGAGCGCCGCCGCCGCAGCCAGAACCGCCGCCCAGGCCGTCCAGAACTGACCCCGACGACCGCGACCCCGCGCACCCCGCGCAACTGCAGAATTCATCAGCAGGGTACCTGTGTTCCCGCGGAGTTTTTCGTCGCCTCGATGAACCAAACGCCACCCCGTCTTCACCGGTACGCTCACCCCTTAACTCTCTTCAATACATGTATGATAGTAGACCTCGAACAACGCGTAACCATAGGCGAAAACAACGTCAAAGTTGGCAAAAAATGATAATTTCTGGGTATCGTAGAAAAATGCGGGGACCACCTATGTTCCCGGATTCGTATCTCCCACCACAGAGATCCGAATCCGATTTTTCTTTTTGGTATGCGGAGACCACTTGACCTACTTTAATCTCTGTTAAATAATATTAGATTATTAACTGTTGTAGGTAGAATTAAATTCGTTGGAAAATTCCGAAAACACATTTTTTTCAGATTTCCAAAAGTTGTGAAACGGAGCGCGCCCCGCCAAACGGGGCCGCCCCGCCGCGTACCAAGTATACCAAACGGTGCGCGCAGTGTACCCGAACACGTGAGAGTTCGCGAAAACTGATTCGGACGCGTGTGCACGTCAGAATCAGTCCGTATCCGCGGACAAATCCCGTATCGTAACTTTTGCGAAAGCCGCGCGCATTTTGTACACGCTCGTCAGATTGCGACGAAACTTGCGCCACTGGACTCGTGGTAACACGCTGGTCCTGTGACCCAATTTTCACACAATTCTGAGACAGTTGACCAAGTTGCCAATTGGCGGGCCCCACGGTTGACTTTTTAGGCGAAATTGTGTTCGACCCATCGGAATCTACATTTAGACATACCGTTGGGTTCGTATTGACATTTAGAATTTGTTTGACCTATAATTTGTCCCATTTAGAGACCTTTACCCCTGGTACGCTTTTCGGTGCAAAGTGGGCCACATGTGGACCCCGTTTTGATCCGAAATTACCGTTTTGCTCGTGTCCAAATTGGACGAAAGGGAAGTGCTTTCTAGCTATTTTGTTTATTCTGGGAATGTTGGTGATATCTATTTCAGCATCCGGAGACATTTGTTCTGAAGCCATAGCTTCTGATCCTGTGTGTGGATTTCTGGACGTTACACTTTTCAGCTTTCTTACCAGGCAAGATACATTGCCATATTGTTTACAGTATTTTGCATGATTAGTATATTTCTATATATTTATTGCATTCTGTTTATTCATTGCATGTGCAGTTTCTTTCAGTCATTACTATATATTAGATATGTTGACACACACTTGACACTTAGTATCATAGAGGACAATTATTAGGCGTATGGGCTTTTAACCACTCTGGTAAACCGTAGTATATAGCTCGCACTACGGGCGTGTGTCGCGCTGGTTGTTACCCCCGCGGTATATCGATTTCTGGAGTCTCGCTGGTCGCTACCCCCGCGGTATGTCGATTTCTGATGTCCATTGACGTGTGTGTGAGTTGTGAGGTAGATCGAGTAGCCTACCCTTGCCCATACGTCGAAAAGTTGTCCTCATTTGAATTCATATAGATTGTCTTGTACAGCGTACTTATATATTTTCAAACATTATGCATGCTTACTGTATTCAAATTGGCTTGCTTCTATGTATCTTGTTACGTCCCTTTGAGGACCTGGTCCCTTTCCAGGTGTATCTGTTCTTGAGTATTCGCAGGAGCGCAGATTCGGATGGTTACATATGTTTCGTGGATGTCTTCTCTTCGAACCCGTGATTGTTAGCTGGTATTCTTATATTGTGTTTATTGTGTTGCACTCTTCCATTCGAGTTGGTAGTGAATTTGTTTCCATCCAACTATCATCTTTAGATTCTTCTTATTGAGACCTAGTTATATAGCTGTTGGTTATTTATTTATATTGATTTTCGTGGATGAGATTTAGATTGTATCATGTGACTTGTGATACATTTTATACCACTTGTGGATTTGATATTGATATTACAGCGTACGTATGGGTTATGGTTTCCATATATTGGAGTTGTCATATCCATGCGGCTGACATGCTTACGTGTCCTAGTCCTATGTATTTTGGGACTGGGGCATGACATATTTTTGTGGTGGCCCATGCAGGTCGAGATTATATTGTCTCGGTTACGTTATTGTACCGAACAAGCCTGCACCTAGGAATAGAGTATAGGATCTCATCCACAATTGACTATGATTCGCTCCCCCTCCAATCCATTCTATTTGAATAATTGTATCCTGCTTGATTCCTGTACTTCCCTGATAATTCCTTGAGTATAGCCCCCTCCTAGAATATAGAAGTCCATGTCGTTAGATGATAAGGTGACCTTCCTATTAAGAGTACAACTAGAGTGTTGACACACCATTTAGTTTAGAATATCTAGTGAATCATAGAATTCCTTATCTATAGATTGGTTTACCATTACCCCTTGATGTATTATGAGGACTTGTGAGTAGTATAGACACTACTAGAGTTAGTTAGAAGTTTTACCATAACGTTTGACCCTAGTATTGAGGAACCAATAGAAAATCAAAATTAAAAAAAATTAGGACTGAACCTAACCTTTATAGTTAGATAGTATTGGAGAACTATAAACTTAGATCATTGTCTTATTATTAGTAGACAGCACCTTAGGAAGCCTAGAGGAATGTAATCAAACACTTTCCTTGATCATACCTCGAACATAGCAACTAGCATACCACTCCCCCTTAGAGAACCATGATGTTATCTAGAGCCCTCTATTTTAATTTCATATGTTGTTCCTCTGCAACCTCAATGTTCGCTAATTGCGCGACGACTAAATTTTGTTCTTCTACTCTTCATCGTTCAACTCGTGACATCTGACACTTCTGATTGTAGGCCAGGTGATTTATTCTGTGTTAAGGACATATAGTTGCTGGGATTCTAGTTGTTAATGTTAAAATTTGAAATTGTGTGCTTAGTAGTTAGAACTTGATGGTTTAAGCTATTCTTGTAGATTAAGACCTGGTGCTTATCCCTTAGTTTTAAATTGCGTAATATGTACCCCCACCTCGATACCAGTTATATTCCCTTTCCCTTGAGGCCAGTAACTGTTCCATTCTTACTAATGACACTTGCACTAAGACTAAGACTTAGGACGACCATGACCTATGTAATGAAAGAGGATACCCCAATAAGCACCAAGACCCCTTCTCGTAGACCTTAACAGGAGTTCTACGGTATCCTTAAGACAATTACAATATTAGTTTATTGTTATAAGTTGGGAAGTATACCTCACAACCTAGTATCACAGTCTTTTGCCCTATTATTGAAGTGTACCTGAATGACATTAACTGTGTGCTAGCATAAGAAGATAATGTTTCATCAGACTATAGAACTTAGAAGCCCATACCCCTATTTGGTCGACTATCGACTTAGACAAGGAGTTAGTATGACAACTGTAGAGATTGTAAAGTCTTATCTTCTTTGAGAACTTGGATTATTTTGTAACTTCTCTTATCATAATCTAGCGTACTTATATTTTCTGTACTACCTTGATTTATGCTGCTATTACAGCCTAGTTTTTGCAAGCTTATTCTTCTATCGAGCTTGTTCATGACATATGTATTATTGGGTGCACACAATGATACAATTGCCTAATCAGAATCGGTGTATTAAGGTCTAGCTAACCTTAGTATGCTTGGTTCGCTCTTCGCATGACTACTCTACGTGGATTGAGATATATGGTAGTAGACGAATATACTTGCCCCTAGACATGTCTGACATATCGTATCGGTTACATAATTGTACGGATACGAGCATGTAAATAGAAAATTATCAAAATAGGATTCCAATCCACAACTGCCCTGACAACTCTCTTTTCGAATTCTTTAATCTCTTTGAACCTCGCACTAGTATTCTATCACCTTCACCTTGAATTCTTTATTATTGCTCTCCGTCTTCCCTTATTTCGGAAAGACGAAACCTCGTGCTGGTATAAATTGACACTGATAGTACTAGATATACCCCATAAGGCTAATCACATAACTTAGTGACTCTTTTATAATTGGTTAAGGGCATATCATAGGTGATATGTTTGGTGTTAAAATTTTGAGGATTGAATAACATGATTAAATAATTTGAGGAATAGTTTTCCTAGATGTATAGCCTTAGGTGATAGATGGGTAAATTTTAAGTTGGGTAGATTGTGAAACCCTCACCCAAAATTAGACCTACTTGGCGGAGATAGTGAGACTAAGGCTAGATTGAGTCCAGTTAGAGATAGAACACGGTATTTTTATTTAATTTTGCAATAATTATATCACGTAGCGCACCTTACCGTGCTCCGATAATTGGAGCACTACACCAGCCACTGCCTTCCTACAAATTCTACACCCTTATCCTAGACGTGCCCATCTTCCATTCTGATCTTTGTGCAACTTTTCAATTGTCGGACGCTTTTATGCAAAAGAGCATTTAGGTGTCCACACTATTGGAATGACACATGAAGAAACCTATTTTCGCTCATGTAGATTTTTCCCATGATTTTCGGAATGTGCAACGTGCAACATCGCCCACTCCTTTAAACCTAGTCTTGCATTTTAAACAATGCAAATCTTATACCATCCTTGACTTTCTACCGTGGCTTAGTTTTAATTTCGAGGACGAAATTTTTATAAGTTGGGTAGAATATAAAACCCCTAATCCTAAAAATCGTATTTACCCTTTTTAGTTAATTATTAATTTAATTGTAGTAATTATGTGCTAATTAGGAGAAATATATTTTATTAAATTTTTATTTTAGGTGTTCGTGCACTTAGGAGATTTATGGGGCCATTAAAATTTTTTCCGAATTTATTTCATGTAGGAGACCCTTTGGTCAGTTGCTCGCTTAATGGTATGCATTAGTATAATTCTAGATTTTTTCTGGGTATATACGTGTATATATATATATATACATATATATTTAAAAGAAAAAGAAAGAAAAAGAAATGGAAAAGGATTAGAAAAAGAAAAGAAAAGAAAATAGGTTATTGGACTATTGGATCCTTAAACTACCCATCCTAAGACCCGCTACCCAAACCATCCTACCCAACCCGCTGGCAATGAAGCCCACGCCCCTTGTTAGCAAACAGCACATTAGCCGGCCCTATTGTAGCCAGCAGCAGCATTAGCATTAACCCGCTATTAGCACAGACCCCTTAAGCGCGTGAACCCCCTCTTCTATTGCTATATATATTCATTCATATTCAACCAAAACCCTAACCATAGTTCATACTTTCTCCTCCTCTTTCCATCTAGACCTAGAGAGCGCCGCCGCCGCAGCCAGAACCGCCGCCCAGGCCGTCCAGAACTGACCCCGACGACCGCGACCCCGCGCAACTGCAGAATTCATCAGCAGGGTACCTGTGTTCCCGCAGAGTTTTTCGTCGCCTCGATGAACCAAACGCCACCCTGTCTTCACCGGTACGCTCACCCCTTAACCCTCTTCAATACCTGTATGATAGTAGACCTCGAACAACGCGTAACCATAGGCGAAAACAACGTCAAAGTTGACAAAAAATGATAATTTCTGGGTATCGCAGAAAACTGCGGGTACCACCTATGTTCCCGGATTCGTATCTCCCACCACAGAGATCCGAATCCGATTTTTATTTTTGGTATGCGGAGACCACTTGACCTAATTTAATCTCTGTTAAATAATATTAGATTATTAACTGCTGTAGGTAGAATTAATTCGTTGGAAAACCCCGAAAATATTTTTTTTCAAATTTTCGAAAGTTGTGAAACGGAACGCGCCCCGCCAAACGGGACCGCTCCGCCGCATACCAAGTGTACCAAACAGTGCGCGCAGTGTACCCGGATACGTGAGAGTTTGCAGAAACTGATTCGGACGTGTGTGCGCGTCAGTATCAGCCTGTATCCGCGGACAAATCCCGTGTCACAACTTTTGTGAAAGCCGCGTGCATTTTGTACACGCTCGTCAGATTGCGACGAAACTTGCGCCACTGGACTCGTGGTAACACGTTGATCCTGTGACCCAATTTTCACGTAATTCTGAGATAGTTGACCAAGTCGCCAATTGACGGGCCCCACGGTTAGCTTTTTGGGCAAAATTGTGTTCGGCCCATCGGAATCCCCATTTGGACATATCATTGGGTTCGTATTGACATTTAGAATTTGTTTGACCTATAATTTGTCCCATTTAGAGACCTTTACCCCTGGCACGCTTTTCGGTGCAAAGTGGGCCACATGTGGACCCCGCTTTGATCCGAAATTACCGTTTTGCCCCTGTGTTCAAATTGGACGAAAGGGAAGTGCTTTCTAGCTATTTTGCTTATTCTGGGAACGTTGGTGATATCTATTTCAGCATCCGGAGATATTTGTTCTGAGGCCATAGCTTCTGATCTTGTGTGTGGATTTCTGGACGTTACACTTTGCAGCTTTCTTACCAGGCAAGATATCTTGCCAAATTGTTTACAGTATTTTGCATGCTTAGTATATTTCTGTATATTTATTGCATTCTGTTTATTTATTGCATGTGCAGTTTCTTTCAGTCATTACTATATATTAGATATGTTGACACACACTTGACACTTAGTATCATAGAGGACAATCATTAGGCGTATGGGCTTTTAACCACTCTGGTAAACCGTAATATATATATCGCACTACGGGTATGTGTCGCGCTGGTCGCTACCCCCGCGGTATGTCAATTTTTGGAGTCTCGCTGGTCGCTACCCCCGCGGTATGTCAATTTTTGGAGTCTCGCTGGTCGCTACCCCCGCGGTATGTCGATTTCTGATGTCCACTGACGTGTGTGTGAGTTGTGAGGTAGATCGAGTAGCCTACCCTTGCCCATACGTCGAAAAGTTGTCCTCATTTGCATTCATATAGATTTTCTTGTACAGCGTACTTATATATTTTCAAACATTGTGCATGCTGTATTCAAATTGGCTTGCTTCTATGTATCTTGTTACGTCCCTCTGAGGACCTGGTCCCTTTCCAGATGTATCTGTTCTTGAGTATTCGCAGGAGCGCAGATTCGGATGGTTACATATGTTTCGTGGATGTCTTCTCTTCGAGCCCGTGATTGTTAGCTGGTATTCTTATATTGTGTTTATTGTGTTGCACTCTTCCATTCGAGTTGGTAGTAGATTTGTTTCCATCCAACTATCATCTTTAGATTCTTCTTATTGATACCTAGTTATATAGCTGTTGGTTATTTATTTATATTGATTTTCGTGGATGAGATTTAGATTGTACCCTGTGACTTGTGATACATTTTATACCACTTATGGATTTGATATTCATATTACAGCGTACGTATGGGTTATGGTTTCCATATATTGGAGTTGCCATATCCATGTGGCTGGCATTCAGATGGAAAAACTACAGGACGATCGGAGGCCAACCCTGAAGAACCTCCACTAATGGAATAAAGAGATTACACCATAGTTGCCTAATTCGCCAACCCTCCTACGTTTCATAAATTGGGACGAACGACCCCAAACGGCGTTTGCGACCCGTTCGTCAAATTTAGCGACCCGGATTTTGATGGCTTTGATTATGAACTTATGATATTTGGTTTAGTTACAAGGAATATTGTCTATGCTTTCCTTCACTTGGATTTTGATGGCTTTGGTTATGAACTTATAATATTTGGTGCATACTTCTATATAATTGTATATGGTATAAAAAATGACCCAGATAAAAACGAACAACCCCAAATAGCTTACCGAATAAGCCTATCCCCACCGTATCATGTACTGGCAGAGGCACCGTACTGCATATCCGTACCACGTACCAAAGCGACCCACGATCCTGGTAACATTGAATTACATCCTCTACAAGCTCCTCACCGATCCAATACGGATCACCGCAACTCTTTGGAACAGAAAATAGATTACAACCACGAAGAAAAAAGACAATGAGAAATACCCCAAATTGATCCCCTTCTTCGAAACGGCCTCAAATCCTTCTTTCTCCTCTCCAAAGTTACAATGACACTCTTGCCACCTTTTTTCTCTTATTTTTTTCTTATGTTGTTGTATATTGCATGACCCTATATATAAACCCTTGCATGAATTAAGGTTTTCATATATATATATATATATATATATATATATATATATATATGAAAGCCAAAAATATTTGTGGAAATCCAATTACATTCAATCATATATTTAATGGAAATCAAATCATAAATTTGTTTACCATAAATAGGGAACCCAATTATATGGAAAGTTAATATATGAAAGATCCAATCATAAATATATAATTAAAGTCAATGATGAAAATCTAATATAATATTTGCTTACCATAAATGTTCCAATGCACGGCACTCGATGCACTTCCAGTGCTTTTCTGACACACAGATGGCGCTTGTCACACTCCGGGGTATTCTCTACATAGGTTGAGAACCCCACCCACTCCAACAAATCTCCCTATTCACAACTATGTGGAGGGGGTCGTCATCCCGACGATCCGCCTGCAGTACTCAAACTTTTTCCTTGAAAGAATCTTTGTGAACATGTCTGCTCCGTTGTCATCTGTATGAACCTTTTCAAGTGTCGCTTCCTTCTTTTCCATAACATCCCGTATCCAATGATACTGGATCTCAATGTGCTTGGACCGGCTATGAAATGTATGGTTCTTCACAAGGTGAATAACACTCTGACTATCGTAAAGCAAATGATACTGCTCTTGCTTTAGCCAAAATTTCTGCAACAACTTCTTCATCCACAACAACTCCTTGCAAGCCTCCTTCACCGCAATGTACTATACCTCTATCGTCGACAAATAACAGACTTCTGTAACCGCGACTGCCACGATACTGCTCCACCAACAAACATCATCACATAGTCCGAAGTCGACCGCCTCGTGTCTATATCTCCAGCCAAATCAACGTCGGTATATCCAACCAGTTTTGGCTCGTCACCACCAAAAGAAAGTCTCCAATCGGAAGTGCCTTGAAGGTATCGTAGAATCCACTTGACCCCACTCCAATGTACCTTTCCAAGATTGGAAGTATACTTGCTAACTGTGCAAATGCGTGAGCGATGTCTGACCTCATACACACCATAGCATACATAATACTCCCCACAGCTGAGGCATATGGAACCCGCTCCATATCTTCCTTCTCGTCCTCGGTAGATGGACACTACTACTCAGAAACTTTGTTGAGAGTATAAAAGGGAATTTAGTCCCACATTGGATAGAATTGAAGAGAGAGGGGTTGGCCCCTCCTATAAATATATAGCTCTTCACATCAATAAAGCCAAGCAAAATATTCTACCATATTTCAACTTGGTATCAGAGCCAAACCCCTCCTCATTCTCAAAACCCTAACTTTAATCCCCCTCCCCTCTCCCATAGCCGCCCCCTCAGCTCTCCTCACCTCCCCTCCGCCCCCTTCCCATCCTCCCCTCTCCTCCCCTCCCCTCCGCCCCCTTCCCCTCCTCTCCACCTCCGCCCCTTCCCCTCCGCCCCCTTCCTGGCGGCGGCTGCTGCTGCTGCTGCAGTGGCTGCTGTTGCGGCTGTTTCGCGGCTGCCCGCTGCCATCGTAGGTGCTGTCGTGACTACTCGGCGACTTGACGATCTCTACGATCTTCTTCTTCTTCTGAAGTTTGTAACTCGGTTCCATCTGCATGCAACTGTGATTGCAGGAAAGAACGAGAAAATTAATTTTTTGATTATTGCTTTGTACAAGTCAGTTGTAATCAGGATATTAATTATATAGTTGCTAGTTGGATTGAGGTATAACAGTGAGGAAACTTTTGTGTGACCCCTGATCTCGACTACAACTGTCGTCTCATGAGGTCATGCGGCCTCGGGTCGAAGCTTTGTACGGGACATGAGCAGCGGCTCTCAGGGACACCGCTGTCGTTGAAGGAAGATCAGTAGACGAAGATGGTACGAAGATCAGAAGTAGTGACGACCTAGATCTGCCGTCTCCTCAATGATGACAGAGAACAAAGAGAAGACAATGGAGACGATCTATGGCAAGCTGACGGCCCAAGAGATGAAGGCTTTGGTAGACGATCTCTTCTCCAAGATATTGACCAAGACTAGCTCCCGTGCTGCACACGCTGTTGTGGATCCTTCACCGTACAAGATGAAAAAATTGGAGAAACTAGAGATAAAGTTGGAGGAAACTTCCAACTACTTGAAGTAGTTGTGTCAGACGATGCGAACTCTGAAGGAAAGAGGCATGGTGGGCTATGTGAATGGCCAAACCAAGGCACCTGAAGATCACTCCTCACCGGAGTTTGCTGTGTGGGAAATCGTCAACAATGTAGCAGCTGGATGGTTGATAACTTCATTGACCGGCCAAGTGTTGGGCAATGTGGAAGCGATGGAGGGTGTTGATGATATTTGGAGGACGCTAAAAGGCATGTACTCAGGGTCGGACAACCCTATGAGGGTCTTCCAACTACAAGATGAACTTGATAAGGTGGTCCAAGAAGATCACACCATCTCTGAGTACGCGGCTCTGCTGAAGAAGTATTGGTCAGATCTCGACCACTATGATCCTATTTGCGTGGAGGATGAGCAAGTGGAACCGGCATTTGCGAAATATTATAAGAAGTTCATGGATTATATTTCGCAACAGAGGATGATGAAGTTCCTAAAGGGGCTCAACCCAGCATTTGAGCAGAGGAGGAATGTCCTACTTGCACAACCCAGGCTGCCATTACTGGAGGAGGCCATAGCTGCTATGGCACAAGAAGAGGCACGATTGAAGCTGATGCCTAGCACCACTAACTCTCCGGAGGAAAAATCAACCATAGCAGTTTTTAACCCAAATTCTTCCGAAGGGGGAGGGTGCTACAACTGTGGAGACCCTGGGCACTTTATCAGATTCAGTACGAAACCCCTGAGAGGCCAATCCAGTGACCGTAGAGGGGGTAGGGGTGGCAGAGGAGGCTATACTGGTGGCAGAAGTCATCATTCTGGAGGGCACAAAGCAAATCTGGCAAAAGAGGAAAGTAAAAATCAGTCACCCGGAATAACCCTAAGGAAAGGAAAATGCTAGAGATGTGGAGCATGAGGCTTGGATCCAGCGACAGTCAAGCCACCACCCTTGGGGAATCGACTCCAACCACCTCCGGGAGTAACATCACCTACTATGCCCAAACAAGCACAGGTATACCTGCTCATGCCCTTGCATCTATCCACCAGCCAGGTTGGATAATTGACTCTGGGACATCTCGCCATGTCTCGGGTTCCCATGGTGAGTTCCAAGAATACACTCACCTGACAATGCCTGAAAGCATTCAGATTGCTGATGGTACTGCCAGACCCATTCTGGGTAAAGGTACGGTTGAATGCACCCCTTCCATGATCCTTACTGATGTCTTGCATGCTCCATATTTTTCTGTTAATCTTTTGTTCATTAGTGCCATTGTTCTTCAACTTAATTGTACTGTTTCCTTTGACATTCCTAAGGTGACTTTTCAGGAGAAGGGAACAGGGAGACGGCTGGGGACTGACACTTGGCATAAGGGACTTTGGTACTTGGACAGGGGTGGATTGGACGCAGCACTAGCGTCACTGGTGGAGGAAGCACAACCGGAGGAGCCACGAAGAACTGTAGAAGCAAAATTATTACTTCAACATCAGCGCATGAGACACTCTTTATTCAGTTTACTGAATCAGATGTATCCATCTATGTATCAAAAGGCTAATAAACAAAAGTTGGTTTGTGATGCTTGTGAGCTTAAAAAATATACCAGAAGCTCTTATGTGAGTTCTAGAAATAGAAGTTTAGCTGCTTTTGATATGATACACTCAGATGTGTGGGGACCTTGTCCTACAACTGGTGTTAATGGTTTTAAATGGTTTGTCACCTTTATTGACTGTTACATTCGTTTCACCCGGGTATACCTAACAAAGAGTAAGAGTGACGTCTTTGCATGCTTTCAAGATTTTCATTGTAGAGTTACAACCCAGTATAATGCTAAAGTAAAAATTTTGAGATCTGAAAATGGGACAGAATACACAAACATGAATATTAAAGAGTACTTATCAACCCATGGGATACAGCATCAGACTTCGTGTGCCTATACACCAATACAGAATAGCGTGGCAGAACAGAAGAACATGCACCTGTTGGAAGTAGCACGGATAATGATGTTTGCCATGAATGTTCCTAAACACTTGTGGGGGCATGCTGTCTTGACGGTTGCATATCTCATCAACATGATGCCCTCTCAAGTGTTGGGATGGAAGACACCATTTGAGATGCTTATAGGAGAAATTAAGTACATTATTTTTCCAAATATATTTGGGTGTGTATGTTTGTAAAAGATAACAGGTCTGTGGTGGAAAATTTGGACCCTCGAGCGGTGAAGTGCATCTTTGTTGGCTACTCAGGGACTCAGAAGGGATACTTTTATTGGAGTCCGGTGGAGCGGAGGCTCTGTGAGCATGGACATTATATTCAGTGAAATGGAACCATACTACCATAATGGTTCAGGTGAAGGGTCTGCATTTGGTGACACACCTAACACATGAGGTGATAGGAGCGAGGGGGAGATGGGCCCAAGCGTGATTGTCGGATCAGTTCCGTGCCCAATGATGGAAGCTGATACAAGGGAACAAGGAGGAGATAGCGAGGGTGAGGAAAGTAATGAGAATGAGGAGGGAGAAAGTGGTGACAATTAGAAGGAAGAAAGTGATGCTGTGCAGGGGGAGAAACAGACTACAGAGCTCCAAGTCTACAGAAGGAGAAAGTAGCAGTCCAATACTGTGTCGTGTCCCTCGCCTATTGTGCCAAGTCCCTCGCCTAACCCTGCCCTAAGTCTTGAAGTTGTTTCTCCTGCACCGGATCCCTTTGATTCGGATGCGGATCTCTCTGATTCAGATGGTATGATCTCTCCACCACTACCTCATATTTTCTTAAGGAGATCTTCTCGCAGTAATGCAGAAAAAGCTCCTAATCGTTATGGTTATGAACATGAAATTGCCAATTTTTTATCATACTCTAATATATCTCCTACTTATCGAGCATTCATTGCATCGTTAGACACATCTTTGCCTAAGTGTTGGCAGGAGGCAAAGGAAGATCCAAGGTGGAGCTGCAATGTTGGAAGAACTTGGGGCACTCGAAAGAAATGGGACATGGGAGCTTGTTCCGTTGCCTAAAGGGAAGAAAGCAGTGGGATGCAAATGGGTCGTCACAGTAAAGGAGACGCTAGAAGGTAAAGTAAAGCGATACAAGGCAATGTTGGTTGCAAAGGGATATACTCAATCCTATGGCATCGACTATGATGAGACGTTTGCTCCAGTAGCCAAGATGAGCACTGTGAGAACCCTGGTCTCCCTTGCAGCAAACCATGGGTGACAGCTGTATCAATTGGATGTGAAGAACGCATTTCTTCATGGGGATCTACAAGAAGAAGTATACATGGAGACCCCCCGAGTGTTTTGCACGAAACAATCGGCGGAAAGGGTGTGGAAGCTGAAGAAATAACTGTATGGACTCAAGCAATCTCCTCGAACCTGTTTTGATAGATTCAGGAAGGCTGTCACAGGCATGGGGTACCGCCAGACCAATGCAGATCACACAGTCTTCTTTCAGTATGCAAGAGACTACATCACCATACTTGCAGTGTATGTGGATGATATAGTGATCACAGGTGATAATGAGGAGATCACCCAGCTAAAATCAAAACTCGCCAAGGAGTTTGAAGTGAAGGATTTGGGAATGATGAGGTATTTTTTCGGGATCGAGGTGGCTCGAGGAAGAGATGGGATCGTCCTCTCTCAAAGAAAGTATATACTAGATCTTCTCACAGAGACTGGGATGTTGGGATGTTGATCGACTGGGATGTTGGGATGTCGATCGACAGTCACTCCAATTGATCAGAGAGATAAGTTGGGGGCAGAGGCAGGAGAGCCGGTTGATCGTGAGAGATATCAGAGACTTGTAGGTAGATTGATTTATCTATGCCACACTCGCCCTGATATCTTATTTTTTGTGAGTGTAGTGAGTCAGATGCATGATCCAAGGAAGGGCCACATGGACGCAGTTTTCTATATCTTAAGATATCTGAAGGGGACTCCTGGAAGAGGATTATAGTTCAAGAAAAATGGACACCTAGATGTTGAGGGGTACTGCAATGGAGATTGGACAAGCTGCATGGACGACAGAAGGTCTACCTCAGGGTACTGTATCTTTGTGGGAGATAACCTATTCTCATGGAGA
This sequence comes from Iris macrosiphon, assembly GCA_036927795.1. Lineage (NCBI taxonomy): Eukaryota > Viridiplantae > Streptophyta > Magnoliopsida > Asparagales > Iridaceae > Iris > Iris macrosiphon. The sequence goes on along the minus strand of JAYESA010000018.1, from coordinate 26,787,219 downwards.
AGCAAGAAACAGTCGGTGGTTGCACGGTCGACTGCTGAAGCAGAATATAGAGCTATGGCTCTGGGAGTGTTAGAGTTGCTGTGGGTAAGAGTACTGCTGACAGAGTTGAAACTGGCCCAGGAAACACCGTTGCATCTTCTGAGTGATAGTTAAGCTGCAATAAGTATAGCTAACGATCCAGTTCAGCATGACAAAACTAAGCACATCGAGATCGATCAGTTCTTCATTAAAGAGAAGCTAGAAAAAGGGATATTAAAGCTCAATCATGTTCACTCAGATGAACAAGTTGCAGATTGTCTGACTATTGGTCTCAATTCATCGAGTCTTTCTAAACTATGTAACATGATGGGATAATTGATATTTATTGCCCATCTTGAGGGGGAGTGTTAAGAGTATAAAAGGGACTTTAGTGCCACATCGAATAGAATTGAAGAGAAAGGGGTTGGCCTCTCCTATAAATATGTAGCTCCCCACATCAATAAAGTCAAGTAAAATATTCTACCATATTTCAACTAACTTAAAGTGAGCCGCAAGGGAGTTAGTCACTTTCTTTGATCCGTCCATCCCGAAACGCTGAAGTACCCGGTGAATGTACTTCTTTTAGGACAAGTGTAGAATCTTGGACTCTCTCTCTCTCTCTCTCTCTCGGCTGATCTCCATCCCAAGAATAGTCTTCGCTATGCCCAAATCATTCATAGAGAAGGCCACGCCCAGTTGGCGCTTCAACTCCGCTATCATAATGGCATTCCAATCCACCAGTAGCATATCATCAACATAGAGTAGTAAAATGATGAAATCATCCTCAGCAAAGTACCTCATAAAAATACAGTGGTCCGACGTTGTCCGTGCATAACCATGATCTCCCATAAATGACTCAAACTTCCTGTACCACTGCCTCGGAGCCTGCTTCAGACCATACAAGTTCTTCCTCAACTGGCAGACCAAGTGTGACTTGCCTTTCTCACATAATCCCTCTGGTTGCTCTAGGTACAACTCCTCCTCAAGATCACCATGGAGGAATGCCGTCTTTATGTCCATTTGCTCGACCTCCAAGTCGAAACTGGCTGCCAATTCTAGCACCACCCGAATAGACGACTGCTTGACGACTAGCAAAAAGATCTCATCATAATCTACGCCTTTTCGCTGACCGTAGCCTTTAACTACCAGCCTTGCTTTGTATCGAGGGCGAGTAGCATCATCTGTCTGCTTCACTCTAAATACCCATCGATTCTTCAAAGCCTTCTTTCTCTTTGGCAACCGCACCAGAACATAGGTAGAGTTGGCCTCCAAGGAACTCATCTCCTCCTACATGGTCTCCATGCACTATTGCCTGTGTTCGTCTTCCATGGCCTTTGTGAAACTTTCGGGTTCTCCACCGTCAGTTAGTAGCACATACCCGGTGAGTATCTTATAGATGGTCGACGCTCTCTATCGTTCCTCCTCAATGGAACCACTGGTGCTAGATGTATACCAACAGCCTCCTCCTCAGGAACTGCCTCCTCGGCATGCTCATCCTCCTGAAGATTATCCTGACCATCATCAGCAGGCTGATGATCAAGGTTGTGAGCAACTTCATGTACTGGCTCCCCCATAACTGGATCCTCTGCGATGTCCTCTGGAAACCGCTCAAAGCAAAATGACTCTAACTCATGCAATTCCTCAGCCTCAGAAGGCATCTCGAAATTCTGAGTGTTGGTCATGGTCTGCTCCTCGACGAAAACCACGTCCCTGCTTCTGTAGATCTTTTTTTTTCACTGGGTCGTAGAGTCTATAGCCAAACTCATCCCGGCCATAACCGAAAAAGACGTACCGCCTCGTCTTCGGCTCAAGTTTGGATCTCTCATTCTTCGGTACATGCACGAAGGCCTTGCAACCAAACACTCGCAGGTGATTGTATGACGGCTCTTTGTCGTACCACACTTTGTCAGGCACATCACCCTGCAAAGGAGCACTAGAAGATAAATTAATAACATAAACAGCTATGTAAAGAGCCTCATCCCAACAGCTGCCCGGTAAATTTGCTTCTGACAGCAAATACTGTACCCTCCATCAGTGTCATGTTCATCCGCTCCGCTACACCATTGAGCTGAGGTGTCTTTGGCGGAGTCTTCTAGTGTCGTATCCCTTGCTCTCTGCAGTATGCATCAAAGGGACCGATATATTCACCCCATTGTTCGACCGAACATATAGCAGCTTCTTTTCTGTCTCTTTCAACGGAGGCCTGAAACTCCTTGAAAGTGGACAACACCTGATCCTTGGTCTTTAAGGTATAGACCCAAACCTTCCTGGAATAATCACCAATAAAAGTTACAAAGTAAGATGCACCACCAATAAATTTTACCTTCATAAGACCGCAGACATCCGAGTGAATCAACTCGAGCAACGTCGGCTTCCTTGAACTTGGGTGACTTTGGAAAGACACCCTATTTTCCTTCCCCGCCAAACAGTGCGTGCACCTCTCTAATTTTGTCGACTTTAGCCCTGAAATTACCTTTCTGTTCACCAAGTAGCTCATCCCCTTCTCGCTGATATGGTTGAGTCGTTTGTACCATAACTCGGTAGACGCATCAGTAGTTGCGTTCACATTCTATGCCCCCTGCTTGCTCCCTTCCATATAGTAGAGTCCGGACCTCTTGCTTCCTCTAGCAATCACCATAGAACATCTGGAAAGCTTCCACTGACTGTTCCAGAAGAGATTGAAGAAACTCTCATCATCCAATCTTTCAACCGATACCAGGTTAAAACGGATATCAGGAACATGACGAACATCTTTCAGAACAAGAAAACAAGAACTGCACCCGTCTTTGTCCTCAAATGCACATTTTCAATGGCAACTACCTTTGACACATCTCCATTTCCTATTTTTAACACTCTACAGTCGTCTGTTGTGTAAGTAGCAAATAGTGCCCTGTTGTGAGATACTTGCGCTGAAGCACCTGAGTCCACCAGCCAAGTGTTGTCATCGCAGGCGAGGTTCATAACTACCTCATCACCTACAATGATCAGATTGCCTCCATGTGTCAAGGTCGTCGCTGTAGTGTTCTTTCCCTGCTTTCCCTTGTCGCCCTTTTTTCTCTCTTCTAAGTGAAACAGTTCCGCTTGATGTGGCCCTTCTTGCCACAATGGTAACACTCTGAGTCCTCATACAGAACCTTGGACCTTCCCCTTCTTTTGTCTCTTCCACCGCATGGACCCCCCATTTTTATCCCTTCCGCGGCTGTCTGAAACAAGCACCTCTGAGTGGGATCTGGATGAAGTGGCCTGAGAATGTCTCCCCATCTCTTCATTCAGTACCCCACTCTTGGAAAACTCCAGACTGATCATGCCTTCCAGAGCAGAAGCGATCATAGACACTCGTACGGTCACCCACGAGTCTGGCAATATACACAACAATCATAGTCCCTGAACCTCGTCGTCGAACTTGACTCCCATCGAGGATAGCTAGTCAACCAGGTCTTGGAACTCACTCAAATGATCCGTAATGGACGTCCCATCTTTTACCGCAGAACCATCATCATCCGGATCAGGAACAATTTATTTACCCCGGACTTCTTCGCATACAAAGATTTTAGCTTATCACATAGTGTCATCGCGTGCTCAATACTGGCAACGTAGTTGTACACGTTCTCGTCAACGAACTGCCTGATGTACCCACACATCTGTATATGCTCGAACTTTCGGTCCTCTTCGGATTTGTCACTGGGACTCTCGGAAGCAAATACTGGCAGATGCAGCTTCTTGACAAATAACAGATCCTTCATCTTGCTCCTCCAGTAATGATAGTTTGTACCGTTCAGGTTTACCATGCGTACCGACTTCGTGTCCATCTCTCCTCCCTGGTTTGCCTGTCAACTCCTGACACCCTTCTAAAATTTCAGAACCTGACTCTGATACCACACTGTTGGGAACGAAACATGAAAACCGTTTCCCAAACCAGAGAGTACCTACGAGAGAACCGAGCAAAACACACAAACCAAAAAATACCAAACATAAATCGTAGACACAAAAAATTTTACGTGGAAAACCCAGATGAAAAAAATAACGGGACGATCGGAGTCCAACCCTGAAGAACCTCCATTAATGGAATAAAGATATTACACCCTCCACAAGCTCCTCACTGATCCAATACGGATCACCGCAACTCTTTGGAACAGAAAATATATTACAACCATGAAGAAAAAAATAATGAGAAATACCCCAAATTGATCTCCTTCTTCGAAACGGCCTCCAATCATTCTTTTTTCTCTCCAAAGTTGCTATGGCACTCTTGCCACATTTTTTTCTCTTATTTTTTTCTCATGTTGTTGTATATTACATGGGCCTTTATATAAACCCTTGCATGAATTAGGGTTTCCATATGAAAATCTATATATGGAAGCCATAAATATTTATGAAAATCCAATTACATTCAATTATATATTTAATGAAAATCAAATCATAAATTAGATACCATAAATTGAAAATCTAATTATATGGAAAGTTAATATATGAAAGATCCAATCATAAATATATAATTAAAGTCAAAGATGAGAAATCCAATATAATATTTGCTTACCATTAATGTTCCAATACACATATGGCTTGTGCAGTACTCCTACTCTGGGATGGCGCTCGTCGCACTCCGAGGTATTCTCCACATAGGTTGGGAACCCCACCTACTCCAACAAAATTCTGGATAAAGATTCTGTTGTCAAACAAAATCTCACTAGTTATAGCTTACAAATTAACGAAAAAGACATATGGCTTGTGCAGTACTCCTACTCTGATGCCGCCTCCCCCTCTTGCTCCGCCCCCTCCTTCTCTCCTACTCCATCCTCCAGCCTCCCCGCCCCCTCCACCGGCTCGCGCGAGTACTGCACGAACCATATAACACGGTTCATAAATTAAACTTTCGATAGACAAAGGTTTGTCTCCTTTTAGGAAAGCACTAAGGCCATCTCTATTGCACCCGGCTCCCTCCGTCGGCTCGCACGAGTACTGCACGAACCATATAGCACGGTTCATAAATTAAACTTTCGATAGACAAAGGTCTTAGTCTCCTTTTAGGAAAGCACTAAGGTGCATCTCCTTTTAGGAAAGCACTAAGGCCATCTCTATTGCACCCGGCTCCCTCTGTCGGCTCGCGCGAGTACTAATCATATAGCACGGTTCATAAATTAAACTTTCGATAGACAAATGTCTTAGTCTCCTTTAGGAAAGCACTAAGGCCATCTCTATTGCACCCCACGGTTCATAAATCAAACTAAGACCATCTCTATTGCACCCGGCTTCCTCCGTCAGCTTGTACGAGTTCGCACGAGAACTGTACGAACCATGCTTTCATAAATTAAACTTTCGATAGATAAAGGTCTTAGTCTCCTTTTAGGAGAACACTAAGGCCATCTCTATTGAACTTTCCTGTATTTTGAATCTTTGATGCCAGCACCTCACCCCTCATGCTTTTACCAATGAGCCGCTAATTTTGTGAACTGACCAGGATGGCAATACCATCTCATGAATAGACTTTTCTCTTTGTTTTAGCAATCATATAATCTTTTTCCCTCTCTCCTCGTAAGCAAGGAATTAATTAGGTCCTATGTCACAGGAAAAAATATTTTATAGTGCTGTCATGGCTGACAGAGATCAATAAGTGACACCTATGAGCCTAAAGTGTTTGTTTATTCACAAGGGCATGTGATCTATAATGTTTTGTTCCATTAAAGCAATAATGAAGCACAGCCTTAGAAAACTTTGTTTGAAATGTAAAAGCCACCATCATGGTTATGTCCATTCAAAAAGTTTCCTCCCCTTCTTCTAGACTCCTTTTTAGGATGTGTCGTGAACCTTGTAGTAGCTTCTCATGGCATGACAGGGTATCTACGGCCGGCTCTGGGCTCTGTTGGTGCGGTTGAGATTTTTAACCTATGTGAAGAACATTTCAGACTGTGACGAGCATCGTCTGTATGTCAGATAAATTCGAGGAGACGATGAGGGCCATTCGAGAAGTCAAAGAAGCTCGGGAGCAACGAACAGAAAGAGAGGGATTGCTGGAAATAAGTCTACCGAGTTCGGACCGAACTCGGTCTGGGTGTTCCAGAACCTCTCTAGGAGCTGATGTTTCATTTACTCGCATACACCGACTCGGGACAAATTCGGTTCGAGTTCGGTCAACGGGCTAATACAAATTTTTGAGGTATTTTATACACCGTTGGATCGTATCCTATGGTCCAGGTTGGTTGCGGGATTGGGAAGTATCAGTTAGATTTTTTCTAACCCTAATCTCATGTAACAAGAAGAGAAAAAAGAGACAAGAGTGCCATTGCAACTTTGTGAAGGAAAAAGAATGATTGGAGGTCGTTTCGGAGAAGGAGATCAATTTCGGGTATTTCTCGTTGTCTTCTATTTTCGTGGTTGTCATCTATTTTCTGTTCCTGTGAGTTGTGGCGATCCGTGTTGGATTGGAAGAGACTTCTAGAGGGTGTATTCTCTTTATTCCATTAGTGTAGGTTCTTCAGGGTTGGACTCCGATCATCCCGTGATTTTTTCCATCTGGATTTTCACGTAAAATTATTTGTGTCTGCGATTTGTGTTTGGCATTTTTGGTTTGTGCGTTTTGCTCGGTTCTCTCTGGTTTGGGGAATAGTTTTCGCGCTTGCGTTCTTAACAAGTGGTATCAGAGCCAGGTTCCGAAATTTCAGAAGGGTGTCACGGTTGACAAGCAAACCATGGAGGAGAGATGGATGCGAAGCCGGAGCGCATGGTAAATCTGAACGATACCAACTATTACTACTGTTGGAGCAAGATGAAAGATCAGATGTTCGTTAAGAAGCTGCATCTACCGGTATTTGCTTCCGAGAGGCCCAGTGACAAATTCGAAGAGGAATGAAAGTTCGAGCATATACATGTGTGTGGATATATCAGGCAGTTCGTTGACGATAACGTGTACAATCACGTTGCCAATATTGAGCATGCGAGGACACTGTGGGATAAGCTGGAATATTTGTATGCGAAGAAGACGGGTAAATAAATTGTTCCTAATCCGGATGATGAAGGCTCTGCAGTACAAATATGGGACATTAATTACGGATCATTTGAGTGAGTTCCACGACGTGGTTGACCAGTTATCCTCGATGGGAGTCAAGTCGATGACGAGGTTCAGGGACTATGGCTGCTGTGTACATTGCCAGACTCGTGGGAGACCGTACGAGTGTCTATGATCGCTTCTGCTCCGGAAGGTGTGGTCAGTCTGGAGTTTGCCAAGAGCGGGGTAATGAATGAAGAGATGCGGAGACGTTCTTAGGATACTTCATCCAAATGCCACTGAGAGACGCTTGTTTCAGAGAGCCGCAAAAGGGGTAAAAGCATAGGTGACCATGGTATTGAGTGTTAAAGTCAATATAAGACCTACTTGGGTTCATAAGGTTAGAATTTATGAATAGGACTTGTGATCTACATCACCAATCTAGTTGGTTTTGTGAATTTTTCTATACTTGAACCTAAGGAAATGATCAAATCTTTATAAGAACTTTGATGCCTAGGTTATATCCTAATGATTAACATCTTACAAAATGTTTTATGTAGTTAAGCATTTTTTAATTTGTATTTAGAACTGAATTTGGATATTACTATAATCTAATCTATTGTTCCTGACTTGACATAGTATTTATGAATAGCAAATGCAGAATAGCTAGCTTGCTGAGGTACGAAGGAAGCTTTTGTATTAAATTATATATATATATATATATATATATATATATATATATATATATATATATATATATATATATATATATATTATACTTGTGTGTGATCCGGTGTTGAGAATTGCTCCGTCGAAGGGGTCGACGTACCCTGGGATAATTCTAAGGAGGGTTGCTCTGGGTCTCATATATATGTAAATTGTCAAATTTTTGGAGTTCGAAATACAAAGTGGACTGCTGAAATTTTTAAGAATTTCGAAAGTTAGCCAAAATTTCGATATCTGAAAATATTATCGATATTCTTAGCCCTGAATTTTATGATGCTATATTATAACTTAGCAACGATCTTCCGGCAATTTTAAATTTATTTAATTAAGGGACGAGTAACAATAAGTCCAGGATACGTAGTCCATATGCACTGATCACCTAAGCAAAACCTATCTGAAGTTTTAGTATTGCCTGCTCTGTATAAATTGAAAGAAATAATATCTTCTAAAAATTGTACTATGGTATCTATGATTATCCCGAAATTGGGATAGAACTAAACTTAATACTTGCTTCCTTGATAATAAATAAAGTGAAGCCTTGTATCCTGACACTTCTTAAAAATGCATACTTGCATATTAAAGAATTGACATGAAGTACAGAACAAAATTAATTAAGATAATAAAATAAGATTCTTTGTAGCTTTAGGTTACATAGCGGGGGAGAACAGCTTGAATACCACCTACGAAATTCCGCAACATAATAACAATAAAAGATGATCAGTAATTAAGCTCTTTCGTAAGGCCTTACGAATTGAGTGTGTGAGGCTTAGCTCACTTACCTGTCCTAATTTTTCTGTACCTGATTTACCTGTCTTGTGTCTGTACCTGTTCTTGAATTTATATATACCTATTTCGATTAAAAAGATTGATTAGGTGAATTGATATTATATCCTATTTTACTCACTGTATGTGAGAGGGTCGGATTCTAAGCACCGTGTCACCCTGTCTGCCACAGCCTGATCCCTGATTACGGGATTGTTGTCGAAAAACTAGTTAAAGTGGATATTCAAAGAGTTATTCTCCGATTTGCATAATCATTTAGGAAAATTGTTTGTAATTGTGGTAGTGACATAAGATTATATTTCTTGAATTGTTAGATACTATAAGAACATTAGCATAGGAATCAATTGTGGCCTTGATCCTTATGCGCACATGCGGCCCCTTGCACACGTTTTATTGGACTGATTTTGTTTGAATATTCCTTTGGATTTTATGGTTTGTATGTGTGACTTTGATGACCACAAGAGTATTAGACCCATCTATGCGCCATGACCCGACCACTTGTATCCGTAATGATACACTTACTACGTGCTATGTGTTCCTACGTGCTAAGTGTTCCTACGCGATTATATTACATGTTTACACTATAATGTACCTATGTGCTACGTGACATGTGATATGACTCAATATCCATCATGGACATAAGAGTTAGTCAATGACCAAGCGTGGCTAGGATATGTTGATTGTTGCATCACGCTGGGGTGAACCCAAATTGAACTATCCAGTGACAAAGTGGATTCGCATCTAGCGTAGCCGTACTATGATACGTCATATAAGGGGAATACCATGTGACCACGCCATATGATTCCAGTTAACAATAGGGTTAACTAGACAAAACTTGTAGAGTATTGGGAGAGAATAAAATCTCGAGATCGCGCCTAACTAGCCACCTATAGTCATCTGAATTGGGGTGTGCAGGCTAGTCCTCATGGATATTGTTTAAGTCCTCATTAGTAGATAATAATATTCGACTATTATATTATACTATGTGTTCTATGCAATCTTAGCACGATAGCCTTGCGAGGGACCGGTGCGCAATACTATGTGCTATGTGGCAATTTATTTCTCGGCTAACCCTACTAGTATCTGGTTCGATCTGAGAATTCCTATATGCATAATATCTCTAGGATAACCCGGACTCCATCTAGTAAGACGTACAAGTGATTGGCCGATTATGTAACTAAGCTTGTTTGTGTATTGTATCTGCTGTCAAATAGTCTAGGGACATGGTCTATCATGGTGTGATTGTCTAACCCTTGTCCTTGTTTGGTTGTAAGGTTAGATTATTGTGTCATGATAGACTATGAACCGAAACTACGGGACAGAAATATATATATATATATATATATATATATATATATATATATATATTTATTTATTTATTTATTTATTTATTTCATAACTTGGTTTTATTTCTTCATTTGTGCTTCCTTTGTGGTACTTGCTATTGGTGGTCTAATCCCACTGGTTTTGCATGGCCAGGTTTAGAGCAACACCTGAGGATCTAGCGTACTTTCCCCTGAACCATGGTACGCACCAGGCAGATGGCCACAGAGGAAAATGAGTGGGTCTTTTCTTCCCTGCTCGTTATTGCACAGTTTACTTATTTTGGGCGTTTAGCCACCGGTACTTGTTAGCCGTGAATCCGAACATTTAGTTTCCCTACATGATTATAATTAATCAGACTGCAGCTGATCATGGTCATGTACTTTTGATACTCTGCCAGCTTTCTTATTTTTGTACAGTTGGTTTTCAGAATATCGTGGCAGGACGTTTGGGACGCCTTAATTCTTTGTCATATATGTTCTATGTTTACTGTTCTTGCTTGACTAATTGAGACAATAGATGTTCTGTATGACCCAAAGTGACTTGCTTGTAGTATACACCCCCTTGTCTAGTTATAGTCGTGACTGTCGTACGGCGTTCTATACCTTGTATGGGAGAGCTGGCCATGTCCGTCTCCGTATTTCGGTACTAGAGCGTGACAATACCTTAGAATTGGATCAGTTGGCAGTATCGGTAATTGAAGGACATGATCAACGGTATCATGAAAATTATTTTCAGGTGTTCATTTTAATCTAGTTATTGCCGCATTGATTTCTTAATTAAGGTTAGTATGATTATAGGTTATGGATCTATTTCTTCCAAGTGTATTGTGGGATGGAAGCGACCGCACATTATATGGTTACCAGTAATTTGTAAGGGAGCAGTAAAATTTACCAGACTAGTATCATAAATCAGTTTATGAAGTACTCTATGGAGTTATGCGTCCTGTTATTAGAGATATTGAAGACGATGCAGAAATAGACCACGAAAGAGAGTCCTACTACATCTTTATGTGAGACCAAGATTACCAGTATACATATCCCAAAATAGAGGGATATGAAGGCACATTGGTTGACTTCCAAGAACTACATCCTGAAGTTACAATCCTTAACTGGGAATTGACTCGAATCATGGGAAAACTGGACTAGGGATCTTATGAATATGTAAGAGGATTTTTGTCTGCTGTAAAATTATTGTAAGATAGCAGATGTATATAAGGACCAGGAGGAAAAATTGTGGCTATGTAAATAGTATGTATATATATATGTACGCCTATGTGTAAGATATCTAGTATTTCTAGCAGCATATTTTGTATCACATTTTGGGTATAAGTGAATAAAATATGCTTCTTCTCTATCTCTGTGTTGACATCTTTGCAATTCTTTTTCTTTATTTAAATATCCCTATGATCTGAAAGATCTTTTCTTTGTCTTTGAGCTTGATTAAATCAGAACCATTCCTGAAGAATTGTATTTAAATTTTTCAGGAAAATGTCTAATCCTGACCAATCCCATACTTCATCCTCTCAAGCTCAGTCCGAACCATCTATCACAAACATGTACCGGCTATTCCAGCAGGTTCTGGAATCAAACAACCAACATGCAAATGCGGCTCAAGATACTAATCCAACAATATTAGAACATATGCGAACATCCACCAACTCTAAGGATGGAACATTAATGGATTTCAGGAACCTCATGCCACCCAAGTTCGGTGGAACAGAACATCCAACGGAGGCAAGGCAATGGTTGAGAACCATTGAAAGATTATTGAAAGCTGCAAAAATTAGCCCTGAGGACATGGTGTCGACAGTCCGTATACAGTTAGAGGATGTAGCTGAGCACAGGTGGAGTGCGGAACACCCAGAGGATTCTAACAAAGTAATATCATAGGGAGAATTTAAAAATAAGTTTAAAGAAAGGGTCTTTCCAAAGTCGGTTAGAATGGAGTTAGAACAACAGTCCACACACCTGAAGAAAGGAAAGCTTACAGTAGATGAGTATACTGCATAATTCTATAGACTTAGTCGCTTTACTTTAAGTATGGTAGCCAGTGAAGAAACTAAGATATCTAGATTCTTGGAAGGACTGGAGGGCCAATTAAAAAGTAAAGTCGCAGCATATCGGTGTCAAACCTACTCCGAAGTAACAGAAGCTGCACGGAGTCAGGAAAGAATGCTGAAAGAGGAACAACCATTTCGACCTCAAATCCAGAAGAGAAGTTTGGAGATAGGGACTTCATTCTCGAGGAACCAATGACAAGGACCAACCAAACATCCTCAAGTTGGCACTTCGGGAAGACCACTTATCGGTAACCATTTTCAAAAGCCCGGGCACACAAAAAATAATTGTAGAAAATTCTTGGGGTTTTGTTTAAGATGTGGATCTGATAATCATCAAGTTGGTCAGTGCCCACAACCATCAACCCTAGGGCCAGTGATACAAAACCCATAGCAGGAACCACGACCAATGTTTCAAAGGAATAATGCCCGGCCCATACTTCAAGGAAATGGTCCTCGACCACTGATACAAGCACCGACACCCCAAGCTATGATGACTTATAAAAATCAACGCAGACCACCCTTCGCATCCCAAGCCTACCAATTTCAATAGGCTTAGAAGGCAAAATAACCTCAGATTGGAGAGAAGAAAAAGCAAGGACAAGTATTTATGATGGATGCGGATGAAACATATCTTGCTGGAGAAGTAGTAACAGGTACCGTCCTAGTTTCAGCTTGTCCATCATCAATATTATTTAATTATGGGACTACCCATCCATTTATAGCATATAAATTTATAGCTCTACATAAAATATAATCTCAACCATTACTTAAGAAATTAAAAATTCTTACGGGTAATGGCACAGTAGAAGTTAGTCGGATTTGTAGAGCATGTCTAGTTAAGCTAGGTGGTAGAGCTTTTCGGGTAAGATTATTAGTCTTTTCAATAAATAATTATGATGTAGTACTTGGAATGGATTTGTTGGCCAAGACATTAGCTAATATAGATTGTGGCCAAGGGAATATTTTATTTCAACTCACTGATGTGGAGATATGTGAATTGTTCGAGATCAGAAAGAGTTTGATACTGAAGAACTAGAAAAATTTGAACAACTAGTTCGAGAAAGATTTCATGAACTAGAGGAAGAACATTTTCCAAGAATAGTAAAATATTTTAAAGATGTATTCCCAGAAGAGTTACCAGGATTACCACTAGATAGAGCAGTAGAATTTTCTAACAATTTGGTACCTAGAGCAGCACCTATTGCTAAGAAGATATATCCAATGAACCAAGAGGAGTTGGCTTAGTTAAAAAAAAACAAATAAAAGAACTATTATCAAAAGGATTCATACAACCAAGTACTTCGCCATGGGGTGCACTAGTACTATTTTTGAAAAAGAAAGCCGGGACCGTACGACTGGTAATCGATTATAGGACCTTAAATGAGGTAACAATCAAAAGTAAATACCCTTTGCAGGATTGATGAATTATTTGATCAATTAGGGAAGACAAAGGTATTCTCAAAGATTGATTTGAGATCTGGGTATCATCAAGTAAAGGTCAAAAAGGAGGATGTTCAGAAAACAACTTTTAGAACTCGCTATGGACATTACGAGTTTCTAGTTATGCCATTTGGGTTAATTAATGCTCTTGTTATATTTATGGATCTGATGAATCAAATATTATATCAATACTTATATTAATTTGTGATTGTGTTCATTGACGACATTCTCATATATTCAAAAAATAAAAAAGAACATAAAGAGCATCTAAGGATAGTATTGCATACCCTAAGACATGAGTAATTATATGCTAATGCTAAACTTAGTAAGTGTGAATTTTGGTTGGAACATATATCATTTCAAGATCATATTATCAGTGGAGAAGGCATTTCAGTAGATCCTAAGAAGGTAGAAGCTGTTAAGTCATGGCCAACACCAAAATTTGTAGCAGAAATTCGAAGTTTCTTAGGATTAGCTGGATATTATAGGAGATTTATGAAAAATTTCTCGAGAATCGCAGAACCATTAACCCATCTGATCCGAAAGGAAGAAAAGTTTAATTAGACGGAGAAATGCTAGGCAGTTTTTAATGAATTAAAGGAAAGATTGATTTTAGCACCTCTACTAGCATTACCGTCCGGGTCAGTAGGATACGAGATATATAGTGATGCGCCGGACAAAGGGCTAGGTTGTGTATTAATGCAACACGAAAAAGTTATAGCCTATGCCTCTCAACAACTGAAGCAGCATGAGAGAAATTATCCAACTCATGATTTAGAACTTGCAGCCGTAGTATTTGCACTTAAATTATGAAGACATTATTTATATGGAGAAAGAATAAAAATATATAAAGATCACAAAAGTTTAAAATATGTATTTACTCAGAAGAAAATTAATATGAGACAAAGGAGATGGTTAAAATTACTTAAATTTTTTATATGTAATTAGAATATCATCTGGGTAAAGCAAATAAAGTAGCGGATGCTCTGAGTAGGAAACCAATAGCATTATTTATGAATACTCCAAAGAAAATCCTGGAAGACCTAAGAAAAATAGGAATCGAAGTGATATGTCCAATATCAGAAGGTTGATATGTCCAATATCAGAAGTTTTGTAAGAAAATTTACATGTACAATCTTCTCTTATAGACATAATCAAGGAAGCGCAACAAGTAGATGCAAAGCTTCAGAAAATTTGGGAAAAGACAAAAGGAGGACTTCAAACTGGGATAAGAAAACTTTCTGATGGATCGTTAAGGTTTGGAGAACGATTATGTGTGCCCAGTGGAGAGTTAAGGACAAAGGTAATGTCAGAAGCTCATAACTTTCAATATTCTATCCATCCGGGCAGTACCAAAATGTATAAGGATTTGGAAAAAAAATTGATTGCATGGAATGTAATGAGAGATTTGCAAGATTTGTGTCCATATGTCTCGTTTGTCAGCAAGTAAAAGTAGAACACCAAAGGACAGCAGGTCTTCTTCAACCATTACCAATATCTGAATGGAAATGGGAGCATATCACAATGAATTTTGTGACAGGGCTACCTAAAACACAAATGGATAATAATGCCATCTGGGTTATCATAGAAAATCTCAATAAGTCAGCTCGATATTTGCCATTCAGGGTTGGGCAGACAACAGAAGTACTGGCAGATATGTATATAAAACAGATTGTCAGTCAATACGAAGTACCGGTAAGTATAGTTTAAGATAGAGACACCAGGTTCACTTCACATTTCTAAAAAAGTTTACAAGAGAACCTTGATACTCAGATGAAATTCAGCTCTGCTTATCATCCCAAAACATATGGTCAGTCAGAAAGGACAATTCAAACTCTAGAAGACATGTTAAGGGCATGTACATTAGATTTTGGAGGATCATGGGATAATCACCACTTACATTTGATAGAGTTTTCTAATAATAATAGCTAGCAGGCCAGTATTCAGATGGCTCCTTTTGAAGCACTATATAGAAGAAAGTATAAATCATCGGTATGTTGGACGGATGTAGGAGAAATACAATTAATGGGTCCGAAAATAGTAATACAGATAGTGGACAAGGTCAAAGCAATAAGAAGTCATTTGTAAGCAACTCAAGATAGATAGAAGATGTGGGCCGACAAACATCGAAGGATATTGAAATTTCAACCTGGTGATCATGTATTCTAGAAGATTTTGTCAACTAGGGGAACAATCAGATTCGGGACTCAAGGAATGCTAAGTCCGAGATATATTGGGCCATTTGATGTACTAGAGAAAGTCAGAAGTGTATCTTACAAGCTAGCTCTACCACCAATACTAGAAGGAGTACATAATGTATTTCATGTGTCTCAACTCCGAAGATATGTACCGGATCGAATCATATATTAGATCATTCAGAAATCACTGTCGGACCAACTCTACGCATCGAGCAAAGACCTGTTGGAATCATGGATCATAGAAATAATATACTCCGAAATCAGATCATTCCATTAGTTCGTATAGCTTGGAGCAAGGATTCTCCTAGAGAATCAACTTGGGAGAAAGAAGAGGACATGCGAAACCAATACCCGTATCTGTTTGATGACCAATGTTATTTATCTTTTAGATTTATAGTAGTTGCTAATTCAAATTCTAAGGACAAATTTTTTTAAGGAGGGTAGAGTGTCGTAACTACATTTTATTTTTATTATATATATATATATATATATAAGTATATATACATGTATATGCAATTTTTGTTTGCAACTTGACTCCTTTTTGTAAAAAAGTTCATTTTAGGATTGTATGAGGGTTTATTTGCAATAGGGTTAATTGAGTAGGTGAATGGGAAAACACTCCACCGAGCATCAGCCCCCCCCCCCCTCCTTAATGACTCACACACCCCCACACCACATGTCTTCTTCCCTCCATTTTTCAATTCCTAAGCTCACACGTCTTCCTCGCCCTTCCTTTCCATTTCCAACACCAGCACACATCCTCACCCTCACCCTCTACTTATTCTTCTCCTCAACTCCTCTTCTTCTTCCATCTACCACTACTACTACTACTACTACTACTACTACTACTATGATGCTGTTGATGTTGCGACTACTGTCGCTGCTTCTTACTGTTGTTGTGGCTGCCGCTGCCGATGCCACCCGCGGCCGCACGCGCACCCCACCGGTCGAAGCCCTCCAGTCACCACCCCCTCCTCTGGCTTCTCCTCCTCCTTATTTTCCTTCTTCAATATAGGTATATTTCCATTACTTTCCAAATTTAAATCTAGAATAAGTTTAATATCTAAATTTTGGAATATGAGGAGAATATAGGAATAATAAAGAAACAAATTTGGAGATTTGGAAGGAACCCTAGGTTTACTCAAGACAAGGCAAGTCCTCAACCACTCTTCAAATTTCTCCAAATAATTATATTATTATTATGAATGAATTTGTATGTCATATTTGGAAATATTATTCTGATTTAGATTTTATAAGAATTTGCTATGAAATTTAGGGCATAGAAATAAGAATATAGTAATTGGAACACAAATATAAATACATGAACACAAGATGTTTGTTAAAATGTTTTCATTTAAGAACTTTATTCTTAAAATAATTATGATTGTTAACATAGTTAGTGTTGAATATTATATAAAATTATAAGGTTTATTATATGGATAAAAGATTTGGACCCGATATGGAAAATATTGGACAAAGAAGCAGTTTATATTGATTCATTGACTTTGGTAAAAGAAAATAATTCTCTTGAAGCATGAAAATGACATGTATATCCATGTGTGTGTGTAGTTAATAAAGTACTTCCATGATGGTATCTAAATATTTATAAGATTGAATAGCAATATATATATATATATATATATATATATATATATATATATATATATATATATATATATATATACACTTTGTATTTCAAATACTTGGCCATTGTATATTCTTATTTCCAAGGAAATAATTTGTAATTTGTAAGTTAAGAATTGTTACAATATAACATAACGTATATAGTTTAAGCCTCACCAAATGAGATGTCATATTTGTTTTAGTATTAGTTATATGGAATACTAAAAAACTACTAAGAAATTAGCAATGTTTCGTAATATTTTCATATATTAAATTATGTCCATATAGTTGAAAAATAGTAAATTGAATATAAGTTACTCCTAGAAATAGCTAAAGTATAAAATTATAGAGATTGGCTACATAGGTGATCATAGTATTAAGTGTTAAAGTCAATATGAGACCTACTTGGGTTCATAAGGTTAGAATTTATGAATATGACTTGTGACCTACACCACCAATCTAGTTGATTTTGCGATTTTTTCTATACTTGAACCTAAGAAAATGATCAAATCATTATAAGAACTTGATGCCTAGGTTATATCCTAATGGTTTGGGCCCCTCTCGACATTTTTCGTATAATCGACGACGTACATCTCAACTATAATGAGGAGGAAGGCCAAATGGCAGCCCAATACCCCGAAACAGAAATCCAATGATCAACATCTTACGAAATGTTTTATGTAATTAAGTCTTTTATATTTGTATTTAGAACTTGAATTTGGATATTACTATATTCTAACCTATTGTTCTTGACTTGATATTGAATTTATGAATATCAAACGCAAAATAGCTAGCTTGTTGAGGTACGCAGGAAGCTTTTCTATTGAAATTTTCATATATATTATACTTGAGTGTTATCCGGTGTTGAGAATTGCTCCACCGAAGGGGTCGGCGTACCCGGTAATAATTCTTCGGATGGTTGCTCCGGATCTCATATATATGTATATTGTCAAATTTTTGGAGCTCCAAATACAAATGAGACTCTGCCAAAATATTTTAAGAATTTCCAGAGTTAGCCAAAATTTTGATATCCGAAATTATTATCGATATTCCTAACACTGAATTTTAGGATGCTATATTATAACTTAGCAACGGGCTTCTGACAACTTTAAATTTATTTAATTAGGAAACGATTATCAATGAGTCCATGATATGTAGGCCACATACACCGATCACCTAAGAAAAATCTAACTGAAGTTCTAGTATTGCCTGCTTTGTATAAATTGAAAGAAATAATCTCCTAAAAATTATACTCTGGTATCTATGATTATCCCAAAATTGGAATGGAATTAAACTTAATACTTGCTTCCTGGATGTTAAATAAAGTGAAACCTTGTATCCAGATACTTCTTAAAAATGCATACTTGCATATTAAAGAATTGCATGAAGTACAGAGCATAATTAATTAAGACCATAAAATAAAATTGTTTGTAGATTTAGGTTAGAGAGCATTGGGCGGGGGAGAACAACTTGAATAACACCTACAAAATCCCGCAACATAATAACAACAAAAGCTGATCAGTAATTAAACTCTTTCGTAAGGCCTTACGAATTGAGTATGTGAGGCTTAGCTTACTTACCTGTCCTAATTTTCCTGTACCTGATTTACCTGCCCTGTGCCTTTACCTGTTCCTGAATTTATATATATCTATTCGATTAAAAAGATCGATTAGGTGAATTGATATTATATTCCGTTTTACTTACTGGATGTGAGAGGGACGGATTCTAAGCACGGTGTCACCCTGCCTGCCACAGCCTGATCCCTAATTACGTAATTGTTGTCAGAAAACTAGTTAAAGTGGATATTCAAAGAGTTTTTCTCCGATTTGCATCATCATTTATGAATTTTTTGTGTGTTTGTGGCAGTGACATAAGGATTGTATTGCTTGAATTGTTAGACACTATAAGACCATTAGCATAGGAATCAATTGGAGTTATAGGTAAACTTTTATACCTTCTAAAAACCTACTTTCCTACTTTCTATGCAGAAGTTCCATTTTCCTGCGTTAATGTATCATATCATATTTTTATTTTCTTACCATTCTTGACCGATGACTTGCTGCCGTTCTGGCGACCTAGTACTGTTCAGTAGAGAAAATTGAACTTTCTGGTGAGATGCTACCTCTGTATGATGTGGACGAGGTTGAGGAGTAATATTTTGAGTGATTTTCAAGGATGCATAAAATAGCATTTTGTAGCTGAAACTATGTATATTAATGATTTTGATGTAATATCTTGTACAGTTGTACTTTAACCATATTGTATAATAGTTATAGTTTGTAGTAATGGAAGTATTTTAGTATGACTTGTATCTCATCCAAGAGAATTACATGCGACAATCGCTGATACGGGTACGGTTGTATTCGTATGGGGCCTAACCTGGAGATGTAGTTACGTACTCGGCTTACTGTATCCTGGAAAGCAGAACGTGACACATCTTTTAGTGGTGGCCCATGCAGGTCTAGGTTAATATAAAGAACATAGGATATGATGTAGGTCAGGGACTTGTATAGGTTGAACTTGGATCTCATATTACATCTTTAGAAGATTATTTGAAAGTACCCTAGAATATGATCAGTTGGCAGTATCGATTATTGAAAGAAGGTATCAACGGTATCATAAAAATTATTTTTAGGAGTTTATTTTAATCTAGTTATTGTCGTATTGATTTCTTAATTAAAGTTATTATGAATGTAGGTTATGGATCTATTTCTTCCAAGTGTATTGTGGGATGGAAGCGACCACACATTATATGGTTACCAGCAATTTGTATGGGAGCAGTAAAATTTACTAGACTTGTATCATATACCAGTTTATAAAGTACTCTTTGGAGTTATGCGTCCTGTTATTAGAGATATTGAAGACGGTGCAGAAGTAGACCATGAAAGGGAGTCATACTACATATATGTGCGGGACCAAGATTACCAGTATACATATCCCAAAATAAAGGGATATGAAGGCACATTGGTTGACTTCCAAGAACTATATCCTGAAGTTACAATCCTTAACTGGGAATGGACTTGTATCATGAAAAAACTGGACTAGAGATCTCATATATATGTAAGAGGGATTTCGTCTATTGTAAACTTTTTGTAAGATAGTAGATGATATATATATATATATATATATATATATATATATATACGTACGCCTATGTGTAGGATATCTAGTGTTCCTAGCAGCATATTTTGTATCACATTTGGGTATAAGTAAATAAAATATGCTTCTTCTCTATCTCTATGTTAACATCTTTACAAATCTTTTTCTTTATTTAAATATCCCTATGATCTGAAAGATCTTTTCTTTGTCTTTGAACTCGATTAAATTTGAACCATTCGTGAAGAATTATATTTAAATTTTTCAGAAAAATGTCTAATCCCGACCAATCCCATACTTCATCCTCTCAAGATTAGTCCGAACCATCTATCACAGACATGTACCGGCTATTCCAGTAGGTTCTGGAATCAAACAACCAATATGCAAATGCGGCTCAAGCTACTACTACAACAATATTGGAACATATGCAGACATCCACCAACTTTAAGGATGGAAGACTAATGGATTTCAGGAACCTCAGGCCACCCAAGTTCGGTGGAACATAAAATCCAATAGAGGTAAAGCAATGGTTGAGAACCATTTAAAGATTTTTGAAAGCTGCTAAAATTAGCCATGAGGACATGGTGTCTACAGTCCGTATACAGTTAGAGATGTAGCTGAGCACTGGTAGAGTACGGAACACCCAGCAAATTATGACAAAGTAATATTGTAAACCCCCTAACCCAAATCCAGGATTAGGATATATTTAGGGTTATTTTGAATTAGTTAATGGAGTTATAATTCACCTTATTTTATTTAATTCACTTGGTGCACCTTGCCGTTGCTTCGATATTTGAAGCGTTACTCTAGCTTTTTCCTTCAAACAAATTTTACATCCTTGACCTAGATATGCCAATCTTTAATCCTGATATTTGTGTCACTCATAATTATACTCTCTTGTGCTTCATTTTAATCGCACGACATTCGTCACAAATATCTGAATTCAATTCTAAACTTTACACCTTTATCTGTTCGAATTGAAATTGGAGACACAATCTCGATGGGTTTCTTGTAACCCATTATATGACAATAATCTATTCCGAGTCTAATACGTCCAAGACACTTGTGTCACCCCCGATTGAGATCCTATGCATTTCCAATTTATTAAAGAACACCTATGACACAACTTTTATTTAATTTGGAGCGACCGACTCAACCTAACCCAAAACTAGACCAAACAACAACCCAACCCACACTCGCACCCTCATGGCTTATACAAATACCATACACAAATTTTTCCCACTACAATACACCAAACATGGCTTCTATCCACATCAAATCTAAATTTTCTTCTTTTATGCAAATCCTAAACTATTAGGGACTTGGATGTAAAAAAAACTAGCTAGGTGTCCACCTCCTATTTGTTGGAGCAAATGAGAAAACCCATTCTTGAGGGCTTGGCCGGTCACATGCTTCTCTCTCTCTCTCTCTCTCTCTCTCTCTCTCTCTCTCTCTGAATGGTACTTTGCCTACTTTAAATCCCAATCCTCTATTCAAACTCCCATCCATCACCACCACTCATTCCTTCATGACAATACCCCCACACACATCCCCCCTAGGAAACCTAGCCGGCCCTAATCCCCAAGTCCCTTCTCTCACTCTCCTTCATTAAATACACATCCTTTCTCTCTCATCATTTATTATATCTCCTTCCTCTCCTCCTTCATAAAACCCTTCACCACCATCTCCATCACTTCCACCACCCTCCTTCTTCACCCGACCACCTCCACCCTACCCGAGCTCCCTCCTCCTTCTTCTCCACATAACCCTCATCACCACTACCACCACCACCTTCACGAGCCCCTTACTTCTCCACCTTGCTACAACTGCTGCAACTGTTGCTGTTAAAACTGCGGCTGTTGCTGCATCTTCTCCATGATGTTGTTGCTGTTGCTGTTGCTGCTTCAGTAGCCGATGTTGCTATCCTTGCTGCTGCTGCAATTATTGTACTTCTTCATCCCCTCCACCTCCGGCCAGCCCCCCAATCTGAGCACAGAAACCCTCCCCCATGCACTGTTGTCCGGCCACCATTCTCATCCAGTCAAGTCCGGCCACACCCATTACCCGAGCTTGTTTAGTCTAGTTCAGACTTAAACCTCCTCCTCTTCCCGAGCATCAACCTCATTCCTGAGTTCACATCATCCCCTCTCCTTGGTATACTCCATCATCCTCTTCTTCTTCTTCTTCTTCTTCTTCATTGAAATAAAAAAACCACATAATGTTTATACTTCATGCCATGTCTAAATCACTTACTCTTGTTAAACCACCTTCAACACTTGTTAAACCTTGCAAATCACTAACTATATTATATCCAAAATTAGGATTTGTTATGTCATGATGTGTTTAGAACCATGTCTAGAAAGTGTTTTATGCCATGTTTAATATAACGTCTAGATTTAAGAACATTTTGTGTTGAGCATGTACATATATGTTGGTAATTGTATCATGTTGAAGTTGTGATGAACTAGTGATCCTTGAGTTGAAGATATATATAGGATGGTATGGTTATATGTTGTGGATTTATATTTTACAACCACCCTTATAATGTTGGAGATAGTTATGCGTGGCTCAACTTCCATTTATTTGATGATTATATCTACATGTTGTAGTATGGAATGGGGATAGTGCAAGTGAGTTCAATACCATATTATGTATTAGGTTGGTTGATTCAATTACCCATGAACTTGAGAATGAACACTAGTAATTTCCAAGACTTTTGTTGACACTTGTTTTATGATATTGGATTAGGATACGTGTAACAATTGTACATAAAAATTCTAGTAGGATAGCACCTAGTAGCTACGTATTTGAGGAGCAACTTAGCAACTACGTGAACCCTAGTTACGACCGTGATTATGTTATATGAGAAGTTGTACATTTAAAAAACTTAGAGATGTAAGGTGATTAGTAGACTTGGTTATTTGCATACCTACTTGACACTTGTTTAGTCAACCTTAGTCAGCCCACTTGGTTAGAACGCTTGTTTGGTTTAGACTCTATGTGACTAATGATATTGCATATGTGGTACTCTTGTGCATGCTTAGTGTAGCGTAATATAGTGATTGATATATTGTTATTATATTCATAGGCACCCAGGACGGTTCTACCTTAGTTGCAGGTTCTGGATCTTAACTTGTTCACATCGGAGTTTCAGGCAAGTATACATTATCTTGTTGTACTATTTAAATTCAGTTAATATTATTCACATATTTCTGCTTTAAATATTGTATTATAAAATTGTGCACTTCTAATAATGTCTCTGGTGCAGTCGACGAAGACGTTGACGTTAGGACTTGTGTTTGACCTAGTGTCTAGTGGACGTACCTAAAGTTGTGGAGTTATCATCATAACTCCCTAGGCCTTGTTACGTATCATTTCACGTCACAGAGTGAGTTCATGTAGGGACGCAAGCTTACGCGCTTGCCTGGCCACCGGTGCGAGTAGCACGTGTGACAATACTTAGCATATCAGTATGGTTCTTTAGTTGTTTAGTAACTTGCATATAGTTACGAGATGTCCACGTCGTATTCATGGCTTGTACATTGACATTGGGCGGAGAAGACGATTAGTTGGTGTATGGGACAGACATTTGACTACTGTAGTTTCAGAGTAAACTACGGGGTTACGAGACTCATAGTTACCCGGTTATGGGCATTCATATATACCCGGTTATGGGCGTATATACTTGTCGATACATCTGGCAGAGGTTACTAGCTGCGCTCTATCATGACCGGTGATATAGTCAGTATATACTTATGGCATCTAGTTTGCAGCTAATGCCAAACAACTATCTTTCACCTACCCATACGCACCAATGTTGTCTTCAAGGTGCATTCACTTAGCTGGTTAGTTCACCATCACATTTATACAGTATTTACTTTATGACATGTACCTTTTATATCTTGTTACGTCCCTCTGAGGACCTGGTTCCTTTCCAGATTCGGACGAGCACTTGTACCCGAACATATACGAAGCAGGAGTGGAGACCGGATACGCGACCGAGGACTTTGAGGTATTTCCAAAGGAGTTAACTTGACTTGGGGTACACTGCCACTTTGGACTTGAGTATCTTTATCTAGCTAGCTGATGCTCTAGTCTAGTTATCTTACTGCTTTCTGTACTTTTATTCCATCGTTGTATTTCAGTGGATTTGTCCCCATCAGACTATTTCTGTTGTATTTGGATATTCTAACACTCTGTGTTTCATTTACTAGCACTTATTTCCATCTTTGTTATATTGCTTCTGTGGATGAGATTAGTTGTTTACCTGTTGCATGTTAGCATAGCATATTAGACTTGATAGTACTTAGGACAACTTAGTATGCTTTGACGGATCTATTAAATTGGAAAATCCTTCGAAGTCGTATTAGCTAGCCATTTTCACGTGGCCTGGTCCCATATATTTTGGGTCTGGGGTGTGACAAATATCATGGGGAGAATTTAAAAAGAAGTTTGAAGAAATGTTCTTTCCAACGTCGGATATAATAGAGTTAGAACGACAGTTCACGCACCTAAAGCAAGGAAAGCTTACAGTAGATGAGTATATTGCAGAATTCTCTAGACTTAGTCGCTTTGTTTCAGGTATGCTAGCCGATGAAGAAACTAAGCTATCTAGATTCGTGGAAGGACTGGAGGGGCCAATTAAAAAGTAAAGTCGTAGCATATCGGTGTCAAACCTACTCCGAAGTAGCAAAAGCTGTACGAAGTTAGGAAAGAATGCTGAAAGAGGAACAACCATTTCGACCTCAAATCCAGAAGAGAACTTTGGAGATAGGGACTTCATTCTCGTGGAACCAATGACAATGACCATCCAAACGTCCTCAAGTTGGCACTTCGGGAAGACCACTTATCTGTAACCATTGTCAAAAGCCTGGACACACGAAGAATAATTATAGAAAATTCCTGGGGCTTTGTGTAAACCCCCTGATTTTAAATTTTAAATTTTATTATTTTTATTATTGGTATTATGTAATTATTTGAGATTAAGAAATTTTTTTATTATTCTTAGCTAATTAGAAAATATAAAATTCATAGATTTAGTAACTTGTATAGATATTTATTTATATTTATTAATTACAAGTATTTCATATTTTACAGAAAATATATTTTGGGAGTACAACTACTATTAGTATTGTAGAATTTTTCTGAAAATTATTTTATGTACAAACCTATTTTCTTATATTTTTAGATGGCTATATATATATAAAGTTATATGGTATTATAAAAGAAAAGAAAAGATAATGAAAAGAACCAAAAACCAAAAACCCAAACCCTAACCCGCTACTCATCCCACGTGACCCCTTGGTTCACCTAGCAGTAACCCCCTTCTCTCCATCTATATACAGCCACCATCACCTTCACCCTGACCACGCCGCCGACCACCTGCACTCCGGCGACCACCACGCCTGCATCCCGAGCGCCAACGCTGGCCACCCCCGCTGACGGCGCCGCCCGCGCGCGGGCGCTGCAACAGTATCGCAGCAGATGCAGCGACAATCCCAGCGCCGCGTCGACGCCATAGAAGAATAGAAGCGTCGACCCTCGTGTCCCCGCACGAGATCCTGAAGTACCATCGTCCTCTACGACGCCCACCGCGAACGATTTCTGCGTTTGGTAGTCGATCCCGTCGTGACGCGCGTGATCATGAAGTCAGAATTTTGCGTTCGTTGCAGCAACTTTACACGTAGTTTTTTAGCATCCGGGGACGTTCGTGTGGATTTCATCTTTTCGGGAGTAGTTGACGCATTGAGCTCGCTACTTGGACCTCGCTATATCCGGAATCCAGGCAAGTGTACCTTGCCATGATGTATTACAGTTCCTTGCCTTAATTATCTTATTTAGTTATTATAGTTATTTGATATGGTTGATGTGTGTGTTTACCTTAGGGCCGTGAGACATTTTTTAGCGTCCGAACAAGATTCGGGCGTCGATGACGTACGCGGAGTCGAGTAACGTCACTTAGAGAGTTGATACCACGATTCCATTTCACGTGCTTGTATCCTTGCACATCAGACCGTAGGATACTTGACACTATTTCATGTGACAAAATCCTTCTTGAGGTATTCATGGTGATTATGTATAGGATTACATGATTCGTGATATGAGACTTGCATATTATATACATATATCATTATGACTCATTGTACTAGCTAGAGGTCCTGATCTTGCATGTTATGGACATGAGACATCGTAGACATGAGACGTGAGGTTACATTGGGTAGGGAGAGTCTTCATCGTGCTCTGGGCATATTTTACTTATTATTATTTATTGTGTATTAGGATTTAGGTTCCCTCTGCGGAATCTAAGATTATATATATATATATATATATATATATATATATATATATATATATATATACAGCTTTCTCCTGGTTCTCCCACACGGAGCCTTGAGTGTACTATTAGATTACGGAAGTGTCCCTTGAGATCTTCCGTGAGTACCAGCCCGGGGTACGAGTCTATACTCTCATTTGCATGTCACATAGTTGGTTACAGTAGTTTACCCTAGATTATGGTTTTATTACACTATTTACTTCTGGCTTATTTTTTTTTGTACCTTGTTGCGTCCCTTTGAGGACCTGGTCTCCTGCCAGTTTTTGCAGCATAGACAATTATGGAGCCTTTGGAGTTGCTGATGTGTGTTGCTTGTCATACGGGCATTGGTGCCAGGTACTTATATCATTTCTACCAGAGTTATGGTTATTTATTCATATTGTTTATTCATCTTCTGATGTAGCCTAGTTTTTATAGACTCATATTTCTTTCTCGAGTCTATTCGAGCTTATGTGTTACTGGACGGCCGACTTTAGCATATGTAGTTCATTCTTGATATTTTGTTCTTTATGTGGATTATGACATAGATATTTTTTGTATTCTTAGATAGTTATCATTATTATACAGCTTATACGTATTCGAGTCGGACCAGAGTCTGGTCAAATGCGTAGTTGGCATGTTATGTATTTCTAGTCCTACGTATTTTGGGACTGTGGCGTGACAATTTGTTTAAGATATGGATATGATAATCATCAAGTTGGTTAATGCCCACAACAATCAACCCTAGGGCCAGTGATGCAAAACCCACAATAGGGAGCACGACCAATGTTTCAAAGGAATAATGCCCGGCCCATACTTCAAGAAAATAGTCATCGACCTCTGATACAAGCACCGACATCCCAAGATATGGGCACACGAAGAATAATTGTAGAAAATTGTAGAAAAGCCACTTATCTGTAACCATTGTCAAAAGCTATAGGCACCGACATCCCAACCATTGTCATCGACCAGTTATCTGTAACCATTGTCAAAAGCCTGAGCACACGAAGAATAATTGTAGAAAATTCCTGGGGATTTGTTTAAAATGTGGATATGATAATCATCAAGTTGGTCATTGTCCACAACCATTAACCCTAGGGCTAGTGATGCAAAACCCATAGCAGGGACCACGACCAAGCTATGGGCACCGACATCCCAAGCTATAGGCACCGACATCCCAAGCTATGGTCACCGACTACTTATCTGTAACCATTGTCAAAAGCCTGGACACACGAAGAATAATTGTAGAAAATTCCTAGGACTTTGTTTAAGATGTGGATCTGATAATCATCAAGTTAGTCAGTGCCCACAACCATCAATCCTAGGGCCAGTGATGCAAAACCCACAGCAGGGACCACGACCAATGTTTTGAGGAAATAATGCCCGGTCCATAATTCAAGAAAATGGCCATCGACCTCTCATATAAGCACCGACATCCCAAGCAATGATGACTTATGGAAATTAACGTAGACTATCCTTTGCATTCTAAGCCTACCAATTTCAACAGGCTCAGAAGGCAAAACAACCTCAAACTAGAAAGAAGAAAAAGCAAGGACAAGTATTTATGATGGATGCGGATGACACAGTTCTTGTTGGAGAAGTAGTAACATGTAACATCCTAGTTTCAACTTATCCAACATCAGTATTATTTGATTCTGGGGCTACCCATTCATTTATAGCATCTACATTTATAGCTCTACATGAAATAGAATCTACATTTATAGCTCTATAGAGAACGTCGACCATCTACAAGATACTCACTGGGTGAGTATGTGCTCCTAACTAACGGGAGAGAGCCCGAAAGTTTTGCAGAGGCTATGGAAGACGAATACAGACATGAGTGGATGGAGGCTTTGCAAGAGGAGATGAGTTCCTTATAGGCCAAATCTACTTATGATCTGGTACAGTTGCCAAAGGGCAAGAAGGCTTTAAAAAATTGATAGGTGTTCAGAGTGAAGCAGACAGATGATGATGCTCGCCCTCGATACAAAGTAAGGCTGGTAGTTAAAGGCTACGGTCAGAAGAAGGACGTAGATTATGATGAGATCTTTTCGTCAGTCGTCATGCGGTCGTCTATTCGGGTAGTGCTAGCATTGGCAACCAGTTTTGACTTGGAGGTCGAGCAGATGGACGTGAAGATGACATTCCTCTACAGTGATCTTGAGGAGGAGTTGTACATGTAGAAGCCAGAGGGATTCTGTGAGAATGGTAAGTCACACTTGGTCTGTTGGTTGATGAAGAGCTTGTATAGTCTGAAACAGGCTCCGAGACAGTAGTACAAGAAGTTCGAGTTGTTTTGGGGGGAGCATGGTTATACACGGACGACGTCGGACCACTGTGTATTTGTGAGGTACTTTGTCGAGGATGATTTCATTATTTTACTGTATGTTGATGATATGATACTGGTGGGTCAAAATATCACTAGGATAGCAGAGTTGAAGAGCCAACTGGGCGCGACCTTCTCTATTAAGGATTTGCTTGCAGCGAAGACTATTCTTGGGATGGAGATCATCTGATAGAGAGATTCCAAGTTGCTACAATTGTCCCAAAAGAAGTACATTCATCGGGTACTTCAGTGTTTCGGGATGGACGGGTCGAAGAAAGTGAGTAACCCCCTTGCGGCTCACTTTAAGTTCACTTAGGAGCAGTATCCATCTACCGAGGATGAGAAGAAATATATGTAGAGGGTTCCATATGCCTCAACTGTGAAAGTCTTATGTATGCTATGGTATGTACGAGGCCAGACATCGCTTACGTAGTTGGCACCGTTAGCAAGTATCTTTCCAATTATGGGAGGATACATTGGAGTGCGGTCAAGTGGATACTACGATACCTTCAGGGACTATCGATTGGAGACTTTCTTTTGGTGGTGATGAGCCAAAGTTGGTTGGGTATGCCGACGCTGATATGGTTGGAGATGTAGACACGAGACGATCGACTTCGGGCTATGTGATGATGTTTGTTGGTGGAGCGATATCGTGGCAGTCACGGTTGTAGAAATGTGTTGCCTTGTCGAAAACAGCGGTATAACATATTGTGGCGACAAAGGCTTGCAAGGAGTTGTTGTGGATGAAGAAGCTGTTACAGAAAATGGGACTAAAACAAGAGTAGTATTCTTTGCTTTGTGATAGCCAGAGAGCAATTCACCTTGTGAAGAATCAAATATTTTATAGCCGGTCCAAACACATTGATACCCGGTATCAGTGCATACAAGATATGGTTGAAAAGAAGCAAGCGACGCTTGAGAATGTTCATACAGATGACAACGGAGCAGATATGTTCACAAAGATTATCTTAAAGAAAAAGTTTGAGTACTGTAGGCAAATCTTCGGGATGACAACCCCCTCCGTATACTTATAAGGGGGGAGATTTGTTGGTGTGGGTGGGGTTCCCAACCTATATGGAGAACACCCCGGAGTGCGACGAGCACCATCTGTGTGTTAGAGATGCTCGGGGAGGCGACGAGGGCCATTCGAGAAGTCGAAGAAGCTCATGAGCTGCGAACAGGAAAATAGGAGCTGCTGGAAATAGGTCTACCAAGTTTGGACCGAACTCGGTCCCCCAGGCCGAGTTCGGGTCGAACTCGGTCTGGGTGTTCCATAACCTCTTTGGGAGCTGCTGTTTCATTTACTCGAAAACACCGACTCATGACGAATTCGGTCCGAGTTCGGTTGACGGGCTGATGGAAATTTTTAAGGTATTTTATACATCGTTGGATCGTATCCTACGGTCCAGATTGGTTGCAGGATTGAAGAGTATAAGTTAGGTTTTTCCTAACCCTAATCTCATGCAACAAAGAGAGAAAAAAGAGGCAAGAGGGAAGGAGAAAGAAGGATTTGAGACCGTTTCAGAGAAGGAGATCAATTTCGGGTATTTCTCGTTGTCTTCTAACTTTGTGGTTGTAATCTATTTTCTGTTCCTGTGAGTTGTGGCAATCCGTGTTGGATCGAGAGGGGCTTGTAGAGGGTGTATCATCTTTATTCCATCAGTGGAGGTTCTTCAGGGTTGGACTCCAATTGTCCCGTAGTTTTTGCCATCTAGATTTTTCACGTAAAAATTTATATGTGTGCGATTTGTGTTTGGCATTTTTTGTTTGTGCGTTTTGCTCGGTTCTCTCTGTTTTGGGAAATAGTTTTCGCGCTTTTGTTCCCAACAAGCTCATAGAGTCCCAGACGAATTTTCAAAATAGACCCCCATATATAATATATAAAAATAATTAAAAATTAAAATTATTCTTATCACCAAGATTTGAACTAAAAACTTCTAGAGTGCAAGACTAATATGTTAACCACTACACCACAATTATTTTATATTTACTACTATACAACAATTATTTTACGTTAACCACGACATCATAATTTTTTTTATAACTAACAACTTACGTCTTAATTTTGGGGCCCCAGTAAATATGAGGTCCGTAGCGGATGCACTCGGTGCAATTGTTCAGGGTCGGCCCTGATGGTATCAAGATTTTATCATGTTCGTGTCTAAATTTTGGAAGCAACAATGTTTCACCCAAGGGCAAACCTATGTATGGGCTGAGATGGGCTCCAACCAAATAATTTTTTTCATATGACACTAGCCAACACCCCACCCCAAATCTCAGCTTAGTCCAAACTTATCCAGTGTAGTCCAACTCTTATCTCGGCCTAACCCAACTACTCAACCTACATACAACAATCCCTTATTCCAAAAATCTAAAAAGAGTTTTAGTTCAGCCCAAAACGACTCGAATTTTTGGTTCCGTCCTTATTTTTCCTAGTAAGATGTGAGGCCAAACAAATCGAGTAATCAATCATAATCTGCGAACCAGTTACTCCCTTACTCCAGGAGAAAATTAATATTGGAGGAATTCTCCTTAGTTGTATGAGCATAAATTGTATGATCAATAAGATTGGTCTCTCCTACTACTTACATGGCAAGCTGTCATGTGGGAAGTCTTCTTGTAGAAAGCAAAATATATACTTTAGGTCCATTGAATTTGAGAAGCTAAATTTTTACTCAAAGCATCGAAGTTTATATAAATTCTACCGAAAGCATAAAAGTTTCACAAATTACGAAAAAATTATCAAAATGGCTATTCTAAGAGCGTTTTATATTTTAAAAATTATAAAAAATATAAACGTCATTCGAAACTGTGTTTTCTAATATTAAGAAACTATAAATATTTCCGTCTGTTAACCGCCGTTGGCCCAACGCAAAAAAATATAAACATCCCCCTCCGTATGAACGTTTTATAGTTTTTTTAAGGTTAAAAAACGCGGCAAAAATACTATAAACGGAGGGAGATATTTATAGTTTTTAAAGTTAGAAAACGCGATTCGGAATGACGTTTAATATTTTTTTTATAATTTTTAAAATATAAAACGTTTTTAGATAGACGTTTTGATACATTTTTTCGTAATTTGTAAAACTTCTATGTTTTTGGTAGAATTTATATAAACTTCGATGTTCTGAGTACAATTTTTCGATTTTAGAAACATTTAATCTCATTATTTAGGAAAACTACTTCATAAATATTGTCTATCCCAAATAAACCTGAGTAAGAACTAGTACTCCAAAAATCCTAGAGGACTCATTTTTCTTATTTGAGTTTCTGTAGTCAAACTGAAAAGTACTGTACATGTACACACCACACTATTGTGGTGCGTGCAAACAGATACCAATCCAAAGGAGAGAGAGAAAAAAAAGACTCATCAACCTGGAAAGCTTTACAAGAGTGACACGTCTCAGAAAAAGAAGGAACCAGCCAGGCAACTACCAAAGTATATACCAAAAAAAGTGCAGCAGAAGAAGAGGACAAAATAAAATTAATATTCATATAACTCACCTTGCCATCCTTATCCCCATTCAAGAGATGTAGCACAAAGAAACAGAGCCAGACCAACATCAGCACCGCCAACTGGGCCCATGGAGTCTCATGTCCAGCCTCACCCTCCTCTTCCTTCATTATCAGTGCCTCCTCCACTCCCTTGCCACCTACGAAGAATATTTCATTTTTTGTCAGTATTTTGAACTATTTTAACAAGATAATTGAGCAACATTCTTTTTTTAACAAGATAATTAAATAACATTCTTTTTGTTCCAAGAAGTACGAAATATCAAGAATCCTACAGAAGATGGGATACTAAATTGAACTTTATCTTTACGTCAGGGTTTCAAAACAAATATCTTTAAGAGTTTTAGAATTTTGGTGTAACGACAACAACTTAAACATGCTATATTTTAAGCGAATATATTTTATTTAGAGGTTCGTGCATCAGCTCACTGTCCAAAATAAATTTATAATTTTTTCAACAAGATAAAGTTAAATTTTAAGTATATCCAAAATCTAGAAAGTTGGTTTAAGTATATCCAAAGAAAACAGAATTTTTTTTTCTTAAAATAAAATAAAATTAACTGAAGCCGACTCTGAGCTCACGAGGTCCGATACGAACTTTCAAAATAAAACTTCCATACATAATATAAAAAATAAAATAAAAGTAAATTAAAAAAAATACCACAATCGAGAATTAAATTGAAGATATCTAGTGTGTAAAGTTAGACCCATGATACATATAAGTTCTATAATATTATTAACATATTTATATTTAAATTGATTAGTCCGTGGGTTCTGGACGGTCGTCGAGCAGTAGGTCCGTCCCATTGTCCGACTCACCAGCATCGACGACTCTCGCGGCCCCATCGGACTCGGCGTTCCAGCACATGAAGCCGGCCTTGAAGGTCTTGAGCGTGGAGAAGGCGAGGAAGAGGGCGAAGAGGGCGGTGATGAGCCACTCCGGGAAGGCGACATTGCAGGCGACCCCGGCGCCGACCCCGAGCAGCATGCAGGGCTGCGAGAGGAGTGCGATGTCGTAGTCGATGGAGGAGGCGTTGAAGAGGAGGTTGTAGATCACGTTGGAGACGGAGCCCCCCGTGACCATGAAGGCGGAGAAGGCGGTGGCCGTCTTGAGGTCGAGGCCGCCCGCGAGGTTGAGGATGGGGAGGTAGAGGGATCCGCCGCCGACGCCGCCGGCGCTCGAGAGGGAAGCGGCCATGAAGGAGAGGAAGCATGCAAGAATGGTGGTCACCATGTCCATTTTTTTTTTTTTTTACTCGGAGAGAGAGAGAGAGAGAGTTGGTTTGGCTCAGTACAAGTACAAGGGTGGTGGGATTGTTTTCGTGTACTTATATGCTCGGTTTCCAAAAGTGTCTCGGTATCGGCCCCTTGCCGGATGAATACCTGACTTTCAAAAAATGACTTACTCCTCACGATTGAGCATCTGGCTCTAGCAAAATGTCTCGGTCCCTTGTTGAATATTTTTTTTAGAACTCTAAGTTCTCTCTTCTCTCTCTGGCGATTTCCAATAACAGAATTACGACTTCCAGAGCATTTTTAACCACTTCCCGAACTCCAAACTAAGTAAATTACATAATAAAAAATTAATTAATTTACGTACCATGTATAGTGTTTAATTCATTTTTTTTTTTTGCTAGAATCTTTTATCTTGTTAAGGATTTTCTAAAAATCGTGCAAATTGTTGTGACTTGAATATGTACCGATAATTTTGTTTAATGCATAACTAATAGCTATTATACTGAAATCTATATGCATATATTTTTTCCGACTCCAGACATGCCCTAGTTTCTAGGATAAATTTTTTAGACTTTAATTTGATGATTTAACACTTCTTAAAAATACAAACCCTAAGCAATTTCTGGCTAGATTTAATTTTATCGGAACTCACTAGTTCGACCGTATCTTTTGCAAATGGATTTGAATTGCAATTTTGTCCATAACAGTGCATTCGCTTCGTCGAAATACATAAATATACCCTGTTAAAAAAAAATTGAGAGATTTTTTGGATTATTTTTTACCATATTTTTCTCCACGACTCTTAAAACTAGTAATTTGTT
This sequence comes from Iris macrosiphon, assembly GCA_036927795.1. Taxonomy (NCBI): domain Eukaryota; kingdom Viridiplantae; phylum Streptophyta; class Magnoliopsida; order Asparagales; family Iridaceae; genus Iris; species Iris macrosiphon. The sequence continues at coordinate 26,752,759 of JAYESA010000018.1, read as the reverse complement.
GGCTACCCTTGTTGTTATAGGGTACCTATAAGCTGCACCACCTATATGGACTAGGTTAGACCTGTAGTAACCCTAGAAAGATAGATGACTTGTAGAATAAGTAACCTATAAGAGTAATACCATAATTTTGAATATTAAGTTATAACTAACCTATTTATGTAATTTTTGTGCGTGGGTATATTTTGGCTACGTATTCTCTGCTAATTTGTGTGAGATAACTATAGGGTTTGTTGATAATTAGCTACCATTTGTGGTTATATTCATAAGGAGAAACATATAAGTATTGTATTTACACTTCTTATACATGTACCATATATTGCATATCCATTTTTTTCCCATATTGTTGTTCATATTGGTTTTATATTACTATTGAAATGTACACGAGAGATAGTTCTTCGTCATGTTTCATGTACTCATCATACTTGTTACATGTTACTTGCTCTACATTCTATTACTTATTGATTACTTGTACATGATAGTTAGTGAGAACTGGGCGAGGGAATGCTATAAGTACGCATGAGGTCTACATCTTGTTCAAACCCTTTTTTCATGCTTGTTAAATATCAGTCGTACACTATAAATACCACCTGACAGATATCTCCTAGTCCACATGAAGAACGTATATTTTAGAACACATTGTACCAGAGTTTTTTTTTTCTTGTATGACATATCATGTTATCTATAGTGACATATTGACATTAGTCTTTCTTTGTTATACTTTGCTTGCATATATATATATTATATTTTCTTTATTCACGTGTACAAATATTTAACTGTGTCTAGTGTAATTGCTTTATTTTTCTCTAATCCTTACTAGATAACCCATCATTTACAACTTTAATTAAACGAGGAGGTTTAACCTACTAACTATGATGAGTATAAAGATGATATCGGGGATATGGATGTTATTGTTGGTGCATATCTAGTAGAGGATGCCACTAATGGAGATGTTTAATTAGTTTATTAGTAGCTTTTAATTAGTTTACTTTCATTAATTATTATACCGTATTTGTTCCTGAGACTTGGATTTTTTTATTATGTATTATTGATGATTTCTTTGGAGATTACTTTTATTTTATTTAGAGACATTTAGTTATGATCTATTGTCTTTTCTTTTATAATTATATTCTTGTGATTGATCTAGTTTAGGTCTAATGATCTTGATATTGGATGGCGATATATGTTATTGCAGGTATCAACAACGTATTATCACCGATACTGCAATATAGGTTGGGGGGTATCTATGTATCCGTACCTAAGTATTTATGAGGGGGACGTGATAATAGTGCTCCGTTGAATGATCTTCTATTAGAGAGAGATTCTGGTTGTGTCCTCCCATGTTGCGGTTCTCCTATATTCTCTAGCGATGACAAGGAGATGGTGCTTCAGAGAGTGATCTCATGGGAGAATAATATGTTGGAGATGGTATTGTTATTAGCTCGTGAGAGGGGCTAGCTACGTGGAGATGTGCTCCAAATTTTTTACTACTATTGGTGTATTATTAAACATGGTAGGATAAGAGTCGACTATCAGAGGTGTAATATTGGACGTGATTGACTGTGACTCAAGGTTGGATTTGATTTGGGAAGCCAACTATCGGAGGTGCAATGCTAGACGTGATAAGCTAAAGAAAAATCATGCTCAAAATATCTTATCGGAGGTTTAATGTTAACGTGATAGTATTAGGGTCAAGACTAGATTTGATCTTAGAACCTGTATATTCATAGGTATAAAACTGGACATGGCAGATTTAGTATACACCATGATTGAAATCAACTATTAAAGGTATAATGTTAACATGATAGTATTGTCAATCTAGAATGGATTGATCTAGGAACTCGTCTATTCAAAGGCGTACTAGACATGATAGACTAATTTAGGAGTACCATGCTCAAAATCCGTTATAAGAGGTTTAATTTTAATACGATATTATTGAGGGTATGTAGAAGCATAAAAAATCTAGATCCATGCGTCCAACAAACATGCGTCACAAGATCGATTCAGAAGAAATCAGGTCACAGAACGACTATGCGGCTCAGAAAAATAGCTATTATGTGTCGACCGCTAAGTAACTAGTGTTCCCATGTGCCAGCAGTGTCATGCGCCACTAAGTAACTAGTATCCGCATGCGCCAACAGTGCCATGCACCACTAGTCCCTCAAGTATACATGTGCCCCAATACTAGCCATATAAAGGCCTAACACAAAGATTATATCTTACACAAAATTCTGACAAAAAAGACTTTCTGAATGCCTCGAAAGACGTAAGCACGCTAAACGACAAAATCTCACATGAGCATGAACTTTACTCACGACAGACGTGCAGCACCACATGTATGAGGCCACATGCATCCCAGACTCCATGCGTTCCATGCGTCTCTAGTCCCATGCGTTCCAGAGTACATGTGTTCCATGAGTCCAATGCGTCCCAGACTCCATGCGTCCAACATGACAGGTTTTCCTGAGACAAAATCTTTCTGTTGTGACTGAAGTGATTCTCTCCAACTAAATGGGGGTCACGTGTCAAGCAGACCAAGTCACGCAAACAAAAGACGAGAACCGCCCAGATCTTCAATAACAATAAATCGCAACAAGCGCCAACGTGACAGCTCGACCTGGACTCAACTACATCCTTTTAAGGATGTATACGTGGCAGCCTTTCTCATAGTATGAGCCTACAGTTGCAACCGTATTCTGTTGAAGGACCTCCCTAAGACTACCAAACAAAAGCATATGCGGCACCTATAGCCCACTAACATAATAGCTATAAATATGAGCAACTTGGACGTTCCAATGGCTGATTTTTCTTCTTCAGAGACCATATCCCCTCCAGGCGAGCTATGTACATGCACACAAGACTATGAGAGAGAAGAGAGAAAAGAGCATCATTATTCCCTCGTCGGACCGTCAAAGGAGTAAAAGAGTCGTTGTAGTACTCGATCTCCATAGTCACATTACCCATATCAAAAATATTGTACTTAGATTTTTTGTCTAGGATTTTTTGTACTCTTTTTATTTGTTATTAAACGAAGGTTTTTTAAACTCACTTCAATGGCAAACAAGGTGGCGAATCTGCTGGGGACTTACTTCTCATCTGATGAGAAGGTCGTGACGCAGACCGACACGTCGAAACTAGGTTATACCCAGAGGATGCTGGTTGTACGCTTCGACCATGTAGCCTTTGAGGAAATGCTCTATGAGGGAGGCGCTTCTCCAAGGCTGGAAAAGCCTAAGATGTAGTGCCTCAAATGGGATCGGGGCGTGACATAAGAAGACCCGCAGGATATGGGTTGCAAAGGCCGCTGTGGCTCACCCAATTACAGAGCATGTGCTCCTCGTCTCTCTCCTTGCCGTAGGGAACACATATCATGCGTCCACACGAGATGATGCCTTTCATGCGGCAGCCTCTACTGACAGAAAAGTGCTCAGCACTTGAGCTCTGACAGAGAAAAATATTACGATGCCAGGAGTTCGAGCGCTAAGACACATTCCATGCGGCCACATCAAAAGCCGCATAAGAAAGATTATGCGGCACCGGTCGGTAGCCGCAGCCAGATAGCCACATACGGCCAGGACAAACAGAAGCTCCATCTTCAACCGAATCTCATACAACACTGACATGCGCCATATTGAGAAAGGCGAAGATGTAAACTTGGACTCTTCGTACTACACACCGGCGCGTGTTAGGACGAAGAAGTCTAGAACAATGCGAGATCGCCAAGATCAAGGAATTTCTCATTCAACCGACCTTCAGCAGGCGCCGCTAACTATAATACGTGCCCCTGGCAAAAAGTTGTACAAAATTGACCCATGCATCCAGTCCGCACTGGCAATTGGACATGGTCAGTCTAAAGAGTCTTCCATCAATAACCTGTAAAAGTTCTTGTACGAACCCTAGGTCATGAAGCAAAGTCAACACCTACGCAGCCATGTGCTCGGTCTACCCGGACTCATAAGAAAGGTGCAAAGCTGAATCAGCACTCGCTTGACTGGCACAACGTGATCAATCACAAGCGTAAAGCGAGGGAATCAACTACGACATATGAAGTATCCTCCCTAGGGCATAACTGTGCCAGCAATATCTTCAACTACTACTGTAACAAAGTAGCAGTACCTACAAACAAGCAATTGATATTCCATCGGCTGCAACCAAAGGCACCCACCCAGCGGCAACCCGGAGAACATGTGCAATCACTAGAGGCAGAGGACCTGCCCTTCGCCTTATGTTATTATGCTCGAAAGGCCCCCTCCATAAGGGTAGATCGGAAGTCCAGTACCTCCAGTCCGTCACTCTCAGCCAGCGAGTCAAGAAGACGGGTCCTATGAGGAATGGTAGAAAAACTCGTGAAAGGTATTTTCCTGGGCACCTGCTCAAAGAAGAAGCCGTCAACCAATGGGGGTAGTTCTTCCTTAGGACCCCAAGTATCTACACAAGATGGTGGTTGTAATCCCCCGGACCTCTATGATAATTTGACGTTCCGACAAGACGATGATTCCCAAGGAGAAGATGCTGAGATCCCTGGGGGTAGCCACCATCGTCAAGATGACGCAACTTCCTACGTTGGGGGTAGTATTCCCTCCGAGTCCGAAGAGGATGCGGCACTACCAACTTTTTTGGAATGACTATTCATGACAAGTGTCCGAGGCAGAAAGTACAAATTCTACCATCCCATCCATTTCTCCCCATGTGAGAATAACATATATGGCATAGGACGATCAAAAGGGCCCCAACGATCGCCTCGAAACCCTCGAGTCCATGATGCAAACCATAAGTGCGTCAATACAGGCCTTGACCCAGATAATACTAGAGATCAAGGCAAATATAGCCTCATAACCAACAATGGCCTCTGGTCAAGAAAGCATGGACCCCGGAACAAACGGGGATTCAAATACAATAGCTCTACCCACTGGCGGCAATCATCCCCTACCAGGAACATCTGCTCCTTTCGCAGTCGATGAAGCTCGGGAAGCAATGTGGGAGGTACGAGAACTCCGGGCTCGCCTAGACTCAATGGAAAATCGGGACTCATTACGCGGAGCTCGGGATTCGACAACCATATCCTCTGGAGTGGAGAGACATACCGTACCCGCCCAAGTACAAGCCCTTTAACTTGACTTTGTTTGACAGGAAGACATCTTCCAGTCAATTCATGAGTTTCGTCAAGACGGCAATGTGACATCTGCCTTACAACGATGCCCTCTTAACCGAGCTCTTTGTCGGGGCATTGTCTGGAATAGCTTTCGATTGGTTCTGCAGCCTCTAGAACAATTGTATTTCATCGTTTGACGACCTCATAGGTCTTTTTCTTGCTCGGTTTTACGACGGAGGAAATAACATGACGATGTCCTCTTTAATAGACATCACGCAAAAGAAGAAAGATTTTATACGAGAATACATCTAGTGGTACCAGCAAACGACGTTAAAGTTATCCTCCGGTAATCCTGAGTCCACGCTGATGGATACCTGTTGAAGAAATCTCCTTCCCACAATAAGATGCTGGATGGGCGACTCTCAGTTTAAATACTAGACGACGTTCATCATAAATGATGTCGGTGCTGAGAAGAAAGTAAATGACACCCGCCTCTTGGGAATACAGATCCCGATCGCTGATGATAGGGGAAAACGCCCTTACAATAGCAAAAACAACAACGATAATAGTGCCATGGGATAACAAGGGGAAGCATGCTCTTGTCACCAACATAACCAAGAAGCCCGTGCCAAAGCCCGCAGAGGATCAAAAATCAAAGAAAACTTATTCCTTCGAAGATGATGACGTCTTGGCAATCTTTGATGTGCTAATGAAGGAAAATAAGCTTCGGCTCCCCGACGGCAAGCGTCCTGTTGAGGCAGTCGCTGTGAATAATATGAAATACTGCCACTACCATCGATACGTCCACCATGCGACGCAAGATTGCTACACACTGAACCGGTACATCTAGCATTTGCTGAACACCAAGGCCCTCACCTTGGACTTCGATGACAAAACAGTTGCCGCCAATATGGTATATCTCCAGTTCGGTAACTTCTCGGCAACGGAAGCCTAATACGGAGTGATCCTGATCCCTAGGGCAACAATGGAGGTTTTCAATCTTTCGCCAGCTCGTGACCAAACTGTCGGGTTGATACCTCTCACCATATCACGTGAGGAGGTCATGTGGGTACATTCAGATCTTGCTCCAGACTTGATGCAGCAGGCAACGCCTTCCGCCACCAAGTCCAAGGGCAAGAAGTCCAAGTCCTGCTACACAATTTCTATCCCTTCCGAAGAAGCTATAGTTGGAACAATGAGGCCAGGTCTGGCATACCAACGAGAGTACGACGTCCCGGACGATGGTGCACTCCCAATCGCATGATCCGATTCGGGGCATCCCAGCCTCCGGCAGCGGACAAGTTGTCACCCTCACTTTTCCAAATAGGGGTAACTTAGTAATTTGGTATAGTTATTTTATTTTTAGGAATTAAATTTTACTTAGTGTGTTATATAATTATTTGGTGCTTTGTATTATTTATTTATAGTAGTGGGCTAGCCTATTAAATAGACTTGACACTAGTAAACCCAATTAGACTTGTTATGCCAATTTATTGAGCCAACATGGTCTAGGACCATTAGATCCATTCTCACTAATTAATTAGGAGGATTAGACTAAATTGCATTAGTGTAGAGACTTTTCAAAATAGCCATCCTTAATTATTTTCTATAATTCTTCATATAGGGGCAACTTAGACTTTTGATAGTGACTTGGAGAGGGGAAAAGGGGCCGACCACTATAGATGGGCTATTCTCTCTCTCTCTCTCTCTTCTCCTTATTTTCACTCATTTCTAGATCCCCAAATTCCTAGATCCCCAATTCACTTCATCCCTCCATCAATCTCTCTCAATTCTTTCATATTCTCTCTCATTCTTATCACTCAAGGAGCGTTGGAGCTTGGAGTAGCAAGGGGCACTTGGAGAAGGAATTAGCAAGAATATCGTATCATAATTGTGTCCATTGAGCTTTTTATTAGGAATCTATCTCCCAATAGGTAAATTATAATTCCAACCCTTAAATTAGACTCTAATTCATGCATTTAATAATTAGAAATCATCCCTTGGCTTAGGGATACCCATAGGATCAAAAATTAGGTCTATATGACTTATATTGTAAAAGTTATATGATAATTTGTGTCCAATTAGGAAGAATTACGAGATTAACACATCAAGTGTGTGTCATGAGACCAATTAGATCTAATCAGAGTTAGATCAGGATTGTAGGACTAAGTATATATCCACAATTGGACACGAGTAGAGCGTATCATGGTATTTTATGATACAGTATGATACGGGGCCCAATTTGGGTGATTTATGTGATTTTTCTTTAAATTCTATGGTAGCAAGTTGCATTTAGTTATATAATATTGTATTTGATATGTGGGAAGGATTATTGTGGAGTGATTAGGATTTTGGCTTCTCAATTGAGTGTGTATCATGGTGTACTAGAGATTGTACACATAATGTTAGGTTTTATGGCAAATGTATACGATATATGTATATGTGTATATGAATATATAGGTGACGTATATATATATTCAGTAGGTGAGTGTTGTGACCAAGATAGTGTGTTTACCAGTGTCAGTGTGGCTCGAGTAGGAGTCTACCTGTGTGGTATATTGTGGTGCATTTGAGGGGTGTTGAAAGCTCGGGACTGTGCACAGGGTTGTGGATATCAGTGTGTGAGGAGTTGGGTTAGAAGTATGTTGTCAGTAGGAGATACATTAGGATGCACAGCAACAGCAATAGCATTTCAAGAATAGATCAATAACAGTAGTAAGCAACCTTAGTTGCTGTTAATGAGTAAAGAGCAGCAGTGAGCATGTAAGATCGACAGTGCTTGAAAGAATAGTCTAGTTTTGGACTCATAGTTACCAGTTGCAGATAGATTAAGGGTGTTTATGAAGTGCAATAGGCAATGAAGCATCAGTTAGAGCAGCAACAACAGCTGCTAACTCGAGGGCAGGCAATGCACCTTAGGTGCACTGCAAAGGGAGAACTGCAACATAAGATTGCAATATAGTGGACTGCAATAGCAGTGTATTAGTCTTATAAAAGACTGATACCAGTGGGGGATAGAGTTTTAGCCTGAGCAACTGAGGAGCTTGTGTGCTTGTGGTTTTCTAAGCCATTGATTGGATTGCACAGCTCGAGAGGGAGGGAGAGTTGAGTTGCACATCAGTCTTGGGATACAAGATGGAGAGTATCATGAACTAAGTATGCAAAAGAGGGATTTAATATTAGTATCAGTGCACAGTATCAGTGCACAGACAGAGATGTACATGTCTGTGAGTGTATTATTATCATTTATTAGTAGTTAGTAGGTTAGTGTTAGTCAGTTAACATATCTCTAAGGACAGTGGGTGTTATATAGCAGTTAGTATCACTGAGATTGGTTAGTTAGTTAGTTAGTTAGTTAGTTATTAATATCAGTTAGTCATTATTACTTAGTGATATATATGCTAAGTCAGTATATATATATATATATATATATATATATATATATATATATATATATATATTAGTGAATAACTAACAAATATTAGCTAAATACTAGATAGTATAATTAGCACTATCAAGTATAGTCTTATACTAGTTAGGTTTAACTTCGAAACCTAGGTAATAACCTAGTATAGCTAAGATAATCTAGTTTTAGCTAGCTAGTGACCACTAGAGACTAAATAACTTAGTACGGACCTAATATGACTTAGTTAAGCTAGAATGACATAGAAATTGACCTAGAAGCATATTAATGGATTCTTTAACTAATTCTCATTCATTGCACCATCTGACATGATATTTTCTAAATAGGATTGTGTGACACTAGTTTGGGCATCGAGATACACCATTTTCTCAGGACCAGAGGCGAGTATATCTCTCGGTTGGTTTTTATTTCATGATAGTGTATACATCACATGTTCCAGAACTGTATACTTGATTCTGACACAGTGGCTACACGGACTGGTACTATATGGATCATGTCAGGAGATGTTATCTCCTACCGTGTTCAGCGGATACCCCTTGATAAGTATTTCATCGTGTGTATCTGGTATTGATTATCATGTACTTCATGTTCACATACTGCTCATGTTCAGTGTGCTTATATTCGTGTTCGTAACGTATCGTGATTGGATCCATGAGTATTGGTTGGGGACGGGGGAGTAGGAGTTCGTTATGTTATCAAGCCCAAGTGTATTCATGTACATGTTGATTATATATCACACGTTTAATCGAGTTATTATATTATATCGTGTTCAACCTAAACCGATTACGTAACGAACTTGTACTCTATGGAATATTATCTAGTTTATCTATTTGCTTTACCTGCAGTTATTCCATATTGCCTGTTCTTCCTTTCTAGTATATTATCTATTTACTCTACTTTATTTTATTTTCTGTTGCTAGTTATCTTATATTCATTTCTATCACTAGTCATATATGCTCTATCATGTATTTGAAACTGCTTTCAGAGTTTTGTACTTCGCTCCAATCCTGATTGAATATATTTTTTTAGATGATTGGCTTAAGGAGTATTATCCCACTTACTACGGGCCGTAGGACGATGAACCATTAGAGGATACTCCCCTAGAGTAGGAGAACTTAGTGCCAATGACTGGTGAGGCTTAGACTTATATTTTGGATATTCTATTTGCCTTATTTTAGACTCATAGCATGTGTATATATTATTTTGGGAGTTGCGTTGTGCCTAAACTTATAGTGTGGACTTGTGGATGTATTTATGATTCTTATTTCATATTTTCTATTTCATATCGTGTTTTATCTTCCTTAGTTTGGGATTATCATTGAGTATTGGTATCTTTATAATGTCATTATACTTGTTCCTTCATTTGGAGTTGAGATGGCATGACATGTACCATATATATATCTTGTATGAGATGTTTAGATAATATTATGGACCTAGACAACGTTCTACATCATTCTTATGACGTAGGTTGGGCATAGTTCACCATTCGTGTCCTTATTCTGGGTGTGGATCATGACACAAGTCAAAGCAGAAAGAAACTCGCTTCGACAAACCACTACACAAAGATGCCTCTCAGGGGCTGGAGAAGCCCTACAACTTCGACATTTTGGCACAACTGGCCAATATCCCAGCGAAGTTGTGACTATTCGAGCTTTTCCGACTCTCCAAAGACACTCGGGTTGCTCTGAGTGAGGCATTGCAGAATATCGACATATATTTGATGCAGGTCAAGCCGTCAGCTGAGGATCTTGCCGCATGCCCCCACTGCAATAATGTATTGAAGGCGATACCCAATATCACGTTCTCGTAACAAGACATGTTGCTAAAAAACAATCAGCACGATCGTCCTCTGTATTACACGGGGTACATCGGTGCCATCAAGGTGGACTAGATGCACATCGACCCCGGCTGGTCAATCAGTATCATCCCGCAGAGTCAGATTTAGACCTTGGGAATTCTGATGCATCGAATGACAACAACCAATACTGCCATCAGTGGCTTCAACGCAGGGAGGAGCTACCCTCTGGACAAGATTCGCTTGAAATATCATATCGGCAATTTGAAAACAGAGGTCACCTGCTAGGTCATAGACGTAGACGTATCCTACAATATCTTGTTGGGACGTCCTTAGATACATCAGTACATGATCGTCACTATCAGAATAAGGCAAATTAGCGATGCAGGAAAGATTCGCTAAATTATGTCACTAATACTAAGTAGTGACGTTTTTAGCGACATTTTGATTTAGTCGCCAAAAAGCTAGTCGCTGATCAAAACGACATCGAAAAACGTTGCAGTAGCGCCGTAATTTAGCGATGTTTAAAAGTCGTAAAAATGACGACTCTTAGCATCTCAGGTCACCAAATTTGTGATATTTTATTTTAGTAGGTAATTATCGTTAAATTTAGTGACAACTTGTGACATAATCAGCGACGAAAAGCTAACATGGCTAAAATTATCATGTCAGCAATATTTAGCGATGTTTAGTGACGATTAGCGACGTAAAATAAAATATTTGGCAGTTTAGCGACGTCATTAGCCACTCCTATGAACGTCACTAAACGTCGTTGAACGTTGCTAAGATTGAAAAAAATGAATGCCTGTAATATCATCGTATAACATGCACTGCTAGAAAAAGCGGGATTAGCGACGTATTTTAGCGACTCCAAGTAAAAACGTCACTAAATTAGCGACTCCATAAAAAATATCGCTAGACGTCGCTAAATGGCGACATTTAGCGACTTTTATTAAGATTTTAAAAGATTATTCGCTATAAGTTCAATTAAGGTCGCTAAACGTCGCTAATATATCTGATTTAGCGACGTTTAGCGTCGTAATTAGCGACGTATGTATCAAAAATATTTAGTAACGTATTTAGCGACGTCTTTGACATCGCTAAATTTTATTTTAGCGACGTTTTTATTTGACGTCGCTAAACGTCGCTAAATTTTGGTTAATTAGGGCTCAGTTTTCTTTTCCCCCATCTGTCGAAAAATTCAAAAGTTTTCGATTCCCCCCACCCCCCTCTCCGGCGACCGGCTCTCCACGACTGCGGCTACTCCGGCATCCCCCTCCTCCTCCTCGAGCTCTAGGTAATCTCTCTCTCTCTCTCTCTCTCTCATGTGACACTGACACAAGACACACTTGACAAACACGACACACACACAGACACGACACACGCACACAGACACTGACAGACGCACACAACACACACGACACACACACACAGACGCAGACACACACACACACACACACACACACACACTCACACAGACACTGACACTGACACAGGCACAACACACACACACACACACACACACACACACTGACACACATACAATATTTGATCTATTGGATGTGTCCATGTGAATTGAGGGTTGGTATCATGGTGGTGTGGTGTATGGAGGATGTATCCTAGAGTATCTTGGTGTTGCACACCAAATATTTGTGAATTGGACTAATGGTTGTGTGTGTGTGTCTATTTATGCCTTAGAGTATCATATGATATGTATATGTAAATTGGTGTATTATCTATTTGCATATTAGAGAGTGTATGCATATATAGATGTATCTCGATATACATATATATATAGGTATATAGCTACTGTTATCTGTGTTGGTGTTCATAGTGTCTTCTAGCTGTGCTTAATGTGGGAGAGGGTAGAAGAGTCGAGTTGTGTGTGGGTGTCACTACTGAACTATGAGGCTTCAGGAACTGAACTCAATTCAGTTTGGCCTAGTGCATTAGGCAAGCTGCCAATGTGTTGCAGTGGTGTCGGGTTGGCACTGTGATGAGGGCATTGGTTCCTGTCATCTTCTGCAGTGGGAGAGTGTTGGTGCACACTTGAGCAGCATCAAACACATGCATGCTTGAGCAATGGCAAGGCAGCAACAAGCACTGCTGTGAGCCATGGCAGTAGCTAAGGGCAGTTGGAAACAACTAAGTGAAGGAAAGATTTAGCCACTGCAGAATAAGTACAAAGTATCAGAGGTTGCAGACTTAGTTAGGGTCTGCAGGCATGTGTTTGGGTTAAGGTATAGACAAGTATCGGGTAGGTGTTCACCGTTGCATGCCAATACAACCCTTAACTGATACTGTGGTATCAGGGATTTAACTGGCAAGAGTGATCAGTGCAGTGCAGTTCAATTAGAGCACAAAAGTGCTGTGAAGTGAACTGATACTGTGGTATCATGGAGTGACTGCTTGTCACAACCCGCACCCGGAAGTTCGGGCACGAGTACGCGGGTACGTCCAGCCTACGCCGCAGAGTCGGCGGTAGTACGCTGTCTAGGTCAATCCATCTAAACTAGTCTAACTCATTCACAATTAACATAGGCAAGATAATAATGGGAATAGAAACTTAAAATTTGCAACTGAAATAAATGTGACAACAATTCAAATGTTTAATACAGAAATTCAATATTGAAATCGGGGACAAACCCGATAAATAAGATAAGAAATAGAAATGAAAGATAGCTACTGCTAGCTACTCTGCAGCAGGGGTCTCCTGAGTGGGTTCTGGCTCCTCATAGGTATCATCTGTACCCTCATAAGGACCATAATAAGTAGGGGCAAGATCCTCATCTTCGCCTAAATCAACAGATCCAGTCAGGAAAGGAGCAAAGTACACAGTGCACAACAATGTTAAACTAAATATTTATGACAATTAAACATTGAATATCATGTTAAGGAAATTGCATAAAAGAAAGTTAATATCTCAGGGTCAAAACTATGAACAGGAATATGAGAAAACAGAAGTAAACGAGCAGGAAAAGAAACTACACAGCCAGCAAGAAATATAACATGACCAGAAGTTATCTGTATAAAACTTGTGTTTGTTTTTAGAATACTTAGTTGGCATATAGGGGTTTATAAGGCTAATCCGGCCGTCATGAACGGCTATTAGTCACGAATAATCGGGATCCGGCTGATGGACAGTCGTGTACCAACAGCTATTATTCACGGCAAGGGGAAGGGTAACTACATGCCTTTCAGTATTCTCCCACCCGACATGAAAAACAAGACATGAATTCCAATATTCAAGACATAAAATATAGTATTCTAACACTACGTGTAATCAGCAAGAGTACTAGTAGAGCAGGGAATTTAATTATCACAATATAAAGATTAACTTGAAGTGCAGGTACTTGCCTGTTGTTTGGATCTGATTAATTTGGTTCTTGGGGGAAAAGTCCAGAGATGAGTCCAAAAGCTGAAACAGACATTACCATCACTCTCAGAAGATGTCAAATAGCTAGAAACGCCTGTCCTTGGGTCCAATTTGGAGACAAGGGCAAAAACGGCAGTTTCGGGTCAAAACGGGGTCCGCCGTTGGGCCCGCTTTGCACCGAAAAACGTGTCCGGGTCAAAAGTCTCCAAATTCACCAAACTTAGTGTCAACAGGTCAGGAACGCTGATACGAACCCAACGGAACTTCCAGATTTGGATTCCGATGAGCCGAACACAAAATCGCCCGTCGAGCGGGGCCTGTGGGGCCCACGACACGCGATTTTGTCAACGTTCTCAGAATCGAACCAAACTTGACCCACAGGGCCAGCGTATCGCTACGAGTCCGATGGCGCAAGTTTCGTCTCGATCCGACGAGTGTACACGAAATTAGGGTGAATTACCGAAAAGGCGGATACGGGGTGATGTCCGCGGATACGCGTTGATTCCGGTGTGCACGCACACCCGAATCAGCTTCCACAAAGACTCACACGTCCGTATCGATGATGCGCACGTATCTGTGAAGACCGCACGCGACCAAGTCGTCCCGTTTGGCGGGACGTACTCGGTTCCGGGGTAAAACAGGGTCTGGTTTTTCCTGTTTTTGGATCGCGGTGTGCGATCACCACAGGATGCGGTGTCCCGAACAGTTTGTCCGGACACCGAGAGGGTCATACAGGCTTCACAACGCAATTTGCGGAATTGAAAACGGAGCTACGAGACGAAAGTTACACATACCTGAAGGGGACCCGAAAACAGGGTCGAAATCGTGTCCGTGTCGTGTCCGACACGACACGACGAATCGGGCTTTAGGGTTAGGGTTTCGGCGGATTACGGCCGTGGACGGCGGAGGACGGCCGGAGAGGCGCCGGAGGGGGCCGGGGAAGGTTCGCCGAGGGGCGGCGCGGCGTCCACGGGGGCGGCGGTGGCGCTAGGCGGCCGGCAGCGGCGGCTGCGGCTGCTGCTGTTGTTGCTGGGTTGCTGTCGGCGTCGGGGACGGCGGAGCGGGGTGCCGAAGGGGAGGCGACGGTGGGGCGAGGTCGGCGAGGGAGCAGCGGCCGGTGGGCGGAGCTCTGGGAGGCGGCGGCGGCGTCTAGGGTTACGGCGAGGGAGAGAACTGAGGCGGAGGAGGAGAACGGAGGCGGGGGGGTTTTATAAGGGGAGCAGGCGGTTGCAGGGGGCCGGCCAAGGCGGATCGTGGGGGGGGGGGACGTGGCCGCGGGAAGCGGCGCAGCGCGCGGAGGGCGGCGGTGGAGTCGGGGGATCGTGGGGGACGGGGTCGCGCGGGCGGGTCGGGGATGCGGCGGGTCGGGTTCGGCTGAACCCGACCCGACCCGAAAGGGGGCTGGGCTGGGCTAGCGGGCCGGGCCGCGGCCCAATGGGCCTGGGCGGCCCGCAGAAAAATAAAATAAAATAAAATAAAAAAATAAATAAATAAATAAATAAATAGATAATTAATTTAAATAATTAATAAATTAGTTTTCAGGCATTTAAAAATATGTCTCAGGCCCAGAAAAATCCAGAAAAATTACCCTAAGTCTAATTTTTCATTTTACACCCAAAAATATTATTTTTATGATATTTTAATATTATTTATTGCTAATTAAAAATTATTTATTAATTGAAAAGCTTGATTTTAATTACAGAAAATTCTCAGAAAATTCCAGAAAATTGGGAAAAATCCAAGATTTAATAATTTGAAAATTTAGGGGGTTTACACTGCTATGGGTTGTAGTCTAGTGAGCAAGTATAAGGATGAAGTACAAGGTGCCAGGCCAAGGGTAAGAGGCTCTCGGTGTGGATAGTAGAGTACTTAATTTCAAAGCAGAATATCCTAGTACGACCTAGAAGACATAGTGTAGCAAGGTATTAACCTAGTATTGACTAGTATAAACTAGTATGGATCTAGAAGTGGCTTAGAAACATCACCATGAACTAGTTAACCCTGTTTATCATTTCAAGGGCGCTTGGACTTTGATAAATAAAAGTATGTATTATATCAGTTATGAAATGAAAGTATTGCTTATTTTAGACTTTGATAAATGAAAGTATGTATTATATCAGTTATAATTTTTATAGTATGGTTAAGTTATGAAGTTAGGTGATAAACTACTGTATGTAATGATTTATATGATACATACTGTCATTTTTGCAGAAGTATCTAGAAATGGATATGAATTACTATCTGCGTCATCGTTCGTGGATGTACAACCGTCATCCTGATGACATGTAGGGTGTGCGGGATGAATTCATTGAGGGTGTACAGCAGTTCCTGCAGTTCGCCAAGGCTTTCCCTCAGTACATGGACGGTACCAAAATTAAGTGTCCGTGTGTGAGATGTCGCAACAGGAAATATCATCCAGAAATGGAAGTTACATATCATTTATACTCGAAGGGCTTCACCCCGAATTATTATCAGTGGACCGCGCACGGAGAACTTGTATCTCTAGCATCGGAGCCCTATGTGGAGCCGTATATGGATATCCACGACCACGATGCTTACGATGACGGGTTGGTGAACATGGTTTATGATGCGGCGGGGCCTAGTTTCAATCTGGACAATTATGATGCGGCGGAACCTAGTTTCAATTCGGACAATTATGATGCAGCTGAGGAGGCACCGAATGTCGATGCTGCAAAGTTTATGGAGTTGCTGGAGAATGCAAGGACTCCACTATATCCTGGTTGTGAGGATAATTCACCGTTGGAGGTGGTTACAAGATTATTGAGCATCAAGTCCGATTTTAACATGTCACAAGAATGCTATAATCGACTGCTCGATTTGATTATAGAGATCTTGCCCGAGGGTGCAAAGTTGTCTAAAGACTTCTATCGATCTAAGAGGATGGTGAGATCGCTTTGGATGGGATACGAGAAAATTGATGCATGTCGCAACGGGTGCATGTTATACTACAAAGACGACAAGGATGAAGATGCGTGCATATTCTGTGGTGCTGATCGCTACAAGGCCACTGTTAGAGAAAAGTATGTCGGTGCAAGGAAGCCTACCGATTTGATGCACTACTTGCCTTTGACGCCGCGGTTGCAGCGATTGTTTATGGTTAAGGAGACTGCAGAAAACATGAGTTGACACAGGCAAAAACAGATCAAAGGAGTATTGGATCATCCATCCGATGGAGAAGCATGGAAGCACTTTGATCGATAGTATCCACATTTTGTCGAGGAAGCGCGTAATGTCAGATTGGGGCTCTCCTATGACGGTTTTACCCCATTCGGACTTCCGGGCTCCTAGTATTCGTGTTGGCCTGTGATCGTCACTCCGTACAATCTACCGCCTTGGATGTGCATGAAGACTCCGTATATGTTCCTAACCGTTATTATCCCGGGTCCGAACAATCCGAAGAGGAACATCGATGTGTATTTACAGCCTTTGATATATGAGTTGAATCAGCTGTGGGAAGTAGGTGCCAACACGTACGATGTTTCTAGAAAGCAGAATTTTCAGATGAGGGCAGCACTTATGTGGACCATCAACGACTTTCTGGCCTATGGAATGTTATCGGGATGGAGCACCCATGGTCGTCTCTCATGTCCGTATTGCATGGACCGTACTCAGGCTTTCCGTTTGAAACACGGAGGCAATCCGTGCTTCTTCGATTGTCATCGATAATTTTTGCCGAAGGATCATCCGTACCGGAGGAACCGAAATACTTTTCGTGCGGGAGTTGTGGAGAAGGCCAATCCACCACCAAGGTGGCCCGGATGCACGATATGGGAAGAGGTAAAAGATTTACCAAGTGCTATCGAAGAGCCTGCTAAGGGGTACAAGTGTGACGGATTTGGTCGCACCCATAACTGGACGAAGAGGAGTATATTCTGGGATCTGCCATATTGGAGCACCAATCTAATCAGACATAACCTTGATGTCATGCATATCAAGAAGAATGTGTTTGATAACATAATTAATACTGTAATAGAGGTAAAGGGGAAGACGAAAGATAATCTGAAGGCTAGGTTGGACTTAGAAGAAATATGTAGACGTCCTGCATTGCATTTGATAGAGGAGGGGAATGAAAAGTTAAAGCAACCTAAGTCAGTTTTCTCACTGGAGAAAGAGGATAAAGGTAGACTTTGTAGGTGGATTCAGGGTCTAAAGTTTTCAGACGGGTACGTGTCGAACTTGAGAAGATGCGTCGACCTCAAGGAGAACAAACTGGTGGGTATGAAGAGCCACGATTGTCACGTATTCATGGAGAGGTTAATTCCTATTGCATTTCGGGAATTCTTACCGCAGGCCGTTTGGGACCCATTGACAGAGCTGAGCATATTCTTCAGAGATCTTTGTTGTACTAAGTTGCTCGTCGATCGTCTAAAAAAGCAAGAGAAGGACATTGCGGTAACACTATGTAAGCTCGAGAAGGTATTTTCTCCTGGATTCTTCGACTCTATGGAGCATTTGCTAATTCATCTTTCCTATGAGGCACGTGTTGGTGGTCCTGTCGGTTATCGGTGGATGTACCCCTTCGAGCGGCATCTAAATCACCTAAAGAGAAAGGTGAAAAACAAGGCACGGGTTGAGGGCTCTATTTGTGAAGCTTATGTTCTCGAGGAGATTACAAACTTTTGCTCGACGTATTTCAAACCGCATGTTGCTACTAATAGGATGAAAGCTCCGAGAAACGACGATGCATATCAGGAATCTAATGATGCAATACTCAAAGTATTCAATGCGGCCGGAAAGCCTTCGGGAAAAATGAAGAAGAGATATTTGAATGACGATGAGCTAAGGGCTGCTCAATTGTATATATTACTCAATTGCGACGAGGATGAAGTGGAGAAGCTAGAGGGGTAAGTAATTAATACGTTCACGTTTACATCATCTCAATGTAATAGTATAAGATACTATTATGCTACTAATCAGCAGTTGCTTCATTGTTTTTCAGCACATATAATGATGAGTTGAGGTCGGTTAGACCCTACATAACAGACGAAGAAGTAGAACAAGATATGAGATACCATTTTCCTTCTTGGTTGAGCGCATATGTAAGATTCTTGGTAATTACTTTTTATTTCTGCACTTGCAAAATAAATAACTTATTATCGCTACTTTAGAATTTAGGTCGATCGTCTATCTATTAGAACTCTAGCCAAGGGACCAATTACTGCCGTAAAAATATGGCCAAGTTTCTGTGTGAATGGGTTCAGGTTCATGTCAACAAATGCTCCTATCAGAGACAGCTTTCTGGATCTTGATTCCATGAAAAACAGTTGTTTGTGTATCAAATCTTCGAACTACAAAGACGTCAATCCGGGCAATGATTTTTTTGGCATCTTACGAGAGATTGTGGAGTTGACATATAATTATGGCACAGAACCTGCTAATATCGTGCTATTCAAGTGTGAATGGTTCGATTCGATTCAAGATCAAGGTTGGAAAATTGACAAGCATGGCCTTGTAGATATAAACTACAAGCGTAGATATCAAGGCTACGAACCATTTGTCCTATCAAGTCAGGCTCAGCTCGTGTACTTCACAACTTATCCTAGACGGGGGACAGCGAGGTCGGATTGGTGGGCAGTATGCAAGACTAAAGCTAGAAATACCTTTGACATTGACGAAATAGCTTATCAGGAGGACGATCTATCTCTTGTAACAAATATTGTAGATATGGACTCAAAGGAAGTTACTCATTACACGAGTAATAATGTAGAAGATGTAGAATTATCCGAAGAGGAAGACGAAGTAGATGAAAATGAAGATGAGGAAGAGGAAGAGGAGGACGAGGAAGGCGAACAAGATGAATTTTCTGAAGATGATTAAAAATAAAATATATTGCATGTAGAATGTAACTATATTTTGACTGTAGAATGTAGATCAAGGTTGGAAAATTGATGAAGTAGAATGTAACTATATTTTGACTATAAAATATATTTTATTAACGAATATATGTATTATATTTTGACTGTAGAATGCTTTGAGATATGCATCACATTTCGACTGTAGAATGTACTATATATTTGTGTTTCTCTATATTCATCATATGTTGTTATCAGATATGACAGGACGACGCGGAGGATTCGGCAGGTCCCGAGGTAGACAGAGTGCTCCTCCAGTACTGCCTACTGTGGGTTCCGGATCATCGTCGCCCAGTACTCCAGTATATCGATCACTCACATCTCCGACTGTTGGGACGAGTAGTTCCAGGCGTGATAGTACACCCTCATCCAGCGTTCCTCCTGCTGACAGAACCATGGGGACAGATGAGCATGTCGAGGAGGTCATGCCCACGTTGTCCCAGCATCAGCAAGATCCTCCATGCGCACCTCCGGAGGAGACGAGGACAGAGATTTGGGCCGACGGTACAAAGTAAGTCAATTAGATGGTTTAGTATAATATATATCGTGTATTTCTTTATTCATCGTATATTGACTTTTTCAGTATTCTAAATTATTATCTCTGTATAGATATCGTCCATCGTCGGTTCAGAGACGCCTGGGCCAATTTCTGAGGAACAACTACGGTGGCCCTTGGATCAACTACTCTGAGGCTCCGGAGGAGAGAAAGACATTCTGGTTTGCGCACTTCCAGGTAAAAATATATTAAATAAATCCTCTAATTTATGCATATTATATAACTTATCCGTGATGCTCACTTACTAAATTATTTATTGTAGCAAATATATTTTTATCCTCCGCACCGGGCCGAGTTGATCGAGCGGCTCTTTTCGACCGTTGCCGCCGAGCTTATCCGAGATGCTCAGGATGACCAGAAGGCTCGTGATCATGCTGGAAAACCAATCCAAGGTTGGATAATGCCTGAGCAGTGGACTGCGATGAGGGCTAGATTCGACGATCCGAGCTACAAGGAAAGGTCCGAGAAGGCCAAGGCGGCTAGGCGGAATCCTGCCAACTGGTGTGGTGGCTCGATTCCGATTACGGAACATTTACGTCGTTTGGTATATTTTTTCTTTTAAATTATATTATTTTAATATAAGTACCATAAAATGGTAGTAGGAAAAAATGTTTAAGTTTAGTACTAAATAATATATTTTTAACAGGTACAGAGGGGTGAGGATGCCAACATGGTGACCGTCTTCTTGGCCACCCATCACAAGGACGAAAATCTCATTGATGAGAGGGACTCGCAGACCTATGTAAGTATTACTTTACTTTGTGTTAATTTTAATATAACTTAGGCAATTATCGAGTTTCCAAACCTTTCTAGGCCGAGTATCTTAGGCTGCGTGAGCGGGCGACTGCTAGTGCACCTACACCTGGAGAGGCTGGTACTTCGTCACAGCCCGCTCCAGCTCCGTCGGTAGACGACCTGTAGGTGACCGCAGCTGGTGGTCTCCAGAGGGGTACGTACTATGATACGGGCTCCTATGGCGCCCTGGTTGCGACGCAGTCATCTAGGGCCTCCCCGACAGCTGCGCATTCCATACAGTCCTCGCAGTCGCAGCCCTCGCAGTCGTCGGCCAGAGTCCAGGAGGCCGTTGACCGTCAGATTGCGTCTCTCCGTGACGAGTTGCTACGAAGGATGGAGGAGCAGCCCCGGTCCCAGCCGCAGGCGGACGATCCGATGCTCATTACACGATTCGATATGCTCGACCGCAGCATGACGGAGCTCCGGGATTTGACAAATGATATTAGAGCCTCCAATGACCGCAACATCATGGAGCTGCAGGCGTCACAGGTATCAATGGGCGAGAGGCTGACGATGATGCAGGATTCAATGGTTCATAGCAGTACGAGGCTGTTATCTACCATGGATTCTTCCAACCAGCGACTCGCAGACTTGGAGCGGGCACGGCCTCCTGGTGCGCCTACATCGACACAGACTCCACCGACGTCACTGCCTTCTCCATTGTCATCGGTGTCGATTCCATGGGACGAGTATGAGCAGTTCTTATCCTTCAAGCGCGCCTGTGGTCAGCCTCCTGCAGATCCGCAATAGTATAGTTAGTTACTGGATATTTATATTTTTATTATTATTTAGGATACGATTGTATGGATATAAATTTGCCATATTCTTTACGTTTACGATGATATTTGCTGGATGCTTTCTTTTCTTCAAATTTTATTATATTATTCATATTTTGGTTTACAACTGATGACTGATACTTGGCCTGTATTTACCCAGTGCACTAGAATTTTCCCTCTTGGTGCTGCTACTATGTTCTTTATTCAATTATTTCTACTACCATCATATACCTGATAATGAATCCAAGGGGGTTGGTAAACCCAGAAATGCAATATTTTTTTATTTTTTTTGAAAATTAGCGACGTTTTTAGCGACGTTTAGCGACGTTCACTTACGTCGCTAATTAGCGATGATGTAACAAGTCGCTAAATACGTCGCTAATGTCGCTAAATACGTCGCTAATGACGTCGCTAAAAACGTCGTTGTACGTCGCAAATTGCTGACATGACAGTATTGCCAGGTCATTAAAGACGTCGGTGTAACGTCGCTAATCAGCGACGTTTAGCGACTTTAATAAACGTCGCTATTTAGTGATGCGGCGTCGCTAAACGTTGCTAAATTTAGCGACACATTAAAGTCGCTAAAAAATGTCGGCATAGCGACGTTTAGCGACATTTTTTGTTTTAGCGACTTGGTTTTTTCCGACTGCTTTAAAACATCGCTAATTACGTCGCTAAACCAAATTAGCGACGATTTTTGGTTATTTAGCGACGTTTTTAGACGTCGCTAATTTGACTTTTTCTGGTAGTGATGCCTGTAGTATGATCACATTTCAAATAAATAAACAGACCCGGAGCAACCATCTGTTGAATTTTCTGGGTTTGTCGACCCCTTCGGTGGAACACTCAACACCGATATGTAACTATCACATTTCCAAAATATGGGTATTTTTTTCATTTTGCATTATTATAAATATTGTGTACATTTTATTTATTTATAATATGCATGATATATATATATATATATATATATATATATATATATATATATATATATATATATATATTGAAAATAGTATTATATTTGGTTAGTGGATTAGACTGTTTAATTAGACATGACATTAATGGACCTAACTAGACTTGACTTGACCCATTGATATAATTAATTAGTTAGTCATGGTTTGACTCATTAGTTTATAAGAATGAGTTAGTTATTGAGTTGCCTATTGGACTTGGGTCATTAGTTAGTCATGACTAGATTAATTCTATTAAACCCATTTAGACTCAAGAATAGAATATTCCTGCTATAGAATTAGTTGATCCTATTCATGAACGAATGAGAGGGGCACTTGTGTCAATTCAAATATTTTTCAACCTAACCCTAACCCTAGAGGGAGCTTATATAAGCCTCTTCATTCATGAATAACCTCCATTTCATTACTAATTATTTTATTTCCAAATTAGAGGCAAACCCTAATCCCATCATTCTCATTCCAAGGAGACTAAGGAGCTTGGCATTTCTAGAGGAGCACTTGAGGAGAGAAGCATTGACTTGAGGATTGTGTCCAACCTTCATTGTGCCCATTTGGTAAAATATATTGGGAATCCATCTCCCAATAGGTAAAACTTATTTCTCTCATGTCATTTTAGTTTTAAATGATGAAATAAACCCCTAGAGACCTTCCCATAGCTAAGGGCTACCCATAGAAAGAAGAACTAGGTTCATATGAGACCTATGGAGAAAGTTACATTGAGTTTTGTGTCTATTTGGAGAAAACTCTGAATTTGGCACACAAAGTGTTTGATAGAATGCCTAGTGTGTCATTCTCCATTATTTTGTATTGTAATTGGTTATTTAGATAATATATATATAATAATTTATATTATATATGTATCTGATGGATATTTGGAATTTTTGTAGCATGATGGTATTGGTATCATGAGTATCTCAATTTTGCACCATAAGTGGTTGATGAATTGATTAACTAGATTAGTGTGAGTGAGAGGGCAGTGTATTGCCACTTGTTTAGTGCATATTTCAGGAGCACAGCAGTCATGGGTTAGAGGGGAGCTCGGGTTGGGGGTTTCAGGTGTATGACTGTAATTGCAGACTTGTGGGTTCAAGCAGATGGGTGAGAGGGAGACTTAGCTACTGTAGTTGGGGCAGAAAGCAGTGGGTAGTGAGGGTGATGTTCTAGAGTGTTATCAGTCTTGTGTATGGAGAGTGTGCCAGTGAGTATGGGTAGAGGAGAGAGGAGTTGTACTAGAAGTGCAGTTGCAGTTACATAGAGTGTGCACAGCAAGTTTTGGCAACAATGGTAGTGAGTGAAGGTAAGGATCTTATGAGTATCAGCAGTGCACTGTTAGTATTGTCAGGGTGCCAATTTGAGTACAGTAGGATGGCTGATAGTAGTAGTGTAGGTTTTAACTTAGTACCAGTTAAGTAATATAGTATGATATATGTATATGTGTGTGAAGGGATGCATATCTAGTGATAGTGTGTATGTTAGTATGTGTTAGTGTGTTTAATATGGTGTTGATACTTGGATTTTTGTGGCGTATGTAAGCTTGATTTGGTATTGGTTTTAGTGTAGGTATTAGTGTTATATAAGAGTGTGTGAGAGTCAGTTGAAGTTTGGCAGTTGTATTGCTCTATGTCAGTATCATAGTGTGAGGATTAACTGAGGATGGTTGTAGTGTTGACTGACTACAAGTATTTCACCCACTTTCGGTTAGAGATAAGCAACATCAGTAGTGAAATTTCTTGGACTGCACACTAGATTGGCAGTTGTGGTTTGGATGCTAGGAAGAAATCTAGAAGGAGAAGCAGCAATAGCAAGCAGTACATCAGTGCACTTTGTGCACTGAGAATTATTGAAATCAATAATACAGCAGCAGTAGTGAAGTGATCGTGAAGCGGTATGGTGCTGGAGTCTGTACAGATTGAAGGGAAATATGTGTTGTGGAGTGTGGTGAAGAGGTGTTTGTTTGCAGGTACTTGAAGGGGAGTGTACCAATGAGGGGGGCTCATTGATTAGGAGACTTGTGTTCCCGTGAGGTCATTGGTATGGTAAGAGTGTGTTTACCTATATTATCATATAGATAATTATATATATAGGGTTTTGACAATTGTGTATACATTATATAGTACTTGGTGTGGTGTGGTATGGTGTGTTGTCATGTGCACTTCAAGTATTTGTGGCAAGTGCAAGAGCACCTGTGCCAGGTAGCAAGTGTGAGGTTCAGTCCAACATTTAGGACTGTGTTGTTGTGGTTGTGGCTCGGGTTCTGATACCTGAGGTGTATCAACCCTTGAGGTAAGGTAAATGCAGTGGAGGTCATGACAGTGGATACTTGGTGGTGTTATGAAAGGAAAATTGATACTTAACATCAGTGTGTGGGTTGGTTGTTGCTGCATGTAGCAGTACTTGCTCACTACTCGAAGACAGTTGCAGCCAAGCAACATCAGCTTTAGCCTTAACTAAAGCAGCAGCTGCAATAGCTGCATTAGCAGTAGATGAAATGGCAGTAGTGGAATTAATGCAATATGAGTGGGGGAAATTGACTTATGTTTGCATGATTAGGAGTGTATTAGTTGGTGAAGAAGTATAGGCTTAGTATCAATTGTCGGGTAAGTGTGATACATGGGTAAGTATGAGAAGTATGTGTTAGAGGTGGATGCCTGATACTTTGCAAATAGAGTATCAGTAAGACCATGGAGGAATTGATGCATTAGCATATGGTAACTAATAGATACCATGGTTGCTATGTTAACATGATGATGCAGAGCCTTTTGAAGGGATTGGTGAACTTCTAGTAACAAAGGTTTAGTTTCAGACTTTGGTATAGGGGTGAATGATACTTGATCAGTGAGTGTGAGTGTCAGGAAGCTTTGGTCTAGGTTGTGCATTGGTGGTGGTAAAGTTGGAGTGTGAGGGTTTATAGTTAATGTTAAAACAAGTATATTGTGTATATATTGTTCTGTGTTAAACATGTGTGTGTGTGTGTGTGTGCAAGTGTCTGTGTAGGAGAATGTAAGTGTCAAGTGAGATATAAATGAGTGTGTGTTGGTGTTAACTAGTGCACCTAAGTGTAGTGAGTGAAGGTGTATGTGAGTGAGGTATTAGTAGGTAATGGGTAAGGTATTGATGTGAGAAGAAGTATAGTTAGTATAAGTTTGAGTATCAAGTTAATATCGTAGGTTATAGAGTTAGTGTTAATTATGAGTTAAGTTATGAATTTATATTAAGGTATTAATACATTAGTATTCTAGGTAATAGGTATTAAGTATTGGAGGTAATAGGCAATATTGAGATATTAGAGTAGAGTTGTAATATTAAGAAGATATTGAGATACAGGATATCTCAAGGTAATGGTTAGATGTTGATACAGGCCACGGTATTACATATAGACCAAGGTATTGGTATATACTATAGGTATTAGTATATATATAGTACATATTATCCAGTTTGACTTAGAAACTTAGGTTCAACCTAGTTTTGACTAAAGTTGACTTATTTTGCCTTGAAGGTCAACTTTATAGGTGTAATGAACCTAGAAACAAGGTATCGACCTAATTTGACCTAGTTTGACTAGTATTGACTTAGAATTGAACCTAGAAGCCTAGAAACCTAGAAAATAGATTGTTTCTGGGTTAAACATATATTGACATGAAATTCTATTTATAGGTCACTTTGACTCCAGTGCAGACACAGATTGGTATCGTCAGCACAAGACCGCATGCGAGTACATTCTCTGATAGTTTCCATTATTATGATGATTACTATGATTCCAGCTTGTAGTACTATACTTGATTCCTGACACGAGGGTACACGAATTAGTATATCATGGATGCCGTCATGAGATGTTATTTCCTAGAGGACCCTGTGCAAGTCTTGTGATTCTGGTACATGTATAGATACTGATTCAGGAGTAGGTTGGCCCCTTGCTCCATGAATCCTGTGTCATACGTGTCCTGGTGGGATCCATTATACTAGTCGGGGGACGGGGGAAGTATTAGCAATTTATGTGATCATATCCCACCTTTACATGCATCATAGCTAACCATGCACTACACATATGGATAGCCTGACCATATTACAAGTCTCATAGCTTGCTAGATATGATTAGCCTGACCCTTCCTGCATCATAGCTAACCTTACGCCCTACATATGGTTAGCCTGACCATACATGTATCATAGCTAATCATATATAGCAAGCCTGATCTAGTCCCAAGCCAATCACATAACAAACTAATATTTCAAACACTTAGCTACTTTACCCTATTCTTTTATTCCAACTTGTATTTGATGAGACTGATATTAACCTGTTTACTCACTGCTCATTATTTCACTGAGATACGATTATATATTTCTCATATTTTCTTACATTACCAGTATTATATTCTATTATGTATATTCTTTACTCACTGCTTTATAGTTTTTATCAATATAATTGAAACTACTGTTAGTTTATGTGCTTCACTCCAATCCTAACTGGATATTTTTTTTTAGACGACGACTTAGAGGACTGTTGTCTGATATATTACGGACCACAGGAAGAGTAGGTGCAGCCTTGGACCTTGTAGCTCATGTGTGATTGCCGGAAGGTCTAGCCGGAATTACTAGTTATATTAGTTAGTTCCTTTTAGCAGATTTTGGTACCGAATTTATTTTCGGCATATATTTGGGGCTTAGATATTATTATTTGAAGTTTAGATTTATATGGTTATTTAGACTTTGTGGTTGTGATTTAGATTATTCTTTTGATATCTTATCGTGCTTTAGTTTTGTGATTGATTAGATATTATATTATTTTCACCTTATCCTCTTTATGGAGTTGAGATCATTGACAGGTTTTATCTTGTGAGTTGTGTTAGTTATTTTGAGACCTAGACAACGTTCTACCATTGTTGCTGCGGCGTAGGCTGGACGTACCCATGACTCATGCCCAATTTTTGGGTACGGGTCGTGACACGGTACAATCACAATACAACAATGATGAAATAAATCAATAAAAAACTCTAAGGTCCGAATGTAGTTACACAATATCCAATCATAATAAAAATGTACAAATATGTCACGCCCCAGTCCCAAAATATCGAGGGACTAGACACGTGGCATTGGCCAGCAGCACACACCGATGGACAAACCCAATTTAATGGATCCATCGGAGCGTACTTAAGATGTACTATATTAGTCAGGGTTTACTAATCTCATCCATAGAACAACATGAACTAAAACAAAACTGAAATAAATGCTGAAAGTAAAATACTGTCGAATATCCAGCAAGAATGAATACTAAGTCGGGTGGAGACAAATCCACTACCGACAAACAAGAAAATAAAGACAAGGAATAGATAACTAAAATATGCTAGACAGTAACTAAGAAGCAGGGCCATCAACTGCAATCAAACTCTCATCTGGTGTTGGTTCGTAAGCTGCAGTACTCCTCGTCTGCTAAATCTGGAGAACAAAACCAGGTCCTCAGGGGACATAGCAAGATACAAAAGAATACGAGCCAAATACAGTAAATGACATGCAAGATAGAGAAGAAAGTAAACACAAGCAAATAAGAAACGAGAAGTCACTACATCTAAGACTGTGGCATGCCAGTATTGCTATCAGACATGACTACAAGCAATCAGGGTAACCGCATCTCAATGGGAGATCACGATCCTATAGAGAGTAGTCCAACGGGGACTCACAGTCTATAGTATGGCTCTTTCGCAGCTCAATCGGGAGCTCACGAAGGAGGTAGTCAAATGAACAAGTCTCTCTTGCAGTACAATGGGTACTCACAATCGAGATTGCTCAAGTGTAGTCATTGTCCAATAACAACCATCTAGGAACTAAGAAATCAGTCATGTCAACTCCAGGAATGTAGAGTAAACATAAACCATCACAATATATCTAAGGAACAAGTAGTGATCCAAGGAAAGAGCAAATAAAGTACATGCACGCAAAACGAGGAAATAAAACTAGAGCAGCAGGAATAAATCAACAAGCATCAAGAACTATATATATGACAAGAAAGTATCAACTAAAAAACATGCAAATATTGTACAAGTATCTCGCATGATAATGAAAAGTAAAACCAGGAGACAAGTATCAAAACTGCAGGATTTGGCAAGGTATACTTGCCTTGGTTTTGTTTCCAATTTTAGCTCGGGCCTCAGCTGGGTTTGCAGGCAGTACTCCGGTTGCTGAAACAAACATCACCATCAGATCTAGAAAATATTAATTAGCTAGAAACGCCTGTCCTTGAGTCCAATTTGGAGACAAGAACAAAAATAATATTTTTGGGTTAAAGCGGGGTCCAATGTGGGCCGCTTTGCACCGAAAAACGCGTCAGGGTCAAAGGTCTCCAAAATAGTCCAACTTAGTGTCAACAGGTCAGGAACGATGATACGATCCCAACGGAACTTCCAGAATTGGATTCCGATGAGCCGTTCTCAAAATCGCCCGTCGGTTGGAGCCTGTGGGGCCCACGACACACGATTTTGTCAACGTTCTCAGAATCGAACCAAACTTGGCTCACAGGACCAGCGCATTGCTACGAGTCCGATGGCGTAAGTTTCGTCTCGATCCGACGTGTGTACACAAAGTTAGATCGAATTCCAGAAAAGTCGGATACGGGGCGATGTCTGCGGATACGCGTTGATTCCGGTGTGCACGCACACCCAAATCAGCTTCTGCAAAATCTCGCACGTCCGTATCAACGACGCGCACGTATCTGCGAAGACCGCAGGTGACCAAGTCGTCCCGTTTGGCGGGGCGTACTCGATTTCGGGGTGAAACAGGGTCTGGTTTTTCCTGTTTTTGGATCGCGGTGTGCGATCACCACAGGACGCGATGCCCCGAGCGGTTTATCCGGGCACCGAGAGGGTCATACAGGCTACGCGATACAATTTACGGAATTGAAATCAGAGCTACGAGGCACGAGATACGAGTACCTGAACAGGCTCAAAATCAGTATATTCTTCGTGTCCGACTCGCGTCTGAATACTGTGTCCACCCTAGAGTTTCTGTCCGTGTCCGAGTCTGAGGATCTGTGTCCGACCCGTGTCCTAGTTAGGGCTTGCTGCTGGAGGCTCGCCTGAGCTGGTCGGGACTCGTCGGAGTAGGCCTGAGGTGCGGGCGGAGGTGGCTCCGGTCCTGTCAGTACCGGCCGGAGGAGTCGACGACTGAAGAGGGCCGGCGCGGGTCTGTGGGGAGATAGACGACTGGGTCAGGTTCCGCTGGAGGTGGACGGCCGGGGTCTGGCGGCGAGGCCGGACTTCGAGGGCGGCGTCGGGTAGTCGAAGATGATCGGAGAAGAAGTGGGTGGCAGCGGTTCGACGGGGACGAAGGCGGCGGGTATATATAGAGGTCGAGGGGAGAGTGACGGCCGGGAGTTACCGGAAGTCGAAGGGGATGAGTTCGGGGGTTTCGGGGAAGCCAAAGGAGAAGCGTCGCCGGCGGCCACGGCGGCTGAACGGCCGCCGGAGAAGAGGAATCGGGGGAGAAGGAGAAGGGATTTGGGGGTTAGGGTTCAAACCGGGTCGGGTTGGATTCTGACGGGTCGGGTCTGACCCGGATCCGACCCGCTAAGGGGTTGGGCCTGGGTTGGTTAGACCGGGTTGGTTCAGGCTAAATAAACCGGGTCTAAAATGGTTCAATTTAGTTTAATTACAAAATAGATTTTAGGGTTTTAAAAATACTTTCGGGGTCCAATAAATTCCCGAAAAATTACCCTATGTCTAGTTTTTCATTTTACACCATAAAATATTATTTTCATAATATTTTAATATTAATTAATAACATTTAAAAATCCTTCAAAAATTAAAACAGATGATTTAAATTACAGAAAATTCCAAGAAAATTCCAGAAAATTCAAAAAAATCCAAATTTTAAATTTTAAAAAATTAGGGGATTACAATCTACCCCCCTTAAGAGGATTGCGTCCTCGCAATCAAAGAATAACCGGTCAACAGAGATGACACGGTTACAACCATTTGTTCGAAGCACATCAAAATCAAGGAATTCCAAGGTTGAGAGTAATACCTAGGAAAATTATTTCCCTAAGCATTAAATGTTATACAATTTTCCAAATGTGGGAAATCTAGAAATTACAGTTTTTAGAAAAACAGGTTATTCTTTTAAAGCATATTAAATTAACAGCAAAATTACTAGGTGATCACTAGGTTATCTATTATTAACAAGTTAAGATTATCAGGGTAAGGCTAGGGTCACGAACCAACAGGCACGATCTAGAAACAGAAAACTACAAGAACTTACGCGCATTAGCTACTCCTTGGTTTTGCGCGTCTCCAAAGACATCGTGAGGGTTTGTCCACGTCCTTGCCGTCGATTCCTCTGCTGCTGCTGAGCCTGCTGGAAGAGCAGTGCCTGGGGTATCAAAGGTGGCCTCGGCTGATACCCTCCTGAAGCTGGTGGTAAGACTTCTTAAACTTCCGTTTGTGGTGCTCCCAACGCTGGATAGATTGGCCTCGGTTCTGGTAACACTTGTTGGTTAACTTTTGGTGCTCTTTCTTGATGCTCTGGGCATTCCTTTAACAAATGCTGACTGGATCCGCAAGCTAAACATAATCTCTTTTTGCGTCTGCACTGGTCCTCAATATGACCTCGCCTGTGACAATATGAACAGACAGGTATTGCCTGTGGAGATGCTTCTGGTGGCTGGTAACTGTGAAGTCTCTTTGCAGTTTCTTCCTGTGGTGCTCCGGCTGATGCTGATGTGGATGACCTCTTCAGATTGGTCTCTCTCCTGATGACATGCTCCATGCGTCGTGCAGCAGTAAGAACATCCGGATAAGATGTAGGCGCAACCGATCCAATCAGTTTCTGTAGCTCAATGTTTAGTCCGTCGAAGAACTTCTCAGCCTTTTCTTCTTCTGTCTGAATCAAAGTAGGGGCAAAACGACTCAGGCGAATGAACTCCGCATTGTACTCTTCCACTGTCAGATTGTCCTGAGTGAGGCGATTGAACTTGTCCCGAAGTTCTGATCGAGCAATGGCTGGAATGTACATCTCCAGAAAGAGTCTAGAGAACTCTTCCCAAGTGGCTCGGTCTGGTCCAAGTCGTGTCTCTTCAGATAGCCACCAGTGATGAGCATTGTCTGTCAACTGCATTCTGACGGCAGTCATCCAACGTTCCCTTGGAAGCTCAGCTGCTTCTAATTGATGTTGTGTGTTGGTGAGCCACTCATGAACTTCTGTGGGCTTCTCTTTTCCTGAGAAGGTACGGGACTTCAGCTGGCGAAAATCGGCGACAGAACCCGTTGTTGGCCCTCGTGCCTGCTCTAGTACGGTTACTAAGCTGCGACTCCAAACCTCTTGTTGAGCTTGCACTATTGCATAGATCATTTGAAACATCTGCTGCCCGTCCATGGCCTGCCCTGGTGGAATTACGGGCAATTGCGTCAATGGTAGAATGTTATCTTGTTGGATTCTCGTGGTATGATGACTTGCTTGTTGAGCTGATCGTCCTTCATCAACTGGTGTTGCTTCATCTTCGTTGGTTATCACAACATCTTGTGGTGATATTGCAGGAGCCTCGTCGTTTGCTCGTGA
Organism: Iris macrosiphon; assembly: GCA_036927795.1. Lineage (NCBI taxonomy): Eukaryota > Viridiplantae > Streptophyta > Magnoliopsida > Asparagales > Iridaceae > Iris > Iris macrosiphon. The sequence goes on along the minus strand of JAYESA010000018.1, from coordinate 26,720,561 downwards.
ATCCATAACTCTGCAACCAAAATAAACAATGAGAGGCGCTCAGGAATCAAGGCAGGATGCAATTCAAGAAATTGATTAGAATCCGATATAGATATCAAGAATGTTTCAAGCAAGTGGATGAGATCCTAAAGCTTATCCTATTCTTATTGCAGGCCTGTTCGGTCCCTAAGTTGGAACCGAATAATTTTAGTCATTGACCTGCATGGGCCACCACAAAAACCATGTCACGCCCCAGTCCCAAAATATCGAGGGACTAGACACGTGTCATTGGCCCGCAGCACACACCGATGGACAAACCCAATTTAATGGATCCATCGGAGCGTACTTAAGCTATACTATATTAGTCAGGGTTTACTAATCTCATCTATAGAACAACATGAACTAAAACAAAACTGAAATAAATGCTGAAAGTAAAATACTGTCGAATATCCAGTAAGAATGAATACTAAGTCGGGTGGAGACAAATCCACTACCGACAAACAAGAAAATAAAGACAAGGAATAGATAACTAAAATATGCTGGACAGTAACTAAGAAGCAGGGCCATCAACTGCAATCAAACTCTCATCTGGTGTTGGTTCGTAAGCTGCAGTACTCCTCGTCTGCTAAATCTGGAGAACAAAACCAGGTCCTCAGGGGACATAGCAAGATACAAAAGAATACGAGCCAAATACAGTAAATGACATGCAAGATAGAGAAGAAAGTAAACACAAGCAAATAAGAAACGAGAAGTCACTACATCTAAGACTGTGGCATGCCAGTATTGCTATCAGACATGACTACAAGCAATCAGGGTAACCGCATCTCAATGGGAGATCACGATCCTATAGAGAGTAGTCCAACGGGGACTCACAGTCTATAGTATGGCTCTTTCGCAGCTCAATCGGGAGCTCACGAAGGAGGTAGTCAAATGAACAAGTCTCTCTTGCAGTACAATGGGTACTCACAATCGAGATTGCTCAAGTGTAGTCATTGTCCAATAACAACCATCTAGGAACTAAGAAATCAGTCATGTCAACTCCAGGAATGTAGAGTAAACATAAACCATCACAATATGTCTAAGGAACAAGTAGTGATCCAAGAAAAGAGCAAATAAAGTACATGCATGCAAAACGAGGAAATAAAACTAGAGCAGCAGGAATAAATCAACAAGCATCAAGAACTATATATATGACAAGAAAGTATCAACTGAAAAACATGCAAATATTGTACAAGTATCTTGCACGATAATGAAAAGTAAAACCAGGAGACAAGTATCAAAACTGCAGGATTTGGCAAGGTATACTTGCCTTGGTTTTGTTTCCAATTTTAGCTCGGGCCTCAGCTGGGTTTGCAGACAGTACTCTGGTTGCTGAAACAAACATCACCATCAGATCCAGAAAACATCAATCACCTAGAAACGCCTGTCCTTGAGTCCAATTTGGAGACAAGAACAAAAATGATATTTTCGGGTTAAAGCGGGGTCCAATGTGGGCCGCCTTGCACCGAAAAATGTGTCAGGGTCAAAGGTCTCCAAAATAGTCCAACTTAGTGTCAACAGGTCAGGAACGATGATACGATCCCAACGGAACTTCCAGAATTGGATTCCGATGAGCCGTTCTCAAAATCGCCCGTCGGTTGGAGCCTGTGGGGCCCACGACACACGATTTTGTCAACGTTCTCAGAATTGAACCAAACTTGGCTCACAGGACCAGCGCATTGCTACGAGTCCGATGGCACAAGTTTCGTCTCGATCCGACGTGTGTACACAAAGTTAGGTCAAATTCCAGAAAAGTTGGATACGGGGCGATGTCTGCGGATACGCGTTGATTCTGGTGTGCACGCACACCCAAATCAGCTTTTGCGAAATCTCGCACGTCCGTATCAACGACGCGCACGTATCTGCGAAGACCGCAGGCGACCAAGTCGTCCCGTTTGGCGGGGCGTACTCGATTTTGGGGTAAAACAGGGTCTGGTTTTTCCTGTTTTTGGATCGCGGCGTGCGATCACCACAGGACGCGATGCCCCGAGCGGTTTGTCCGGACACCGAGAGGGTCATACAGGCTACGCGATACAATTTACGGAATTGAAATCAGAGCTATGAGGCACGAGATACGAGTACCTGAACAGGCTCGAAATCAGTGTATTCTTCGTGTCCGACTCGCGTCTGAATACTGTGTCCACCCTAGGGTTTCTGTCCGTGTCCGAGTCTGAGGATCTGTGTTCGACCCGTGTCCTAGTTAGGGCTTGCTGCTGGAGGCTCGCCTGAGCTGGTCGGGACTCGTCGGAGTAGGCCTGAGGTGCGGGCGGAGGTGGCTCCGGTCCTGTCAGTACCGGCCGGAGGAGTCGACGACTGAAGAGGGCCGGCGCGGGTCTGTGGGGAGATAGACGACTGGGTCAGGTTCCGCTGGAGGTGGGCGGCCGGGGTCTGGCGGCGAGGCCGGACTTCGAGGGCGGCGTCGGGTAGTCGAAGATGATCGGAGAAGAAGTGGGTGGCAGCGGTTCGACGGGGACGAAGGCGGCGGGTATATATAGAGGTCGAGGGGAGAGTGACGGCCGGGAGTTACCGGAAGTCGAAGGGGATGAGTTCGGGGGTTTCGGGGAAGCCGAAGGAGAAGCGTCGTCGGCGGCCACGGCGGCTGAACGGCCGCCGGAGAAGAGGAATCGGGGGAGAAGGAGAAGGGATTTGGGGGTTAGGGTTCAAACCGGGTCGGGTTGGATTCTGACGGGTCGGGTCTGACCCGGATCCGACCCGCTAAGGGGTTGGGCCTGGGTTGGTTAGACCGGGTTGGTTCAGGCTAAATAAACCGGGTCTAAAATGGTTCAATTTGGTTTAATTACAAAATAGATTTTAGGGTTTTAAAAATACTTTCGGGGTCCAATAAATTCCCGAAAAAATACCCTATGTCTAGTTTTCCATTTTACACCATAAAATATTATTTTCATAATATTTTAATATTAATTAATAACATTTAAAAATCCTTCAAAAATTAAAACAGATGATTTAAATTACAGAAAATTCCAAGAAAATTTCAGAAAATTCAGAAAAATCCAAATTTTAAATTTTAAAAAATCAGGGGATTACAAAATAAGTCACACAATAAAAGTGTACGAATAATAAGTACAAACTCCCATGAATGGGCCAATACACACATGTCAAAAAAACTACTACTAATCAGGAGCAGGAGCCGCGTCGAATCTGCGATAATAGCGCGTCAAACTGCTCCTGTATAAGTATTACGGAATCCGATGCAGGAGTCGATGTAGATGACGATACAGGCGGACCAGGAGGACGTCGTTGTTTCAACTCTGTCAGTCGAGCATCACAAGTATCCATGACAGATAATAACCTCCTAGTTGTATGCTCCACTCGCTCGCCCATCTGAAGATGTGATGCCTGCATCCTCGATAGTGAAGCGCCCACGGCCTCCACTCGCTCGCTCATCCCAATATGTGACACCTGCATCATCGATAGTGTGGCGCATACTGTCAACTGTGACTCATGCATCGACGTCACGTTGCTCTCTGTCGACGTAGCCAGATCCCTCAGCTCCATGATGCTACGCTCCAGCGATTCAAAATGTGCTATGAGCGTTGCATCGTCCGTCTGCTGCAGCAGCTGTACCATAATCCTCTGCATCAACTCGTCATACAGAGATACGATATGAAGGTCAACTCTCTCCTGGGCTCGCTGTGACTCTTGGGAGGGCTGTGGGGTATGCACATCGATAGAGGGTATCCTAGAGGACTGTGATGCAACATAGGCGTCGTAGGATCTCGTACCGTAGTATGTACCCCTGTGTAGACCACCAACGAATCTCATCCACAGCTCTTCATCCGACGGAGCTAGGTGGGCCGGGGGTTCCGAGGAACTACCCCCCTCTCCAGGTGTGGGCTGGGTCAACTCTTCGCGGAGCCTCCTATACTCATCCTAGAAAAATGTGTATCTATCGATAACCGTACTACTTACTATATATCTTAGATACTTATTACTAATTATATGTATTTTTGCTAAATTATATCAATATTAACATAACATAAGAGTAATACTTACGTAGCTCTGCGTCGCCCTATCATCGATAAGTTGTCCCCCCTTCCTATGAGTGGCGAGAAACACTATTACCATGTGCGTGTTCTCACCCCTCTGGACCTGTTAAGAAATATATTATTTGTTATTAAAGTAAAAAAAATTAGGCCACAATGATTAAAAATTATACGTATACAATGAAAGACGTACCAAACGATGAAAATATTCTATCATCGGAATCGACCCACCATACCACTTTTTCGCCCCCTGCCGAGCCGCCTTGGCCTTCTATGACTACTCCCTCTATGTATTCATCCCGCGCACCATACATATCATCAAGATAATGGTTGTACATCAATGAACGATGATGCAGGTAGTAATTCGAATCCATTTCTAAATACTTCTGCAAAGATGAATAAACATCGTTCAAGTATATTATCCAAATGTTCATCAAAGTGACTATTTAGGTGATATTGTTAGTATTCGAGTTGTGACGCGTGAGTAACCATATCGTGACTCATGAGTATCCATAAAATAAGTAAATATATAAGTTTAATATTGATTTCCAAACCTAGTAGACATGTGGACAAGGAACACGTGGACACTTACATACTCAATATACTTACTTGTCGCTTGACCTAGCTAAAAACCTAATAAGAAATAGGTAAATGAACCTAGAAGCCATGAGACCTTTGGCTCTACCTTACGCTCTAGTACCGAAAGCCATAAGACTGAAATATGAAAGAGAAGAGAAGACTTATGTCTCATGGCTTCTAGTATTATAGTGAAAAGTAGAGCCAAAGATTTCAAACTCTAGTAAATGGACATCTCATGGCTTTCGGTATTTTGGGTTCCAAGTTGATAACTGGATTGGCCTATATAGCTAAACTAGTCAATACTAGGCTTATAAGTCATTCTAGGTCAATACCTTGCTATACTAGGTTTCTAAGTTATACTAGTTAATATAGACTATACTAGCTAATATATTATATTTTGTATCATATACTTAATATAGATTATATATAATAAATACCTTACAATATCTTAGCCTAATACCCATTAACTAGCTATATACTAACACATCACAATAATACTTTACCCAAATATCTAAATCGACCTAAAACCTTAACACTTGACTACTAAGATATCACTATCTAATTAGTTTTCACATATGCTACTAGAAATCAAGGTACCTCAACACCAAGTATCCAAGTATTCTATGTTAGCAGTCTACCCTATCACATTGCCTACAACCCTCAATCGCACCCATGATATCTATACTAAGATACATCTTTCACCCATTGCTAACATCTATACTTAGGCACCAACACTTGATACTCAACACTAGTACATAACTCTCTCAACCGATAACTTTGCATACTAAGAAGAACACTTACACCAATGCACAAATATGCACCCTCAAGTCACACCCACAAACACTATACTTAATTCTAACCCCCAATTCAATTCCACACACAACACACTCACTGATATATAGGGTTAGTGTGTGTGTCCGTGTTCGAGTTCCACCCACAATACCATCTCAGTGTGTGTGTGTGTGTGTGTGTGTGTGTGTGTCTGAGTTCCACACACAACCCCAAATCCAATTCCACACACAACACCATCTCAGTGTGTATGTGTCTCTGTCCATGTCCGTATTAGGGTTAGTATCTGTGTGTGTGTGTGTGTGTGTGTCCGTGTGTCTATGTGTCCGCGTGTGTTCTCATGTGTGTGTGTCCGCGTGTGTTAGTTTGTCCATATCCGTATTAGGGTATCTGCGTGTGTTAGTGTGTTCGCGTGTGTATGTGTGTTCGCGTGTATGTGTGTTCGCATGTGTCCGTGTATGTGTTCGCGTGTGTTAGTGTGTCCGCGTGTGTGTGTGTGTGTGTGTGTGTGTGTGTGTGTCTGTCTGATTTGGGGTTAGGGTTAGTGTCTGCATGTGTGTGTGTCCTAATTAGGGTTAGAATTTACCTAAGGAGGGGTGGCCGGAGAGGAGGGGATTGACCGAGGAGGGGGTGTCCATAGAGGAGGAGGAGCTCGGAGCTATCCCGGAGGGGAGGAGGAGGAGATCGGTGGAGGAGGATGAGGGGGTGCCCGGGGTCGGCGCTAGAGCTCTAGAGCTATGGCGAAGGGGGTCGTGGGGGGTGCACGGTCGAGCGGGGGTTAAAAAAGTTTTAGAAATTTTTTGGAGAGGATGGGGAGAAAATAAAATCTGTTAATCTATATTGAAAATCGTTAGCGATGTCATAATGAAAAGTCACTAAACGTCGCTGATTTTATAATATTTAGCAACGTATGAAAAATGGCCTTGATACACGTCGCTATAATAAAAAATAGCAGCGTCTTGCGACATCTGGCGACTTCTTATTCCGTAATATTATTCGTAGTCGCTGACCGCCGTGGACAGTCGCAAAAAGCGACGTCCTGCGACGTTAGAATATGGCATCGCTAAATTCGTAAAATATAACACGTCATAATTAAACGTCACTAAAAGCGCCACTAATTGGACATATTTTGGTAGTGTGTACCGTCAACCCTGCACCAGTGCTTGAAGTACGTAGACGATCATGGCATCGTCAAGACAAAATTCGCCGACGTGGATCCATTCAAAGGGGTTGAAGCCTATTACTCTGACTCGATTCTCTACAAGCATGTCCACCAAGATGAAGGTAGCAATGATGTCGACGATGAGGAAGAGACTGGGACAACATGGGACGAGCCCTTGAGAGTCCATTTCAATGTATGCACTCCCAATACATCCCCTCCTTTCATGGTGAAATTGCATAAGAAAGCACCCGAACCTCTGGTCGTTTGCCTTTGTAGACCTAGTCGACCGTTGAAGGAAGATCAGTCACCTACTACGACTTTCGTACCTTTAGTGTTAAAGTGTCACGACCCGCACCGAAATATTCGGGCACAAGGACGTGGTTACGCCCAGCCTACGTCATAGAATCGGCGGTAGAACGCTGTCTGGGTCATTTCTAACTATCTAACATCTTAACAATATAATATGGTACCTATCAATCATCTCAACTCCAAACGGAGGAGAAATATGGTATCTCACATGAATAACTAATATCAATCACAAAACAAACTAAGAAAGAATAATGCACGAATGGAATAGCGAAGGAAAGAATAAAGATACAATCCACAATCTGAAATAATATACAAGATGTGAATCCACCAAAATAATAGTCTAATACAATCTAATAGAAATATAATCTAGACCTCCTCAAGCTCTGCAACTAAGTCCTCCTGGTCTATAGGAGTGTCCTCTATAGGTACGCTGTCCTGTGGCCCATAGAATGTGGGACACTGCTCTATAAGCCAGTCATCTGGAAAAATATATCCAGTCAGGATTGGAGCAAAGTACATACCTCTGAAAGCATTTTCAATATCATAATCGAGCATATAAACAGATATAGAAATGAAATATAGGATCACTAAACATATCAATGAATGAATAATTGATATACAGGTAATGTACGAGAATATAAATCAACAATATGAATATCAGCAATATGATGAAGTAACTGCAATCGAACTAATGTGCCTCAGAATACAAGTTCATTATGTGATCGGTTTGGGTGAGCATGATCAGGTAAGACGATTACAAGTGAGGTATGTAACCAGAATGTACACGACGTAACAATGGAACTTTGATCACATAATCAACTCATACTCTCCCACCCCTAACAAATACCGATGGATCCAATCACGACACGCTACGAACACAAAATATAACCACTGAACACGAGCAGTGGGTGTACACGAATATCATAGCCACCGAACACAAGCGGTGGGTGTACACGAATAAGCACACTGAACACGAGCGGTGTGCGAATACGAAATATAATCAATACCCAATATACACGATGAGATACAATATACACGAGTACCCGCTGAACACGGTAGGGGATAACATCTCCTGACGGGATTCATATAGTACCAGTCCGTGAAATCACTGTGCCGGGATCAAGTATACAATTCTAGAACATGCATATATACAATATTATGAATTGAAAACTATCAGAGAAATATACTCGCCTGAAGTCCTGAGCAAGGTGTGTCTCTCGATATCCAAGCTGGTGTCACACAACCTATATATGGTATGTTGCATCAATACAAGGTTCAAGGATAAAAATAAGTTAATGCAATTCTAGGTCAATGAGCCATTTCTAGGTCAAACCAATAAAATCTAGGTTGCAAGAGTCTAATACTAAGTCACTAAGTCAATACACTATGAAGCTAAGCTATACTAGCTAATCTATGATACAAAAGGTATTCAAAAACCGTATCCGAAGATACGCAAGTTTCTGTATATAAAAATAGTGTTTTAGATATATGTACAAGTCATATATTATAAAACTAGATCAAAACAAGGAAAATACGATACCTTGGCCTTCCACCAATGCGTATCGCACCTATCTCGATACCCAAAGTCAATACCTTGGGTATCGGCCCAGTACCTTGGTAATACCTTGGTATCCCAAGGTAACCCAAACACTAACATATAACTAATACATATATAACTAACTACTATAATATAACAACTAATACAATTATGTGCATACATAGCTAACTATTTACTAGTATACTAACATATATATATATATATATATATATATATATGTCTACACTAATATATATATATATATATATATACTAACTACTACTCAAATACCTTAACATACTAATCCTACTGATACCTGGAACTAACTACCCAAAACTAATAGGCTAATAGCTCAAAATTGAACTGAACTCAGGGACTAAAAACTAACTGAACCCACACAAATACTGAGACTGCGACCTGTGGGTATTATGCTCGGGCTCTCTGACAAGCACAGTGCTGAACCAATCTAGCTGATACCTTGGTTAACTCACTACATCACAAATGCTGCATTTCACAATTGAAAGACTGAACTGATTCAGTGCCCTGATACGATTACTGTGTATTGAAACAACACTGTGCTGCACAGCTGCTCTCCCCAAGTGTAGATGTACACCTCTTCAACTGAGTGCCTGACTCCCCGCTGTGTAATGCCACACTAGCTGCAGTCCCCTCCTCAGTTACTGACTGCCCAGTACTGCTGATATTTGTTGTGCAACAATAGAAGCCCGAGTCCCTGCTGCTGAATTGCTCCCTGCATTTGCTTGCTGATGGCTCCCCCTCTCTTTGAACACTACTACACATACCCTCGACTGCACAGAAATACACTCACACACACAGGCACAAACACTCACAGACACTCACACATAACATAACACTACACACATATGTATAACAATACATATATATATCTATATACCTCTCTATATACATAAACACAAACACATATATACGTACACACACACACACACACACACACACACACATATATATATATATATATATATATATATATATATATATATATATATATATATATATATATATATATATATACAATTACAAATAGATCTATATATACCTCTAATATATATACACACACCCATACACTAATCATATACACTAATATATACATACATACATATATATATATATATATATATATATATATATATATATATATATATATATATATATATATATATATATATATATATATATATATATATATTAGAGGTATATATATTAGAGGTATATATATATATATATATATATATATATATATATATATTAGAGGTATATATATATATATTAGAGGTATATATAGATCTATTTGTAATTGTATATATATATATATATATATATATATATATATATATATAGCAAGGAAGACAAAACATCAAATACGTGGAGTGCACCGCACCCGTATCACACTAATTCTATGATACGCTTGCGATACGGCTCCAACACACAACCAAACGTATCCCGGAGGACACGAGCAAGTCTAATACACTAATTATGAATAATACATATAGTAATTAGAGTATCTACGTGTCCGTATCACAATGTGATATGCACAAGACCCGTGTTGGAGGAAAACCCCCAAAATTAATCCGTTTCGTCAAATTGACGAGATACGGCCTACACGTATCCAATTGTGGACACGACACTAGTTACAAACAAGCAATCATATGTCATTTAGATCTATTAGACCCAATGACTACCACTACATTTTCCACCTCGAAATTCCCACAAAATTGATACCAAATTAGACATAACTTCCACCGTAGGTCTCCGATGAAACTAAAACTAATTTCTATGGGTAGCCTATGCATGTGGGTTGGTTTCTCATTGTTAAATTTCAGATCATGAGTCTATTAGAAGGGGAAAAACTGAAATATACCTATTGGAAGATGGATTCCCAATAAAAAATCTCCAAGTGCAAAATAGCTCCTCTCATTATAGATCTTGGCCTTCTCCTCCTTGCTCCTTGCTTCCTTCTTGTAGATCCTTGATGTAGAAGCCTCAATGAAGAATTAGGGAAGGAATTAGTGAAGAATTGGTGGAGAATTGATGAGGGAATGGAGAAAATTGGAAGAGAGAAATTGTAGATCTAAGAATTGGGAATTTGGTGAAATGAAATAGTTTCTCTCTCCTCTATAGGTGGCCGGCCATATAACCCCCCCCCCCCCTCCAAGCAATGTAAAATATCTTAAATACCCCTTGGGGCCTCTCATAAATAATTTAATTAGGGAAGAAAGGTTCTAGTCTAATGGTTTCTCTAATTAATCCAACCTCCTAATCCATGGGCCTAATTCATGGGCTCAATCTAAACTCATCTAAAAAGTTGGTTCATGCATTCTAATTAAATGGGTTTGTCCACTACACAAGTCTAAAATAAATCTACAACTAGTAAACAATAATAATACAATAATTAAATAAATCATGCATGCACAATATTTAAATATAAATAATCCTAAAATAAATATTATCCATTGTCAATTACCAAACTACCCTTGAATGAAAATGTGAGGGTGTCATAAAGCAACACAAGAGACCTCCGAAGTTGTCTCGCACTGGGGGTAGATCTCGGAAAGGACGAACTGGAGGAGTACGTAGCTGCTCATGCTAACGTCTCTTCTATTGACGATGTAATTCCTGAGGATAATATACCTTATTTTATGAATAAAGGGATATCTTTGAACTATATTGCAAATCTCAGCACATTATATTCCAGGGAGCACAGTCTAGGCTTGCACCTACATACAAAGGTGACTACCACCTATGTAGTGAACCGAATTCTCTTCAGTTAAAACTCCTACTTCATAGTTCCAGCAAGAAAGAGGGAAGACAAACTCATTATCTTCGACAGAGTAAAAAGTCCTCAATCCTCCGCCCTAGAGAAACTGGAGCCAGAACTCGATACCGGTAAAATACTACTTTATCGGTATATATCTCAAACCAAGCACCTCATCCAGATGATGTGATACGATCTGGAAGCCACTAGGGGCTTAAACTACGATAAAGGCCGACGGCTGCCTCTGCATCTGCAGGCTCCTGCAAGCAAGTCCGAATATTACTACCATAAGACCAAGCATGGCTTAGGGCACGTCAGGCCTTCCATAACCCCCGAAAGCTCGGATGAAGAAGATGAGTTATACTCTCACTCTTTATAATCATTCTTTTGGGACTCCGATTTCAATATCGGAGAGGTATTCAAACAAACATTGTTCGCCAACATGGTGTCAGCTGACCCTGAGGAAGACGACAAGGATCTACCTGAACTCTTTGAAGTAGAACCGTAGGCCCAATGCCTATATGCACAATGGGAGATGCGATTCGAGCAAAGAGAACCTTCCACTGAGGACGAAGTCGTATAAATCGATATGGGCGACCAATCCTCCCATAAACCTATCTTCATCAGCAAAAGTCTTTCCGATGAGGATCAAAAAAATCCCTAGTATAGCTCATCAGGAAATACATCGATGTCTTTGTCTGGAGTTACAAAAACATGTCGGGACTGTACCCTAAAATTGCGGTCTACAAACTCAATATCTTGCTGAACGCTAAGCCGGTCAAGCAATAACAAATGTGGTTCCGGTCGGACATCATGAATGCCATCGAAGCTGAAGTCAACAAACTGATAGCTAGTGGCTTCATCCATGAGGAACAACATCCGGATTGGTAGCCAACATCATGCCTGTCGTCGAAAAGAACGAAAAGATTCGGATCTGCATTGACTTCCGTGATCTAAACACGACATGCCCTAAGGACGAGTTTTTCCTTCCGATCACAGACATAATCATCGACAACACTTGTGGCTTCGAGCGCATGTCCTTCATGGACGAATTCTCAGGCTACAATCAAATCAAGATATTTCTTGACGACAAGAAGCATACATCATTTCGAATGCCGATAGGAGTATAATGCTATACACTCATGCCCTTCGATCTGATGAACATAGGTGCTACATACTAGCAAGCTATAAGCACCATCTTTTGTGAACATCTGCGTAACATAATGGAGTGTTACGTTGATGACATCGCTGTCAAGAGTCACTCTAAAGATGATCACCTCCGAGACTTGAAGATTGTATTCGACCTGATGCTTTTGTACTAGCTCAAGATGAATCCTACCAAGTCTTTCTTAGGAGTCTCCAGCGGCAAATTTTTGGGTTTTGTCATAACTTCGAAGGGTATCCACGTAGACCCTGACAAGACTAAAGCAATCCTTGAAATGCAACAGCCGAAGAACCTTAGAGAACTTCGTGGCCTTCTAGGAAGACTGGCATAAATCAGGAGGTTCATATCAAACCTCTCTGAACATTGTCAGCTGTCACGCCCCAGTCCCAAAATACGTAGGACTAGAAATATGTAACACGCCCAGCCGTATGTATACGAACTCCAATATATAGAAACCATATACACACGTACGTTGTACATGAATATCCAATCCACCAGTGGTAATATACTGTCACAACAAGTAACACATAATCTATATCTCATCTACAGCACAAATAATAAGTAGGAATAAAGAGCTGAATAATAACTGAATATCAAAGATGAGTATCAAGTCTGATAGTCGGATGAAAACAAATCCACTACAAAACGACTATACTGAAGTAGCAACAAGGAACTCTAAACGGCGATAATAAAATCACAGATACTTCGAGGGTAAGACTTCCTCTGTCTGGTAAGTAGCGTCAGGTCCAGGTCCGTACTCCTGCTCGTCTATATCTGGAAAGGGACCAGGTCCTTAGAGGGACGTAACAAGATACATAATAATATGCCAATAAAGTACTGAAAAGTAAACATCCAATGGGGTCGCCTAACCATCTAAGTGAATACAGTTTGAGAACAACTTTCCAACACGTGGGCTATCTGGCCATAAATGGGATTGGCATGATTCTCTCGGAGAATCAGGGGCCTACAAGCATACCGTCTTTTGAACGGCAGAGGCCGCCTGCAATATATAGTGGTCATCATCACCCGTTTCTCCGGCGGAGAATCCGGGCGTTACGGGAGAAAAGTGCAAAGGAGTCCAAACGCCTTACTTATTGTTCTCCCCACCCCATGCTCTAGGCATGTCATATCTATGACACGATAAAACCTCTAAATAACTGCCAGGTCTAGTAGCATACAAAGTTTCTATCAGCAGTCATCCCTAACGCATGGCTCATACGTACAGGAGGCCAGACCTGTCACGCAGTCCGTGATCTATATGAGACTCACAACTCGTGTAACAACTGTGTTACGGGCAATGAACATAATGATGCTCCATAATAATAGGGTGGTCTCATAAAGTAGGTCTAACAATATACAAAATAAAACATGATACAACGACATCGTCGTTGCACCCAAGTTTTCTTGGACGCGCAATTTATATAGCAGTTAAAATAAACCAAATAAGCAAAAATAAATTATGCAGACATCATATGGAATGTAAATAATAGTACGATGGCAAGGTATACTTGCCGAGCAAGAGTTCTGTATAGTGCAACCGTCCAAAACAGTGTTAAGTTTAGTGGAAGAATTGGAGTTAGGGTTTGGAAGAGTTTGTTGTAGTATATATAGAGATAAAGAGGCGATGGGGGTTTGAAGTTGGTTCCGCGCGGGGGATATTTATTTTAGTGGTTTCAAAAACCACTGTTGCTGTTGTTTCTTTCTTTCCTTAGTTTGGTTTTCGGTTGAGGAGAGTTTAGTAATAATAGTGATAAGAAGCGGTGGAATGAGAAGGCTCACACGCGCGGAGAAGGGAAAGGAAAGTTGGTTTTTGCTACTGCTGCTGTTGATATTTTCTTCTCCTAACGGGTCCGGGTAGGGGTTAAACGGGTAGTGGGTTCAAGCGGGTAGGGTATTTTGGGTTGAGATCCAATAGAAATTATATATATATATATATATATATATATATATACACACACACACATATCTATTCATAGAAAATTCTAAAAATTATATTGGTGCATACCATTAAGCTAGCAACTGTCCAAAGGGTCTCCTACATGGAATAAATTAGGAAAATTTTATAATGGCTCCATAAATCCCCTAAATGCACAAACACCTCAAAATAAAATCTATCTCCTCTATTTAACTCATAACTATTATAAATAATTAATTAATACGGTTTTCAGAATTAGGGGTTTTATATTCTACCCAACTTATAAAATTTTGTCCTCGAAATTAAAACTAAGCCATGGTAGAAAGTCAAGGATGGTAATAAGGTATAAATTAACAAAGTAATTTCATACCTTGGTCAATGAATAGGTTCAGAAAATGTTTGCGCATGTCGTCCTCGCGCTCCCAAGTAGATTCTCCTAGCGCGCCATGCTTCCATGCCACGCGGACCAAGGGAATAGACTTGTTCCTCAATACTTTCTCTCGACGATCAAGGATTCCCACGGGTTGCTCTTGATAAGACAAGCTTGGCCCAATAGTGATTTCCGAATGGTCGAGAACATGACTGTTGTCTGCCATATATCGCCTGAGCTGCGACACATGAAATACGTCATGTACTCCCTCAAGTGAAGGTGGTAGCGTAAGTTGATATGCCACTTCTCCCACTCTCTCTAGCACGTCAAATGGTCCAATATACATTGGACTCAACTTGTCGCGCCCTCCGAATCGAATGGTGCCTCTGGTAGGTGATATCCTCAAGAAGACATGATCGCCCTCTTTAAACTCCAAGGGATGACGATGAAGGTATGCCCATTGTTTCTGCCTGTCTTGCGCTGCTCGCAAGTGTCCTTGTATCTTCTTAACTGTCTCAACGGTGTTGACCACTAACTCTGGTCCCAGAATCTGACGTTCTCCTACGTCACTCCAACACACAGGAGACCTACACTTCCTTCCATATAATGCTTCAAACGGAGCCATCTGGATGCTTGTCTGATAGCTATTATTGTAAGAAAATTCCACAAGATGTAGGTGGTCCTCCCATGATCCTCCAAAGTCCAACATACAAGCCCTCAACATATCCTCCAATGTCTGAATAGTACGCTCTGACTGCCCATCAGTCTGCGAGTGGTAAGATGTACTGAACTTCAGACGATTTCTAAGACTCTCTTGCATGCTCCTCCAAAAGTGCGATATAAAGCGTGAATCCCTGTCTGATACAATGCTGACTGGTATGCCGTGCAATCTCACGATCTGCCTTATATATAAGTCAGCCAAAGCTTCTGTAGATTGGCCAACTCTAAAAGATAAGAAATTGGCTGACTTGGTGAGTCGGTCCACTATTACCCATACTGCATCTTTACCACTTGGACTCTTGGAAAAGCCCGTGACGAAGTCCATGGTGATATGATCCCACTTTCATTCTGGAATCGGGAGTGGTTGCAATAACCCTGCTGTTCTCTGGTGCTCCGCCTTTACTTGCTGACATACCAAACATTTAGCTACAAAGCGAGCTATCTCTCTTTTTATCCCATGCCACCAAAAGTGCTGTCGTAAATCATGATACATCTTGGTGCCTCCAGGATGAATAGAATATATCGAGCTATAAGCTTCTGGCATCAGCTCCTACCGAATCTCTCCATTTGGAACATAAAGACGATTACCATATCGTAATGTCCCGTCATCATGAATTCGCAGTCCTGTCTGCTCTCCTACCTCTGTCCTTTTTTTAATCTTCTGAACCTGGCGTCTGTAGGCAATGCTGCCTTAATTCTTTCTACTAGTGACGATTGTACTTGCAAGTTGGCTAATATTCCGTCTGCTCCGGGTAATATCACTTCAATGCCAAGACCTTGCAAGTCCTCCAATAATTCCCTCTGTGCTGTCAAGAAATAAGCTGCTGGTTTCTGGCTTAATGCGTCTGCTACAACGTTAGCCTTGCCTGGGTGATAATGTAGCTTTATCTCAAAATCTTTCATCAATTCGAGCCATCAACGTTGCCTCATATTTAACTCCTTCTGCATGAAGACATACTTTAGGCTTTTGTGGTCTGTATAGATTTCCACTTGTTCCCCATATAAGTAATGTCTCCATAGTTTTAGAGCAAATACAACGATTGCAAGTTCCAAGTCATGAGTTGGATAATTCTTCTCATGTACTCGTAACTGTCTAGATGCATATGCAATCACCTTGCCATGCTGCATCAATACGCATCCCAAGCCTTTCCCTGATGCGTCACTGTAGATCACATATCCTCATGATCCTGATGGAATAGTCAATACTGGTGATGTGGTCAGTCGCTTCTTCAACTCTTCGAAAGCGGCTTGACACTCGTTGGTCCATATGAACTCTTAATCTTTGCAAGTCAACCGAGTCATAGGTGTTGCTATCCTTGAGAAGTTTTCCACGAACCGTCGGTAATATCCCGCAAGTCCAAGGAAACTTTTAACCTCCGCTGCTGATTTAGGAACAGGCCATGTCTCGACTGCCGAGATCTTTTCTGGATCAACAGAAATACCATCTCCTGTAACAACATGTCCAAGAAATGAGACTTTGTCCAAGAAGAACTAATATTTATTGAGCTTTGTATATAACTGCTCTCTCCTCAAGGTTTCTAGAAAAATTTGCAGGTGCTTCTCGTGCTCCTCGTGGATCTTTGAATAGACAATTATATCATCTATGAAGACGACCACGAACTGGTCCAAATACTGATGGAAGACTCGATTCATTAAGTCCATAAAGATAGCTGGAGCATTGGTCAATCCAAATGGCATGACCAGAAACTCATAGTGCCAATATCTTGTCCGGAATACGGTCTTCGGGATATCCTCCTTCCATACCTTCACCTGGTGATATCCCGATCTCAAATCTATTATTGAGAACATCTTGGCTCCACTAAGTTGATCAAATAGGTCATCAATGCGTGGCAGTGGATATTTATTCTTCACTGTTACTGCATTTAAGACTCTATAGTCAATGCACATACGTATTGACCCATCCTTCTTTGGTACAAACAACACTGGTGCTCCCTAGGGTGATGCACTTGGTCGGATAAAATATTTCTCTTCTAGTTCTTTCAACTGTGTCTTTAGTTCATCCATCTCCTTCTTCACCAGTCTATAAACATGTGATGCTATGGGTGCTGCTCCCGGTGTCAATTCAATTGAAAACTCTACGTCTCGGTTTGGGGGTAGGCTTGGTAATTTCTCTGAAAAGATGTCTTAGAATTCTGAAATAATAGGATGATAGACGACATCGTTCATTGTAAGCTGCATACCATCAAGGATTTTTGTGGATCCTCGTGCAAACTCAAGTTCAGGTTGGCCTGGTATTTTGAAAAGAATGCTTCCTCCAAAGCAATCGAAGAAAGCGTGGTACTTGCGTAGCCAGTCCATTCCAAGCACAACATCAAAAGTTGGCATAGGAAGGATTAAGAGTCGGACGTTTATCTCTCTGCCACGTATTATTATAGGACACGATCTACAAATTCTACTAACAGGTACAATTCCTCCTCCGGTGAGAATTCTAACACAACTAGATAAATGTGTAGAGGCAATGTTATGTTTGGCAATAAAACTAGATGATATGAATGAGTGGGTGGCTCCCGTATCAAACAATGTCACAGCAGGTAAAGTAAAAGCAAGAGTGATACCTGCTATGACATCAATCTCCTGATCCATGTCATCCACTTCCATTGCAAAAGCTTGTCCGTTCTTCTGGGGTCCCTCGCGAATTGATCCTCCTGTGTAGGTAGTGGTGGTCCTCGCTGAAATCCTCCTGCTGCTGGAGGTCGAGGTGCTCCTGGTCTAGTTATTTGTTGTGCTGGCTTCGGTGCTGGAAGCGCTAGTCTCTGTACTGGTGGTGGAAGTGTCTGCTGCATTGGATAATTTTTCGCCAGGTGATGTCCAGAACTACATCTCATACACTGTCCCAAACGGGTCCGACAGTCTCTTGAGATGTGCCCGCATCTCCCACAATAATTGCATTTGGGCTTCTCTGAAATCTGGTACGGTCCTGCTCTGTGTTGGTACTGCTGTTGCTGAGCTAAAGGACGTCTAATAGGTCCTCCTTGTTGTGTCCTTGCCAGTCCTTGTTGTGTCCTCAGCTGACCTCATTTTTCTCTGCTGATGGTTTCTTGCAATCTGGCTTCTGTCAGTAATTCGGCATAAAAGATTCGGGACTGGGAGCTAGTGTAGTGTTGTAGCTCCTGAGTTAGTCCACGATGAAACCTCTTAGCCTTAGCCAAGTCATCTGGTATCAAGGCAGCGCCATATTTACTGAGGCGACTAAACTCAGCATCATACTCATCCACTATTCTGTTCCCTGCTCCAGGTGGAGAAACTGATCGTACAATGCATCTCTGACGGTGTCCGGGAAGTACTTTCTTTCAAAGCACTCCAGGAATTGCTCCCAAGTCTGGTATGTACCCAATTGGCACTCCATGGATTCCCACCAGTGATGAGCATTACTATCTAAAAGCGTCCTTACACCCGTCATCCACAGCTCTGTAGGTAGCTGCGATGCTTCTAATAATTTTCGAGTGTGAGTGATCCAGTTGGTAGTTTCCTCTGGACTTTCAATACCTTTGTACGACTTCGGACCCATCTGTATAAAGTCTTTTACTGAACCAACTTTAGCTCGAGGTACTGGAGCTAGTGCTTGAGCTGGTACAGTAGTCTTTGCAGCCATCCTTTCAAGTGCTGCTAGAAACTTCTGTCTCTGTTCTACTGCTTGCTGCCTCTGCTCTGCAGCTAGGGTGGCGGCCTGTTGTCATTGTTCCTGCATTATCATCTGGAAGAATTGGAACAGTTGTGCCTGGCCATCCTGCGGTGTCGATGAGACTGGAAGGTTCCCATTAGGTGGAACGGGAAGATCAGATGGAACTGGATTGTGAATCTGTCGATCTGGTCCCGGAAGTCTAGGAATTGTTGAGGTCCCTCCTTGAGTCTGACCATTGACTCCAGGAGTTGTGTCACCATCGGCGACAGTACATCCCTTCTGCATATCCATCTCTCTGCAGGTGATGTACACAACGTTTAGAAGAAGTACAGGAATCAAACAGGATGCAAGTATTAAATAGAATATAGAAGCATAAAATATGCTGGGAAATTGTCCGCGTATTTATAGTCAAAACCCCCCAACATACATGAAGTCCCTCCCTGCATAAAACAGGGCTTCAAGGTAGTTGGCGTAAAATAGGTTGCTAAGTTGTCCGCGTAAAACAGAGATTTCAAGGAAGTTTGGCATAAAACATAACTTCAGAACTGTCCGCTTAAAGCAGAGAAGCATAAAGTAGGACTTCAGAGTTGTCCGCGTAAAGCAGAGAATCAAGGAAGTTTGGCGTAAAACATAACTTTAGAACTGTCCGCGTAAAATAGAGATTTAAAACTGCCGGCGTAAAACATGACTTCAGAGCTGCCTGCGTAAAAAGTCTGCGCGTAAAAGATCTGCACGTAAAATCTGTTCGCGTAAAGTCGGCGTAAAAATCTGTCTGCGTAAAGTTTGCGCAAAAAATCTGCGTGCGTAAAGTCTAACATACGTTACAGCGTAAAGTTGTACGAGGAACTCTTCGTATTCCTCGGATGAATTCGTCAGGTTTACTGATTTGTCTGACAAAAGTACTGTACGATGATCGAGAGGACGGCTGTGATGATAATTTCTGCACAAAGACCCAGGTTGTCGTTTAGTGACATATTTGACACAAGTCGGTTTTTACGCATCCAAAAGGAAGAAAGGGGAGTCTTCTGAATACGCTGACTATTCCATATTGACAGAAATGAGTTTTTACGCTCAAGTCTGAAATGAGTTTTTACGCTC
Organism: Iris macrosiphon; assembly: GCA_036927795.1. Lineage (NCBI taxonomy): Eukaryota > Viridiplantae > Streptophyta > Magnoliopsida > Asparagales > Iridaceae > Iris > Iris macrosiphon. The sequence continues at coordinate 26,700,458 of JAYESA010000018.1, read as the reverse complement.
AAGATAAGACAAAGCAGACGCCACGTAAAAAGCTGTTCTGTACAGAGATCGAGGCATATCTCTGCATTTAATGCACGAGATTTGGTCTAATTGGTCATGACTGGGAAAACTAAGACTATGACAAATACGCTCCTATCCTTATATTTTACGCCTAATCAGGCTATTCTACGCTGGTTATCTATTATTCAGGAACCATCAAGTTTACGCTGGGGTAGTTATCTACGTGGCTTGCATGCCAAGATCTTATAAAGGAATACGTGTCATACGCAGATTGAACGTGGGTAGCAGTTGTCATAACCGCAGCGTAAAGGAGGCAATCTTCTTCATGGTTTGGCCTTTTATACCAACAAAACAGTCTTTTGGTTTTTACGCCAACTAGGCAGTTGTTTGGCTTTTACGCCAACAACAGTCATTTGGCTTTTACGCCAACAGGACAGTCATTTGGCTTTTACGCCAATAAAAGTCATTTGGCTTTTACGCCAACAAGGGTAAAGGGTCTGGTCATAGGGTAAAGGTTTTTGGCGTAAAACTTGGTTTATCCAAACATAGGGTGGTTGAAAGGAAGAATGAGGTTTTAGTTAAGCGTGGATGAGATTCTTATACTCTATTCCTATACGCAGGCTTGTTCGGTACAGTTACGTAACCGAGACAATATATTCTAGACTTGCATGGGCCACCACCAAAAACATGTCATGTCCCAGTCCCAAAATACGTAGGACTAGGAATACGTAACACGCCCAGCCGTATGTATACGAACTCCAATATATGGAAACCATATACACACGTACGCTGTACATGAATATCCAATCCACCAGTGGCAATATACTGTCACAACAAGTCACACACAATCTATATCTCATCCACAACACAAATAATAAGTAGGAATAAAGAGCTGAATAATAACTGAATATCAAAGATGAGTATCAAGTATGATAGTCGGATGGAAACAAATCTACTACAAAATGACTATACTGAAGTAGCAATAAGGAATTCTAAACGGCGATAATAAAATCACTATGAGAGGAACTGCCAAACATGCCAAATCCACGCAGACTTTATCCACCTGCCCTTAGAATTCCTACACCCAACGGTAGCATCTTGGCCGTTTGAAGCATGGGGAATGGACTTTATCGGGCCAATTAGTCCACCTTCTTCTAAGGGACATTGGTTCAACTTGGCTATCACCGACTATTTCTCCAAATAGACGGAAGCTGTTCCACTCGCTGAAGTCAAGACCTCAAACGTGATCATCTTTGTTAATCATCACGTCATATACTGGTTCAACTTGCCACAGAGAATCATCCACGATAATGGTTCACAGTTTACAAGTCATGCTTTTTACCATTTTTATGACAAAAAATGAATCCATAATATAGCATCGACTGCCTACAACCCAGCAACAAATGGTCTGGTAGAAGCATTTAATAAAACCATTATAAAGCTACTCAAAAAGTTTGTTTCATCTAATAAATATGATTGGAATGAGAAGCTGGATGAATGTCTCTTGGCCTATCGCACAACGGTCCAGACACCTACTGGCAGTACGTCATTCTCCTTATTTTACGGAAGCGAAGCAGTCATTCCACTAGAGATCCAAATTTCTTCATTTGGAGTTGCTCTGTCCAACTGATTGACCGTTGACGACAATCATCGCCGATGGCTACAAGAGTTAGAAGAGCTCGACGAGAAGCGTCTCTTTGCTAAATAGCGCATTAAGTTGTACCAAGCACGCCTCTCATGAGCCTTAAATAAATGAGTCAAGAAGAGAACTTACCAAGTGGGTGACCTCGTCTTGACAGTAAGAAGACCGATGGTTATGATCCATAAGATGGCTGGTAAATTCCAACCTAAATGGGTGGGTCCATTCATTGTGGAGTTCATGTTCTCCAACAGCGCCTACCGACTCGCAAAACCCAATGGCGACTTGCTCATGATGCCTATCAACGACAAGTTCCTCAAAAAATATTATGTCTATGCTAGACTTGTACTCCTTTTACTATCAGTTGGACAACTAAAATATATAATATACTTTTCACGTTGTTCGTCCCCAGCAAGTGTTAAGAACAATATGTACTTCATCTTCCATAAAAGTTTGATGAAAGCTATTGTCTGTATTCAGGAATCCTGAATTTGCAACAGATAGTGGATTCTCAAAAGATCCCCAGCGGATCCACCTTCAGTTCTATCCACACTTTTGGGTAGACCACTCATAATCAGTTCATTTGGGCATTCGTTCACGGCCTCATTACCTCTAAACTACTTTCCTAACCGATTATCCCCAGCGGGGTTTGCCATGTCCATATTACCTATGAGCAGACCTCTTTGTATGACTATCTATTGTCGCGTCCATAAACCTCTGACATCGGTCATCATCTAAATTTATCATCCGTACTTAACTCTAAGTACGCCAACGGTGTTAAGTCTACAAAATCTGTCACGTCCATATCACCTCTGACAGGGCTTGTCTCGAACCTATTACTTGCACTCAGGTGCACAAGAAGTAATAGATCCACAAAATCTATTATATCCATATCACCTCTGATATGGTTTCCTTTCGAACTTATTACTTGCAATCCAGTATGCAAGAAATGACAGGTATACCAAAGATCCTCCAGTAGGATGTCCTCAACAAAAGAAAACAGTTCACGTCCATATTACCTCTGAACTATGAGCTGCCCATTTTTCCATCCAAAGAAAATAGCTGTAAAGCCCCTGATTTTTCAAGGATTTTTAAAAACAATTTTTTTACACCATTTTCTGTAATTTTTTGGAATTAAAACTAAGGTATTTTATGAGTAAATAATTTTTAAATGATGTTAATTAATATTAAAATATTATAAAAATAGTATTTTCTGGTGTAAAATGAAAAACTAGATATAGGATAATTTTCCGGAAATTTATTGGACCCCGAAAACATTTTTAAAAGCCCTAAAAACTAAGTCGTAATTAACCTTAATTAAACCCTGATTGAACCCGGTTTATTTGGAGTTAAACCAAACCAAACCAATGTCAAACCGAACCGAACCAAACCCAGCCTTAATGGGTCAGGTCGGATCCGAATCGAACCCGACCCGGACCCGAAACCCTAAATCTGAATCTCCCCCGAATTACTATTCCGGCAGTATATAAATATCCTCGAAACCCACGCTCCGTCGTCGATCCCCTCGATCCCCCACCGGAGCAACTCCGCCCGCTCATCCTCCGTCTTTTCCCCTCTACCACAGCCCTCCGCCTCTCCCTCAGAGCTTACCTGAACCATAATCCTCGACCGCCGTGGTCCTCCCCCATGGCCGGAGACCACCCCGTCATCTCCTCCTCTCCACCCCTTGCCATTCCCGGCCAACCCATCACGACCACCATCACCGTCTCCCGACGTCCTCCACCCGTCCCTGACTCGCAACGCCCCGACCATCGTCCAGAACTCCCCGCTCCACCGTCTCGCCATCAACCCAGCCCCTCCGCTCGACCTCGAACCCCCACAGCCCGACCATCTCCTCCGCCCTAACCCGAGCCACCACCATCGCCATCTCATCGACCAGCCACCGTGCCATCTCAGTAGCTCCGACGAAGCCCCCAACCGCAGCACTGAAACCCTAGACCGGACACGGTTGAACCTGACCCGGACACGGCTGAACCTGACCAGGACAAAGCACAGTGACCCGGACACAAGAAATTCTCGTTCCACGGAGCCCTGTTCAGGTAACCCGTTCTCTCTCCTCGTTGCTCCGTTTTTTGTTCCGTCAGTTATGACGCGTAGGCTGTGTGACCCTCTCGATGCCCGTACAACCGGCTCGGTGCGTCGCGTCCTGTGGCGATCGCAAACCGCGATCCAAAAGCAGGAAAAATGATACCCCATTTTCACCCGGAACTGAGTACGCCCCGCCAAACGGGACGACTTGGTCGCGCGCGATCTTCACCAAAAGTTGTGCGCCGTTGATACGGACGTGCAGAATTTCGCAGAAGTTGATTTGGATGTGCATGCACACCGGAATCAACGCGTATCCGCCGACAACGCCCCGTATCCGCCTGTTCTGCAACAATCGGATCAAAACAAAACTTATGCCATCGGACTCGTAGCAATACGCTGGTCCTGTGACCCAAGTTTGGTTCGATTCTGAGAACGTTGACCAAAATCGCGTATCGTGGGCCCCACGGCTCCACTTGACGGACGATTTTGTGATCGGCTTATCGGAATCCAATTCTGGAAGTTCCGTTGGGTTCGTATCATCGTTCTGGACTTGTTGACACTAAGTTGGACGAATTTGGAGACCATTGGTTCTGACACACTTTTCGGTACAAAGTGGGCCACACATGGACCCCATATTGACCCGAAATTACGGTTTTGCCCCTGTGTCCAATTTGGACGAAAGAAAAGTTCTTTCTAGCTGTTTTGCTTATTCTGGGAATGTTGGTGATATCTATTTCAGCATCCGGAGACATTTGTACTGAGGCCATAGCTTCTGGTCCTGTGTATTGGACATCTGGACGTTACATCTTGCAGCTTCTTGCCAGGCAAGTATACCTTGCCATTGTACTGTTATTTATATTCCATATGTTGCATGCATCTTTATTTTCTGTCTTTAGTTCATATATTTTAACTGTTATATAAAATGCGCGCGACGGTGTCTTCGCGGTATGTTTTTATTTATGTATTTGCATTGACCTTGTTTATTAGACTACCCCATTATCATGTAGCATCTTTAGGTTCATTGGCCGTGACACAGTTGCTACACGAGTTGTGAGTCTCATATAGATCACGGACTGGCGTGCAGGGTTTGGCCTCATGTACGTGTGGGCCGTGCGTTAGGAATAACTGCTGTTAGAAACTTTGCATGCTAGTAGACTTAGCAGTTATTAAAGGTCTAGGGACATAGCCTATTATAGTACGGTGGTCCCATCCTTGTCCTTGTTTGGTTGCAGGATTGGGCTAGGGTACTAAGGATAGGCTATGAACCATATTGTGTCATGGATATGACATGCTTAGAGCATGGGGTGGGGAGAACAAGTACCGCATTTGAGCTCCTTTGCACTTTTTCCTGTGCGCCCGAATTCTCCGCCGGAGATACGGGTGGTGATGACCCTTATATATTATGTACTACATTGGCGGGCCACCGGCGTTCAAAAGACGACGTGCCTTTTAGGCCCCTGGATCCCCAAAAGGGAATCATGCCAAATCCCAGTTTTCAGCCAGATAGCTCACTTGTGGGGAAAGTTATTCTTAACTGCATTCACTTAGATGGTTAGGCGACCCCATTGGATATTTATTTTAGTACTTTATTGGCATGTGCTTTGTGTATCTTGTTATGTCCCTCTGAGGACCTGGTCCCCTGCCAGGTGTATCTGTTCTTGAGTATTTGCAAGAGCGCAGATTTGGATGGTTATATGTTTCGTGGACGTCTTCTCTTCGAGCCGTGATTGATAGCTGGTATTCTTATATCGTGTTTTTTGTGGTGTACTTATATTGTATTTATCCTTATATTCCAGTTGGTAGTGGATTTATTTCCATCCAACTATTATCTCCAGATACTTTGTGTCTAGATCTAGTTCATAGATAATGGTTATTTATTTATATTTGATTTTCGTGGATGAGATTTAGATTATATCCTGTGACTTGTGACATATGTTATACCACTGTGGATTTGATGTTCATATTACAGCGTACGTATGGATTTGGTTTCCATATATTGGAGTTGCCATATCCATACGGCTGGCATACTTACGTGTTCCTAGTCCTACGTATTTTGGGACTGGGGCGTGACAATAGCCATGTCTATATTACCTCTGGCTCATTTCCTTTTTCTTTCATAAAAACACCATGATCGTACCTAACCTCTCAGTATTACTATCGTTTAGCTCACGTCCATGTTACCTATGAGCCATCGTCCTCACATCCTCCCAGTAGAGTTTTTCATATCCTTCTTACCACTAAGCAAACCTCCCAACTTTACTATCGATTAGCATGTTCATATTACCTCTGATATCGGTCGTTATCTAAACTTATCACCCGTAATTAAATCTAAATACGCCAACGGTGTTAAGTCCACAAAACCTGCCATGTCCATATCACTTCTGTCAGGGCTTGTCTCGAATCTATTACTTACACTCAACTGCGCAAGAAGTAATGGATTCACAAAACCTACCACGTCCATATCACCTCTGAAAGGGTTTTCGCTTCGAAACTTATTACTTGAACTCAGGTGCGCAGAAGGTAAATAGGTCTACCAAAAAGTCCCCCCAGTAGGACGTCCTTAACAAACAGCGGTATTGTAATATGTCCATATTACCTCTAATACAATATCCAAAGACTACAACATGCAATATGACAAATACAAAGAAGAAATTCTGGAAAATGAGAGACTTTATTGATTAATATTCAAGAACATGAGTACATATGATGGAAATCCATTTTTAAGGATTTTTCATTAGTATTCTAGGTCATGAGTACATATGATAAAAACCCATTTTTAAGGGTTTCCATGAAGTCTCACAGACACGAACCTTTTCCTTTAGAAGCTTCCCTCTGTGATGTTGTTACCAACACAAGTAGAGCCATCAGCAGAGCTCAATGCTTTCTGGATCATCCCTCCACAGTGCAAACCTCAGTATATGGAAAAAGAATACATACTGATGGATAGCAAGGGAGGAGCGGGTGCTCTACAACCTACGAGAAAATAAAGACATAAATGACAATTAATCCAAATCATGTCATCGACACCGCAGGCCCCCGACCGGTACCAAGTCGCATAAAGGGGAGAAACGCAGCTAGAACGCTGCATAAACAGGGATTGCTCCACGCATGACACATGATGTTCACCCTCGTATCCTGGATCAGTTCTTGGCAAAAAATTGTCGCATCAGGATGGCATTCTCTTCGAATGACAGGTTCTATGATATCCTTCAATGCGCCATCATGGGCCCCACAAAGGGTAGTAAAACCTACATAAAGAGAACTCGTATCAGTCTCAACGAAGATTGTAAAAGTTTACAGTGGCCGCATGTCGCAGCCACACGCAGTAGGGGATGTCTCAAGACAGCTAAGTTTGCACGCATGAGCAAGAGGAGGGATCATCCATGCGACTAAAATACATATAGGCTCTGCGTGCATGTTGCAGATAAGTTCCCATTTAGGCGACAAAGCCATATATAGGCTCTGCGTGCATGATTGCAGATGATTCCTCATCATGCGGCCAAACTACATATAGGCTTTGCGAGCATGTCGTAGATAAGTTCCCATCCATGTGACCAAGCCATAGATAGTCTCTATGCGCATGTTGCAGATGATTGGATAAATTTTATGGGGGGAGGGGGGCGTGCTTGTTCTAGATGATTTATCATCCATATTGTGAGGCCATGTATTTGTGTCTATGTGTCCATGCCATCATGACACACTCCTACCTCCAAAAAGAATGCCATCATCAGGGGGCCACGGGTCGAATCCGCTCTTGATAAACACCTCGACGAGGTAGAAAGTATTCCTTGGTATCTTCTTTCACCAAAATTGGGGGAAGCTGAGAGACAAAAGTTCTCTCTCCTCCCTAGCCCGCCTATTTATAGACTCCAAGGGCATATGAGAAGATTGAGGCGATAAACTAGGCAGTTATGAGGATGAACATGATGCCTCAATTTGCGTGATCCTTATTTATCTACTCAAAAACTGTAGTTGACTCAGAATATCTAAGAAATCTCCTCGAAGTTCGAGCAAAATCTCGGTATTTTATTATCTGATTGTCACGACCCGCACCCGGAAATTCGGGCACGAGTGCGTGGGTACGTCCAGCCTACGCCGCAGAGTCGGCGGTAGTACGCTGTCTAGGTCAAATCCACATTTAACTAATCTAGCTCATTCACAAATAACATAGGCAAGATAATAATGAGAAACAGATAATTAAGATTTCAGATGAACTAAATGTGACAACAGATTCAAATGTTTAGTACAAAAATCAGAATAAAATCGGGGACAAACCCGATTACTAAGATAAGAGCAATAAATAACTATAGCTACTGCTATCTACTCTGCAGCAGGGGTCTCCTGGGTGGGATCTGGCTCCTCATAAGTATTATCTGTACCCTCATAGGGACCATAATATGTAGGGGCAAGGTCCTCATCATCGCCTAAATCAACAGATCCAGTCAGGAAAGGAGCAAAGTACACAATGCACAACAAGATTAAACTAAATATTTATGACAATTAAATTGAGTATCAATAATGAGAAATTGCATAGAAGAACATCAATATCTCAGAGTGAAAACTATAAACAGGAATATGAGAAAACATAAATAAATGAGACAGGAAATGAAACTACAACAGTCAGCAAGAACTATAACAAGACCAGAAGCTATCTGTGTGAACTTGTGTTTGTTTTAGAATACATAGTTGGCATGTAGGGGTTTATAAGGCTAATCCGGCGGTCATAAACGGCTATTAAACAGGAAAAATCGAGATCCGGCTGAGGGTATAGTCGCGTACCAACAGCTATTAAACATGGCAGGGAAAAGGGTAAACTACATGCCTTCTAGTATTCTCCCACCCGACATAAAAAACAAGACATGAACTCCAATATTCAAGACATAAAATTCAGTATTCCTAACACTAGGTGTAATCATCAAGGGTACTAGTAAAGCAGGGAATTAATTATCACAATATAAAGATTTAACTTGAAGTGCAGGTACTTGCCTGTTGTTTGGATCCAATTAATTATACTCGGGGAAATTTCTAGAGATGAGTCCAAAAGCTGAAATAGACATTACCATCACGCTCAGAAGATGTCAAATAGCTAGAAATGCCTGTCCTTGGGTCCAATTTGGAGACAAGGACAAAAATGACAGTTTCGGGTCAAAACGGGGTCCGCCGGTGGGCCCGCTTTGCACCGAAAAATGTGTCCGGGTCAACGGTCTCCAAATTCACCAAACTTAGTGTCAACAGGTCCGGAACGCTGATACGAACCCAACGGAACTTCCAGATTTGGATTCCGATGAACCGGTCACAAAATCGTCCGTCGAGCGGGGCCTATGGGGCCCACGACACGCGATTTAGTCAACGTTCTCAGAATCGAACCAAACTTGACCCACAGGACCAGCGTATCGCTACGAGTCCGATGGCACAAGTTTCATCTCGATCTGACGAGTGTACAAGAAGTTAGGGCAAATTGCAGAAAAGTCGGATACGGGGCGATGTCCGCGGATACGCGTTGATTCCGGTGTGCACGCACACCCGAATCAGCTTCCGCAAAATCCCACACGTCTGTATCGACGACGCGCACGTATATTGTTGAATTGTGTGCATTTTAATAATTATAGTGTACTAGTTATGAAGTATTTAGATATGCTTCATGATTAGTTATTTTGATAAAATGTGCAAATTAGATATGCATCAATGCATGTACATCAGTACATGTTCTTGTAAATTAGTAATTAGATATGCTTCATTTTTGTTATTGTAATTTTTTTGTGAATTATATATGCATCTAAATGTTCTGTAAATTATATATGCATTTTAATAATTTTAGTGTACTGGTTCTGAAGTGTTTTCTTGAACTGTTTGTATATTGTTGAATTGTGTGCATTTTAATAATTATAGTGTACTGGTTATGAAGTATTTAGATATGCTTCATGATTAGTTATTTTGATAAAATGTGCAAATTAGATATGCATCAATGCATGTACATCAGTACATGTTCTTGTAAATTAGTAATTAGATATGCTTCATTTTTGTTATTGTAATTTTTTTGTGAATTATATATGCATCTAAATGTTCTGTAAATTATATATGCATTTTAATAATTTTAGTGTACTGGTTCTGAAGTGTTTTCTTGAACTGTTTGTATATTGTTGAATTGTGTGCATTTTAATAATTATAGTGTACTGGTTATGAAGTATTTAGATATGCTTCATGATTAGTTATTTTGATAAAATATGCAAATTAGATATGCATCAATGCATGTACATCAGTACATGTTCTTGTAAATTAGTAATTAGATATGCTTCATTTTTGTTATTGTATTTTTTTTGTGAATTATATATGCATCTAAATGTTCTGTAAATTATATATGCATTTTAATAATTTTAGTGTACTGGTTCTGAAGTATTTTCTTGAACTGTTTGTATATTGTTGAATTGTGTGCATTTTAATAATTATAGTGTACTGGTTATGAAGTAATTAGATATGCTTCATGATTAGTTATTTTGATGAAATGTGCAAATTAGATATGCATGTACATGTTCTTGTAAATTAGTAATTAGATATGCTTCATGCATGTTCTTGTAATTTTTTTGTGAATTATATATGCATCTAAATGTTCTGTAAATTATATATGCATTTTAATAAGACACTGCAATACTGCACATACTGTTTCTGCATTCTATGACTGCACAGTGCACAATGCACATACTGTTTCTGCATTTTGATTAGTGAATACTGCACACTGCAATACTACACATTTATGAGTAACCTAAGTCTGTTTCTGCATTCTGTGACTCTGTAATGGGACTATCCCTATCTGCAATCTAATTCTGTATTCTGCCCTGGCACATTGAGACACTGCATTTAGGACTAGTAGTGACTAAGGTCTATTTATGTAGGTTGGAATTGGGTAAGGGTTAGGTAGCATAGCTATAGGTAACTTAGGTTACTCATAGTCATAAATGTGTGATGTTCAATAGGTGTAGCACCAACCCAATCAATGGCAACAACTTCATATTTATGCAATGTGCGTATTTCTTAATTTTGGACTCAATTTTGTTATTTATATTTCATATATTCAAAGTACAAATTTATTGTTTTAGATGTCGCAAGAAGGTGATCATCAACCACCAACTAGTTCTCAAGCCACAAATGAGCCTCTTCCTGTATCTAATATAAATTTGAAGCTTCCGGTTACAAGAAAGTCTTCGAAGGAAAGAGCTCCGCATTGGAAAGATTTTAAAAAATTTCTTGACCCGGATGGTCGTCCAAAAGCAAGTTGTAACCATTGCGGAAAAGAATACCATTGCCATAGTAAGCTAAATGGGAGTACTAGTGTGAAAACCCACTGGAATGCATGTCCATTGAATCCAAAGAATCATGAACCTAGTCAAACAATACTCAACTTGCAAACAATTGCAAAGGGCAAGCAAATACTAACTAGTTGGAAATTTAATCAAAACGAGGTAAGAAAGGCCTTGACACATATGATTATCGTTGATGAGCTTCCTTTTCGATTTGTGGAGTGTGAGGGCTTTAAAAACTTTATTAATGTGGCGTGTCCTAGCTTTCGTATTCCGTCAAGATGGACAGTGGCTCGGGATTCTTATGATATTTACTCTATTGAAAAGAGTAAGTTCAAAACATATTTGAAAGAGTCCAAGCAAATGATTTGTCTTACAACGGATACTTGGACATCGTTACAAAAAATCAATTATATGTGTCTTACGGCACATTATATAAACGATGATTGGGAGTTGAAAAAAAAAATTATAAACTTTTGTCCAATTTCAAGTCATAAAGGTGAGGCCATAGGGAAAGCGGTAGAGAAGTGCTTGCTAGAGTGGGGTATTGATAGAATATTCACTATCACGGTAGACAATGCGAGTTCCAATGATATTGCTATTTCATATTTAAGCAAGAAAATTCAGAATTGGGGAAATGGCATTCTACAATGCAAATATTTACACATGCGATGCATTGCACATATAATTAATCTAGTTGTGGTTGACGGCTTAAAATTGATGTCACCATCGGTTGCTCGTGTTCGAAATGCGGTGAGATATGTGAGACATTCTCCTAGTCGATTTCAAAAGTTCAAGGAGTGTGTTGAAGCCGAAAAGATACAAAGCAAAAAAATGTTGTGTCTTGATGTGAGCACCCGTTGGAACTCTACATTTTTGATGTTGAACACGGCGCAAAAGTTTGAAAGTGCTTTTGAGAGATTCGCCGGACAAGATCCATGGTTCAAACTAGAACTAGCAGAGAATGGTGGGTTTCCTACCGAGGACGATTGGGCTAATACAAGAAGAATGTGCACTTTCTTAGAACACTTTTATGAACTAACTTTGCGTATCTCGGGATCCTTATATGTCACTTGCAATAATTTCTTTGACGAAATCACATCCATTGATATTCTTTTGCGTACTTCAAGGGAGAGTGAGGACTTTGACTTATCTCTCATGGCCAACAAAATGAGAGAAAAATATCAAAAGTATTGGGGGGACATTGAGAAAATAAATATGGTGATATTTATTGCACCAATTCTAGATCCTCGACATAAATTGGAATACGTGGAATATGCTCTTGATCATCTCTATGGACCGGAGAAGAGCGATTCCATGAAAAAGAAAGTAAAAAGTGTTGCGTACTCCATGTTCAATGAGTACAAAAACATAAGCTCTTCTCAAAGTGGTGGTGTTGCTACTAATAGTGAAAGAGTTGAACCTTCTTGTGCAAATCCACCGGTGCACAACTTGCAATTGAAGAAGTTTATGAAAGCTCAATTCAAGAAACATAAGATGGAATTGGGTGGTGGTGATACTAAATCGGAGTTTGATCGATATTTAGATGAGAGCACGGTAGATGATGATGATGATGAGAGTGATGAGTTTAATATTTTGGGATGGTGGAAGCTTAATTCTCCCCGTTTTCCGATCCTTTCGAAGATGGCTCGGGATGTGTTGGTCGTTCCCATATCTACCGTGGCGTCCGAGTCCGCTTTTAGTACGGGTGGTCGTGTGCTTGATTCATATAGGAGCTCCTTGACTCCAAAAATAGTTCAAGCTCTAATTTGTTGTCAAGATTGGTTACGTAGGCCTTCTGATCGACCTATAGTATCTATTGTTGAAGAGGAGTTTGAAGACATGTATAAAGTTGAAATGGGTAATTTTTTTATTATTTAGCATGAATTTTTTTCTAGTGTATCTATTATTGTGTGTTTTAACTTCTTAATTGTTTTAACTTTTTCATTTAGATTTGGGTCAGTTGACGGTGGAATCAATATCAACGTCAACAAGCGAGGTTTGATTAATTCTGGTCTTTAAATTAGGACTTTTGGAGGGATATTTGGGAACACAAACTTTTAGTTGGAAACTTGGAAGACAATGTGTAATATTTTTCTTGCTGTTCTCATCTTTGCTGACTTGCTATTTTCTGCTGCTATTTTTTGGCTGATCTTTGGGAACACAAACTTTTAGTTGGAAACTTGAAAACTTGGTTACTGCTGCTTTTTTCTTGCTGTTCTCATCTTTGCTGACTTGCTGTTAGTTGCTGCTTCTGCTCACTGCTGTTATTGCTTGTTATATAATATATACTACCTATTACTTTGCTGACTTGCTGTTAGTTGCTGCTTCTGCTGTGACTGCTGTTATTGCTTGTTATATAATATATACTACCTGTTACTTGCTGACTTGCTGTTAGTTACTGCTGCTGCTGACTGCTGTTATTGCTTGTTATATAATATCTCCTACCTGTTACTTGCTGACTTGCTGTTAGTTACTGGCCAGGCATAAAATCCAGCCATTGGCGACAGACAATGGCGTGGCATAAAATGCAGCCATTTGGTAAATCTATGATGCTAGTTTACTTACAATGGCGTGGCATAAAATGCAGCCATTTGGTAAATCTATGATGCTAGTTTATTTACAATGGCGTGGCATAAAATGCAGCCATTTGGTAAATCTACGATGCTAGTTTATTTACTCTTTTCTTGAGAAATTTACTAACATATTACATGATAAAGTGGCAATGATGATGATGGCTTGAGAATAGGAGAACTGATACTACATGGCATCAAACAATGATGCAAAAATTAGCCTTATCTGAGCCACAATTTAGTTTTCTTCATCTTCTTTTGATGTTGTTGTCCAGGTCCTCCAGGGGAAGATATGAGATTCACTGAGATGAGCACCAGTTTGAAATTGGAGGACAGGAATTAAATCTCAGCTGCATTTCATTGTTGTAATTTTTTTATCTAGGAGAACTGATACAGTTTGATATCTGGAAACTTATACAGTTTGATGGCTTGAGAATAGGAGAACTGATAAAGTTTGATATCTGGAAACAAGATTTTATTTGTTTTGTGTGTACATTTTTAATTTTTTTTGTACAATATCAAAACTGGCAGTCTGGCACTTTGTGTGAGTCTGTGACTGCATTTCATTTTTAATTTTTTTTAAAATGAAATTTGGTTTGTATATTTGATTGTCCAGGTTGGGTTTGATGTTATTTGTTGTAAAATGGGCCATTCAACAATATATTGGATGGGCCAAGGATAATTTTATTTGTTGGGCCGTTCAATTCGGCCATTTTGTTCGTTGTAAAATGAACCTTCCCGGCCCATTACACACAAGGCCCATGAACCGAATAACCGGAATAACCGAACCGTACTTTTTCGGTTCGGTTTAATTCGGTTTTGAAATATTGCGGTTCGGTTCGGTTCTTCACTATGTCGGTCCGGTTTTTGTTCGATTTTGAAAATTTCGGTCCGGTTTGGACCGAACCGCACCGATGCTCACCCCTACTCAGTTTCGTAGAATTCCAGGGGTCTAAGGTTCTTGAAGTCTTTGGCACTCCCTGGCCTCTTGAGTGGCGACTCTTGGAACCTAAGAGCTTCTGAGAGGCTGGTCCGCAGAAGTGCAGTCTGTTCTTTCTGGGATTTCACCAGTCCCTGGAACACTCCAAGTAGTTGTGCCCCATCCAGAGTAACTGCCGGAACAGATGGAGGCGGCGGGAGTGCAAGAGTCTCGGGCATATTTTGCTCAGCTGGTTCTGATGTGCCTCCTACTGTGTTCCTTGTCTGGAACATTCTGAAAGATTAAGGGATAGGGAGATCAGAATAGATTACTTGGAAATCAAGGGCGATAGGAAAATTGAGCAAAAATGATATCAAGAATTGAAATATGGATCCTATACTGTGAATGAGCTTTTCCTAGAATCCTCAATCTTATTCCATACCCTGTCCTAGGGTATTACCCTATTTAAGGATAGGACCTGCATGGGCCACCATAAAAACGTGTCACGACCCGCACCCGGAAATTAGGGCACGAGTGCGTGGGTACGTCCAGCCTACGCCGCAGAGTCGGCGGTAGTACGCTGTCTAGGTCAAATCCACATTTAACTAATCTAGCTCATTCACAAATAACATAGGCAAGATAATAATGAGAAACAGATAATTAAGATTTCAGATGAACTAAATGTGACAACAGATTCAAATGTTTAGTACAGAAATCAGAATAAAATCGGGGACAAACCCGATTACTAAGATAAGAGCAATAAATAACTATAGCTACTGCTATCTACTCTGCAGCAGGGGTCTCCTGGGTGGGATTTGGCTCCTCATAAGTATTATCTGTACCCTCATAGGGACCATAATATGTAGGGACAAGGTCCTCATCATCGCCTAAATCAACAGATCCAGTCAGGAAAGGAGCAAAGTACACAATGCACAACAAGATTAAACTAAATATTTATGACAATTAAATTGAGTATCAATAATGAGAAATTGCATAGAAGAACATCAATATCTCAGAGTGAAAACTATAAACAGGAATATGAGAAAACAGAAATAAATGAGACAGGAAATGAAACTACAACAGTCAGCAAGAACTATAACAAGACCAGAAGCTATCTGTGTGAACTTGTGTTTGTTTTAGAATACATAGTTGGCATGTAGGGGTTTATAAGGCTAATCCGGCCGTCATAAACGACTATTAAACAGGGAAAATCGAGATCCGGCTGAGGGTACAGTCGCGTACCAACAGCTATTAAATATGGCAGAAAAAAGGGTAAACTACATGCCTTCTAGTATTCTCCCACCCGACATGAAAAACAAGACATGAACTCCAATATTCAAGACATGAAATCCAGTATTCCTAACACTAGGTGTAATCATCAAGGGTACTAGTAAAGCAGGGAATTAATTATCACAATATAAAGATTTAACTTGAAGTGCAGGTACTTGCCTGTTGTTTGGATCCAATTAATTGTACTCGGAGAAATTTCCAGAGATGAGTCCAAAAGCTGAAATAGACATTACCATCACGCTCAGAAGATGTCAAATAGCTAGAAATGCCTGTCCTTGGGTCCAATTTGGAGACAAGGGCAAAAACGGCAGTTTCGGGTCAAAACGGGGTCCGCCTGTGGGCCCGCTTTGTACCGAAAAACGTGTCTGGGTCAACGGTCTCCAAATTCACCAAACTTAGTGTCAATAGGTCAGGAACGCTGATACGAACCCAACGGAACTTCCAGATTTGGATTCCGATGAGCCGATCACAAAATCGCCCGTCGAGCGGGGCCTATGGGGCCCACGACACGCGATTTCGTCAACGTTCTCAGAATCGAACCAAACTTGACCCACAGGACCAGCGTATCGCTACGAGTTCGATGGCGCAAGTTTCGTCTCGATCTGACGAGTGTACAAGAAGTTAGGACGAATTACAGAAAAGTCGGATACGGAGCGATGTCCGCGGATACGCGTTGATTTCGGTGTGCACGCACACCCGAATCAGCTTCCGCGAAATCTCACACGTCCGTATCGACGACGCGCACGTATCTGTGAAGACTGCACGCAACCAAGTCATCCCGTTTGGCGGGGCGTACTCAGTTCCGGGGTGAAACAGGGTCTGGTTTTTCCTGTTTTTGGATCGCGGTGTGCGATCACCACAGGACGCGATGCCCCGAGCGATTTGTCCGGGCACCGAGAGGGTCATACAGGCTTCGCAACGTAATTTACGGAATCGAAAACGGAGATACTGTGTGCAAGATACGAGTACCTGAACCGGCTCTTCAAAACAGGGTTTTCTGTGTCCGAATCGTATCTCGTGTCCCGGGGCGTGTCCACGTGTCCGGCCTAGGGCTTCGGCCTGGGCTGTCTGCGGTGGCCGGAGGGTGGCCGAGCTGCATCGTAGGGCTCGTGGGCGGTGGTGCCGGCAGTGGGGGGGTCGGTCGGGTCGCCGGAGCGGCTGGAGGAACTCGAGGGAGGAGGGGGAGGCGCCGGTTGGCCGCTGGAGGCGGGGCCACGTGCTGGAGGCGGAGGGATCCAGCGGCGAGGGCTGGCCGGGGTCTCGAGGGGGGTGGCGCCGGAGGAGAGGGGCGGACGGGTGGCCAGAATTAGGGTTTGGGTTAGGGGGGAAGTGAGGGAGGAAGAAGAAGTGGGGGGGAGTTATAAGGGGGTGCCGAGGCTGAAGGGGGCGGTGAGCGGCCGAAAATGGCGGAGGCGCGCGGGGGATCGTGGCCGGAAGGCGCGGCGCTGCGCGGGGAGGCCGGCGCGGGACGCGGGCGGCGTGGGGAGAGGGGAGAACCGGTCTCCGGGTCGGGTAGGCGGCGGGTCGGGTCTGACTGACCCGACCCGGTAGGAAGCGGGTTGGGCTGGGCTGGCTGTTGGGCCGGTCCACTGGGCCGGGCCGGGCCAAGGAGAGAAAAATAAAAATAATAATATTAATAATAATAATAATAAACAGTTAATTAATTAATTAATTAGAAAATTAGTTTTTAGGCATTTAAAAATAGGTCCGAGGCCCAAAAAAATTCCAGAAAAATTATCCTAAGTCCAGTTTTTCATTTTACACCCAAAAATATCATTTCCATGATATTTTAATATTATTTATTAACCATTAAAAATTATTTAATAATTAAAACCTTGATTTTAATTACAGAAAATTCCCAGAAAATTCTAAAAAATTGGAAAAATCCAAGTTTTAATAATTTTAAAAATTCAGGGGGTTTACACTGACAACCTGTCGGAAGAGCCTATGCGACATGTCACTCAAATGCGGCCCAAGGTCTTCTCCTCCATGCTTCTTTTTCAAAGTATTTCAAAACTTATCAGTTTGAAAACTTTGAAGGGGGTCTTGTAGAAGCATAGAAAATGTAGATCCATGCGTCTAACAAACCTGCACCCCAAGATCGACTTAGAAGAAATCAGGTCGGAGAACGACTATGCGACCCAGACAAGCAGCTACTATGCATCGACCGTTAAATAACTAGTGTTACCATGTGCCAGCTGTGCTATGCGCTACTAAGTAACTAGTGTCCGCATGCGCCAGCAGTGTCATAAGCCACTACTCTCTCAAGAATCCAGGCGCCCCAATATTGGCCACATAAAGGCCTGACACAAAGATTATGTCTGACACGAAATCCTAACAAGGAATTTCTGAATGCCTCGAAAGACGTGAGCATGCTAAACGATAGAACCTCATGTCAGCATAAACTTTACTCCTGAGAGGCATGCAATGCCACGTGTATGAGTCAACATGCGTTCCAGACTCCATGTGTTCTATGCGTCTATGTTCCCATGTATCCCAGACTCCATGCGTTTTATGCGTCTATGTTCCCATGCGTTCCAGACTCTATGTGTTCCATGAGTCATAGGAGTCCCAGAATCCATGCTTCCAATATGGCATGGTTCCCTGAGACAAATTTTTTTTGTTGCAACTGAAGTGATTCTCTCCAACTAAATGTGGGCCACGTGTCAAGCAGACCAAGTCACGCTAATAAAAGACGATAACTCCCAGATCTTCAGCAAATTGCAACAAACATCCACGTGGAAGCTCGGCCTGGACTCAACTATATCCTGTTAAGGATGTACACGTGGCAGCCTGCCTATAGTATGTACCTATAATTACAATTGCTTTCTGTTGAAGGAGCCCCTTGTGGCTACCAAACAGAAGCTTATGCGGCATGTATAGCCCACTAATATGATGGATATAAATAGGAGCAACTTGGACGTTCCAATGACTATTTTTTATGCTTCAAAGATCATACCCCTCTAGGCGAGATACGTACGGGCACACAAGCTCAGGAGAGAGAAGAGAGAATAGAGCATCCTCATTCCCTCGTCAGACGGTCAACGGAGTAAAAGAGTCACTGCAGTACTCGTTCTCCATTGTCACATTACTTAGATCAAAAATATTGTACTTAAATTTTATGTCTAGAATTTCTTTGTACTTTTTTTGTTTGTTAGTAAACAAAGGTTTCCTAAACTCACTTCAATGGCAAACATGGTCATGATTGGAATTTATTTGGGAACCCTTCTATTTAGAGTTTCAATTAATACTGAATATGACAAAATAAGTATGCACTAGAATCAAAATCAACTATGAGAGGTTTAATGTTAACATGATAGTATTGTGACTCGGGATTGGATTGATCTGGGAACACATTTACTCAGAGGTAAAATATTGAATATGATAAACTAAGAAGCAACTGGCTCAAAATTTGATATCAGAGGTTTAATGTGATTACATTGGGGGTTGAGATTAGATTTAATTTGTGAACCACCATTTTAGAGGTGTAATACTGGTTATGACAGACTAAGTATGCACTAGGATCGAAATAAATTATGTGTAATACTAGACGTAATAGACTAAGAAGCACCTTAAAATTTATTATCAGAGGTTTAATGTTAACATCATAGAATTGAAACTCTACCAAGGATTATAACTGGTTATCAAATGTATTCTTAACGTGACAAAGATTAATCCACTGAGATTATTGGGATTTTGTCAAAGATTTTGTTAACGTTGTTTTCATAAGAAAAATGAAGAATATACAACGATCTATGATCTCTTACAGAAAACTTGTGTTTATAATGAATTCATATTACTGCAACTCTGACTAAGTGTGTACATACAAGAGAAATTCTTTTACAAAGGATAATATTTTTGAAAAAGTGTAGCAACGGAGGTCAGATCGGCGCATGATCACTTTACTTCGTTGACGGTTTAACATCTCATGGAGGAGTATTCTTCGTTAGAAAATAGACTAGAGGTTGCGAGAACGTAGTTGCGAGAACGTAGTTGCAAGACTCGTCTCACTATTCTAGTATATGTACCCGATATACGCATATTATACGTATACAGTTTGCTTATTGTTTAATTGCTTACTTTATTCTATATGTCATTCATGCATTTTTAGGTTATTTTTGTAAAAAATTTCTTAGTTGCATGTTTTGGACCGTTGGTCCGTTGGTTTTCTTGTGTGTGGCTGTGATAAACCTGGGTGAGGGGCATGGATTATGATCCAATGGCCTAAAATACTAGCTCTTCCTATATAAGCAATCCCACTTTCTTTCCTTTCCTTCATTTTTCTTTTTCTTTCATTTCTCTTTCCTTCTTCATTTCTTCCCCAGCCGAGAACAACTGCCGAGCTTAGATTTGGCCGTGGGTGACTATGGTAGTGTTTGTGTAGGATAGAACTTGTCACTACCTCATTTCTAGATAAGGGTACTTTTTTATTTTGCATTTATTATATATAGTGATATATTTTATATAATGTGTTTTATATTATTGTGAGATTATATTTGTAATAATATTTATTATTATTGTTTTTAACTTTATTTTTAGTATTTCATTGGACCTTTGTATTAGCTAGTTTGTTTAGATTAGTTCATGGAGCTAGTTAGCATTCAACATGTTGGCCCATGACCAACTAGTAGTCATGCCATAGGTAGTATCCTAATTAATTAAGTTAGTTAGTTAGAGGATAGAATATTCCCTCCCATTAGCATGATCCATTCTTAATTAATAAAGAAAGACTTGGAGAACACAGATGAATCCCCTATAAACCTTTAGAACCTTGTAGAAGGGCCTAATGGATCAACCATCTAACAAACCCAAGCCCAATAGGGGCCGACCACTATAGGAGGAAGAGAGAGAAAGCTCATTTTGTTATTCCACTTTATTTCACTCAAAATTTTCATCTTCTTTCCCAAGAAATCCATTCCCCACCAACTCCCACCAAATCTATAACCAATTCCACCCATTCTCACCATCAAAGGAGCACTAGGAGCTTGGATTACAAGGAGCACTTGGAGAAGGAGGAATTGGAAAGGAGATTGTGTCCTTTTCGTGTCAACTTGGAGAAATTCATTGGGAATCCATATCCCAATAGGTATAACCCTCAATTCCCTTTATAATTCTATTTTAATTGTACATTTGACCATTAGAAACCCTTTATTGACTAAGGACTACCCATAGGAAGAAGAACTAGGTTCATATGACCTCTATTATGACTTCTACATTAAATTTTGTGTCTAATTTAGAAAAAATCCAAGATTGGTGCACCAAGTGTTTGTCATTAGGTTTATTAGAACTAATTAGGCTTGTATCAATGATATAATGGTAGCTACATGTCCATAATTGGATATGTGTAGGCCGTATCATGATACGCCATGATACAAAGTTAAAATGGTGATGTTTCCTTTATATTTTGTGATCCACATTTCAATTCTATAATATAATCATTGGTGATATTGAATTCACTTAATTATAGTAGTATTTCATATATTATTTATGTTTCACTCATTTTATGGTGATTTGGGAAAGTTGGGTAGGTGTATCATGGGTGTATGGAGGTATATCAAGGAGTATCACACGTGCACATAATGTGTTTGAAGTTAAGTGTACTAAAGAAAAGAGAAAAAAAAAAACCTTCTCACCTAAAGAAGAGCACTCGCTCTCGCCATAGATGGTGTCCACCGCCATGAGAGGAACATGAACCGGAACAAGAAAGTAAGGAGGAGGAGGAGGAGGAGGAGTATGTCGTCCTATAGAAAAGCTAACGTGAAGCTGCCACCTTCACCTTGATGAAGTCTCTCACTACCTTTCCCTGGGAGAACCGTCACCGGAAAACTCTAGGGAATTTTTGAACTTAGCAATTTTTTTTCCGGTAGCTAATTTATCGAATAGACCAAAGATTAAATGAAAATATTAGAATATATATATATATATATATATATATATATATATATATATATATATATATATATATATATATTGTTATAAATTTGGATGAATTAATCATTATTTATAGTAATTTTTCAGGTATCAAATGACCACAAATATACTTAGAACCCTTACTAAGATACAGTTAAAAAAATGGAAACATTTAGGTAAAAAACCTCCCCTCCCAAAAAGACGACCAAATTATCTTTAAATATGGTTGCTGGAAATTTTTATCAAAATATCTCCCAAACATTTTAATAATGAAATTTAGAAAAATAAAATCAGTAAGAAAACTAATCATTATTTTTTTTTACTGTGGGACCCACCGGAACATGATGGGGAGGTAAAACCAAGTCTGACCCATAGATGCTTGCGGACCGGGCTGGACCGTTGACCGGGCCTGGTCCGACCCAGCACAGATTTATCCAGGCCGGTCCCAGGACCAGGACAGACTTCAGGTAGACCCACAACCCCTCTCGATCAAGCCAACTGATCGAGCAAACAACCAATGTCAAACAGTTCTTTCCATCAAGACAACCCCCTTTTTCCCCGAATAAACTCGCAAAAATACGTTTACAAACATGCCTGCGAAACATAAATTCCAAAGAAACTTTTCGCCAATAATTGCAAAATGTTAGGATCCTGCATTTGATTAAAGAGACTGGAAAACACAACATATTATGAAGAAAGGATGATTACACAAGAAACACGTACAATGGAAATGGAATGGAAAGATAGTTGGATGGTGAAGCTAGCAATAAGATCGTCTTGCAAGTAACCTTGTGACCTAAATGTCACCATTTGAATCTTGGAAAGGTCTTAGCCCAAACTTCAATCAAGCAGAATATGGGGGTTAAGAATCATATTTCCAATTCATACATTATTGCACCCTATCATAATATCGTTTCCATGTAACAATTAATAGTCCAACAATCCAACAATCTTCACACCATAACATAGACAACAACATTGGTATATGTATTGTGCATGGCAGAGCAGTTGCGCTAAATTGCCAACAACATATCACAAATGCAATTTTACGTTTTCTTAAATGCATACATCCAGCTACTTTTACTCTGTGGTAACCACACAAAAAAAGAGTTTGTTGCTGATAATTATTTTATAGGAAATTCCACATTCAATTGCCTATGAAGTGGAATGATTCCTTGCTGTGGTTCTGGGTGCCACAGCTTGCATGTTATTTTCTCAGTGCAGATATAGATCAAGAACAGGTTGAGTTCATAAATTCAATCAATTCTCTTATCTTCATATGATGAAAACTTCTTAACATAGAGTTTAATCCAATTCCAATGCAACATACAAAAACACTATCTGAAAATATGCAAAATGATGACCGGTTTACTACAGGTAACTCGCGAATTGGCTGCAAGGACAATAATAGTATACCAAAATAAGTACCGTTGCTGGCAGCAACAGTAAAAATGAGAGGCAACAGCCTAACCAATTATTTAACTTTCAACAGTAACTGAATTGAATTGTGTTAAATCAATGAATCTGTAGAAATGTATATTAGAAAAGCAAGTGATAATCATACATGTCGAAATACCAAATTTCAGAACAGGCCAGGTCCAAGTAGTATTCATGAGCAAACCTTCCAAGATATCAATTGGCACATAAGGGTGGTATTTTGCATTAGGTAAGAAATCAATAATGTTGAAGGCTGCATGCTGCAAGTGGAATAGTCAAGGACGTTTACTTTCACCCACTGTTCTAAAAGGCGTCCGCCTAGGCCACCTAGGCGGTTGGTGTCCGACCGATGCCCGCCTGATGGAAACATGCACACTGATGAAACCAAATAAGAGAGGCAGCTTGGACTATAACTTAGAACTGGAACCAAATTGGGCGTGTCGTGCAAACTGATGGAACGAAATACAGTGTCTTGGTCGAGTTGAGCTTACAAGTGCAAGACAACAAAAATTCTGGGAAACGTTGCAGGGTGATGGCAAGCATGTATATAATTCGTGGACAATCATGGATGTGAACCTAACAAGTATTGTTCATGATTAAATACTTGAACAATTTGACTCCAAAAATTAATCTGAAATTCGTTCACTTCTCATGAAGAGTTCCTTAATATGTAACAAAAGGTATAGCACAATGCGAGAATGCAACTTCCCTGTCCATCTATCTGTCACAGTAGAGATCACACAGGATTGGAAGAATTACCTTCAAAGGTTAAGGATTCTCCATGTTCAAATATTGCTCATGGAGGGATAACTGGTATCACATTACTCCAAACAGGCGCACCATTAGTATCATCTCGAAATTAAGCTGTCAAGACTTTGTACCTACAGCAAGAGCAAACCCAGGTAAGAAAGATATTGTAGTCTATATATTATCGAAGGAAATATAGCTAGAAAGAACAAGGTGAAAAAATAGTAAATAAAATGTTATAAAGAATGCTGGTAATATTAGCAGACCCAATTCAAATGCTAGCATAAATTTACACTGGAGAAAAATCAAAGATCTTGTATCTATCAAAAAAAAAACTCACTGCTTGAATTGAAGTTCACAAGATAAACCTCAACAATACCCTCATCATTGCATCCCAATGACCATTTCATTACCAAACCAAACATAATTATGCTAAAAGCAGGATTTCTACTTTTACAAATGCACAGTATGTTACATATTCTTACACAGTAGTTATTGAAGCAGGTATTTGTAGTCGTGTCATTATTTACACATTAGGTTTATTGAAACATACAAAGAATTTTTTATTTACAACAGTATTACTGATAATGGAATTTATCCCCAATGCCACCAGTAATGGCACTTTTCTTAACAGTCAAAGCCCTCTCTTTCCTTTACATTTTGACCACTCCTATACATACATCAACACATGTTAAGAAGCCTCCAGAAAATGAAAGATAAGCTGCTGAACATCTGAGGAAGATCTAAAGGACCTGTGACTTCAACACTCCTGCAATCTGCCAAATAAAAAAAGGAATTAAGTTCAAAATTCTAACTGAATAAGTGGGAAATTAGCAGCATGAAGTAAAAAAAAAAGTACAAATAAAAATGAGAAAAGTGGATCTGTGGACGTCCACAACTAAGATAGATGTAGACACCCAACTAATAGGACAATGGAAGAAAAAATCTCAAGTTTCTTTTAAGTCTCCCTCATTCCCTTAAAATCCTCAAACCTGATCAAACGAATAAATATATGTGCCGAGTGGATTGAAGGAAAGCAGATAGGTGACACTTACCAAACATCAATTCCAAAGTCTGCATGTATCATATATGACACCATATCCCCAAATAAATGTACATCATCGGAAAGGTATTTCACCAGATTTCGGAAAAGCCTATATTTTTTTCATTTGCAAACTGATTGTAGGAAATCTACATAAAGACAACTGATTGATCTACATAAAGACAACTGATGTATGAACATCTACACAAAAATAGATCCCGCATGTACCTGTTAATGATTTCATAGAGATTTGTTATCTTTGAGGAGGAGAAGAGAGGTTTAAATGAAATGAAAGATGAAGTGAATCTTTTGGAGTCTGCTTAATGATAAGTTTACGTGCACAGGTATGCATGTTCACAGATCCACTGAATATAGAGAGAAAGTAAAACTGAACTGTGGATGTCCACAGTTTAAGATCCACTTTAACACTAGCTCTTTGCAACCTGTCATTGTCCCTCACTCCCTCCAACAGCTAAGTTGAATTTGCTGCGCCTAGCAAAGTTTAACTTGTGTGTTTGTAGTACATATGCGAAAGTATGTATTCTCTTGATTATTTTTATCTGGAAGTTCAACTTTCTAAAAACTCATCTAAGATGTGTCCCGAAATCATTCATGGTGCCCTTTGCATTTTTTAGCTACGTTAGCAATATCACATTATGAAGGCATTATGTTGCACATTGCTCTCATTAGGATATATAGTTTAATAGTTGTTGGTATAACATGAAAAATGTATTTATTCATCTTTTGGTTTTTCTTCCTATTTTTAAGTTTGTTTGCTTTGGCATGTTACCATTTTATCATTTTATAAAGGCACTGATATATATATATATATATATATATATATATATATATATATATATATATATCGTTCCCAAGGATTTGTGCAGTTGGTTAAGATCACTCCTTAAGAGGTCTGAGTGTTCGAATCTTGCCAGCTGCATTAATCTATCTTCGACTTATCTGGGGAGTGCAGTAAAACCTTTGCGTTCTCCCCCGGGTTGCCGGTCAACAGCAATCGTGCAATTGGATTTCAATATGCACACTATGATGTAACTCGCCCTTTTGTTTACATTAAGGAACCTAGACCTCTCCAATAACCCACAACAGCACCAACCGTTGGACTCACTGGCAAAGTGTGTGTGTGTTACTGCCACAAAGAGGCATTTGAGATGGACATTAAGTTGGATATATACTTATGTCAACAGGGCTGCTGAGTGGGTGATGGAAAAAGAAATGTCTAGAGGAATCAATAGAAGATTATAAATCAAGGAACCCTCAGAAAAAAGGGGTATGGCACTGTTCTAAAAGGCGTCCGTCTAGGCGGCGCCTAGGCGCTAGGCAGTTGGTGTCTGCCCAATGCCCGTCTAGGTGGCCGCCTAGTCCCCCGACGCCCGACTATGCATGCTATGGGGTTTTAAGAACTTTTTATGCAGTTTTCATTAGGTTTTTTTTTTGAATTTTTTCATCTCTTTTGAACCGCCTACATCTAGGCGGCCGCCTAGGTGGGCTAGGCGCTAGGCGGCGGGTGCCCGCCCGCCTAGCACTTTTCACAACCTTGGGGTATGGGTTGTCTTGATTTTTCATACCAACGTTCTAAATATTGGTAATGGTGTTGACACTCGAAAAACAGAGAAGACAAGTCCAGAAGCCAGCTCCGCAGTTCACGCAAAACAAGCAGGTTTAGCCATGTTTCAAAGGGTTAGCATCAGGCTTGCTTCAAAGGGGCTAGCATCATAGTCAATCCTGCTACAAGACACCTCTGTGGCGAGCTAGCTCCGCTAAAGGCGTACAACCGCTGCATGGCTCAACGGCACGGCTATCCAGCCACACAGTGCAACATCGTTGCACAGATGACGATTACAGGTCGTTTGACATATTCCCACCTTAATCAGCGCACATTCAGGGTGTAAAAAGCCACATACTTCGTGGATTAATATTACCCTAATAATGGGCCAACATGGCCGCGATTCCCGTAAAGTAACGGGGAACGGCAGCAGCTCCGCTGCTAGCTCCATTGAGAGCTTTTGAAGGACGTTGAGCCCCGCATATTAGCCCGGCTGCAGGACTTTTTAGCCTAGACCCCAGCCTCGTTATAGGCCTAATCTGTTGTTGAGGAGTTACATGGACTTTAATGTCCCTAAACTCTATAAATAGCCCCCTAGGACTGAATAGAGGAGGAACCCCGGTTTGGCCATAAAAGAGATATAAGAGAGAGTTCTCCCTTTACTTTCAAAGCACTACAACAATCACTTTGCCAGCAACTCATCAGCTTGAAGCCAAACTAGCAGTCTTTCCTGAAGAGCCCTCATCAATTTCGAAGCATCCGAGAGGAATTTGCGAATAATCGCAACAAGTAGAAGATCAAGTTTTGAATACATATCGTCAACGAAGAGAGTGGTCAGAGTCGTCACTCTGACCAGTCTTCAACCGGCATACTTTTCCAGATTTTTTTAAGTTGTAAAAATTCATTGTAAGCTCTCGTTGAAAAGTTATAATTCATCTACATCAATACAAAGTTCTTTATTTGCATTTTTGTACATAAAACAAATGCGCCTATTCTAGGACTGCTTTCTCCACCGATGAGAAGTTCGTGTCGCAATCCGACCTCAAGACTCATAGGTTTGTAGCTGATACATTGGTCATCGAGTTCGACCAACAGAAATTCGAACAAACACTCTATCAGGGCAAGTCGATCCCTATCTCAGCTCTCGTAAGCACATGACAGTTTTGCTCAAGACCCCTCGACCTTCTGCCCCAGTCACCTCGATGACTCCAAAAGCTTCCTGTGAAGCCACAGTAGCTCCACGCAGCGCTATAACAGCCCCATGCAAAGTTAACATGAAAGCTTCTTGGGAGCTATTGCTCGAAGTTGATCAAAAATTAAAAGAAAAAATGAACTCTAGGGCTTTGGAAGAGGATAAGTAAGAGAGGGTAAAACAATCTAAGAAGACGCTTGATGGTCTCTACAACCTAATGATAGTCTCATAGGAGGTTGTTCGATCGTTCCGAATTCAGAAAAAATATGGAAAGACATCCAGTCTGGCGGCATGACAGCCTCGCGGCACTGCCAGTCAACAAGTCTATTGAAAGTTAACTTCACAGCACATATGATCTCGCTGAACCTTTACATCATTGAAGGTCCAAAGGGCAGTTACAGTTAGCCTCATGTATGGGGCTTTTATCCGCCCATTAAAGGGTATTAATTACTAAGTCAATCGTGAAATTCAAGAGGAAGGATTCCAATGAGGAATTAAAGATTGTTAGCCTGCGAGGATTCTAAGGAGAAATTAAAGGCTACCAGCATGTACACAGCTCTGTTGGCCAAGGAGCTAATTTTGTTGATGCTCTCTGCCAGATATTAATGTCCGGGCGAATTTTAGGGGAAGTTGTCCCCATATATATGCTATAAATAGCCCATCAAGGGGGTTTGGATAAAACAGAGGATTGCCTATGAGCTCAATTGTTGAGCTATTGGAGAATTCTCTCCTCCTTCCCACAACAGGACCAAGTCTTTAAATCTTCCATTTTGGAGATAGCAATGGTCATGCAAAGGCCACGACAACCATTACAGTAGCTTGAAAGATCTTCACCAGACATGATGATTGTAACGACCAAGGAGCACTACGTCAAGTGCTACATCAAACGGCTATGGCTATGCCAAGTGCTACGCCAAAAGCTACACCAGAAGACCACACCAAATTCCCAGGCACCAAGTGTTGCGCCTAACTTGTCCCTAAGGTTGTGAACCGTCTATGGACAAATGTTATCGCGTTGACTTGAATTTTTTTTAGTTTGTGGGATTGTCTCTGAGAGCAGAGACTGACATCACCGCCTGGTGGGCTCTGATTATCAACATGGCAATTGTAGGCTCTTGCAAGAAAGGAGCTTTCCTATTGCGGGCAAGAGTCACCCTCAAGTTGTGCCTCCGAAAGTTCCTAGTGATCTGTTGTCGCTCGAAAACCAAACCAAAGTCACCACCTAAATGTTTGGCCTTGAAGTGCAGCAAAGTCCAGCTACTATCACTCTTGAAGTTAGCTAATTAGCCCAAATAGCGCTAACGACAAGTTGGTAATGCTCGAGCAACGAAAACAGAATACACGAGCAAGGAGCCCAGCTAGCACGACAAAAGGACAAAGAATCTTTCACATCTTAATTCAAAGTATTTCGAATCCAGACCAACTCGTTGTGGATTCTTGAGAACTTTGAAGAGGGGCTTGTTGACACTCGAAAAACAGAGAACACAACGCCCAGAATGCCAACTCTGTGGTTCATGCGAGCTTGTGGAACAAGCAAGCTTAGCCCCGCTTCAAAGGGACAGCTCCGCAACAAGCTAGCTCAGCTGAAGGTATAGTGTGCTGCATGGCTCTACGGCGGCGCCGCACGACACTGCACAGATGCCAGTTACAGCTTGTTTGACGTAATCCCACACCACTGATCGGAGATTTAGGGTATCAAAATCCACGTACTTAGTGGGTTGTTATTACCTTAATAATGGGCCATCATGGTCGTGATTCCCATAAAGTAGGTGATTCCCAAAAAGTGAAGTAATAGGGAACAACAACAGGTCTATTGCTAGCTCCATTGAGAGCTTTTTGCAAGACATTGAGCCCCACATATCAGCCCCACTGCGGGCTTTTAAGGATTTTTAGTCGATCACAACCTCGCTGCAAGCCAATTCCCCAGTTAAGGGGTTACTTGGGCTTCAATGCCACAAAACTCTATAAATAGCCTCCTAGGTGCTGAATGCAAAACCCCTACTTTGTCCATAAAGAGATATAAGAGAGTTATCCCCTAGCTTTAAAGCACTAAAACAATCACTGTGCTAGCAACTCATCAGCATCAATTCCGAAACATCCGAAAGGAATTTACAAGTTATTGCAGCAAAGAAGTAGATCAAGTTTTGAGTACGAAACATCAATAGAAAAGAGCGGTCGCGCACTGACCAAGCTTCCACCAACACAATCCCCCAGAATTTTTAAGCCATAGAAATTCATTGTAAGCTCTCATTGAAGAATAGTAATTCGTCTACATCAAAACAATGTCTCCTTTATTTGTATCTTTGTACGAAAACAAATCGATAAGGAATCCTTATAGACATTGCATCATTGTTAATGTTCGACACAACTTAATCATTGTGTTGAAACTATTTTTTTTTTCTTTCTTTTATCTTTTTCGCTCAATTTTTCTTTGTCGAATTCACCAGAAAAGAGACAACTAAAGTCGGCATAGGTTAGTATAGGAAGAGGTAAGTATCGGATCGGAACATGCCAAAACCGAAACATATCATATCAACATCGGCCAATACCTCAAACGATGTTTAATACCTTCCAAGTGTATAGAAGAGTAGGGTTCTGGTAGCTCAATCTCTTAAAAGCATATTATTTTATATAACATAATTGTAGTAGTCGTGTATGAATTCTCCTGTCAATTGGTATACCTAAGGGTTACAGCTGCATCTTTCTTGTTTGTGCTCTAGCCTTGGATAAGAGACAGAACAAGGACATGCCAATTGGATAAAAAACACTTCTCAGTCAATAACATGTTGAAACAGTAGAATGTAACATGGTTGCCAAATATAAGAAGAGGGAACAGAAAACAGATGCCAAACTTGGTCAATTGCCAAACCTCAAGGATTAGGATGTGCAACTTCTTACTGGAAAAGAGGGAAAACAAGAAAAATATCAGTTGGAACAGAGCAGTTCTCTGATTAACATTTAAATAGTGGCTTGTAATAGCGTCACTTCTAGCATAAAAACATAAGGACATCCAAGTTGGTTATGTAAGTTAAATTGTTACTGCAAGCAACCTAAAATTATATGCTGCAATAGCTAAAACATCGAGTTATAAGTCCTTATTCTTATATTTTGATAATTACTTTGGTTACAACCTAGGAAGCACGGACACTCCAAGTGGGCAGTCTCGTGCCGAGCACACATCGAACACATATTGGACACAACCCAGTAAACTCCAAAATACACTAGGGAACACCAGAATAGGTGCATTGTCTGTGTCGTTGTGTCCTTAGAGTGTCATGTTTTATCCTTGTCCAAGCAACATAAGTTCCAACCGTGTTTACCTTGCAACAAAGTTTACATTTACCACTTGATGTAACAAGAGCATGCATAAAATGTGAGTAATGCAGTCATTACCTACATAAGTTAACATGCCCAAACAAAAAGTACAAAAAAAAAACAAGCAAGCCTACACTGAAAACAAAGAGAACAATACGAAGAATAATTTAGGAAGAAGAGCCAAAGATGAACGACTACATGTTTCATGTTAGACCATCTACTCTTAAATTATATCCCAATGAGAGCAATGGACAGCAAAATGCCTTCATAATGTGCTACGTTACTAAAAATGCAAAGGTCACAATGAATGATTCTGGGACATTTTAGACGTGTTTTTAGAACGTTTAACTTCTGAATAAGAATAATCAAGATAAGGCATCTTTCGCATATGTACTACAAGGACACAAGTTAAACTTTACAAGGGGAAGAAAATTTTAAAACATAAAAACATATAGAACAGTGATCCTGGTTGAGTTTATCTACTATTTGCATGAAGTCTAAACTTGCCCAACTGGCATTTATTATCAACCTAATAATCATCTTTAACAGGAAACCTGTGTATTATGCATTTCTGTAAGTTGCATAGTGTAGAAAATAAATGAATTCTGAGTTTTACCTTAATCAACATCATTGTCATTATCTTCAAAGTTGGCTCCCATCTTCAGGGTTTCCTTGCTATTTACACACTCGAGCTGGGCCTCTGTCTTTAGGCCCTCTCTATTATGTACAAACTCGAGTTGGTCCTTTGAGATTTCTTTGCTATTATATACAAATTCCTCACTATCTTCTGTTGAGGGATTAAAAGTACCCCAACAAGTCTCATCGATGCCACTAGGAAGCTCCGTCGTGGCAGCACATTCAGACATGCGGGCAAGAGACCTGCAGCTGCTTCTACGTGAAAGCTTCCCATCCTCTGGCAACCCAGACTTCTTGCGCCCTAGCAACCCATTTCTGGCATAGTCAGAATGATTTGTCCTGAAAAAAGGTAAAACATTTTATCTAGCAAAAAAAGAGGAGATGACATTACAGCTCAACAAAATTAAGTATCCTTACAGGGCCAACTTTTTGTGAGGTGGAGATTGATACTGCATATTAAGTTGTGTGATGCAAGAATAAGCTCCACGCCAACTACACTTCTAATAAACCAACATGTCTTTGTGCATTAAGAGGCAAAAACTACTATTCGTGTTCAAAATCAATCTTAGGTTGTTCAGATATTATAGACTCCTTTGCATAAACCAGTCCTATTCACACTCAATGAGCCTCCTCAAGAAGTTACTGACCTTGATTTTCATAATTACTACTCTCTACAAAAAAACAAGGATCATGAAAGAAAGGCAGAACGTCTCACTTTCTTCCCATGTGAGAGAACCTATAAATCTCTTTTACCACAGGTGAACCAAAACCACCACTTCATAGATAACAACCAGCCTTAATAAAAACTTTAAACACTTTCAAGTTTTTTACACTTATAACCATAGTAGCAGCATCCCCTTCATCTCTTTGCACATATCAGTGTCACGAGCTCAGGATATTATTCTAGGACTTATCCCCAAACATATACACCCTCACAATAAAACCTAAGTTCTTACTCCAGATGAATCTACTCTGAACAAGCAAATGTAAATATACAATTTAATAACAGAAGAGCATCAATCCAACTCACTATTACATTATGTCCTCACCTCTCAAATTATCTGACATTTCCTACATTGGAATTATAAATATAAAGTACATCTTTGTACAAGATTAATGGACTTTTAGGAATTTAGAAATAGGTTCAAAAAGGTCATTTTCAGGCAGAACCAAAGGGTATGTCTGCCTCCTCTCCACAAATTGTTAAAAAAACATAAAACGTTTTTTTGTTTTTTTTTTTTTCGTATGTTATTGCTATGGTGAGAGCATATATTAGCTCATTGCCAAGGTTTCAGACAGAAGGAAAATAGAATCTATATCTGAATACCGTCTCTTAACCAATTTTGAGAAATTTTTGTTTCTGATAATTGAACACCATTATAGGGGCAGTATATTCCATTCCTCCAAATCTTCCTACAACTTGGGGAATTAGAATAATAACATACGGCTGACATTTTTAGCTATTATCAACAAAATTAATATAATATATTTTCTAAGAAAGGATTGAGTTACTAACATTGAATCTCTTATTATCTGAGTAAATATAAAAGTATCCTAGGCTTCGGATATTGTTATTCGTTTATTTATTTATTTTCTCTTTGTTTGTTTGTTTTTCTTTTTTTTTCTTTTTTTTTTGTATTTTTCTATTCAAAATCAGTCATTTAAAATTCTGGATTTTTTCCCTACCCAATTCCTAAAAATGAGATTTATCATATTAGAGGGGAAAAAAAATATTTTGTCTATTCGATCCAAAAAAAAAAGTAGAGAATGCACATTTGCTTGTAACATTTTCCAAATAACTATTTTACGTCTTTGAGCACATGGACCCTTTGATTAGATCTCGAAAGTCTGATTGATGTAACATATCAAAGTTGTTGCTTCTTCGCTAGTATTGTATCAATAATATTAGTGTTAATATTATCACTCTGATTATCAGTATAAATTATCATTCATTTGCTTTTTCTTGAACGAATGTCCGTTTTTTCCACCGATTCCTCTTCATTTTCTTCTTCCTCTTCTTCTTCTGAACTATCGATCAATTTGTATAACCATTTTGTATGACTATCACAAAACATTTTTACTGATTTCTTCCATTCCAATGGATTTTTCTTTTGTATTCCATTGTGTTGTTTGATCGTTTGGATCAGTTGTAATTTCATCGAATCTAAATTATGATCTCCTCACTCGACCACTAAACATACGGGGACTAAAGCTATGGGGAATGCTCTGTACCATGAAAGGAATCCTACACTCATGATACAATGCAAATTGAAGTACTTACATATCATTTAGCTACCTACGCAAGAACATCTTTGATTGGAGCAACAAAAAGCTCGACTCAACTTTCTATCAAGCTGCAGTCCCTCACGAATGTCATGGAGGGTCTTAAGAGAATGCTCGCCCGAGACGGAACGGGGCAGGGTTAAGAACAGGCGCAAGTGCATGTGCGCACCTCGTGGCTGCACATGGGTTAAGAACATGCGAGCGCAACTCCAAACTTGACCGGGTGCAGACAAGGCTAGACATAAATAGCATGGGAAAGCCCCAAAAAATTTAGTAGTTTCAACATAATCCCCCAAAATCATGTTATCATCAGGAAGGAAATCCCTATACTGATTAAAATTATTGGTCATTTAAAGGGAAGCATCTGTTAAAATTAATGATCGTCACTTTTTTCACCATTTTCCTTCATATGGCTCATCCCATCCTCTATCCTTCTTCATCCTCCTACAAATCCAAACTCATCCTCCATCATCCAACCCAACCACCAGCCCCTCCTATGCCAACTTCCTCCTCCCTCCATCTTTAACCCTTCACTCCTTTATTAAACATGGTTCTAAATTTTGCTACGCGGGGTCGGTGCGCCAAGGGCCCGCCTAGCGCTTATTTTATTTTATGTATATTGCTATATATATATAAATATATATATATATATATATATAACTCATTCTTGAGAAGTTGGTTAGTATGTTAAGTTTAAGAATGCGGGTGCGGGTGGGGAGGTCCAATGTTCGAGTGGAGAAATAGAATTCAAATTTTTTTTCCTCTCCTTTTCCTTTCCTTTCCTTTCCTTTCCTTTCCCTCTCCCTCTCCCTCTCCCTCTCCTCTCCTCTCCTCCCTCTTCCTTTCCTTTTCTTTCTCTACTCTCCTCTCCTCCCTCTCTCCACCACCGCCTCCACCGTCGCCGCCGCCGTGAGCACCACCACCAGAGCCACCGCCGCAGCAGCCACCACCACCATCACCACCGGTAAGTTTTTTTTTTTTTGATTTTTTTTTAACTTTTAAAATAAGGGCCGCCTAGGCCCTTTCTGGTGCGGCCGGCGGCCGACGGCCGCCTAGGCCGATTTTTAGAACACTGCTAAAAAACCAAGAATAATTGACAACAACAAATAAATATGGCACTATCAATGAACAAACGCACCAATAAGTCTTCAAGATCCTAATAAATTAAATTTTCAAATAAATAAGGCTAACAACATAAGAGGTGGAACAACTATGCTACTGAATAAATAAATAAATAAAAGAATAGTTATAATGTGTCATCTACGAGATATCAGTATCAGTTACACAAAGAGTAAAACAATCCAAACAAGCATTAAAAAGAACGATATGATATAACTAGGGCCCCTGTCTACTTCAAAATCAAACTAATCAAAAGAGGATTTGTGGAGCATGTGATAAGGTGGATTTAGTTGAAAGTTTAAATAGATAAATAAATCAGTAATGAGGGAAAGCAAACTCTCTGTCTCAAGATGACAATGAGACTTGACAAAAAGAAACCAAAGATCAATCTTATATGCCATGAATATCACATATCAACCATTATAAAGAGGCATTCCATAGGACTATACATAGCATAAGATACACACACAGGAACCTCATGCTATCTGTTACGCCTATTTTCTTTAATTTACACTTAAGAATTCAATGTAATTGATACATGACAATAGGTAGGGCTGCCTATTACTAGGATTCTCCTAATAAAAGTAGACAAATACAATTAGAATAGAATGTCCTTGAAATGATTTTGGCCAAAAGCAAAGAACAAAATGGGGAGTAAGTGCAAATGACACTTTTCCTTATTTCATGCGGATAGACCCAAGGAACCTTCCTAAATGTTGTGTTTGAAAATATCAAGGATTCAAGTATATTGCAATAGTGTGGACTCTAAGGACAGCAATTAGCTAATAACGTAAACATGAAATTCATGCAATTGTTAAGCATACGGAAGCTAAATTGTCAACACAAATTATTTAAACCTCAATGTAATTTAGTTTTGGAAGTATGGTATAAAGCATAGTTTGAAGTATCGGCCGATACCGATCCGATACGGCCGATACCGATACAGTTTGGCATGTCCCGATTCGATATCGACCGATACCCGATACTGACCGATACCGACATTAGAAGTTTCTTTTCCGGTCAAATCGGCAAAAAAAATTGAATTAAAAAGACCAATTAGCAAGAGTGTAAAGGCATAGTAAGATTGTAAAAGCATATAAAAGAGGAAAACTTATCTATCACATATAAATCAATCAACAAGGGTGACTACTATTTCATTCAATTTCAAAAATACTAAGAAGCAACACTTGAAATACTTTAAATTATGCATAAATGTATAAAATATATTTTCTACAATGTTAATAATTTACTAATAGTTGTTTCTTTTTCGATACCAAAAAATCCGATACTCCGATCCGAAACTGCCGATACTACCGATTCCGCCGATCCTGATACTCATAGGAATGGTCCGATACCGATTCCGATACCGATACTTTGAACCTTGGTATAAAGTTCATGCAACTAGCCCTAACCTATCTTTCACTTCCATATTATTCCTACCTCTTTGACTTCGTCCAAATTAGCCATCATGATGTAATACATGTTTTGATTAACTCTAATTTATGTCTCTACGTTGTGCAGGTTATGGAAATCAGCAGAATGAACGAGAATCAATGGCAAGTTGTAAAGACGACCAATTAAGCAGAAGACTTAAAGTTCAATGTTGGGATCTCAATGGCTGTTTAAGAAGAAGCACAATCATATTTGCAAATCTTGTATTCATGATTCTTTAGAAAATTGTAATAAGTTATACTCAATTTTAGTTCCAAAGTTAATATTCAGTTCTTTAGCAAATATAATGTACTTTATCAAGCAGATCCGTTCCTCACAATCAAAACAGGATGACAGCCATGAATGATTGAAAATATTAAAGAGATTCTTTTATCCTAACAGTGATGATTTCGCAAATATTAAAGAAGTTATAATGGTGCACATGGATCTTTGATAGGAAAAAAGATGTTGGTTGCCGGATCTGCGACCGACGATAGACGGACGGCCTGACGATGGGCGGCCTGACGACAGACGGCCTGACGGCATGCAACCCGACGGCGAACGGCCTGCTGCACCAAGGGAAGAAGGCAGACGACCGAGACGGGAGGCGGGGAGCTGCTGGTACCACCTGGATCGGGTGGCAGCCGGCTTGGCGACGAGGTTGGGGAGAGGAGGAAGTCGAAGACGCTCGATGGACGACCACCCTAGGGTTTCACACGCCCAGGGAAGGGAGAAAATGGGGGAAAGAGATTAGGTTTCACACTCTAATCTCAAAAAATAGCCCAAAAGAGTTTTTTTCTCACAATATTTCATTGATTATTTGATGATTTCATATGAAAAGAACAAACATATATATAGGCATACAAAATCGCAAAGTGCTAACCCACAGGCAATGTGGGACTAAAGATGTGAATAAAAAAGAAATAAACTCTCCATCAGAATAGGCTCAGGGGTAAGGCTATCAACCAGTAGATTGTTTGGATTAAATCTGGATCTTTATATTCAACTAAGTCCTCAATATTAAATGTAGAACTAAAATTAAACCCTTATGAAAGATCGAGGACAAAAGCATTATCATTAAAAAATTTCAGAAATTTGATTGGACCTGCACTTCGTGCATACAACTTTTTGACGGTTCCTGGAGGAAACCGTTCAGGACGAATTCGGACCATTACATAATCATCAACTTTGAAATCTTTAAACCTCCTTTTTAGATCAGCATGTAATTTATAGTTAACATTATTCTGTTCGATTCGCCTGCTGATTTTTTTATGCAAATGCATATGCCGACTCAGATACTCTGTGAGATGCAACCGTAGGAATAAGGTCTATGGATTGTCTCGATTTGTAACAATAAACTATCTCAGCTGGACAGACACGGTAGACCTACTGACAGAGTTATTATAAGCAAATTCAGCAATGGATCAATGTAGGTCCCAATTTTCTAGATTCTCACTAACTTTCTTACCAGGTTTTCAAACTTCTATTAATGATTTCAATTTGACCGTTAGTCTTGGGGTGAAAAGTCGTAGAAAAGTACAATTTTGTTTTCGTTTTGCGCCAAAGGGTCTTCCAAAAGTAACTCGTAAACCTAACGTCCATATCTAATACATCACACCAAATAATGTCTTTATAGATTGCAAATTGAAGCGGAAGGCAACTTTCCTGGACTTTGAGGACAGTCTCGTTGATCCACAATACCTTATAAGGTCTCAGATGTGGAAAAGCCATAAGGCTCACTTTAGGCACTACAGAAGCGGACATATCATTAATGCAACGATCACTATCTACCATCATCTTGCAATTCTTATCCTCAATCCTTGTAAAAGTGTGAAAGATCGAGGCATCACTAACCTTAGGTTGAGACAAGGTGCACCTAATAACACCTAATGTAGGAGACCCTATGTAACCTAAGAAAGCAGTGTTTCCTTCCTCAAGGTATTCTACGTCTTCATCAATATGATGAACGTACTCCTCACCATCGGGTACCGACTCTTCTTTAAATTGTTCCTCAATCAAATTGATCTTAAAAGAACTAGAACAATTTGTAGCGACATGTCCATATCCTTGACACTTAAAACACTTAAAATTTATTTTCAACACTCTTACCCCTTGTATCTACCCTAGGTTGAGGTGGGTTGAAAACAGTTCGATTAGGGTATTGGTTTGTTGATGATCGTGAAGCTTGTTCACAAGAATCGTGATTCCTAAAACTTGGATGTGGTTTAACCTTGTCTAGGTCTTGAAGTAGGGCATAAGCTCTCTCCAGTGTGTTAATGTCTCGCGCGAACTCAGTTTTCAAATCAGCTCGCAAACCAGTTCTAAACCTAGATAGGATTTGTTTAGGAGTCTCACTTTCGGTAGTGCTACACATTACCATGAACTCATCAAATTTTGCTACATACTCTTTAGCCGACATGTTTCCTTGGCGTAAGAGGTTCCACTGATCTAATAAACGGAAATAATAAGAGGGAGGGAGGTATTTTTCTTTCAATTGTTGTTACATTTTAGTCCAAGTCCTCAAGGGAAACTCACCTCTTATTTCTCTCAAGTGTTCTATATTATACCAATATTGACTAGCTTAGCCAGTCAATCTCATTGCAGCAAATTTTACTTTTCTCTCCTCGGTTAAGGTATACCACTTAAAGTAGCGGTCCATACCTTTGAGCCAATCCAAAAAGTATTGTAGATTAAGTTTACCGTCAAAGGTCGGTGCCTCAACTTTAATATTCCTCAAATATTGCTCATCAGGGTCATATCGTTGTGGTCGATGATTTTGGTTTCGTCGTGGGGAATTAGAACCCCATGGTCATAGTCAATTTGATGGTCATACTCATCCCTAGGAGGTGTCTGACTATGTACTCACTCTGTCATTCCCATGTGGGATATGACATCGTGCTCTCTTAATTCTGATGAACCTATCATTTGTTTCTTTTTGAAATTCAGTTAAGGCTTCGCGGGTAGCCCTACACTCTTGAGCAATGGTACCCATTTGTCCCATTAGCGCATCTAACTTTCTAACCAACTTGGGGTCCATACAGTCCTTAGCCGATTCGCGTGTCAAATGCAAAGGATTACTTGACTCTCGGGGTGATTGACTAATTTCGTCTAACAAATATGAATGACCAGATCGTGTAGGCATGCACTACTTAACATAAATGATTGTTGTCAATGCAAATGATAAGTTTTAAAAAAAAATGAAATGGAATACTAAACCCTAGAATGCAACTCTCTTTTTTAATTAAATAAAATGCAACCCTATAATGCAATTTTTTTTAATTAGCTCCTAAACTTTTCAGGATTAAGTGAATGGACCTCTTCAGTGGCACGAGACTTACTGATATCAAATCACACCACAACCACTTCCTTCGAAGACCTAATGAGCTCTGTCTGGTCAGCAACCGCGAGGCATAGGCACCAGAAGTCCTTAAGGTCAATGTCTAAATAAATTTTAAATTTAGTTCAATATGGTTTTTGGGCTATTGATAGGTGATGAAATTCCAACCATATCTTATAGAGGTTTTGCCCTTAAAATAATTTATGCAAAATGATCTAAATGCACAAACTGGCTTTGATACCAAATTTGATGTAATACATGTTTTGATTAACTCTAATTTATGTCTCTACGTTGTGCAGGTTATGAAAATCAGCAGAATAAACGAGAATCAATAACAAGTTATAAAGAACGACTAATTAAGCAGAAGACTTAAAGTTCAATGTTGGGATCTCAATGACTTTTTAAGAAGAAGCACAATTATATTTGCAAATCTTGTATTCATGATTCATTAAAAAATTAATGTAATAAGTTATACTCAATTTTAGCTCCAAAGTTAATATCCAGTCTTTAGCAAATATAATGTCCTTTATCAAGCAAATTTGTTCCTCACAATCAAAGCAGGATGACAGCCATGAATGATTGAAAATATTAAAGAGATTCTTTTATCCTAACATTGATGATTTCGCAAATATTAGAGAAGTTGGAATTGTACACCTTGATTTATATAGGAAAAAAAATGTTGGTTACCGAATCTACGGCCGACGGACGACCTGGCGACATACGGTCTGACGGCGT
This sequence comes from Iris macrosiphon, assembly GCA_036927795.1. Taxonomy (NCBI): domain Eukaryota; kingdom Viridiplantae; phylum Streptophyta; class Magnoliopsida; order Asparagales; family Iridaceae; genus Iris; species Iris macrosiphon. Next base: position 26,659,945 of record JAYESA010000018.1, on the reverse strand, counting down.
GCGACCTGGCGACAAACAGCCTAACGGCGTGCAGCCCGACAGCGAACGGCCTATTGCACAAAGGGAGAAAGGCAGACGACCGAGGCGGGATGGCGGGGAGCTGCTGGTACCGCCTGAATCGGGTGGCGGTCGGCTTGGCGACGAGGTTAGAGAAAGGAGGAAGTCGAAGACGCTCAACGGACGACCACCCTAGGGTTTCACACGCCCAGGGAAGGGAGGAAAGAGAGGGAAGAGATTAGGTTTCACACTCTAATCTCAAAAAAAATAGCTCAGAAGAGTTTTTTTCCTCACAATATTTCATTGATTATTTGATAATTTCATATGAAAAGAAAGCATATATATAGGCATATAAAAGAGTAAAGTGCTAACCCACAGGCAATGTGGGACTAAAGATGTGAATAAAAAAATAAAAAAAACTCTCCACAAGTAATGTGGGACTAAAATAAACCTAATAAAATGTCAACTCAAACTCAAAACTACACGAGCAACGATGAGTCTTTTCAGAGATGCCTCTTGTGCCTGTACACGTGTCAAAAATCTCGTGCGCGCGATACGATGTCCTCATCACAACCACTTGCCCAGCCAGTAATTTGTCAAGCTGCAAGCAGCCGTAATAAAATTTTATTTATTTGACCCATGAAAGGTTAATGGAGAAGTAGAAACTTTACGGACAATGCATTCTATTTGGAAATTGGAACCATGAAAAGAAGCCATATCATAGTAAAACTTAGATGAATGATGGAGATCTGCCATAATTTAGTTCTGTAATTCTTTGCCCCTCCATCCTCACTACTTCCCACCTTCTTCACAGTACTCGTACAATTAAGGTTTCAGACATTTAAGTGTTAATGATGATAAACACCTTAAACAATTTTCGCAACCAACCCTTCACATAATCCCCTATCTTACTCTTCTTAATCATCCTTTTGATTCAGGACAAGTATAAAATCGGTTAAGAATCAACTGATAAAGACCTGGAATTTTAATATGCATCTTTAACAGTCCAGATTGATGGTAGTACATTATACAAGGCAAAACTGTCCTTTCCTAGATTCAATTTGCATTTTCCTATATATGTTTTACTATTAGATCAATAAAATAAATTGCACTTTCATGATTACAATAATATACTCTAGGTCTGTGACTAGCATCTAACATTGAGAGTACCGAGCATAGCATCATAGTACCTATTACTACATTATCATTTGAAACCTATGAGCCAAATTACTCTCTTCAGCAAAGAAAAGTATGCTGGAGGATAAATTTATAACCAATAAAAGGTCACAATAGAAAATGAAAGAAACATAATACAAAATTTATGCAGAGACAACTTTAAAGTTAGAAGTAATTTAAATATTGAAATGCTCAAAGAAGCATATATTCACAAATAACATCACCAGAAAGAAATCAAAACAAAGACAAAATGTAAGGTGCAATCCTAAATCCACAAATTAAAAAGTAACTGCAAATCCTACATCAACATTGTCATACATCCAACCCAAGTACTCCACAATAGGTTTTCTCAGTCCTAAAAAATGAAAGTGTTCAAAGCGGGTTTTCTCATTACCTATTTGATAAGGTTTAAATATATATGATCAAGAGATCATGGTAGAGAAACTAAAATAAGTATATATATATATATATATATATTATATATATATATATATATATATATATATATATATATATATATATATTAAAGCACATGGACATGCATGATGGTTCACAAAGATGATACTAGTGTAAAGAGTCGGTATGAACCTTGATTGTTGGAAACTAGGTGATTGAAGATAGTCAAAAACTGGTATCAGTTCTTTTGATCTTGCCTCAATAGTACGCGTTGGAATCCTCTCTATCTCAATTTCTCCGCCTGTATCATCACTCTTTTCTCCAATGATGCCTTCATCTATCAGCACTTGAAAATATATCTGTCAATTATAAATAAAATCCGGATTAATGCATTTGAAATTTTTATCAAGGATCAAATCACTATCAAAGAACAATCAAATCATTAAGTACCTCTGATTTCATCCATATTGGAATTTGTGCTGAATGCATCTGCAACTCAACCTCAGAAATGTACATGTGATGATTTTCTTCAGGACTTGGTCTAACTTTTGTGTCCGAACCACTACGTGTGGGATATACACTAGTTCCCTTTTTAATCCCCTTCTGGAAATGTTTGGTGCTCTCTCCATTACCATGTTCACCATAGACGTCAACACAATCGACACGATCCCTTCTATTACGTCTGTGACAGATATCCCATTTCTGAAGTGCCTCAACAACAAACCCTGGATCAGATTCTTGTGGAAGTCCACTAGAAACAGTACTTAATCCAGATAGATCAGTGCCAGAATCTTCCCCAATTGACTGTCGCAACATATACTGAATAATACAACCAGAAGGTGAGAAAACAAGCAAATAGTATTTTGTTCTTAATGAGCTGATATCTGGATAAAAGCTAGAGCCCTTGCAGTTGAGAAAAGCTGAAGCAATAGCTCCAGAAAGGGGACCAACTCGGCCAGTAGCGGCAGCTGCAGCACCTGTGACAGCACCTTTCCACCCATTTCCATTCTTTATTCTGCCAACAACAGATAGTGTGGTTGGAGCTGTGACATCCACATATTGGACACTTGCAGACCCTCCAGATGGAGGAATTGTAAATAAATGACTGGTTCCCCTAGACGAACTGATCATTATCCACTGGCTGTCATCACTAAAACTGATATCTTGTATAACCTGAAGTACATAAAAATGTTAACTGATTAAATCCAAAATGAGGAAGTGTTGTTAAACAAGATGGAATATCGCTCTTAGTGCACAGTACCGCATTTGTGATGCCTCGTTGCAGCCTATAAAGATGTATGCTAGTTCCAGTGGTATCAGATCCTGGTGAACATCCATGAGGAGAAGGCATTATCCGAAATACATTAATGTTGTGACCATTGATGGATGCAGTCACTAACAAAGTCCCACTAGGATCAAAACATAATGCAGAGATAGGACTTCTATGAGCCCTAAACTGCACAACAATAGATTTTAAAACAATGTCCCGGACAATAACCTGCATGTTTTAAAAGAAAAAGTGAACATCACAGCTCATTAAGAAAACCAGATAACAAGAAAAAATACCGAAATACATTATCAAAATATAGAAAATAAATAACCTTTAGCATGTTTTCAAATAATAGACACAAAGAGATCCAAATGAAGTACACATAAACCTCGGACTGGACTTTGTTAAAATTTCTCAGGAAAGTGTCAATTTATTAGCAAATGAAAAAGAAAGGCTTTGCAGAAGCTCAAATAAATATTTCTGTAACTGGGATATACTGAAACTGCATGTTAAAAAAGATACACAGAATGATTGAAGATGCATACCATTCCTATATTATCTGTGTCAGGCATATATCCATTGATTGAATTAACCTTAAAGCTGGAATTCTCTTGTTTCATAGTGCCATTGCTATCAGTAATTAGTTCTGAACAATACTTCGATAGCTTCTTGTAGCCAATATCTCCAAGGGTCACAATACCAGATGCAAGTTGTTTACTTGATTCTTTTGCATAATGTGCCACCAAACTTCCATTTGGAGACTGGGACGAACTTGTAGAAGGAGTCAAATGCTGTGGGCTGACACGAATAGTATTTGAAACCACAACTGCATTTCCACTATAAGCCAGCCATCTGGGACCTACAGCAAGTGGTCCGTATCCTACACCTCCAGAACCAGGACATCCAGGAACTATTGGGCATGTAAGGATAGTGTATTCTCTCTCTAAAGTTCCAGCATTAAAACAATGAACCTGCAGTATGTATCACTTGGCTGATTAATGCACTAGAGTTTGCGACAGTATATAGTTTAAGTATGCAGGCATACCTGAGAAGCTTGAGAAACAGCCACAATGCGAGAACTACACCTCACTGAGTAGACAGCTGTTCTGAACTTCAAAACATGCACATAATTGTGCGTCCTTAACGAATAAAAGTGAACAAAAATAGGCAATAAATTCTCAGTATCCATATCTTGGCAACTACCAGCAGTTCCATTGCAGGCACCATCAATATTGTTATTACTTGAAAGAGATACATCTCCTGCAACAACCAGCAAAGGGCGAACATCTGCAAACTTGTCTACAGACGTCTTTGACGCAACTGGCTTCTTTTGCACTTGCAGAAATGAAACAAGACCATCGTGACGGGAGACTAACTGCCGCACATCATCTGCCTCTTCAACATCCCAAACCTGGAAGCCAGATCTATATCCTAACAGAAGAACTTGCCGAAAGACACCGCCCTCACTTTCTATTTTATCAAATCCAGCCCAGGACACCTTTAAGACAAATAACTTCAAAAATTAGTGGTATAAAAAATGGAGGACATATCAGATAATCGAACGAACAAACTAGTGCCGGTGCATTGTCCTGAAGTGCTTATTGCAACTTTCTAAAATCTCATTAGAAGGAATCAAGTATGTGAGGGGAAAAAATAGTATTTAAGCCAGAAAGGCAAGCTTGACAAACTTTATACACCTTGCCCTCCCAGGAGGCCCTGCATAAGGGGGGGGGCCGTGGCACTGGTACGCCCCTTAACTAGGAAGGCCACGGTTCCTCAGCAAGGTGAAAATCAATGAAGAACTAAACATGCAAGTACATGGAAATGCATTCCTGTGATTCATGTTCATTGGCCGTGTTCTAAAAATCGCCGCCTATGCGCTAGGCGGCTGCCCGCCGCACCGAAAATCTCATGTTCGGCGGTCGTAGGCACATGTTAGGCCCTGTGCGGTTGTTAGATTTTTGAATTTTCTTTTTAATGCGTAGTTGTATCGTGGATATGTTGTTTGGGTTTTAAGATTGAATTTGGATTTTAGAACATTGAAATTTCAAATTTCCAAATTTCCAAATTTGAAATTTCAAAAAAAATTATGAATTGTATTATATATTTAGAAGTTAGAACATGTTTGTATTTCAAATTTGTATTATGGATTTTAAATTTCAAAAAAAAAAAAAAAATTTGTTCGGCAGCCTAGGCGGTCCCCCGCCGCACCGAATCTGCCTAGCGAAATTTAGAACAATGATTGGAGGTTAACCATTAATGTTAGCATGTCAGAGGAGGTTCAATTGATTTACAGACTAACAGTGTTGAGATGATGTGAGGAGTCAAGTGTTACAGTGATCCATACGGGATTATCATGTCCACAATTCTGAACATTTTGACGTTTGGAAGAGAGGAACTAAGCATGTCCAGCACCAGTGGACAACTGTAATGCAAAAAAGATCAGCTGCGGAAGAAGAGGAATCATACAAGTAGCAAGACCAAAGTTTTCTTCAATTATTGCAATAACCACTTTATGCTTCTTTCCAAATTAGGATACAAATACTAAATTACTAATATTCCCATAACAATAATGTCATTTCCAAACCGTTGACCTTGCTTCCTCAGCATAACCAAGTACATTAGTTGTAACAAACTAGATACATCACCCATAGATGCTATCCAGATTCTCCATTCCTTGTCGACAATTAGCATCTCTTACAAGAATTGAACGTGCAGAGAAAAAGTAATGTCTAGTTTGCACTATAACATCCTGCCAAACTGACTTCAAATATGTCCACAGTATGCCATGTATCCTTAGCAGATCGGCATTCCATGCATGACAAACAATAGCCTTAGGGAAACCAACAATATAGAAAACCAGATGACAAGAATGAAGAAATGAATAAAACCATCTATACCAACTTTTCCATTTCCTAACAATCAGAACTACATTTCAAAACAGTTTCCTGCCAGGATAAACAAACCAAAATTCAGAAGCCAACAATACTTCATTTGTCAACCACAAAAATCTGACGATTCTTCTATTTCTTACGATCCAGCAACATCCAAGTTAATTTTCCCCCAGACTTGCTGAATTGCCTTTACACAAGAGCGTTGAGAACACTTTTTTATAGTACAACATTGCTCCCATTGTATAAGAACGAAGTTCCATGTTTTCCATTTCCAAACAATCATTGACACGATATCCAAAGCTAATAATTCCTCACCGAGCTAGAGGATCAAATATATGAAAGCTGGCAACACAAGAATTCCAATCCAACACAACTTTTCACGAGAATGCTCGTTAAAAAATTCTCCATAAAAATGAAGAAATCTCTCTCTTTTCCCAACATACACGACCAGAATATCCTAAGCGATTCCCCACCAAGCTAGATGACCAAAGTTGTGAAATCCGACAATGCATCATCATTTCCATAGACAGGAAGCAAATTAGCTCTTCCATCTCTTAAGATCCAACAATATCCAAATACAACTTTCCAAAAATTAGTAGCTTTCACATTGTATCACTTTTCACCAAGAACATTAAGAAATGCACATTGAATTACAAATGCTCCCATCAAAAATGAAACAAAACCACTTTTCTTTCTAACATGATCTCAGAATCTAAAACTACCAGTTCACAACCAAGATACATAAGTTCACAATATATAAGCCATGAATACCATCAACAAAAAAGCATATGTAACTCTTCCAATTCTCAAGATCCTTCCAAACTTAGCAACTTGCCAAAAAAAACAAATCTTTTCACCAAACTATAACGGAGCATTGATGTCAGAACTTAAATATTACCAACCCAGGCCATCTCCATCTCACTGGAGTTCTTCATAGTAAGTAAATGACCTCTTTATTGTCAAAAAGAAATAAGCACTGTATGTATCCTTGCATACTTATATTCCCAAACAATAATGTTACTAATGAACATTTCTCCCAAGCGTAGTACTGACAAAAGCAGTCACTTCATTCACAAGTCCCTCAACCACAAAGAGGTGCAGCATAAGAATCACTCTTTTTTGCTTGAGACTAAATCGTGAGGAAAAAATTCACCCGTTGTCGGTAATTAACAAAAAAAAGACCCAAGTACAAGAAAAAACAAAGAGACAAAACACAAGATACGAAGTCTCAAATAAAATCGGGATTACTCGCCAGCTAGTAGAAGCATATCATGCCTTGAATCATCGCTTCATTAAAAAGAGTTGGTAATGATATATATACTGCTCTTTCTTGTGTCTTTGACGTAATCAATGTTATAAATTTCGCTAGGCGGGTTCGGTGTGCCCAAGGGACGCCTAGGCCGCCTAGGCGGCACCTAAACCCCGAACTGAAATTTAATATTTTTTTATGTATGTTACTTCCATATATATATATATATATATATATATATATATATATATATATAAAACGCAAAAAAAAAAAAATGGCAACTTGGTTACAAGTGGGATAGTCAAGGCTTTCATCCGGAGGGGGTGGTCACTCGTTCGAACCAGGTAACCCTTTTTTGTTTTTTTTTGTTGTCTATATTTTTGGGTTTTCCTTCCCAAACCGTAGCCCTAAACTACTCTCCTCCCAGTTTAGTCTAGTCTCCTCTCCTCTTCGAACCAGAAGAAGCAGGCAAGCAGCGGAGGTATGTATTTTTTTTTTTAATTGATTAATTTTTCTGGAAATTTCAAATTTCAAATTTGAAAATTTTGAAATTTCTAATCTGAAATTTTTGAAAAAAAATTGATATTTTTGAATTTTTGAACCGGCCGCCTAGTGCCTAGGCCGGCAGCCTAGGGGGTTTCCGATGCGGCCGGAGGCCGCCTAACACCTAGGCTGCAATTAGAACACTGGACGTAATGATCCCATTAAGTAATAAGATGACATTACCAGAGGACACAAGGTTAATAGGGAAACTTCCCCCAAAATTCACTCCTTACTCGGATGGATCTACGCAAAATATAAGATTAAAATATGATCCAAGTCCACACCTTTCTCACAAATCCATCAATCACAATATACTTGTATCTTTCCTCAGCATAACGACATTCTGAGTCAACCAAAAAAAAAACTTTGAAGTAAACAAAAACAGACAATGCCAATTCACTCCCATCGAAAATGAACAAAAACATATTTTCATTTTCCTAACGAAGATAACTGTATCCAAACCTAATCATTCCCTGCAATCTAGAAGGTGCAATCTAGAAGGTCCGAATGAACGAAAGACGACAATGCATAATCATTTAATCGACAAAAGCAAATCTAACTCTTCCATTCCTTTCACACTTAATCTAGTGAACATTCACAAACATGGTAATCAGCCCAAAGTTCGAACATTTTTACCATAAAACCGTAAATTATAGCCGCATGCAGCATAAAATCACTGCTTTATAAAAAAAAGCTGCTCAAATGCAAAAAGTTGCATTTCGATTTAAGTGAACACTTCCCCCAATCATAGGAACCAACCGAAGGTCCCCATAGTTTACTACATCCACATGAAGAATAATTTTAAATTGTTATTTAACCAAAACTACTCAATTATTACTTTCTCACAAATCCATAGATCACAATATACTCCTATCTGTCCTTAGCATAAGGACATTCCGAGACGACAAAAGAACCCTTGCAAGTAAACGGAAACTGACAATACAAATTCACTCCTATTGAAATGAATTTTTTTTAAAACATATTTTCCATTTCCTAGTGAACAAAACGACCATATCCAAACCTAAACTTTCCCCACAATTTTGATGGTCTGAATGACGAAAGATGACAATGCATAATCATTTAATCGAAAAAAGAAAGAAAGAAAAAACCTAACTCTTCCAATTCTTTCCACAATTAGCAACTTGTCAAATAAGAATCTAGCGAACAACCCCAAACATGGTAGTCAGCCCAAAGTTCACACTTTTTTCACCGAAAAAACCATAAACAACAGCCACATGCAGCATAAAAATCACTGCTTTCCCAAATATAAAGCATATAACGATAAAAATCGCTACTTTCTTAACAGGAACTACTCAAAATCGAAGCAAGTTTCGGCGATCACCTGATCGCGGCCGGCGTCGTCGTCGCGTTCTGCGATCGAAGAGGCGACAGACGCCCCCGCGGACTTGACCGACGAAGCGACGGTCGACGCGCCGCTGGAGACGATCCGCAGGTAGCTGGACAGGCTCCGGATGGAGAAGAAACCTCCGTTCCTTCCCTGGGGCTTCTGGAGATCGTTCCTCATCCCCCAAAAACCCTAGAAAAAGAAAACCCTAAAAAACCCTAGAGAGGCAAATTCTGGACCTTTTTCGACGCGGGAGCTCAATCATGGACTCAGGCTGGTTCTTCTGGCGCGGGGATCAAGAAGAAACAGCCCCGCTCGGGGTTAGGTGGGAGATTTCGCCATTGATGGAGGTATTTGGGGGAAAGTTGGGATTTTTATTTAATTTCTTTTTAGATAGAGAGCGAGGAGGGAAGGGGGAGGGATCGCTTGTTGATGATGAGATGATGAAATGATGAGTTGTTTTCTCTCTTTCTTGCTTTCTCTTTCTGCTTACGTCTTTGTTAATTCTCCGCTGGCTCTTATATATATTGAGAGAAAACTTGTTTTTAACTATGATTAAAGTGTTTTGTCTATAAATTGGAGAATGACAAGGGACTTATTTAAGAAAAATGTTTATGTAAATTTGAAATTTTTCTTTCGACATTAAAAATATTAATAAAAAATATTATGAATATTATGAAAAAAATTATAAAAGAGTGTGGGAGACACGAAAAAAATAATAATAAATAGAGTACCAATTACCATATATGTTTGGTATGAAGAATATTTATATAGCCGATAATTTTATATTTTTGAAAATCAAATTCTAAGTAACTAAATTTTCTGAAAAATTATATTTTCATGTTTGGTGACTAAAAAAAAAAATTAAAAACAAGAAAAAATGAAAAATAATATATAATAAAGAAAAAAAGAAAAAGAAAAAAATTAAAAAATGGGAAAACAAAAAATAAAAGGGGAAAATAAAAGGAAAAAAAATCAAAATCAAAAAAATCAAAAAAAAAATAATAAAAGATCATAGATACAAAATAAAAATAAAAAAAATTGTGAAAGCAAAAAATCTACCCACATATTCTTAAGGAATATGATTTCCATGTTTTGTGGTTTAATTATTTATCCCAATATTCGTAATTTTTTAGAATATCTTTTTTTTAACTTAAACCAAAGATGGAAATAGATTTTCTACCATAAATTTGACCGAAAAAAAAAATCTTGTACTATACAATAGTTATTTAACTAAAATAGTGATTGTTATTTAACTAAAATAGTGTGTCATAATCTTTCTTTTTTCTTAAGTGACAATATTTTGAAAGCAAATGGAATAAGTTTGGTTGAATATTATTTTGCTACTTAAGACGTAATCAATACTTTTTAAATACATTGTTCCTACGATAATGTGCCCCGACACTAGTATGCTTTTACCCAAATCTAAACTATAAAATTTTATATTTTTAATCTTTTTTATTGTACCATACAACTTATCCTTGCATCAACAAGATGCATTTACATGATTTAAAAAAAATCAAATAGTATGATTTTAAATTTTACAATTTAAATTTAAAATCCAAAAATTAGAGTTGAGTATTTTAATTTATATTACTATCTATTGTTATTTAAACTAATATTATATTCTATAAAAAAATAAATAAATGGTCGATTGTACAATTAGATGAACAATTGATTCATTCATCAATGGTGTTTGCCATTATAAGTGAGTTTAGGTACATTTCCGTTTAATAACAAACAAACGTACAAAGAATTCCTAAATAGAAGATATAAGTACAATATTTAATCTGGGTAGTGTGACGATGGAGATCGAGCGCTGTGGTGGCTCCTTTACTCCGTTGACGGTCATACGAGGGAATGGGGATGCTCTCTTCTCTTCTCTTCTCTCTCCTGAGCTTGTGTGCACATACGTAATTCCCCCTTGTATGGTCTCTGAAGCAAAAAAAAAATTCAGCCCTTGGGAACGTCTAAGTTGCACATATTTATAGCCATCATGCTGATGGGTTATAGGTGCCGCATTTGCCTCTGTTTGGTGGCTGCAGGGGGCTCCTTCAACAGAATACGGTTACAACTATGGGCGCACAGTATGGGTTGAATCCAGGACAAGTTGCCACGTGGACATTTTGTTGGAATTTGTTGTTTGTTGTAGATCCTGGTGGTTCTTGTCTTCTGTTTGCATGACTTGGTCAGCTGACATGTGGTCCGCATTCAATTGGAGAAAATCACGACAGAAAGATTTTGTCTCAGGGAACCTTGCCACGTTGGATGTTTGGAGTCTGAGACGCATGAGACATGTGTTATCTGGAACGCATGGGACCAGAGACGCATATAACGCATGGAGTTTGGAACGTAGAGGACCAGAGTCGTATGGAACGCATGAAGTCTGGAACGCAGAGGGCCAGAGTTGCATGGGACGCATGGAGTCTGGAACGCAGAGGGCCAGAGTCGCATGGGGCGCATGGAGTCTGGGACGTATAGGGCCAAAGTCGCATGGAGCGCATGGAGTATGGGACGCATGAGGCCCCGTACACGTGGCATGGCATATTTGTCATAAGTCATTATTAGTCTGACGAGAGCTTCTTGTCACTTAGTGTGCTCACATCTTTCGAGGCGTTCTGGAAATTCTTTTTGTCAGGATTCTGTGTCAGATATAATCCTTGTGTTAGGCCTTTATGTGGCCAATGTTTAGGGTGCAAGAATGCAACTTTTTCTCTACGGCATGGTCATCCTGCGGCCTAATTTCTTCTAAGTCGAATATGGGACGCATGGTTATTGGATGCATGGATCCAAATTTTTTATGTTTCTACAAGACCCCCTTCAAAGTTTTTAAATTGATAAGTTTGGGATAATTTGAATAAGAAGCATGAAGGAGATAACTTTGGGCCGCTTCGATGGCGGGTCGAATGTACGAGTCTTTGCCAGGCTGTCAAATCTCCATTTAATGAAGGATTCGGCTCGATCCTTGAGTGGATTTCTTGAGATTCCATGTCATCTCCTGACACGGGCTTGAGGCATCGATTTCCAATGAGATTAAAGTAGACCCCGCAAATCAAGGCGTCAGGTTCATCCTCATAACTGCTTGGTTCATTGTCTCGATCTCTTCACGTGGCTTTAAAGCATATAAATAGGCAGCCAAGTGGAGAGAGAGAACTTTATTTCTTTGCTTTGTTTCTTCTTTCCTCTAAAGAATGCCGACGGCTTTGGCTCTCCTCGTCGAGGAGTTTGTCAGGGGAGGTCTTGATCCTTGTCCCCCTAATTTTGATGCTTTACTTGGAGGTAGAGGAGCACCGCGTTCTTCGTGTTGGGATTCTATGGACACAGAGACACCAGTACACAGTCACGCTGCGTGGATGAGAAATTATTTAGAACACGCGCAGGCTCTTTATACGGCCTTGCAGCATGGATGAGAGATCATCGCGAACATGCTTAGGCTTTTCTCATGAGTCTGTCGAGGATAACCATCATGCGGCAGCTAAGACTCTGCTACATGGATGAATGCTCGACCTGGTCAAGCGACAACCATGATTCTGCCGCATGGATGGATGCTCGACCTGGACATTCAACAACCATGATTCTGCCGTATAATGGCACCTCATGCGTTGACTCGGCTCTGCCGTATGGACATCAACTTTGTCTTTGTTTGCTAATGCCATTTTTTGTGTGCAGGCTTTGTTCTCCCTCGTGCTTCCCATGATGGAGCATGAAAGAATATCATAACACTCATTGTTCGGGGTGAAGACCAACCTTATGCGACGGTTCCTCGTCAAGAACTGATCTATGAGACGAGGAAAGTTCGCCAAGAACTGATCCAAGAGACGAGGATGAACATCATGCATCATGCGCGGAGCTGTCCTTATTCATGTAGCATGGTAGCTGCGTTTCTCCCATTTATGCGGCTTGCTACCAGCCAGGGGCCTGCGACATTGATGACGGGATTTGGATTAATTGTCATTCCTATCTTCGGTCTTCGCGTCTGGTTGTAGAGCGCCTGCTCCTGCTCCTCCCTTTCTATCCATCAGTATGGAGTCTTTTCTATATACTGAGGTTTGCATTATGGAGGAATGATCCAAAAAGCATTGAGCTCTGCTGCTGGGTCCACTTGTGTCAGTAGCAACGACAACACAAAGGGGCACCTGGATGGAGAAAGTTCTGATTGTAGAATTTTTTATCACATGTACTCATGATCTTGAATATTAATGAAAATCCTTAAAATGTAATAGATTTTCACCGTATGTACTCATGATCTTGAATATTAATAAAAAAATTATCTTTTTTCAGAACTTCTCTTTTGTACTCGTTATATTATATGTTGTGGACTTTGGGTATTGTACTAGGGGTAATATATACGTAGTACAACTCTACAGTTTGTTAAGAATATCCCACTGGAGGATCTTTAGTGGACCTATTACTTCTTGTGCACTTGAGTGCAAGTAATAGATTCGAAACAGGCCTTACCAAAGGTGATATGGACGTGGCAAATTTGGTGGACTTAATACCGCTAGCGCACTTAGAGTTAAGTACGGGTGCTAAGTTTTAGACGACGATCGTTATCAGAGATATATGGATGTGATAATCGATAGTCAAGTAGGGAGGTTTGCTCAGAGGTAAGAAGAACATGATAAACCCTGTTGGGGAGGATTTGAGGAAGATAGCTCAGAGATAACGCGGGCGCGAGCTAATCGATAGTCATACCGAGAGGTTAGGCACGATCCCGATATTTTTGGTGGAAGGAAAAGGAAACAAGCTAAAGGTCATTTGGACATGACTATTTTCTTTGGATGGGGAACATGGGCAGCTCATAGTTCAGAGGTAATATGGACGTGAAGCGTTTGCTTCCATTGAGGACATCCCACTGGGGGATTTTTGGTGGACATATTACTTCTTGCGCACTAGAGTGCAAGTAATAAGTTCGAGATAAAATTCTATCAGAGGTAATATGGACGTGATAGATTTTATGGACCTGTTACTTCTTGTGCACCTGAGTGAAAGTAATATGTTAGAGACAAGCACTGCCAGAGGTGATATGAACGTGGCAAGTTTTATAGACTTAACACCGCTGGTGTACTTAGAGTTAAGTACGAGTGATAAGTTGAGATGATAACCGATATTAGAGGTAATATGGACGTGATAATCGATAGCCAAATCTGGAAGATTTGCTCAGAGGTAATATGGACATGGCAAACTCGGCCAGGAAGAAGTGTTGGGACAATAGTTCAGAGAAATATGGACGTGAACCAATGTCTAAGCAAACTCACCGAGGAGTGGTTTATTGAGTGTGGTCTATCCAAAAATTTAGATAGCCCTGAGGGTTACCCCGTTGGGGAGATCGTTAGGCCGATAGCTCAGAGGTAATATGGACATGGCTAGCGTTTAACGAGACTGATTTTTTTTTAACAGTTCATGCGGGAGTGTACAGATGGACCTGGGGACTGCCCCGCGGGAGAGCTTTTTGAGGATCCATTATCCTTACGTATCCAGGACTCGTGAATAATGATAATGGCTTGTAGAGAAATGTCGTGCATAGACACTCACTTGGGATGAACATGGAGTAGGAACCCTATACATCTTTATTGTCTTGATGTGGATAGAGAAGTAGCGGCCTAGCCATAGACATAGTAGTTTTTTAGGAAGTAGTCATTGATGGGCATTATGAGCAAGTCGCTATTGGATTTTGCCAGTCGGTAGGCGTCATTGGAGAAAACAGATTCTACGATGAACGGGCATTCCCATTTGGGTTGGAACTTGTCCGGCGTCTTGTGGGACATAACCATCGACCTTCTTACTGTCAGGACGAGGTCACCCACTTGGTAAGTCCTCTTCTTGGCCCGTTTGTTGAAGGCTACCGAGAGGCGTGCTTGGTACAACTCAATGCGCTGTTGAGCTAAGAGATGCTTCTCGTCAAGTGCTTCTAACTCTTGTAACCGTATATGACGTGTGGCTTGCAAACTGCAGACGATTTTTGTCACAAAGTCGATAGAACGCGTGGCTTGCAAACTGCAGACGATTATCGTGGATGATCCTCTGTGGCAAGCCAAAGCGGTATATGACGTGATGCTTGACAAAGCTGATCACATTTGATGTTTTCACTTAAGAGAGTGGTACAATTTTTGCCCACTTAGAGAAGTAGTCGGTAATAATTAGGATAAACCAATGTCCCTTAGACGAAGGTGTACTGATCGGTCCTATGATGTCCAAGCCCCAGGCTTCGAATGGCTAAGATGCAACGGTCGGGTGTAGGAACTCTAAGGGTTGGTTGATAAAGTCAGCATGGATTTGGCACGCTTGGTACTTTCTTGCGTAGTTGATAGTATCCGCGACCATTGTCGGCCAGTAGTAACCCATTCTTCGAAGACGATCCTGTAGCTTGGGTCCGGGCTCATGGGCACCGTAAACCACGTCGTGAGCTTCACAGAGAGCCTGCTTCACTTCTATATTTGATAGGAATCATAGCAGAAGACCATCGTAGGAACGACGATACAATATTTTTGTAGCCGTATCGTAATAGAACCGGAGGAAACGTCTTCTGATAAAAAATGGCTTCATTTGGGTTCTCGGAGAGAATTCCATATACTGCGTAGTTGATGAACGAAAGTCTCCAATCTTGGGAGTCGGTTCTTGTCTTTATTAAGTAGCTCAGGCATAGACAGAGGCTATTCTTCGGGAAGACCAGCTTCTGACAAACCTCGGTGATCAGTTCATGAGTATTGACTAGAACAGCTAAAGAGGCTATGAGGCCAGACAGGACGTCAACCTTAACTTTTTGTACTCGAGGACGTGCTCTATGAAGAACCCCTCTAAGGTGGAGATAATACTGAGCGTGGCTTGGTGGTAGTGAATCAAGTCTTCATTCCAGACTTCGTACTCACCTCGGACTTGATTGACTATCAATTTGGAGTCACCGTAGGCCTCTAAGTAGTCAACTCCCACTTGTTTAGAGAGTTGGAGCCCGATGATGAGGGCGTTGTACTCTGCCATATTGTTAGAGCATGGATCTGTGAGGGAGTAAGCGCGGTTGATGACCAAATCGTGTGGGAAGATCAGTACTATCCCGATACCAGCGACAATATCGCCTTTGGGCCCTGTTCTTGAAGCACCGTCGAAGAATATTCGCCAAACGGCTTATGTACTTGTGGTCATATTTGAGTCTGCTACCTCATTTGGGATCTCCTCGTAGAGCTTCGAGGTTTCGGGTACAGGGTAGGCTGCAAGGAAATCTGCCAATGCTTGGCCTTTGACGGCCTTTTGGGGGACGAATACCATATCATATGGCAACAACGGTATAGCCCATATAGCCATGCGAGAATTGAGTGCTCCGAGTTTAGTCATGAGGACTCTGAGAGGATTGACTCGTGAGATCACATAGATAGTTTGTCCTGCTATATAATGCTGGGTCTTCTGAATGGCGAAGACCAGAGCGAGGCACTCCTTCTTAATGGGGTTGTACTTGTGATATGCACCGGCCATCATTCTGTTGAGATAGTAGATGGCATATTCGTGATCGACATCACTTGTCTGGGCTAGTAGAGCTCCGAGGGAGTGATCCATTGCATGCACATATAGCGAGAAGGGTCTTCCCACAACGGGGGCCACCAATACTAGGGGGTTCATGAGATACTCCTTGATGTCATTGAAGGCGTGCTGACATTCTTTATTCCAAACAAAAGAGACTCACTTCTTCATGAGGTGAGTGAATAGCTGACAATGTCTAGAGAGATTTGATATGAACCTCCTGATGTATGCCAGTATTCCTTGAAGGCCATGAAGTTCTCTGAGGTTCTTCGGTGGGTGTATTTTAAGGATTACTTTAGTCTTGTCAGGGTCCACATGGATACTCTTTGAAGTTATAAATAAACCAAGGAACTTGTCGCTGGAGACTACTAGAGAGGATTTGGTAGGATTCAATTTGAGCCGGTACACACGCATGAGGTCGAACATAGTCTTCAAGTCCCGGAGGTGATCATCTTTGGAGCGACTCTTGACGGCGATATCATTAACATAATAATCCACTATCTTGCGTAGATGTTCATAAAAGATAGTGCTCATAGCTAGCTGGTATTTAGCACCGACGTTCTTCAGACCGAAGGGTATGACTGTGTAGTAGTATACTCCTATCAGCGATCGGAACGATGTGTGCTTCTCGTCGTCAGAAAATATCTTGATTTAATTATATCCTGAGAACCCGTCCATGAAGGAAATGCGCTCGATGCCACAAGTGTTGCCGATCATTATGTCTGTGATCAGAATGGGGGACTCGTCCTTAGGGCATGCCACATTTAGATCACGGAAGTCAATGTTGATCCGGATCTTTCCGTTCTTTTTAGACGACTGCACGATGTTGGCTACCCAATCCGGATGTTATTTTTTGGGATAAAGCTACTAGCTATCAGTTTGTTGACTTCAACTTTGATGGCATGCATGATGTCTGGCTGGAACTGTCGTTGCTGTTGCTTTACTGGCTTAGCGCTCGGCAAAATATTTTATGGACCGTAATTTGGGGTCCAATCCCAGCATGTCTTCGTAACTCCAGGCAAAAATATCGATGTATTCTTTGACAAACTGTAGCAAGGATTCTCGATCCTCATTGGAAAGACTCTTGCTGATAAAGATCGGTTTAAGGGAGGATTCGTCGCTTAGATCCATTTGTACGATTTTATCCTCAGTGGAAGGTTCTAGCTGTTCTAACCGCATCTTCCATTTTGTGTCTAGGCGTTAGGCCCACGGTTCTACTTCAAAGAGTCCGAGTGGATCCTCGTCGTCTTCCTCAGGGTCAGCTGACACAATATTGGCAGACAATGTTTGTTTGAGCATCTGTAAACCCCCTGAATTTTCAAATTATTAAATCCTGGATTTTTCCCAATTTTCTGGAATTTTCTGAGAATTTTTTGTAATTAAAATCAAGGTTTTCAATTAATAAATGATTTTTAATTGGCAATAAATAATATTAAAATGTCATGGAAATAACATTTTTGGGTGTAAAATGAAAAACTGGACTTAGGGTAATTTTTCTGGATTTTTCTGGGCCTCAGACCTATTTTTAAATGCCTAAAAACTATTTTTATTAATTAATTAATTATTTAATTATTAATCTATTTATTATTTATTTTTATTATTTATTTTCTTTTCTTTTTCTTTTTCTTTTTCCTTGGGCCGGCCCGGCCCATTGGACCGGCCCGTTAGTTCCTGGCCCAGCCCAACCCACTACCGGGTCGGGTCGGGTCAGACAGACCCGACCCGCGTGCCGCCCAACCCGGGTGACCGGTTCCCCCTCTCTCCCTCGCCTCCGCGTCGCGCGCCGCCTCCGCCGCGCCCTCCCCGCACCGGCCGGCCACCTCACCCCCTCGGCCCGCCTTCCGCGGCCACGACACCACCCAACACCACCTATAAAACCCCGGCTCCCCCATCTCCTCCGCCCTCACTTTCCCTCCGGCCACTGCCCTAACCTCCCCTCCGGCTCCCCGCCGCCCCGTGCCACCTCGCCGCCACCGGCCGACCTCCTCGCCAGCGCCGCCAACTCCTTCTTCTTCCTCCCCTCTCCTCCGCCTGCCTCCGGCCACGGCGAGCAGCAGCAGCGGCACCAACTCCAGCCGCTCCGGCCGCCTCCGGCCTCTGCGCCGCCTCCGCCAAGCTCGCCGGCGCCGCCCGAGCCCTCCGACCAGCTCCCCCACCGCAGCGACGCTCCCCGCCGCCGTGCCGACCACCGGCCGCCGCCACAGCGTTCGAAAACCCTAACCCTAGCCCTAATTTTGGATTCCGTGTCGGACACGACACGGACACGTCTCGACCCTGATTTTCGGGTCCCCTTCAGGTATGTGTAACTTTCGCCTCGTAGCTCCGTTTCCAATTCCGCAAATTGCATTGTGAAGCCTGTATGACCCTCTCGGTGTCCGGACAAACTGTTCGGGACATCGCGTCCTGTGGTGATCGCACACCGCGATCCAAAAACAGGAAAAACCAGACCCTGTTTCACCCCCGGAACTGAGTACGCCCCGCCAAACGGGACGACTTGGTCGCGTGCGGTCTTCGCAGATACGTACGCACCGTCGATACGGACGTGTGAGATTTCGCGGAAGCTGATTCGGGTGTGCGTGCACACCGGAATCAACGCGTATCCGCGGACATCGCCCCGTATCCGGCTTTTCTGCAATTCACCCTAACTTCGTGCACACACGTCGGATCGAGACGAAACTTGTGCCATCGGACTCGTAGCAATACGCTGGTCCTGTGGGTCAAGTTTGGTTCGATTCTGAGAACGTTGACGAAATCGCGTGTCGTGGGCCCCACAGGCCCCGCTCGACGGGCGATTTTGTGTTCGGCTCATCGAAATCCAAATCTGGAAGTTCCGTTGGGTTCATATCAGCGTTCCTGACCTGTTGACACTAAGTTTGGTGAATTTGGAGACCTTTGACCCGGACGCGTTTTTCGGTGCAAAGCGGGCCCACCGGCGGACCCCGTTTTGACCCGAAACTGCCGTTTTTGCCCTTGTCTCCAAATTGGACCCAAGGACAGGCGTTTCTAGCTATTTGACATCTTCTGAGAGTGATGGTAATGTCTATTTCAGCTTTTGGACTCATCTCTGGACTTTTCTCCCAAGAACCTAATTAATCAGATCCAAACAACAGGCAAGTACCTGCACCTCAAGTTAATCTTTAGATATTGTGATAATTAATTTCCTGTCTTACATGTACCCTTGATGATTACATATCGTGTTAGAAATGTTGAATTTCATGTCTTGAATATTGGTAGTTCCTGTCTTGTTTTTCATGTCGGGTGGGAGAATACTAGGAGGCATGTAGTTTACCCTTTCCCCTGTCGTGACTGCTAGCTTTTGGTACGCGACTGTACCATCAGCCTGATACTCGATTATTCCTGACTGTTAGCCGCCTATGGCGTGCCTGATTAGCCTTATAAACCCCTACATGCCAACTATGTATTCTAAAAACAAACACAAGTACACACATATAGTTTCTGGTTATTTCTTACTGGCTATTGTAGTTTCATTTCCTGTTTCATTTATTTCTGTTTCTCATATTCCTGTTTGCAGTTAACTCTGAGATAATAATGTTCTGTTAATGCTGTTTCTCAACATGATAGCCAATATTTAATTGTCATAAAATATTTAGTTTAATCTTGTTGTGCACTGTGTACTCTGCTCCTTTTCTGACTGGATCTGTTGATTTAGGCGATGATGAGGACCTTGCTCCTATTTATTATGGTCCCTATGAGGGGACTGATGATACCTATGAGGAGCCAGAACCCACCCAGGAGACCCCTGCTGCTGAGTAGCTAGTAGTAGCTATCTTTCATTTCTATTCTTAGCTTATTTATCGGATTTGTCCCCGATTTGAATATTGAATTTCTGTACTTAAACATTTGAAGTTGTTGTCACATTTATTTCAGTTGCAATCTTAAGTTTCATTTCTCATTATTATCTTGCCTATATTATTGTGAATGAGCTAGTTAGTAGTTATGGATTGACCTAGACAGCGTACTACCGCCGACTCTGCGGCGTAGGCTGGACGTGCCCACGCACTCGTGCCCGAACTTCCGGGTGCGGGTCGTGACAGCATCTCTATGATACTGACGTCGGAGTCCCAAGAGGATGATTCTAAATAGTGAGAGTGTGACTTATCTTCTTTATCTGAGCCTTCGGGGGTTGTGGGAGGCATGACATACCCTAAGCCATGCTTGGTCTTATGGTAGTAATCATCGGGCTTGCCTGCAGGAGCCTACAGACGCAGAGGCAGTCATCGACCTTTGTCATAGTTCAAGCCCCTTGCGGCTTTCAGATTGTATCCCATCTTCTGGATGAGGTGCTTGATTCGAGAACTATACTGGTAAAATTGTATCTTTTCGGTATCGAGCTCTGGCCCAGTTCCTCTGGGATGAAGGATTGGATACTTTCTACTCTACCGAAGATGATGAGTTTGTCTTCCCTCTTTTTTGCTGGAACTATGAAGTAGGAGTTCTGACTGGCGAAAATCTGGTTGACTGTATAGGGGGTAGTCACTTGTGTATGCAGGAGTAGGCCCAGACTGTGCTCCAGGGAATATAATGCATTGAGATGTTTAACATCCGAGTAGTTCAAAGATAGCCCTTTATTGATAAAATAAGGTATCTCATCTTCTGGAATTACATCGTCGAGAGAAGGGACGTTAGTATGAGCGGCTACGCACTCCTCTAGTTTATCTTTCTCGAGATCTACCCCCAGTGTGAGCGATGGCTTCGGAGGTTTCCTGTGCAGCTTTACCATAAGGAATTCAGAAGTCATAATAGGTGCCGAACCTTCCTTCAATGGTCGATTCGGTCTACGGAGGTGAACGACCAAAGGCTCGGGTATTTTTCTGGGCAGTTTTACCCTGAGGGAAGGAGCTGTGTCAGAAGCACGTACTTTGAGATGGACTCTCAAGGGCTTATCCAATTTTGTCCCAGTATTTGCCTCATCGTCGGCATCATTGCCACCTTCATCTTGGTGGACTTGCTTATAAAGGATCGAGTTAGAGTTGTAGGCCTCGACCCCTTTGAATGGATCGACGTCGGCAAATTCAGTCTTGACGATGCCGTAATCGTCTACGTACTTAAAGCACTGGTGTAAGGTTGACAGTACGATCATATACTGATGTATCTATGGATGTCCCAACAAGACATTGTAGGATACGTCTACGTCTATGACATAGCAGGTAACCTCTATTTTTAAGTCATCGATCTAATATATCAAGCAAATCTTACCCAGAGGGTAGCTTCTCCCAGCGTTGAAGCCACTAATGGCAGTATTGGTTGCTGTCAGGCGATGATCAGGATGTCCAGAGTCTGTAGCAGACTTTACGGGATGATGTTGATTAACGAACCAGGGTCGATGTACATCCGGTCCACCTTGATGGCGCTGATATAACATGTATAATACAGAGGAAGATCATACCGATTATTCTTTAACATCATATCTTATTGCGAGAACATGATGTGGGGGCATAAGACAGGATCCTCAGTTGGCGGCTTGACCTACGCCAGGTAGGTGTCGGCATTCTGTAATGCCTCACTGAAAGCAACCCGAGTGTCTTTGGATAGTCGGAGAAGCTCGAATAGAGACAACTTTGCTAGAGTATTGGCGAGCTGAGCCAAGATATCGAAGTTGTAGGGTTTCTCCAGCCCCTTAGTAGTATCTTTGTGCAGCGGTTTGTCGAAGCGAGTTTCTTTATTCTTGGACTTTTTCACTGCTGGAGGCTAGGATGAACCCGGATCAGATATTGCAGGTGCGACAATTGGGAGCGCACCCTCGTCAGGGATGTCGTACTCTCGTTGGTACGCTAGGCCTAACCTTGTTCCTGTTATAGCTTCTTCGGAAGGAATAAAAACTATGTAGCAGGATTTGTACTTCTTGCCATTGGACTTGGTGGCAGAAGGTGTTGTCTACTACATCAAGTCTGGAGCAAGATAGGGATGGACCCACATGACCTCCCCCCGTGAGGTGGTGAGAGGTATCAGTCCGACTATTTGGTCACGAGTTGGCGGGAGATTAACAACCTCCATTGTTGCCCAAAAAATTGGAATTACTCCGTCTTGGGCTTTTGTCGCCAGAAAGTTTTCGAACTTGAGAGATACTATATTTGCGGCAACTGTCTTGTCATTGAAGTCCAGAGTGAGGGTCTTGGTGTCAAGCAGCCGCTGGATGTACCGCTTCAGTGTGTAGCAGTCCCGCGTCGCATAATGAACGTAACAATGGTAGTGAAAGTACTTTGGGTTATTCACCTCGGCTGCCTCAACATGACGTTTGACGTCGGGGAGCCGAAGCTTGTTTTCCTGCATCAGCACGTCAAAAATTGCCATGACATTATCGCCTTTGAAGGAATAGGTTTTCTTCGATTTTGGAGTCTCTGTGGGCTTTTGCTCGGGCTTCTTGGCTAAATTGGCGACCAGAGCCTGCTTTCCCTTGCCATCCCGGACGTTATTGTCGTCGTTGTTGTTATTGTTGTTGTATGGGCGCTTTCCCTTATCATCAGCGACAGGGATCTGTATTCCCAGGAGATGGGCGTCCTTAACCTTCTTCTCAGCACCGACAATATTTATGATGAACGTCGTCCAGTCTGTAAACTGAGAGTCGTCCATCCAGAGCCTAACTGTAGGAAGGAGATTCCTACGACATGTGTCCATCAGCGTGGACTCAGGGTTACCAGGGGATAACTTCAATGCTGCTTGCCTTTATCGCTCGATGTATTCCCATACAGACTCTTTCTTCCCTTGTGCGATGTCTATTAACGAGGACATCGTCATGTCATTTCCTCCGTCATAGAATCGAGGTAGAAAAAGGCCTTTGAGGTTGTCAAATAACGAAATGCATTTGTCCTGGAGGCTGCAGAACCAGTAGAAAGCTATTTCGGACAATATCTCGACAAAGAGCTTGGTCAGGAGGCAGTGTTACGAGGAAGATATCCCATTGCCGTCTTATAGTAACTCATGAATTAATGGGGCAATATCTTCCCATCAAATGGAGACAAGTTGAAGGGTTTGTACTTGGGAGGATACGGTATGTCTCTCCACTCGAGGGGATACGGTTGTCGGTTCCCAAGCTCGCACAGCGAGTCCCGAATGGCCCATAGAGTCTAGGCGGGATCAGAGTTCTCGCACATCCCATATTGCTTCCCGAGCTTCATCGACTACGGAGGAAGCAGATGATCCGGGCAGGGGATGATTGTTGCCAGTGGGTGGAGCAGTTGTATTTGAATCTCCGTTGGTCCTGGGGTCCAAGCTTGCTTGACTAGAGGCCCTCGCTGGTTGTGAGACCATATTTGCCTTGATTTCCAGTATTATCTGGGTCAAGGCTTGCATTGATGCGCTCATACTATACATCCTGGCCTCGAGGGTCTCAAGGCACTGTCAATCGTTGGGGCCCTCAAGATTGTCCCCGGCCATTATGTCGTTCTCACCTGGGGAGAAATCGATGGAATGGTAGACGTCGTACTTTTTGTCTCAGACTATTGCAGTGAGTGGTCCTCCAAAAAAGTTGCAGCATTGCATCCTCTTCAGACTCAGAGGGAACACTACCACCGACGTAAGAAGCTGCATCCACTTGACGAGGGTGGCTACCCCCAAGGACCTCACCATCTGTTCCTTGGGAGCCATCATCTTCGCGGAGCGCGGGATTGTCATGAAGGTCCGGGAGATTACAACCCCCAACTTGCGTAGCCACCTGGGTTCCTAAGGAAGAACTACCCCAAGTGGCTGACAACATCTTCTTTGAGTGGGTGTCCAAGAAAACATCTTCCTCTTCTTTGAGTGTCACACAATAGAGTTGATCTTATGCAATACTTACAATCCTTTCCTGTCAATACAACGATATCAATTCATAATATATAAACTTGTGATATGTGTGTCCATGTATCAACTGTTATGATTCGTAAAATAAGAGTATACAAACTATATATATATATATATATATATATATATATATATATATATATGGTAATGCTATAGAACCAACCTATGTTACATGGATTTGATTGTGATTGAGTCGGTGAGATTAAAAGGTGTGGACCCCACCACTCTTTAATCTCAACCACCCAATCCAAATTTAATCCATGTAACATAGGGTGGTTCTATAATATAAAACCACCCGGTTGATTATATATATATATATATATATATATATATATATATATATATATATATATATATATATATATATATATATATATATCGTCTGAAAAATGCGCCTTCAGAATTTCTGAATATTATGAATGAAATATTCATTCAATATTCTAATTTTATATTATCATATATTGATGATGTACTAATATTTTCTAATACAATAAAAGAGCACTTTAAATACCTTAATGTGTTTAAAAACTTAGCTATATTATTTTTACTACTTCATTGTGAGCATTACCCCACAGAGCAGGATTTTTTCGTAATCAGACAGTTGATGGGATGAATCGTTGACATCCGTACATGTAATAGTTTAATGATGTTAATTATTATTTTCTTGTTATTTTTTGGGATAGTTCTTATTTTTGGTAAAGCTGTTGCACTAGTTAACTACGATAGAGTTAGGATTTATCTAAGTAATGTCTCTTACACCTAGTGGGACAGCACCAAAGTGTAGCCACCAACGGATAAACCATGCAAGAATTTCCTGTTTTAGAATTTCGGAACAAATTCTAATAAATCAAGAGTGCTTCTGCTTACTATTGTCGAAGTAGAAGACTTTGGTAAAAGTCTTAATATAGTCCCAATAAGTGTAAGGAACATTGATTTATTTATCATGATGAACTAATTGTTTAGTTCTATTAGGATGAAGCCCCCACGATTAAGGAGTAATAACATGACGAATAATAATTTTGGTGTAATTGACGTCACCGCGAAGATCACTGGTCTTCTGATAGAAATATTCGATCTCAACTAATTTAGTTGTCAACAGGATACCTTCGTAGATATTGTATAAATGTGGTAAATTAGGCCACTATGCTAACAAATGTTATACAAAAAAGAAATTAGAAGAGATTGAAGATGAAGGGTTAAGAAAAATCCTATATAAATTAATGATTGATTCTGATTACGAAGAAAGCTCATCCAATGATGAATCCAGTGAAGCATCGGTGAATGAGTGTGATACTGATTGTAAGTGCAACGAATGCGTTGCTGATAAAGATATAAGCTACTATAAATCAATAGTAGAAATGAATGGGTTATCAATAAATATTTTGACTCTCGATGAGAAAAAAGATATTATTGAGGCCTTACTAACTGATAATATCAGTTCTATAATAAAAATAAAAATAATTGATTTAGTTGGAGAAGAGTCGGATGATAGAGTCAATACTCCTATCCAGATTCCCACTGAAGCCTACAATATGGCTGAAGTAATTTCTAGATATAGAAACAAACAAGCAAAATCTGTTACTATGCAGGAGCTTCAGTCTAAAATAGAAACTCTAAAGATTGAGATTAAGATATTAAAATCTCAAGATCAACAAATTCAGAAAAGACTGGATAAGCTTGAACTAGATAATATATCTATAAATACTGCCAGATTAATAGAAACTGGAGAATCTTTTAAACCAGAAAAACAAGTTGATGGGATACAATATGTTCAAATGAAACAGCAAGCTATAAGAGATAATTTTTTGAAAAAAATAGATTTATTCATTACCCATAAATGGTACATTAGAATAAATCTACTCATTAATAATGAGTATTACATAACTAATTTAATAGCACTAGTTGATAGTGGTGATGATCTTAATTGTGTCAAAGAAGGAGTTGTTCCAATAAAAATTTGGGAACGAACTACCCAGACACTTAGTGCTGCTAATAACCAAGCACTAACTAGTCCTTATAAAATTACTGATGTAAATGTTTATAAGGATGATCTTTGTATTTCTATACATTTAATAGTTGTAAAGAAAATAACTCAGCATGTTATTTCAGGAACTTCTTTCCTAGAAAAACTCATGCCTAATAATGAGATAAACAAAGAATAAATTACAACAAGTTATAAAGGCAAAAGAATAACTTTTGAATTTATAAAAAATCCAATTGTTAAGATTCTCAATGAAGTTACTCTAAAAGAGAATCAAATTAACTTCTTAAAAGAAGAAACTACTCAGGTTAATATAACACAACAATTATAAAAGTTAAATCCAACAGAAAATCAAAAAAGTTGAAGAAGACTTTAAGTTACAAACTTGTAGTAATATCCCTAATGCTTTCTGGGATAGAAAATAACATATAGTTTTCCTTCCGTATGAAGATTCCTTTAATGAAATGAATATTCCGACCAAGGCAAGACCTTGTCAAATGAATCAAGAATATCTTGAATTATGTAAAAAAAATCTAAGATTTATTGGATAAAAAATAATATACAAGTCATACTCCCCATGAAGTTGTACAATATTTTATGTTAATAATAATGCTGAAAAAGAACGAGTGGTTTCAAGACTTATAATTAATTACAAACCTTTAAATAAGGTTTTAAAATGGATTAGATATCCAATCTCTAATAAAAGGGATATACTTAATAGAGTAGCTAAAACAAGAACTTATTCTAAGTTCGATCTGAAATCAGGTTATTGATAAATTCAAATTGATGAAAATGATAAGTATAAGACTGTTTTTACTGTTCCTTTTGGTCATTATGAATGTAATGTTATGCCATTCGGTCTGAAAAATGTGCCTTCAGAATTTTAGAATATTATGAATGAAATATTCATTCAACATTATAATTTTATATTATCCTATATTGATGATATACTAATTTTTCTAATATAATAGAAGAGCACTTTAAACATCTTAATGTGTTTAAATACTTAGCTATTTAAAATGACTTAGTAATTTCTGCCCCATAAATGAAGCTCTTTCAGCATGAAATTAGATTTTTGGGACATAATATTGTAAATAACATAATAATTCTAATAGACAGAATTATCGAATTTGCTTCTAAATTTTCGGATGAAATAACTGATAATAAACAGTTATAGTTATTTTTAGGTGCATTAAATTATGTATCTAAATTCTATAAGAATATCACAAATGATACAAAAAATTTGTATCAAAGATTACGAAAAAATCCTGCTCCGTGGGGTAATGCTCACACTGAAGTAGTAAAAATAATAAAGTAGAAGGTAAACAATTTATCTTGCCTACACTTAGTCAATGTTGAGTGGTTTAAATTTTTTAAATTGGTGTTAGTAATATTGGTTCTGGTGGGATACTAAAACAACTTAATCCTGACACTAATAAAGAAGTGCTAGTGAGATATCATTTAGGTAAATGGAATTATACTCAAATTAATTATTCTACTATTAAGAAAGAAATTCTTTCTATCATTCAATACATTCATAAATTTTAAGATGATTTACTTAATAAGAAATTTTTATTACGCATTGATTGTAGTTCTGCTAAGACTGTCTAAGAAAATAATGTTAAAAATTTAGCATCTAAGTAAATATTTGCTAGATGACAAACTGAATTAGCCATATTTGATTTTGAAATTGAATATATTAAAGGAATTGACAATTCACTTTCTGACTTTCTTACTCGTAATTTTTTACAGGGCCATGAATAAGAAAGATAAGAAAAAACAACTATTGGTTCCTAGGCCCATGACCTCATGCTCTAATGAGTCAAGACATTATTCCAAGAAATTTGTTCTTGGGAAAGCTGCGAAGGCCTCTAATAGAGGAATTCAGATCAAAAATTCTGAGGAAACCAATATTTCTTCATACAAGAAGGCAGTTGAGGTTGAAACAATTTTCACCCAGAACAATTATTCTGAAAAAATTCTACAATTAGAAAAATCTGATATTCTACTAATGGAGGATCCGTGGAAATTAAGAGATAATTATTTGGAAGCTATTATGTTTTCTGTGCAGGGTAAAGACCGCAATGTCTACGAAGGTATCATGTTGACAACTAAATCAGTTGAGATAGAATATTTCTATCAGAAGACCAATGATCTTTACAATGATGTCAATTACAGCAAAATTATTATTTGTCATATTATTACTCCTCGATCATGGGGGATTCATCCTAATAGAACTAAACAATTAGTTCATCGTGATAAAGAAATCAATATTCCTTACACTTATTGGGACTATATTGAGAATTTTACCAAAGTCTTCTACTTCGACAATAGTAAGCAGAAGCACTATTGGTTTATTATAATTTGTTCCGAAATTTTAAAACAGAAAATTCCTGCATGGTTTATCCGTTGGTGGCTACAATTTGGTGCTACCATGAAAATACTACCACCTTCTCTCCAGAAATTATTTGCTAACTGGGCTCAATCATACTCTCTATGTCAGAATGCTGACAAACTTTTTGAGGGGGGAGAGTAATATGTATTTTTTTATCTATTTTGAAATTTCATATATTTTAAAATGGGTAATTAAATGCGAATACATTAACAATAATTTTTCTATCTTGGCCAAAAAAATTCTGATCAAATGGTGGAATCGTATTGATGAGAAAGAGAAAGTATAAATAGTACAAAAATATATCAAGAAAAATTAAAGAGAAAAATAATGGAAGATAGCCCTCTGAAAAAATTGAAGGATTCATTGAGACGGAGATTCCTCAAATTACTGAGGAATAATTAAAGAAAAATGTCTCCAATATATACAGACCCAATTTGAATCAATTTTCGAGACAGATAATTACTCTGTTAGTTCTACCAGATCAGACAGAATGGTAGAAGATAATATTGAAGGAGATTCTGAAATCTTCTTCAAAAGGATGCATCAAGAGTCACTACTCAAGAATCCGATGAAGATAATGATGATGAAAAGATACAATAATTTATTGTATCTGTCAGAATACATGTGGTAGCATAATACTTTATTTTATGTAAAGAGAAATCTCTTTAAAAAATTATGGCCGAAATGGAGGACCCCACACTTGCAACTTTCGATGCAGATGCTCCACTCTAAGAAAAAGGCGAATAAAGTAAAGTTGATATGGATTGGCACTTACTACTGTTCGTGTTCAGAAGATAAGAAAGAATCTTTGTGACTTGCACCTGTAAGTCACCCGGTCAACCAATGCAGACGTGTTGTATCTACTATATAATGCCAAAACTAGGCTTCACCGTGAAAAATTTTCATTCCAAAAATATCATTCAACATATTTAGTAATTAAAAAGAATACCTACAATAAATTCCACTGACAACCATTTAAGAGATGCAATAATGACAACCATTTACGGAAATCAAAGGGTTCAGCTACTTGCTAAGTCTTTTAAATTGTTACCAAAGAATTCGAAGGGTTGAACCATTAACCTATATAATTAAAAGCAGTAGAAATAAACTAACTCATCAACATCATTCACTTCAATATACGTGCAGAGCACGTGCATATATACTAGTTATAAATAGAGGCTCTACCTTTAAGTAATGTATGTTATTTTTTAGAGGAAGTTTTAAGTTCTATTTGTGTGATTTCCTTTGAATCTTGCATTGTGTACTACTTAATATCGATCAATAAAATTTTAAAATTTTTCATAAAAGAGTTTGCTCTCATTCGCTCTACCAGGGCCCTTATCCTGGTTGGTTCTTTATTTGGTATTCTAAGTTCGACCTAAAATCAGGTTATTGACAAATTCAAATTGATGAAAATGATAAGTATAAGACTACTTTTACTGTTCCGTTTGGTCATTATGAATGGAATGTTATGCCATTCGATTAAGATATAAATGAGCTAATAGCTCAGTTTAGAAAAAATAATCTTCAGACTATTAATGCCGAAAAAAGAGAGTTGCAAGAGCTGATAGCTTAAGCTAAACAAAAGCTTAAATTCATTATATATATATATATATATATATATATATATATATATATATATATATCAAAAATGATGATTCTTATCCTTAATCGATTGCATTTCCTTACAAACAAGACTTACCATATTTTTCTCAGAAATCGTAGACATCATTAACTTGTAATTTAATCTATATGAACGTCACTGGAACCATAAGCTGTCTTGTACTCTAGTTAGACGGTGATCCTTCCCGTTCGGGTAGCTATCCCCACTAAAGGTCCTGAATCATCCTGTGATAATATATCAGCACCGTCCCCACATACCGTCCCGGTTCTGGTGCTCCGGCAACCGTTCGAGGAATAAAACCTTATACAAAAGTTGTCCATGATCATGCAAATGCGTGAAAAATTAAACTATAAAACATATGCATTGCCACGTCCCAGTCCCAAAATACGTAGGACTAGGAAGACGTAAATATGCCAGCTACGTATTCAACCACAAACAAATAATATATGCAAGAATTTGTATAGGTTACTGTCAAAACTACTTAATTAGTCTAAAACATGCATATCCAATAATAGCTAGCTACAGAATCAACACTTATATTTGAAATATTCTCAGTTCAGATGAAAAGGACTTGAAACAAATAAATATTTCAATCAAAAAGAGACGTTAATAGTTACTTACGTTAGTAGGGAAGACTCCTTTTGAACTGTAGCAACTAAGCTACATAAAGAAAATCCTATATTCACGATACAAACAAACAAACTAAATTGGCAAAAAAAATAACTTCTGCAGTTCTGTACAAAATATGCCTCCAAAAGAAGATTTCGACCCTCCTTTTTGTCCATTTGCACTGAAACTGACATCACCAACCGCTGTATAAATATGCAAATAGGGATAAAGATTGATGCAAATGTATTCTTTTACAAGGATTTGATCAGAAATTTTTCCAGGGAAAAATGTACTGCTGAAGTACCCGTTGTAATTTGACGGCTAAGCAGAGAGAGAACTAATCACAGCCGCACACCTGTAATTCATTTGGTAGATTTGGCAATTTTATTAATTCATTAATGGACTATGCTAGGCCTACAATCAAATGCCTACAATTCTCTTACAACCGTCACGTGACGGCCAGATAACGTCCACGTGACAGCCGTTCATTGGAGAGAAAAAAAAAAGATATGATGGCTATCCGAATGATCGAAATATTATATGATGGTCGTTCACTGGAAAAAAAGATGGAACTGAAGATGGCCCACGTAGCAGAGATTAAGAGGGTTGAAGAAAGTTGTAAACATTTGGGAGTAAATTTAGTATTATTGTTAATAAATATTGTTTGGTTCGTGATCACTCATTAAGGTTTTGAATAAGTGAGATTCGTACAAAAGTCTAATCGCATGTGTTAAGATTCTTTGAAAATTATGGAAAAGGAGAAGTTGGTAATGGTTATTGACTTTAAATTTTAAAAATATAATTAAAAAATGTAATTAATAAGGATTATTTTGTTTCGTTTCCTGAAGAAAATTGTAAAAGAAAAATTCTTGTTTGTTTGAGAGGAAGAGGATAGAAGATGGACCAAAAACAAGCGACTAATTCAAAAGGCACATCAAAAGTTGTTCAGTACAGTCTAATTTTTTTGTTTTATTTACAAATTTGTTATCGAATTTTTTTTATTCTTGGTTGTTCAAAATTTTTTAGAACTGTCAAATTTTTGACAATCCTTACCCCAAATAAGATTGTCAAATTTTTTGACAGTTCTCGACGACGATGACTCCTCACCGACGGTGACGATCCACGGAGCACAAGAGCAGCAGAAGCGTCGTAGTCGCGGCCACCCAAAGTCGTTCGGCTGAGCTGGAGAAATCCATCTCGTACTTGTGACTCAAATTGGCAAAACATACCCCCCAGTGGCGCTTCCAGTCCAGTCTCCTCCTTACCGTCAAATCATCGAACAGCTCACGGACGTACACCGTCGTACCTGACGTTTCCAATGCAACGAAGACGGCATCCACCATGACGTCAAACATGTTGCGGTACCTGAGGCCGGTGCTGGGGTCATTGCGAAAACTGAAGAGCTCCTACTTGAAGAGTACGTAGTCGATGGGGATGGTGGGGTTGGTCCTGCAGAGGTGGAATAAGAAGATGTTGACGAGGAACGGGGCTCCGTGGAGGAGAGAAATTCAAGAAGAGGACATAGGTCGTTGGTGAGGTTTGCTTGGAATCTGGCGGTGGAAAGGGAAAATGAGGTGTCCATGAGGAGAAGGTCGTCGAAGCGGTGGACAGTGGGGACGGGGATGTTGGAGAGGCCGAGATCGGCCCAGGCGGAATGGAGGTTATGGAGGGAGGGAGATGTTGGTGGTCGAGGGCGGCTCCAGCGGGGAGGTGGTCGAGGGCGGAGAGCGCGACAAGAGAGGACGAGGGCGCCAGAGAGGTCGAGGCTGTCGAGGGCGAGGACGACGATGGCGACGCAATCGGGATTGCATGTGATGGGGGACTAGATAATGGGAGGTTGACAGTCCATAGTAATTTTTTTGCTGTTCTGAATAAAATAAACTTCATCTGAACTAGTATCAAGTAATAGACTATCCTAAACAACTTTTGACGTGCCTTTAGAATTAGCCAAATAATCGTATCAGAATATACTAATAGTCCATTCTACTCCTCAATAAGATCATATAACAATTCATACATAAAAGCACAAACGTACAAATGAACAGACGAGGACGCCTACTCAAACAAAAATGCACCGAGACACCACACAATTTCAAACAAAACTCTGCCGAGATCTCAAAATACTTGATATGATCCACCGAATCAAACGTATAATTACATTTTTCTAGTTTTTGAAATCATGGTTAACTAATATGGTATAATATTGTATGAAAAAAATATAATGAATTTATGTTTATATTGTCTTTCCTGTATAGTGAGCTTTAGTCAAAGCTTACAGCTTTACAGTTTTAACAAGGTCAGACTTAATATGAGGTCCATGAGATATTTGTTAATTTTATAGGACACCAATTTTTTTTTAATGTTGTATATATAAACCAAAATTATTTTTAGTGTATGTAAGTCCAAAGATTTACCTCTGGGTCTTGAGTTTTGGGTTTAAAAAACAAACTGATGAATCTAATATATAGATTTAAAGTTAGATTTAAAGCTGATAAAAGTCATGGAAATATTAAAACAAAGAATATTTGTTTAGTTTTTTTGTTCGAGAGAGACATCTGTGACCGCCGAGTTCTTTTTTTCTTCCTAAAAGAACTAATGTCAGTTCCCCAATTTCTCCCTTTTCAGGTGAGATTTTGATTAATTTTATGTTAACTACTAATGTGCACGTGCATTGTACATAAAAAATTCTTGAAAAAAAAAATTACCTACGAATTTATTATAAATACTGTCATCCTTACGAATTGAACTCAGACAAAAAAAAAAAAAAAAACCTCCCACCTTAACTTGAGTTATAATTATTTAGTTATAAGAAAATCACATTAGGTAGTTAAAATAATTAGTTTATTTAAAAATAATAATATAGTATTTACAAACGGTTTAGACAGTTCAATTTTGAACCATTTTCGAACCACCTTTTATATATATATATATATATATATATATATATATATATATATGCCGAGTCGATTTAGTGGTCATAGTCGACGACTAGGAGTGAATTTTGTTTCTTGACCTACTGGAATCGGTCTCTTTCCATTATGTGAGCTTTATAATTTTTTTTTATATTTTTTTAATGTGTTGAAATATCTAGTAATATCTTAGTAAATAGTTTAAATAAGAATAAATAAAATTGACAAAATCAATTTATAACACTAGTTTTAGTTTCCTGTCTCACTTTTATTATTTGGTTTGGAACATCTTTAATTTTATTAATATTTCATTATAATATATTTCTTTGGATATTAAATATTGTTTATTGTTTTATTTTTTGAATTTTGGGTTGACAATACTGTTGTATCATCGTCGATGGAAAAAATAATATTATATAAATATAAATTTTGAGGACACCACTTTTATAGTTCGTTTTATATTTTAAAATCTAAAGTCCAATATTGAACTTAGACTTATTTGTTTGGCGGCTTGACATAGTACAATTCAAAGGTTTAGTCCTAATTTTACATGGTTTAGTCCTAATTTTACATGTGTAACATGAGTTGTAAAACAACTGCTATAGATAACACAATCAATTCATACTTCACTTATAGCCAACGTCATTAATTACAACTAATTTGCTGAATTTTAATTAGATTAAAATGACAAGCCTTTAGGGGACATCTGGTAGAAACTTTATTTTTTGTTCCTGCAAAAGTTTACGATGAAAAATATATTTCAATGTTTGATTTATATTACAAAAATATATTCTCGCAAATTAAGGATATTCGGATAAATAATTTGTCCACAAAATATGAGAATCATATTCCTTAAGAATAGTTAGCATATTTGTTTTGTCTGGACAATTTTTTTTCTGTACTTTTTAAATTTTCTTTTTCTTGTTTTTTTTTTGTCCTCTTTTTTATCTTTATTCATTTTTAAAGGTTTTTTTTTTAATTTTTTTGTTTTTGTACTTCTTTATTTTTAAGAAATTTTTTTGGTTTTTTTTTTTTCAATTTGTTATATTTTTATTTTTTAGATTTTTTTTGCTTTTTTTCCCAATTTCTTTAAGGTTTTTTTTTCATTTTTTTAAATTTCTTGTTGTTGTTTTTTGTTGTTTTCTCAATTTTATTATTAATATTAATATTATTATTATTATTATTATTATTATTTATTTTTTTAGAAATATTTATGTAGTCATCAAACATGAAGATATAAATTTCTAAAAAATTTAATTTATATAAATTTATATTTTAAAAATATAATTTTTTTTTTTTTACTATATAGTATTTTGCATACCAAACGTCTCCGATTTTACTTTGAATATCGACAGATTTAGTTGTGCTTCCAATCAAGGTTGTCAAAAGCTATCCAACTTGAATATAAACTTTCACATGCCACCTAGAATAATATATAGGATACGAAGATGACATAATCTACTAAATATGATAGACACATATATAAAAATTTCGTATGCTACTTTGATTAAAATGTCATTCCCTTAAATTTTTACTCTGAATTTGGAAGGTTTTAGTTGTGCTTCCAACCAAGATTGTCAAAAGCGAACTCGAACATCGAACTTTTACATGCCACCTAGAATAACATATAGGACATATAGGATACGAAAATAACCTATATCTACTTAGGGTTATTTGTGCTAACATTTTCTATTTTTTTATATTTATTATACAATTTTTTTTATTTTAAAAATAATTATACGAATCTTTCTTATACTTTATATTTTAAGGATAGTTAATATAATAATCCTTAACATAAAACATAAAATATAGAAAAAAAATAGTATAATTATTTTTAAAATAAAAAATGATTATGTAATAAACATAAAATAAAGAAGATGTTATTGTAAATTACCCTATCTACTAAATATGATACACACATAATGACTTGGAAAGTGCACATCACAAATGACATATGCTATTTTGAATCGAGACTCGCACCTAATCTAGTTTTGTTTGATCTGGATCCATATCCTATTTGAATAGGCGGAATTTAATTCTCAAAACGAGTAAAGATTCATTCCAACGTAAATTCTACCAGAGTCAGACCCATATAATATTAAAAATAGATATAATAACAAAAATAATAGATTGTAACAAAATAGTAGACTCAAGAATTATTTGAAAACCACCCCAATTTTATGTTGAAAGAATACAGTAAGACCAAAGTGACAGGATCTAACCAGGCCGACCTGGGGTTTGAATTGTCCTAGCCGAAACTAAAGTTGATTGTTTTTTGTCCTCGACTCCAAAAGAAGATATCAAAAAATTGACGGTGAGTGGGGTTTGCAGCGACGTCGAATTCTCCGGTGCTGACGGCGGCATGGAGTTCGGATTTCGAGTTTCTCTCCTTGAGCTACTAGAGACTGGACGAGATGTATTACTAGTTCAATTGTCAAATAGGAGTTGGAATGGACTGCATATGCTATGTCCAAGTCCAATGACTTGGTCAGACTTATCCCAGGGTCGATCATGGATCTAACTAACACTACTCGGACATGATCGGCCCAACAATATCATAAGTACCAGGCCCGGCCCTGGCACAGGGTGTAGCGCCGCGTTCCTCCTATTCGAGGAGCGCGGCTAAGAAACACAAGACGGTATCGTTCGATCGGGATAGATTGAATTAAGAACTCGTCCTCGTTATGGATTTGTTTCTTCGGAATCGATTCCCATATTCAGTGGACTGCGCCCCAAGGATCGGCTTAGCGGCAGAGTCAGGAGGGACCTCTCCGCTGCTATCTTTTATTGCCTCGGTTTTCGATGTCGCTTGTTGCTTTCGTGCTTTGAGTTGGTTTTGGGATTTGCTTGTTTTCCTTGAACGGTTTCGATGGTTTTCATTGTTTTCGTTCATTGAACTGCACTTCAATTCCGAGATTGGAAAGAGAGGAAGAAGTATTGATCAAGCTGTTCGTGTGCAGGTGAACGAGCAGTAGGCGGCTTGCGAGCGGAGTCGTGAAGCGCCTCTTTCCTTCTCCTTTCCTTCCAACCAAGTGAGTGGCTACCAACCCGATTAGCTAGCCCTGCTTCCAAGCTTCACACTCAAATCTTGCATTCTTCTTCGCCCCGATCAAACGATACCAAGTAATAATAATACCAAGATAAAACGGGAATAGACTTGGTTTGTATTGCTTGTCATTCAACTTGGGAACGATTACTTACACTGCATGCTTATTCGTTGGAATGTTCAACATATGTTTCAATTTTAGTTAGAATACATGTTTCTTCTATAAATTGTGCTATGCATATGGAAAATACTTTAATTTGGCATAGATTGATCAGTAGGACTATGCAAAACTGTTTGGCTATGGAGCTTGCTCCTATTCGTTCGAAATTCGTTTGAAATAATTTGAACTAAATGTGCTTGATCACGGACAACTTGTGCACAAGGTATTTTGGCTTCCGCGGACGGCCGCCAGGGCACTGGGGCCGATCCGATCCGGGCGGAAGAGTTCGTATAGTCGTTTGTCATGGACGGGATGCTATGTAGCGGGGCTCGCCACCTGCGTTGCATAACATTCTTGTCCCGAGACTATAAACCGTCCCTTTGTGGCATTAAGCCAGTGATCCCTGTGTATATTTAAACCTGTTGCATACTAACTTGTGTCTTCGTGGCAGGGAAGGCATGGTAAGTATTGTGCAGGTAATTCAGACGGGCAGGTAAAATCCACCGAACGGTGGCACGTTCATTTTCAGTAAATTCTATATGCTGCTTACTTGTAAATGAACTAAGGCAAGATAGAAACCCACAAATATGCATGCTTCATTAAAACAACGTGTTGATTGGTATAGTTCGGCTAGCTCGCCTTCACCAGCATGTTTCGATATGCTGACCCTCGTTGAAACAGGTTCTCCGCACTAAGGCGAACCGAGCGAGAAGCCGAAGTCGTTTTCCCGATCCAGTCCAGCTGTTGGCGCATCTTCACCGCGCCCCTTGAAGCATTTTGGAGCCAGAAGCTTGCAACTCTTCATACACAAATGCAACTTCGTGGCAAAGTCGTCCTCCAGCCTGGAGGTCTTTATCATTTTGAGTTTATAAAGGGATGTAATGTACATGACTGCTATCTCATTTTGAGTCATCTCTTTTGTAAGCCGTTCGGCATATTAGCTAACTCGTTCAAGAGTTTGTAATAGATGCTCATTATCAATAAAGAGAACTTTTCCATGTTTCAAATCTGTGTTTTAATTTATCTGTGTACTCTGAATATGTGCTTGCTATGCAAATCATTAAAGCCTTGTGCAGGCGCAACCCCAGGCCCGCACGGTGGTCACGATTCGGGGGACGCCTCAATTGATTCTACGGAATTGGGTCGTGACATAGTGGTATCAGAGCACAGATTCAAGTTCCTTAGACTTCGTGCTGGAAAAGTTCCTTTAACGATCAAATTCCTGTGCGAACTCTTGAACTCGCTAGGCCAAAATGAGATACGTTCATGCAATAAGTCCATAATACATTATGATTCTAATATAATTTACCTTCTTTTGAAGGAATGGTACCAGCGCAATCTGCAGCGCAAGCTTCGAACGAAACACAAGAAAGTAGTTCGGGCACTTCGGGAAGCTCGCGGAGCCAGCGTAGCATATCTCAAGTCGACCCGCTTGAGCGGGTAATGAAAATGTTAAAATCGCAACGGCAAAGAGATGATGCCCACCAAGCCAAGTTCGAAAGCAATCTAGAGACCCGATTCTCAGTCCAACAGAAGCAGGTAGATACCCTGCAACAGATAGTTCAGACTTTGGCTGCCAACCATTCTGCCGCAACAGCAACGACTCCGGTGGAACAGCCCGTGCTTGAAGTGGAGACGCCTCAAATCCCAAGGCCGAGGAACGTGACTGCTTTCAACTTGGGTCATTTCAAGAAAGTCTGCAACACCCCATTCAACGGGACTGAGGACCCAGTGGTAGCTCTAGATTGGCTAGCCGAGCTTGAAGATCACTTCGCTCTGCTAGAAGTTCCCGAAGAGAAGCGCGTCGCCTGCGCGCAACTTCAGCTCCACCTCAACGCGCACGATTGGTAGAACGTGCATCGACGATCTCTCCAATTTGATCACGGAGAGGAGGCGATCTCGTGGACGACTTTTCGTGCTGCGTTTGAAGAGGAGTTTATACCCCCTCCAGTACAACGTCAAATAGAAAATGATTTCGTGCAACTGAGGCAGGGCAGTATGACGGTGAAGCAGTACTCCGCCGAATTCAACCGACTCTCAAAATTCGCTAGGGCCTATTTACCTGATGCAGCGAGTCGAGCTAGAAGGTTTGAAGGCAGTCTGCGCCCTGCCATTCATGGGCACGTAGTTAATAATCAGTACGGGACAATGCGTGAAGTCATGAATCACGCCCTATCCCTTGAACCGCAGTATCCTCACGTTTCCACCGGCGCTGTGCATACCTACAATCACAAACGCCAAGGCAACGAGAGAGGAAACAACGCTGCAAAGTGACAAAACAACGATGGTCGGAACAAGACAAATGCAGGAGTACGTTGTGAGCACTGCCACAGGCCGGGGCACACCATCGTTAATTGTTACTTGAAGAATGGGTCTTGTTACAACTGTGGCGAAAACGGACACTTGATTCGAAACTGTCCGCTCCCAGATCGCCGCCAGCAACAAAATAATTCCTAACGGTTGGTTTTATTCCTAATTTTCGGGACAAAACTTCCAATTAGTTGGGTAGGATGTAGCGTCCCGTTCCTCCTATTCGAGGAGCGCGGCTAAGAAACACAAGACGGTATCGTTCGATCGGGATAGATTGAATTAAGAACTCATCCTCGTTATGGATTTGTTTCTTCGGAATCGATTCTCATATTCAGTGGACTGTGCCCCAAGGATCGGCTTAGCGGCAGAGTCAGGAGGGACCTCTCCGCTGCTATCTTTTATTGCCTCGGTTTTCGATGTCGCTTGTTGCTTTCGTGTTTTGAGTTGGTTTTGGGATTTGCTTGTTTTCCTTGAACGGTTTTGATGGTTTTTATTGTTTTCGTTCATTGAACTGCACTTCAATTCCGAGATTGGAAAGAGAGGAAGAAGTATTGATCAAGCTGTTCGTGTGCAGGTGAACGAGCAGTAGGCGGCTTGCGAGCGGAGTCGTGAAGCGCCTCTTTCCTTCTCCTTTCCTTCCAACCAAGTGAGTGGCTACCAACCCGATTAGCTAGCCCTGCTTCCAAGCTTCACACTCAAATCTTGCATTCTTCTTCGCCCCGATCAAACGATACCAAGTAATAATAATACCAAGATAAAACGGGAATAGACTTGGTTTGTATTGCTTGTCATTCAACTTGGGAACGATTACTTACACTGCATGCTTATTCGTTGGAATGTTCAACATAT
Organism: Iris macrosiphon; assembly: GCA_036927795.1. Classification (NCBI taxonomy): domain Eukaryota; kingdom Viridiplantae; phylum Streptophyta; class Magnoliopsida; order Asparagales; family Iridaceae; genus Iris; species Iris macrosiphon. The sequence continues at coordinate 26,619,880 of JAYESA010000018.1, read as the reverse complement.
GTTTCAATTTTAGTTAGAATACATGTTTCTTCTATAAATTGTGCTATGCATATGGAAAACACTTTAATTTGGCATAGATTGATCAGTAGGACTATGCAAAACTGTTTGGCTATGGAGCTTGTTCCTATTCGTTCGAAATTCGTTTGAAATAATTTGAACTAAATGTGCTTGATCACGGACAACTTGTGCACAAGGTATTTTGGCTTCCGCGGACGGCCGCCAGGGCACTGGGGCCGATCCGATCCGGGCGGAAGAGTTCGTATAGTCGTTTGTCATGGACGGGATGCTATGTAGCGGGGCTCGCCACCTGCGTTGCATAACATTCTTGTCCCGAGACTATAAACCGTCCCTTTGTGGCATTAAGCCAGTGATCCCTGTGTATATTTAAACCTGTTGCATACTAACTTGTGTCTTCGTGGCAGGGAAGACATGGTAAGTATTGTGCAGGTAATTCAGACGGGCAGGTAAAATCCACCGAACGGTGGCACGTTCATTTTCAGTAAATTCTATATGCTGCTTACTTGTAAATGAACTAAGGCAAGATAGAAACCCACAAATATGCATGCTTCATTAAAACAACGTGTTGATTGGTATAGTTCGGCTAGCTCGCCTTCACCAGCATGTTTCGATATGCTGACCCTCATTGAAACAGGTTCTCCGCACTAAGGCGAACCGAGCGAGAAGCCGAAGTCGTCTTCCCGATCCAGTCCAGCTGTTGGCGCATCTTCACCGCGCCCCTTGAAGCATTTTGGAGCCAGAAGCTTGCAACTCTTCATACACAAATGCAACTTCGTGGCAAAGCCGTCCTTCAGCCTGGAGGTCTTTATCATTTTGAGTTTATAAAGGGATGTAATGTACATGACTGCTATCTCATTTTGAGTCATCTCTTTTGTAAGCCGTTCGACATATTAGCTAACTCGTTCAAGAGTTTGTAATAGATGTTCATTATCAATAAAGAGAAATTTTCCATGTTTCAAATCTGTGTTTCAATTTATCTGCGTACTCTGAATATGTGCTTGCTATGCAAATTATTAAAGCCTTGTGCGGGCGCAACCCCAGGCCCGCACGGCGGTCACGATTCGGGGGACGCCTCAATTGATTCTACGGAATTGGGTCGTGACACAGGGCAGGCTAGGCCACTGCCCAGGGCCCATGGAGAGTGGGGGCACCAACCGGTTATTAGTCAGTATGCTGGAGCCTTGATCCAATACTTTTGTTTGTCATTATGCAAGAGCTTGCTACACAATGATCCAGGTCCGGCCTATACAAAAGTGACAATTTGCTATTTTTATTGGAGCATGGACCCAGCCGTCCACTTCCTTCCGGATTCATCCAAACAAAGCATCAAGCATATTAATTAGTTTAGGATGTTCCTTTCCTAGGGAAGAAGAAGAGTCATGCATGGTGGTGGTTTTTTCCTGGGAAAGAAAAATCGTTGGAGTCATGATATTGATGACTGCTTCTTCATCTGAAAAATTCGAAAGAATAATCGACAGATGGTCATTTTTTTATCGAAAAAAAGAATCGACATGAAGAAGAATCGAAGCATCGAGATCACTGGTTAGTCTATTTGGTCCTTATATATAGTTATATATTCATGCATTACTTAACTTAGCCTTATCTTCCTCGGCTTTCTTAATTCTTCCTCTTTTGTTATATATTTTCGTTTTTTAAGGTAGTTGGTGAACAACATAACAGAAAATAAAATAAAATAGAAATTTTCGATTTGCTTGTCAATTTGCAATTGCAAGAAGCAAGCATGCAAGGTATGTCTGGGACTGGATTACTGTACTTATTAACTGTGTATTTTAGAAAATTTTGTGATACACTGAACAATCAATTTAATTTTAGTCTCTCTTATATTTTGTTTGATCTGAAAAAGAAAAAGAAACAGAAATATAAAAAGAATTCTAATTCTAGTAATATTGATTAGAGAAATATGTTTAGCCTAATTATAGTAATTTTTTCTTATTAATTTTTTGGACATTTATTAAATAAGTAGGTAATTTTTTTTGCTCTCGAAATATTTTTCGTCATTCAAAAATTTATGGAATCAATTTAATTTTAGTCTCTCTTATATTTTGTTTGATCTGAAAAAGAAAAAGAAACAGAAATATAAAAAGAATTCTAATTCTAGTAATATTGATTAGAGAAATATGTTTAGCCTAATTCTAGTAATTTTTTCTTATTATTTTTTTGGACATTTATTAAATAAGTAGGTAATTTTTTTTGCTCTCGAAATATTTTTGGTCATTCAAAAATTTATGGTCAGCCTAATTCTACTAATTTTTTTTATTCTCAAGAAAAGTCTTAATTGTTCAAATATAAATTTTGTCTAATTGTTAATTATGATATACTGTACATTTTTTATTACTTACGAAAGTAAGTTAACAAATCAGAAATCTCCGTTCCTAATTTCAAATTATAATGTAATATGACTTGTTATTTTTAGAAACAAAATCACATGTCAATCACTACCATTCTTGATTAATTGGTAAGTCAGTGACTCATTGCCATTTAATCGTCAATACTTCTGACTTGTGAGATTTTAGAAATCAGGCAATCACTTATCTATATACATTATGTTGCACAAAGTTAGTAATTCGATTTGAATATTGAAGTACAAGAATGGCGTTGGAGAAAAATAAAAATATATAAACATTGATTATATGAACGCCAAGCTGTATAGTGTACTCAATTTATTGCTTGATGGAATCATGGAAAGACAATTGAAACATTTCATGACCTTTGCACTGATTTTACCTTCTTAGTGCTATATTGATACCTGTCATTAGTAATCACACAAAGAGAAAGCAAGTTACTCATCTAGCCATCTATGAGGCTGCAGAATCTTCATTTTTTTGTAATAATTGAATTGACTGTAGATCTGGAAAGGAAAACAATAGGTCACAGACTAACACCTCTAACAATTTTCTTTTCTTTTTGGTATATCTATTGTTTGATACTCCTTATAAATTTCCATATTTTATAAGGGTTGATTTATTTCACAATGGTTATTCTAGATTTCATCATTTGATTACACTAAACTTGAAATCTATATATAGGAACGAGATAATAAGAGAGTAAAAATATACTTATAGGATCTACTAAGCAAAAGAGCTTGTAGTTTACCATTTTTTGAACTTCAGTTACTAAATTTACTGATAAGATCTACGTAAGCAAAAAAATTGAACATTACTACTAATAATACATCGTAATTTAATCTTAATTGAACAATTTATTAATAAAATTTATTTTTTCAAAGATTGGACATTTATGAAAAAAGAAGGGAACCATTTTTTTTCCGCCCTGGACCTAATAGACCTCAGGACCGGCCCTGATAAGTACCATCTTTGAAGATAAAATACAGTTCAAAATGTTAAGAAATATATTTCCAAATTCAAAAAGACAAGCCATCAAGGCAAAGTAAACACTAAGCAAACATTAAAAAACCTAAAAAATATAATATATCTATTTAAAAGGATTGAAAAAGGAAACTCGTGATCAAAAACCCCACTTTCAAGCTTTTACTGTTTCCAAGTGTATTAATGAATGCTTTTACTTAAGATGCGCTTTTATATAACCTTCAAAGGGATTTAGGTCCTAGAAACGAAAAAACATTTTACTGATAAAAGTGTGCTTTTGATAACTATACGTCCTCAACACTAGTGAAGCATGTTTAGAAATACTAGCATGATCATGGTCGTTTATGAGCATGTATAGAAGATTCCAAAATAAATTAATATATCTATATTTCTATATAACAGAAAAAATTCAGCTTTACGGGATAACTTTTTATTTAATATACACTTGTATATATTTACTAATTAAAATTGTTCATGAAAGTTAATAGGGACAAGTGTGTATGTATATTTAACAAAAAAAATATAAGGAGGTTGTCGGTTTATTCTTCCGAAGTAGTCTTAATAAATGAAAAAACTATACTTTTGATCACTGAATGTTTGCAAAACTTAAATTTTGGTCAGTCGCTATATATTTTTTGTCGCTGAGTGATTAAAACTTAAGTTTTGCAAACGTTCTAGTGACTAAAAGTATAATTTTTTCCTTAATAAATATTAGAATAATTTACATCTTTTAGTCTTCATAATAATAGCAATTCGACTGCAGGAACTCAAATAAGAGCTCAAAATAATAACTAGCAATATGGATGTGGCATGTGGATTTCTCTAACATTGAAAGTATACTTATTTTACTCTTTACTCCCTTGGAAAAAAAAAAAATCAAGAAATCAGATGCATTGTAATCCTCCGACTTTTAGTGGCTGAGTTTTATAAAATTAAGAACTCATGAGTTCCTCTAAGATTTTTAAATAACAATATAATATAATAATACATACTATTATTATTTGTTTTTTTTCCGATAGTATGAAATATGTGAGAATTACTAATGTATTGTTTTCGTTTTTAGATTTAGGTCTTCCTATTTTTTAGATACTCCAGTAACAAGGTCCTTAGAATATCAAAAAAAAAAAAAAATCTTTAGAGTGGTTAAAAAATAACCTTTTAAAATATCTTCACGAGCTTTCAATCACTTAAAACAACTTGTGTTGTCACTTTGCATCACACAAACTCTCAAATGCTTTGGAAGGAAAAAATCACAAGCCCACGTATTCTTGAGAAGTCTCAATCCATTGACAATGCATGTGCACCAATGGAGAAATCCATTCATTGACACTCTCGCTAGTTATAACCCATCAACATTGGGATGGGAAAACTATGGGACCAATCTATGTATGAATGATGGACCACCTCCCATTTGATTGGATGAACCCCAAGCATGATGAGGATACCTTGCTTATAAATGCCTATAAAATGACACCACCATTTTCTTTCTAGCTCATGTCAAAAATAGAAGTCCTTTCATGGATTTCTAAAGCCAATCAGCTTCTGTGGTAGCAAATGTTTCCTTCTTCTGATGAAAACGAAAGGAGTGCATGATTTTCCTCCAGAATGATTATGCAAAGGAATTTTTGTTTCGGGGCTTGATAGATCCCTGTGACCTTCAAATCTTTTCAAGGTCACCCCTATAATCTTTCACATTTTGGTTTGGCCTAGCTAGGACTATGGCAACGGTCATGAAACTTCAAATCAAGGACTATGTTTTCAATCGGGCCCTGCAGGTGGAGCGGACATAGAGGATTGTGGTACTGACAATCAAGTTCGAACACTACCAAAAATACTGCTTATCAGTGACGTACCATCAACGGCATCCTGATCATCTGTTACTGGGCATTGTCATTTCGTCGGCTAGGCGTCACTATATTGCGCGATTAACTCGGAAACTCAGTGGGAAAACTATGTGACGGTCTAGCGACGCCGCCTCACTATTACTTTTACTGGGCGAAAGCTACGGAGGTCGCCTAGCCATCGTCCAGTTACATGCCCTAGTTATAAAAAATAAAAAAATAAAAAAAATCGAACAACCGACCCTTAGTATTTCTCACTCTCTCATCTCTCGATCTCTCGTCTCTCCCTCTCGGCAATGCGCTCTCTCTCTCGACGTGCCATCTCTCGACGGTGTGTCCGTGTCGATTGTGCTACGGCGAGGGTATACTCTAACCCTCTCTCAAATATGTCAAATTTCGGCGAGACAGGGTTTCTGCAGCTGGAGTTGGATCATGATTTTAGATGATCAATTGTTTCCTCTACTACATATGTAGTTGTCTCATTTTTGCTGTATTTTTAGGATGTGGTGATTTTGGAGGTGCGGGTTCTGGATTGGGTGAAGATTGGTGCAGATTTGATGTTTGTTTTGGAACCACAGGAACTTTGTGTTCTTCATAGCACAGTTAGTTTTGAATTGATATGGTCCTTTTGGGGAATCAGCAATGTTTTTTATCCCTTTAAAACATAGGGTAAGAGGCACAAAATTGGACATAAATGTTTCATTTGGAATAAAGTAGTGCTAATTTGGTGGAATGAATGTATTTTGCGAAAAGTCCCTCTAAAATTGGAGATACATATTAAAGTTGAACTTGTTAGAGAGTATCATTTTGTAATTAATCAAGATGGAAATTCCAAGTTTCCAGTTTAATACTACTACTACTACTATACATCTATGATACCTCATAAATTCAAACATATACGTTGAAAGAGTAGAAGAAATACTTCCAAATTGTCATCTCTGTTCTGTAGATTCACTCGGTTGTTTAGTTACCATTGTGAGCGAGAGTTCTAAGAACACAACGACACGATAAGAACACGTCGACACGTGCATAACACCTATTTTGATCTATCTTAGTGTATTTTTGGAGTGTTCGTACTATGTTTGATATATATACTCAGTCACAAGACTGCCAAGATTTTGAGATGTTCCTGCTTTCAAGCTATTCGACAGACAAGATCAACCCTAATTTGTATAGAAAGTCACTAAAGATTTCTACAAAATTATAAAATTCAATAAATGTTCTTTTGATATTTTTAAATTTGAAAAGGGTACGAATCAAGCTAAGATGATCTTAGAATTTGCAATATTTTCTAATGTAAGATTTATGAATACTTGAAAATTGATCCACAAAACTTGAAGCATAGGGAGCAGAGGAGATACGAAGAATCTATAAATGGTTATGTTTTAGCTTGATTAATAGGCTCAATCGAATAATTAATAGGATCAAGGAAATTCTTGAATACAATTTTACATCGATTGAAATACTTGGAAAAAAAAATGGAAATTATTGGTCAGAAATCATGAGGTTGTTTTTGTGTAAAATAATTTTCATAATCTTAAAAAGATACGAGGAATTGAAAAGGTTGATAGTATTAATTCTAAAGAGGAAGGGTTATTTAGTTTTAGGGTCTTGCATAATAATAGAAATTTACGTTTAGCTAGGTCTCCATATTGTCCAGAAGATGGTTTGGGTCTCTTCCTAATGGTTGACTTGGCTGACCGTCCAAAAGGATACCTAAACACAAATTTTGAATATTATACGATACCCTAAAACTATATGAAGGTTTTGTGACTTGGGTTATTTAGTTTTGCATTGTGAGAGTTGTGTGACTTGGGTTATTTAGTTTTGTCATGACCAATCGAGAATGAGACTTGTCAAGATATTGTTGTTTGCTTCTATCTCGACCTCAGCAGCCACACGTCCCGGGGTCCTTGAGTTGCAAGCATTCAACAATGCGACCAGAACGAGAGACATCTGACGATACATGATGCCCATGAAGTCGTCTCCATCGAAACTGCGGCCAGGAGGGTTGTGTGGCTGCTATAATCAGGATAGAAGTAAACACAGTGTCACAAAATTTATGTGGCTACAGAAATCAGGATAGAAGCAAACAACTGTGTCACAAATCTCATTCTCGATTGGTCATGACACAACTAAATAACCTAAGTCACACAATCCGGCCACTATGCAAAATTAAATAACACAAGTCACACAATCTTCACATATTTTCGTTTAATTTTAGGGTCTCGTATAATATTTTAACAATGCTGCTACGTTGTCCGGTGATTTGGCCCGCCTGCCACGTGTCGCCGTCCCATTGGCAGGTCAACCGGCGGCGGGCCCAAGCAAATGGGGGGGGGGGGGGTGAGGCAATGGGATTCGGCCACCTGGCCGGCGGTCCAAACCTGCGGGCCACTCCCACGGGCAAAATAACATTTTCAATATTTAAATTTGTGTTTAGGTCTCCATTTCGTACGCTCAGCCAAGGCAGTCATTAGGACGAGTACCAAATCTATTTTGGACATTATAGAGACCTAAGCGTAAATTTTCAATAAATCTAAAATTGACTCGACAAACCGGAGTCAACATCCAAATTCATTTGATAGAACAAATCTGAGGTCCAAAATGATACAATTTCTACATTCAAGCTCAGGCTAGGCACAACTTGATCCAAGTATTTCCTCTCCTCTCTTCTATATATAACTTTGTTTTTTTTCCTTGCTTCACTCTCGATTCCTCAAAACTGAAATGGCTAAATTCCTATCCCTTCTTGTGATCGTTTCTTTCCTCTTCGTCCAGCTCCCTCCGTCGACCCCGTCCGCCTCGACCGGCATCCGAGTCCAACTTGGTCATGTCGACCTGCAGCTTAACCTGACCCTGCCCGAACTCTCTCTCCGCGGCGCAGAGCGCACCAAACAGTCCATTTCAAGCATCGCGAGCATAGCAAGCTCCCTAATAAACACAATGGCTGCCGCGACGGACAACGTGCTGGCGCGGGTCCGTTGGGCCCGTTCCAGCTACCAAATCAGCATCGGGATCGGCACCCCGCCCGTGCCGATCACCGTCATAGCCGACACGGGCAGCGACCTCATATGGACCCAATGCGCCCCGTGCCGCGCGTGCTTCCCCCAGCCCGGCCCCATATACGCCCCATCCAACTCCGCCTCCTTCTCGAAGCGGATGAACTGCTCGTCCCCGCTCTGCCGGTCGCTCGGCGGCAACGAGCGCGCTTGCGTGGGCGACGGCTGCAACTACCGCTACGCCTACGCCGACGACTCCTTCACCGAGGGGACTCTCGCCAGCGAGACCTTCACGTTCGGCTCCGCCGAGGTCCCCGGCATCGGGTTCGGGTGCGGCCGCGCGAACAAACTCTCGAGCGCCGATAGCTCCGCCGGAGTCATGGGGCTCGGGAGGGGCGCGTTGTCCCTGGTGTCTCAGCTCGGAGCCCGCAGGTTCTCCTACTGCCTGACCAAATATGGCGAATCAGGGACCAGCCCTCTTTTGCTCGGCTCGTCGGCGGTGCTGAGTGGCGCAGCGCAGTCGACGCCGTTCGTCCGGACCCCGTCCCGCCTCTCCAGCCTGTACTACCTCAGTTTACGAGGAATAAGCGTCGGTTCGACGCGGCTGCCGGTCCCGAGCTCGGCGTTCGAGCTGAAGGCCGACGGGACGGGGGGCACGGTCATCGACTCGGGCAGCACCTTCACCGCGTTGGAGCGTCGGGCGTTCGGGGCTCTGAAGGCGGAGTTGCAGCATCAGCTGGGCTTGCCGGTGGCCGACGGGTCTCTCGTGCACCTGGACCTCTGCTTCTCCGTCCGGTCCGCCGAGGAGAAGGGGAGGCCGATCCCGAAGCTCGCGTTCCACTTCGACGGCGCGGATATGGACGTTCCCGCGGAGAACTACGTGATCCCTCTTGCGGAGATCGGCATGGCGTGCTTGGCGATTCTGGACTCGGGCTCCGGGCTGTCGGTCTTGGGAGGCTTCCAGCAGCAGAACATGCACGTGCTCTACGATCTTGAAGGCGACCAGCTCTCCTTTGCTAGGGCTCCTTGTGGCCAGCTATGATCACCCCCCTCGCTCATAAAGACTGACTTTGTTTTCTTTGTTTTTAGTACTCAGCTGTTTTGTTGTCTAAGTTTTTTTTTTTTACCATCGAAATACTTTGTACGTAGATCAAATCGCATGGTTCTCTCTCCTTCGTGATTAGGTGTGTAGATCGATGAAATCATCGGTAGCTAGTGGATTGAGCCACGTGGACATATTATTCCTTCCATTGGTGTAAATTGAGAGACCGTGGTTCCAAAAAACATACAATACAGCGTACACAAAGTCCCGAATGTTATGTCGAATATCTCAAGAAAAAAAAAAAACACATACTACTTTCTCAGACATGGACCAAATACGGATCGTAGTCCATGAAAAAGATGACCATGCTCGAGCCTAGCCAACGGTATATACATGTCACTATAAGTCCTTAAGTTTTCAGTCGAAGTCTAAGAATGGGGGCTGGTTTGTATGATGACTTTATTAATACAAATTCCTCCCATTATGTACGGAGAATAGACGTTTAGACACGAGCTTATGGATTCCCTCATATTCTGTCAATTCTTCTACCGTTGTCATACTGTCTCAAGTTGTGAGGCTTTAGCCCTTAAGAAACGATGCTTGATTCGAACATGGAAAATTTTATTTTGTACTAAAATTTGTTCAGACCAGAGCTTATTGGGTTATAATACTTTTAGAGAGAAGGGGATTTGAACCCAAGACCTTCTAATACTTTATAATTTTTTCCAAGCTAACCACTAGATCCACTTGATTTTGAGCTATAAGTAAATATAAATATGATATGTACACTAAAATTTAATATTTTTGTTTTTTTTTTTTAAATTGAATGGCCTGTGGGCGAGCCGGTCCGAAGTTACCCGAGTCTCGGCCCAAACCGATTTTGGAGGTTAGATTTAAGAGTCCAGTCCAGTCCGATCCGACTCGTATTCCCAGTCGGGCTGGCTCAGTCCTGTCCAAACTCGATCAAATCCTGTCAATATTGGGCCCAAGCCAGTCTGATACACACCTTGAATCACGCCTAAACAAACTGACATCGGGTGAAGTCAATCACGATTCTCCTGTAGTTTGCATATTTGATGGGGTTTGACTTTTTCCTCCAAAAAGGAGATCAATCATGATGACCAAGAAGTTCTAGCAGCCCTTCCCATTCAAGCCACATGTAAAGGGGAAGAAGAGAGATGTTATCACGGTCCTTATGTTTAACAATAATAAAGACAAAGTTTTATAATTAGTAGGTTAAAAATACCTCAAGTAAACATGAGGTCGTAAACGGTCATAGTCCGCGTGTCTAGTGATTGTTCTCCCCCTCCTATCACTCTTGCTACTAGATTACGAAATCAATACGGGGACATGTGAATGATATAAATGTAACAAGTCTAGAATCATCACACTCACATGTACAATCAAGGAAGTATCTTAAATCTAAAAATGATGATAGAGTATATGCAACAATTTAAACTAGACATGAATTACATTACATATATAAGGAAAACCATAATTAAATATGTTTGATAATGTACATGCATGTCGACTACAACTGAGTGGTAAAAGTCCAAGGGTCAAGGGTCTATTGCAATCTATCCACGTCTATACCATGATAAGTATCCCAAATTAACTCTCGTAAACACATAACACAAACAAATAAACAAACTTAGGATAACTTCTTGATCACGTTAAGTAACTTCTTAAATTTAAGGTTTCTTATTGACGAAGTAATCTTGATTACTTATCGATAAAGTAATATAAATTATTTACTGAATAAGTTATTAATTTTTATTTTATTTTAATGTTATACATTATAAATTATTACCTCAAAATTTTAGAGTCAGAACAATATCAATATACAAAACAAGCTAAAACCATTGCACCAAAAATTAATCGTCCCAAAGTCATTATCCAACTGTCCAAGATAGAAGATCTTAGCACTACGAACTTAATAGAATCAATCGTTCATCACATATCGCAATTTAGGGCTCATACATGACATATACACGAAATTGGGTATATGAAACATTTGTATATGAAACAATGACGACATAGAATAAATTCTTGTCATAGGGGAAAAACCTCGCCACAAACATGCTGGTGAAGATGGATCAAAGATTCAATGGTTGGATCCAACCGTGGCAGCTGTGGAATCTGCTATTGGATCAGCCATTTTCGTTATTTCTTTTCGAGTCCGAGGGACTAAAAATGGATTTTTGTTCAAGAATGAAATCTTATTGGAATGTGGATTTATCATGGATCAGAACTTTATACTCTGGGGAACTTTTCTATAGGTTTTGTGACTGGTCCTCATGGGAAGCCTATTTCCATCAGCAATAGCTTAGGGTACATTAAGGTATTGCAATAAGATGATATCTTTACTTTTATAATTTACAAAAAAAATAGAAAAAAAATTAGATTGATATTTTGTCAGTATTCATTTAGTTGAGGATCAGATACAAAGAAAGAAACAGTACTATAAGATAGGACCAAATGGTTATATTTTAAATCCTAATTAAATTATAAATTTCAAAACTACACCAATTGGATCTTTAGGTTTTATTGAAAGGCTTTCTCTAGCTTATAGCTACGTTAACTAGGAATCTTGCACCAAGATAGAGGGTTGACGTCTCTAGCTTATAGCTACTTTAACTAGGCTTATAGCTACATTAACTAGGTATCGGGCACTGTTGATATGGTATGTTGGGTATCATATTTAAGGATAGTATAAGCACATGGGAATATCCTGAGGACATATTTGGGATGGCAGAATATGTCACAGGATATTCCATTATGAGATTATTGTCATAATGATTGAGATCATTGTATTAATGACTGTAAGGCTATATAATGCCAATGAGACAATCAATAAAATCATCAACTAATTTCAACATGGTATCAGAGCCAAGTTTTCACAAACCTTAGCCGTCACCAAGCTTCCACAAACCCACAGGAGGATTTCCTAGATCTCCTCCACCGAACTCTTCCACGCCCCCCCTTCTTCCCTTCTCCGCCCTTCGCAGGCCGCCCGCTACTGCTGCGGCTACTACTGCTGTTGCGGCTGCTGCGACTACTGCTGCTGCTGCGACGGCGGCTGTGACATGCGTGCTGCTGCCTCCTCCGCACCAGCACGAGACAACGCCTAATAGGGATGCCTAGATCTGAAAAAAGGGAAGACATGTTCGGATCTAGGAGCGGACGACGAGGACGAGCATGAGTCTTGGAGCGGAAGTGACGTGATTGGATAGACGACGCATCGATGGAGGAGATCATCAAGAATCTAGATTCTGCAGAGGTGGCGACGTTGATGAAGTTGTTGACGATGTCGGCTGGTGAGAACACGACACAAATGTCGTCGGAGTTGAAGCTTCCCTCCATCGATCTGAAATTAGATGGACCAGCCACCTATCTGAGTTGGTTACGGCGGGTGAGAAGAACCCTCGCAGGAAAAAACATGAAGGGGTTCCTGACGGACGAGACGACAGAGCCGGACGAGGGCTCGACAGGACGCGATGAGTGAAAGTCCACTCATATGGTTATCTACATCTGGCTTCTCAACTCCTTAGTCCAGTCTATTGCCGCCACAGTAGACGGTATTGAGATGGTGAAAGATGTATGAGAGAAGTTGAGAAGGACCTATGATGGTGTGGGGAACAACTTACGGGTCTTCCAGATAAAGAGGGAGATTGATGACACCGTATAGGGAGAGAAGACGGTGCAGGAGTATGCCACGGAGTTGGAGCGTCTGTGGTTGGATTATGATCACTCCTCAGATCGGGCAAGCTGCGGGGACCCTAAGTGTAAGGAGAGACAGGTGTGTCTGCAGGAGAGGACGATAAAGTTCCTCAAAGGGCTGACTGCAGCTTTCGCACAGAGGACGGCCCTACTTCTAGCCCAACCAAAGATCGCTAGCCTTGAGGAGGCTATCTCAGCCATGATCCAGGAGGAGACACGCATCAGGCTACAAGCCGTGACAGGTGGTCCCCCCGAAGTAAAGTCAGCACTAGCAATCACCAGCTCAGGTAACACAGGATCTAAGGGAGAGCCCTGGCAGCATAATCGGCAGTGCTACAACTGTGGGGAGATGGGTCATCATCGGTATGCTTATACCAAACTACCTAGGGAGAGAGATTCAGGTGGTGGAAGAGGACCGTTCGGCGGACGAGGATATAATGGAGGACGTAGTCATGGTCGAGGGGGTAGACGAGGCGGCCGAGGAGGTTATCGGGCGAACCTCCTGATATCAGAAGAGAACGGAGAAGCTGATGGCACCTTTACTGTGGAGGACCAGGCACTGGGAGACATGAGGAGTAGAACAGAGGAGGCGTCCACCTCATTCTTTGTTAGGGGCAACGCTGCCATGTATGCCCATCCATCAGAAGGTACTGACGAATCACTTGTCCTTGCGTCTATCTCTTCCCTTAAATCATCAGGCTGGATTATCGACTTGGGAGCATCTCGGTATGTGACGGGAAATGCTAGTGAGTTTTTTTCCTACACTCACCTAGCATCAGCAGACAGCATTCAGACAGCTGATGGCACTTTCCAGCCAGTGGTCGGTAAGGGTACTGTTAATTGTACATGTTCAGTAAGATTATCCAATATTTTACATGCTCCATCCTTTCCAGTCAGTCTCTTGTCCATTAGTTCTATAATCCTCCAACTTAAATGCATTGTTTCTTTTGATATTCCTAAGGTGACTTTCCAGGAGAAAGGGACAGGACGAAGACTTGGGACTGGCACTTGGCATGAGGGACTGTGGTACCTAGATCGAGAAGGACTGAACTCAGCATTGGTATCTATGGCAGAGAAGGCTGGCATGGAAGGACTGTAGCAGAGGACTGAGGATACCTTGATACTCCATCATCGGAGGATGGAACATTCTTCCTTTGATACTCTAAGTAAGTTGTATCCAGAGATTTATGCAAAAACAAATAAAGAGAAATTAGTATGTGATGCGTGCGAGTTAGGAAAACTTACTAGGAGCTCATATGTTGGCACGGGTCATAGGAGCACTTTTGCTTTTGAGGTAGTACATTCTGATATCTGGGGTCCATGTGCTACTAACACTATGAATGGTTATAAGTACTTTGTTTCTTTCATTGAGTATGCCTCTCGTGTTACCTGGTTATATTTGATGAAAAATAAGAATGATGTACCTGCTTGTTTTCGGGATTTCCATAACCATGTCCAGACTCAGTACAAAGCAGTTGTAAAGGTACTGAGGTCTGACAATGGAACGGAGTATACCAACAGGACGCTTGCAGAATACTTGTCAGCACACGAAATACAGCATCAGACCACCTGTGCATACACACCAGCACAAAATGGAGTTACAGAAAGGAAAAACAGACACCTTTTGGAGGTCGCAAAAAGTATGATGATCGACATGAATGTCCCACAGAGTCTGTGAGGGAATGCAGTGTTGACAGCAGCTCAACTCATTAACAGGATTCCCTCGAAGGTCCTCGGATGGAAGTTCCCATGTGAGGTATTGTAAGGCAATAATAGTGGGATACTCCCACTGAAGGTGTTTGGGTGTGTGTGTTTTGTGAAGGACAACAGGCCATCAGTTGGAAAACTTGACCCTAGAGCGGTCAAATGCATCTTCGTAGGCTACTCGGTGACCCAGAAGGGGTATGTGTGCTAGAGTCCAGTAGAGAAGAAGAAGTTTGTCAGTATGGATGTCCACTTTCGGGAGCATGAGCCATACTATCACCAAGACGGAACTTCACACAACACGCCTAATACTGCCAGTATTAGGCGAGAGGGGGAGATGGAACTTGGTGGTAACCGATTTAGAAGTTTGGCATGGAGGCACGGAGAAGGGACAAGAAGGTGAAGGTGTTAGGCCTACGGCTCAGGGAGAGTTACTTACCTACAGCAGGAGAGAGAAGCAAACTGTAGGACCAGTACCGACAGTGCCAGTGTCAAGTCCCTTGCCTGCGTTCGTCCCAACTCCTGAGGCACCGACACCAACCCCCCTTCAGGTGATATCCCCTCCTTCACAAGATATCATTCCTCCTACTTCTACTCCTCCCACACCACTATCTGTACGGAGGACCACTCGCAGCAATGCAGGAAATCCTCCAAACAGAAATGGTTGGGATATTGCTCAGTTTGTTTCTTATGACCATATCCCTTCTTCTCATGGAGCATTTATAGCATCTTTAGATAGTATTACTGTACCTAACAATTGGCAGGTTGCCAAGAACGATCCAAAGTGGAAAGCGGCAATGCACGAGGAGTTGGGAGCTCTGGAGAAGAACCACACTTGGGAGCTTGTGAGACTGCCAGAGGGGAAGAGAGCAGTTGGATGCAAGTGAGTCTTTACCGTGAAGCAGAACCCAGATGGACAGGTTGAGCGCTACAAAGCTCGACTAGTAGCCAAAGGATACAGTCAGACGTACGGCATCGACTATGACGAGACCTTTGCACCAGTTGCAAAGATGAATACTGTCAGGACTCTGATTTCTCTGGCAGCGAATGGTGGATGGAAGCTACACCAACTGGATGTGAAGAATGTGTTTCTTCACAGAGATCTAGTGGAGGAGGTGTACATGGAGATACCACCAGGATTTGGCACCAATCAGACAGTAGGCAAGGTCTGCAGGTTGAAGAAGTCCCTCTATGGACTGAAGCAGTCTCCTCGAGCGTGGTTTGACAGATTCAGAAGGACGATGATAGGGATGGGATATCAGCAGATCAATGCTGATCATACTGTGTTCTTCCGTCGGAGTGGAGGCCACATCACCATGCTTGCGGTGTATGTGGATGATATGATTATCACAGGAGATGATGAGCAGGAGATCACCCAACTCAAAGGAAAGCTTGGCAAGGAATTCGAGGTGAAGGATCTCGGCCTTCTTTGATACTTCCTTGGGATTGAGATTGCTCGAGAAGCAGAGGGAATTATTCTCTCTCAAAGGAAGTATGCACTGGACCTTCTCACAGAAACTGGGATGTTGGGGTACAAACCTGCAGCGACACCAATAGATCAGAGGTTTGTCACGCCACAGTCCCAAAATACCGAGGGACCGGACGCGTGGCAATGACCAGCAGCACACACCGATGGACAAACCCAATTTAATGGATCCATCGGGGCGTACTTAAGCTGTAATACAATAATAATGGTCTAAATATACTAATCTCATCCACAGAAATAAATACAATAATATCAGAATCATAAAGCAAGATCAATCTCAATATGATATAAACTCGGGGAAATGACCCGATAATGAGTCTGATACATCTGTCAAGATACAAGGATAAAGATAACCACAATAAATACTGAGTATGGGTAAAGTCTATACCCAGAAGATACCCTCGGGGATCAATCGTCTACTGGATCTGGTACTGCTCCAGTGTCTGCTCCTGCTCTAGCTCCTGCTAATGCTCATGTCCCGTGTAACTCGGGGTCGATCTCTTCTGCTAGTCCTGGGGACATAGTCCGGATCCAAGTCCTCAGGGGACATACAAGGTACAGATAATACAAGCCAAAATACAGTATAATAGTAAATAAAATGAATAGGGTAAACTATATAACTATCTATGTGAACTGCAATATGAGAGCATCACTAAAACTCAGGCTGAAACCACTACAAGCTCTGTATCGGGGAGCCGGGTAGCAGTGATATCATGTGGTCGTCTAGCTCAGCGTGAGACTGAGACACCGGCATAATATAAAATCAACCTGTAGCCTATGTGTCTCAATAGTGTAAACTATATAACCAGCTAAGTGATATGCAAGATGAGAGTAGCACTAGAACTCAGGCTGAAACTACTACAAGCTCTGTGTCGGGGAGCCGGTAGCAGTGATATCATGTGGTTGTCTAGCTCAGCGTGAGACTGAGACGCCGGCATAATATAAAATCAAACTGTAGCCTGTGTGTCTCTCCCCACCCAATGTAATCATACGTCTCATGTCCATGTGGCCCCATGTCCATGTCACGTAAGATCATAACTAATGCAGCAAGTCATATAATGAGATCTAAGAATATAATGTTTAAGTCATGTAACATGTATCCTATACAGAATCACCATGAATATCTCAGGAAGATTCTGTCTCATAAATAGTGTCAAGTGTCCTGGGTTATGATGTACTTGATAGGACAAGTACGAGTAATAGGGGGTCTCGGTATCCATGTCTAGATGACAATCCACAACGCCGCGTACGGTGTTGGCACCCGACTATTAATCGGACGCTAAGTAAGTCACACGGTCCTAGGTCAAGCATGCACAAATATATATATAGTTAAAGGAATAAATAACAAGAAGTACAAGTTTGGCAAGGTACACTTGCCTGGGGTCCTGTTGCTGGTATGAATCAGAGTCCAAGTCACAGTCCAAATAGCCTATGTATTACAAATTTATCACTTCAAAAGATAATTTATTTTAATTTATTTAATTCTGGAATAATAACTCTAAAATCCTATTTTAATCTTATTATTCTGATTTTTTTTGTTAATTCCTAAATTTTGTCCAAAGACTCATGGCACGCAAATCGAGGCGATCTGTTGACCAAAAAGTCAACCAACACAAACTCGACTTTCATGCATGATTTTCTGTAGATTTTAGCATCAAAATATACTAGAATTTACGGCTCATCCGAATTCAAATTCGTTTGGGAATTATGGCACATACAAATTTTGTATTGTGCACCGATGGTTAAATTCTAATCTAGAAGTTCTACAGAGTTAAAAATATGTAAATACTTCGAATTAAATAATGAGAAAAATATATGTTGATGATCTTGACATTATCTTTCTAAAACTTTAAACGGTTCATGATTCTGATTCCATGTTCTCCCGAAATTACGAAAATATCGAAACACGTCTATTTTCGGACATGCTGTGCTCTACAAATTTTCCAGAATTTAATACTAATAATTTCAAAAAACAATTTAAATAATCAGAAAGGTAACCTCAATATCTTTCTAACGCAAGAAACTAGGTCTCGTTTGGAGTCTTGAGCTATGCGCAATGGCTTCTGGAAGATGAAGAAACCCTAGATGACAATTCTTCCAAATCTCTCTCTCTCAAAAATAATGAGATAATTAGGGTTATAATATTATATATATATATAGATGTACCTGCGGCTGAATGGATATCTATAGGCTGACATGTGTCAGAATCTGATTGGATGGTTTTATTTATATTATTTATTTTTGATTTGTCTTTATCAAAACATTATTTAAGTCGTTTTAAATCTAAATAACTCAAAATAAACATTAAAAATAATCATAAAAATCTGGAAAAATTACAAAAAATATATTTTGAACCGAAAAACCCTAAAAAAATATTTGGGATAATTTTATATTCATAGATTTCCTACTATAATTAGGAGAAACTCTAAAAATTAGTTTTAAATATTTAAATAAAATTAAATATTAAATATATTCCAAAAATTCTGAAATAATTTCAAAAAATATATAATAATCTTATAAACACTAAAAAATTTATGTGGGTCCATTCTATATACTTGGGCTTGCACAATAAATTCTAGAAGTCCTAAAAATTAGTTATTAGTCTAAATAACTCCCAATAAATACTAAAAATATTCAAAAAATTCCCAGAAAATTTTAGAAAATATATTTGACTATTTAGAACCTAAAATAAAATTTTGGGATATTTTTAATTAAGTTTGAACATAAAATGAATTCTTCAAAGTCCTAAAAAATTAGTGTTACTAGTTTTTAATTAACTAAAAATTATGGAAAAATCTCAATAATCTAAAATAGCCTAAAAATAATTCTAAATAAATATTTATATAAGTAAATATACTAAAAAATTTATTTTCTAATTAACTAAGAGAATACTCTAAATAAATTCAACATCTATAATAAATATAATAATATAAAATATACACAAAATACCTATTTTGGGTGAGGGAGTTTACAATCTACCCAACTTAAAACAATTTCGTCCTCGAAATTAAAATAAGACATAATTTGTTAAATCCTTCACATTCGTACATAAGGTACGTCAATCGTAATCTCTTCCAAAAATTTAAATAACAAAATCTATTCAAATCTATCGCGATCATTTCAAAATTAAGATAATCATTGTTCAAATCAAAATTCAACCTATTGTAATCTCTTCTCACTTTTCCAAATCATCAATATCCAAATTTAAATTGAATCCATATAATATCTTCAAGATTTAAATAATCCATATCAAATTTTACCTCACGATCTCCAACTATCATAATCTCCCCTAGAAGTAATTCGAGTCCAATATTATTCCTATTTTCACTTATAAATTTTTGTATTCTTCAATTTTTTAAATTCCATTCACATCCTCAATATTTCAAATAGGTAGTCCAACCATCAAATTTTAATTCTTAATTTAAATCATCAAATTAAAAAATAATTTAAATGCAGTCCACCAATGTTCAAGTCTAAAATTCTATATTTTTATCCTCTAAACTCTAATTGATGATTTTACTTTCATTATTCAAAATTTAAATCATGTACCTAAGGTATAAATATTGGGTCCTCAATATCAATTCATTAATCTCCATCATCTTAGTCATTCTTCTAAATTTCTCAAAATTAAAATGGCTTGAACCTCTCCCAATCTAATCTTACTCGATCATAATCTAAAAGAAATTCCTCCCGAGTTGACAATGCACTGCTACCCAACTTAGAATTTACCCATCTGTCACATAAGGCTATATACCTTAAGAGAATATTCCTTAATTTATTTACTCATGTCATTCAATCCTCGAACTTCAATGCCGATCATATCACATATGATATATCCTTAATTATGAAAGAATAATCCTCAAGTATGTGATCGGCCTATGGGTATATCTAGTACTCTCTGTGTATCAAACTTTATACCCAGCACGAGGTTTCGTCTTTCCGAAATAAGGGAAGACGAAGATCAATAATAAGGAGTTCAAGGGGAGAGGTAATAGAATAGAAGTATCGGGATCAAGGCGTTTAAAGAATTCAAATGGGAATTGTCAAGGCAGTTGTGGATTGAAATCCTATTTTGGTAATTCCTATTTACATGCTCGTATTAGTACCGTTATGTAACCGATACGATATGTCAGACATATCTAGGGCAAGTATATTCGTCTACTAATTACTATATATCTCAATCCACGTAAATTAGTTGTACGAAGGGCGAACCAAGTGCACTATGGTTGATCAGACCGTAGTATACTGATTCTGAAATATATTAGTGTACATGTCCACTAATACATATGTCATGAACAAGCTCGATAAAGAATAAGCTTGCAAAACTAGGCTATAGAATAGCAGCATAAGTCAAGTACAACAAATTTAAGTACGCTAGATGATGATGAAAGGAGGTACAAATTAATCAAGTTCACAAAACAAGAATAAACAAGCAACCATAATAATAACAGACTCTACAATCTCTACAGTTATCATACAACCTCCTTGTCTAAGTCGCTAGTCGACCAAATAGGGGCAAGGACCTCTAAATTTTATTGTCAGAATAACCACTATCTTCTTATACAAGTCTAAAGTTGTGTCATCATAGTTCATTTCATTAATGGGTCAATGGGCTAAGTGGCACTATGTTGTGAGGCATACTACCCACTTATAACAATAACTAATACTGAAATCGTCTTAAGGATACCATGGAAACTCTTGTTAAGGTCTACGAGAAGGGGTCTTGGTACCTATTAGGGTATCCTCCTATATTACTTAGGTCATGGTCGTCTTAAGCCTTAGTCTTAGTGCTTATAGGACAAGTGTCGATAGTGAAGATAGAAGAGTTACTGGCCGTCAAGGGTAAGGGATCTAACTTGTATCGAGGTGGGGGCATTAATTACGCGACTTAAAGCTAAGGGGTAATCATTAGGTCAGAATCTACTATAATAACTCAAACTGTCAAGTTCTAATTACCAATCACCTAGAAAAGTAAAAATATTAGAGTAATAACCAAAATAAACAATAAGAGGCGCACAGGAATCAAGGCAGGATGCAAGTCTAGAAATTAATTCGAATCCGATATAGATGTCAAGAACGATTCAAGCAAGTGGATGAGATCCAAAAACTTATCCTATTCTTATTGCAGGCTTGCTCGGTCCCTAAGTTAAAACCGAACAATTTAGTCGTTGACCTGCATGGGCCACCACAAAAACTATGTCACGCCCCAGTCCCAAAATACCGAGGGACCGGACGCGTGGCAATGACCAGCAACACACACCGATGGACAAACCCAATTTAATGGATCCATCGGGGCGTACTTAAGCTGTAATACAATAATAATGGTCTAAATATACTAATCTCATCCACAGAAATGAATACAACAATATCAGAATCATAAAGCAAGATCAATCTCAATATGATATAAACTCGGGGAAATAACCTGATAATGAGTCTGATACATCTGTCAAGATACAAGGATAAAGATAACCACAACAAATACTGAGTATGGGTAAAGCCTATACCCAGAAGATACCCTCGGGGATCAATCGTCTACTGGATCTGGTACTGCTCCAGTGTCTGCTCCTGCTCCAGCTCCTACTAATGCTCCTGTCCCCTGTAACTCGGGGTCGATCTCGTCTGCTAGTCCTGGGGACATAGTCCGGATCCAGGTCCTCAGGGGACATACAAGGTACAGATAATACAAGCCAAAATACAGTATAATAGTAAATAAAATGAATAGGGTAAACTATATAACTATCTACGTGAACTGCAATCTGATAGCATCACTAAAACTCAGGCTGAAACCACTACAAGCTCTGTGTCGGAGAGCCGGGTAGCAGTGATATCATGTGGTCGTCTAGCTCAGCGTGAGACTGAGATGCCGGTATAATATAAAATCAACCTGTAGCCTGTGTGTCTCAATAGTGTAAACTATATAACCAGCTAAGTGATATGCAAGATGAGAGCAGCACTAGAACTCAGGCTGAAACCACTACAAGCTCTGTGTCGGGGAGCCGGGTAGCAGTGATATCATGTGGTTGTCTAGCTCAGCGTGAGACTGAGACGCCGGCATAATATAAAATCAACCTATAGCCTGTGTGTCTCTCCCCACCCAATGTAATCATACGTCTCATGTCCATGTGGCCCCATGTCCATGTCACGTAAGATCATAACTAATGCAGCAAGTCATATAATGAGATCTAAGAATATAATATTTAAGTCATGTAACATGTATCCTATACAGAATCACCATGAATATCTCAGGAAGATTCTGTCTCATGAATAGTGTCAAGTGTCCTGGATTATGATGTACTTGATAGGACAAGTACGAGTAATAGGGGGTCTCGGTATCCATGTCTAGATGACAATACACAACGCCGCGTACGGTGTTGGCACCCGACTATTAATTGGACGCTAAGTAAGTCACACGGTCCTAGGTCAAGCATGCACAAATATATATATAGTTAAAGGAATAAATAACAAGAACTGCAAGTTTGGCAAGATACACTTGCCTGGGGTCCTGTTGCTGGTATGAATCAGAGTCCAAGTCACAGTCCAAATAGCCTATGTATTCCAAATTTATCACGTCAAAAGATAATTTATTTTAATTTATTTAATTATGGAATAATTACTCTAAAATCCTATTTTAATCTTATTATTCTGATTTTTTTGTTAATTCCTAAATTTTGTCCAAAGACTCATGGCACGCAAATCGAGGCAATCTGTTGACCAAAAAGTCAACCGACACAAACTCGACTTTCATGCATGATTTCCTGTAGATTTCAGCATCAAAAATATACTGGAATTTACGGCTCGTCCGAATTCAAATTCGTTTGGAAATTATGGCACATACAAATTTTGTATTGTGCACCGATGGTTAAATTCTAACCTAGAAGTTCTACAGAGTTAACAATATATAAATACTTCGAATTAAATTCTGGAAAAAATATATCTTGATTATCTCGACATTATCTTTCCAAAACTTTAAACGGTTCATGATTCTGATTCCATGTTCTCCCGAAATTGCGAAAATATCGAAACACGTCTATTTCGGACATGCTGTGCTCTACGAATTTTCCAGAATTTAATACTAATAATTTCGAAAAACAATTTATATAATAAGAAATCTAACCTCAATATCTTTCTAACCCAAGAAACTAGGCCTCGTTTGGAGTCTTGAGCTATGCGCAATGGCTTCTGGAAGATGAAGAAACCCTAGATGACAATTCTCCCAAATCTCTCTCTCTCTCAAAAATAATGAGATAATTAGGGTTATAATATTATATATATATATATAGATGTACCTGCGGCTGAATGGATATCTATAGGCTGGCATGTGTCAGAATCTGATTGGATGATTTTATTTATATTATTTATTTTTGATTTGTCTTTATCAAAACATTATTTAAGTCGTTTTAAATCTAAATAACTCAAAATAAACATTAAAAATAATCATAAAAATCTGGAAAAATTACAGAAAATATATTTTGAACCGAAAAACCCTAGAAAAATATTTGGGATAATTTTACATTCATAGATTTCCTACTATAATTAGGAAAAGCTCTAAAAATTAGTTTTAAATATTTAAATAAAATTAAATATTAAATATATTCCAAAAATTCTGAAATAATTCCAGAAAATATATAATAATATTATAAATACTAAAAAATTTATGTGGGTCCATTCTATATACCTGGGATTGCACAATAAATTCTGGAAGTCCTAAAAATTAGTTATTAGTCTAAATAACTCCCAATAAATACTAAAAATATTCAGAAAATTTTCAAAAAATTCTAGAAAATATATTTGACTATTTAGAACCTAAAATAAAATTTGGGATATTTTTAATTAAGTTTAACATAAAATGAATTCTTTAAATTCCTAGAAAATTAGTGTTACTAGTTTTTAATTAACTAAAAATTATGGAAAAATCCCAATAATCTAAAATAGCCTAAAAATAATTCTAAATAAATATTTATATAAGTAAATATACTAAAAAATTTATTTTCTAATTAACTAAGAGAATACTCTAAATAAATTCAACATCTATAATAAATATAATAATATAAAATATACACAAAATACCTATTTTGGGTGAGGGAGTTTACAAGGTTCAAGATTGATGCTGAGGCTGGAGAACCAGTTGATCGGGACAGATACCAGAGACTGGTTGACAAGTTGATCTATTTGAGCCACACACGTCCTGATATCTGCTTTGCAGTAAGTGTGGTGAGCCGCTACATGCATGACCCACGGAAGGGTCATATGGATGCAGTGTACCAGATTCTGAGGTACTTGAAAGGTGCTTCCGGAAAGTGACTAATATTCAGGAAGAACAATCACGTGAGCATCGAGGGCTACTGTGATTCTGACTGGGCTAGTTGTGCTGATGACAGGAGGTCTACCTCGGGATATTGCATATTTGTATGAGGTAACCTGGTCTCCTGGAGGAGTAAGAAGCAGTCTGTGGTGGCCAGATCGACAGCTGAAGCAGAGTACAGAGCTATGGCCTTGAGAGTTGCAAAGCTGCTATGGTTGAAGAATATGCTGGTGGAGCTGAAGCTGGATCAAGGAGCCAAGATGAAGCTGTGGTGTGACAATCAGTCAGCTATTAGTATCGCCAACAATCCAGTACAGCATGACAGGACCAAACACATCGAGATTGATAGATTCTTCATCAAAGAGAAGTTGGATAGTGGATTACTGGAGCTTGGCCATGTTCCAACCAGGGATCAAGTAGCAGATGGACTAACCAAGGGACTCGCCTCAGTGAGCATGATTAGAGGATGTGACAAGATGGGCTTAGTGAATATCTTTCACCCATCTTGAGGGGGAGTGTTGATATGGTATGTTGGGTGTCATATTTAAGTATAGTATAAGCACATGGGAATATCCTGAGGACATATTTGGGATGCCAGAATATGTCACAGGATATTCCATTATGAGATTATTGTCATAATGATTGAGATCATTGTATTAATGACTGTAAGGCTATATAATGCCAATGAGACAATCAATAAAATCATCAACTAATTTCAACAGGCACCAAGATAGAGGGTTGACGTCTCCAGCTTATAGCTACGTCAACTAGGAATCTGGCACCAAGATACAGGGTGACTTCAGGTCGATAACTGGCTAGAAAAACTTTGTCAAGTCCTTTTTGGAGTTTTCTTCTGCTCCATACCAACTCCATTCAGATGGAAGGCTCTATGAAAATTATGAAATTACATTTTCAAATTCCAACAAATATCACACAATATCATGATCTTTTTGTAGATCAACTTGCACCTTTAGCCTGTATGAGTAGCTTGCTCCTTGTCATAGCTTAAACATTCATTCATACATACATACATACATATGTTGCATGCATAGAAAACCTATAAATCTAGGATGTAAAAATGGCTGTAAAGAAAACAAGTATGTCTTGTGTGTGTGTGTGTGTGTGTGCGCGCGCACATGCGTATGCACGAACATACTTGTTTGTATACATGCTCTCTCCAACTCTTTGATGTGTTTCTCTTTCTTGACAGTGTGTGTCAGTTCTAGGGAGTAAATATGGCTTGCATCAAAGGATCGACTCGGTACAAGAAAGTATTCTGTGTTTCAGATATAGAGATGATAATGGGTTGGATCGTGTCAGGACTGGCAAGGTCCAAACCCGGCCCTAAAATATTTTGCGCCAAATTTTTTGGCCCGACCCGACCCTATCTTTGAAAACCTAGGCCCTAATCTGGCCCTTCGAGTTTCAGGCCGGCTTAATTATGTTAGATTTTTTCCCCCTCATATGATCACTAGTAACGAGTTCGAAGAAGAGCGGAACTCAATTATAGGAATTTTTAATTTTAGGGTAGTACTACCTATCTTTTCCAGTATATTTTTCAAAGCTATCCTATCATTTTGTATATGATTGGGTAAAGAACTTACATTGTTCGGGTTTCGGGCCAAGTTTTGGCTGGGCCGACTAGTATCCAAACTCAACCAAAAAAAACAAATCAGACCAACAAATATAGCCTGGCCTGTTTCACAATTGGGCTCGGGTCGGGTCAGGCTTCTTTTCGGGCTAGCACCCGGGCAATTGGGCCGGTTCTATCCCATTGTCATCTCTACTCTACCAGATAGGTTCACACATTTGACTTGTGCTTGGGGAAGTTGGTAGATATATACCACAACAATATCCAAAACCTAGTATAATCTGTAATTCTATCTATCATAAGTGTCCAGTGATCTTTAACTTAGGCATATAAGTAAATTATGTTGCAATGCTATTCCATATGGGAGCATATACCCATTCCTATAAGTATCTGTAGTAATTATTTTTGGTTGCTTTAGCCATTTTCTAGTAGTTCGGAAATCATATGGTTTGCCCTTTTGTTTAATTCCTTGTTACTTGTTATTATACATGGTGCTTTTGAGCTTGGTTGTGCTGTTTGCCCAGTAGCTATCAAGTACAACAAGATTTTTGTTGATGCATTTTTCAAATTACAACTCCGACTATAACTAACAAACTTAAACTAATTAAGAACTCTCAAAGAAAGAACCTTTTGTCACATAAAATCAAAACATTCACAGCTGGAAATTCAAAGCCGCACCCAGCTGGTCAGACTTGCATATGGGAGCTTTTCCAGTTAAATTCCTTTGTTTCATGCGTGTCAAAGAGTATTAGTAGATGATTTATCTGCTATGCTTAATATTTCCCACCAATAAAAAAGAAACTCAAATTCATAGAGATCATAGATTATAGTAATTTCTATTACCATTGCATCTCTTTTGTTGTCAATCCTTTGTTGTTGCTTATTTTTCAGGCTGCAGAACTTTGCAGAGTCTTTCGACAACGGCTGGAGGAAACATAGAAGTGCTCTTCCTGCAATTTTATGCCCTCTTTTTTTTTTTTTTGTACATGATTAGAATCTAATTTATTATATTATTTGAAGCCAGAAATTTTGTATTTTAAAGTTGAAACCTGTCCAGCTTGTAATGCTTGGGGTGTGATAGCATGAAATTTGTATTTATCCCTAATTTCCAGCTTGTAGAGTAGTGGTGAATACTTATTATGATTCATTTAAAGCTATGGACTGTCAATCTCGTTTTCTTTTATGTTAGTCATGTTGTTGTCGTCTTGTATTTGTTCTGTGAACCGCATTACAATATTAGCTATTCGGTGCAAGGATGCCTGAGACACATCAATAGGAATATAAGCCATGCATCAGATTTCTATTGACGGTGTTCGTTGAAGCAACTAAATATGACAAAAAGTTAATTGTGAATTTAGATTTCTAATGACAACAGTGCTTTTATCATTGCTATAAAGAGATTGTCATGGCTGATAACAGATTTTCACTTTATTTTTCTACTATCTGAGATTGCTGGGTCTTAGCAATAGGAAAGTGCTGGGCTTATGCTATGATAAAAATCACGCGGACATTAATAATAAGGATACAGAAACAAGGACACATTACCTATGTTGACGTCTTCCTGTATTTAGGAGTACCTGGTTAATAGTTTTCTGAGAAGAAATTTGCATTCAGAGGAGAAAGTTGTGTGATATCCCACAACACAGTTTTGGAAAATTACATTTCTAGAATAGAAACGTCCATCGAAAGGATGTAACCAAATAGCAGAAACTAAAAAAAAAAAAAAAAAAAAAAAAGATCAAGGGAGTTTAGAAAGACATTTTTTGCGCCAGAAAAGTATATATATATATATATATATATATATATATATATATATATATATATATATATATATATATATCCACACACTACTAGTATTATGTTTTGGTTATATGTATATGTTATATATACGAGTAGTGTTATGTCTTGTTCATTATATCTAGTTATAACATATACATATAACAAGACTAGTTGAAATGTCACTAGAGAATCATTTTCACGTCTGCGTCAGTTTCTGAACATGGGCCACCTTATTAACCGTGGTCCAAATACATGGTTACTGCACGTGTTGTGGAAGGAGAGAATGAAGAGAAAGCACGAAGAAGCACAAGAGCCTACTTTGCACGTGTGTCCACCACCATCTTTAGAAAACTCTTCACCGTCATCCTCAGATGAGAGAAGAATCCCACAAATGAGCCGTTTGCAATAACATTTTTTTGTTTTTTGTTTTTCCGATTGTGAACCAATATGTTTTAAAGAAGCAGCAAAATGAAAAGGCCACATCGTGAATAACAATGATGTGGGTGTACATGACGAAGAAGAATGCTAAAGGAGAAGTGGAGAGGTACAATGCAAGACTAGTTTCTAAAGCCTACAAGCAAAGAACTGGCATCGACTATGATGAGATATTTTCTCTTGTTGTTTGATTGTAGACTATAAGACTGATTCTATAACGACTTAAAATATGTAAAATTCAATCAAATAGGTGTAAATTTGCTTCTTAAATGGACTTCTTGAAAAAGATGCCTATATGGAACAACCCATGGGCTCTGAGGTAAAAAGATAAAAAGATAAAAGTGTTAAAAAAAATATATATTGCTTGAAGTAACCATCAAGGATATGGTATACTAGAATTGATAAATAATTTCAAGATAACAATTTTGATAAATATCCACATGAACATGGCCTCTATGTTAAGATGTATGAGAATGAAGATATGTTGCTTGTTTGGTTATATTTGGATGATTTGATATTCAAATGAAATAACCCGAAGTTATTTGAAGAATTTAAGAGAGATATAACAAAGGAGTTTGAGATGACCGATGATCTTATGTCTTTCTACCTTGGCATTGAAGTGAAGCAATCTGAAGGCATGTTCATCTCCCAAGAAAGCTATGCAAAAGATATTATCAAGAAGTTCAATATGAGTGATTGCAAGTCAATAAGCACATCTATGGAATGTGGAATCAAATTGTCAAAGCATGAAGAAGGTGAAAGAGTTGATCCTACACTTTCTAAGAGTCTTGTTGGAAGCTTATGCTACTTGACATGTACAAGACTATATGTTCTATATGGAGTTGGACTTGTTAGTCACTACAAGGAATCACCAACAACCATCCATTTGAAGATCACCAAGAGGATCCTATGCTACATTAAAAGTACACTTGACAATGACTTTACTCATCCTCTAATAATTTCAAGCTTGTGTATATATTGATAGAGATTAGACCAGAGAATTTGATGATCCTAAGAGTACTAGCGAATTCGTGTTTCTTATAGGGAACACCGCCTTTATATGGAGCTCAAAAAGTCAACCAATTATGACACTCTCAAATGTGAGACCAAATATGTCGCCACAAGTTCATTCGTCATGCAATTTGGCTTAGAAGTCTAATGAAGCAGCTTCACATGCCACAAGAAGAGCCAATAAGGATCTTTGTTGACAATTGTTCGGCAATTGCTTTGATGAAGAATCCAATCTTCCATGAAAGAAAAAAACAATATAGACAGAAGGTATCACTAAATATGGGAGTACATTGCAACAACAAAAAAGTGCAAATAAAGTATGTATGTGAAATCTCAAGATCAAGTTACCTACATCTTTACTAAGCCACTCAAGCAACATGTGTTCTTTAAGCTAAGAAGTCCACTTGGAGTTATAAAATCAAGTTTAAGGTGGAATGTTGGAACGTAACTTGATTTTGAGCCCATTTTGTTTTTTGGAGTCACTACCATTGGACTGTTTTGTGTCATTGGAAACTTGTTTTGTGCTTTGTCCATTTTCTAGGAACTTGTCTTGGATGTTCTTTGTAATATTAAAATGTGTATTCTAGATATATCCTGATATTATAGTTATAAAAGAGTTTATAAAATATATATATTTTATTAAGTGTCTATACTATCGTATAAATATGGGTGCTCCTTTCTTATTTTATATGTAACAAATACTACAAGTGAGTGTTATTATAAACTTTCTTTTCTATCTATCTTTTCTTTCATCAAAATTTCTCTCGCTAGAATTGCTGCCTCGCCAAATTAGTTCTTTCTAGCTAGTTGGTCTACTACCATTCCAACAGAAATAGATGGTCGTTGCATCACTTGGGTTGCTTGATGCCACATTGTTGGGACATTGTGGTGGGGATGGAGATTGGAGGAATAGACAAATTGAAACTTCAAAGATGAAAAAAGTTGTGCTGTTGTAAAGTGAAACAAATCAACAATATTGATTTTATTAATGGATGATGTATAATTTATATATATATATATATATATATATATATATATATATATAGAGAGAGAGAGAGAGAGAGAGAGAGAGAGAACAGATTCATATCCGTATAGGGAATAAGAATTTGAATCCGAATAGGAGAAGGAATATAATCCTAAATCTAATCATATTTTAACACCCCCCCCCCTTCAACCTCATGATGAGTCAAACAATATGAGTTCACCCATTAGATTCATATCCGTATAGGGAATAAGAATCTGAATACGAATATGAGAAGAAATATAATCCTAAATCTAATCATATTTTAACACCCCCTTCAAACTCATGATGAGTCAAACAACATGAGTTCGTCCATTAGAAAATGAAACCGCGGTGTGAGATGTGACTTTGTAAAAAAAATCTACCAGCTGATTAACGGAAGTCACATGTAGTAGAGAAATGGTGTCTGCCAAAAAATGCTCACTAATGAAATGACAATCAATCTCAATATGCTTTGTTCGTTCATAAAAAACTGGATTGTTTGTTATATGTATAGGACACATGTTATTACAATGAAGCGACATCGGTCCTGTATAAGTAATGTTCGTATCAGAGAGTAGTATACGTACATGGACGATCTCCCTGATGGTGACTGCCATAGCTCTATACTCTGCCTCAGTAGAAAAACATGCAAAAATAACTTGTTTCTTACTTCACCATGAGATCAACGAATCACGAAGAAACAAACAGAATATTGTAGTAGATTGTCTAGTGATCGGATCTCCTATCCAATCTGTATAAGAAAATGCTCGAAGCTCTAGAGTAGATGTAGAAGACATGAATAATGAGCACGTAATGGAGCCCTAAAGATATCGGAGAATCCAGAGTAAGGCACCATAGTGAGATGATCGAGGTACGAAAATAAATTAGCTAATAATACTAACTGCATGAGAAATATCTGGCCTGGTCAAACAGAGATACACAAGTTGATCCGCTAACTGCTTGTAGCAAGTAGGATCTCTTAGAGGCTCATAATTTGTAGGACGAAGCTTCACATGAAGCTCTAAAGGAGTATCAACTATGCGACTATCTGATAGACCGACAGACAAAATAATTCCTGAAGTATATTTCTGCTGAGAAATAAAATATTCCTCTCTTACCTTGTGCAATCTCGAGTCCAAAAAAATATCCAAGATTGCCAAGGTCCTTCATCTGAAACTTCCGATTAAGGTACCTCTGAGTAGTTATAATCCCTGCTGAATCATCGCTAGTCAAAATTATATCGTTCACATAGATTAAAAGAAGAACTCGCCCCCGCGGTGACGACCACACAAACAAAGAATGATCCTGAGAACACTATTGAAAACCTGCTTCATGAATAGCACTCTAAAAAATACTTAAATAAAACTCGGGGAGCTTGCTTGAGACCATAGATAGCACGACGAAGGCGACAAACATGTCTCGATGGAGTAGACAGACCAGAAGGAGGATGCATATAGACAACTTGTGATAAAGAACCATAAAAAAAATATCCTTCACATCCAACTAATAGAGTGGCCAATGACGAGCGGTAGTAACATCTAGTAAATTATGAACTGTAGTCATCTGAGCAACATAAGAAATATCTCATCATAGTCAATCCCATGCTTCTGTGTAAAACTTTAAAAAATATGATGAGCCTTGTGTCGCTCAATGGATCAATCAGGTCGATACATGTCCTTAAAGACCCACTTGTGTCACGTCCCAGAACCAGAATACTGGAGAGCAGCGGCTGACAAAGCCAACTACGTATACCAGAGTACTCCAGTACCCCGAGATACGATCGTGGCTGTGAATAGACATGGTGTAATGCCCCGCTCCTAGCGGATACTTATGGAACACTTGTTACTTTGACTCAGTTAAGAATTGAGTCTCGGGGAAACCTTACCGCCAAATCAACACAGACAAAATGCAATGAACCCTTCAAATTGATGGAAAGACTTCTATTAAAATAAGTCTAAGAGTTTTCGTTGGTTGTTTTGCTACTTGGTTTTGTGTTCCTTCATGTTTTATCTTGCTTTCGATGACTTGGTTTTCATGATTCACTTTTCTCGCTTGCGCATTCTTTTCAAATCGTAAGAAAAAGAGATCGAAGGATGCTAACCAAGTATTGTTGCAATTTCAGGACGCATAACCAATGAGTGACTGTTGCATAAGGCTCCCCTATCCTCTCGTTCAATTCAATCGGTGAGTGGCTTTGGCCCTTCGATGAATCATTTAGTCTGCACGTCTAATAAAATAATCGCTAGCCTACTCAGTGCATGCTCCTTAGTTCTATGTTAAATTCACTACAAGATATGTTAAAAGAAATAAACTGCATGCGAATGTATATAAAGTTACTGCTTTACTTCAGTTAATGTTTGTCTCTTACTTTCCTGATGCGCCACACAAATCATGTATTGAACCTTTCATGGTTAGTGATTGTGTCACGTGTAAAAGATTGAAAGAGAAAAGTCTAGTATCCCGTCCTGATGTTCCGGTCCTACGGGATCTAGGGGGTGTGGCTATTAGATAGTGATATGCTTGTTCATGTTTAGTGCATCCTAATAGTTTTATCTGAAAGATGTTGCTTGTCATGCATTGGTCTCGGATAACTTGTGCACAAGATAAATAGTCTCTCGAACGATTCTTGGGGCACTGGAAATCAGTCGGTCCGGAGGAGATTGTGAGAGCACCCTGATATTTTGGTCCCACGGGATCTAGGAGGATGTTGTTGTCCATCAGTGGGACAACTCATGGGCCATCATATAGTTAGGTCATATGCTAGATTTATCTTCTTGCATGCCTATTATTTAATACCAAGATTGATACATAACTTAGCTTTATATATGCAAATTGTTGCTAACTTGTGTGTCTGCTGCAGGGATAATCGCTCGACCGTGGGTAAGAATTATCATATGCATAGTCTATCTATTGTTCATGTTTTCTTACATGAATTATTTAAAGAATCTAGACAACTAGAAAGATCACCTAATAATGCTAGCCTCACATGCTTACTTAGTGTGGATTTCTAGGTGAGTTTGGCAACGGTTGCTCACCAGTACATGTTATAGTACTAACGCACGTTTGTGGGCAAATCTCCCGGTTCTGTTAGCGAGAGCTTGGTGAGCATTTTTAACCAGTATTAGAGCATCCTTCCAGAGGGACCGTGCTCGTGCTGCTTCCTTAGCTTTCCTCTCCTGTGTACAAACTCCTCTTCTGCTAGATGTTTTGATTTTGGTTCTACTAAAATGATATAATATATGGACGTTGTGGCTAGTTTTGGGATTGTAAAAAGAGTTGTAAGCCTTCTATGGCATATTTTGTAACTCAGCCAAGCAAGTACTTTATAATCCAAATCTTCAAGTATTCAATAAAGAAAGTATTTTGTGTTCCTATCAAATGTGTTCAACTTTGGTTCTCTGCATTTTAAATCTTGTACCTACATATATGTATATTTTGTCTAACTTGTGTCTTGTGCATGTACTATGTCTGGTGCAAGCACAACTTAGGCTTGTACGAACATCGCGCCCAAGCAAGGACGATCGGTTCTGTAGGGACCAAGCGAGGATGATCGGCCCTTACGGGACTGGAGCATAATAGGTGGTATCATAGCACAGCTTTACGTCCATGGCCTCTCCAAATATCGTTTTCAAAAAATGATATAAGTTTTTAAACAATTTTAAAAGTCCCAAATTTCAAAAATGGTTGCGAATATGTAGAAGTAAATTGAGAGTATAAAATGTCCCGATCTTGAAAAGTATGAAAACCCAACGTCCCATGCAATAAATCCATAATACGTATGAGACTAATGCAAGCTACTCTTTTTTGTAGCAAGATGACTAAAACAGGTAACCAAGGGATATCGCGCATAGCAAGCGTGAGCGATGACCAAATCGATATGTTGATTGCTATGTTCGAGAATCAAAATGATCGATATGAGGCCCAGCAGGAAAGGTTCGATGCTCAGCAGCAATGGGCTGATACTAGAGCCTTGGTTCAACAACAACAGCTTGACTCACTGACTCAAATAGTGACAACATTGGTGGCCAACAGTGGTGCATCAGGAACTGCTGTGACGCCTATGGAAGTCGCACCCACGCCTCGAGAAGCTGGCCTAGTAGAAGTAGATGAACCTCCATAAGCGATCAGAAAGTCTACCTTTAAAGGCGCCAAATTCCTGAAGTTGAACCCTCCAGAGTTCGAAGGCAGCCCCGCGGCGGATAAGGTGATGGACTGGGTCACCAAGTTGGAGGACTTATTTGAGTTTGCTGGGATACCTTCGAATAAGAGGGTGGCGTGTGCAGCCATGCAACTGCGGTTACGTGCACACGATTGGTGGCAGATCAAGAAGCTAGATCTTGCCACAAAGCACATCGACTGGAAAATTACTTAGGGGATGTTAAGAGATGCATTCCTTGCACAATATCTCCTGCCAGCTGTCAAACAAAGAAAAGAAGATGAGTTTACCAAACTTAAGCAAGGGAGCATGTCCGTCGAAGATTATGAGTCAGAATTCTCCAAGCTTGCTAAGTTCGCTAGCTCAATGATTCCTAATAAGAGGGCCCGTTCACATCGGTTCATAAGAGGCCTGAACAACAACCTAAGAAAGGATATTATGAACTGGGAGTGTACATTGTAGATACATGCTTTTGAGGCAGCAGTAAAGAATGAGCAGTTCATACCACATAGTGCTCAAGAAAAGGCACCGGCTCCTCGAAATCCTCCTGTAAAAAGATATCGTGATGGCGAGAAGAAGATCGACACAAATGAGAATCCTAAAAAAGTGTGCAGTTATTGTGGCCGTCACGGTCACACTAAAGAAACTTGTCATTTTCTTAACAGACTGTGCTTCAAATGTGGACAACCAGGCCATGAACTCTGAGATTGTCCAACTAGGAAGTCCGTACAGCAGAATCGAAATGACAATGCAGAACGTGGGAAAAATCAGAATCACGCCCCAACTCAAGCCAATAAGCAGACTGAACATACGGAAGAGTGTATCAGTTGAATATTGAGCGCAATATGATCGGGCACAATCTTGGTGAGTCTGATTCCTTTGACCTCTTGTGATTCCTTTGACCTCTTGATGCCTTGATCTTCGACTCCTTAATCTCTTAAGTTTCGAGGACAAAACTTTTTTTTAGTGGGGTATTATGTAATGCCCCACTCCTAGCGGATACTTATGGAACACTTGTTACTTTGACTCGGTTGAGAATCGAGTCTCGGGGAAACCTTACCGCTAAATTAACACGGACAAAATGCAATGAACCTTTCAAATTGATGAAATGGCTTCTATTGAAATAAGTCTAAAAGTTTTTGTTGGTTGTTTTGCTACTTGATTTTGTGTTGCTTTGTGTTTTGTCTTGCTTTCGATGACTTAGTTTTTATGATTCGCTTTTTCTCGCTTGCGCATTCTTTTCAAATCGTAAGAAAAAGAGATCGAAGGATGCTAACCAAGTATTGTTGTAATTTTAGGACGCATAACCAAGGAGTGACCATTGCATAAAGCTTCCCCATCCTTTCGTTCGATTCAATCAGTGAGTGACTTTGGCCCTTCGATGAATCCTTTAGTCTGCACGCCTAATAAAATGATCGCTAGCCTACTCAGTGCATGCTCCTTAGTTCTATGTTAAATGTACTACAAGATATGCTAAAAGAAATGAACTGCATGCGAATGTATATAGAGTTACTGCTTTACTTCAGTTAATGTTTGTCTCTTACTTACCTGATGCGCCACACAAATCGTGTATTGAGCCTTTCATGGTTGGTGATTGTGTCACGTGTAAAAGATTGAAAGAGAAAAGTCTAGTATCCCGTCCTGATGTTCCGGTCCTACGGGATCTAGGAGGTGTGGCTATTAGATAGTGATATACTTATTCATGTTTAGTGCATCCTAATAGTTTTATCTGATAGATGTTGCTTGTCATGCATTGGTCTCGGACAACTTGTGCACAAGGTAAATAGTCTCTCGAACGATTCTTTGGACACTGGGAATCGGTCGGTCCGGAGGAGATTGTGAGAGCACCCTGATGTTTCGGTCCCACAGAATCTAGGGGGATGTTGTTGTCCATCAATGGGGCAACTCATGGGCCATCATATAGTTAGGTCACATGCTAGATTTACCTTCTTGTATACCTATTATTTGATACCAAGATTGATACACAAGGTATCTTTATATATGCAAATTGTTGCTAACTTCTGTGTCTGCTGCAGGGATAACCGCTTGACCATGGGTAAGAATTATCATATACATAGTCTATTTATTGTTCATGTTTTCTTACATGAATTATTCAAAGAATCTAGACAACTAGAAAGATCACCTAATAATGCTAGCTTCACATGCTTACTTAGTGTAGATTTCTAGGTGAGTTTGACAACTGTTTCTCACCAGTACATGTTGTAGTACTGACCCACGTTTGTGGGCAAATCTCCAGGTTCTGTTAGCGAGAGTTTGGCGAGCATTTTGAACCAGTGTTAGCGCATCCTTCTAGAGGGACCGTGCTCGTACTGCTTCCTTAGCTTTCCTCTCTTGTGTGCAAACTCCTCTTCTGCTAGATGTTTTAATTTTGGTCCTACTAAAATGATATAATATATGGGCGTTGTGGCTAGTTTTGGGATTGTAAAAAGAGTTGTAAGCCTTCTATGGCATATTTTTGTAACTCAGCCAAGCAAGTACTTTGTAATCCAAATCTTCAAGTATTCAATAAAGAAAGTATTTTTTGTTCCTATCAAATGTGTTCAACTTTGGTTCTCTATATTTTAAATCGTGTGCCTACATATATGTATATTTTGTCTAACTTGTGTCTTGTGCAGGTACTATGCCTGGTGCAAGCGCAACTTAGGCTTGTACGGCATCACGTTCAAGCAAGGACGATCGGTTCCGTAGGGACCAAGCAAGGACGATCGGCCCTTACGGGACCAGACCGTGACACATGGGGGGTTAATACTATAAGTCATCAGTCAACCTAGGTCAAGCAATCCTAGTGTCTCAATCACAAGCAAAAATCCATAATATACAAGAAAATATGATCATCAGAAGAAAAATAGTAAAGCATCCCAAACCATATATGCATAGCTGATCATGAAGCTAGTAATACAAAATGAAAAACTAGCAAGAGTGTAAGTCATACAAGATTAACTTTAGCTATTGTCAGGCCTCGGGCCCAGAATACTGGAGAGCGGGGGCTGACAAAGCCAGCTATGTATACCAGAGTACTCCAGTACCCTGAGATACGGTCACAGTTGCAAATAGACATAGGGGGTTAATATTACAAGCCATCAGTCAACCTAGGTCAAGCAATCCTAGTGTCTCAATCACAAGCAGGAAATTACAATGTTCAAGGAAATATGATCATCAGAAGTAAAACTGTAAAGCATCCCAAATCATATATACATAGCTGATCATAAAGCCAATAATACAAAATGAAGAACTAGCAAGAGTGTAAGTCATACATGATCAACTCTAGCTATAGTCTAGAATATGCTAATCATGTCATGCCCAATAGGCGATATAACATGTCAAAATTATGAGCTAACAAGTGCTCGGGGCTAAACGCCACAAAATAATATGTACAATAAGTGGGAGAACAAGATAAGAACCCACTCAATCGGTCTGGTGCTCTACGAGGTCACCATCCTCGGGAAGTAACAGAAGATCCACTAGCTTTGCTACCGGATCTGGCCAAGCAAAACCAGTGGGGTCAGACCCCAAATAGCAAGTACCACAAAGAAGGCCAAACTATGAACTAAACCCAGCAATACAACATAGAGCTACAATATCCTAAGCAACATGTAACCACCATATATAATGTAAGGTATACCGGGAAATAAGAAAATAAAATAGGTAACATATAAAGAAAACTGGATGGGAACATGTACGAGATCATGTAAGGTAAACACATACGGGATCATGCAAGGTGAACATAAGCATAAAAGTAAACTGAAAGAGGAAAAGTAACGAGAAAAGAACTAGTACAGTGATTGAAGCATGCAAGGGGAAGATGTAAGGAACAGGACATATAAGGTAAATAGAGTACAAGACAATAGACCTGAGTGCACCACGTCGGGTTACTGTCAGGCAAGCAAAGCAATATAAGATCAGACAAGAAATGGACTCCATCCATCAATCACGGCCAAGCAAGAAGTACGGCTTGCTACATTAGCTAACAATAATATAATAAACTGGAATAAAGAAAATAATATAATAAATGTGCCTTGAAATATTAGTAAGATAATGTAATCGACTTGGGCCTAACACGGACTATAAATAAAATGTGAGCTAGCGTGATCACACGTTAGTTGCATGATCTTCTAACTATTACGGGCTACACTAAATCACGGGCTATAAGGTATAATTACATATCCACTTATACTTCCCCAACCCCGACTAGTACACGAATCCAAATTATGACACGTTATAACACGTATATCATACTACACGGTCTATAGTAGCATGCACTATGATCGCGGTCTATATAATTACTAAGATATCACGGTAATTACTGAGTAATCATGAAGCATGACACGGTGATCACTGAGCCATCACAATAATAATATTTCATGACCAAGATCCACGTATACCAATCTATGTGACCATCGTGTCAAGAATCAAATATCTCAATACTAAATATATGAAACATAGAGGCTATCAATTAAGAAAACTATCAGAGAATGTACTTCTGTGGTCCTGAGCAAATGGTATATCTTGGTATCCGAGCTGGTGTCACACTCACCTAAATAGAAAATATTATGTTACTTGGTGTAATGAATGACAAATGAGCTAAAATGCACTAAATATGATTTTCTAGGTCCATAATAGTTTACACTAATCCAACTAGGTTAAAGTAGCTATTTCTAGGTTGTATGAGTCTATATCTAGAGTATTAGGTCCATACACTACTTATCTAGGATATACTAGCTATTTCAGGATATTAGAGTATCGTAACTACTAAGTAATAATACATAGCATATATATATATATATATATATATATATATATATATATATATATATATATATATATATATATATATATATATATATATATAATACTAGCTATCCTCTAGCTACTACTAACTTAGTATTGATTACCTTAATGTTATCCCAAGGTAATACCCACACCTTGGTATCAACTAAACTCTATACCTTATTACCTTAGCCATCTTAATACCTTATCATAGTCTATACCTTGATATCATGAATACCTTAACATCTCAAAACTGAAACTCACTATTTATTACCTAATTGTTGTAACGTACCATACTCTAATATAAAACCCAACTAATATCCCACAATTGATGTTACCTTGTTCTCAACTTAGTCTCAAACCTCACTCTCCAACCCTCACTTAATTCCTTCATCTCTAGCACAGATACTAACACATCAACTTACCCACAATACCACACACACTAAAGAACACTCAGTATCAGTTTTGGCCTCATACACAACCCCAACTCCATCACCAATACCAACTCTGACCCACATACCTTTGCATATTGCTGCTGCTACTTGTGCTATACCAACTGCTGCTGGCTACACTTGCTGGTGCACCTACACAAGCATTTGCTTGTTGTTGCTGCCTGCACAAGCATTTGGTTGCTGCTGTTGTTCTGCCTGCACAATAATTTGCTTGCTGCTACTGTCCTCTACCACATGCTACTACTGTTGTAGCTTGGCTCTAACCGAGCACCTCCCACACTCACACAACACAAGCACGCACACACACACACACACACACTGCTCACAGTAACCCGAGCAGCTCCCCATATTCACTGTTACTATAAAATACACCATGAACACAACTCCCCATATATATATATATATATATATATAAACACAATTAAACCTACAATTGCAACTACACTATCTAATAGCCAATTCAACAAACATCTATAGTGCATTCGTAGGATACTCATGATACGTACCCAACCCAAGTGTCAAAACCCACAATACATTACAAATACCTATAATACATATCAATTACACTTATAAACAACTAATATAACTAGTTAAAAAGGAATTTGAAGAAAATTAACACAAATCACCCAAAATGAATAATGTATCGTATCGCAAAATACTATGATACGCTCTACTCGTGTCCAATTATGGACACGCACCTAGTCCCACAACCCCGATCTAAGTCTAATTAAATCTAATTGGTCTCATAACACACACTTGATGTGTCAATCTCAGAATTCTCTCTAATTGGGCACAAATCACCATATAGAAATTACGATACAAGTCATATGAACATAGTTCTTGATCCTATGGGTAGCCCTAACCAATGAATGGTTCCTAACGGTTAAATGCATGAATTATAGTCTAAATTATAGAGGGGATTTAGAATTTACCTATTGGGAGATAGATTCTCAATAAAATATTCAACGGACACAATCTGCTTGACAATTCCTCCTCCTTCAAGTGCTCCTGGCAATCCAAGCTCCAATGCTTCTTAGATAATGTAATTGAGAGGAAATAAGAGTGAATTAGGATGAATTTGGTGGAGGAATGAGTCAATTTGGAGAAGAAAATAATTGGAGATCTAGAATGAATGAACTAATAAGAGGAGAGAGAGTGAGAGTCCCTCTAATGTGGCTGGCCCCCCTTTTCCCCCATTTCCAAGCAATGTACAATGTCAATGATACCCCTGCTAGTTTGTCATGAGGTTTAATTAGGAATGGCTATATTAGGAAGCTTCTAATTCTTCACGAAATTAATCTAATCTCCTTAATTAATTAAGGGAATGAGTCTAATTGGCCTAACTCAATGTTGGGCTCAATGTGTTATGACAATCTAATGGGTCCACTAATGACAAGTCCAAATAAAATAGGCTAGCCCACTAACAAATAATTAAATATTACAACACAATATAATTAATTAGCAGCATATATATAAATATTTAATTACTAAATAATAAATATGCTAAATGACAAAAATACCCTCATATTGAAATGTGATAGTGACGATGGCCGAAAAAATGGTCTGTTTAGTTGAACATAACCATAATTTTAGAAAATTGAACCATTACCCGAAACGAATTTTTTTTGGCTTGAAACTAAACCGATTGGGTACAAAAACCTAACTGATCTCAAACGAACTTAGGAGTTTGATTTTTTTTGGTTTTTTAGGTTTGATCGACCTCACTATAAAATAATTTTTTAATAAAAAATTACAAGAAAAAATGTAATCATAAAATTTCAGTAAAAAAGCCTAATAACATTCTAGAAATTCATAATATTTCAGTAAAAAAATGCATAACAACAACATTATATTCATAATATTAAGAGAAATAAGAATATTGTACAACAATATTATATTTATAATATTAATCAATCAATAAATTTTTCCATCGGAGAATTTGAAACTTGGAGATTCCTGAACTAAATCATGGCCTTGAACGTCGCCAGCCTCCTCGTGAGGTCCCCTCCGGTCCTACGAACGACGTAAAGGGACCGCCCTACTGAGTTCATAGCTAAAACCCTAAGCCCCAATAGGATCGGCCTCCTTCTGATCATCTCCTTGTCACTGTGCAAAAATTGATAGGAAATAACACGCCATAAATCAAAACAAAATAATGAAATTTAGGGATCAAAGAGAGAGAGAGGACTGAGCGGTTAAGAGTCTGAGAAGGAGATTTAGGGTTCTGGCCGATGATGTATTTGGACTGGAGAGTGGAGTGGACACTTGAAAGAGAAATGAGAGGAGAGGCTAGAGAGCGGCACAAAGATTTGAGTAGGAGAGGAGAGTGAGAGTGTTTAGGGTTGGTTTTTTTTTTATACATACAAAGGGAGGGGTAAACTTGTAATTACAAGTATAATTTTGGATTTCGTTTTGGGTCAGGAATCAAATTCCAAACCCGCAACCAAAAAAAAAAATTGAATTATCATATTCTTAAAACCAAAATCCAATCCGTTATTTCTGAAACTGACCCGAATTGTTAATTAAGGTCAGTTCAGATCAGTTTTTGGGTCAAAACACATTATTTTCTCATCCATAACATTAGGGGAAATTTCTAGTTTTGAGTTTAGATTAAGCTTGGTTTTTTCGAATGACATTATATCCAAGATTAATATGGTTAGCAAAAAATTATAATGCATGTTGATGTTGCTGTGAAAACGCTAGAAGGTTTGGTTTCTTTCTTTGAAAAGTACAGGGAGAATTGTTTCAATTCTGCCATGATTACTTCTAAAGAAATTGTATTGAAGGAGGGAATTGAGCCTATATTTATTGAGAAGCGAAAAGTTTGTAGATTTTTTTTTTTTGATAAAGCTCCTAATAGTGAAAGGTAGCAACAATCTGCTGCATAATCTTTTAGAACTGATTATTTTCTTGTTGTAATAGATATTACTCTTTCTCAATTAAGGATAAGGTTTGAAAAACTTGCAATTTCTTGAATTTACCTTTGGCTTTTTGTTTAATGTAGCAAAGTTAGTTTCATTGAAAGATAATGAAATAAAAAACTGTTGTGTTAATCTTTAAAGTGCTATGAGAATTTGGGAGGTTTGTGATATTGATGCACATAGTTTATATTTTTTTTTTGAAAAAGCACATAGTTTATATTTAGAATTGCAAGTGCTGCAGTTGATGCTACCAAGTAAATCATGTCAAGTAGATAAATTATGGACTACCATAAAATTTGGAGTTTGTAAAATCTCACTACCCTATTAATGTGACATATGCTGAGAGAAGTTTTTCGAAATTAAAGTTGTAAAATCTTACATGCAGATCACCATGACTGAAGATAGGCTAAAAGAATTACATTGATATGCATTGAAAATTAAATGTTAGAAAACATTGAGTATGATGTATAATTGATGAATTTGCTTCTAGAATTGTAAGTAGATAAAAAGTTTAAATGACTCCACTCCATTGTTGTTTCCATTTTGTAGGTGCATACGATTTTGAGTTGAAAAGATTTTGTTAAGGAGTTCTTGATGACTTGAGGCTAGAGCTGAAAGGAATATGAGGAATGTGAAGAGGAACGTGAAGAGGGGTTCTTGATTCAAATGAAAGTAATATTGTTAAGCTATCTTTGTCTCCATTTGATGAACTTTGTTTTCAATTTGTAGGAAACTTACCATTTGAGTCATAAGGTTGAACCAGTTAAAATATAATTGAGTGAAAATTTCAATTTCAATTAATAGGGCAATATATTTCAATTCTTACATTCCTTAGAGGCTTGGGAATGGGTGGGTTCCTTACCCATGTTTGGTAAGTCTAGAATTAAAAATTGGAAGAAAATATGAGAGGCTT
The DNA here is from genome assembly GCA_036927795.1 of Iris macrosiphon. NCBI lineage: Eukaryota > Viridiplantae > Streptophyta > Magnoliopsida > Asparagales > Iridaceae > Iris > Iris macrosiphon. The sequence continues at coordinate 26,576,369 of JAYESA010000018.1, read as the reverse complement.
CAGATTCCTACATATGTTGGAAAGAAAAACTCAAGCCTCCCATGGAATTTTTTTTGCTTTCCTGAAAATGTTAGTTGGGTGCATTAATTATAATTTTTTGATGGTAATAACCTCAATGACACCAACTGAATTTAGGTAATATCATCATGAAATTAATGAAAGGGCATTTATGGGTATTTATGGAAAGTAAACAAATTAAGATTTCTATTCTTATCTGAAATAAACATGGGAATGAAAAATTAAATTTTTTGGAGATACATACTCCCAATCTAACCAAACATGGGTATGGGGATGTTGAATTTTTTTCCATGGAAAAGGAATGAGAAGTAGATTCTTAGGAATACAAAACCTTCATCTAACCACTTGAGGGTATTATCATGCAAAAAATATAACTAATGCACTCAACAAACATTTCTAGGAAAGCAAAAATATTACCAAAGGGGGCCTTGGGTTTTACTTTCCTATATGGAGATCTGAAGCTGCCCATACTCCCTCTCAATTTTCAATCTCTGACTTACCAAACATAGGTAAGGAATCCAAAACTCATTCCCAAGCCTCTAAATCTTGAACTAAACAACACCTAAAACTTGAACCAAACAACACCTTACTAATTACTAAAAGGGCATTTTTTTTTCGAGGCCACAAAAGGATATGAACATGCCCTGGAGAAAGGACACAAGTGTAATATTTATTCAAATTAATCAGTATTGTTTGGTTTGAAATTGTTGTTACTTTTTATTCATCAGCAACATAAGTAGCTTTTGTACATATAGACTTTCACCAGCATTTAAATTTTGTTCTAAAATTTTACTTTATAAAAATGTAGTACAATTGAACTATAGTTTATAAGTTTTTATTAAGTTATTTTTACCAAACAACTTTTGGAGTGCTTTAGAAAAAAACTAAATAGAAGCAACCATGAAGCAATCCCAATGCTAGACTATGGTTAAAATTGTTATCATGATTGCTTATGCTTATTGTTAGGTACATGTTCTCTTCTGTTGGGGCACAACAGAAATAAATCCAAGAAATCAGATAATACCTCAAAGAAAATTTACAACCACAAATATAAGAATTTACGTGGTTCGACCAAGATGCCTACTTCCATGGACAAGGACGATTAAGTTCTACTATGAAGAAGAAAGTAATTACAATTCTCTCTCAACACTTCTCTTCTTGCTCTCAAGAACTCTCTACCACAAAGATAAAGGAAAAAAAATCTCTCTCAAAACTTTTTGTTGAACTTATTCAACAACTTTTGCTCTCTTATGTTGAACTTATTCAACAATTATTAAGAACAATTGAGATGCCTCTAGAAGAACCTTTAGTCCCCTTTATATAATATGTCATGCGTCCATATATATAAATCCAACATTATCTAGGCATAGGAATCCAACATTATGTAGGCTTACCATATCTATATTAGAAATCTATATAATCCAATATATATTCAAAGTCAAAGGTCAAAGATATGGTCAAAGATATTTCCATAATCATTCTTTCCATTGAACTTCTCAATTTCGTACTTTCTAACCTTACTTGACGGAGCCATATCAAGAATCTACCCAATTAACTTTCTCTGAGAACTTTGTCGGATACCTTAGTAGAATCCCAAAGCTCAAATACCAATTGTTGGGGCACATCAGAAAGAAATCCAAGAAATCAGATAACATCTCAGAGAAAATTCACAACCGCAAAGATAAGAATTTACGTGGTTTGGCCAAGATGCCTACTTCTACGGACAAAGATGATTTAGTTTCACTATGAAGAAGAAAATGAATTACTATTACTCTCTCAACACTTCTCTCCTTGCTCTCAAAAACTCTCTACCACAAAGATAAATAAAAAAAACTCTCTCTCAAAACTTTTGTGTTGAACTTATTCAACAATTTTTGCTCTCTTATGTTGAACTTATTCAATGATTATTGAGCACAATTGAGATGTCTCTAGGAGATTCTTTAGGCCCCTTTATATAATATGACATGCATTCATATATAGAAATCCAACATTATGTAGGCATAAAAATCCAACATTATATAGGCATAGGAATCAATATTATGTAGGCTTACCATATCTATATTAGAAATCTATATAATCCAATATATATTCAAAGTCAAAGGTCAAATATATTTTCCTTTATATCTCCACATAGGCAAGATTTTGCTTCAAAAATGAGCCGACACACTTCTCCACCACACAGCTTCACCAAATCAACCACTTGTCAATCCTGCCCCGAAGGGCTCTCAAGCAATAGGGAGGACTTGGAGCAAGTCCAAGAAATATTAGAACTTGGCTCCAGGAATAACCTTAGTCAATATATCAACAGGGTTGTACTTGGTATGCACATTTTCAAGTGCAATATCTCTGTCTTCTATAACATCCCGTATGAAGTGGTAGTGAACATCAATATGCTTGGTCCTCGCATGATGGACTTAATTTTTTGCCAAGTGGATAGCACTCTTGATGTCACAATACACATCAACTATATCATGGTTCACCCCCAAGTTATTAATCAAGATGCGAAGCCATAGGCTCTCTTTTATTGCCTCTGTCATTGCCATATACTCTGCTTTCATAGTCGACAAGGCAACCGCATCCTGCAATGCATAGCTACCATCCAGCTATCGCTGCTAGTATCTTTGATAGCATGTTTGAAGGTGATAGACTCGCCATCCTCTACTGGCAGTGCATATGCTACCACATTCAACTTTTTCTAGTGCTTAACCTGTTCATCAAATCCATATATGTGTACTGGCTTGACCGGTCTCCTTGGCCTAGTAGTAGCCAAAGAATCTTGTTGTTGGTTTTACTCTTCCTCTGGTTGTTGTTCTTGTGAGACTTGATGAACATCTTCAGAAACCTTTACCTCATCTGATGCATCCTCGGACGGCTCAATCTCAACACTTTGAAATTTGTTAGATTCACTATTATCTTGATCGGACTTACTCTTCTTGCTTGAAGTCAATACTGAAGACTAATCGAAGGTTACATCCTTGCTGATTAAGAACTTCTTATCCTCCAGGCAGTACATACGGTATCCCTTCACTCCTTGTGCATATCCCAAGAAAATAGCTTTATTGGCTCTCGAATCCAACTTACCATCATTGACATGACAGTAAGCTTTGCATCCAAACACGCTAAAGTGCTGTAATCTGCTGGTTTGTCGGTCATCTTCTCATATGGAGTCTTACAGTCTATAGTTGGAGTTGGTGATCTATTAATCAAGTATCGTGCCATGTGTATAACATATGCCCCACCATTTCTTGCCTAAACCGACATTGGAGAGCATATACCTTGCTTTCTCAAGAAAGGTTTGGTATATCCTCTCAGTTAACCTATTTTGCTACGGTGTGTTCCTGACAGTCCAATGTCGTGCGATGCCTTCTTGAGCACATAAATCTTTGAAAGGTCTATAAGTATATTCAGTACCATTGTCAGACCTCAATGTCTTTACCTTTCTGCATGTTCTATTCTCCACCATTGCTTTCCACCGCTTAAACTTTTCGAATATTTGATCTTTGGTTGATGAAATATAGCCAAACATAATGTGTATAATCATAAATAAAAGTAACATGGTACCTCGCCCCTTCTTGGAAGGAATCCTAATAGGTCCCCATACATCTGTATGCACATAGTCGAGAATACCTCATGTCTTCTACTTGCTTGTACTGAAGGTCACCATGACTGCTTGTCATAATGTACTGCTTGTCATAGACACAATGCTCGCAGAAATTTATACTTGGCTTCTTCAAGTTCTTCAGTAACCAATGCTTGCTTAGTAAGGATAGACCATTCTCACTCATATATCTAAGCCGCATATGCCAAAGGTGTGTGCTATCAGACGAATCCGATATACTGACTACTAAAGTCTTAGTCACAGTACTTCCCAATAAAATATAAAGGTTACTATGTCGGTGATCTTTCATTACCACCAAAGAACTACGAACAACCCGCAAGGCTCCACCCTCACCAACAAACTTGTTACCATTCAAGTCAAGCATACCAAGAGAAATAAGATTTTTATTGAGGTTGGGAACATCTCTAACATCGGCCAAAGTCTGCACAATTCTATCATGCATCTTTACCTTGATAGACCCAATTCTAACTTCTCGACATGCGTTATTGTTGCCCATTAACACAAAACCACCATATGTCGCCTTGTAGGAAGAAAATTATTCCCTCTTTGGGCATATATGATGGGAGTCTCCAAAATCGAGATTTTAACGATCACTCATGTTGTCATGTGCCATCGAGAAATAGACTCCGTCACTGTCGACTTCTGAAGCACAGTTTGCTTAATCACCTTCTCTTTCTGTCTTATTCTCCTTTTTTTTGTTATTTTTCTTTGGACGAGGATACTTATTTGCATAATATCTTTTATTATTACAGTTGACGCGCTTTACCTTCTCAATAGGTATCTTGGACTTGGATCTTGATCTTCTATTGAAAGATGCTCTATCATTTATCCTCCCCATTGCCATCAAAACATGGACAAGATCTCCATCGTTTCTGCCATTAGAAGCCAACCTTCGCATCTTATTAGACAATAAGGCACTCGTAGCTTCTTCTATGGAAATTGAGTCATTCCTGTATAGTAATGCTTAAATATGATTCTTATAAGAATCGGACAAAGAAAATAATAGGATTAGTGCCAAAAGATTATCATCTTCATATATGTCAACATCCTTCAAGTCATAAACGATTCGATTGAATTTTAAAATATGATCTCAAACTGACGTACCATCCTCCATCACTAGTCTGTAGAGCAAATTTAATATATAAAGTCGGTTGGTAAGAGTCTTTGTCATGTAGAGTGATTCCAACTTCAGCCAGAGGCCAACGGCGGTGGTTTCGTCCTTCACAGAGTACACGATATCCCTTTCCAAATAGAGGCGAATATCGACACATACTTTGAGTTCCATGTTGTCTCAATCATTATCAGTCGTGTTAGCGGGCTTCTTTGAATTTCTCCGTAAAGTCTTGCGAAACTTTTGAGATATGAGAATGTCATTCATCTGGTTTTCCAAAAGCCAAAATTATTTTTTCCATTAAACTTCTCAATTTGTTATTTTCCAACCTTGCTTAACGGAGTCATATCAAGAATCTACCAAATTAACTTTCTCTGAAAACTTTGTCGGATACCTTGCTAGAATTCCAAAGCTTTGATACTAATTGTTGGGGCACGACGAAAATAAATCCAAGAAACCAGAGAATACCTCAGAGAAAATTTACAACTGCAAAGATAAGAATTTACGTGGTTCGGTCAAGATGCCTACTTCCACGGACGATGATGATTCAGTTCCACTATGGAGAAGAAAATAAATTATAATTGTTCTCTCAACACTTCTCTTCTCGCTCTCAAGAACTCTCTACCACAAAAATAAAGAAAAAAAACCTCTATCACAAAACTTTTGTGTTGAACTTATTCAACAACTTTCGCTCTCTTATGTTGAACTTATTCAACAATTATTGAGCACAATTGAGATGTCTCTAGGAGAACCTTTAGGCTACTTTATATAATATGTCATGCATCCATATATAGAAATCCAACATTATGTAGGCACAGGAATCCAACATTATATAGGATTACCATATATATATTGAAAATCTATATAATACAATATATATTCAAAGTCAAAGGTCAAAGATATTGCCAAAATCATTATCTTCATTGAACTTCTCAATTTCGTACTTTCTAACCTTTTTTGATGGAGCCATATCAAGAATCTACCCAATTAACTTTCTCTGAGAACTTTGTCGGATATCTTGCTAGAATTACAAAGCTCTGATACCAATTGTTGGAACACAGTAAAAATAAACTGTAGTCTGGGTCTCATGAATGCAAATTTTTATTTTGTATAATAATAAGACTCAATTTGGAGCCAAAATTTATAGATTCTAGATTATATATATATCTTTTTGAAAAAGAAAAAAAGATGACACATATCTCATTTGGGTCACAAGATTTTTTTTTTTTTTTTTACTACTTTTACACAACTCTAACCCATTTTATATTTTTTTATATTACAAACTTGGTTCTCAAAATGTATTTTTAAGCTCTCTCATTGACTCTATAATAATAATGGGCTCTATAATTATAATGGGTTAGGGATGTAACAAACAGGTCGGGCTGTACCCGTTATCATTCTCCACCCATGTATTCCCCTCTATACATTGTACTTCATTTGTTATCAATTTTCGTTTTTCAGAAAAGGCGGTAAGTTTGAAATCCGTATTCAATTAGGAGACTCTTTCCCAATTTTTTCATTTTCCTTTCTCGAAACCCTAGCTCCCAGAATCCCCCCTCGGCGATCTCCTCTCCGAATTCTCCACGAGGAACCGGCGATTAGGGTTCCTAATTTGAGCATCGAGGAGGAAAATTCGCAGGTCAGTAGCCGATTCTCGATCTATTTGTAATCGATTCGTCTCCTGTAAATGCCAATTATCTATGTTGATACGGACACGGAGGATAAGGAAACTTGGGCACGGACACGGGCACGGTCAATTTTGAGATTTTATGCGTTGGATGATTGGGGAAAGAAGTAAACAAATTGTTCTTTTTGGTGTTCCTGAGTTGGGACATGGATGTAGACCTAAATCTTGTTATTTGGAGTGGAATTGGAGAAAGACGATGGAGAGTTCTTTATTTTTCTAGCTTATTTGTAATCGATTTTATCTTCTGTAGATGCCAATTAGCTATGTTGATACGAATCTGGGTCCGCGGACATGGCCAGTTTTGGGAGTGCCCATCGTCCTAGCTAATTAGGTTTTATTTATTTATTTATCGAAATTGGAATTTTATTCGTTGTATAATTGGGAAAAGTAGTAAAAATAAGATTATTTTTTGGGTGTTTCCGAGTTGGGATTTTGATGTTATCCTTAAGATTTGTTAGTTGGAGTGGAATTGGAGAGACAAGATGGGGAATTCAGTATTTTCTGAGCTTATTCACGTGGAGTTCCGGTTTTTGTAATGGAATTATAGTTTATGAAATTCTTCCTCTGTCGTTGATTAGGGATTTTAATTTGGGAACATGGGGGGACAATTTGCTGGTTAGTACATGATTCTTTATTTGTTTGTTGAATTTTTTTTTTGATTGAATTTATGGTTTGTTCATTGGAAAGACCAAAGGAAGTGAAAATATCAAATTTTTGGGTGTTTCTGAGTTGGCATTTGGTCATCAAGCCTAAAGATTGTTTTGGAGGGGAATAGCATTATTATGAGCAAGGAGAATTCAGTCAGCCCAATTAGGATTTCTAATGGAATTTTAACTTATTCATAGAGAGTTAGGGTTCAAAAGTGACTGATTGATAACTCCTTCAATTGAAGTATTGGTCTAATTGGATGTACTTTTTGGGGGTTAAGAAATAATATTTAAAAGTCAATTGAGTGGGACAAAGTAGAATAAAATGATTTCCCAATTTTGCCCCTCCACCCCGCGCCCCCCCCCCCCCCCCCCCCCCTTTTTTTTTTTAACTTTCTCGAAACCCTATCTCTATCAATTCTTCCTCGACGATCTTTCTCTCCCAATTCTCCACTTTCAACCGACAATTAGGGTTCCCAATTTGGGAATTGAGGAGGAAAACTTGTAAGTCGGTAACCGATTTCTGATCTATTTGTAGTCGATTTGTTTTCAGTAGATGTCCATTAGCTATGTTGATATAGACAAGAGGACACAAACACAACCAATTTTTGGAGTGCCCATCGTCCTAGCGAATTAGGCTTTTTTTTGGATCGAAATTGAGATTTTATTTGTTGGATAATTGGGGAAAGGAGTAAAAATGGTTATTTTTGGGTGTTTTTGAATTGTGATATGGATGTTAGCCCTAAACAATATTATTTTGGGTGTTTTTGAATTGGAGAAAGACAATAGAGACTTCAGTATTTTCTGAGCTTTTTTAAGTGGAATTAGGGTTTTGTAATGGAATTTAGCTTATTTACAAGGAATTAATGTTCTTATGCAAAGGAAGTGAAAAGGTCCAAGTTTGGATGTTTCTGAGTTGTTATTTGGTCTTTAACTCGAAAGATTGTTTTGTAGGGGAATAATATGATGATGAGCATGGAGAATTCAGTCTTCTGAGTTGTTATTTGGTCTTTAACTCGAAAGATTGTTTTGTAGGGGAATAATATGATGATGAGCATGGAGAATTCAGTCTTGCACAATTACAAGTTTTGATGGAATTTTAGATAATTTATAGACTATAGAGAGTTAGGGTTCATAATTGACTGATTGATAGCTCCTTCAGTTGAAGTATTATTCTAATTGGATGTTCTTTGGGGGGGTTAAGAATAATCCTTATAGTCAATTAAGTGTCACAAGGTAGAAAAAAATGATTTCCTTCCCCCCAAAATTCAAGAGACTGAATGTCAAATGCACGATTATGTGGGATGCATTAGGGGGCTATTTGGATTGCAACATGTAAGATGCATGAAAAGTGAAAATCCGTGGAAGGGGGTACAACCTCTACTTGGTTGTCTGATGGGAAGTGCCTTTCCACAAACTCTCCTTTCCGAAAACAAGAACTCTTCTTGGCTTAACTATTGCAATCCAAACAACACTATGAGGGATATTGGTTTAAAGCTTCCTTATAATAATTCAAAATAATGAAAATTTGCAATTTCATAATGGAGTGCCACATGAATAAAATTTTGAACCATTCTTTCTTAGTAGACAATAATTTAAACTTGCTGTAAGAAAAAACCAAGGGAACAGAAGCTGACCGAATACATAACAGAAATAACAACATGATAGCCTTTATCCCAATTTTTTGGGGTTGACTATTTTAATCCTTTTGCCCCATTCAGCTCTGTTAAGGTCCTAATTACCATGTCTATGTAATGTCAACAAAATTTATATCCTTCTTTACAATTCCTTTAGTCTACCCTAGTTAACGACAACTTCTCTAAGTAATATTCCTTTAGCTAATAATTTGTCGCTCCTCCTGACCGGTGTATTTATTGGTTGATCTATCTTGCACATGTCAACTGCAAGAGACTACTTTATTTTCTCTTGTCCTCAGTTGGTGCCGCCTTAAACTTCCCACGAATACATGCATTGCTTATCTCATCTTCGACGTTTTCCACCTATCCATCTTAGCATTCTCATTTTAGCTACTCTTATTTTTGGGATAAGTTTTTTATTTAATTGCCCAACACTACAGAATACATAAAGCTAAAATATCTTTGTTTCTTAAATGGCATTGGAGATGGAGTTTCATGTGATGATTGATAATGTAGGACAAAGGAGATGGATAAAGAACTTCAGTGAAAGTGGATTAATTGAAAGTGGCTTTAGATCAAGGAATTCTCGGAACTTAGTCAAATTTTTGGTGAATTTGATAACCTTAATTTATGGTTTGCAACATTGATCCTGCACCAAAGCTTAAGAGGTTTTAGAGAAAAATTAGGTAAAGCCATAAATGATGATTTTGTGAAGGACACTATTTTCTCCATGAATAACTTACAATTTTGGATATCAAATCATTGGAGGGGAGCATCAGTGAAGAACAATGTGAAGTTGACTATATCTGAGGTGAACGAAACGAGTTTTAGTACTATGGGAGATAAAGGGACTTTCAATGCCAACAAATGGTCAAGTATCTAGAGCTACACATATACATAGATGGTCCGGATATACCTATTAAGTGTATTAATAGACAGCCTCAAGTCATTAGGAGATTAGATTTAAGTCTAGATTGGAGACCAGTAGCGAAGTACATAAGAAAGATCTATTTTGTAATAGTGTACTTTTTGAGTTTTGACGATATATACTTCCACTTCCGGGAAGGGGCATCTTCGGACTAGTTTAAAGTTAACAAAGGCTAGAGTGTAGGCGATGGAGAAAGATGAGGTCAAGTGACATGTTGCTCGGTTTTGTGATGTTAGGACCAATTCTTCCTGCTAGACATTGATTTGAGTATTCATGTTAGGCAGTATCCCTCTGTGCCATCGTTGGAGAGTTAAATATATATATATATTGCCACTTCTATTTAGTTAAAGGTTTTCTCTTTTATAAATGATCAGAGATCCAAACTCGACATAAACCTGTAAGAGAAAAGAAACAAAGGAAAAGAACAAAAGAAAAAGTAGATAGGTGTGATCTGTATCAGTGAGGGAAGTCTTGGTAAAAAGAAGAAGTCATATTCTCCGTTCCTGAAAAAGCGCTGTTGATGTAAATACCATTGCCTTCAAATGTTGAAACAAAATTTGCCATAACTCTGTTCTGGTGTGTTTTTGCTACAGTTGTGCTATTTGCTAGCTTTTGTTTGGCTTCCAGCTGCATTCTATTGGTGAAAATGATACAATATTTAGGCTTGAATTTTTCTGGCGTATCAAAGTTTGGATTTGGTTCTTTACCTTAAATATTGTTTTCTGGAGAGGAATAGGAGGAATATGATGGAAAATTTGGCTTTTCGAAGCTTCTTTAGGTATACCTAGGGTTTCTTTAGGATTTTGGGAAAAAAGGACTTTTTGCAAATTGGAGATGTTGAATGCACTCATGCAGAATGCACAATTCGATGCATTACAAGGGAGGAAGGTTGGATTAGAGCTTCCTCTATCAAGTGTTTGCAGTACTAGTAATGAGAATGAACTTGATGATTTATTTTCTTCTTTAGTAACACATACTTCTGAAACATCAGACCTTTTGAGAAAATTGAAGTAATTTAACACCATATACTTTTAGATTCTGACTCAGTTCAGATTCAGAATCAAATAGATAAGAGTGGATTTCGAGACGTGCTCTCTTTATCTACCTAGGAAGCAGTGACACTCCAAAAATGTTGCTTGTCGTGTCAGATATGTATCGACACTCCACAATACTCCAAAAAACATTAGGACACACCTACATAGGTGGTGTGTCCTTACTGTGTCGTGTTGTATCCGTGTCCCTGCAACATAGCTATCTATTATGATTATTGTTTCTATTATAATATAGGAGTCTTATAGGAGTCTATGTCATATTACAATTGTAATCCACTTGTAAACATGAGATGTTGCTAACTCCTATTTTACTTAGACATGGGAAAACTTGTTAGTGAATGTGGGATCAAACACCTATATGTATTGAGCATGGGTCATGCATATACCTTGGAGAGAAATAAAATAAAAGTGAACAAGAGTTGAAGCTTTTAGTAGAGGCAACAATAGTTAGAGCCAATGGCATTAGCCATTGTCGTTGAAGTCTCGTGCATCGAGTCTTCGTGAGTTGCTGTAATTCATTTGGTTGATAGTTTGGTTAGTGAATCATAGGTGAGGTTTCCTTAATAGCGCTTGAACTCCTTTGTTTCCATGTGCCTGGTTTAGTTTGTGTTAACCACATAATTTCTTGTGTGTTTAATGGTGTTTCTGTTTTGTGATTATCTGGCTTCCGCACAACAAATATATATATATATATATATATATATATATATAGCTCCCTAGGGTGTACGACGTGGAGGCCGGGCGTGCATGGTATGCTAGTGAAGGGTATAACGAGGGGCCTCCAATGGGTAAGGTGGCCTTTGAAGCATGCGGTTGGTTGACTATTTAGAGCTAAGTAGTCAAAAACGGTTATATATCGGTTATATAACCGATATATAATGGTATCGGTCCTGGACCGATATTTTTTTGCAGAAATATCGGTAAAATATCGGAACCGATATTATCGGCCGATATGGCCGATATTGTTCGAAATATCGGTTTACAAAAAAACCGATTTCTCACTGTTTTGGTTTTGCTACAGAAAAATCGATATTGGATGATATGACATTCACATCAATGGAGAATGGAGATTACATCTTCTGCCATGAAAATCTTCATGCATCAAACTTATTCAGAGATGTAGTTCCTCAAGTGATCTCCTTTATCTTATTCAGAGATGTAGTTCCTCAAGTGATCTCCTTTATCTTGGATCTCTTGGATTTCTCGACGATATGTATACTTTCTGCATATTTTATAATAGAAAACTATTAAGTGTATTGTTCATATATAAAAATTGTGCTAAAAATGCAAACCGATATTTACCGTTATAAAACCGATATATCGGTGATATATCTATAACTCTACTGGACTGTTATCACGAAAAAACCGTTATTAACTGCATAGATTGAGAGGAGGCGACGAGGGAGAAATAATGGGCGACGAGGGAACGGTGGTAGTCGTCAACAACAAGCGAATAGAGTAAGAGTTAGGGAGGTTGGTTAGAACTCTCCACTTGGTCGTGGTCAAAGCGGGTCCATCCGGGAGGCCAACGGTAAGGGACTACGACAAGTAGGTACTTCATCTCGACAACAGTTCCAGAGAGAAACTCCCCCACCTCGACAACCGACGGATGGGACGTCGTTTCCACCTCAAGGAGGGACCGAAAAATCGTGGGCATCAGTTTGCAAAACAGGGACCGATAACCCTAATATGTCTTGGCATTATGTTGTTCCGAAGATTATAAATGAGCACAAAAGGGTGGCCGTATTCCCAGAAGAAGAGTTGAAGGCGACCGCAGACAAATGGCAAAACATATTGATTATCCATGTGTTGGGTGACAGACCATTTTATAGTCAAATTAGGACGTACGCGGCTTGAGTATGGCGGCTACGCAGGAGTATGACGTGAAAATGGCTTCTTTTTAGTACGATTTGGTCTATAGAAAGACATAGAGCGGATACTGCAATTGCTAGCACTCTGAGTCTAAATTGTTGGCACTCCGAGTCTAAATGCGAAAAGGAGCTCTTACATACAATTCCTATATGGATACGATTTTCAGGCATTCTTGTTCAGTACTGAAGTACATCATTGATGATGAGGTTGGCAAGTTTAATCGAAAAACCATTAAAGTCAGATGAAGCTACGGAGTTACAGTCAAGGCTGTCCCTATGCTCGGGTGTTCGTGGAAATAGATACGAAGACAGTCCTGTCTAGATTTCTTGAGTTCGAGTTGCCATCACGGGAGATTTGCACTCAACAGGTAGAGTATGAGTGAGTTCCTCCAGTATGTCAACGTTGTAACTGTTTTGGGCATGTGTGTAGAACGAGTCCAATGGTGGAGGAAGGTACGATCATAGGGGAGACGATTACTTAACATAGCCAAGGTCAAGAATCGATCCAGCCGAATGATGACGATATTCATATGGATGATGATGGGAACGTTGGCAGTAGAGAGGCAGGCAACTCTGGTGCTAAGGAGAGGGCATCGTCGGTCGCTGCTGATGGACCTAATGAACTGGCCTTAGCGGTGGTAGTGACTGTAATACAGGAGCAGTTAGACGAGCGCATACAGGGCAAACGTCCGGTACCTGACAGTTCTAAACCGTCGGAGGAAAGGCATGCAGTGCGGCATATGATTATTTTGGGGTACATCGAGACATGAACACACGGAGGCAGGCCAAGTTGGCGAAGCAGGTGAGCGTGAAGATCTCAGAGGCTGGGATCCAACTGAATTATGCTAGGAAGAAGGGAAAAGCTGCTTCTTCTAGAGGAGAGACTTATCTTCTGAGAATGATGGAGGGACTTGCTGGGCGGATAATCCGAAGTGAGATCTACTACTGAGGACGGATAAAGAGCATCTAGTTGATATCGAGGAGCAGTCGTTGGGAATGCAAGCTCAACTCACCAATGACATGGTAGCGAGTTTAGGAGGCGTACACGGTCAACCCAACTATCATTAATGTCTATTCTGACATGGAACACGAGGGGGGCCAACTCGTTGTGGCGCGAGATTAGAGTGATCAGGAGAACTCAAAGCACAATCACTGCTTTGATAGTGACTAAAATTAAATAGGAGAGGAAAATTTTCAGGAGAATTCCAAACTTCTGGGATTATGCACATAACTTGCGCCAAAGTGAGATGACGAGGATTTTGTTGATGTGGGATACAAGGACGTGAGTTAGGCGTATCATTCATACATCGGATCAACTTATTATGGGAGAGTTTACAAACAAATGAGGGCTTAAAATAATCTTTGGAGTCGTCTATGGTCATAACGACAAGAGGAAAATGGATGCTTTATGGAGGGAGATCATCCGTATCAGAGTTATAGCGGAAACTCATCTTCACATGCCTTTGCTTTTTTGTTGAGATTTAAATGTGTTGTTATTCGCTCATGAGAAAGTGGGAGGGAGGTGGATCCCGGATACCATTTTAGCAGACTTTCAAAAATGCCTTCTTCAAGCCAACCTTCGATGTCTCGAGCGAGTTGGTCATGTGTGGACATGGAATAACAAGGCTCTTCGCAACAGGATCCCGTGTCAGTTGGATCGGGCGCTTGGCAATGCTCGATAGTTTGACAAATTCCCTGATGTAGTAGTGGAGGGATTGACCTCTTACCAGTGATCATTCACCGATTATGGTTCGCCTGACGGAGGGTCACAATCGGCATGTTAGGCCGTTCCGTTTCAATAACTCTTGGTCGAGTATGGGTGGATATAAGGAGGTCGTAGAGGGGGGTCTACACACGGTGGTGCATGGCAACCAACAGTTCTGTATGGTCCAACGCCTAAAGGTCAAACGGGCTCTTAGGCGGTGGAACCAAGCCCGTTTGCGAGCAAATATGGAAACCCAGGAGGCGGCACTGCGTGAGCTCTAGGTGGAACTGCATTTGGACCCCCAAAATCCGGACTTGGTGCAAGAGAAGGCCCTCCAGGACGAGGTTCGCGCTTTGTTACTTTAGGAAAAAAATCAATTAGCCCAGCGCTCAAAATGTTCATGGTTGCAGGATGGAGACCGTTGTTCTAAATTCTTCTACGAAGTAATTCAGACACGCTAACATTGAAACAATGTTAATAAACTTATTGATGATGAGGGTCATACCATGTCGGCGACATATGACATCTAAGCTGAAGCCGTGCAATACTATCAACAACTTTATAATTAGAGTGGTTACATGACTGCATTTCCTGATATTGTTTGTAAACGAGTGGTAACGCGAGAAGGTAATCGCATACTCCAGGCCCCTATTACTATAGAAGAAATTAAAGCTATGGTGAAACACACAGATCCGAACAAAGCTCCGGGTCCAGATGTATTTAATAGTAACTTTTTTAAATTCCTTTGGGATGATATTAAACATGAGATTTTGGCTATTGTACATGATTTGTTTGACAATGAGAGGCTCCTTTGAGAGCTTAACAACACCTTTCTCACACTTATTTCGAAGAAGGAAGAGGCGACATCCCTTGTCGATTTTTGTTCCATTTCATGCTGCAAATTTCTGCACAAGATTATCACATCCGTTATGTGTTGACGTATGGAGGGTATCATGTAGGGTCTCATCTTGTCTAATCAAGCGGCCTTTGTCAAAGGAAGATCCATTGCAGAGAATAATCTTTTGGTGTATGAGATAGTCAGGAACTTCAATAAGGTGGGGGGACACAAGGTATGCATTAAGTTTTATCTACGGAAAGCATATGATATAGTGAATCGTGAGTTCATGTGTCAGATTATGCTGACAATGAGTTTTGACGCTAAGTGGATGGATATGATTCACAAGTGTATTACGACCACTACCTTCTCTGTATTGATTAAGGGTCAACCGTATGGGTTCTTTTCTAGCAGCCGGGGACTACATCAGGGAGATCCTCTGTCGACATATTTATTCACCTTGGTTATGGAGTACTTTACATGTTTGATGGATGTGACAATATATCGTGGAAGTATTATTCCATTATATAAAGAGATCTCTTTCTATATCTCACCTCGTATATGCAGATGATCTTCTAGTATTTCTGGTACCCAATGCCAGAGGGCTCAATTGTATGGGTCTGATAATGAACCAGTTGGGGGACTTGTCGGGTTTGCATATGAATCAAGAGAAGTGCAAAATTTATTTTAGCGCCTACTGCTCGAATCAGGACGCACTGCAGGATATTTTTCATATAGAAAATGGACTTTACTGGTGAAATATTTGGGATTACCATTGTCTATTAATTATGCGAGAGCATATGAATGTCAAAGTATGGTTGATTACGTTCACAGGCAGATTGAAGGGTGGCAAGCTCAATGCCTATCTTCGAGGGCTGTATTGAGTTAGCTCGGTTTTTTCAGCCATATCACAATTTTGGTTGCAGATGATTATGTTGCCAGCAGCTACTTGTAAACTTGGCAAAATTTGCGCAAATTTTGTTTGGTGTGGTGGACAGCATACTATAGCTTAGAAGGAGTTATGTAGGCCTAAACAGGAAGGCGAAGTCGGACTACGTTCTTTATCGTATCTTCGTGAGGCTACGAGAATGCGTCTCACATGGAACTTCATCCAGGGAAGATCGTTGTGGGAAATGGATGAGCGGTAGATATCTGAAGGTTAAGAATTTTTAGTGTCAGCGCATAAACAATAATTATTAGTATCTTATAAGGTGATTCTATGTCATAGATCATCTATTCAGATGTTGATTTCTCACATAATTGGTAATGGTAATAATACACATCTTTGGTTCGATCCGTGGATTGAGCACAAGAGTGTAGTTGATCGGGAAGGGTGGCAAGCGTTCTCTGTCACTGGTAGGCAGGAAAATGTGAGTAGACTAAAATGTAATGGCTCCTGTCACTGGTAGGCAGGAAAATGTGAGTAGACTAAAATGTAATGGCTCCTGGAAATTGGATGATCATCCAATTGGGAGGAGGTATGCTGCTGCTATAGGTGCTATCATCATTAATCTGGAGATGGAGAAGGACGCTTGGACATGAGATGGGCCATTGGACGGCACATTTGTATTTAGCAGCGTTTGTAATTCTGTGTGGCCTCACTTCCCCTCAATTGACAAGGCAGAATTTATTTGGATCAAGAAGGTGGCCAGCAAAATGAATTTACATATGTATAAAGCTGTTAAAGGAAGACTCTTAACGTAGATAGACTTGTTCGTCTAGGGATTCATGTCCGAGGCCAAGATTGCATACTATGCCAGCAAATCAACATTTATTCTTTCATTGTATGTTTACTTGGGAGGTTTGGAAGCAACAGTGTCATATATTGAACATTTCAGCTACATTGGATAAAGGCATGACATTCTCAAATAGACACAATAGCTAACCATCGCAGGATGTGGTTCAGGGAGGCACGGGTCAGACTTTCAGCTACAACATGACATATATGGAGAGAACGGAATCGTTGAATATTTGAAGGATTGAGCACCACTCCTATGGGAATCTTGCATAACATTGAATTTGATGTTAAATCTATGAACTAAAGGATGTATCTGAGTTGTAATTGCTAGTATTATATATATATATATATATATATATATATATATATATATATATATATATATATATATATATATTGTTAAGTATTATGTGTTTTCTGTCAATCCTTATAATAATATAGAAAAAAATGAAATGTAAGTCACAGTTAGAGTAATAACATTCACGACCATCCTTGCTCGGTACATAATAAATTTAAACTTGCCTTAGAAACTATGGACACAGAAGATTATATAATAAAATACATAGAGATTAAATATAATTTTATTTATTTAATGGTATTGAAGATGGAATTTCATATTTATTCGTCAATCATTAGGGCAGAGGAGAAAGACTTCATCAGAAATGGTACGGTGGAAGTGGCTTAGTTCAAGGGTTCAGGAACTCGCCAAGATTGTCGAATTTGATGACCTTAATTAGGATTTGCAATATTATTCTCTCACCTTAGCTTAAGAGGTTTTAGAGCGACGTTAGGTAATGTTGATTTTGTGAAGATAAGATTCTTTCCACGAATATCTTAAGTTTTAAGAGAATTAAGGGGGCACATGTGAAGAATAATATAAATTTGACTATATAAGATGAAAATAAAGGAGTTCAGTACTATGGAGCTTAGAAGCCAAAAACACCTAGAAGGTCAACGAATCTCATTAAGAACCTCGATTCGGCGGTTCTTACTTGAAAACTCGTTGGGAGACCGTTTTCCCGATGACGGGAGCTCGTTTCTCATGCTATGGGAGCTTGTTTTCCCTATGACTTCAGCACCTCCCCTAATATGACCATAATTTTAAAAGAGAACATAAATTTTAGAAAGAAAGAAACTTTAATACACGTCTATCAAAGTACCAAGTAACTAAAGATTATTTACCTTGACATCATAAAAAATCAACATGTGAATGATCTCTTTGTGACTTGTACTGAACTTTATCAATTCTAATAAATATTAAGATATTTATACGTTTTGATAACAATAATAATAATTAATAAACATAAAAAAATTATTAGCGCATGCTCCCATCACATTCCCAACTTTAGACTCTTCTAAGTAGTCATGCTCCTCCGCTCCTGCTCCCGCCGCCGCTTCCGTCCACGCTCCCGCTTCTGGCTTCTAAGCTATGGAGATAAACTCCGTTTGAATGTCTAGGGGTGATTAAATATCTGGAGTTACAGATGTTAACCAGATGGTTGAGATTTTCCTATTATTTGTTACTAGCCAGCCCCAAGTCATAAGGATAGATAGGAGACTAGTAGGATGTTCATCAAAACAGAATAGTTTATTAGTGTACTTTGATTGCTTGGAATATCGTTTATAGAAGAGGCATCTTTACAAAAGTTTTAAGATTCATCTTTGCAAAAGATGGGTCTGCATGACATGATTCATTGATTTTCTAATGTTAGAACATTTCTTCCTATTAAAAATGGATTTTCTATTCATGTTCCAGATACTGGATCGGCCGTACTAGCTCTTATTTGGAGAGTTAATCAGCTAAATATAATCTATCGCCCCTATTTAGTTAAAAACTTCCTTTTTTGTTAATGGTCAGATAGAAACTTGACATAAACTTGTAAAAGAAAAGAAAAGAAAAGAAAAAGGGCGCTTTGCTGCGAGCTGTACCTGTTAGGGAATTCTGTCTCAACAAATAAGTGTTACATTTCTAGTATTCTACATTCTTGAAACAATGCAATTGATGTAAACACCATTGTCCTAGAAATGATTGAAACTGCAATGTATCTTCTTCTTCTACTGTCGTTGTTGCTAATTGCTATCCTAGTTTGGGTTCCAGCTCGCTTTGTTGGCGAACATGGTACTGAATCTACTGATATTTAGGCTTGAAAGCAGGGGGAGTAAATTTAAAATTATGTCAATCATGTATCACTTGATTTGAATGGGCCAAATAAGTAAGATGGAGTTACCTACTATAAAGGTAGTTTTTCTGGCCTCTATGCAGTAAGGAGAACTATTTGTAACTGCCCTTGGTCACATACATATCTGTGACATCAATAGAGGAATGAGCAACTCTCTTATGTCCAGCTAGGAATATCTGTCATGTCTATTATTCACTAAGACAGAATACCCATGCCTGGTTTGTTTCTAGCTCCATGAAATTTATTTTGAGTCAATGCGGTGAACTACACCAGAAAATAAATTTGATGCTTCCTTAACTAGTGTTCTTATATTTCATTATCCATGCTGGCAGCTTCCTTTCTGATGGTCATTAAGATGTTCAAGGATGAGATATAAAGGACAGGCAAAATCATTACTTCCTGTCTTGTGAGAAAACTGACAATGCTTTTTCATATGTATCTAGGGCATGAAATTGGAATTGCATAGGCAATTGCTGTCAAGTAGAAACACTTCATTTTACTTTAGTTTAGTGCTAGGAGTAATGAGATTCCACTTTGGATTTGAACCATATTTGTATTACATATTGCAATTTTAAAGAGATGATTTAGAGTGACTGTAGCTTAATTGTGACATAACGGGCACAAACTTTGGAAAATAATGTGTGCATTAGTTAATCTATTTTGTGATGAAAACCAATGAAAGATTTCAAAAGGGAGGTTTTAACCCTTGGCTACACATGCTTTTGCAATGAGTGGCATATGAAAGATAGGTGGAATACTTGGTTTCTACAATTTTTATAAATTATAATGACTCCCAGTTTAGTTGTTTGACAGTTTAGTTGTTTGATAGAGATTTTATCTACATGGAGTTATTGATGGGAAAGGAAGTCAAGTTAATTGTGGTTGTGAAGTGGTACAACCTCTATGAAATTCTTCCAAAACTTAAGGGAGATGAATTTGCTGACTTCTAGAACTGGTTATAGTGAAGTATGAAGGGGTGAGGCATTTTAAGATGCAGGAGTGGCAGTATAATTTTTTTCTCACTGGAAAACATTATCTTTCTCTTTGTTTATTTCTTAGGAAAAGGTGCCACATTCTGTGCATAGGTGTGCCAACGACATTTTTTTTGTAAATCTTCTTGTCAAACCAGCAGGTTAATATCTTGAAATCATGAGATGCCACTCTGCCACGAATAGCAGCTACTTTTATACAAATTAATTTGTTAAACTTGATGTTCTTGCTGAATAACTAATTTGAAATTGCCGAGGGTACAACAGCAGGTGGAACCAGAGCTAATAGAGACCATGAAGTCTCCTGAGCTGCGACAGAAAATAAATGCAGCATCTAAAAAAAGAGTAGCAGCTACAGGAGTTAAGTGCAGTACATCCAGAAAATCTCCTAATAGAGTTTCCAAGCAGAGACGAAAAGCAGCAGGTAATAATTGTTTTGTTCTGGTATACAACTATTAAAGTCGTTAAAGAGAACCCATGTGCCCTTGAAGTCTTAATAATGCTTGTTACTTAGATACTGTCAGATACTAGTCTCTTTGGAAACTCCTGGTACACATGTACAACATTTGTGTCATTAACTTAGGAAAATGCATGAATGCTTATTGACACTTCATGAAGGTTACCCTCACTTCACACACACTGAGGTAGGGTACCCTTTCTTTGGTTAAACTTGAGACAATAGCGTTATTTTTGAATAATATGGTAAACTTGAGACCATCTGGGTTATATAATGATACAAAACAACATCCTGATATGGTAAACATTCACCACTTAGATCATGACGTGGCAAGTACAACTTTCAGTGACATGTCTAGGTAATATATAACCTTTCATTTCAAGATTTTCCTGGTAAACATTCACATATGATACATATAGAATAACTATAGATTATATTATAACTATCATGTGGGAAACACTAAACCTAGACATGTCATTAAAAGTTGTAGAATTAACATATTCAAATATAATAGAAAAGTATTATACTTGTCCTTGCAACATCATGGTCTAATTGGTGAATGTTTACCATATCAGGATGTGTTTTTCTATCTTCATTGCGGTATTTTGTCCAAGATACACTTCATAGATGTTATAAGATAGGATCTTTTGTTATTTTCTTTTCAAGTGTGCATGTAATGCATATAATTATGTTTGACACTTGGCTTTTAATTCTTCCCTGTTGCTTATGGGTTAATTATTAATTGTCAGTACAAATCTGCATATGTACCAAGGTTCGAAATACTGGTATCGGAATCGGTTTCAGACCCCTTCTATGAGTATCGGTATCGACGTTTTCGGATGTTTCAGATTGGAACATTGGGTTCTTCGTTTCGGAAAACCAAAAATAATAAAATGTATTTTAAAATTTTGGAAAAATATTTGATACATTTAGACATAATTTAATATATTTTATGTTGTTTCTTGATAGTTTTAAACGAAATAATAAATAGTTTTGAATGAAATAATACTAATATGGATGAATGTTGTGAATTTATTGGTATACAACTTCAATAAAAAGATAATTATTACATTTTATCGGCAAGGTTGTGAAAAGTGCTAGGAGCTAGTCAAGCGGATACCCGCCGCCTAACGTCTAGCCTGCTTAGGCGGCTGTCTAGATGTAGGCGGTTGAAAATATATTAAAAAAATTGAAAAAACCTAATGAAAATTGCATAAAAACTCCATAAAACTCCATAACATGCATAGTCGGGCGTCAGGAAGACTAGGCGGGCGCCTAAGCGGGCATCGGGCGGACACCATCTGCCTAGCGCCTAGGCACCGCCTAGGTGGCCGCCTTTTAGTATAGTGTTTATCGGTAAGGAATCTTATCGACATAATATACTATTGTTAATGTTTGGCACAACTTAGGGTCCGTTTGGATATATTTTCTGAAATTTTGTTCTGAAAATAATTTTTTAAGATGTTATAAAGTTGTTTTCTAAGTATACAAATTCTGCCTTTGCGTTTTGTTACTTTCATCTGAAAATTAATTTTTTGAAAACAAAAGTTAAGATTCTGTTTAGTAAAATAAAATAATTTTTTTTAATAAAATTTTATAAAATGTTTGTACTTGTGTGATTTTTTTTTTGTGAAATCCAGTGGAATACTTGGTCAAAATCCAATGGCTATTTCCTCTCTCGGAAGTGCGAGAAGATGATGAGCGGTTTCTCCATCTCGTACGATAACTTCATCACCTCCGTCAAATCCACGAGCGATCCCTCGGTGTCGCACGCTTAAAATGATGCACCAGTTTAGCAATCCAGAGGGTGACATTGACCAGACCCTGAGGTAGAGGGATTGTCCGGGAGGTTGAAGGAGCGGAAGTCCCAGAGGCCGAGGCACGAAAATTGCTGAGATCGGGGACCTCATTTTGTTAACTAATAAGAATCATTTGTCACATTTGATTTTAATTTGTGAAAGTTTTACTAGGTATAGTAATCCTATTCTTGATCACAATCCCTACAATAGTAAGATTTCATCATTCTACAACACAAAGTTCCTTCCAACACTCCTATAAGCTACACCACTCCAACCCCAATCCCTTATAAATGGTATCTATACATAACTACCTCCCCTAGAGATTCATTGTTCAACCAAACTCACATTAATTCCAATCCTCTCGATCTTTACTTCGTTTTGGTTCACCATGTTTCTCGTGCGCGGCAGGCTCACGAAGGAGGTTGTGGAGAGGACACAACAATTATTGTTGGAGAAGAAAGCCCAACTGCTGCGTGGGAGGCCGCTGTCGGGAAATGCGTTACCATGCTCGTCGCCACGAGCTTCCTTGCCGGGTTGCTCTTCAGCGGCAGAGTGAGGGTCCATCTGTCGACGTCCTCGACCGCAACATTGAAGATTTTCACTAATTAGGGCACACCTCCGTCAAATCCATGGGAGGGATCGTTGAATGGGAGAGGGGCCGTGGAGGAGGACGAAGTCGGCTAGGATTTTCCGGGAGGGAAGATAGTGGACGGGATGAAGGTTCTTGGAGAGGAAGGAGTGCTTCTCAGCCGGAGCTCCTCTTGGAGAGGAAGTAGGAAGAATAGGAAAAAATAATGTAAAGAGAAAGTCGGAAGAGAGAGAGAGAAGACACGCGGAAACCAAAAGTTGTTGGAGTCAGAAATATCTCTACTCCTAAAATAGTTTAAAGATGCTTTCCAAAACTACTTTTAAACATGAGTTTTCTAAAAAAAAGTTTATTTCTGAGTAGTCTCATCCAAACAAACTTTATCCCATCTTTTACGTCTGAACTCAGAAAATTGAGTTTTAACTGTTATCCAAATAGACTCTTAAGCTTCAGGTTGACACTATTTTTTTCACTTTTTTGTCTTTTTTGTTCAATTTTTCTTTTGCCGAATTGACCGTGAAAGAGTTCCAAAAATTCGGTATATGTCGGTATCAGTAGCCGTAGGTATAGGATTAGGATATCCAAAGACCGAAATGTATCGACCGTATCATATTGGTGTCGGGTGATACCAAGGTAGTCAAAGGCGTAAGGCACACTCGAGGCGCAAAATGTTCATATCACCCGAGGCGCATTTAAGATGCGCGTACGAGCGAAGCGAGACACAAAAATAACAAAAAATTACATAAATAAATAAATTAATGATGTAAGAAATAAAACCAAATAACATGTTAAAACCAACAAAAAATATGTTAAAATATAACCGAGTGAACTACCAGAAGTCACAGTCAACAAAACTAACAAGAATTTGTATTTTTTCTACCACATTTTTAGTAAATTTTAGTTTTTCCAGTTCAATTGTAGTCAACTTTGGCAACTGTGAAAAATGCTATCTCCCTCCCACTTGTATGAGCTAAGGACTATATCTCTGCCTTATATATATATAATTATTTTTGCCTTAAGTCCGACGGTTCTAGCTCCCACGGGAGCGTCGTGGATATCGGCGGAGGGCTGCCGGGTTCGAGCCTCCCTAACAACAAACCCGAAAATAATCCTGGTATATATATATATATATATATATATATATATATATAAACAAAAAACAAAAAATATAATATGTGCCTTTTCTTGGTTGCACTTTGTTGAAAGGCACGCCTTGGTTGCACCTAGAGAAAGGCGTCTTGTGAGGTGCGAGGCGCGTCTTTGACTACCATAGGAGATACCGTGAACTATGATGTGTACATCATTTATCTTGCTTCAGATACATAATTTCTCTCCAGTCTGACCAGTTTGTAATAACGAGTTTTTCTCTCGTCTGGCCAGCTTGTAGCATAAGAATTCTTTTCTGCTCACCTAATGAAACATTCCTCTACTTGTGATCATTAAAGAATCATATATTTTTGGCGTGGTAGTAGTATCCTCTCAAATTTAGTCCTACAGGTGAAAAGGAGAACGAGTCCGGTGGACTGCATTTTCCTTCTGCCATTCCACCTATGTCACCTGCAGTTCCTTTGTCGGCACCAGGACAGTCTTCACAATGCTTTCAAAAGTTTAAGCTTCAGCTGTTTCCAATAGATGAACTTACTCGCGAAGGTTTGGAGAAGGTAAAGTCTTCATGGACAAATTTATGTGCTGTGATTTAGGTTCAGTGCTTAAGGAGAGTCAAATGGGTATTGATTAAAAGTTGTTTTGCAGTCGGAATCAAATATCTTTTACACAGTTTGACTATTTGCAATTATTTACACAAACTGCAGGATAAACATAATCCTTACCTAGAGCTAACTCTGGGAATTCGAAAGAAAATATCATCGGTGGTGAAGCACCTTGATGTTAAGTGGGGTAATTCAAAGATGGCAACCGGTGAACTCATGCTTTTTCCATATTATGCCCGGATAGAAAATCTATCAAATTACATAAGCTGGAGTTTGAGGGACTGTGATACCAGCGTAGCTGATGTGCATGCTGCCATCGGCAGACCTGCTCTCTTCCGCCTAAGGTTTATACCTACCTCTTGTTTTGCCAAGTTTTTAGAGTACTTGTTTCTGCATCATTATGGCTAGCCATTTAACTGAAATTTCTCTCTTGAAGATACGGGTGGTCCTCTAAACTTGAGCCAAAAGTTGTTGGCATAGAGTGTCTTAATGAAAACAAAATTGTACATGAAGATAGAAATTTATGCCCTGTAGAAAGGCGTGGACATGATTCAGCACTTGGTGAATACAGTAGAGATGGTGGCGAACCTGTTCCCTTGGAAATGTCAATTGAATCACAGGTATAGTTTACTGTTCTTTAACTTATTATCCAATAGTTTTGTAATTTGTTCTTGCTTTTACAAGTATTTAATTAAATGAGGTGTTTTATGCTGCAACTTCAACTTTCTTTTTCTTTGGAACTAGGTTAATCAGAGATGTGGCAACAATTCAGTAAATCTGTGGGATCTGTCTAATATAAGTTTTGGAGCTTTATTATCTGAAGCCTCAGCGAATGAAAATATCAATGCTGTTAACTGTGATACATTTGATGCTGATGTTGCTCGCTTAAAAGCCACAAATCCATCCACTTCTGTGCCTCAGTCATCAATTTGGGATGCTGAAGAAACTTGCAATGCGTTTTCATTTCGGAAGATCACTTCTTCAAGCAAAGTTATCCCTGCTCAATTGAAGGATGCCCCCGTCACTTCATCCACCGAAAACGTCAGTTCAAGTCTGTTGAGGCTTGATAATCCGGTAGAATACTGCTTGCTTTTGAAGTCTACATAACTCTATTTTGATGTACAAACATGCAAAATATAAAATTTGTTTTGTGGTGATCTGCAGGATAAACTGGATGATGCTTATCGAGAACCCATGCCTGGTCTGCAGCTTTGCTCACACACCCCTGTTGATTCACAGCTCGACACAAAAAATGTTGCAAGTGAAGAACCAAAATTACAACTCACAACAGAAGCTATACATACGGACACTAGCCAATTCAGGAAGTTGTACATGAACTGGGTAAAGTCTGATACTTCATTGAGATGTTTTCAGCATTCTATCTTATGAAATCAACCTTACTAGTATTTCAATGTCAAATCTGATCACCTTTCTGTCATGTTTGAATGCAGCCCGACTCCTTGGGTCCACTGGATTATGCCGCCTCATCCTTGAAGAATACTGTTGGTGGTGATAGTATTTGCCTTGATGCTCTACTTGCTAACAGCCTAGATGCATTTCGGGATGTCTCAATATTGTAGTAGATGTTTATCTGCCATCTAACATGAGCGCTAGTTGAAGATCTCTCTTTGGATAGCATTTTGATTAGTAGACATCAAATCAATCATAGACTTGAGCCTTAAGAGTGCTTATTCGGAGTGTAGATTTTCAGAAATAAGCCATTGTGAACTAGAGTCAAATTTGTGTCACTATTTTAGGGCATTCTAGCTAATCTGAAAGTTCCTTTGTCTGTACAAATGATGTACAGCTTTCTCATGTAACATGTTGAGTAAATTCTCTTCCCAAATATTTGTACTCAGAGGTTGGTTTCAAACACGATCTATTCGGATAACTTTGCAATTCATATTTAACGTCTAAATAATTGTTTTATGCGCAATAATTTTTACTTGCATTATATTGCCTATGATGTCGCATGTACATACAACAAGATACTCAGTGGTAGCAAAGAACCAACTTTCCACTCAATTTGTACAAGGGAGAATTGTAGGTGGTTGTAAAATAATGAGAAAGCATTTGTCTGGATAGCAAGAGAATCCTAACGAAGGACTAGATTGGTTTGCAAGTTTCTAGGTTTTCCTTGTCCATTACTTCTTTGTTCTCTCACTCGGGATTAGCTCAGGGATAAGTCTGACAAGATTTGAGATTTGGACATAGGACAATTTTCATGCCATTCCGTTTTTTTGGACTTGGATCAGCTCAAATCTAACTTAAATATATATTTTTTCAATAATGTTGAAGGGCAACCAAAACTAACTCCGGTCAAGACAACCCAATCTCTCGGGCCAATCTTGTTCTCACTCCTTGTTAGCAATTCGGCAAATTGAAAAAAATTGGTACGGTAAAAATACGAGTATAAATTGGCACAGTACAAGTAAAATATGTTAAAAATTTCGGTCAAATATTCGTCAAACGTGAAACATTCGTATTAGATTTAATTCGTATTTAGTACGTTTTATATTAATAAATTCGGTACTAAAAATTTGACATATATTTATTTTTTAATCCCTAATAAATAAGCAAACAACTCATTAAATACAAATCCATAAGTCCACATTTCTACCCATCTCACCAAATGATTATTGATGCAGGCAGCAAGACTATTGAATTTCTTTCTTAGTTAATTAAATAGGTTGTATGTGAGGTTTTTTTTTTTTTTTTGTATTGATTTTTTTTTTGTGAATTGTGTCTGACTGGGTAAAAGCAGCAAGGCTGTAAGAGTTAATGAAAGACTGTTTTTTTTCTTGATTAATTAAGTAGGTTGCGCTGCTAGCCACAATTTTTTGAGCCAAGTATTTTAATTATTCGTACGCGCGTTTAAAATGTCACATCCTTAAAATTTGTATATTAATTTGAATCTTTTAAAATTATGTAAGTATTATACGTTTTTTTAAAATAGATAAACAAATTACATATTATACACGTATTATTCATTCGGATGATTGCTAACCAGGCTCCCATTTCCTCAATGGTTTGAATTTCATGTTGCATGTTGCCAGCAGGTGGATTGGACTCTATGGACTAATTGGGTTCCTGTTTAAGAAACTTCTACTTTAGGTGGAACATTTGCTGCTGTAAAATATTAGCCAAACATCAAACAAAATGAAAAAGTACTAAGATGCCATTTGCCATTTAAAATATTTTAAGTAGCCAAATGAAATTGGAAAATAACAGTTTTTTTCCCCATAACTGTAGTGGGCATAACAATCACTCAACCTTATTTCCTTGACAGTTACGAAAGAAATTCCATAACACCACCACATCCGTTGCAGCCCTGAAGTTATTCCCACAAATTTCTCTAGCACGTTTGCGCATCACCCACAAAAGCACAAAAAGAAAAAAAGAAAAAGAAAAAAGAATCCTTGCATTTCCCTCCCTCCAGCACTGCTCCATCCATGCACGCAGGCATGTCCGCTTGCCAAAGCTTCTCCCTGTGGCTCCTCCAAGTCTTCGTCATCTCCGGCCTCCTCGTCTTCTTCCTCTGGCTGAGCCTCCGCCCGTCGAGCCCCAGCTACGCCGTGGTCGACTTCTCGGTCCCCACCAACGCCAGCGCCGGCCGCGACACGGCGATATCCTTCGGCCTCGAGGCCTCCAACGACAACATGGGCGGGAGGGTGTACTACGACGACATCGTCGTCACAATGTACTTCGAGAACAACGGTATCGGGGCGGCCACGCTGCCTCCGTTCTCTCAGGGGCACGAGAGGACCACGGGGCTGGCGGGGGGCGTGGCGGTCGAGGAGGGGCTGCTGGGGGAGGTGGCTCGGGCGGTCAGGAAGGGCACGGCGCGGCTGAAGGTGGGGCTGGCGGCGACCGTGAGGTACCGCGTGTGGAAGTGGAGGAGCAGGGGCCACTATATGCTGATGGAGGCGGCCGTAGAGGTCGGGAGAGACGGGAAGATGTCGTCGTCGTTGTCGTCGTCGATGAAGAAGAAGATCAGCATGCACACTCGCAAAAGGTGGAGGAAGGTCTTGTGACAGGGATGCATATTTTCTTATATTTTGTTACATCGTTATTTTGTAGGCATTTTGGGTTGTTGGCATGCATTTGTCTTTCATGTAAATTTCTCTTTAGACAAGATTAAGGTTGGTCTGATAGCTGATCATAATTGCGCGTCCCTTAGATTTTATGCCATGCCCCCCTTAAAAGTTTGAGGAGGAGAGGGCCTTCGTTCGTACTAGTTCGACTGTACCTCTGGGACTGTTGGAATATCTCCGGTTGAAAATCATGGAATATCTGCCCTTTGATGTACTAGCTCCGGCACCAGTTATATATCCGCAAGGCCAAACAAGGGACAATAACAATGCCAACTTGAAGAGCAAATATATACATCAACAGATTTATATGATATATTTTAAGTGAACAATCTTTCTAGCAAGTCCACTAATCCCTGCAACCTCAGAAAATTGGTCATCTTTGCACATATCAAAAATATAGTTATCAAGTTGACGATCAAGGTACATTAACTCCGTACTAGAGAAATCTAATGGTTAAAATCCAGCAAAACAAAGTGATTTTCTCTTATCATAAGGGAATGGATCACCTTGATCGAGACAGAGCCATACACAACAACGACTCTGCATTCACATCACTAAAACGATTGTTCAAACTCTTGAAGTTGCAAATCAATCACTTCATAAATAATTCAACACCATAATGATGAAGATTTGTTTTTCCTTCAAAATTATGGCTGGATCTTCTACGTTGTACAAATAATTTGTCCATCTGTAGGATTACTATCTTGTGCTTAACACAAAATAAAAAAAGCTCTCCAATAATGATTTTCATCCATCATCTCTCATGTTTTGCAAGTTTTGCTGGTTTATTCTCACAAGAGTCATGACATTTATTATATCTTGGTCTTTTCACTGTAAAGCTTGTGATAAATCATTTGTGATTCCCAAAATATTTTCTGCTTGTTCCCTTATCTTCTGATAATTTGTAACATCCTCAACAATTACAACAATATCAACCACAAACGAGTACAAACAAATCAAACTCATTAGTGTACCATAATGAGAACTCCACCGGGTGTTTTTTGTTCGTTTCAATGTCATTTCTTGATATCTTGTCAAGTCAAAACATTACCATTATAAATTTCTTTAATAATTATTTTCAAATTATTTTTCACGAAGAATGTCTCTACGCTTGCATGAGTCTTCAATAATATTTTATAAAATAAAATTTTTATTCTACCGATAATATATTTAAATATACAAAAAATTTACTGTAGCGAAATAAATTTATATTAAATTCATGCAAACGAAACAAGTTTGCTAATTTTTGAAATAGAGACATTGTCCGCCAACAGTGTTGGCGGAAAATACAACAGACGTACACGTAGGCATTAAAAAAAATTAAAGTCGACCCCACAACCCAAATTCTGCCAACACTGTTGGCTGAAATTGGCCGGGTGTGGGGGCCCACAGGTGTTTTATTTGGTTGGTTTGGTTTGTTTTATTAGTTTGTTTTAATTAGTTATGTTTTGGTTTTATTTATTTAGTTTTGTTTTGTAATTAGATTTAAGAAAAATTATTTTAATGAAATAAAAACCAAATCATTTTCCGATCTATTATTTGTCTTTCTTCTTTACTCAATCATTTTTTTTTTTCATATAAAAAAAATTAAACCATTAAAATAAACATAAAATTAGAGGACACAAATAAATACTTTTTAAAATTTTAATTTTTCGATATCAAATAAATACGCAGAAAATTAATTTCCCGATCTATTATTTTTTTATTTACTTTTTTTTTTCTTATCAAACAATAGCCTTTTTTTTCTTTAAGTAACATTTTTCTTTACAACTTTCTAAATAAACTAAACCGTTTTTTTTTAAAATTTTTTTCCTAATTTTTCTTTACAATTAATTTATTTTAATTTTATTTCGTTAAAACATAACTAATTAAAATAAACTAATAAAACAAAACTAAATAAATAGTGTTGGCGGAAATGGGGGGGGGGAAGATTTTCTTAAATCTAATTACAAAACAAAACTAAATAAATAAAACAAAAATTTCTTAATTCTAATTACAAAACAAAACAAAACAAAACAAATAAATAAAACAAAAACATAACTAATTAAAACAAACTAATAAAACAAACCAAACTAACCAAACCAAACCAAACAAAACCACCCGTGGGCCCCCACACCCAATTTTCGCCAACACTGTTGGCTGAAATTGGGAGGGGGGGGGGGGGGGGGGAGGGGGCGCAATTTCAGCCAACAATGTTGGCGGAAATTGGCGTGTGGGTCCATGGTTCAGTTGGATGGTTTGGTTTGGTTGGTTTGGTTTATTTGTTTTGTTTTATTAGTTTTTTTCAATTAGTTATATTTTTTTTATTTAGTTTTTTTCTATTTAGTTTTGTTTTGGATTTTGAATTTTTTTTTATTTAGTTTAACATCCAAAATAAAATATGTTATCATTGAACCAAATTTTTTTTCTTTTTTACCGTACGAATATTACGTCTGCCGTCGAGCAGACTTCGAACGGCCATAACTATTTGTTTTCAAATCGTTTTTAATCACACAATAGGTCGATTTGTATGTTTTCGACGAGAGTAACACAATTCATGTAGAGAGAATTTTTATCCGAAGTAAGACGTACATATTACAGGCAAAAATATAAAATATAAAACTTTAAAGTATCATAACTTTTGACTTGGAGATCCAAACAAGGCTCAGTTTGTGCCAAAATGACCGTATGGAAAAGTATTTCGGGATAAACAGTTTTACTGTTTGACGGACTTCCCAAATTTTTAGAATCGTAAAAAAACGATGTTTCGACCTCCAAATTTTACTTTCGGTAATTTGTTTTTGATTTTTTTACAAAATATTTGCTGTACCGATAATAAATTTATATTAATTAAATATAAGGATATAAATTTGGGATATTTTAAAATTTTGATACATATCGCCAACTGAGTTAATTTATTTTAATTTTTTGTTAATTTTGAAATTCCGATACAGTAAATTTTTTGTTAATTTATTTTAATTTTATTTCGCTAAAATATATTTTCTTAAATCTAATTACAAAATAAAACTAAATAAATAAAACCAAAGCATAACTAATTAAAACAAACTAATAAAACAAATCAAACCAACCAACCAAATCAAACCAAACCAAACCAACCAAAAAAAACCACCCGTGGGTCCCACACCGAAATTCTGCCAACACAGTTGGCTGAAATTGGCCCCCCACCAATTTCAGCAGACAGTGTTGGCGGAATTTGGGTTGTGGGGTCCACTTTTTTTTTTTTTTTTTAATGCCTACGTGTACGTCTGTTGTGTTTTCCGCCAACACTGTTGACAGACAATGTCTCTATTTCAAAAATTAGCAAACTTGTTTCGTTTGATTGGATTTAATATAAATTTATTTCGCTACAGTAAATTTTCTGTTAAATATATTAGAGATACCGAAAGAATTTGAAGAAATTGTAAAAGGGGAAATTTTTTGCCAATATAGTTGGCAAAAATTTGAAATGTACAAATTTGGCCAATCCTGTTTGGCGAAAATTTGATAATTCCGTTTTTTTTTTCAGCAGGTTTCCAGGGAGGGAAGAGGGAGGAGATGTAGCCGAGAATCTCTATCGGGAAGCTGGTGTCGCCTTCGGCGTCGTTTCGGGATGCCCTAGAATTTTTATCCAGATCTGCTGCTACATAAGAGGACGATTTGGGTTTTTTTTGTTGGAATTTGGAAATTTAGAGAGAGAGAGTAGAATTTTT
Source organism: Iris macrosiphon (assembly GCA_036927795.1). Classification (NCBI taxonomy): domain Eukaryota; kingdom Viridiplantae; phylum Streptophyta; class Magnoliopsida; order Asparagales; family Iridaceae; genus Iris; species Iris macrosiphon. Next base: position 26,544,018 of record JAYESA010000018.1, on the reverse strand, counting down.
GGAAAAGTGAGTGAGAGAGAGAGAGTTCTGTGGAAAAATTGGGAAGTTGTTGAGGAAGAATAACTTGGTTTTTGCCTATGGTTGGTTGCTCTGACCAAAGAGAGCGAGCGAGCGAGCGAGAGCGAGCATGGCCTACTTACCATATTTTTTATGGGCTGATGATAAAGGTACTACAAAATACACTAGGCTGGTCCAATTTTTTTTTCTCTAAATTTTTTATTTAAATTTACTCAGGACTAGTCAAAAATTTATTTAGGACTGTCAAAATTTTGATAGTCTTCTCAATATATTGAACTGTCAAAATTTTGACAGTCTATTGAATTGCATACATTATTAGGACTGTCAAAATTTTGACAGTTCAAACTATTGGAAGGAGTCCTAAATATATTTTTGGGCTGCCCTGAGTAAATTTTAAGTGAAAAATTTAGATTTTTTTTTTTGGGACAGCCTGAGTCATCTGTAGTGCCTTTATCAAGAACCTTTTTCATGCCTACTACTAGCCTACTATGTGGGCTCTTCATTGTTACCACATGGAGCAAGTTCTGTGGAGCTGATCACATGATGGGATCGGGTGATCGCACCTCGGCCGCAAACTGACTTGAGACGGCAACAACGAGTAGGAGAAAGAAGAGGAAAATGGCTGGAAAAAAAAACTTGAATTTGTCAAATTTTAGGGTTGGTAAAATTTGGACATTTCAAATTTTCGTCAACCATGTTGGCGAAATCTTTCTCCCTTTCTAATTTCTTCAAAGCTTTCAATCTCTCTAATATATAAATATATTATCGATAGAACAAATTTTCTGTTGATAAAAATATAACAATGTCAAAGAATACAGAAATTTTTTCATGACCTTCTACAACAACTACAACTGTTAATTGAAGTTGGTGAGCAAAACAATGAACATAATAAGTCGACTCAATCTCTATCATAATCAAACTTTTCAATCCATTGAATTCTTCCCGCTTGTTGCTAGCTCCGTCATATCATTGTCCCTGAATACTCGATATACTTAATCCATGTTAGAAAAACAAAGACTCAATAGCTGCCTTAAGTGATAAGGTAGTAGTATCACCAACATGAAGAATGCCAAGAAAGCATTCCATAATATGTCCCATTCCATCTACAAAATGTAAAACAACAACCATTTGGTCTTTCACGAATATATCACAAACCTCATCAACCAGAATAGTGAACAATTCATTATCACGATATTTAGTAATAGCATTTGTAGTTATCTTTCAATGGAAGTAATAATCTCTTATTAGATTTGAGGAGAAGTCAATTTGATATTTTCAGGAGCCTTCTTCAATACAATTCTATCGATATTCTCATTGTGGTCGCAAAAAAATGGTAAGAGTTTAAGAAATTCTCTCTTATTTAGTGATTTTCTGATTCATCATGATCACGAAAAGCCAATCCTTGATGCAATTTTTTTTATTGTAATTAATTGATGCTGTCAAATGGAGACGATTGTCTACTTGAGTTTTAATACACGGAGGCGATAGTTGGCTTGAGTTTGAATACACGGAGACGATGCTATCAAACTTTCCTTGATGCAAAAAATATTTAATCCAATCAATTAATGCCCATCCAACTTCATTTTCTTCTTCCAATTTTTAAATCCATCTCCAACAAAGAAATCACACTGCTTTGTCCACCATGATCAGTTTTAAAAAGATAACAAGACAAACAATAAACGACATATGTTGTAATGCTATATTCTAGCCAATTAGGGTGCTCTTTGAACGCCGAAGACTGAAATCGATACTTCTCATTTACATTAAGAAAAATATTTATCAGTATGATGTTAAAAAAAAAGAAAATGTTCGACGACATTACTTGCAAAAAGGTCTCTGTCAACCTAAAGATCACGACTTTCGTTTGCACATGAACGCAAAGGAAAGTCGTGGTCTTTAGGTTGACAGTGACCTTTTTGCAAGTAATATCGTCCAACATTCTCTCTTTCTTTAACATCATACTGATAAATATGTTTCTCAATGCACGATCAGACGGATACTCATCTTTTATATTGCATGTAGGCAAGGGCTGAACAACGGGCCGAGGTGGAGGTGGCCCAGTTGGTGGCTATTGATTGCTTGAAGCCACTTGTTCTCGAAATTTATTAAATTTTTTGAATAATGTATTATTTTTCATCTGAAAAATATTCAATTTCAGCCCATTAATATCTCAAAAACAATTTTGTTTTTCATTATACTAAAAACAACTGAAGTTGCCTATTCTGAAATTTTAAGTATTGATAAGACTATTTGAAAGTGTAGGAACAATGAAAGAAAATCCTACTTGAAAGCAACCTAAAACAAACGAGTCAATACAACTATTAACATTTTCACTCTTGTAAATCCAACTTGCAAGCAACCTAAAACAAACGAGTAAATACTTCTTTTAACACGGATATGAGACAATAGAACCCATGTCCAAGAAAGAATAGGTTCCTTGTCCTCCAAATGTCGTAATCATAACCAAGATTATGTTAGCCAAGATTTTTCAACAATATGATATTAAGGACACTAAGCTTTTGAGGCATATTTTTTATTGAATCCCAAATTCAAAGCAAACAACAAGCTCTCATCTACTCATGGGTCCATGCACACTTATTTTAAACATGAAGGAGGGAGAGAATTCACTTAATGCAACTCACTTGAACTTGTTGGAGAACTTCTTGATTAAGAACTTGAATTTAGATAATCTTCAAGATATTAGAAAAACTGCAAAAAGACTTTCATTAGTTATTGTTGGTGTTTTTTACTTACCTTTGGGAGTTTTAGTCCCACATTGAAAAACCACAAATGTATATATCTCAATATATAGCTATGTATTGGTATATGCACATCGGGTGATGGTCCATGTTGATTGACTTTCCTAGAGGGATTAAGTGTGAACTACACTTGTCACCACCTCTGGAAAGTTTTTCTTAGGAGCTAAGCTCCGAAGGGGCTTAAAGACTCGAACTCGGGCACAAAGTGGGTTTTGTTGGCGCACTTAGCATCGTCGTATGTCGCTCGTTCTCTCCTTTTATACGCGAGTTGCATGCACGGTTGCTAGCTCGGACGCATGCTTCGTGGCGCATGCTGCCTGGAGCTATGCGGCCAAAGAGCTATGTATCCCGGCGTAATGCAGCCAAGGCACTATGCGGCCAGGCGGTATGCGGACAGGGGCTATGCGGCCAGACGGTATGCGGCCAGGGTCTTTGTGGCCAGGCGCACTATGAGGCCAGGGGCTATGCGGCCATGTTTGGATGAGCGAGTTGCATATGGAGGGGACATGGTCTACTTTATGCTGTGCATGCGACACATAATTTTCTGTGCCTTCTAAAAAATGCGGCGCAAGCGGCTGCTTTCGGTGTTTGGCGGCGTTGTCTGCCTCATGTAGTACAGTATGACCAGCGACGGAGGCGGCGCATGCGGTGTGGGCGGCACCTGGGGCTCTGATACCCAGTTTTTGAGGGATCTGGCCGGTCATCGCATATGCGGCCTGGAGTTTCCTTAGGCTGCATATGTGCTATTTTCCTATATATATAAAGGACATGTTCTTTCATTTGGAGAGAGAAAAAACAGATGGAAAAATCGAGAACACTTGATCATATGCGGTCCGGAGTGTCCCCCTTCCACATGGTGTTTCCAAGTATTTATGAAGGTGACATTGAGTGTTCTAGAAGTTCATTTGTGAACTTGCTGGTTCCTGGGGGCATATCGTCTGTACAGCGAATGTTGCTTTGAGTAACGGTAATTTTGACCACCCCAACAAGGAGCTTCTCTTCAGCTTTTCCTTTGCTACGTTCTATCTCATTGTAGCGTCTGCGAACGTAAAGAGAAGAGCGTTTTACTTGTTGCTTATTATAATCTTTATTTTCTTCGAAGTCTATTGTAACCTGTTCTTTGTTCGTGCTTCATTGGAATCGAGATATATCAAATGATTAACTCTTGTGTGAATCTCTGATCTCAACGACAACTTGGGTTCTAGTAGAGAACGAACTTTCGGGTCTCGCTAGTAGCTCTGCTATGGCCCACGTTCTACCATCTTTGATCCATTTCGGGACTAAAAATCTTAAATCAAGATCCGAAGAAAGATGTAGAACATCCGATCAAATCTTTTCGGCAACAAGTTTTAACAAAACTTGAGAAGATTGACGAAATACACTTCGAATATTTGGATGAGGGAATGAGTCCTTTGTCAAATATTGAAAGTGAGTTGGTAGAACCTACCATTTTTCATGATGGATGAGTTAGCATTTGAAGGATGCGCATTCCAATTGGAAGAAAGATTACAAGATAACCAAGGATTGCAGAGTATGCGCATAAGGAGTGTACTTGGCGCTAGGCAAGAATTGGCCGCATGGCAGGCTCTTGCCGCATGGAAGACTTGGCCGCATGGAAGGCTCTTGCCGCATGAAAGCGCATTAAAGGTATTGGTGCATGGGAGAGCTGGCCGCATAGTATCTTATGCGTATGGTCATTTCTGTGCATGACAAGATTGGCCCATGGTGGCCTAGGTGCATAAAGGTTACTGCACTAGACAAGACTTGGCGCATGGTTGGAATTGGAGCTTGAAAGCAGAACCAATTCAAACAAATATAGCAAGGTATAGCTAAACTTGGTTCCTTTGATTACTTAACTTGGTTGCTATTATTGCGCAGGTTGAGTTATCAAGCGCGGTTGCTGACTGGTGGATAGATACCGGTGCATCTGGCCACACATCATCTAGAAAAGAGCAGTTCACCAAGGAAGAGCAATATCTTAGAAGAAGGTCTCTATGGCGAACAAGTGTCAAGTAGAAGATCTAGGGATTATGATTATGATTCTGGACTTCCGGCTTGAGAAAGAGATTGCTCTTATTGAGTTGTGACGCATCTGACTGAGACATGTATTTTTTAATAAAGATGTCTAGTTAAGGGATATCTCCAAGATGGGTAAGGAGGTGGAGAGAGATGATGACTATGTTCAGACACAAGTAGTCAGGAAGCTGTTTAGACAGGTGACTACAAGTACAGATCCTCTGGAGCTGGTGCGCTCAGATATCTGTGACTTCTATTCTCCACAAAAGGGCCAGGATGAAGTTTATCACTTCTTTATTCGACGATTTCTCGGGAAACTCATTCTCGTATCTTCTCATAATCGAAGGATGAGGCGTTCGAGAACCTCAGGGACTTCAAGTTTGGAGCTGAGGGTCATACCAGTCTACAACTCAATAGATTCATAAGTAATCAAGACGAAGAGTACCGTTCTTTGGATTCGCATTATTCAAGCTTATTAGAACATGGAATTAACTATGGAACATGCATCATTCTTTGGATTCGTATCGTTCATCTTAGAACATGGAATTTATTATAGAACATGCATCGTTCTTTGGATTCGCATCGCTCAGCTTAGAACATGGAATTGACTATGGAACATGCATCGTTCTTTGGATTCACACCGTTCAAGCTTATTAGAACATGGAATTGACTATGGAACATGCATCATTCTTTGGATTCACATCGTTCAAGCTTATTAGAACATGGAATTGACTATGGAATATGCATCATTATTTGGATTTGCATAGTTTAGCTTAGAACATGGAATTGACTATAGAACATGCATCATTATTTGGATTTGCATCGTTCATCTTAGAACATTAAATTGACTATGGAATAGCATCTTCGTACTCTCCCAATCCATTGAAGGTGCAGATAGGAAGGACGAGCAGTTAACAATAATGATGATTTCTATATTGTTGTATAAAGGGCCTTCTTGATTGTCTGTGGGAGAAGGTTGCACATACGGTCATGTCCTAAGTACCGTTCGTCACTTATGATGTAACTATGGTTCAAAGTCAGATTCACATGAATATTATTTAATTATGATATTTTTTGGCATATGAGTAATTTTTGGAGGATATTATCAGCCAGAGTTGTTGGCACTTCTGTAGAAGAAGACGTAGTCTATAAAGAAGTTGTCTTATAAGAGACAATATTTGAACCAAAACTCAAAGATGAGTCAGCAAGAAGAGTCAGGAGGTCAAAGGACTAAAGATGATCTTATCACCTATCATATGGAGGTCATGCCACTTACCAATGATGAGGCGATAAAGACCAGAGACTTAGCCTGCTAAGATGAGGCAATCCATGAAGAGATTGACCCCATAACAACACTTGGATGTTGATCAATCTTCCTAAAGGAGGTAAACCTATCAGATGCTTATATATCTTCAGTAGAAAAAAATAGAAGCAGACATAACAGTTGAGTTCAAGACTAGGCTTGTAGCCTAGGGGTTTTCTCAAATACATGGAATTAAGTTTTTTGGCACCTCGTTGAAGGTATCATATATCAGGATGATGATTGTCGTAGCTACTATTCATAAGAGATTCACGGACAACAGTCAAAATTATTATCATGCAGGTTTGAAGACAGTTTGTGGGTTGGTGATATCTTAATACAGCATGAGGCAAATCCTAAGATATGGCAGCAGAAGTTTGATAAGTCATCTAGTCAAAGTTGTCGCATGATTAGCGAGACAGACAAGAGTGTGTATACGAAGTTCGCTGATAATAAATGAGTCATCTTTTGTATCTATGTGGACGACTTGCTAATCCCAACTGCGGATATAGAAGTGTCACTAGAACAAAGATGTCCTTTTGTCCAGACTCAGGACATGGGATTGCGGATGTCATCCTAAGGATATAAGATAATCCATATGCCAGGTAGGCTTGCTCAGTCACAAGCTCTCTGGATAAGAAGATTGGTCACACGCTTTGGGTATTAGGGTCAATACTCCTCAGGTGTAACATGAAGATGAAGAAGCCTAATCCAAAGGAAAGCATTAGACAGTTGGTGTACTCGAACATCATCAGGTGCATGATTCAAGCTGCGAATACCACCAAGACTGATATAGCTCTCGCTATAGGAATGTCGAGTCAGTTCACGGGCAGTATGTGTATTGTTGAACACTGAAAGCTGTGAAGAGAGTCGTCAAAATTTTTAAGTGGACTCAGTAGTATATCCTGCACTACAACAGTTATCCAGATATAATGGAAGGCTTCGTGATGCCAGTTGGTGCTCAGAAAAGAAGAGTGAAAGATTTACATGAGGACGTGACTTCTCCAGGAGTGGTGCTGTTATATTGTAGAAGTCGAAGAAGTAGTCTTTACTCTCAGAGTTCTATGCACTATCAGCTACAACATACAAAACAGAATGACTCTGTAAGCTCTCAGATGATCTTCCTATGGTTAGTACACAAATTTGAGTGATACCGATATATTGTAAAAATCAGGAAGCTACAACAGTGGTATCTATTCGTCTCTTCAAGGGTTTGAAGAGAACTGTGTGGATAAAATACAGAATATTGAATGAGCGCAGCCAACATAGATTATTACAGTAGTTAATGTTCGAAGGCAGGTGATTCTGGCGGATCCGTTCATGATAGGCCTCAAGATCCAGTACAGAACACTGAATGAGCGCAGCTAGCATGGACCATTACAGTGGCTAAAAGATCAGAGTCAGGTAAATATGGCAGATCCGTTCATAATAGCCCTCAAGCGCAGCTGATCGTAAGAACTATAAAGGAGCATAATACTCCATGCTACCGTGAGGTGACACCACCATGAGGTACCTCGATAGGGTAAAATCTCAGCTTTGAGCCATGTCACAGCGACAGTAATACCGCATATAGTAAGCGTCAAGCACTATAAAGGAGCATAGTTCTCTATAGTATTATGGGGTGACACCACCATGTGGTATCTTGACAGGATAAAGCCTCGGCTGCGAGCCATGTCAATACGGAAGTAACACCGCACATATATAGTCAAGGACACAACATATATGGGCTTGGAGGACATCTGATATTGCGTCTCTAAAATTTTACCATTTACTTTTATGCTATTGGTTCAAAGAGAAATCTACAAGGCATATAGTTATTGGTTCAAGGGAGGACCATTGAACAGGAGAATATCAGGTACAGTAGATAGTCCTCAGAGACATTATTGGATACGTACCCGGAACCACTATGTTTACTATTTTTTCTTGATCAGAATATTTCCTGTGGGAGGATGGCTTTGACGCCTTAATGAGTTCTCAGGCAGAGTGAATGTTCGGCGTGTGTTGCAGGAAGCATTAGTAGTTTCAACACTACAAGGGACTTGTATCCCATGCTACAGTGGCGTGACACCACATGAGGGAGTAAACCTAGACTTTGGGCTATGTCACAGCGGAGGTAGCACCGCACATAGGCAGGTAGCCTAACGCTGAAAGAAGATAGAGAGTGGTAGTAAAAAACTACAAAGAAGTTTGTGACCTCATGCTGCAGTGGGTGACACCACATGTGGGAGTGAACCTCGACTTTGACCCATGTCACAGCGGCGTAGCACCGCATGGAAGCGCAAGACTTCATGTTGAGATATAGTACAATACTACTAAGAGGCTGGTGACCTCATGCTATAGTGGGTGACACCACATGAGGGTGTGAACCTCAGCTTCGAGCTATGTCACAGCGGCGTAGTACCGCATATGAGCACAAGGCTCCATGCTGTATATAGTAACGGCACTACTAAGAGGCATGTGTCCTCATTGTCATGCCCCGATCTCCCGCAGGCAATTACGGCCGTTCCCGCTATGCGAGAATTACCGCGCCAGCGCTCCCGCAGAATGATCGCTTGACCCATCCGGGCGTGATGTCGCACGAGCGTGAGCCACGTCCGTGCAAGGCCGTGGTTCATTGGCTGGCGGTAAGAGTTTTAAGCCACAAAGTCGCACAGATTGTCCGAGTGCAGCGGAGTTTATGAACGCATAGGCGATCGGTAACAAGTTCACTGAGTCGACAATAGCGGAAGCATTGAATAACACAAGTTGAAGTAAATCAACTCTTTATTGATATAACAAGTGTTACAGGCGGCGTATAGCCGAGATTACAAGTCGCTCAAGCCTCTCTCTCTGAAACAGTAAAAGCGTGCCAAGTGGCTACAATTGTGGGATGATTGTACAAGTGATGTTCAGGCGATTTTCAATATTATATCTTGTATATGTGCTTCTATTCCGGACGCAGCGCTCCAAGGCTTCAGAGCGATCTTCTTGCCTTAGCACGCACGAAGGAGGCATCCGCACCGAACGAGGTTCTCCCGTACCCTGCAAACGATCTGGTGGATTATCAGTACATTGAATGCACTGGTGGGGAGGCTACTCGCCCGCTCGACAAAAATAAACACGTAATACAGGTTCCGTACACCAACTATTAAGTTGTCTTTCTAGTTGCCTTAGGATCAGTTTCATGCAAGATTTGAATAGCCTAATTCGTGTGGCAGTGTGCCGTGCGGCATGAGAGAAAATACGGCGAGACTTACCAACTTACCATTTTACCTTCCCTGTCCAAGGCAAACATTGTTAATTCCAAGCACGAGCAAGTATAAACATTCAGGGGCATTCTAAATGAAAATCCAGGCAATAGCATATGCAACACGAGTATTGTTATAGCAAGATCGTTCAGGTGTTCAGTTATTCTTTCAATGCGATGCAATGACTTATCTATATGAACACAAGTCGCTGGCATAGCCATGAAGGACATAGTCAAGGACAAAGATAGCATGCAACGAGAACACACGATATACACACGATAAACACACGAGGCGTTGCAAGCCATATACACACGATACACACACGAGGCGTTGCAAGCCATATACACACGATAAACACACGAGGCGTTGTAAGCCATATACACACGATAAACATACGAGGCTTGAATCTTGATTCTTTTGTTCAGTGAATGACTTTGCCTTGATGCATTTCCCCTGGGGCGGACATTGCCTTGGTGACCTAACGGTCCCAGATACTTGCAGGTTCATTCAGGCACGGAATGACTACTTAGTAGTCTCCCGGGGTTTGGATAAAAGCAAAGCAACATACAAGCAGACAAGCATGCATTTGTATAAACACAAATATTTACGTTAGCTCGGGCCCGAAGGTAAGCCGAGGAGTGAGATCGTAAGGGACTTTTCGAGCGACACGTTCTAGGGTAGCATGCGAGGGTCTGAACATATATATAAGCAATGTTTCATTTCCATGTTCTAGCATAAGCAATACAACTTGGGATTATTTCCTTAGCTAGGTGCGTTGGATTTTTATTAGCATGCAGGGGGTGATTTACCTAGCAACTAGCATGTATCATTTCACATTTTATATATGCTGACTAAGCAAAGACAAGTTTACCGTAGCCACCCACATTAGCGATGATTCGCCTAGGTCGAGCGATACGTCAAGCGAGCCTCTGAAAGCCTAAGCTGAATTCCTGTATGGACAAGTCTGGATATCCTTTGCCTCAAACGAGTATTCTCGCCTGAGCAAAGCGGGTCGGGATATTACACTTTTGCCGTTTGAATCGGCAGTCCGCTAGAGCAAAACGGGGTGTTACATCCTACCCAACTCAGAAAAAGTCGCATCCTCGAGACTTACTGAGGACAAGCAGTACGTTTCAATCAATTTTGATTTAACGATACAAGGTTGAGGCAAACCTACACAAGTCGTTGTACTTTTTCATTTGGATATTCACTTGCACAAGCGTTCGAGATCAGCATATCGCTAGTCTGGATCGTACACATATTCGTAGCGCTCCAAACACATGCACGCCAACCAACTTAGCGGTAGCGAAGTCTTAGCACTCGAGTTTTACCATTTCTTAAGTCTTGGATCGTGCACAAGTTAAAGGCGTCCCTCAAACATATGCATTCAACCAAACTTAGAGATAGTGAAATCGGACAAGCTACTCGCGTAAATCTCAAGGGTTCGCACAGGTTGACACAAAGGCCACTCACATCACGATTTCATACAAGCAATCATATCATTCAAAACGTATTTTAAAAGTATTTAGACTTATTGTTGGAATATTTCATTTGGGACAATGAGAGAGAGCATGCACATAAACCACGAACGAGCTTTCGAAACAGAGATATCAAAATGAAGTCCAAGGGCGTAGAAGCTAGGCTCTGATACCAACCGAGTCACGCCCCGATCTCCCGCAGGCAATTTCGACCGTTCCCGCTAGACGAGAATCACCGTGCCAACGCTCCCACGGAACGATCGCTTGACCCATCCGGGCGTGATGCCGCACGAGCGTGAGCCACACCCGTGCAAGGCCGTGGTTCATTGGCTGGCGGTAAGAGTTCTAAGCCACAGAGTCGCACATATTGTCCGAGTGCAGTGGAGTTTATGAACGCATAAGCGATTGGTAACAAGTTCACTGAGTCGACAATAGCGAAAGCATTGAATAACACAAGTTAAAGTAAATCAACTCTTTATTGATATAACAAGTATTACAGGCGGCGTATAGCCGAGATTACAAGTCGCTAAAGCCTCTCTCTCTGAAACAGTAAAAGCGTGCCAAGTGGCTACAATTGTGGGATGATTGTACATGCGATGTTCAGGCAATTTCCAACATTATATCTTGTATATGTGCTTCTGTTCCGGACGTAGCACTCCAAGGCTTCAGAGCGATCTCCTTGCCTTAGCACGCACGAAGGAGGCATCCGCACCGAACGAGGTTCTCCTGCACCCTGCAAACGATCTGGTGGATTATCAGCACATTGAATGCACTGGTGGGGAGGCTACTCGCCCGCTCGACAAAACCAAACACGTAATACAGGTTCCGTGTACCAACTATTAAGTTGTCTTTCTAGTTGCCTTAGGATCAGTTTTATGCAAGATTTGAATAGCCTAATTCGTGTGGCAGTGTGCCGTGCGGCATGAGAGGAAACACGGCGAGACTTGCCAACTTACCATTTTACCTTCCCTGTCCAAGGCAAACATTGTTAATTCCAAGCACGAGCAAGTATAAACATTCAGGGGCATTCATAATAAAAATCCAGGCAATAACATATGCAACACGAGTATTGTTATAGCAAGATCGTTCAGGTGTTCAGTTATTCTTTCAATGCGATTCAATGACTTATCTATATGAACACAAGTCGCTGGCATAGCCATGAAGGGCATAGTCAAGGATAAAGATAGCATGCAACGAGAACACACGATATACATACGAGGCGTTGCAAGCCATATACACACGATACACACACGAGGCGTTGCAAGCCATATACACACGATAAACACACGAGGCTTGAATCTTGATTCTTTTGTTCAGTAAATGACTTTGCCTTGATGCATTTCCCCTGGGGCGGAGATTGCATTGGTGACCTAACGGTCCCGGATACTTGCAGGTTCATTCAGGCACGGAACGACTACTTAGTAGTCTCCTGGGGTTTGGATAAAAATAAGGCAACATACAAGCAGACAAGCATGTATTTGTATAAACACAAACATTCACGTTAGCTCGGGCCCGAAGGTAAGCCGAGGAGTGAGATCGTAAGGGACTTCCCGAGCGACACGTTCTAGGGTAGCATGCGAGGGTCTGAACATATATATAAGCAATGTTCATTTCCATGTTCTAGCATAAGTAATACAAGTTGGGATTATTTCCTTAGCTAGGTGCGTTGGATTCTTATTAGCATGCAGGGGGTGATTCACCTAGCGACTAGCATGTATCATTCCACATTTTATGTGTGCTGGCTAAGCAAAGACAAGTTCACCGTTGTCACCCACCTTAGCGATGATTCGCCTCGGTCGAGCGATACGTTAAGCGAGCCTCTGAAAGCCTAAGCTGAATTCCTGTATGGACAAGTCTGGATATCCTTTGCCTCAAACAAGTATTCTCGCCTGAGCAAAGCGGGTCGGGACATTGCACTTTCGCCGTTTGAATCGGTAGTCCGCTAGAGCAGAACTGGGTGTTACACTCATGCTATAGTGGTATGACACCACAAGAGGGGGATCCTCGGCCTTGGGAGGTCATGCCAATGCGATGTAGCACCGCATAGAAGCACACGGCTTCATGCCAGATAATAAACTCTCTATAATGGAAGATCTCACATAAGTATATGGATAGAGATGTAGGCCGTCACTTGAGGGAAGGCTTGTAGACGCCCAAGATACATACACTGAGACCAAGTCAGCATAGGGCCTTTAACGTGTGACCGGATAGCACAACTGAGGTCATTGTGTGAATGGAAAGAATAGCAACTATGGTGCATAATTCAAGGCCTAGTCCATTCTTGTATCGTACTGTTATTTGACCCATGCGGAAAGATTTAAGTCATCGGCGACATCTATCATAATGCATGATGGCAGTCACTGTGAGGAACACTCGACCATATATTATAATATATATGGAGGATTGTTTGTGTTTTCCACTTAGCTTTGGGAGTTTTAGTCCAACATTGGAAAACAACCAATGTGTATACCTCAATATATAGCTATGCTTAGTATTGGTATATGCACATGGGTGGTGGCCCATGTGGGTTGGCTTTCCTAGAGGGATTAAGTGTGAACTCCATTATGACAATCTTTATTTTGTCACCACCTCTGAAAATTTTCTCTTAGGAGCTAAGCCCCGACTCGGACTCAGACTCATACTCGGGCTCGGGCTCAAGGGCGCAAAGTGGCACTTTGTTGGCCAACTTTGCACTTAACACGTCAACATCGTCGCATGGCGCTTGTGCGCTCCTTTTATGCGCGAGTTGCATGCACGGTTTCTAGCTCTAACGCATTCTTCGGACGCATGCGACCTGGCATTATACAGCCAAAGCGCTATGGGTTCCGGCGCTATACGGCTAGGGCACTATGCGTCCAAGCGTTATGAGGCCAGAGGTTATGCGGCCTGGCGCTATGCGGCCAGGGTCTTTGTGGCCATGCGCTATGCGGCCTGGCGCTACGCGGCCAGGTTTGAATGAGCGAGTTGTATGTGGAGGGGACATGGTCTGCTTTTGGCGGCGCATGATTTTTTGTGCCTTCCGAAAAATGCTGTGCAAGCGGCTGCTTTCGGTGTTTGGCGGCGTTGTCTGCCTCGTGCATTACAGCATGACCGGTGGCAGAGGCGGCACATGCGGCGCGGGCCGCGCCTGCGGTGCCTGCGGCTCCTACGGCTCTGATACCCAGTTTTTGGGGATCTGCTCGGTCAGCGCATATGCGGCGTGGAGTTTCCTCAAGCCGCATAGGTGCTTTCTCTATATATTCTTTCATTTGGAGAGAGGAAAAACAGATGAAAAATCGAGAACACCAGATCATATGCGGCCAAAAGTGTCCCCCTCTCACATGGTGTTTCCGAAAGTGACATTGAACGTTCCAGAAGTTCATTTGTGAACTTGGTGGTTCCTGGGGGCAGATCGTTTGTACGGCGAATCTTGTTTTGAGCAACGGTGATTTTGACCACCCCAGCAAGGAGCTTCTCTTCAGCTTTTTTTTGCTAGGTTTTATCTCATTGTAGCGTCTGCGAACATAAAGAGAAGAATGTTTTACTCGTTGCTTGTTGTAATTTTTATTTTCTTCGAAGTCTGTTGTAACATGTTCTTGGTTCGTGCTTCGTTGGAATCGGGATATATCAGATGAGAAACTCTTGTGTGAATCTCTGATCTCGACGATAACTTGGGTTCCAGTAGAGAACGGACCTTCCGGTCTCGCTAGTAGCTCTGCTATGGCCCACGTTCTACCATCTTTGATCCGCCTCGGGACTATCCGTTATTTCAAGATTAAAAAATGACTAATCACATATGTCAAAAAAATGCTAGGTATTAAGCTCATCTCAATGTTCTTTAGCCTGAAATTTGCAGCATACTAACAAGGCAAAACCTTTAATGTATAAAACTCGCAATATTGAGCAAGAAGCTAAAACTTTTGAACTACAATCAAGTTTGAAAGCTTCAGCTTCAACTCTCCATGTCCCCCATGAGTCTTCTCTCCTATATTCAAGTAATAGCCATTGATGTCATAGCTTCTATCTCAAGCTTCTAGTTCTTGTGGTACTGAATATTAAGTGAACAATGGGTTATTACTTATAGCCATACTGAGTGAGAGATGAGGAGCTGATCAGCAGCTCAGCACAGATGCACAGTACCTATGATCACCTTTTATGTAGGAACATCATGTGATGTGATGGAGAGTATAGACTATAGTATATGATCCATGAAATGTTAACACAGGGGCGGACCCACGTTGGGTTATATGGGGTTAGTTGATCCCATTGAGTTTAATTTTTTTTTTTTTTTTTACTGCAGCCTCAATGTGTCCAATGGGTCGGACCAGTCCGAGGTTCAGTTTGACCGGGTTTGATCGAATTCGGACCGATTCGAATTTAAATGCAGGCATAGACCGGTCTGGCCCGCTTCGGTCCGTAGGCACTGAAAGCCGACCTAGTCCGGGCCCATGATCCAGCGGTAGCTGACGGTCTGGGTCGACCGGGCTGGGTCCGGACCGGTTTCGGATTGGATCGGACCGGCCCAATTTTTATATTTTATATTATATATAATATAAGTTATATAATATATTATGTATATAATAAATAAAAAATTATAAGTTATTTGTTAGTAATTTTTTTTATAGTTCTCGTCAACTTAAATGACAAGATGTAATTTTTTTTTTTTTTGTTAAAGCCAACTAACTAGTGTAGTAATCATTTGTGACAAAGAAATCACCTATGAATATCTATTTAAAGAGTATCTTTCCTTTCATCCATATGTGCAGCTGATGTGGGACTAAGTTAATAAAACGGAATTATCAAATGTTCTCATTTCTATGTAGTACATGGTTAGAAGATTTCATATGTAAAGAGAACTTTTAGTTCCACATCGACTGCACATATGAGTGAAAGGAGATAAGCTCTTTAGGTAGAGATCTATAGGTGATTTCTTTGGCACAAATGGCTACAACCCTAGTCAGTTGGTTTCATAAAAAAAATTATTGTACAACCCGGTCATAAAAAAAATTATTGTAAAAAAAAAATTATAATTTTTAAAAAAATTATATATATATATATATATATATATATATATATATATATATATATATATGGAACGGATCGGAAGTTCCGTCCGCGGAGTCCCACGGGAGCCCCGTCGCTCCCGACCCTTGGATCGAACGGACCCCACGCGGGCTCCCCGATCCGACAGACGAGGGGAGTGCGAGACTCGAGCGAGGCTTCATATATATATATATATATATATATATATATATATATATATATATATATATATATATATATATATAAAAGTAAATAAAACAAATCGGTTTGGAACCGCAACGTTGCACATCCTGACCGGACCGGACTTACGGGCCGATTTTGCAGAACTAGTCCGGACCCACAGAGGGGGTGGGCCTAGCCGGTCTGGGTCGTTGGCCGGGTCCAGACCGGCCCAGACAGACGTTGACCGGGTCGATTCCGGGCCGGGTTCCGGACTGCCTGGCCTATTATACATCTTGACTCTTGCCCTGGTGCACAGTGTTCAATATTATTTTCTATTCCTGTAAACAAAAAAAATGTAAAAGTTAAGTGTTACCAGTTTCTGAAAAAGTGCGCACTATGTAATATTCTAAGCGATTATTGGAAGTTGTTGTACACCAGTTCGAAAGACTGATCCAAATTTAACTTGCCCAGAAACTTTAAAACGAAGAAGAATGAACGGAAGTTGCGATGATGAAAATTTGGCAGAGTATCAGTTGCTGGTTGTTTTTTCCCGTAGCTTAACACAAGGACTATATATATATAGTGGCAAAATTGATGAGAAATAACGAAGGCAATGAAGTCTGAATGGCTATAAATTATTTCCGTTGGAGGCCATAAACAAATTAATTTCGTTGGGAATAAATTTTCCAACGTTTAAAAATTTATGAGTGAAAATGGTCAGAAAATTTACACTACTGTCACAACAACGGGTATTACGTTTCAAACTGAACAAAGCAACAGAATTGGCAGTAAAGTGCTAGTGATATAACCACTCTAAACCACCCACTCCCAACCGATGTGGGACTAAACATTAAGGAAGAAGTTGGTTTTTTGCTTGCTTTAAAAGGAGCAGCAGTATACAACACACAGTGGGCTGACACGAAGGTTGTAAACCTCGATGATGAGGTGTCAGCTCAGCTGCAAAGGATAAACGCATGGCCATACGGAGGCGACAATTGAGGCGAAGGAGCCTATTAGTTGCATATGGATCAGGTGGCGGATGTTGGAAACGAAAGTACAGAAAGTTTTTCAAATCAAAGAGTACCTGCGAGAGAACCGAACAAAACGTACAAACCAAAAATGCGAAACACAAATTCAAGACACAAAGATTTTTGACGTGAAAAATCTTTGCGGGAAAAACCACGGGACGATCGGAGTTCAACCCTGAAAAGCCTCTACTAATGGAATAAGAAATACACCGACTCCTTACAAACTTCTCACCGATCCAAACGGATCAGTACAACTCTTTTGGAACAAAAAATAGATTATAACCATGAAGAAGAAAGACAACGAGAAATACCCGAAACTGATCTCCTTCTTCGAAACGGCCTCCATTCTTTCTCATCTTCAATGTTGCAATGACACTCTTGTCTCATTTTCTCTCCTTGTTGCTATATTTTTTTTTAAGAGAGATATTTTAGGACCAGGAGATACCTATATATAGCCTCAAACCCACAACTAACATTCTTATTATAGATATGAATATCCAATCTAAATCCAAATCCATTGACATATTTCTATTATATGTAGGAATATCCAATCCAAATAAAATAAGGTATTCCTATTATATGTAGAAATACTCAATCCTACTTCGAGGTATTTTTTACATAGGTTGGGAACCCCATCCACTCCAACAAATATTCTCCTTCACAACTATGTGGAGGGGGGTCGTCATCCCGACGATCCGCCTGCAGTGCTCAAACTTTTTTCTTGGTAGAACCTTTGTGAACATATCTGCTCCGCTGTCATCTGTATGAACCTTCTCAAGTGCCGCTTCCTTCTTGTCAACCACATCCTGTATCCAATAATACCAGGTATCAATGTGCTTGGACCGGCTATGAAATGTCTGGTTCTTCACAAGGTGAATAGCACTCTGACTATCGCAAAGCAAATGATATTGCTCCTGCTTTAGCTCAATTTCCTGCAGCTGCTTTTTCATCCACAACAACTACTTGCAAGCCTCCGTCATCGCAATGTATTATGCCTCTGTCGTCGACAAGGAAACACACTTCTGTAAAAACGACTGCTACGATACTGCTCCACAAGCAAACATCATCACATAGCCCGAAGTCGATCGCCTTGTCTCTACATCTCCAGCCATATCAGTGTCGGTATATCCAACCATATTTGACTCGTCACCACCAAATGAAAGTCTCCAATCGGTACTACCCTGAAGATATCGTAGAATCCACTTGACCCCACTCCAACGTGCCCTTCCATGATTGAAAGTGTACCTGCTAACTGTGCCGACTGCGTGAGAAATGTTTGGCCTCGTACATACCATAGCATACATAAGACTCCCTACGGCTGAGAAATATGGAACTCGCTTCATATCTTTCTTCTCGTCCTCGGTAGATGGACACTGCTCCTCAATGAACTTAAAGTGAGCCACAAGGGGTTACTCACTTTCTTTAACCTGTCCATCCCGAAACGCTGAAGTACCCGGTGAATGTACTTCTTTTGGGACAAGAGTAGCAGCTTGGACTCTCTCTCTCGGCTGATCTCCATCCCAAGAATAGTCTTCGCTGCGCCCAAATCCTTCATAGAGAAAGCCGCACCCAGTTGGCGCTTCAACTCTGATATCCTGGTGGCATTCCGACCCACAAACAACATGTCATCAACATAAAGCAACAAAATGATGAAATCATCCTCGGCGAAGTACCTTACAAAAAATACAATATTCGACGCCGTCCGTGCATAGCCATGCTCCCCCATAAATAACTCGAACTTTCTGTACCACTGCCTCGGAGCCCGTTTCAGACTATACAAGCTCTTCCTCAATCGGCAGACCAAATATGACTTGCCCTTCTCACATAATCCCTCTGGCTGCTCCATGTACAACTCCTCCTCAAGATCACCATGGAGGAATGCCGTCTTCACGTCCATTTACTCGACCTCCAAGTCAAAACTGGCTGCCAATGCTAGCACCATCCATATAGACGACTGCTTGACGACTGGCGAAAAGATCTCATCATAATCTACGCATTTTCGCTGACCGTAGCCTTTAACTACCAGCCTCACTTTGTATCGAGGGCGAGTAGCATCATCTGTCTGCTTCACTCTAAACACTCATCGATACTTCAAAACTCTTTTGTTCTTTGGCAACCGCACCAGATCATAAGTAGAGTTGGCCTCTAAGGAACTCATCTCCTCCTGCATGGCCTCCATCCACTCCTACCTGTGTTCGTCTTCCATAGCCTCTACGAAACTTTAGGGTTCTCCCCCGTCAGTCAGTAGCACATACTCACCCGGTGAGTATCTCGTAGATGGTCGATGCTCTCTATCACTCCTTCTCAACGAAACCACTGGTGCTGGCTGTATATCTACATTCTCCTCCCCTCCAGGAACTACCTCCTCGGCATGCTCATCCTCCTGAGGGTCACCCTGACCACCATCAGCAGGCTGATGATCAAGGTTGTGAGAAAATCCATGTACTGCTCCCCCATAACTAGATCCTCTGCGATGTCCTCTGAAAATTGCTCGAAGCGAAATGACTTTAACTCTGGAAATTCCTCATCCTCAGAAAGTATCTCGGAATCCTGAGTGTTGGTCATGGTCTGATCCTCGACGAATACCTCATCCCTGCTTCTGTAGAGCTTTCTTTCCACTGGATTGTAGAGTGTATAGCCAAAATTATCCCGACCATAGCCGACAAAGACGTACCGCCTCGTCTTTGGCTCAAGTTTGGATCTCTCGTCCTTCGGTACATACACGAAGGCCTTACAACCAAACACTCACAGGTGATTGTATAACATCTCTTTGCCGTACCATACTTTGTCAGGCACATCAACTTGCAAAGGAGCACTAGGAGATAATTTAATAACATAAGCAGCTGTATAAAGTGCCTCATCCCAATAGCTGCCTGGCAAGTTTGCTTCTGACAGCAAAAACCACACCTTCTCCATTAGTGTCCTGTTCATCCGCTCCGCTACACCGTTGAGCTGCATTATCTTTGGTGGAGTCTTCTGGTGTCGTATCCCTTGCTCTCTACAATAAGCATCAAAACGACCGATATACTCACCGCCATTGTCCGGCCGAACACAAAGCAGCTTCTTACCCATCTTCCTTTCAATCGAGGCCTGAAACTCCTTGAAAGTGGGCAGCACCTGATCTTTGGTCTTTAAGGTATAGACCCAAACCTTCCTGGAACAATCATCAATAAATGTTATAAAATAAGAAGCACCACTAATAGATTTTACCTTCATAGGACCGCAGACATCCGAGTGAATCAACTCGAGCAACACCGGCTTCCTTGAACTTTGGTGACTTTGGAAAGACACCCTATTTTGCTTTTCCGCCAAATAATACGTGCACTTCTCCAACTTTGTTGACTTTAGCCCTGGAATCACCTTCCTGTTCACCAAGTAGCTCACCCCCTTCTCGCTGAAATGACTGAGCCGCCTGTGCCACAACTCAGTAGACGTATTAGTAGCAGCGTTAACCTCATGTGCCCCCTGTGCGCTCCCTTCCATATAGTATAGTCTGGACCTCTTGATTCCTCTGACAATCACCATCGAACCTCTAGAAAGTTTCCACTGATTGTTCCCGAAAAGACTAAAGAAACCCTCGTCATCCAACCTTTTAACCGATACTAAGTTGAAACGGATATCAGGGACATGACGGACATCTTTGAGAACAAAAACTGTACCTGTCTTTGTCCTCAAATGCACATCTCTAATGGTAACCGCCTTTGACACACCTCCATTGTCCATCTTCAACACTCCACAGTCGCCTGTTGTGTATGTAGCAAATAGTGTCCTGTTGTGAGATACGTGCGCTGAAGCACCTGAGTCCACCAGCCAAGAGTTGTGATCGCATTCGAGGTTCATAACTACTTCATTACCTACAATGATCATGTCGCCTCCATGTGTCGAGGCCGCCGCTGTTCTCACTTTGCTTTCCCTTGTCGCCCTTCTTCTCTCTCTTCCAAGCGAAGCAGTTCCGCTTGATGTGGCCGTTCTTGCCACAATGGTAACACTTCGAGTTCTCGTACCGACCCTTGGACCTTCCCCTGATTTTGTCTCTGCTACCACCTGGACCCCTGCTTTTACCCCTTCCACGGCTCTCTGAAACAAGCGTCTCTCAATGTGATATGGATGAAGTGCCCTGAGAACGTCTCTGCATCTCTTCATTCAGTACCCCCGCTCTTGGCAAACTCCAGACTGACCACGCCTTCCGGAGCAGAATCAATCATAGACACTCGTATGGTCTCCCACGAGTTTGTCAATGTACACAATAGCCATGTTACACCCCAATCTTTCGCAGCCTAATCGGCCGTCCCCGCTAGGCGAGAATTTCTATGCCAACGCTCCCGCGGGAGGATCGCTTGACCCATCTGGACGTGATGCCGCACGAGCGTAAGCCGCGTCCGTGCAAGGCCGTAGTTCATGCTGGCGGTAAGAGGTATAAGCCATAGAGTCGCACAGATTATCCGATTGCAGCGGAATAATAAACGGATAGGCGATTGGTAACAAGTTCACAGAGTCGTCAATAGCGGAAGCATTGAATAACACAAGTATTGAAGTAAAGCAAACTCTTTATTAATATTGAACAAGTGTTACAGGCGGCACTATGCCGAGATTATAAGTCGCTCAAGCCTCTCTCTCTCTGAAACAGTAAAAGCTTGTCAAGTGGCTACGTTTGTGGAATGATACATAGGCGATGTTCCAATATTATGTCCTTTATATGTGCTTCAGTTCCGGACGCAACGCTCCAAGGCTTCAGAGTGAACTCCACGCCTTAGCACGCACGAGGGAGACATCCGTACCGAACGAGGTTCTTCCGTACCCTGCAAGCAATCTGGTGGGTTATCAGTACATGAATGCACTGTTGGGGAGGCTACTCACCCGCTCGACAAATCCAAACATGTTCAATAGATTTTGTGCACCATCTATTAAGTTATCTTTCTAGTCTTGCCTTAGGATCAGTTTTATGGCAATGATGAATATCCTATCTTGTGTGGCAGTGCGTCGTACGATATTAGGAAGACGACGAGACTTACCAACTTACCATCCGTCATTTCTTGTCCAAAGCAAACCAAGTTAAATCAAGCACGGGCATATTTAATGAATCCGGGGCAATAACATAATGCAAACACAAGTATAGTGAACGAGATTACGTTTCGGGTGCACGAGTTACTCAGGTTATCCAGAAGTATTGTAGAGGATGTTCAAGTGTTTCAGTTTATTGGATGCAATGCAATGACTCGCACACGGATTGCCGCTTAGCGAGGATTTCTTATCTATATGAACAGGAGGTCACTGGCACGACTCCATAGTTTGGACGGTTCTAGTCTCAGGATTGAATGGCATGCAACGCAAGAAACATGATGCGTCACAGGCCACTCCGTCCGAAGCAGGAGACTATCAGGAGTTTCGTCCAGATCGGATCGGTGCCAGTGCCCCAGCGGCCGTCTACAGGAACTAAGACCTTGTGCACAAGTTGTCCCGTGACCATGCAAGTCTCTAATCCTTGGTCCTCTGGTCAGTTACAAGATCAAGTTCAAGGCGTGATATATCAGGTACAAGTTTGAGGCATGATTGTTCACAATTGTGTATCGATTCCCAAACCAGTTAATTCAGTATGTGACGAGTATTGCTCCACGTCCTGTGATCCTTGGATTATTGACTTGGTGCAAATCCCCTGGTTCGGAAATAATGCCTTGGTGACCTAACGGTCTCGGATACTTTCAGGTTCATACTTGCACGTAACGATTATTTGATAGTCTTCCGAGGAACTTAGATGAATGCAATACAAGACATTGTTTACTTGGATTTTTGGCATGCAATTTATATGAAAAGTATTGAATCAAGGCAACGAGTACAAGATAACATATAAGTAGGCAAGCATTGCATTCATAAGAAAACATAAGCATTTACGTTTGGCACGGGCCTAAGGGTAAGCCGAGGAGTAAAACCGTACAGGGGCATACCGAGCGACATAATCTAGGATCGTGCAGTGTAGCAAGTGAACAATGCACTATCGAGTATATGTATATCGTTCTACTTGAGGCATAGCGGGGTCTAGTTGCACAAGACAAATGGAGCATGCGAGGGTCCGTATATAAGTAAAATTTTATTTTCATGTTCTAACACAAGCAATACAAGTTGGGATTATTCCCTTAGCTAGGTGCGTTGTATTCTTATTAGCATATGGGGGTGATTCACCTAGCGACTAGCATGTATCGTCCATATTTTAAGTGTGCTGGCTTAGCGAAGACAAGTTTATCGTAGCCACCCACCTTAGCGATGATTCGCTTCGGTTGAGCGATACTCCGAGCGAGCCTTTGAAAGCCTAAGCCGGAACTCCTGAAGGGCCAACTCAAAAAATCTTTTGCCTCAAACGAGTCTTCTCGCTGAGCAAAGTGGGTCGGAACGTTGCACTTTCGCCGTTTGAATCTGCTGTCCGCTTGAGCGGAACGGGTCGTTTCAAGCCATAGTCCCTGAACCTCATCGTCAAACTTGACTCCCATCGAGGATAGCTGGTCAACCACGCCCTGGAACTCACTCAAGTGATCCGTAATAGACCCCCCATCTTTGTACCGCAGACCCATCATCATCCGGATCATGAACAATTTATTTACTTCGGTCTTCTTCGCATACAAATGTTTCAGCTTACCCACAGTGTCCTCGCGTGCTCAATATTGGCAACGTGGTTGTATACTTTCTCGTAAATGAATTGCCTGATGTACACACACACACACACAGACACACACACACACACACACCCACACCCACCCACCCACCCATCCACCTGTATATGCTCAAAATTTCAGTTCTCTTCGGATTTGTCACTGGGCCTCTCGAAAGCAAATACCGGCAGATGCAGCTTCTTGACAAATAGCAGATTCTTCATCTTGCTCCTCCGGTAATGATAGTTGGTACTGTTCAGGTTTACCATGCGCACCGGCTTCGTGTCCATCTCTCCTCTCTGGTTTTTCTGTCAACTCCTGACACCCTTCTGAAATTCCAGAACCTGACTCTGATATCACTTTGTTGGGAACAAAAATGCGAAAATCGTTCCCCAAACCAAAGAGTACCTGTGAAAGAACCGAGCAAAACATACAAACCAAAAATGCCAAATACAAATCGCAGACACAGAGATTTTTGACGTGGAAAACCTTTGCGAAAAAAACTACGGAACGATCGGAGTCCAACATTGAAAAGCCTCCACTAATGGAATAAAAAATACACCGACTCCTTACAAACTTCTCACCGATCCAAACGGATCACCACAACTCTTTTGGAACAGAAAATAGATTATAACCATGGAAAAAAAAGACAACGAGAAATATCCGAAACTGATCTCCTTCTTCGAAACGGTCTCCAATCCTTGTTGTTGTATTTTTTTTTAGAGAGAGAGATATTTAGGACCAGGAGATACCTACATATAGCCTCAAACCCACAACTAACATTCCTATTATAGATAGGAATATCCAATCCAAATCCAAATCCATTGACATATTCCTATTATCTATTATATGTAGGAATATTCAATCCAAATAAATTAAGATATTTCTATTATATGTAGAAATACTGAATTCTACTCCGAAATATTTTTCACATAAGTTGAAAAATACAAGCGCTTACACAGCGGAAAAAGTTATATGGATATAATTCATATGAACATCAGAGTCAGTTACATTACTTGCTTCCTATATTATAGTATAATGTCCAACTACCATCGCATTTGGCAACCGCGTTGATCTTAACCAGAACTTCAGCCTGAACCTTCCAAATATCTCCTATAAGCTATTTTCTCAGCATCTTCACTTTACTGCACTACACTGTATCCCAATACCGGCAGAGAAGCTAAAATTTCTTAGCATCTTCGCTTTGCTTGTCTACATTATATTATATATATTAGCAACTCCTACCCCACCACCACCACCACCACCACCTATAAAGTCCCAATTCAAGTCATTCCTTCAAACTCCATCCCGACCGATCGACCACGATGCCCCAAGCAAACGCCGGCGAGCAAGGCAAGTGCTGCGGCGGCGGCCTCCTATCCCTCGGCGTCACCGCGCTCTTCCTTTGGCTCGCATACCGCCCCATCGTCCCGCGCTACTACCTCGTCTCCTTCTCCCTACCCTCACCCAAGGATAACCGCACTCTCACCTCCTACCAGCTCGAAATCGAGAACAAGTGCTGGAGCATGGGAGTCTACCACGACGACATCTCCCTCGCGCTCTCCCCCGGTAACCTCACCTCCTCCGTCCCTTCCTTCTACCAGGGCCACAAGAAGACTGCCGAGAAGAGCGGCAACTTCGCCGCCGCGGGGGGGACCAACGCCACGAAGGCCTTCCGTGTCGGCTTGGAGTCGGGTTACCGCTACAAGGTCTGGTGGTGGAAGACGAAGCGTCGCGGGATTAGACTCGGGTGCGACGTGGAGGTGGGCGGTGACGGTAAGAAGACCGCGAAGAAGGGGATCCGGTTGACTTCAGCCGCGACGACTGCGACTGCGTCAGTGATGGGTTCTTTAGTGTCGGCTGTCGCTGGGATCATTCTTTACTAGGCCACTTGACGAAAATGATCGATTGAAGTTTTTATTCCATTGCTTCTGTCTGTATTATTACCATTGTGCTTTTGCTTGTACTGGTCTCAAACATTCTTCACCTGTAAAATGTTTTCTTTTTTCATCAATCTTCATTTTATGAACATCTGTCCTTGCTTATAGCTTTAGGTTTGTCATAAAGACACTACAAATTACACTAAAGACTGTTCATTTTTTAATTCCTAAAAATTATAAGTTTTCTATTCCTAAAACTTGTTTAGGGCTGTCCATACCAACCTATATAAGTAAAACCATTTCTTTTCTTTCTTTTTCACCTACAAATGAAGAATCCATCATTCTCTCCAAGTCCTAAAACCTGAACCTAACTTTGGAATTTGATTGTTGTGGTCCCAAGTGGAAAAAAATTCTGATTTGGAGATTCTCCAACGAATATTCTTTGTTAAATTCGGTATGTCTTCGATAACATACGATGAATAAGTTTTTGAAGCATTCGATTGTCACCAAATTATTTAGTTTTATTCGACTATTGTAGGAGCGATGCATGAAATTCTCTTCGATGAAGAAGTCGGATCATGCAATCCATTAAATATGCACTCCGCTCCTTCCGAATAACATGTCGGTTGTTCCGAAACACCTACGGTACGTAAAATGACAACAATAGTTCGATAGTCAACATTCATCGTGTAAGGACTGTATAAATTGCGACAGTAAAATATAAATATAGGACTGTCATAAATTCTACAGTCCTATATAAATATAGGACTGTCATAATTTCGATAGTCCTATAGACTATGTGGACTGTCAAAATACTGACAGTCCTGAAGATAAAATGCTTAACAACGTATTTTCTTCGAGACTGTAAATTTTTTGACAGTCTACTCAATACATTAGTCTGTACAAATTATGACAGTCCTAATTTGGACTGCCAATTATTTGAAGTTATTAATTTTTATATTATTTTATATTGGTTATATGACTAACCTTATACAGATGCTGTGGTACATCCTGCTATTGGGGTTGATGTGGAGAATGTATTCACAACGGATATTCGATTTGCATCCCACGAAGAAGTATTAGATTGGTGCAGAGAAGTTGGAAGACGACATAACATAGTCATTGTCATTGCAAGATCGATCAGATCTTGGCCGGGCCAAAAATATTTAGAGCTGGGTTGCGAAAGAGAAGGTGTGTTCAGGCAACATTGGAAAAAAAATGTTGTTAAAAAAAAAGTCCCTAAGAAAAACGTTCGGACGAGAAAATATGGTTGTTCATTTAAGGTATTGATTGTAAAAGTAAAAGATGTGAAGTGGATAGTCGAAGTTAAGAATGGAATACACAATCATCCTATTCCAGAGACACTTACGGGTCATGCCTACGTGGCACGGTTGAACATGGATGAGAGAAAGTCGGTTGAAGAATTATTTCTTTCCGGAGTTGCACCCAAACAAATTTATTCTGCCGTGCGACAAAAAGAAGATGAGAACAAGTCAACCATGAGGACGATCTATAATACTTTAACGAGAGCAAAATATAATAGTATGAAAGGAAGAATGGCGATGCAACAAGTATTGAAGTTGCTTGGGGAGCATCACTATATGGAGTACCATAGAAGACATCCACAAAATGATGAACTCCTTTCATTATTTTGGGCTTATCCTGATTGCACACACTTGGCTAGGTCCTTCGCAGACGTATTGGTCCTTGATTATACATATAAGACTAACAAGTTAAAGATGCCTCTTTTTTACATTGTTGGGTTTACGTCTACGAGGAAAACATTTTCAGTCGCTTTTTGATTTATGAAGAATGAGACAGTTGATGATTACACTTGGGCGTTGAGGAAACTACAATCCCTTTACACAGGATACAAAGAGCCCTCTGTTTTTGTTACCGACAGAGAATATGTCACGCCCCGATTCCGCGGAATCGATAGTCGTCCCCCGGGCGTGACCGTCGTGCGGGCCTAGGTTGCGCACCGCACAAGGCTAAGTATTTTTGTTTCGCATAGCGAGCACATATTAAGAGTACGCAGATAATTGAAACACATATTAAAACATGGAAAAGTTCTCTTTTATTGATAATATGAACATCTATTACAAACTCCTTGAACTGAGTCATAAGGATTGCCTCTATGGGCTTACAAAAGTGTTGACACAAAATGAGATAGCAGTCCTTTACATTACATCCTTTACTAAACTCAAAATATAAGACCTTGCGTCGGAACGACTGCTTTGCCACGAAGTTGCATGGTTGCTTGGTGGCTAGCTTCTATCTTCAAAATGCTTCTTCTTCTTCTTCTTCAAAATGCTTCAAAGGTTGGCACGGTCGAGGCGTGCCTACAGCTGGACTGGATTGGGGGTTTGTCTCCTGCTCCTCACTCGGCTCTCCTTAGCGCGGGGAACCTGTTTCAACGAGGGTCAGTACATCGAAACGTACTGGTGAAGGCAAGCTATCCCAACTATACCAATCAACACGTTATTTTAATGAAGCATGCATATTTGTGGGTTTCTATCTTGCCTTAGTTCATTTTACAGCAAGACATATATATAGTATCATTGAAATAACTCGCCACCGTTCGGTGACATTTACCTGCCCGTCTGAACCACCTGCATAATACTTACCTTGCCTTCCCTGCCAAGAAGACACAAGTTAGTAGCAACAGCTTTAAATATACGAGGGGATCACTGGCACGTTGCCATAATGGACGGGCTAGTCTCGGGACAGAATGGCGTGCGGCGCAGAGAACAGGAGGCGCCACAAGCCACTCGATCCAAAGCAGGCGACTATCGTGAGTTCCGTCCGGATCGGATCGGTGCCAGTGCCCCAGCGACCGTCCGCAGGAACTAAGACCTTGTGCACAAGTTGTCCGTGATCAACGCAGTACACTAAGTTAACATTTGAGGCAAATCAGGCACAGGGCAATAACAGGGCAAGATCTCTTTTTGCATAGTCTTCCTGTTGAGTTATTGCATTGAAAATGAGTTCTATATATAGCACAGTTTTTAAGAAGAAATATACATTCTAACTTATATTTATGCATATGATGAACATTCCAAACGAGCAAGCATATAAGTAAGTAACCGTTCACAAGTTTTATTTGACAAGCAATATTTTTCAAGTCTATTCCCTTATTATCTTGATATCTTTTAGTTATTTACTTGGTATCGTTTGATCGGGCAAAGCACGAACACAAGATTTAGATGTGAAGACTAGCAAGTAGGGCTAGCTAATCGGGTTGGTAGCCACTCACTTTGGTAGTTGGAAGGAAAAGGAAAGAAGTGCTTTAGGAGTCTGCTCGAGCGACGCCTACAGCTGGTTCACCTGTATTGACACGAACAGCTGATCAGTACTTCTTCCTCTCTTTCCCTTATCGGAATTGAAGTGCAGTCCTAAGAACGAAAGCAATAAAAACCATCGAAACCGTTCAAGAAAACTCAAGCAAATCCGAAAACCAACTCAAGGCACGAAAGCAACAAGCGACAGCGAAAACTAGGCAACAAAGAATGCAGCGGAGAGGTCTCTCCTGACTCTGCCGCTAAGTCGATCCTTGGGACACGGTCCACTGAATATGGAAATCGATTCCGAAGAGACAAATCCATAACGAGGATGAGTTTTTGATTCAATCTATCCCGATCGAACGATACCGTCTAGTATTTCTTAGCCGCGCTCCCCGAATAGGGGGAACGGGACACCACATCCTACCCAACTAATTGGAAGTTTCGTCCCGAAACTTAAGGAATAAAATCTACCACTAAGAAACAATGAGGGAAACCGTTCCCTCATATCGGATTCGAGCTCCCAAGTAGATTCTTCGACAGAGTGATTCCGCCAAAGCACGCGCACTAGAGGAACCGAACGGGTCCGAAGCAGCTTTTCTTTTCTATCCAAAATTTGTACCGGCTGTTCTACATACGTCAAGTCGGACTGAAGGTTCAGTTGTCCCAGGTCTACCACGTGGCTTGGATCGTACACATATTTTCTAAGTTAGGAAACATGTAATATATCATGTACGTCAGCTAGGGATGGTGGTAGAGCGATCTGATAAGCAACTGAAGCAACCCGCTTTAGTATTTCGAATGGGCCGACAAATCGTGGACTTAGCTTTCCCTTCGCTCCGAACCTGCTGACCCCTCGCATGGGCGAGACCTTGAGGAACACCCGGTCACCTACTTGAAACTCTAGCGGTCTCCGATGAACATTCGCATAACTCTTCTGTCGACTTTGAGCTATCTTTAATCTGTCCCGAATCAGCCGAACCTTCTGGACGGTCTGCTCCACGAGCTCAGGGCCAAGTACTTGCCGCTCCCTGACTTTGTCCCAACAGATAGGAGATCTACACTTCCGCCCGTATAACGTCTCATACGGTGCCATTTGAATGCTTGATTGATAACTATTGTTGTAAGCAAATTCGGCTAGAGGTAGATGAAGGTCCCAACTAGTCTTCGTGTCCAAGGCGTAGAGTCGCAGCATGTCTTCGAGGATCTGGTTGACGCGCTCTATTTGGCCATCGGTCTGTGGATGGTAGGCGGAGCTGAATTTCAACTTCGTCCCCATTGCTGACTGCAGGCTTCCCCAGAAACGTGATATGAATCGACCATCTCGATCGGAGACTATGGTTACGGGCACGCCGTGGAGTCAGACGATTTCGTTGAGATATATCTGAGCCAGGCGGTCGGCACTCCAAGTAGATTTGATAGGCAGAAAGTGAGCTGACTTGGTGAGTCGATCGACGATAACCCAGACTGCATCATGTCCCCGTTGCGTCCTCGGCAAGCCAACAATAAAGTCCATCGTTATATCATCCCATTTCCACTCCGAAATAGCAAGGTTCTGAAGCTCTCCGCCTGGTTTCTGGTGTTCGGCCTTTACTCGTTGACAAACCATGCAATGCAACACAAACTGCGCCACATCCCGTTTTAAGCCGTGCCACCAAAACGTCGTACGAAGATCCCGATACATCTTAGTGCTACCCGGATGAGAAGTATAATTAGCATAGTGAGCTTCCGTGAGTATCTCTTGTCTGAGGCCCGCATCGTTCGGAACACATAGTCTTCCCTTTACTCGAAGCATCCCATCCGTGCTTACCGCAAAGTCGGACGCCTTTCCTGCCAAGATGAGGGTATGTATCTTCTGCAGGAATGGGTCGTCCTTCTGAGCGGCCTTCACTTTGTGTAACAAGTCGGGCTCGAGGCGCAGTTGAGCTACTTGCGCCCACTTCTTATATCTTATTTTCAGTGTAATACCCAGTGATTCAAGATCTCGGCGCAGCCTATCATCAATAACCAAACTCCCTACAAACACTCGACTCAACGCGTCAGCTACTACGTTTCCCTTTCCAGGCGTGTATCTGATCGTGAGATCGAAGTCGCTCAGGAGTTCAAGCCATCGTCACTGCCGAAGATTCAAATCCTTTTGAGTGTACAAATATTTCAAACTCTTATGGTCCGTATAAATCTCACACGGTACGCCATAAAGATAGTGACGCCACAGCTTCAATGCAAACACTACCGCGGCAAGTTCGAGATCATGCGTTGGGTAATTCTGCTCGTGTGGCTTTAGCTGTCTAGAAGCGTAGGCTATCACCTTGTCGCGCTGCATTAGGACACATCCTAGACCCTTTCTTGAGGCATCACTATATATTTTAAAGTCATCCGGTCCGTTCGGCAGAGTGAGAATTGGGGCAGAGATGAGGCGCTGCTTTAACTCCGTAAACGAAGCTTCACAGTCCTCTGTCCAAGTAAACTTCGCACCCTTTCGTGTCAACTGAGTCAAGGGCGAAGCAATCCTAGCAAAATTTTGTATAAATCTTCGGTAGTACCCTGCCAGACCAAGGAAACTTCGGATGTCTCTAGCTGACTCCGGTCGTTTCCACTGCGTGATTGCTTCTATCTTCTTTGGATCAACTGAGATGCCTTCCGAGGAGATGATATGCCCCAAAAACGAGATACTGTCCAGCCAAAATTCTGATTTGCTTAATTTGGCATACAACTTGTGGTCTCGAAGGGTTTGCAGCACCATCTGCAGGTGTCCTGCGTGCTCATCCCTAGTCTTCGAGTACACTAAGATGTCATCGATAAACACCACCACGAATTTATCGATGAAGGGCCTAAAGACACGGTTCATCATATCCATAAATGCAGCAGGAGCATTCATCAGTCCAAACGGCATCACGGAAAACTCGTAATGGCCGTAGCGGGTTCTGAAAGCAGTCTTGGGCACGTCTTCTGGCTTAATCTTCAGCTGGTGGTAACCCGAGCGAAGATCAATTTTAGAAAACACCGTTGCCCCTTGTAACTGATCAAACAAGTCATCTATCCGTGGCAGAGGATATTTGTTCCTGATTGTGACTTTGTTTAATTCCCTATAGTCTATGCAGAGGCGTAGAGTTCCGTCCTTTTTCTTCACAAAGAGCACGGGAGCGCCCCAAGGAGACACGCTCGGACGGATGAACCCGCGATCAAGTAATTCCTGGAGTTGGCGCTTTAATTCATTCAGCTCTGCAGGTGCCATTCTGTACGGAGGCTTGGAAATTGGCTGTGTATTTGGAAATGTGTCGATAGTGAATTCAATCTCTCGGTCTGGCGGCATATCGGGTAGTTCGCTCGGGAACACATCGGGGAACTCTGCCTCAACGAAAGTTGACTCAACGTTTGCGTAGTCCTGCCGTGTGTCCCGAACCGATGCTAGGAATCCCTCGCAGCCTGTGTAGAGCATTCGCCGAGCAGATTTTGCCGAAATCACCATGCAGGCCCTGGTCGCATTGTTCGCTGGACTACTGGTGTAACAGAACACGGCTTCTCCGGGCAGACGAAAAACGACTCGCTTCTCTGCACACTCAATAGTTGCCGCGCACGCGCTTAGCCAGTCCATTCTCAAAATGATATCATAGTCCCGTACATCAAGAACTAAAACATCAAGTGACAGCTTTCTCTCCCCAATACAGATATAACCGCCTAGGCATGCTGAACAGACAGGAATTTTTGTACCAGATGGGGTGCTAACGCTTAAATCTAAATGCAACGGAGTCATTTTAACATTGTTCTCCGTGGCGAAGTTTGTAGAAATAAAGCTATGGGTTGCACCTGAATCAAATAGAATGCGAGCAGGTATATTATTGAAAAGTAAGGTACCTGACACGACGGTATCCGAAGCTAGAGCTTCTTCCCGTGTCAAGGTGTAGACTCGGCCTTGAGCTTGATTACGCCCTGGTTGAGGCGCCGCTCGATTTGCCTGAGGAGCCGGAGTCTGATCTGGTTGTTGCGGTGTACGAAGCGGACAGCTGCTAATCTGATGGCCAGGATCGCCGCATCTGAGGCAAGTGCCGAGCCGCTTGCGACAGACATTTTCGGTGTGCCCTCTTCTGTTGCAGTAGGTGCAACGCTGCCCCTGGTTTTCTCGCTGACGACCGCCGTTATTTTGACGCTTTGCAGCGTTGTTACCTCTATCGTTGCCTTGGCGTTTGTGATTGGAAGGTTGCACAGCGCCGGCGGCAACGTGAGGATACTGCAGTTCGAGCGAAAGGGCGTGGTTTAATACTTCCCGCATCGTCTGATACTGCGAAATGGCTACGTGCCCGTGAATGCCAGGACGTAGCCCTCCTTCGAATCGTCTGGCATGACTCGCTGCATCCGGTAGATAAGCGGTAGCAAATTTGGCTAGTTTATTGAATTCTGCCGAGTATTGCTTCACCGTCATGCTGCCCTGCCGGAGTTGAACGAAATCGTTTTCTCGTTGACGTCGTAGTGGTGGGGGTATAAACTCCTCCTCGAACGCGGCACGAAAAGTCGTCCACGCGATCGCCTCCTCTCCATGGCCAAGTTGAAGAGATCGTCGATGCACGTCCCACCAGTCGTGCGCGTTGAGGCGAAGCAATAGTTGGGCACAGGTGACGCGCTTGTCTTCCGGCACTTCTAGGAGAAAAAAATGATCTTCAAGCTCGACGAGCCAATCTAGGGCCACGATCGGGTCCTCAGTCCCATTAAACGGCGTGTTGCAGACCTTCTTGAAGTTGCCAAAGGGGAAGGCAGTCACTTCCCTCGTCCTTGGCACTAGCGGTGGTTCGACTTCAAGCACTGGCTGCTCCACTGGTGTAGCTGTCGTTGCGGCAGAATGGTTGGAGGCCAGGGTCTGAACAAGCTGCTGCAGGGTATCTACCTGCTTTTGTTGGACTGAGAGCCGGGCCTCTAGGTTGCTCTCGAACTTGGTTTGGCGGGCATCATCCCTCTGTCGTTGCTCCGTGAACATTTGCATCACCTGCTGAAGGGAATCTGATCGAGACATGCCCCGTTGGCTCCGAGAGCTTCCTGAAGTTCCGGAACTGCTCTCCTGAGTCCTTGTCTCGCCTGGCGCCAGCGCTGATGGTTGCGCTTGCGTCGTTCCTTGAAAGAAAGGTAATTTACATCAGGATCATAATGTATTATGGACTTATTGCATGAACGTATCTCATTTTGGCCTTAACGAGTTCAGGAGTTCGCACAGGGATTTATCGTTAAGGAAACTTTTCCAGTTCAAGTCAAAGGAACTTTGAAGCTGTGCTCTGATACCAACATGTCACGCCGTGCGGGCCTAGGTTGCTCACCGCACAAGGCTAAGTATTTTTGTTTCGCATAGCGAGCACATATTCAGAGTACGCAGATAATTGAAACACATATTAAAACATGGAAAAGTTCTCTTTTATTGATAATATGAACATCTATTACAAACTCCTTGAACTGAGTCATAAGGATTGCCTCTATGGGCTTACAAAAGTGTTGACACAAAATAAGATAGCAGTCCTTTACATTACATCCTTTACTAAACTCAAAATATAAGACCTTGCGTCGGAACGACTGCTTTGCCACGAAGTTGCATGGTTGCTTGGTGGCTAGCTTCTATCTTCAAAATGCTTCTTCTTCTTCAAAATGCTTCAAAGGTTGGCACGGTCGAGGCGTGCCTACAGCTGGACTGGATTGGGGGTTTGTCTCCTGCTCCTAGCTCGGCTCTCCTTAGCGCGGGAAACCTGTTTCAACGAGGGTCAGTACATCGAAACGTACTGGTGAAGGCAAGCTATCCCAACTATACCAATCAACACGTTGTTTTAATGAAGCATGCATATTTGTGGGTTTTTATCTTGCCTTAGTTCATTTTACAGCAAGACATATATATAGTATCATTGAAATAACTCGCCACCGTTCGGTGACATTTACCTGCCCGTCTGAACCACCTGCATAATACTTACCTTGCCTTCCCTGCCAAGAAGACACAAGTTAGTAGCAACAGGTTTAAATATACGAGGGGATCACTGGCACGTTGTCATAATGGACGGGCTAGTCTCGGGACGGAATGGCGTGCGGCGCAAAGAACAGGAGGCGCCACAAGCCACTCGATCCGAAGCAGGCGACTATCGTGAGTTCTGTCCGGATCGGATTGGTGCCAGTGCCCCAGCGACCGTCCGCAGGAACTAAGACCTTGTGCACAAGTTGTCCGTGATCAACGCAGTACACTAAGTTAACATTTGAGGCAAATCAGGCACAGGGCAATAACAGGGCAAGATCTACTTTTGCATAGTCTTCCTGTTGAGTTATTGCATTGAAAATGAGTTCTATATATAGCACAGTTTTTAAGAAGAAATATACATTCTAACTTATATTTATGCATATGATGAACATTCCAAACGAGCAAGCATATAAGTAAGTAACCGTTCACAAGTTTCATTTGACAAGCAATATTTCCCAAGTCTATTCCCTTATTATCTTGATATCTTTTAGTTATTTACTTGGTATCGTTTGATCGGGCAAAGCACGAACACAAGATTTAGATGTGAAGACTAGCAAGTAGGGCTAGCTAATCGGGTTGGTAGCCACTCACTTTGGTAGTTGGAAGGAAAAGGAAAGAAGTGCTTTAGGAGTCCGCTCGAGCGACGCCTACAGCTGGTTCACCTGTATTGACACGAACAGCTGATCAGTACTTCTTCCTCTCTTTCCCTTATCGGAATTGAAGTGCAGTCCTAAGAACGAAAGCAATGAAAACCATCGAAACCGTTCAAGAAAACCCAAGCAAATCCGAAAACCAACTCAAGGCACGAAAGCAACAAGCGACAGCGAAAACTAGGCAACAAAGAATGCAGCGGAGAGGTCCCTCCTGACTCTGTCGCTAAGTCGATCCTTGGGGCACGGTCCACTGAATATGGGAATCGATTCCGAAGAGACAAATCCATAACGAGGATGAGTTCTTGATTCAATCTATCCCGATCGAACGATACCGTCTAGTATTTCTTAGCCGTGCTCCCCGAATAGGGGGAACGGGGCACCACAGAATATGCGCTGATAAATTCTATATATATTATATTTTCTCATGTGCATGGACTACTATGCAAATGCAAGAGCAAAATTTAAAATGTGGATGTGTCACGACCCGCACCCGGAAAATCGGGCATGAGTCATGGGTACGTCCAGCCTACGCCGCAGCATCGGCGGTAGAACGCTGTCTAGGTCAACTATCTAGATAACTCACAAAAAAATCTGCCATGACCTCTCCAAAAGGAGGGCAACCACGCAATCAATATATAATCCTGTCAAGATCTCAACTCCAAACGGAGGAGCAATATCATAATGATAATCAAGTACTCAATCACGAATCTAAGCACGATAAGATAACAAGAAGACTAACAACTCCAAAGTCTAACCAACAACAACTACTAAAACTACCACAACATCAATAATAATAATACATCATCCAAAATAATATACAATACAAGGTCTCAATCCAAAATAGAAGACAAATCCGGTACTAAAAGCTAATAAAAACAATAACAAGGTCTTAGTGATCCCGACTACCAACCCGAAAATCACTCCTAAACTAGAGGGTCCCTGTCTGCACCATAAACAGGCTCAGGTCCATAAAACGTCGGACACCACTCCTCCGGATACTCTGAAAAATATGTCCAGTCAGGACTGGAGCAAGTACATCTCTAACAACAGTTCCATTTAAATGATAAAAACTATAAAACAGTTATAGCAAGTAGAAAGAAGAGTGAAGCAAGTATGAAACAAGAAATATATAAATCACTGGTGCATAAAGGTAAAGATGCCTGGATATCAGAACAAGATAGTAATAACTGCAAGATACAGGAAATCTAAGCTAAGATCAAGTCCGTGCACATGAACGTGTAGTGAGTCCAGCATAAAATACATGTAGTGAGTCAAGTCCAGAAACATGTAAGTGAGACCAACAAGACTGCAAGAGAGTCCAGACTATAAAGAATGAACTCGGTGTCTTTGAAATACTTGTTTCGACATGTAAACGGCTAGGGGTGAGTACGGCTCACCGTGCACTGGGTGCGCGGCTGCTATCATTCCAGATTAGACCAGAAGGAGTGATTTCTGATGATTCCAGATGGGAATATTTACATGTCTACTCGAGTATTTCTCCGCCCCGACTAATACAAGTGGATCCAAGACCCGACACGCAAATCAAGATGAGTCCAGCCTGAATATGAATGATGCCTGTAGGTGATGCCAGAATAGGGGCCAAAAATATGAAATGTACGTGTCGCAAGTAAATAAATCCAGAAATATCAGTCAGTGTCCCGTGTTGTGCCAGAATAATCAGATGATACTATACTAGAAGCTGAATCATAATAATCATCAGATAATGAAAACTATCAGAGAATGTACTCGCCTGACGTCCTGAGCAACTGGCGATCCGAACCGGTGTCGCAAGGACCTAATGCAAAAAATAAGGTTAAACAGGATTTCTAATAAGTTAAACAGAAAAAAATAATTAAAAATAGGCTTCTAGGGTCGTTCTAGGTCAAACGGGTCAAATCGGTAAAATCTGGATCAAAAAGTCAACTCTAGGTCAAAAAGTCAACTCCGGGTCAAAACTAGGTCAAAAGTTGACTTTGGCGGTCAACCGAGTCAACTACGGTCAAGTCTAGGTCAAACTAGGGTGCTCCTGAAATTCTAGGTCAAACCGAGGTCATTAAGCTAACAAACCCTCAAACTCGCCTCCTTGAGATACCGGGATACCCTCGGTATCCGATACCTCGACCTAGGCTACGCACCCCGCCTATACCCGCTAAAACCTATGCTAGCACGCGTAAATATATACACATAAGTATGTAAAAATCACTCCAATACTATTCCTAGGCTATTGCTCAAATACCCCGCTCGAAACTCAATACCTTGGTTATCTTAAGGTATTGAGATACCTCGGTATCTCAAGGTATTGAGATACCGCTCTAAATTCAACCCGACTACCCATCTAGCTAACTAACTATGCATAAACATATATATCTAGCTATATTCTAGGCTAAAATATAGATATTTAATACATATAGGCATATACCTATATATCTACATACCTTACCTTACCTTACCTTACCTTACCTTACCTTACCTTACCCTCCTCATAAATATATATGTATCTCTATATCTAGATATCTAAACTATCTACCTAGCTATATGTATATACCTATACATATAGATCTATATATCTAGCTATCCCTCTACCTATCTAGTTATCTATCTAACTATCTAACTAGTTATCTATATCTAGTATTTACCTATCTAACTATCTATCTAATTATCTATCTATTAATCTACCTATCTATGAATCTATCTATCTATGTATCTCAACATATCCATCAATCTATCTAACTATAGACCTATTTATCTATTAAACCATAGATACCTATCTATCTATCTAATATATCTAAACATCTAACTATGTATCTATATATCTACCCATCTTAGCTATCTAGATATCTATCTATCTATCTTAGCTATCTAGATATCTATCTATCAATCTATATATCTATATCTAGCTATCTATATAGAGAGCCCCCTCTCGCTACTGCGCTAAGCTAGGCCTCGCCACGCTTGCGCAAACGCCACGCCCTACTGCCGCGCTTGCTGCTGGAGCTGCTGCTGCTTCTGCTGCTGCCGCGGCGCTGCCTCGCTCTGCTGGCTGCTGCAGCGGCTGTGTGCAGTCCGCTGCCTCGCTCTGCTGCACCCAGACACAAGCACACACACACACACACGACCACACACACACAATCACACATACACAGACACACACACACACACACACTCAAACACATCTCAACACACACACACACATAATTATATACATATATCTATATATATATATATATATAAACACAAATCTATATATATATACACAAATATATATCTACACTCATATATCTATATATATATACACACTAATATATATATATATATATATATATATATATATATATATATATATATATATATATATATATATACATATATATATATATATATATATATATATATATATATATATATATATACACACTCACACCCTTAAACATATATATATATATATATATATATATATATATATATATATATATATATATATATATATATATATATATATATATATATATATATATATATATATATCCTCACACACACTCACACTCACACACCCTCACACACACTCTCACACACACTAGCACACACTCTCACAAACACACAACCACACACACAAACACTCCTACATATATATATAAATATATATACATATACACACAAACTCAAACTCATATACATATATATCTATAAACACATACACACACACACACACACACACACACACACATATATATATATATATATATATATATATATATATATATATATATATATATATATATATATATATATATATACATATCAACACACTCACACACACTCTTACACATCTACATATATATATATACACATAGGCATATACATACACAAGCACATAGATATAAATACACACACACACACATATATATATATATATATATATATATATATATATATATATATATATATATATATATATATATATATATATACATAAACACACATACATATATATATATATAGACACTTATAAATATATAGAGAGAAACACAACATCACTCAACCACAACACACAACAACACGCCCCACTCACGCCCAACGACCCCGACACTCACCAACACCCTAAAATATATAAAATATAACTCGAAAACTCTAGCACGCACTCCCCGATACTAACCTAACGCGCGCACAAGTCCGAAACAAGGAAACCAAGTCGAAATGGCCGTTCGGTCATTTCGACGAACACGTGGTGCGCGGCTCGGAAAACCTCCTGAAACGCACACCAAACGAACTCGAAATCGGCCCAAAATTTACCCACGGGTCCTAAACGATGCCTAGATCATAGAAAAAGTGCTAACGCTTCGATTCTAGGTCCGTGGCGGAAACGCGCACGCACTTAGAATCGGTGACGACGAAAAGCCCCAAATTTGCCCGAAACGCCCGTTTCTCCGCGACGCGGCTTTCCGTGTCCGAACGGAGACACGCACTCACCCTCAAGACACCCGACAACGTCTATCTAGGTCCATCTAACCTAGGGCATCACCAAAAATTGGGCCAAATTCGGATTCCACCCGAAATTGACACAAAACCTAGTGTTAAAGTCTCTAAACTCAACCAAACTAGTTCCAACTTCCTCCCACGGGTAGCCTAAGGGTCTAGGAAGGTTCTAAACTATTAATTACACTATAAAAAAATAATTACAAGGGAAAATTTAGGGTTTACCTCTTGGGAGTTGGATTCCCAAGCCAAAATCTCTAAAATGCTCCAAATCCACCAAACCAAGCTTCCAAGCTCCCAAATCTAGCTCCAACACCAAATCTAAGCTCTACCCACCTAGGTTAGGGAATAATATAGGGTTAGGGTTCAAATAAGTAGAAGAAATGGAAAGAGGAAGAAAGAAAAATAAGAAAACTTACTTGTGAAGGAGAAAGGAAGAAGAAGAAGTAGTGGAGAAGAAGAAGAAGAAGAAGAAGAAGAAGAAGTGAAGAAATGGGGATGGGGGCTGCTGGTTCTCGGGTCTGGGAGTGAGGGGCTGGTCGGGTGTGGGTAGGTAGGGGCCGGCCAAACCAAAATAAATGGGTTACAAGTTGGCAAATGTCCAAAATGCCCTCCCGTAACTCGGTTTTGGGTTTCGGGTTCCAAAAGCACTCAAACTAACTCCAAATCTCTCCAACTAACCCACTAAAAATATAATAAATATTCTAAACCCAAAAATAAGTCTCATAGGGGTGTGGGCTGGGTCGGACATGGGTCCACTAGGGTCTGACATGGGTCCAGGCTAGCCAAAATCCTAAAACAATCAATATAAAAATAATACAATCAATAATTAATTATAAATACAATTAATTATAAATAATACACAATTAACCCAAATTAAAAAAATAATACCCGGCTCTGGAAATGGGGTGGTGACAAGCCTATCCTCCTTAGAAAATTTTGTCCTCGAAATTTAAAGTCAATCACACTAACTCTAGGTCAAACCCCCAACAATCACAGTCAAGAAATTCTACCTATACAACATACAAGATCAGGGTCCTACTGGTCGTGTTATCACAGTCTCAATCATGGTCACTACACTATCTACCACAGCACAAAGAAAAGTCTAATAGGTACTAATGAAGCACACCATAAGGAATGGAAATGACAGGATGAAAACAAAGAGACAGACCTGCTAACCCGACACCCGTAGCATCGGCCTCCTCGACCGTCAACGCATAAGCCCTGCCCTGCTGGGGTATATCCCTCTGCTGGTGCGGGGCATGATGCTATGCCACAGGTGGCCTAGCTCCAACTCTCTGATCCTGTGCTCCACCAAATGGAGGTGCAGTGGGACAATCTCGCATCTGGTGAGCAGCGGATCCACAGAACAAACACATCTTCAGCCTCCTCCTACAAACATCCCAAGTGTGTCCTGCCTTCCTGCAGTAGGCACAAGTAGGCAACCTCTGATCCTGACCCTGCTGGGCTGCCTTCTGCACATAGGGACGCTTAGCTGGTCCCGCACTGCCACTCGCACTACCTGAATCATCCCTGCCTCTTTTGGACTTGAGCTCCAAGTCATCCTCTGCTCTCTGAGCATCTCCTACTATCTGCTCAAAAGTTGCCTCGCGGTCGCTCCTGGTCAAAGACTTGACCGCCATAACCAAACCCTTGCGAAACTTCCTCGCCTTTGCTGCCTCACTCAAGCCCTCCACGAATCTGCCCAGACGGCAGAACTTTGCTGCGTACTCGTCCACCGTCATGCTCCCTTAGACGAGTGCCTCAAACTGGCTCTCCAAAGCACTGAGCGCCACATCTAGGAAAAACTTCTCCTTAAAAAATCTCTTGAAAGCCTCCCAAGTAAGCCCTGGCGCTGCAATCCTCGTATCTGTACTATACCATGTCAAAGCAAGGTCGAACATCTGACTGCCCGCTGCCTCTATCTGCATGCTGTCTGGAATCTGCGCCAGTATGAAGATCCCCTCAATCTGCTCTATCCAGTCATCCGCGTACAGGATCCTTTCTATACCACGGAACTCCTTGGGCCGCATCCTCTGGAAGTCAATGATGCTGCCCGGCCTCGGATGCTGAATCTGATCTGCCTGTGGCTGAATCTGTGCCACCCTATCCACTGCCGTCATGGCCACCTGGTGGGCGTTCTCAATGCCCAGCCTCATCACATCCACCTGACGGTGTTGCACGTCCATCATCTCCCTGAAGAACGCAAACAACTGCGCGGCATCTACTGGAGCAGAAAGTGGTGGAGGAACCACCGAAACGACTGGGGTAGTCCTCGGATCGACAGGTGAAGGAGGATCCCCGAGAGAAGCAGATGCTCCCTCAACCGCAGGAGTGGTGAGTGGAGCGGTAGCAGCTGCCTGAATACGAGCTGGACGAGAGGTAGCAGACCTCTCAGTGGCAACTGCTGGAATGGTACGATGAGATCTTGTCTTCGGAGGCATCCTGAACACAGATCAAAAGAAGTCAATACGGCGCAATAGACGATATCATCAAAGAAGGACAGTAATATTTCAAAAGAAACAGTTTCAGAATAATTAGATTGGAATTGTTCCTAGTCGTGATTGAGTACACTCTCATCCTAGATCCTAGATCCTATAGCAGGCTCGTAGCAGTACAACTAAGTTGTTGTACCACCACGACATCGCACTAATTGTGAATCGAGACCTGCATGGGGCCGCCACCAAAAACGTGTCACGACCCCCACCCGAAAAATTGGGCATGAGTCGTGGGTACGTCCAGCCTACGCCGCAGCATCGGCGGTAGAACACTGTCTAGGTCAACTATCTAGATAACTCACAAAAAAATCTGCCATGACCTCTCCAAAAGGAGGGCAACCACGCAATCAATATATAATCCTGTCAAGATCTCAACTCCAAACGGAGGAGCAATATCATAATGATAATCAAGTACTCAATCACGAATCTAATCACGATAAGATAACAAGAAGACTAACATAGCTTAAGAGCAAAAATGACAGCTGCCAATTCTAAATCATGAGTTGGATAGTTCTTTTCCACACAATGTAATAGGACAATTGTTACAGGCATCACTAACCGGGATGATTCCTCCACCGGTAATGATCTTATAACAATTCCTAAGGGGTTTAGTGGTTAAGCTATGCTTCATAAGGAAATCTACTGACATGAATGAATGTGAAGCTCCAGAGTCAAATAAAGTAATAGCTGGTATTGAATTTATAAGCACAGAACCTGTGATCACGTCTGCTGTGGCTTCAGCTTCTTCCAGAGTCATGGCATAAGCACGGCCTTGCTGCGGTGTACCCCTCTGTTGCTGCTGTTGGTGCTGAGCAAAGCGTT
The DNA here is from genome assembly GCA_036927795.1 of Iris macrosiphon. Classification (NCBI taxonomy): domain Eukaryota; kingdom Viridiplantae; phylum Streptophyta; class Magnoliopsida; order Asparagales; family Iridaceae; genus Iris; species Iris macrosiphon. The sequence goes on along the minus strand of JAYESA010000018.1, from coordinate 26,500,780 downwards.
GTTGTTGTGTTGGAAGCGGGGGTCCCCTCTGTTGTACTGCTGGGGCCCTGGCCTGGGCTGGAGCCTTTGGTGCAGCGGTGCGTCCTTGAGCAGCTGGACAGTCCCTCATTTGATGCGCTGCTGAGCCGCAGTAGAGGCAGGCACCTAGCCTCTTCCTGCAGACTTGCCAAGTATGGCCTGGTTTTTGGCAAAAGTTACAAGCAGCAGCTTGTTGGTTCTGTCCTTGAGCCTGGTGTTGGGGTGCTGGAGCTCGAGGGAGAGGACGCTGAGTTCGCTGTGGGGCCCTCTGCTGTTGTTGTTGTTGTTGTTGTTGAAAAGGGCGTTTGTTGGGTCCCGTATTTCCGGTATCTCTTTCTCGTTTCAGTTTATGCCCCATATCTCTTTCAACGCCTTGTGCCACGCTCAGGATTTCTTCATAGGTGCGAGCTCGGCTGGTGGTGACAGCAAGGCGAATATCCGGAGACAGCCCCTTCTTGAATCTACGGGCTCTGTCCTCCGGGGTACGAACCATGTACTCCGCAAAATGGCTTAACCTGCTAAATTTAGCAGTATATTCATCAACAGACAGGTTACCTTGTTCCAGTCTCTCGAATTGGCTTTCGAGAGCTTCCCGAGCCACTTCGGGGTAGAATTTCTCCTTGAATAGTCTCTTGAAATCCTCCCAGGTGATGTTAGGAGCAGATAATTGGGGTTCATCTCTGAACCAGGTTCGAGCAATGTCGAACAGTTGCAGGCTTACGGACTCCACTTTGAGGTCATCAGGGACCCGAGCAGTCTTCAGGAGTCTCTCGATATTCTCTATCCACTCATCAGCATAGAGAATGCCCTCAGTTCCGTAAAATTCCAGGGGTCTAAGATTCTTGAAGTCTTTAGCACTCCCTGGCCTTTTGAGTGACGACTCCTGGGACTTAAGAGCTTCTGAGAGGCTGGTCCGCAGAAGTGCAGTCTGTTCTTTCTGGGATTCCACCAATCCCTGGAACACTCCTAGTAGCTGTGCCCCATCTAGAGTAACTGCCGAAACAGATGGAGGCGGCGGGAGTGCAAGAGTCTCGGGCACATTCTGCTCAGCTGGTTCTGATGTGCCTCCTACTGTGTTCCTTGTCTGGACCATTCTGAAAGATTAAGGGATAGGAAGATCAGAATAGAATACTTGGAAATCAAAGGCGATAGGAAAAAAAATTGAGCAGCAAAGATATCAAGAATTGAAATAAGGACCCTATACTGTGAATGAGCTTTTCCTAGAATCCTCAATCTTATTCCATACCCTGTCCTAGGGTATTATCCTATTTTAGGATAAGACCTGCATGGGCCACCATAAAAACGTGTCACGACCCGCACCCGGAAATTCGGGCACGAGTGCGTGGGTACGTCCAGCCTACGCCGCAGAGTCGGCGGTAGTACGCTGTCTAGGTCAATTCCAGGTTTACTAAACTAGCTCATTCACAAATAACATAGGCAAGATAATAATGAGAATTGAAACTTAAGATTGCAACTGAAATAAATGTGACAACAGATTCAAATATTTAATACAGAATTCAGAATTGAAATCGGGGACAAACCCGATTAATAAGATAAGAATATAAATAAAAGATAGCTACTACTAGCTACTCTGCAGCAGGGGTCTCCTGGGTAGGTTCTGGCTCCTCATAGGTATCATCAGTCCCCTCATAGGGACCATTATAAGTAGGGGCGAGATTCTCATCATCGCCTAAATCAACAGATCCAGTCAGGAAAGGAGCAAAGTACACAGTGCACAACAAGGTTAAACTAAATATTTATGACAATTAAATATTGAATATCAGGTTGAGAAACTGCATAACAGAACATCATTATCTCAAAGTTAAAGCTGTAAACAGGGATATGAGAAAGCAGAAATAAATGAGACAGGAAATGAAACTACAACAGTCAGCAAGATATATGTAACAAGACCAGAAACTATCTGTGTGAACTTGTGTTTGTTTTTAGAATACATAGTTGGCATATAGGGGTTTATAAGGCTAATCCGGCCGTCATAAACGGCTATTAAACAGGGGAAATCGAGATCCGGCTGAGGTACAGTCGTGTACCAACAGCTATTAAACATGACAAGGGGAAGGGTAAACTACATGCCTTCTAGGTATTCTCCCACCCGACATGAAAAACAAGACAGGAACTCCAATATTCAAGACATGAAATCCAGCATTTCTAATACTAGGTGTAATCATCAAGGGTACATGTAAGGCAGGGAATTAATTATCACAATATATAAAGATTAACTTGAAGTGCAGGTACTTGCCTGTTGTTTGGATCTGATTAATTTGGTTCTCGGGGGAAATTTCCAAAGATGAGTCCAAAAGCTGAAATAGACATTACCATCACGCTCAGAAGATGTCAAATAGCTAAAAATGCCTGTCCTTGGGTCCAATTTGGAGACAAGGGCAAAAATGACAGTTTCGGATCAAAATGGGGTCCGCCGGTGGGCCCGCTTTGCACCGAAAAACGTGTCCGGGTCAAAGGTCTCCAAATTCACCAAACTTAGTGTCAACAGGTCAGGAACGCTGATACGAACCCAACGGAACTTCCAGATTTGGATTCCGATGAGCCGAACACAAAATTGCCCGTCGAGCGGGGCCTGTGGGGCCCACGACACGCAATTTCGTCAACGTTCTCAGAATCGAACCAAACTTGACCCACAGGACCAGCGTATCGCTACGAGTCCGATGGCGTAAGTTTCGTCTCGATCTGACGAGTGTACAAGAAGTTAGGGCAAATTGCAGAAAAGTCAGATACGGGGCGATGTCCGCGGATACGCGTTGATTCCGGTGTGCACGCACACCCGAATCAGCTTTCACGAAATCTCACACGTCCGTATCGACGACGCGCACGTATCTGTGAAGACCGCACGCGACCAAGTCGTCCCGTTTGGCTGGGCGCACTCAGTTCCGGGGTGAAACAGGGTCTGGTTTTTCTTGTTTTTGGATCGCGGTGTGCGATCACCATAGGATGCGATGCCCCGAACGGTTTATCCGGGCACCGAGAGGGTCATACAGGCTTCACAACGCAATTTGCAGAATTGAAAACGGAGCTACGAACAAGAAGTTACACGCACCTGAAGAGGACCCAAAAATCAGGGTCGAGCCGTGTCCGACACGTGTCCGACACGACACTGTTACTGTGTCCACTGCACAGTAAAGGGGCTAGGGTTTACTGCTGAAGGCGGTGGCCGGTGGTCGGCACGGCGGTGGGGAGGCCGAGCACGGCTGGGGGACGACCGGCGGAGCATGGCGCAGCACGGCGGCACGCTGGGAGGCGGCGGAGGCGGCTGCTGCGGCTGCTGTTGCTGTCTCCGCTGCGGTGGCTGGGCAACGGTCGGGGACGGAGGAGGAAGGAGGAGGAGGCGGCGCCGAGGGAGGAGGGCGGTGCTGGCGGTGGCTGGGCAACGGTCGGCACGGCGACGGAGTTCGGCGGAGAGGGCTAGGGTTAGGGTTTAGAGAGGGGCTGGAGGAGGAAGACGAAGAGGGGGAGAGGGGTTTATAAAGGGGGAGGCGGCGGTTGCAGGGCCGGGAAGGGCGGAGCGGAGGGGCGACGTGGGGCTGGGCGCGGAACGCGCGGCGCTGCGTGCGGTGGCCGACGCTGGATGCGGGGGGAACGTGGGGCTGGGTCGTGGGTTGGCGGGTCGGGCTGACGGCGGGTCGGGTTCGGTTGAACCCGACCCGACGTATAGGGTTGGGTCTGGGCTGAGGGAGCGGGCTGGGCCGCGGCCCAATGGGCCAGGGCGGACTGGGCTGAGAGAAAAAGAAAAAGAAAAAGAAAAGAAAATAAATAAATAGATAATTAATTAATTAATTTAATTAAAATAGTTTTTAGGCATTTAAAAATAGGTTTGAGGCCCAGAAAAATCCAGAAAAATTATCCTAAGTCCAATTTTCCATTTTACACCCAAAAATATTATTTTTATAATATTTTAATATTATTTATTAACAATTAAAAATCATTTATTAATTAAAACCTTGATTTTAATTTCAGAAAATTCCCAGAAAATTCCAGAAAATTGGGAAAAATTCAAGATTTAATAATTTGAAAATTCAGGGGGTTTACAACCTACCCAACTTACAAAAATTTTGTCCTCGAAATTTAAGAATAACAAGGCACGAAAAGAAAGGCCGAGAAATAAAATATACCTCAAGGTTCAAAAAGATAGGGGTATCGCTCTCTAATCTCGTCTTCTCGCTCCCAGGTGGATTCGCCGGGAGAATGGTTCTTCCAAGCTACGCGAACCAGGGATATAACCTGGTTCCGTAGAACTTTCTCCGATCGATCCACTATCGATCCACTATCTCCACGGGTTGCTCTTGGTAAGTCAAACTTGGGCCTACTTCGAGCTCTGAGTGATCCAAAATGTGGCTGGGGTCTGACACGTACTTTCTCAGCTGCGACACGTGGAAGACGTTATGGACTCCATCCAGAGTGGGTGGCAATGCCAGTCGGTATGCCACTTCTCCGATTTTCTCCTGAATGCCAAAAGGTCCAATAAATCTTGGGCTGAGTTTTCCACTCCTTCCGAACCTAATGGTGCCACATGTCGGGGAAATCTTCAAGAATACCTGTTCTCCAACCTCAAATTCCAAGGGCCTTCGGTAGCTATTTGCCCAACGTCGTTGCCGGTCTTGAGCCACTCGAAGTCTGTCCCTTATTTGCTTTACCTTTTCAGCTGAATCGATCACCATCTCTGGTCCCAGCAGGGCTCTTTCTCCAACGTCGTCCCATGATAGCGGGGTACGACATCTTCGTCCATACAGAGCTTCAAATGGAGTCATCTCAATACTTGCTTGGTAACTGTTATTATAAGAGAACTCCACCAGATGTAGATAGTCTTCCCAGGATCCTCCAAAATCCAGAACACATGTACGGAGCATATCTTCAAGTGTCTGGATTGTACGTTCCGATTGTCCGTCGGTTTGGGGATGATAAGCTGTGCTGAATTTGAGTTGAGTCCCCAAGCTGGCTTGTAAGCTCTTCCAGAAGTGAGAGGTGAATCTTGAATCTCGGTCAGAGACAATACTTACTGGAACTTCATGCAGCCGGACAATGTGTCTGATATATAAATCTGCCAGCTTTTCTGTAGATAGTCCTACTTTGAAAGGTAGAAAATGTGCAGACTTGGTCAGTCTATCTACTATCACCCAGATTGCATCCTTTCCACTAGGTGTCCTTGGAAGTCCGGAAACAAAATCTATTGTGATATGTTCCCACTTTTACTCCGGAATGGGTAGGGGTTGAAGCAATCCTCCAGGTCTTTGTCTTTCTGCCTTGACTTGCTGGCACACTAAACAACGAGATACGAACCTGGCTACTTCTCTTTTCATGCCATGCCACCAAACATGCGTCCTCAGGTCCTTGTACATCTTGTTGGCTCCTGGGTGTATAGAGTATTGGGATCTGTATCTTGCATAATTTCTTCTCTTATGTCTCCTCGAGGTACACATAATCTATCGCCATGCCTCAGTGATCCATCTTCATGAATTCTGAAATCTTCCACTAATCCAGCTTGCACTTGTCTTCGAAGGCTTCGCAGGCCTTCGTCTTGGAACTGAGTCTCCTTGATCTTGTCTATTAAAGTAGACTGAATCTACAGGTTCATCATTTGGCCTTCTTTTCCTGGGATAATTACTTCAATACCTAAACTTTCCAAGTCCTCTAGCAGGTGTCTGTCCATAGTCAAGTACATCGCCATAGGATATCTGCTTAGAGCATCAGCAACTACATTGGCCTTCCCAGGATGATATTGAAGGGTGATATCAAAGTCTTTCATTAGTTCCAGCCACCTTCTTTGCCTCATATTTAGCTCTTTCTGAGTGAAGATATATTTTAGACTTTTATGGTCCGTAAATATTTCTACCCTTTCTCCATAAAGATAATGCTTCCATAGCTTAAGAGCAAAAATGACAGCTGCCAATTCTAAATCATGAGTTGGATAGTTCTTTTCCACACAATATAATAGGATAATTGTTACAGGCATCACTAACCGGGATGATTCCTCCACCGGTAATGATCTTATAACAATTCCTAAGGGGTTTAGTGGTTAAGCTATGCTTCATAAGGAAATCTACTGACATGAATGAATGTGAAGCTCCAGAGTCAAATAATAGCTGGTATTGAATTTATAAGCACAGAACCTGTGATCACGTCTGCTGTGGCTTCAGCTTCTTCCAGAGTCATGGCATAAGCACGGCCTTGCTGCGGTGCACCCCTCTGTTGCTGCTGTTGGTGCTAAGCAAAGCGTTGTTGTTGTGTTGGAAGCGGGGGTCCCCTCTGTTGTACTGCTGGGGCCCTGGCCTGGGCTGGAGCCTTTGGTGCAGCGGTGCGTCCTTGAGCAGCTGGACAGTCCCTCATTTGATGCGCTGCTGAGCCGCAGTAGAGGCAGGCACCTAGCCTCTTCCTGCAGACTTGCCAAGTATGGCCTGGTTTTTGGCAAAAGTTACAAGCAGCAGCTTGTTGGTTCTGTCCTTGAGCCTGGTGTTGGGGTGCTGGAGCTCGAGGGAGAGGACGCTGAGTTCGCTGTGGGGCCCTCTGCTGTTGTTGTTGTTGTTGTTGAAAAGGGCGTTTGTTGGGTCCCGTATTTCCGGTATCTCTTTCTCGTTTCAGTTTATGCCCCATATCTCTTTCAACGCCTTGTGCCACGCTCAGGATTTCTTCATAGGTGCGAGCTCGGCTGGTGGTGACAACAAGGCGAATATCCGGAGACAGCCCCTTCTTGAATCTACGGGCTCTGTCCTCCGGGGTACGAACCATGTACTCCGCAAAATGGCTTAACCTGCTAAATTTAGCAGTATATTCATCAACAGACAGGTTACCTTGTTCCAGTCTCTCGAATTGGCTTTCGAGAGCTTCCCGAGCCACTTCGGGGTAGAATTTCTCCTTGAATAGTCTCTTGAAATCCTTCCAGGTGATGTCAGGAGCAGATAATTGGGGTTCATCTCTGAACCAGGTTCGAGCAATGTCGAACAGTTGCAGGCTTACGGACTCCACTTTGAGGTCATCAGGGACCCGAGCAGTCTTCAGGAGTCTCTCGACATTCTCTATCCACTCATCAGCATAGAGAATGCCCTCAGTTCCGTAAAATTCCAGGGGTCTAAGATTCTTGAAGTCTTTAGCACTCCCTGGCCTTTTGAGTGACGACTCCTGGGACTTAAGAGCTTCTGAGAGGCTGGTCCGCAGAAGTGCAGTCTGTTCTTTCTGGAATTCCACCAATCCCTGGAACACTCCTAGTAGCTGTGCCCCATCTAGAGTAACTGCCGAAACAGATGGAGGCGGCGGGAGTGCAAGAGTCTCGGGCACATTCTGCTCAGCTGGTTCTGATGTGCCTCCTACTGTGTTCCTTGTCTGGACCATTCTGAAAGATTAAGGGATAGGAAGATCAGAATAGAATACTTGAAAATCAAAGGCGATAGGAAAAAAAATTGAGCAGCAAAGATATCAAGAATTGAAATAAGGACCCTATACTGTGAATGAGCTTTTCCTAGAATCCTCAATCTTATTCCATACCCTGTCCTAGGGTATTATCCTATTTTAGGATAGGACCTGCATGGGCCACCATAAAAACGTGTCACGACCCGCACCCGGAAATTCGGGCACGAGTGCGTGGGTACGTCAAGCCTACGCCGCAGAGTCGGCGGTAGTACGCTGTCTAGGTCAATTCCAGGTTTACTAAACTAGCTCATTCACAAATAACATAGGCAAGATAATAATGAGAATTGAAACTTAAGATTGCAACTGAAATAAATGTGACAACAGATTCAAATGTTTAATACAGAATTCAGAATTGAAATCGGGGACAAACCCGATTAATAAGATAAGAATATAAATAAAAGATAGCTACTACTAGCTACTCTGCAGCAGGGGTCTCCTGGGTAGGTTCTGGCTCCTCATAGGTATCATCAGTCCCCTCATAGGGACCATAATAAGTAGGGGCGAGATCCTCATCATCGCCTAAATCAACAGATCCAGTCAGGAAAGGAGCAAAGTACACAGTGCACAACAAGGTTAAACTAAATATTTATGACAATTAAATATTGAATATCAGGTTGAGAAACTGCATAACAGAACATTATTATCTCAAAGTTAAAGCTGTAAACAGGGATATGAGAAAGCAGAAATAAATGAGACAGGAAATGAAACTACAACAGTCAGCAAGATATATGTAACAAGACCAGAAACTATCTGTGTGAACTTGTGTTTGTTTTTAGAATATATAGTTGGAATTTAGGGGTTTATAAGGCTAATTCGGCCGTCATAAACGGCTATTAAACAGGGGAAATCGAGATCCGACTGAGGTACAGTCGTGTACCAACAGCTATTAAACATGACAAGGGGAAGGGTAAACTAGATGCCTTCTAGGTATTCTCCCACCCAACATGAAAAACAAGACAGGAACTCCAATATTCAAGACATAAAATCCAGCATTTCTAACACTAGGTGTAATCATCAAGGGTACATGTAAGGCAGGGAATTAATTATCACAATATATAAAGATTAACTTGAAGTGCAGGTACTTGCCTGTTGTTTGGATCTGATTAATTTGGTTCTCGGGGGAAATTTCCAGAGATGAGTCCAAAAGCTGAAATAGACATTACCATCATGCTCAAAAGATATAAAATAGCTAAAAACGCCTGTCCTTGGATCCAATTTGGAGACAAGGACAAAAACGGCAGTTTTGGGTCAAAACGGGGTCCGCAGGTGGGCCCGCTTTGCACCGAAAAATGTGTCCGGGTCGAAGGTCTCCAAATTCACCAAACTTAGTGTCAACAGGTCAGGAACGCTGATACGAACCCAACTGAACTTCCAGATTTGGATTCCGATGAGCCGAACACAAAATCGCCCGTCGAGCGGGGCCTATGGGGCCCACTACACGCGATTTTGTCAACATTCTCAGAATCGAACCAAACTTGACCCACAGGACCAGCGTATCGCTACGAGTCTGATGGCGCAAGTTTTGTCTCGATCTGACGAGTGTACAAGAAGTTAGGCTAAATTGCAGAAAAGTCGGATACGGGACGATGTCCGTGGATACGCGTTGATTCTGGTGTGCACGCACACCCGAATCAGATTTCACGAAATCTCACACGTCCGTATCGACGACGCGCACGTATCTGTGAAGACCGCACGCGACCAAGTCGTCCTATTTGGCGGGGCGCACTCAGTTCCGGGGTGAAACAGGGTCTGGTTTTTCCTGTTTTTGGATCGCGGTGTGCAATCACCACAGGATGCGATACCCCGAACGGTTTATCCGGGCACCGAGAGGGTCATACAGGCTTCACAACGCAATTTGCAGAATTGAAAACGGAGCTACGAACAAGAAGTTACACGCACCTGAAGAGGACCCGAAAATCAGGGTCGAGCCGTGTCCGACACGACACTGTTACTGTGTCCACTGCACAGTAAAGGGGCTAGGGTTTACTGCTGAAGGCGGTGGCCGGTGGTCGGCACGGCGGCGGGGAGGCCGAGCACGGCTGGGGGACGGCCGGCGGAGCACGACGCAGCACGACGGCGCGCTGGGAGGCGGCGGAGGCGGCTGCTGCGGCTGCTGTTGCTGTCTCCGCTGCGGTGGCTGGGCAACGGTCGGGGACGGAGGAGGAAGGAGGAGGAGGCGGTGCCGAGGGAGGAGGGCGGTGCTGGCGGTGGCTGGGCAACGGTCGGCACGGCGGCGGAGTTCGACGGAGAGGGCTAGGGTTAGGGTTTAGAGAGGGGCTGGAGGAGGAAGACGAAGAGGGGGAGAGGGGTTTATAAAGGGGGAGGCGGCGGTTGCAGGGCCGGGAAGGGCGGAGCGGAGGGGCGACGTGGGGCTGGGCGCGGAACGCGCGGCGCTGCGCGCGGCGGCCGGCGCTAGACGCGGGGGGGAACGTAGGGCTGGGTCGTGGGTTGGCGGGTCGGGCTGACGGCGGGTCGGGTTCGGTTGAACCCGACCCGACCCGATAGGGTTGGGTCTGGGCTGAGGGAGCGGGCTGGGCCGCGGCCCAATGGGCCAGGGCGGGCTGGGCTGAGAGAAAAAGAAAAAGAAAAAGAAAAAGAAAATAAAATAAATAAATAATAAATAAATAAATAGATAATTAATTAATTAATTAATTTAATTAAAATAGTTTTTAGGCATTTAAAAATAGGTCTGAGGCCCAGAAAAATCCAGAAAAATTACCCTAAGTCCAATTTTCCATTTTACACCCAAAAATATTATTTTCATGATATTTTAATATTATTTATTAACAATTAAAAATCATTTATTAATTAAAACCTTGATTTTAATTTCAGAAAATTCTCAGAAAATTCCAAAAAATTGGGAAAAATTCAAGATTTAATAATTTGAAAATTCAGGGGGTTTACAACAAAGTCTAACCAACAACAACTACTAAAACCACCACAACATCAATAATAATAATACATCATCCAAAATAATATACAATACAAGGTCTCAATCCAAAATAGGAGACAAATCCGGTACTAAAAGCTAATAAAAACAACAACAAGGTCTCAGTGATCCCGGCTACCAACCTAAAAATTACTCCTAAACTAGAGGGTCCCTGTCTGCACCATCAACAGGCTCAGGTCCATAAAACGTCGGACACCACTCCTCCGGATACTCTGAAAAATATGTCCAGTCAGGACTGGAGCAAGTATATCTCTAACAGCAGTTCCATTTAAATGATAAAAACTATAAAACAGTTATAGCAAGTAGCAAGAAGAGTGAAGCAAGTATGAAACAAGAAATAAATCACTGGTACATAAAGGTAAAGATACATGGATATCAGAACAAGATAGTAATAACTGCAAGATACAGGAAATCTAAGCTAAGATCAAGTCCATGCACATGAACGTGTAGTGAGTCCAGCATGAAATACATGTAGTGAGTCAAGTCCAGAAACATGTAAGTGAGACCAACAAGAATGCAAGAGAGTTCAGACTATAAAGAATAAACTCGGTGTCTTTGAAATACTTGTTTCGACATGTAAACGGCTAGGGGTAAGTATGGCTCACCGCGCACTGGGTGCGCGGCTGCTATCATTCCAGATTAGACCAGAGGGAGTGTTTCCTGATGATTCCAGATGGGAATATTTACATGTCTACTCGAGTATTTCCCTGCCCCAACTAATACAAGTGGATCCAAGACCCGACACGTAAATCAAGATGAGTCCAGCCTGAACATGAATGATGCCTGTAGTGATGCCTGTAGGTGATGCCAGAATAGGGGCCAGAAACATGAAATGTACGTGTCGCAAGTAAATAAATCCAGAAATATCAGTTAGTGTCCCGTGTTGTGCCAGAATAATCAGATGATACTATACTAGAAGCTGAATCATAATAATCATCAGATAATGAAAACTATCAGAGAATGTACTCGCCTGACGTCCTGAGCAACTGGCGATCCGAACCGGTGTCGCAATGACCTAATGCGAAAAGCAAGGTTAAACAGTATTTCTAATAAGTTAAACATATATAAAATAATTAAAAATAGGCTTCTAGGGTCGTTCTAGGTCAAACGGGTCAAACCGGTGAAATCTGGATCAAAAAGTCAACTCTAGGTCAAAAAGTCAACTCTGGGTCAAAACTAGGTCAAAAGTTGACTTTGGCGGTCAACCGAGTCAACTACGGTCAAGTCTAGGTCAAACTAGGGTGCTCCTGAAATTCTAGGTCAAACCGAGGTCATTAAGCTAACAAACCCTCAAACTCGCCTCCTTGAGATACCGAGATACCCTCGGTATCCGATACCTCGACCTAGGCTACGCACCCCGCCTATACCCGCTAAAATCTATGCTAGCACGCGTAAATATATACACATAAGCATATAAAAATTACTCCAATACTATTCCTAGGCTATTGCTCAAATACCCCGCTCGAAACTCAATACCTTGGTTATCTTAAGGTATTGAGATACCTCGGTATCTCAAGGTATTGAGATACCGCTCTAAACTCAACCCGACTACCCATCTAGCTAACTAACTATGCATAAACATATATATCTAGCTATATTCTAGGCTAAAATATAGATATCTAATACATATAGGCATATACCTATATATCTACATACCTTACCTTACCTTATCTTACCTTACCTTACCCCCCTCATAAATATATATGTATCTCTATATCTAGATATCTAAACTATCTACCTAGCTATATGTATATACCTATACATATAGATCTATATATCTAGCTATCCCTCTACCTATCTAGTTATCTATCTAACTAGTTATCTATATCTAGTATTTACCTATCTAACTATCTATCTAATTATCTATCTATTAATCTACCTATCTATGAATCTATCTATCTATGTATCTCCACATATCCATCAATCTATCTAACTATATACCTATTTATCTATTAAACCATAGATACCTATCTATCTATCTATCTAATATATCTATACATCTAACTATGTATCTATATATCTACCCATCTTAGCTATCTAGATATCTATCTATCTTAGCTATCTAGATATCTATCTATCAATCTATATATCTATATCTAGCTATCTATATACAGAGTCCCCTCTCGCTACTGCGCTAAGCTAGGCCTCGCCACGCTTGCGCAAACGCCATGCCCTGCTGCCGCGCTTGCTGCTGGAGCTGCTGCTGCTGCTTCTGCTGCTGCCGCGGCGCTGCCTCGCTCTGCTGGCTGCTGCAGCGGCTGTGTGCAGTCCGCTGCCTCGCTCTGCTGCACCCAGACATAAGCACACACACACACACATACGACCACACACACACAATCACACATACACATACACACACACACACACTCAAACACATCTCAACACACACACACACACACATATAATTATATACATATATCTATATATATATATATATATAAACACACATCTATATATATATACACACATATATATCTACACTCATATATCTATATATATATACACACTAATATATATATATATATATATATATATATATATATATATATATATATATATATATATATATATATATATATATATACATATACACACTCACACCCTTAAACATATATATATATATATATATATATATATATATATATATATATCCTCACACACACTCACACTCACACTCACACACCCTCACACACACTCTCACACACACTAGCATACACTCTCACAAACACACAACCACACACACAAACACTCCTACATATATATATAAATATATATACATATACACACAAACTCAAACTCATATACATATATATCTATAAACACATACACACATATATATATATATATATATATACATATCAACACACTCACACACACTCTTACACATCTACATATATATATATATACACATAGGCATATACATACACAAGCACATAGATATAATACACACATATATATATAAATATATATACATAAACACACACACACACACACACACACATATATATATATATATATATATATATATATATATATATATATATATATATATATATATATAGACACTTATAAATATATATAGAGAGACACAACGCCACTCAACCACAACACACAATAACACGCCTCACTCACGCCCAACGACCCCGACACTCACCAACACCCTAAAATATATAAAATATAACTCGAAAACTCTAGCATGCACTCCCCGATACTAACCCAACGTGCGTACAAGCCCGAAACAAGGAAACCAAGTCGAAATGGTCGTTCAGTCATTTCGACGAACACGTGGTGCGTGGCTCAGAAAATCTCCTGAAACGCACACCAAACGAACTCGGAATCGGCCCAAAATTTACCCACGGGTCCTAAACGATGCCTAGATCCTAGAAAAAGTGCTAACGCATTGATTCTAGGTCCGTGGCGGAAACGCACACGCACTTAGAATCGGCGACGACGAAAAGCCCCAAATTTGCCCGAAATGCCTGTTTCTCCGCGACGCGGCTTCCCGTGTCCGAACGGAGACACGCACTCACCCTCAAGACACCCGACAACGTCTACCTAGGTCCGTCTAACCTAGGGCATCACAAAAAATTGGACCAAATTCGGATTCCACCCGAAATTGACACAAAACCTAGTGTTAAAGTCTCTAAACTCAACCAAACTAGTTCCAACTTCCTCCCACGGGTAGCCTAAGGGTGTAGGAAGGTTCTAAACTATTAATTACACTATAAAAAAGTAATTATAAGGGAAAATTTAGGGTTTACCTCTTAGGAGTTGGAATCCCAAGCCAAAATCTCTAAAATGCTCCAAATCCACCAAACCAAGCTTCCAAGCTCCCAAATCTAGCTCCAACACCAAATCTAAGCTCTACCCACCTAGGTTAGGGAATAATGTAGGGTTAGGGTTCAAATAAGTAGAAGAAATGGAAAGAGGAAGGAAGAAAAATAAGAAAACTTACTTGTGAAGGAGAAAGGAAGAAGAAGAAGTAGTGGAGAAGAAGAAGAAGAAGAAGTGAAGAAATGGGGATGGGGGCTGCTGGTTCTCGGGTCTGGGAGTGAGGGGCTGGTCGGGTGTGGGTAGGTAGGGGCCGGCCAAACCAAAATAAATAGGTTACAAGTTGGCAAATGTCCAAAATGCCCTCCCGTAACTCGGTTTTGTGTTTCGGGTTCCAAAAGCACTCAAACTAACTCCAAATCTCTCCAACTAACCCACTAAAAATATAATAAATATTTTAAACCCAAAAATAAGTCTTACAGGGGTGTGGACTGGGTCAGACATGGGTCCACTAGGGTCTGACATGGGTCCCGGCTAGCCAAAATCCTAAAACAATCAATATAAAAATAATACAATCAATAATTAATTATAAATACAATTAAATATAAATAATACACAATTAACCCAAATTAAAAAAAAATACCCGGCTCTGAAAATGGGGTGGTGACAGGATGGTAAAATCGACAAGCTTCGCTTCGAAGAATTCTACAATGATTGGAGTATTGTATGTCGAGCAAGTACTAAAGACAGCTACGACACATCATGGTACATGTTCAAACAAAAGTGGAAGACGAGTAACCCGACATGCATTTGTTATATCAAAGATACTTGGTTAGAACCACATAAAGAATAATTCGTCTTAGTATGGACGAACATGGTGAAGCATTATGGCACAATCACTACGAACCGGGTCGAAGGATCACACTCAAGTTTAAAAAGATATCTACGGTCATCGGTCGGTAATTTTGTCTCCGTTTGGCAATCGATTCATTTGATGATTATTTCCACAGTGAACGAGATTATAGCATTATTTGAGACGAGCCTCAATATTACAAAGCATAAATACAAGCATGAACACCTCTTGGATGCTTTAATCCATGTAATATCTCACAAGGCCTTGGGCTTATTATTTGAGGAGATTGGTAGGTTGAAGTTCGTTGGTTATGATCCCGAGGTTTGTGGTTGTTCATATCGACATTCACTCGGCCTTCCTTGTGCATATGAGATTAACGAATATCGTCGTCAATCTATACCTATTCCAATAGATGTTGTTGATCAACGTTGGAGACAGTTGTCGATCATGCCGACGGTGAAAGTTCACGATAATTTTTTTTCTTTGCCACAAGTGAAACTCCTTCATACAAGGTGGTGTGTCGCATCAAAACCGGAGAAAATATCCATTGAGGTTAAAATCCAAGAAATTGCAGTCCCGACAATAACTCGATTGCAAGAGCCATCTGTTGTTCGAACTCCTAAGGGAAGACCACACTCAAGAATCAATAGAGCACAAAAAAAGGAGGTGGAGTGAACTAAAAGAGATTTATCCTTGTTTGAACATATTAAACGCAATTTAGAGCAAGTTGAGTCAAAGTCGGTTATCGAAAGTGTGACAATTTTGAAGAGAAAGAGTAAGCTTACTATTCGAAGGGGGTAAGAAACAGAAAATGAACGATGCAGTCACAGTCGAGGGTTTAGATAACTTCTATGATTCATACAGTTTATACATTCAAAATTTTCTACCTGAGATATGAGATTTCATTTGGTCTATTATTGATGTTCCTAAGGATGACCATTGTAGATTTCATGTACTCGTAAGACATCTTGGCTATTCAGTTGAAGCAGGATGGAGACAGATTAGGGAAGAGCTGTACGAGGAGTTGGAGTCTCGTCTACCCTTCTATAGGCAGATACTCAGTGAAGAAATTATTGGAGATTTGTTGACAAGCATACCTTATACTGACACACTTACCGGACCAGACCATTAAATAGATGTTCCGCCTACTGCATACATATTCTCTAATAGGTATAAGATACCTATTATAATTATCTCAGAAGGCATTAACAATACTTTCTTTCCAATGTGCGCTCCTCCGGTCGAACACAGACTATCCAATCTATGTTCAATAGGGCTTGTTGGACAACACTTTGTCATCCCAAGGTTGATCGGTCATTCTCCTATTCCTCCACCTTATACGCTTTGGTGTAAACCTGTACTGGAGGAAGCGATCGCATGGACGACACCCTACATGGATGCAATTGCTGGCTATAAGAAGATGATGAAGATGGAGGATCCCAAAATCTTGCCTAAGGACTACTTTGATATTCTAATCGATTGATACATCTTATACTTTTGTATCATTTTATAATTTTGTATGCAATAGAAATATAATATAACATCTTGTACCTTTGTAGCGTGATAGTGCAATAGATAGTGACTATGAAAGAAATAAAATAAAATGAAGTACTGTATGTTGTGCAATGAGTCTTGTATGTTGAGCTTTGGTATCTTTTTCAATTTATATATATATATATATATGTATGTATGTATGTATGTATGTATGTATGTATGTATGTATGTATGTATGTATGTATGTATGTATGTATGTATGTATGTTGTGCAAGTAAATAATAAAGAAGTGAATGACCAAAACACACATAATGAAATCATTGTTAATGAACTTGTATCACAAGAACGACAAGTAGTAGGAGTAAGACGGTCTCAAAGAAATAGGAGACCTGATATTTCAAATGATTACGTTGTGTCACCCTCACTTTTCCAACTAAGGATAGTTTGGTAATTGGGCATGTGTATATTTATTTTAGAAATATAATATTAAATATTGTGCATATTGAATATTATTTATTTATTGTTAGATGTTATATTTTATTTTAGACTTATGTTAGTGGACCTAACTAGTTTAGATACGATCCATGGACCAACATTTAATTCTAGTTAGAATTGAGCCCAATAGTAAGCCTATTCATTAGGAGGATGAATTAATTAGTGAAACCAATTAGACTAGAACCTTCCCTTCTTAATTACTTTTTCATGACAAGCCCCAAGGGTAGTTTGGATAATTCATAGTAGCTTGGAGGAGGGGTAAGGGCCGGCCACCTATTGGAGTGGGGAGAGACTCTCTCTACTCATTTGTCATTCCGAATATAGATCTAGAACTTTTTCTCATCCAAATTTCTTCATTTTCACACCAATTCCTACTCAAATTTTTTCCCAATTCCTTCCCTATTCATCATTGAAGGCTATTAGAACAAGGATCTACAAGGATGAAGCAAGGATCTACCAAGACCAGCAAGGATCTATAAGTTGAAGGATCTTGAAACTTATTTGAAATTTTTTATCGGGAATCCATCTCCCAATAGATATAATTTAGTTTTTTTTTTTCTCTCTAATTAGGTTCTAAATCTATAATTTAATTATTATAAACCCTCCCATATACTAAGGCTACCTATAGGAATTGGAATTATGTTCATAGGAGGCCTATGGAGAAAGTTATGTGGTATTTTGTATCAATTTTTGGAGAATTCCGAGATTGGCACATCTTGTGTTTGTCAATAGGTCAATTAGACCAAATTAACATGTGTTTGATTGTGAGTGACTAGTGTCGCATCCACAATTGATTTATTGTATTTTATGTTCAGCGAGTACTCCTTCACATGTATTTTATCGTGTATATCGGGTATTGATTTATTGTATTTCGTGTTCACACACTACTCGTATTCTGTGTGCTTATATTCATGTATACACACTGCTCGTATTCAGTGTGCTTATATTCGTGTTCGTAACGTGTCGTGATTGGATCCATTGCTATTAGTTGGGGATGGGGGAGTAGGAGTTGATTATGTGATCAAGCCCCACTATATTCGTGTACATGTCGATGACATACCATACTTGTAATCGAGTTACCTTATTGCAGATCACATAATAAACTTGTATTCCAAGGCACATTAGTTAGATTTTAGTTATTCCTTTTATTGTAAATATTCATATTGCTTGTTCTTCATTCCAGTACATTAGGTGTTCACTCTAGTTCATTTTATTCTGTTGTTTAGTTATCTTGTATTCTTTTCTATTATCTGTTTTATATGCTCGATTATGTATTTGAAACTGCTTTCAGAGGTATGTACTTCACTCCAATCCTGACTGAATATTTTTTTAAATGATTGGCTCATAGATCAGTGTCCTACATTCTATGGACCACAGGAGGGCATACCATTAGAGGATACTCTTGTAGACGAGGATGACTTAGTACCAGAGCCTGAGGAGGTTTAGTAGTATTTTTGGTGGACTTATATAAGACTTTTATTGAGACTTTGGCATGTATATTATTTCAGTCTCATGGTTGTATTGTGATTCTTTTCATTCGTTATTCCATTTGCGCTCTATCTTCCTTAGTTGCTTTGTGATTGAGTATAGTTACATTTATGAGATACTATATTGTTCCTCCGTTTGGAGTTGAGATGATTGACAGGTACCTTATATATATTGTATGAGATGTTTAAATAGTAAAATTGACACAGACAGCGTTCTACCGTTGATGCTGCAACGTAGGCTGGGCGTACCTATGTACTCGTGCCCGAATATTCGGGTGCAGGTCATGACACATTTTCAGTGGTGGCCCATGCAGGCCTCTCTAGAGTCGCAATTAGAGTGATATCGTAGTAGTGCTCACCTAGAGTACTATTACGAGCCTACTTTAGGATATAGGATTTAGGTTGAGAGTTTACTCAATCACAACTAGAAAACACTTCCTATATCAGTTTTGCTATCCGTATCTACTGAATATTTCTTTGAATAAATTATGTCCTTCTTTGATGATATCGTATCATACTCAATATTTATTCCTTTGTTCCATCTATCTTCAGGATACCGCTGAAGACGTGTTCCCAGCGCTCAGGCGCAACGTCAGCGAGGTTGGTAACTTCGTCGCCTATGAGTGCAGCACTATCAGACGCTGTTCCAACAGCTACATTCTAGAGGTCCGCTTCACCGATCCAGGTGGGCGTTTTCATAGCAGATTTTGGAGGTGCTCCACCTTTGGTACAAAGGGCAGCACCGACAGTTTCAGGGGATCTTCCACCCCCACCATCCGCAGTCGATTACACGTAGATGTTTTTGCTCTTTCAGCAGATGATGAAGGTGCAGCAGCGTCAGTCAGAGGTTATGCGGCAGAGCATTGAGAATGCTTACCAGATTGCGCTCACAGCAGTCGAGAGAGTCACCTTAGTCCAGCCACAGACGACACCACCTCCGTTTACCCTGTAACAGCCGAGGTCGAGGACCATTATAGACTTCAAGAGGATGGGGCCGAAGGACTATTAAGGCATTGAAGGGATTATTTATGCTGATGATTGGATAGAAGACAATGAACAAAAACTGCATCTGGCACAGATTCCAGAGAGGTTGCAGATAGAGGCCATGGGGAGCGTGATGTTCGATATTGCGTTGACTTGGTTCAGGACGGACCCCAGGATCGCAGCACCAGGACTTACTTGGGAAGCTTTCACGAGCTCTTCAAGAAAAAGTTATTTCCATATGTGGCTCTGACATCTCTAGAGAGCCAGTTCCAGTATGTCACTACCCCATTTTCAGAGCCGGGTATTTTTTTTATTTTAATTTGGGTTAATTGTGTATTATTTATATTTAATTATATTTATATTTAATTAATGATTGTATTATATTTTTATTGGTTGTTTTAGGATTTTGGTTAGCCTGGACCCATGTCAGACCCTAGTGGACCCATGTCCAACCCAGCCCACACCCCTGTGAGACTTATTTTGGGTTTTAGAATATTTATTATATTTTTAGTGGGTTAGTTGGAGAGATTTGGAGTTAGTTTGAGTGCTTTTGGAACCCCGAAACCCAAAACCTAAGTTAGGAGGGCATTTTGGGCATTTTTGAATTTGGAAACCCTTCTTTATGGTGTGGCCGGCCCCTCCATTTCCTGACCCGCAGCATACACAGCAGCCCCTTTCTTCCCCATTCTTCTTCTTCACTTCTTCTTCTTCTCCACTCATTTTTCTTCTTCCTTTCTCCTTCCTACTTCAAGTAAGCACCCATTTCTCTTCTTTCTTCTTCTATTCTCCATGAATGATTAACCCTAACCCTACATTCTTTCCCAACCTAGGTGGGTAGAGCCTAGATTTGGTGTTGGAGCTAGATTTGGGAGCTTGGAAGCTTGGTTTGGTGGATTTGGAGCATTTTGGAGATTTTGGCTTGGGATTCCAACTCCCAAGAGGTAAACCCTAACTTTCCCCTTGTAATTACTTTTATATAGTGTAATTAATAGTTTAGAACCTTCCTAGACTCTTAGGCTACCCGTGGGAGGAAGTTGGAACTAGTTTGGTAGTGTTTGGAGACTTTAACACTAGGTTTTGTGTCAATTTCGGGTGAAATCCGAATTTAGCCCAATTTTGGGTGATGCCCTAGGTTAGACGGACCTAGGTAGACGTTGTCGGGTGTCTTGAGGGTGAGTGCGCATCTCCGTTCGGACACGGGAAGCCATGTCACGGAGAAACGGGCGTTTCGGGCAAATTTGGGGGTTTTCGTCGTCATCGATTCTAAGTGCGTGTGCGTTTCCGCCACGGGCCTAGAATCGACGCGGTAGTATTTTTTCTAGGATTTAGGCATCGTTTAGAATGTGTGGGTAAATTTTGGACCAATTCCGAGTTTGTTTGGTGTGCGTTTCAGGAGATTTTCCGAACCGCGCACCGCGTGTTCGTCGAAATGACCGAACGACCATTTCGACTTGGTTTCCTTGTTTCGGGCTTGTGCGCGCGTTGGGTTAGTATCAGAAAGTGTGTGCTAGAATTCTCGGGCTATATTTTATATATTTATAGGTGTTTGTGCGTGTCGGGGTCGTTGGACGTGCGTTGGTGGGGCGTTGTGAGCGTTGTGCGTTGTGGTGTGTTGTGTTTATATATATATGTATATATATTTATATATATATGTATGATTGTTTATGTGTGTGGTTGTGAGAGTGTGTTAGTGAGTGCTAGTGTATGTGTGTAGGTGAGTGCTTGTGTGAGTGTGTTGGTGCTAGTGTATGTGTGTAGGAGAGTGTGTGAGTGAGTGCTTGTGTGAGTGTGTAGGTGAGTGTGTGTGTGAGTGTAAGTGAGTATATATATATATATATATATATATATATATATATATATATATATATATATATATATATATATATATATATATATATGAGTATATGTATGTGTGTATATGTATATATGTATATATATTTATATATATATATATGTAGGAGTGTTTGTGTGTGTGGTTGTGTGTTTGTGAGAGTGTGTGCTAGTGTGTGTGAGAGTGTGTGTGTGAGGGTGTGTGAGTGTGAGTGTGAGTGTGTGTGAGGATATATATATATATATATATATATATATATATATATATATATATATATATATATATATGTTTGAGAGTGTGTGTATGTATATATATAGATATATGTGTGTATATATATATATAGATGTGTGTTTATATATATATATATATATATATATATATATATATATATATATATATATATATATATATATATATATATATATATATATATATATATATATATATATATATATATAGATATATGTATATAATTATGTGTGTGTGTGTGTTGATATGTGTTTGAGTGTGTGTATGTGTTAGATTATATATAAGTGTGTGTGTATATATATATATATATATATATATATATATATATATATATATATATATATATATAGGTGTGTGTGTGTGTGTTTGAGAGAGGGGGGGGGGGGTGCCCAGACTGAGAACAACAGCTGCAGCAGCAGGTTTGCTGCTCCAGCAGCAAGGAGCAGTAGCCACAGCAGCAAGGATGCAGCAGCAGCAGCAGCAATTTGAAGGGGCAGCAGCTGCAACAAATGCGAGGGAGAGAGAGAGAGAGGTATATATATATATATATATATATATATATATATATATATATATATATATATATATATATATATATATATATATATATAGATTGATATATAGTTAGAATCAATAGATAAGTATATAGATAGATCTATAGTTAGATAGATATATAGATTCATAGATAGATAGCTAGATGGATGGATAGATGTTAGATAGATGGATGCCTAGATATAATAGATAAATAGATACGTAGATAGATTAGAGAGATAGATACATAGATAAATAGATAGATTGATAGGTAAATAGGTAGTTTGCTAGATAGATTGACAAATAGGTAGATAGGTATCTAGGTATCTATATATAGATACTAGATAGTTAGATAGATAGTTAGTTAGATAGGTACTAGATAGATACTAGATAAATAGATAGATAGATTATTAGATAGATAATAGTTAGCTAGGGAGATATATATATATATATATATATATATATATATATATATATATATATATATATATATATATATATATATATATATATATATAGATACTAGATGGATATATAGATATAGATAGGTAGTTAGATTATTAGATAGATAGGTAATAAGATAGATAGGTAGGTAATGGATAGATAGATAGTTATATATATATCTAAGGTATAGATATATATACCTATGGCTATATATATATCTATAGATATCTAAAGAGAGATAGATAAATTTATAAATAGATATATACATAGCTAGATAGATAGTTAGATATCTAGGTATAGATATATATATGTAAGGTATGTGTAAGGTAAGGTATATATGTAAGGTATGTGAGATATATACGTAGATACCTAAGTATATGCATATATGTATTAGATATCTATATTTTAGCCTAGATTATAGCTAGATATATATGTTTATGCATAATAAGTTAGCTAGAGGGGTAGTCGGGTTGAGTTTAGAGCGGTATCTCAATACCTTGAGATACCGAGGTATCTCAATACCTTAAGATAACCAAGGTATTGGGTTTCGAGCGGAGTTTTTGAGCAATAGCCTAGGAATAGTATTGGAGTGATTTTTATATGCTTATGTATATATATTTACGCATGCTAGCATAGGTTTTAGCGGGTATAGGCGGGGTGCGTGGCCTAGGGCGAGGTATCGGATACCGAGGGTATCCCGGTATCTCAATGAGGTGAGTTTGTGAGTTTTCTAGCTTAATAAGCTCTGTTTGACCTAGAATTTCAGGAGCACCCTAGTTTGACCTAGACTTGACCGTAGTTGACTCGGTTGACCGCCAAGGTCAACTTTTGACCTAGTTTTGACCCAGAGTTGACTTTTTGGACCCCGAGTTGACTTTTTGACCCAGATTTCATCGGTTTGATCCGTTTGACCTAGAACGACCCTAGAAGCCTATTTTTGGTTATTTTATATCTGTTTAACTCATTAAAATCCTGTTTAATCTTGCTTTTTGCATTAGGTCCTTGCGACACCGGTTCGGATCGCCAGTTGCTCAGGACGTCAGGCGAGTACATTCTCTGATAGTTTTTATTATCTGATGATTATTATAATTCAGCTTCTAGTATAGTATTATCTGATTTTTCTGGCACAACACGGGACACGGACTGGTATTTCTGGATTCATTTACTTGCGACACGTATATTTCATATTTTTGGCCCCTATTCTGGAACCACTACTGGCATCACCTACAAGCATCACTCATGTTCAGGCTGGACTCATCTTGATTTACGTGTCGGGTCTTGGATTAACTTGTATTAGTCGGGGCAGAGAAATACTCGAGTAGACATGTAAACATTCCTATCTGGAATCATCAGAAATCACTCCCTCTAGTCTAATCTGGAATGATAGCAGCCGCGCACCTAGTGTGCGGTGAGCCGTACTTACCCCTAGACGTTTACATGTCGAAACAAGTATTTCAAAGACACCGAGTTCATTCTTTATAGTCTGGACTCTCTTGCATTTCTTGACTTGTCTCACTTACATGTTTCTGGACTTGACTCACTACATATTTTTCATGCTGGACTCACTACACGTTCATGTGCACAGACTTACTCTTAGTTTAGATTCTTGTATCTTACAGTTATTTCTATCTTGCTCTGATATCCATGCATCTTTACCTTTATGCATCAGTAATTTGTATATATTTCTTGTTTCATACTTGTTTCATTCTTCTTGCTACTTGCTATAACTGTTTTATAGTTTTTATCATTTAAATGGAACTGCTGTTAGAGATGTACTTGCTCCAATCCTGACTGGACATATTTTTTCAGAGTATCCGGAGGATTGGTGTCCGACGTTTTATGGACCTGAGCCTGTCGATGGTGCAGACAGGGACCCTCTAGTTTAGGAGTGATTTCCGGGTTGGTAGCCGGGATCACTAGGACCTTGTTGTTGTTTTTATTAGCTTTTAGCACCGAATTTGTCTCCGGTTTTGGATTGAGACCTTGTTTGTATATTATTTTGGATGATGTTGTATTATTATTGATGTTGTGGTTGTTGTAGTAGTGTTGTTGGTTAGACTTTGGAGTTGTTAGTCTTCTTTGTTATCTTATCGTGCTTAGATTCGTGATTGAGTACTTGATTATCATTATGATATTGCTCCTCCGTTTGGAGTTGAAATCTTGACAGGTTTATATATTGATTGCGTGGTTGCCCTCCTTTTGGAGAGGTCATGGCAGATTTTTGTGAGTTATCTAGATAGTTGACCTAGACAGCGTTTTACCGCCGATGCTGCGGCATAGGCTGGACGTACCCACGACTCATGCCCGATTTTCCGGGTGCGGATCGTGACACAGTACCTCGTTCAGGGAGGTATAGCGGTGGCTGAGTATGCGGTAGAGTATTGAAGATTAGGCCACTTTATGGAGAGGCAGAACCCCCGAGGAAGAGCCAGGAAGTTCAGGAAGGGCCTGAACAGGGAAGTCAAATCACATACGAATGTAGATCCCACCGCTACTTTCGAGGAGATTCTGAGACAGGCACAACGAGCAGAGGACGATCTATAGCTTGGCTCTAAGAGGCCAAGAGACACAGGAGGATCTAGTACCAACACGGGTCCAATGAAGCGGCCTCATTTTTTGCAGCAGCACCAGAGGCATTTTCAGCATCCGAGGTAGCAGTATCATGGACCAGCTAGAGCGCCGGTACAGTAGTTGCACCAGATCTAGAGGACAATTATTTCTTACAATTTTTATAAGAAGCAGGGACATGGATGAGATGTATGCAGGATGAGATTGGGCCAGTACTTATTCTACGGATCAGAAGACCATCAATTGAGGGCTTGTCCTAAAGTTTCAGCTTGCCCAGCTCAGGGCGGAGCTCAGGCACAGAGAGCACCCGCGACACCACCAGCGGGACATCAGAGAGGACCTCCTCTACCACCATAATAGCACCAGTTCGCTCAGCACCAACAACAGTAGAGAGGTGTCCAGCGATAGGGGTGAGCTTTCCCCTTGACCGTCGAGGAGGAGGAGCCAGTCGGTGATGTTATCTCAGGTTCAGTCTATCTTGATTCTTTTTTAGCTCATACTTTATTTGATTCCAGTGCTTCACATAGTTTTGTATCTGTATCTTTTGCTCTGAGATATCATCTTGAGTCTAAATCGTTGGTGAGGACTTGCAAGATCACGACCGTGGGTGTCATTATCCTGGTCAGTGATGTTTGCAAGGACCGGTGAGTTTCTTTGGGAGGCCGAGAGTTGAGCGTATGTCTACTTGTAATGCCACTTTCGAGCTATGACATAATACTCAGGATGGATTGGTTGAGTAGGCATTATGCTAGTATCGATTGTCGAGGAGAAAAAGTTTTGTTCCAGACACCAGGAGAGCCAGAGTTTGAGTTTGTCAGAGGAGTAGCGGAGCAGGGCGAATGAGACTTCTGTAGAGCTTTGGTAGAAGAGCAGGAGCCACCACATCCATTGATTGCTGAGTATATGGATATTTTTCTGGAGGAGTTGCCAGGGTTGCCACCAGACAGAGATGTGGATTTTTCTATAGACTTAGTGCCAGGCACAGAGCCAATATCACAACACGTCTATAGAGTGAACAACAACGAGCTGGCGGAGTTGAAGAAGTAGGTGGATGAGTTGCATGACAAGGGCTTCATCCGCTATAGTTCATCACCGTGGGGTTCTCCGGTACTATTTATACCAAAGAAGGATGGGTCAGTACGCATGTGTATCGACTATGGGGCACTCAACTACCTCACTATCAAGAACAAATACCCGTTGTCGCAGATTGACGATTTATTTGATCAGTTGAGCGGAGCGAAGGTATTTTCAAAGATAGATTTGAGGTCGGGGTACCACCAGGTGAAAGTGAAGAAGGAAGACATTTCAAAGACAACTTTTAGGACTCGATATGGGCAGTTTGAGTTCTTGGTGATGCCGTTTGGGTTGACCAACGCCCCGACGGTATTCATGAACCTGATGAATAAGGTGTTTCATTAATACTTGGATCAGTTTATGGTAGTATTCATTGATGATATACTAATTTATTCGAAGACCCCGGAGGAGCATTAGAAGTACTTGAGGATAGTTTTGGAGACCCTCTGTAGCGTCCCGTTCTCCCGGTATGGAGATCGCGGCTAAGAAACACAAGACGGTATCGTTCGATCGGGATAGATTGAATTAAGAACTCGTCCTCGTTATGGATTTGTTTCTTTGGAATCGATTTCCATATTCAGTGGACCGTGCCCCCGGGATCGACTTAGCGGCAGAGTCAGGAGGGACCTCTCCGCTGCTATCTTTTATTGCCTCGGTTTTCGATGTCGCTTGTTGCTTTCGTACTTTGAGTTGGTTTTAGGATTTGCTTGTTTTCCTTGAACGGTTTCGATGGTTTGCACTTCAATTCCGAGATTGGAAAAGTGGAAGAGGTATTGATCGAGCTGTTCGTAATGCAGGTGAACGAGCAGTAGGCGGCTTGCGAGCGGAGTCGTGAAGCGCCTCTTTCCTTCTCCCTTCCAACAATCTAAGTGAGTGGCTACCAACCCAATTAGCTATCCCTGCTTCCAAGCTTCACATCTAATAAATCTGCATTCTCCTTTGCCCCGATCAAACGATACCAAGTAATAATAAAAAAAACCAAGATAAAAGAGAATAGACTTGGTTCTTTATGCTTGTCAATAACTTCATGAATGGATACTAAACTGCATGCTTGTTCGTTTAGAAATAAATCAAGAATTGTTGCTTGTCTTGTGCAAATACATATCTTGTACTCGTGTTGCCTGAAGTGCATAAATGTTTAACAATTATCGATATGTCTTGTACATCGTGTTGCCTCGAAGGCGTAAACTGATTTCTAAGAAAACGTATTGTTCAATCATGGACAACTTGTGCACAAGGGTAAGTTCTGCGGACGGTCGCTGGGGCACTGGCACCGTTCCGGTCCGGACGGAACTCGTGTGTAGTCATCGTGTGCTGGAGGGGATGGCTTGCAAAGCATCGTGTGCTTGTCGTGTTCTCGTTGTATGCTATCCCTGTCCTTGACTATGTCCGTTATGGCACCACGTCAGTAATCATCGTGTATATTTAAACCTGTTACAAACTAACTTGTGTCTTATTGGCAGGAAAGGCATGGTAAGTATTGTGCAGGTAATTCAGACGGGCAGGTAAAAATCCACCGAACGGTGGCGCGTTCATTTCAGTAAATTCTATATGCTGCTTACTTGTAAATGAACTAAGGCAAGATAGAAACCCACAAATATGCATGCTTCATTAAAACAACGTGTTGATTGGTATAGTTCGGTTAGCTCGCCTTCACCAGT
Source organism: Iris macrosiphon (assembly GCA_036927795.1). NCBI lineage: Eukaryota > Viridiplantae > Streptophyta > Magnoliopsida > Asparagales > Iridaceae > Iris > Iris macrosiphon. The sequence continues at coordinate 26,472,939 of JAYESA010000018.1, read as the reverse complement.
ATATTTCGATATGCTGACCCTCGTTGAAACAGGTTCTCCGCACCAAGGCGAACCGAGCGAGGAGCCGAAGTCGTCTTCCCGATCCAGTCCAGCTGTTGGCGCATCTTCACCGCACCCTTTGAAGCATTTTGAAGACAGGAGCTTGCAACTCTTCATACACAAATGCAGCTCCGTGGCAAAGCTATCCTCTAGCCTGGAGGTCTATATCTTTTGAAGTTTAGTAAAGGGATATAATGTACAGGACTGCTATCTTATTTTGAGTCAACACTTTTGTAAGCCCGTGCGCCATATTAGCTGACTCGTTGAAGAGTTTGTAATAGATGTTCATTATCAATAAAGAGAACTTTTCCATGTTTCAAATCTGTGTTTCAATTTATCTGCGTACTTTGAATATGTGCTTGCTATGCAAATCATTAAAGCCTTGTGCGGGCGCAATCCCAGGCCCGTGCGGTCACGATTCGGGGGATGCCTCAACGATTCTACGAAATCGGGTCGTGACATAGTGGTATCAGAGCACAGATTCAAGTTCCTTAGACTTCGTGCTGGAAAAGTTCCTTTAACGATCAATTCCTGTACGAACTCTTGAACTCGCTAGGCCAAAATGAGATACGTTCATGCAATAAGTCCATAATACATTATGATTCTAATGTAATTTACCTTCTTTTGAAGGAATGGCACCAGCGCAATCTGCAGTGCAACCACCGAACGAAATACAAGGCCAAGAAAGTAGTTCGGGCACTTCGGAAAGTTCAGAGAGCCAGCGAGCCGTGCCAAGCATCGATCCCATCCAGAAAATGTTGCGGATGTTGGAGGCAAACCAACAAAGGGATGAGGCTCGCTATGAACCGGCCGAGAAGCGGGCGGAAGAGAGTCAGCTCAAGTTTCAAGACAATATAGAAGCACGATTCTCAGTCCAACAGAAGTAGGTGGATGCCCTACAATAGATCGTTCAAACTCTGGCTTCCAACCATTCCTCGGCAAGGGCGCCGACTCTGATGGAACAGCCCGTGCTTGAAGTCGGGACACCGTAAATTCCAAGGCCGAGGGACGTGACTATCTTCGACTTTGGCCACTTCAAGAAAGTCTGCAATACCCCATTCAACGGGACTGAGGACCTAGTCGTAGCTCTAGATTGGTTGGCCGAACTTGAAGATCACTTCGCTCTGTTAGAGGTCCCCGAAGAGAAGCGCGTCGCCTGCGCGCAACTACAGCTCCGCCTCAATGCGCACGATTGGTGGAACGTGCATCGACGATCTCTTCAATTTGATCACGGAGAGGAGGCGATCTCGTGGACGACTTTTTGTACCACATTCGAAGAGGAGTTTATACCCCCTCCAGTACAACGTCAAATGGAGAACGAGTTTGTGCAACTGAGGCAAGGCAGCATGACAGTGAAACAGTACTCCGCCAAATTTAACCATCTCTCCAAATTTGCTAGGGCCTATTTACCTGATGTAGCGAGTCGAGCAAGAAGGTTTGAAGGTGGACTACGCCCTGCCATCAATGTGCACGTAGTCTTTCATCAGTATCGGACAATGCGTGAAGTCATGAATCATGCCCTATCACTTGAACCACAATATCCTCATGTTGCTGCCGACGTTGTGCATACATCCAGTCACAAACGCCAAATCAACGAAGGAGGAAATACCGCTACAAAGCGTCCGAATAATGCTGGTCAGCAGGACGGGGATTGGAGCAAAACTTGTCACTTCTGTAAAAGAAAAGGACACATTAAGAAGTATTGCCGCAAAAGACTTGGGTTATGCCTCGCTTGTGGCGATCCAGGCCATGCTATTAGCTCCTGTCCGAACCTTCATGGTCATCATCCCCAATAAAATAATCCTTAACGGTAGGTTCTATTCTAAGTTTTGGGACAAAACTTCCAATTAGTTGGGTAGGATGTAGCATCCCGTTCTCCCGGTGTGGAGATCGCGGCTAAGAAACACAAGACGGTATCGTTCGATGGGGATAGATTGAATTAAGAACTCGTCCTCGTTATGGATTTGTTTCTTCGGAATCGATTCCCATATTCAGTGGACCGTGCCCCCGGGATCGACTTAGCGGCAGAGTCAGGAGGGACCTCTCCGCTGCTATCTTTTATTGCCTCGATTTTCGATGTCGCTTGTTGCTTTCGTACTTTGAGTTGGTTTTGGGATTTGCTTATTTTCCTTGAACGGTTTCGATGGTTTACATTATTTTCGTTCATTGAACTGCACTTCAATTTCGAGATTGGAAAAGTGGAAGGGGTATTGATCGAGCTGTTCGTAATGCAGGTGAACGATCAGTAGGCAGCTTGCGAGTAGAGTCGTGAAGCGCCTCTTTCCTTCTCCCTTCCAACAATCTAAGTGAGTGGCTACCAACCCGATTAGCTAGCCCTGCTTCCAAGCTTCACATCTAATAAATTTGCATTCTCCTTTGCCCCGATCAAACGATACCAAGTAATAATAAAAGAAACCAAGATAAAAGAGAAAAGACTTGGTTCTTTATGCTTGTCAATAACTTCATGAACGGATACTAAACTGCATGCTTGTTCATTTGGAAATAAATCATGAATTGTTGCTTGTCTTGTGCAAATACATGTCTCGTACTCGTGTTGCCTGAAGTGCATGAATATTTAACAATTATCGATATGTCTAGTACATCGTGTTGCCTCGAAGGCGTAAACTAATTTCTAAGAAAATGTATTGTTCGATCATGGACAACTTGTGCACAAGGGTAAGTTCTGCGGACGGTCGCTGGGGCACTGGCACCGTTCCGGTCCGGGCGGAACTCGTGTGTAGTCATCGTGTGCTGGAGGGGATGGCTTACAATGCATCGTGTGCTTGTCGTGTTCTCGTTGCATGCTATCCCTGTCCTTGACTATGTCCATTATGGCACCACGCCAGTGATCATCGTGTATATTTAAACCTGTTGCAAACTAACTTGCGTCTTCGTGGCAGGGAAGGCATGGTAAGTATTGTGCAGGTAATTCAGACGGGCAGGTAAAAATCCACCGAACGGTTGCGCGTTCATTTCAGTAAATTCTATATGCTGCTTACTTGTAAATAAACTAAGGCAAGATAGAAACCCACAAATATGCATGCTTCATTAAAACAATGTGTTGATTGGTATAGTTCGGTTAGCTCGCCTTCACCAGTATGTTTTGACATGCTGACCCTCGTTGAAACAGGTTCTCCGCACCAAGGCAAACCGAGCGAGGAGCCGAAGTCGTCTTTCCGATCCAGTCCAGCTGTTGGCGCATCTTCACCGCGCCCTTTGAAGTATTTTGAAGACAGGAGCTTACAACTCTTCATACACAAATGCAGCTCCGTGGCAAAGCTATCCTCCAGCCTGGAGGTCTATATCTTTTGAAGTTTAGTAAAGGGATATAATGTACAGGACTGCTATCTCATTTTGAGTCAACACTTTTGTAAGCCCGTGCGCCATATTAGCTGACTCGTTCAAGAGTTTGTAATAGATGTTCATTATCAATAAAGAGAACTTTTCCATGTTTCAAATCTGTGTTTCAATTTATCTGCGTACTCTGAATATGTGCTTGCTATGCAGATCATTAAAGCCTTGTGCGGGCACAATCCCAGGCCCGCACGGCGGTCACGATTCGGGGGACGCCTCAACGATTCTACGGAATCAGGTCGTGACACCCTCAAGAAGGAGAATCTATATGAAAAGCTTTCAAAGTGTGAGTTCTTCCTTGATAAGGTTGAATTCCTCGGGCATGTGATTATATGAGACGGGATCTCAGTAGACCCGAAGAAGATTTTAGCAGTTGAGTCATGGTCTACTCCGAGTTCAGTAGCGGCGATCAGGAGTTTTCATGGACGGGCAGGTTATTATCGGAGATTTGTTCAGAATTTTTTCAGGATTGCGGAGCCAATGACTAGAGTAACCAGGAAGGACGTGGAGTTCGTCTGGACTGAGGATTGTCAGTCTACATTTGAGTAGATGAATAAGAGGTTGACTACAGCTCCAATATTGATATTTCCATCAGGGACAGGAGAAATTTTTATAAATAGTGATGCATCGGGTAAGGGTTTGGGTTTTATGTTACAGCAGAATGAGAAGGTGATTGCCTATTCTTCCAGGAAATTACGTCCGTATGAGAAAAATTACCCTACCCATGACTTGGAGTTGGTAGCAGTTATCTTTGCTCTTAAACTGTGAAACCACTACTTGTATGGAGAGCGGTTAGAGATCTTTACAGATCACAAGAGCATAAAGTGTGTGTTTACACAAAAAGTGCTCAACATGAGACAACGACGGTGGTTGGAGTTGATGAAGGACTTCGACATTTTTTTGTAGTACCATCCAGGAAAGGCCAACGTAGTCGTAAATGCCTTGAGCAGGTACCCAGTGGCTATGTATTTAACGAGGGACAAATATTTGTTGGTCGATCTTGATAGTTTGGGCATTGAGGTATTAGTTCTTGGAGTTGCAGCACAGATGTGGGGACTTCAAGTACAGTCAGATTTGATGGACCGGATCAGAGCCGCACAGTTCAAGGATGAGTCTCTGAGGAGCATCAGAGCACAGGTCCGGATGGGATTGGCAGAGAACTTCAGCATTGCAGATGATAGATCATTGAGATACGGTACCAGATTGTGTGTGCCGAGTGGAGCATTGCGCGAGGAGATTATTCACGAGGCACATCGATCTCAGTACTCTATGTATTCATGTGCCAACAAGATGTATAAAGATATAAGAGAGCATGTTTGGTGGTATGGTATAAAGCGGGAGGTGGCTAGCTTCGTATCCAGATGCTTGGTATGCCAGCAAGTAAAGCCAGAGAGACAGATGCCAGGTGGATTGCTTCAGCCATTACCTATTTCAGAGTAAAAGTTGGATCATGCGACGATGAACTTTGTTTCAGGGCTTCCGCGTTCTCCAGGAGGTAAAGATGCGATTTGGGTCATCTCAGACAGGTTGACCAAATTAGTCCACTTTTTGGTATTCAAAATGGGTACATCTACCGAGAAGCTCGCGGAGATGTATGTGCGTCAGATAGTCAGATTGTATGGAGTTTCGGTGAACATAGTCTCTGATCGGGATATTCGCTTCACGTCCTACTTTTGGAGGAGTTTGCAGGCTTCCTTGGGCACTCAGCTCAAGTTCAGTACCACATATCACCCTCAAACCGACGGGCAATCGTAGAGGACTATCCAGAATCTCGAGGATATGCTACACACTTGTGTTTTGGATTTTGGAGGCTCTTGGAATGATCATCTTCACTTGGTAGATTTTTCTTACAACAACTGTTACCAGGCCAGTATCGAGATGTCACCATTTGAGGTATTGTATGGACGGAGATACCGCACTCTGTTATCATGGGATAATGTTGGTGATAGAGCCTTATTGGGACCAGAGATGGTAGTGGATGCAGTTGAGAAGGTGAAGCTCATCAGGGATAGACTTCAGGTGGCGTTGGACAGACATCGACATTGGGCCGATAGCTACCGGAGACCATTGGAGTTTGAGGCATAGATTTTTGTTTTGTATTGCATTGCTTGTGATTGTTTATTTTGTTAGAGTGCTAAGGTTGTGTTTTATTCTAGGTTGGTGATCTATTTTTTTTTAGGATTTCTCCGACACGTGGCACGATTCATTTTGGTGGAGGCAGAAATCTTAGTCCATGATTCATCGGACCCTTTAGTATTCTCGATAGGGTCGGTACAGTTGCTTACAGACTAGACTTGCCACCTATATTAGAGGAAGTGCACAACGTGTTTCACGTGTCGCCGCTGAGACGGTACGTGATAGATCCTAGCCATGTGTTGGATCACTCGAAGATAGAGGTGGCCATACTCTTAACTATCCAAAGCAGCCAGTTGAGATTCTGGATCGGAGATAGAAGGTGCTGAGGAACTAGACCATTCCTTTGGTGCATGTCGCTTGGAGGCATCACTCGCTAGGAGAGAATACCTGGGAGCGAGAGGCCGAGATGCGCGAGCGATATCCTTATGTGTTTGAGCCGTGAGGTATAATTCTTTCTTGCTTGTATTGATTGCTTTTGGTAGTTAGTTTCTTCCTTAATTTTGAAGATAAAAATTTTCTGAGGTGGGTAGGATTGTCACCCTCACTTTTCCAACTAAGGGTAGTTTGGTAATTGGATATGGGCATATTTATTTTAGAAATATAATATTAAATATTGTGCATGTTGAGTATTATTTATTTATTGCTAGATGTTAGATTTTATTTTGGACTTGTGTTAGTAGACCTAACTAGTTTAGATTAGATCCATGGACCAACATTTAATTCTAGTTAGAATTGAGCCCAATAGTAAGCCCATTCATTAGAAGGATGAATTAATTAGTGAAACCAATTAGACTAGAACATTTTCTCCTTAATTATTTCTTTATGACAAGCCCCAAGGGATAATTTGGATAATTCATAGTAGCTTGGAGGAGGGGTGAGGGCCGGCCACCTATTAGAGTGGGGAGAGACTCTCTCTCCTCATTTGTCATTCCAAATCTAGATCTAAAACTTTTACTCTTCCAAATTTCTTGATTCCCACACCAATTCCTAGTCAAATTTCTTCCCAATTCCTTCCCTATTCATCATTGGAGGCTATTAGAACAAGAATCTACAAGAAGAAAGCAAGGATCTACAAGGAGGAGCAAGGACCTACAAGTTGAAGGCTATTGACACTCATTTGAAGAATTTTATTGGGAATCCATCTTCCAATAGGTACAATACAGTTTTTTTCTATCTAATTAGGTTCTAAATATATAATTTAATCATTAGGAACCCTTCCATGTACTAAGGCTACCCATAGGAATTGGAATTAGGTTCATAGGAGGCCTATGGAGAAAGTTATGTGGTATTTTATGTCAATTTTGGGAGAATTTCCAGATTGGCACATCTTATAATTGTCAATAGGTCAATTAGACCAAATTTACATGTGTGACTAGTGTCGTGTCCACAATTGGATACGTGTAGGCCGTATCCCGATAATTTGATAATACAGGTTGATTTGGTGGTTTTCTTCCGACACGGGGGTTTGAGAATGGCATATTTTGACACGGACATGTAGTTGAGTAGTTAAATCTTCGTGTTATTCATAATTATGATTTTAGACTTGCTCGTGTCCTTCGGGATACATTTGGTTGTGTGGTGGAGCCGTATCGCAAGTGTATCATAGAATGAGTGTTATACGGGTGCGGTGCTTTCCACATGTTTGTTTTCTTGTATTTTAATTCAATATACTTGGTTATAGCTATTAGAGTGATACAATTATATTTGTTATATGATCTATATGTATACGTGTAATTATGTATATGTTCTATATCTTTATTTTCATGTTTGGATGGCCATGGGAGAATGGGGAGTTCATATCCATCACTAGTGTAATTAAATTATGTATATATATATATATATATATATATATATATATATATATATATATATATATATATATATATATATATATATGTATGTATGTGGTATACATATATGTAGAGGTATATATATATGGATATAGATATATGTATGTAGGTATAGTTATATTTATATGTGTGTGTGTGTGTTTGTGTTTGGTTAGTGATATATATACATATATATATATATATACATATACATATATATATATATATACATATATATATATATATATATATATATATATATATATATATATATATATATGTATCATTTGTGTGTGAGTGTCGAGTGTTAGTGTATCAGTGAGAAGGGGTCGGGTTGCTGGTATCAGCATGCACAGAGCAGCAGCTGCAGCAGCTAGAGCAACAAGAACAGCAAGAGCAGCAGTAACAGCAACTAGCTGCGGCAGCAAGAACAGCAAGAGCAGTAGCTGCTGTAGCTAGAGCAGCAAGAACAGCAAAAGCAGCAGTTGCAGCAGCTAGAGCAACAAGAACAACACGAGCAGCATCTGCAGTAGCTAGAGCATGTGCAATAGCAAGAGCAGCAAGAGCTTGTACAGCAGCAACTTAATATGTTGTGCACTTGCGAAATGGGAGGTTAGACTTGAACTTATAGCTCAAGTTAGTGAGTTGTATAGGTAAGCAAGTTAGTTATCATGATAAACTAGTTAGTTATATATACATATTGATAAACTAGTTAGTTATATGTATAAATATTGATAAGCTAGCTAGTTGTATATATATATTGGTTGTTAGTAAGTTATATATATATATATATATATATATATATATATATATATATATATATATATATATATATATATATATATATATATATATATATGAGAGATGTATATGTAGATAAGCACTAGTTAGCATCGGTTAGTATTATTTCTAGATTATCTTGTGTGATACCAAGATAATGAGAGTTGAGGTATCTTGGGTACGGGTATTAAATATAGAGGTTTGTTAGTATGTAGTTAGTATAGCATTGTATAAGTTTAAATGTATGTTAGTATATAGTTAGGTGTATGGGTAGTTAGTTACATGTTAGAATTTGAATTACCTTGTGATACCAAGGTAATGACAAGGTATTGGTTTATACTCAAGGTATTGAGCTTGTATATCAAGATGAGTGTGTAGGTGGTGTGATACCGTTTTTGGGTCAAGGCCAAGGTATCCACTTAGTATTAGTTTGGCTAAGAGTATTATATTGTCTTATATATATATTATATAGTATTTTTATATATAATAACTTGCGTATCTTATGATATGGTATTTTGTTGGTATCCTAGTATCTTAGCATAGCTAGTATAGCCTAGTTACATAGTGTATGGACCCATTATCCTAGAGATAGACTCATACAATCTAGAAATAGCTAGTTTGACCAAGTTTGACTAGTTTGACCTAGAGTTGACATAGTTTGACTATTTTGACTTAGAAGTGGCTTTTTGACCTAGAATTGAACTAGTTTAACTTATTTTTTATTCCAAAAACTTGTATTGATGTAATATACCATATATAGGTCTGTGTGACACCAGCTTGGGCATCGAGAGACATACCTTGCTCAAGACCTCAAATGAGTACATTTCTCTGTTAATTTTTATTTCATAATAGTGTATATATCTCACGTTCTAGAACTGTATACTTGATTCCGACACAGTGGTTTCACGGACTAGTACTACATGGATCCTGTCAGGAGATGTTATCCCTTACCGTGTTTAGCGAGTACTCTTTCACATATATTTTAGCATGTATATCGGGTATTGATTTATTGTATTTCGTGTTCACACATTGCTCGTGTTCAGTGTGCTTATATTCGTGTACACACACTGCTCGTGTTCAGTGTGCTTATATTCGTGTTCGTAACGTGTCGTGATTGGATCCATTACTATTAGTTGTGGATAGGGGAGTAGGAGTTGATTATGTGATCAAGCCCCACTGTATTCGTGTACATGTTGATTACATACCATACTTGTAATCAAGTTACCTTATTAAATTCGTGTTCAACCTAAACCGATCACATAATAAACTTGTATTCCAAGACACATTGGTTAGATTTTAGTTATTTATTTTGTTGCAGATTTTTATATTGCTTGTTCTTTATTCTAGTATATTACCTGTTCACTCTAGTTCATTTTATTCTGTTGTTTAGTTATCTTGTATTCTTTTCTATTATATATTTTATATGCTCGATTATGTATTTGAAACTGCTTTTAGAGGTATATACTTTGTTCCAATCCTGACTGGATATATTTTTCCAGATGATTGGCTCATAGATCAGTGTCATACATTCTACGGACCGCAGAAGGGCATACCATTAGAGGATACTCTTGTAGACTAGAAGGACCTAGTACCAAAGCCTGATGAGGTTTAGTAGTATTTTTGGTGGACTTGTTTTAGATTTTTATTGAGACTTTGGCATGTATATTATTTCAGTCTCGTGGTTGTATTGTGATTCTTTTCCTTCGTTATTCCATTCGTGCTCTATCTTCCTTAGTTGCTTTGTGATTGAGTATAGTTACATTTATGAGATACCATATTGTTCCTCCATTTGGAGTTGAGATGACTGACAGATACCTTATATATATTGTGTGAGATATTTAGATAGTTGAATTGACCCAGACAACGTTCTACCTCGCCTACTTCTTCTTTTTTTTGTTACGAAAAAGGGAGGCGACCGATGCTGCGGTGTAGGCTGGGCGTACCCACGTACTCGTGCCCGAATATCCGGGTGCGGGTCGTGATATGTTATATACGTACAAGAATATGAATTTGACATTGGGTCAAGTAAGGATCCAGTTTCTTATTCACAAGCCATTACGTATGAAATTTTTGAGAAATAGGTTGATGCTATGAATGATGAACTAAAATATATCAATGGACCAAAACAAAGTTTGGGACCTTGTTGAGTTGCCTAAAGGATGTAAAAGAGTTGGGTGTAAATGTGTTTTCAAAACCAAACATGTAGAATGATATAAAGCCAGAATTGTAGCCAAATATTTTACTCAGAAAGAAGGCATTGATTACAAAGAAACCTTCTCTCCTGTATCTAAGAAGGATTCTCTCAGAATTATTATGACACTTGTAGCTCATATTGATTTAGAGTTATATTAAATGGATGTGAAAACGACTTTTCTATATGAGAATTTAGAGGAGGAAGTCTATATGAATCAACTTGAAGGCTTCTCATCAGAAGGAAAGGAACACATGGTCTATAAATTGAAGAAATCAATATATGGAAGCTTCCCGACAATGGTATCTCAAGTTTAATGATACTGTTGTCTATTTTGGTTTTAAGGAATAAATTGTTGATCGATGTATATACTTGAAGGTTAATGGGATTAAGTTTATATTTCTGATTTTGTATGTTGATGATATTTTGCTTGCTAGTAGTGATCATGGTTTATTACGTAAAACCAAGAAATTTCTCTCTAAGAAATTTGAAATGAAAGATATGGATGAGGCATCCTACGTGATTGAATTGAAATATTTCGTAATAGATCACGTGGACTTTTGGGGTTGTCACAGAAAGCCTATATTAAAAGAATTATAGAGAGATTTGGAAAGAAAAAATGTTCGCCAAGCATTGCTCCAATTCAGAAAGGGGACAAGTTTAGCCTTAAGCAATGTCCACAAAATCATCTAGAGCGAAAAGGCATGGAAATAATTTCTTATGCATCCATTGTAAGAATTTTGGTGTATGCACAAACTTGTACAAAACCAGACATCAGTTTTGCGGTTGAGATGTTAGGAAGATACCAAAACAATCCAGGAATGGATCATTGGAAAGCTTCAAAGAAGGTGGTGAGGTATCTACAGGGAACAAATGATTATATGCTCACATAATGGAGATCTGATAACCTTGAGTTAGTTGGTTATTCAGATTTTGTGGTTTTCTTGATACTGGAAAAATCAACTTATGGTTACTTATTCCTATAGCTAGAGGGGAAGTTTCATGGAGAAGTGCAAAGCAAATTTGTATCACTATATCTACCATGCAAGCTGAATTTGTGGCAGTATTTGAGGCCACTAGTCATGCATTGTGGTTGCGGAACTTTATCTCATGGCTTAGTGTTGTCGACAGTATTGTTAGGCCACTGAGAGTTTATTGTGACAACACCGCAACTATTTTCTTCTCCAAAAATGATAGGTATTCTCCAGGTGCTAAAAAAATTATTTATAATACCTTGCCATGAAGGAGGATGTTCAGAAACAAAGAGTCTATTGTTAACATAAGTACAAAACTCATGATAACAGACCCACTTACAAAAGGGTTAGGACCAAAGGCATTCATTGAGCATGCTGAAAGAATGGGTCTTTGTCATAACCCATGACTATTTCAAAATCTTGATATGTAGAATGGTTGTTCTATTTTGTGCTACACTCTTAGCTCTATAATGAATATATTTCTGATTAATAATTTCCTATTTTCCATTAAATTTATATTTATGGTTTGGATGAATGACAACAGGAACATCTCTATATGTTAGAGATATAATGGTTGGACCATTAAGAGACCTCTGGCTTATTGGCTAATATTTGTAGTTTACTAATGATATAGTACATGGAAGGGATTATTTCACTTTGATATATGACCGCCATGACTTACGTTAGTAGGTTGCTTGCAATGGTGTGTATGATGATCATATAAAAGTAAGGATTCAATCAATTGTATTGTGCGCCTAATGTCTGTCTATTAAGCCACTTTTCTATCATACAATCTAAGTGGGTGAATAAGAATTAACTCCTTTGATTGTGAATCATATGAATTAATTGGTATTTATGGTGAATATTCCATATATGGTTTGATTGACTAATTGATGAATTCAAAATTGATCAGTCAGAGGTAGTTTCCTAATATATTTTCACGATGGATGGAAATCATTTAAGTCATTGCTGAAAATTGGTCCTCTCTCACCCTATATAACCAGTGGACAAATTCTATCTTATGTACACACAAAAAAGTACTCAAAACACTTATGATTGTTTGAGGTGCAAGGGATGAGAGAGAAACCATTTCCCAAGGGTTGATGACATCGTCGAACCGCTGCGTCTTGGTATACTGCATATTGCTCCAATGGAAAAAAGGTATGTAGTTTATGTTTCTGCCTTATGATTAAGTTGTGAGATCATGTAAGTTCTAGATCTTGGCTTTAAGTATTAAAGTTCTTGCATCTCGATCCTTCCTCTCTCTATTTATGTATAACTAGTCACGCTCATGTGTGTCGAACGTACCAACCAAAAAATCTATGATATTGTTAAAAAAATAAATTAAGAAAATAAATTATATTAAAATATTTTAAATATGATTTGGATATATTTTAATTAGATTTTTTAGGTATATTTTTAGAATTTTTGATGTGTGTAGTTAGATAATATCATATACTTAGTTTAAATATAATTTGAAAATTGAATATATTTTATGATTTGTTATATGTTCAACTAGTTATAAGGATTTTAGGATTTTCTTTTGTTAACTACATAGGGGGATGTAGCGTTAGTTAAAAAGATTTAACTTTTTTTTTGGTTTTGTTTATATAAATTAATGAAGGATATATCTACGACTTATACGACTCATTTTTGAACCGTTTTCAAGCTGCATTATTGTAGTAGAGAGACTGCCCATTCGTCCTCCCTTAGCATCGCCATGCTTTTACCCTAACAATATATTTATTTTTAACATGCCTTTCATCAAGTTTTCATAATCACAAGTTGGGTTTTTTTTTCCTGAGATGTCCGACGTAACGTTCGAAACTTTGTGCACGCTGGTTTGCATGTCTTTCGGGTCCACTGTCTCCAAACTTCCACCATTTATAAATGGAAGGAATAATACTCCCGTTGTTCGATCCACTGATCTTCCGCCACCTAGCCAGGATCTTATATCTCTTCTTAATAACCACAAGAGTCACTCGAGTTGGTACAAGTTGGGCGTTTTTGTGCAACAAATTGGACGTTTAGACTAACACTTTCTAACTAAACATGTTAAGCCTTGTGTGAAGATATCAAATGTAATATTAAGAAGTGCATTCTACCACATGTTGTCCACTTCAATCTTTGTGACATGGATAACAATCTAAGTACAAAGTTAAAAAGTGTGATCTAAGAGTTTATCCATAAGACATAACATTGTTGAATTCGACCCAAGTTAGAATAGACCTCACTAAATCAGGCACAAATCACATATATCTCGCCCTGGGTGGTACTAAACTCATCTAACTACCTCTATATCGCCACTAAATTGCATCCAAAAACACAAAGGCCACTGTCTATCAAAGAAAAAAGAATTTGATGCAAAATTAAATCGATTTTGCCATTGATTTATTGCATGCATGTTCTTTAAATGGCATTTTATTGTAATGCTTTACAAACAAATTCCCAAAGCTTGACAAATATTTTAAGCTTCACAACAATCTTCACTCAAACCTTCCAAACAAATACACAAATCAAATTAAGCAGCCACATATCCTCAAAAGTATATAGCACACCTTTCCTTCACAAACTGAGGAAGCAAATTCCCATCACCTCCCAGAACGAAATCGCAGCTCACGTGCATGTTATGGTGGTGGGAGTCCCACATGTTCACCTTGAACCGGATGGTGGACTGCAGCTCGAACCGCATAGCGACCCGGCCGGCCCCCTCGTCGGCCGACAGCTGGTCGGCCACCGTGCCGGACGCGGTGGACGACAGCTGCCCCTGCACCAGTGTCGTATTCTTGGACTGCTGGTAGAACGGGTACATGACCGGACCGGACGCGATCAGGCTGTCCCTGTAGTAGACCGAGCCGGTCATTTCGTCGTAATATATGCCGATGTTCTGGTTCGGGTTGCGGTCGGAGATGTTGAACATGATGGGGGAGTTGGGGTCGGCCAGGGAGAAGGAGTTGAGGTAGAACCGGGGACGGTGCGGCCGCAGGCTGAGCCAGAGGATGAAGAAGATCACGCCGACTAGTAGTAGAAGCATGAGGAAGATTGAGCACACGCATTTTGCGAACCGGGAGGTCAGGCTTTCTTGTACAAGGTGGGCATAGTGTCGGGTTCGGGGGTGTCGTTGGTTTCGTGTTGGGTCAGGTCGGGTTTGGATTGGCACTTGGTACATGCTTGGATGGCTTGGTCTGGTGAGTATGTCATTTTGAGGGGAACACATATATATATATATATATATATATATATATATATAGTTTGGGTTGAAAGGAGGGGAAGGAATAAAGTTTCTAAGGAAGAACAATGTGCTTTAGTTGCATGGAGTAGTCTACAGAATCAAGTTTTCTTGTGCAACTGTGTTCTGAGCTGGAGATAGGGAGGACAGAATATTTGTGGAGCTAAGTTTGTGACGTTGTAAACTGTTGATACTGTTCTCTGCATGCATGGGAATACAGGAGAAACTTGAGGACTGGGATCATGAGACAAATTTGCTATCCTATTTATTCTGTATCTTTCCATGTCTTTCTTTATTTTTTGTTTTTGTTTTTGTTTTTGTTTTTGTTTTTTTTTTTTCGGTAGGATACAAATAGATAGGAGAACATAAAAAAAACGGAATAAATAGAACAACAAATTTGTTTCACGGGATCATGGGCACCATAAAAGAGGGCACTTTAAGTCTTTTGAGTCTGTCAGCTATCAACAAATTATGTCGAGGAACGATGCTAATCGAATGTGTTGTGAACTTGTGATTAAGGAAGCATGAAAAAGTACTAGTATGTAATTCACTAGAAGAACCAAATACGAAAACAGAGGGGAAAAGACAGTTAAAGTGCATTATAGAGCAAGCAAATCATATAGGAAATTTATAAGGGCACTATAAAGTTTACTCAGGACTAGTCTAGAATTGGGACTAGTCCATTAATGAACGAAGTTTACTCACACTAGTCCATTTTTTACTCATACTAGCCCAAACCTCCCCAAATCTCCACCGGAGTTCTCCTCCCTCCTTCCTTTCTTGTCGGAGCCCGCCTCCTCCCCCGTCCTCCACCGCCGCCTCCCGTCGCCGTCTCTGCCTCCTCCCCCGCCTCCCGCCGCCTCCTTCCTCTCCCGTTCCTCCGTCTCGTACCACCTTTCGGTGCTCGACTACCTCGGCACCCGTCCGCCGCTCCTCCCTCCCCTCCTTCCTCCGTCACTACCACTAGGTCCTCCACTCCGCCGCCGGAAGACATGAATAATAACACAATGAAAAAAAAAAAAAATAACAGCACACAGGAAACCAAAAAAGAAAAAGAAAAAAATAGAAGAACTGTCAAAATTTGACATATATGTTGATTTTTAGGACTGTCAAAATTTTGACAGTCTTACCAATTGGAAGCACTGTCAAAATTTTGTCAGTCCTAAAAATTAAACATATATTTTTAGGACTGTCAAACTTTTGACAGTCCTACCAATTGGAAGGACTGTCAAAATTTTGACAGTCCTAAAATTTATTTTCTGTTAATTTATTTTGTTAATTGGTGGTGGGGCCAATTTATTTTGTTAATTTTATGTTTTATTTATGAAAATATATTTTAACGAAATAAAATTGAAACAAATTAATAGTAAATTTACTGTATCAAAATTTTAAAATTAACAAAAAATTAAAATAAATTAACTCAGTTGTCGATATGTATCAAAATTTCAAAATATCCTAAATTTCTATCATTACAATTTGTTAAAGTATTATGTTATTTAAAATAGTAAATTTATTATTGGTACATTAAATATTTTGTAAAAAAAAAAATTACCAAAAGTAAAATTTGGAGGTCGAAACATCGTTTTTTTGCGATTCTAAAAATTTAGGAAGTCCGTCAAACGGTGAAACGGTTTATCCCGAAGTATTTTTTCATACGGTCATTTTGACACAAACTGAACCTTTTTTCGATCTTCCAGTCAAAAGTTATGATACTTTAAAGTTTTATATTTTATATTTTTGCCTGTAATATGTACGTCTTACTTCGGATGAAAATTCTCTCTACACGAATTGTATTACTCTCGTCGAAAACATACAAATTGACCTATTATGTGAAGAAAAACGATTTGAAAACAAATAGTTATGGCCGTTCGAAGTCTGATCGACGACAGACGTAATATTCGTACGCTAGAATTTTTTTATTATTATAAATTTTTAATGGACTGGTCTCGAGTAAAATGTGTAGTGCCCTTATAAATTTCCATCATATAGCAGGTGAAAGAACACTTATTCAGGGACCTACTATATGGCCTGAATCAAATTATAATTTCTTACCTCTTGGTCAAGATTTTTTTTAGTGTACATAACTAATTAAGAGAGTACTCTTTAGTTGCTCGAGGTTAAACTTTGAAAAAAAAAAGGTTCCGTTATTGATTCATAACTGCTAAATTATTAGTCTATTAATTCCTAGATTATGGGTTGATGTCTTTATATACTATAGTTGTTTTGTATGAGCAAAAGAGTGAATAATCTGAAAAGAACCATTAAACTCTTTCATTTCATTCACAACAAATTCAGTCCTCCTTTTTTTTTTTTTCATTCCAATCTTTCTTGCTCTGGACAAGAACTAAGTTTGGCTTGTTTCTCCTGTACACAGTAAAGAAAAGCCAGTATAGCAAGAGGTTTACCTCTAGGAGGATTCGAGAAAAAATCTGTACATAGACCTCGAATAATCTCTTATAACAGTGTTTACGACTTCCCTGTAGACCGGTAACTCTAACCCTTTATTGTTTTATATTGTGCTTGCTACAGAAAAATAAAGGATTATTGTGTAACAATCTAAGATATCAAAGTGCAAAAAAATCCTCAGATGAGTCATTTTTGCAAAAAGACTCGTAGTTTTAAGAAAATCCTCAAAGTTTACATCTAGTACAGTTTACACTCAATTTGATTTTTGTCGTTACCGGACGTCAAATTAGATATAAAATGACAATTATACTCATCTAAAACCTAATGGTATAGTGCAAAAAACCCCTAGTTAGTTTAGTTTAGTTTTTTTTTTGGTGATAGAAGATTGAGAAAGGTCATTAGGTTTTGGATGGGTACTACTATATATTTATTTGTATATATTGATTTGTTATTATATATATTTATTTGTATATATTAATTTATTATTATATATATTTATTTGTATACTAATATATTTAGGGTACTACTATATATTTATTATTAATATAAATAAATATATACAATTTTCTATCTTATTTTGAGTTTGTATATACAAAAAATAATCTTTCTAACCGCGTATATACCTTCTTACGTAGGCAAACATAAAATAAATTCTAAATATATTAAATATTTAAAAAAAGGCTTAGAAATGGTTCAAAAATGAACCTAAAACGGTTCAAAAAAATATATTATTATCTATACTAAATATATTAGAGGAGCCGAGCATTATTAATTTAAATGTCACTATTTTTTCGAAAAAAATCTCACGAACATAGGAGGGAGGGGGTGAGGGGGGACGCTGACGTGCCTCCCTATTTGCTTCAGTCCCCCCTGTTAGCATCAGGCCCCATCGCCCCAATCCATCCTGTTAGTATCAGGTCTCATCCCTGCCAATGGGGAGGGAAGGGGGGGGGGGGGGGGGGGGGGGGGGGTCTAGTGCTATTATTTGAATGTGACTATTTTTTTTAGAAAAATAACCTGACTAACCGAGGGGGGACCAAACGCTGATGAGGTCCTGGACCATGCGGTTCCACCCTAGGTTCATAAAGTAGCGTTTATTTTTAATACAACTTAGAAACCTCTCAAAAACAAGCATCTAAATCGTTTGTATATCCTTCATTAATTATTAAAAAAAATTACGGAAGAAACAAATTTAAAAACTAACTTTATCTCAAAATTACATAAGAAACTAATTAAAAATCTAACCAATTAAAAATAATTTGAAAAATAAGTGGTTTATATATATATATATATATATATATATATATATATATATGTTATATATATATATATATATATATAACCATAAATTCTCTCTTTAACTGTCATTATATTCAAAATTAATATATGCAAGTTAGTTAGGAATATTTTGGGTATATAGGAATATTTTTTAAAAAAAATTGCCTCTAACTTTCGTCTAACGTTCACTTGGAACGAAAAGTAGGCGGGAGGGAATCATTTGATCCAAATATTAAACTATTTGTTGTCAAATTGAACAAAAAAAAATCTTTGGGATCTTATTTTTGCCAAAGTTGATAATCTATGGAAGATTTTTTTTTTTTGCACTTTATCATTATATTATTGGTCATCTAAAGTCTAACTGTTATGTTATTCATGTCATGTTTGATAGAATAACAATAACATTGGTCATATAAATTATTACTGTTATTTTTATAAATTTTCAGATGTCTGATATTTCAAAATGGTCATAAAATGAATTTTGTAATATCTTTAAAATTAGGTCCAGTAACCCAAAAGAGTGGGTGCTATATGTCAAGGCCTATAAGTACAAGTTGTAACCTTGGTTCTAGACACATCAGAGAACAGTTAAATGTTCTATTCCATTAGTATATTGACAAGGATTCTTTAGAGAGCACCTGATCTCACTATAAATTTTTTTGTTCATCAATAGTCATTTTGCTGCATGCTGTAAAAATACCATTTTTTTGTACTATAATTTCAGTGTTCTGCATTAAGACACGTTTGGTAAACGGAAACTAAACTTGGAAGTGCAATTTTTTTGGATTTGGACAAATGATTTGAAGTTCCATTGTTTGGTTCATGAAAAAATTAGAATGGAAAGTGCCCCCTCAAATACTTTGCAGTTCCTGTCCCCTTGTTATCTCCCCCCAAATTTTGCTATCAACATCCTCTCTCCCTGTATGGATGTGGGAGGAAAAGGAATTTTTCTTTCTTTTCTTTTTAATAAAAAGTTTTTTGAGAAAAATTACCAGAGGCTATTGGTCACGGCAGACGGTCATCGTCGCTGCCACGTTAAATCCACGCTGCCGCTGCCTCGCCGGAGGGCCACGCCGTTGCTGCCTCGCGAAAGACCACGCTATCTGATCCTCCACCCCATGGCCGAATCCGATATGGTGGTGTTTTCCACTTAGCTTTGGGAGTTTTAGTCACCCATTAAAAAATCACCAATGTGTATATCTCAATATATAGCTATGCTTAGTATTGGTATATGCATATGGGATGGTGGCCTATGTGGGTTGACTTTTCCAGAGCGATTAAGTGTGAACTACATTATGACAATCTTTATTTTGTCACCACCTTTGAGAAGTTTTCCTTAGGAGCTAAACCGCAAAGGGGTTTAGCGACTCAGACTCGGGCTCGGACTCAAGGGCGCAAAGTGACGCTTTGTTGGCGCACTTTGCACTTAGCACGTCAGTATCGTCGCATGACGCTCGTGCGCTCCTTGGATGCGCGAGTTTCTAGCTCGGACGCATGCTTCATGGCGCTATGCGGCCAGGTTTGGATGAGCGAGTTGCATGTGGAGGGGACATGGTCTGCTATAGGCGGCACATGGTTTTTTGTGCATTCCGAAAAATGCGACGCAAGTAGATACTTTCAATGTTTGGCAGTGTTGTCTGCCTCGTGCAGTACATCTTGACCGGCGGTGGAGGCGGTGCATGCGGCTCTGACACCCAAAATTTGGGGGGATCTAGTTGATTAAAGCATATGCAACTTGGAGTTTTCTCAGGCCGCATAGGTGCTGAAATCCTCTTGATATAGAGGACCTCCTCTTTCATTTGAGGAGAGAGAAAAAACAGAGAGAAAAACTGAGAACACCAGATCGCAAACGCGGCCCAGAGTGTCCCCCTCTCATATGGTATTTCCGAGTATTTTCGAAGTTGACATTGATTATTCCAGAAGTTCATTTTTGAACTTGCTGGTTCTTGGAGGCAGATCATCTTTACGGAGAATCTTTCTTTGAGCAACGGTGGTTTTGACCACCCTAGCAAGGAGCTTTTCTTCTGCTTTTTTCTTTGCTTAATTTTTTCTCATAGCGTCTGCGAACGTAAATAGAAGAACGTTTTACTTGTTGCTTGTTGTAATCTTTATTTTCTTCGGAGTTTGTTTGTAACTTGTTGATGGTTCATGCTTTCTTGTAATTGAGAATATCAGATGAGTAACTCTTGTGTGGATCTCTGATCTCGATGACGACTTAGGTTTCTGTAGAGAGCGGACTTTCGGGTCTCGCTAGTAGCTCTACACATGGCCCATGATCTACCATCTTTGATCTGCCTCGGGACTACAATCTCAAAGCAAGATCCGAAACAAGATGAAATAACGTCCGATCAAATCTTCTCGGCAACAAGTTTTCACAAACTTAAGCAGATTGACGGGATACACTTCGAACATTTGGATGAGGGAATGAGTGCTTTATCAAATATTGAAAGTGAGTTGTTGGAACCTACTATTTTCCAGGATGGAGGAGTATCGTTTGAAGGATGCGCATTCCAGTTGAAAGAAAGATTACAAGATGACCAAGGATTAAAGAGTATGTGCATGACAAGACATAGCGCAAGACAGTTTTTGGCGGTTGGTAAGACTTGGCTGCATGGCAGACTCTTGGCCGCATGGCAGACTCTTGCCGCATGGCAGATTCTTGGTGCGTGGCAGAGTTGGTCGCATAGTGTCTTATGCACATGCATGAGGCGCGTGAAGACATATGCATAGGGTCGTCTCTGCGCATGGCAAGATTGATTCATGGTGGACTATGTATAGAAGCATGAAAAATGTGCATCTATGCGACCGATGTCCATGCGCCCTAAAATAAAACTCAACATATGTTGGACCGCACAGATACCATGCGACCCAGAAAAGGGACACCCATGTGGTTCGAACGAGCGTCCTGACAACTGGCTGCATGTCGACCTGACATGACGTCCTGACAACAAAGATAGCGCCTGATACAAAATCCTGACAAAAAGGATTTTTCTAATTTTTTCGAAGGACGAGAACACATTAAGAGACAGAAGTCCCAATGATAGTGTAGAGCAACGTGGACAACATGATAAAAAGATCCCATGCGGCTCTGGCCCATGGGTCCCATGCGTCTCTGGCCCCGTGCATCCCAGACTCTCTGCGGTCCATGCGTCTCTGGCCCCGTGCGTTCCAGACTTCGTGCGTCCCGTGCGTCTCTGGCCACATATGTTTCAGATTCTACATCGACCAAATTTTGTTGTTACAGTTGAGTGATTTTCTCAACTAAATAGCGACCACATGTCCATTTGACCAAGTCGCGCCTACAACAGATAAGAACCATCCAGATATTAAGCAAACAGGAAAATCTTAACAAATGTCCATGTGACAGCTGAAGCCCGGATTCTTGTGCGCAATTGTAAATCCTTTATGTTAGGAGAAGATACGAGGCAACTCCCAACGTCCATGCGGCCCGAAATCCATGCGGCCATTGAAAAAATATAAATAATAGGGTATTACCCTCATACAGAAGGCTGGCTATCTGCGGATTTATACTCGAGCAAGAGAGAAGAGCTTTTGCGTCAGATCGTCCACGGAGTAAAGAGAGTTTCTACACTCCTAACCCTCCATTGTCACCCCCCAGAAAATAATTTTGTACTTAGATTGTCTTCTAGGACTTTTTTGTACTTTTTTTAGTTTGTTCAATTGAATCAAGTTGTTTCCAAACTTTCGTATTTAATGGCAAACACGATGGCGACCCTATTAGGGATGTCCTTCTCCACTGTTGAGAAGTCGGTGACACAATTCGATGCGGCCAAGCTTGGCTCGACGCAAAAGATGTTGGTGGTCCACTTCGACCATCAAGCGTTCGAGTACATGCTCTCCGAAGAAAGTGATAATCCTTCGCCAAAGAAAGCCAAGCCCAAGAAGACCCACATAAAGTTGGTGGCCAAGGCCGCTCCACCCCACCTAGCTGTGGAGCAGAGGCTTCTAGCCTCTCAATCTGTTGCCAATGACGGTTGTCGGACGAACACCCAGAACGTCCATGTTTATGCGGCATCCCGGGCTGACGTAGAAACTGTTCAACACCCAAAATCTGGCAGAGGAAATACTATGATGCCAGACGTTCTGGTGCTAAGGCAGCTTCTATGCGACCAAGGAGGAGGCTGCATAAGACTGTCCATGCGACAATAACTCACAGCAGCAAACAGCAGGCTGCATGCGGCCCTGATAGCGACATAACCTATGTTTTCAACCGTATCTCGTGCGGCACAAATCCTTTGCGACCCACTGAGAATGGTGAAAACCCAAATATGGACTCTTCTTACTACGCTCCTATAGTTGCTAAGATGAAGAAGTCCAGGGCAGTGCGAGACCGTCAAGCTCAAGCAACTGCTCATACGGCCGACCGCCAAAAGGCATCACTAACTATTACGCGAGCCTCTGACAGAAAGTTATACAGGACTGACCTAAGCGTCAAACCCATAGGGACCAATGGACATGGTCAGTCTCAAAAGTCTTTCACCAGTACCTCGGGGCAAGTTCGTGTACGAACCCCAGGCCAGGGAGCAAATACAGCACCTGCGCATCCGTATGCCCGGGATACCCGAACTAACATAGAGAATGCAAAGGTAAAACACCCATCGCATGATTTGCGTGACATGATTACTCACAAGCGCAAAGCAAGGGAAACAACTACAGCGTGCGATATGCCCTCTCCAAGGCACTGTTGCTCCAACTTCATTATCAATTGCTGCTGCAATAAAGCGGCAGTACACATACAGGCTGTCGGCCTTCCTGCAACTGTACCAGAAAATACCTACTCGGCAATAACCCGAAGATCAGGTGCAAGTACCAGAGGAGGAGGAGTTGCCCTTCGCCTCATGTTACTCAACTGGAAAGCTTTCCGCCACCAAGGGAAGAAAGAAGTCAAATAACTCCAGTTCGGTGCTCTCTACCACTGCATCGCGAAGGCGACTAAGCTTACGATGGCACCTGTGGAAGGCATCTTCCAAGGTACCTACTCAAGGAAGAAGCTGTCAGCACATGGGGGTAGTTCTTCCTCAGAACCTCTCGAGGTGGCCCAAGCTAGGGGTAGTGTCTCCTTGGACGTACGCGACAACCCAACGTTCCGAGGAGACAATAATTCCCAAGGAACGGACTCTGAGATCCCAGAGGGTAGCTATTTCCACCAAAACTACATAATCTTCTACGCGGGAGGTAGTATCCCCTCCGAATCCGAGGAGGACACAACGTCTCCCACCCTCCCTACAAGTTTATGAGACAGGGAGCACGACATCCACTGCCCCGTCTGTTTCCTCCCGCGTAAGGACGATGTACATGGCCGAAGACGACCATGAGGCCCCCAGTAACCGGCAGCACCTCGAGGTTCTCGAGGCCATGATGCATACAATGAGTGCATCCATGCAAGCTCTGACCTAGACGATGGTAGAAAGCAAGGCGAACATGGCCTCCCAGCCAGTAAGTGCCTCAGGGAAAGCAAACTTGGACCTCGCGACCAATGGGGATTCAAATACGACTGCTCCACCTGTAGGCGGTGATCCTCTCCTACCTGGCTCGTCTGCACCTTCTGCAAGAGATGAAGCTAAGGAAGCAAGGAGGGAGGCCCGAGAACTTCGTGCTCGTTTAGATTCCATAAGCAATCGGGACTCACTCTGTAATATAGGGGTACGACAGCCATACCCGATAGAATGGAGGGATGTACCATATCCGCCCAAGTCCAAGCCCTTCAACATAAACACGTTTGACGGAAAGTCCTCCCCTTGCCGCTTCATGAGGTACTTCGAGATTACAACGGGACACTTACCCCGCGGTGACGCTATCCTTACCAGGCTCTTCGTTGGGTCATTGGCGGTGGTAGCTTTCGATTGGTTCTGCAGTCTCGAAGATAACTGCATCTCATCCTTCGATAAACTCAAGTGTTTCTTCGTTAACTGATTTTATGAGGCAAAAAATGATATGACGATGTTTTTTTTGATGGACGTCATTCAGGGTGAGAAGGAACTAACACGAAACTACATTGAACGGTTCTGACAGGCCGTGCTAAGGTTGCCTCCTAGCAATCCCGAGGCCACACTAACAGAGATGTGATAGAAAAATATGCTTCTGGGAGTTAGCCTCTAGATGGGCGAGAGCCAGTTTAAAAACTGGACAACGTTCATTATAAGTGTCGTCAACGCTGAGAAGAAGCTTAATGACGCTCGGCACTTGCAGATCCATATTGTAACCTCCCCTAATTTTTTTAGATTTTATATAAATATAATAATAGGAATAATAGTACGTATACGGGCGACGTACCAAAAATTCATAATAATAATGATAATAGTAGTAACTAAAATATATAAGACAAGTATTTAATAAATTTTTTAATAATAATAATAATAATAATAATAATAATAATAATAATAATAATAATAATAATAATAATAATAATAAAATAAAAGTTAAGAAAAGAAAATCCTAACTAAACCTTAACTAACCATACAAATCCTATTACTACACCTACCCAGAACCCCACGGCCAGAACCCCTACATGAACCCGCGCGGAAACACCCCCCCCCCCCCACGGTACAACAAAAACCTGGCCCATGGTTCACCCTACTTCTCGACTATATATATATATATATATATATATATATATATATATATATATATATATATATATATATATACTTACATGAAATGAAACCCTAACCCAAATCAACGAGCACCTCTAGACCCCCTCATTAAACTGACCCTACGCCGTCGTCGACCACCCGCAGCCAACACCGCCGCCGCCGCTGTCAGATACGTACGCGTAAACAACGTCAAGAACCCAACCCCAGGTAACCATCTTCCCCGCTGAATTTTTTTCTACATACGCGACCAAATTTTGATCCAGATGTTTAGATTTTACCATAATATGAACATCCTCTAATTTGTTCAACTAGTTTTATTTGAAAAACTCTATTCCTGTTTTAAAATCAATCGAAACTTTCAGAAAAAACCTATTTTTATATACAAATAGAATACCAAAAACTATTTCAAACACCTGTTTTGGAAGGCGATTCTCGCTCAAACGAATCGATCAAAACTCGATTTTTTTCTGACACAAACTCAATATAACCAGGATCGCAACGATGTATTAGTTGTATATTTTTTATTATTATTCCTGCATCAAAAAATGTGTTTAAAATCAGAAAAAACTACGAAAACTGTTTTATAGAAAACTTAGAATCTTGCGATACAAAGTGCATCCCGAAAAACTGAACCACCACGTCATATATCAGTTGCACCAAAAGGCACATATGGTATTTTTTGACATGCAGGCTTTCACGAAAGTTGATTTGGACATGTGTGCACGTTGGAATCAACCCGTATCCGTAAAAGTTTTCCCGTATCGCATTTTGCAAAATTTCCCATTAGTTGATGTGCGCTCGTCGAAACGCAACAACATTTGAGCCAACAGATCCTTGGTATCATGCTAGTCCTGTGATCCAAGTTTCACATAATTCCGTGACAGTTGACCGAACCAACTATTCGTGGGCCCCAGGGGTTGACTTGACAAGCAATTTTATAATCGGCTCACCGTAATCCAAAATTGGACATACTGTTGAGTTTCTATCGACGTTTAGGATTTGTTTTACCTATAATTTGTCCCATGTAGAGAAATTTGCCCTAGCACATATTTTTGTGTAAAGTGGGCCACAAGTAGACCCCATTTTGACCCAAAATTATCGTTTTGCCCTGTGTCCAAATTGGACCAAAGGGTAGAGTTTTCTTACTATCTTACTGATTCTGGAGACATTGTTGATATTTATTTCAGCATCCGGAGACGTTCATTCATAGACCCTACTTTTTGGTTCCTTGGGATCATCGTCTGGACATCTACATTACACAGCTTGTTTGCTAGGCAAGTAAACCTTGTCATAGTACTATTTAGTTACATTCCTTTGTTGTATATTTAATTTCTGTTGTTCATTTTTATTTATTTTTCTATATAAACTGTGCGTCCAAGAATAACTTGGGTACAAAGACGGTTATGTCATCTTTTGTTTCTTATTATATATTATCCATGTCGACCTAGTTTTACTAGACCACCCCATGAGTTAAGGCATTATTATGTTTTATTGGCCGTGACACATTTCTTACACATGTTATGAGTCTCATGTAGGACACAGACTTGCATATTCTGCTGGCCACCTGTACTTATAGGTCGGGCGACGGATAGGGTATAACTGCTAATAGTGATACATATTAGAAGACTTAGCAATTATTAGTAGTCCAGAAACATAGACTATTGTGGTACGATGGTCCAATATTTTCCCTTGTTTAGTTGTAGGGTTGGGCTATTGTACTAACGATGGGCTATGAACCAAAGTTACGACGTCAATACTTGCACTCCGTCTCGACGTAGTAGCTGAAACGTGTTATGGATACAACATGTATAGAGCATGGGGTGGAGAGAACAATGAGTAAGCGTATGTGACTCCTTTATACTTTCCATTTTTGTAACCCGTACGCTCCGTCGGAGATGCATGGTGAGATGACCCTTATATTATTTACAGGCAGCCTCTGACGTCCATGAAGTTATGTACGTGGTCCCTAGATCTCCGAGAGATCTATAGCCATCCTATTATTTCAGCCAGATAGTCCATACGCGAGAAAGTTGTTCTTAAATTGCATATCACATAGACTGGTTAGGCGACCATGTTGGATGTTTACTTTCAGTACATTATTGGCATGCTTCTATATATCTTATTACGTTCATCTGAGGACCTGGTCCCTTTCTAGGTATAGACGAGTAGGATTATCCGTAGGAGTACGGACCGGGACCTGATGCATCATTCTCTGTCAAGGAGGTCTTACCCTTGGAGTATCCATGATTACTTTATAGCTGATGGGTCTTATAGCTGCTGTTTCTTTTCTTATTGGATACTTATTTTATATTGGAGTTCCGTCCTCCTCTATTATTTTAGTTGATATAGTCGATTGGTAGTGGATTTGTCTCCACCCGACTATTATTCTCTTGATAATTCGTACTTGAATATTTAGCTATTTAATTTTATATTCCTTTACTTGTGCTTGTAGATGATATATAGATGACTGTGACTTGTGTTGACAATATATATACCACTTGTGAATTCTTTATTCATATACAACATACGTGTGTGTTATAATTTTTTAATATATTAGAGTGTCATATACATACGGTTGGCATGCTACATATTCATAGTCCTACATATTTTGGGACTGGGTGTCACGCCCCAGTCCCAAAATACCAAGGGACTAGACACGTGGCAATGGCCAGCAGCACGCACCGATGGACAAATCCAATTTAATGGATCCATCGGGGCATACTTAAGCTGTAAATATAGGTCTACAACATCAAGTCTAAACTAGTCTCATCCACACACAAATAATAAGAACAACATCAAATAAAGAAAGTACATCAATGTCCAGTCTCAGCAAAGTATGTCGGGGAACAACCCGATAAAAGTCTAAAAACACTGGTTCATCAGACCAGAACAAAGGAGTCCAAAAATAAAGTATCTGATGAGTACAATAACATAAACTCAAGAAAAGTCTTCAGCCATCACCTCTGCTTCTATGTTTGGTTCAGCTTCAGCAACAGCTTCTGGTACAGTTTCAGCTCCTGTCCCGTAAACCTCGGGATAATGCTCTTCTGCTAAACCTGGGGACATCATCCGGATCCAGGTCCTCAGGGGACATAGCAAGGTACAAATAATACAAGCCAAAATAATGCAGTGGAATAGTAAAATAAAATAAGAAGGGTAACTACATAACCATCTATGTGAAAATGCAACTGAGAGCATCACTAGTACTCAGGCTGAGACTGCTACAAGCTCTGTGTCGGGGAGCCGGTAGCAGTAATAACAAGTAATGGGTCTAGCTCTGCTCGAGAGTCTACAACCTCACAATAGTAGTAGATATATATAGAACAGCCTGTAGCCTGTGTGTCTCTCCCCACCCAATGTAACCACACGTCTCATGTCCATAACGTCTCATGTCCATGTCATATGAGATCAGAGCTAATGCAACAAGTCATAATCTAAGAATATAATGTCTATGTCCATCCTGTATCCTACACAGAATCACCTTGAATATCTCAAAAAGATTCTGTCATATGTATGGTGTCAAGTGTCCTAGGTTATAATGTACTTGATACAACAAGTACGAGAATGTAAAGGGTCTCGAATGTCCATCTCTAAATGACGTACCCAACTCCGCGTACGGGGTTGGCACCCGACTATTAGTCGGACGCTAAGTAGGTCATACGGTCCTAGGTTTAAGCATAAGCAACAATATAAATAAGCAAGGAAATAAATATCAAAACTACATAATTTGGTAAGGTACACTTGCCTGGGATTGGAATACCAGTAGCGGTCCCTGGATAAGTGGTTTCAGTAAATACTCCTCCAAAAGCTGAAATAAACATTACCAACAGTCTCAGAACATATAAAATAGCTAGAAATGCCTGTCCTTAAGTCCAGTTTGGACACAAGGGCAAAAACGATATTTTCAATTCAAAGCGGGGTCCAAATGTGGGCTACTTTGCACCTAAAAATGCGTCAGGGTCAAAGGTCTCCAAATTAGTCCAACTTAGTGTCAACAGGTCATGAACGATGATACGAACCCAACAGAACTTCCAGAATTGGATTCCGATGAGCCGTTCTTAAAATCGCCCGTCAAGTAGAGCCTGTGGGGCCCACGACACGTGATTTTTCCAAAGTTCTCAGAATTGAACCAAACTGGGCTCACAGGACCAGCGTATTGCTAAGAGTCCGATGGCGCAAGTTTCATCTTAATTCGACGTGTTTACACTAAGTTACAGCGAGATACAGAAAAGTCGGATACGGGACGTTGTCCGCGGATACGTACTGATTCCGGTGTGCACGCACATCCAAATCAGCTTCTGCGAAATCCCGCACGTCCGTATCAACGACGCGCATGTATCGGTGAAGACCGCACGTGACCAAGTCGTCCCGTTTGACGGGGCGTACTCGGTTCCGGGGTAAAATAGGGCGTTGGTTTTCCTTTTTTGGATCGCGGTTCACGATCACCACAGGTCGCGATGCACCGAGCGGTTTATACGGGCACCGAGGGTGTCATATAAGCTACGCGATACAATAAACGAAATTAAAAACAGAGCTATGAGTAGAAAGTTATGGGTACCTAAACAGGGCTCCGTAAACTAGGTTTCTTGTGTCCTCGCGTGTCCGCGTCACGTCTAGAATTAGGGTTGTGTCCGTGTCCTGGCTTGTACTCGGATTTTGGGTCGTGTCTGAGCTCGCCGGAGTCGGCCTGGGGTGCGGGCGGAGGCGGTGCCGGTACTGGTGTGGTCGGCGACGGTCTGGGCGGCCGGATCTGATGCCGCGGGCGGCCGGACGTCGGCTGGACGGAGAAAAATGGGGCTCGGGTTCGACTGAGTTCGACAGCAGGGTTGGGGCCGGGGATAGCCGGACTGGGAAGGGCGGAGGTCTGCTGGTGGTTAATCGGGAAGTTTCGGGTGGTCTGGGCGGTGGCGCCGGGTGGTCGGAGACGGGAGGGAGGTCGCCGAAGATGATGGGTGTGGAAGGGATTTCCAGCCGGAGGCTAGCTAGGTTTACATAGAGGTCTAGGGGGAGAAAAACTGCCGGAGATTACCGAAATCCGAAGGGGAACAGTTGCCGGTTCCCAGGGAAGGTGAACGGGGGTCTGCCGGCGGCCACGGCGGCGGAAACGGCCGTCGGCAAGGGAATCGTCGGGAAGAAGAAGGGTTTGGGGGTTAGGGATTTCTCCGGTCGGGTCGGGTCGGGTTCTGGCGGTTCGGGTCTGACCCGGATCCGACCCGCTAGCTGAGCGGTCCGGTCCGGTTCGGGTAGGCCGGTCGGTCCGGTCCGGTTCAAGCTTTGGGTTCGGTTCGATTTTTATTTTATTGGTTTAATTAATTTAGTTAAATTAATCCATAGTTTTTAATGCTTTAAAAATTTATCCGGAATCCAATAAATTTTCGGAAAATTAGCCTATGTCCGGTTTTTAATTTTACACTAGAAAATATATTTTTTCTCACATTTTAATATAATTTAATATCTTTTAAAAATTCATTTTAAATCAAACTATCTTATTTTATTTGTTTAAAAATTACTGAAAAATGCTAATTAATTTCAGAAAATTAATTTCTAAAATTCTAAAATTTCAGGTGATTACAATCTACCCCCCTTAAGAAAATTGTGTCCTCGCAATTAAAGATTAAGCTACTAAAGAACAGAATTTTGGAATTTACAAAAATTACTTAGGATATACCTGCATCCTCGAATAAATGGGGATATCGCTGACGCATGATATCCTCTCTCTCCCAGGTAGATTCACCAGGTGAGTGCTGCTTCCAAGCCACACGAACTAGTTTAATTGTCTTCCCTCGCAGTGTCTTCTCACTGGTGCCGAGTATACCCACTGGTTGTTTTTCATATCTCAGGCTTGGGCCTACTGCGATCTCAGAATGATCAACTATGTGACTTGGGTCAGTCACATACCTTCTCAACTGCGAGATATGGAATACATCATGCACTCCCTCTAAAGATGGAGTTAATGCAAGACGATAAGCCACCTCACCAATGCGCTCCAGAATATCAAAGGGCCCCATGTACCTTGGACTCAACTTGCCTCTGCTCCCAAAGCGAATTGTACCTCGAGTAGGTAAAATCCTCAAGAATACATGTTCTTCTTCCTTGAACTCCAGGGGACGTCGGTGTGTATCAGCCCAATGCTTCTGTCTGTCCTGAGCTGCACGAAGATGATCCTGGATTTGTTTCACCTTCTCCACTGTTTGCATTACCAACTCTGGACCCAATATTTGACGCTCTCCGACGTCACTCCAGCATATCGGCGATCTGCACTTCCTACCGTATAACGCCTCGAAAGGTGCCATCTTGATGCTTGCCTGTTAACTGTTGTTGTATGAGAACTCTACCAAATATAAATGATCTTCCCAAGACCCTCCAAAGTCTAACATACATGATTGCAACATATCCTCCAAGATCTGGATTGTACGTTCTGATTGACCATCTGTCTGTGGATGATAGGCAGTGTTGAATTTGAGTCTGGTGCCAAGACTCTCTTGTATGCTTTGCCAGAAATGAGATATGAATCTCGAGTCTCGATCTGATATAATACTAACCGACATTCCATGCAATCTTACTATTTATCGCATATACATGTCGGCTAGTATCTCTGTGGACTGTCCAACTCTAAACGGCAAGAAATGTGCCGATTTAGTGAGTCGATCCACGATAACCCATACCGTATCTCTTCTGCTGGGGCTCCTTGGGAATCCTGTGACGAAATCCATGGTGATATGTGTAACACCCCATTCCGCTCAAGCGGACTGCCATCTCAAACGGCAATAGTGCAGCTGTCCTGACCCGCTCTGCCTCAAACGAGAAGCAAAGGATATCCAGACTTATCCCTACAGGAATTCGGCTTAGGCTTTCAAAGGCTCGCTCGGCGTATCGCTCTACCGAGGCGAATCATCACTAGGTGGGTGGCTACGGTGAACTTGTCTTTGCTTAGCCAGCACACATAAAATCTGGAATGTTCATGCTAGTCGCTAGGTGAACCACCCCCTGCATGCTAATAAATCCAACGCACCTAGCTAAGGGAATAATCCCAACTTGTATTGCTTGCTAGAACATGGAAATAAAATACTGCTCATATGTTCAGACCCTCGCATGCTAAGTCCCTTAACGATTTCATCTCTCGACTTACCTTCGGGCCCGAGCAACCGTGCTGATTATGTTCCTTAGAAACGCATGCTTGTCTGCTTGTAATGTTGCCGTGTTTTCATCCAAACCCCGGAAGACTACTACGTAGTCGTTCCGTGCCTGATAAACCTGTAAGTATCCGGGACCGTTAGGTCACCAAGGCAGCCCCGAACCAGGAGAATGCATCAAGACAAGTTATTGTACAGAACCAAGATTCAAGTATCCCGTATACTCGTGTACTCGTGTTCCCGTGCACTCGTGTTCTCGTGTTCTCGTGTTCTAGTGCATGCGTGTTCTCGTGTATCTCGTGTAATCGTGTTGCCTGAGATTGGTCTAATAAATCGTGTTGCCTGAGATTGGTCAAATAAATCGTGTTGCCTGAGATTGGTTAACCCTGACTTGCATGTCGCGGACTAGTTCCACGGACGATCACCGGGGCACTGGGACCGATCCGGTCCGGATGGAGCTCGTATATAGTCTCGTGTGCAGGGAGGATAGCTTGCAACGCATCGTATTCGTGTGCCTCGTGTACACGCGTAGCATACTATCCTTGTCCTCGACTACGTCGATAATGGCTTTGCCAGCGACCGTGTTCATATAGATAAGTCATCCTCGCTTAGCGGCTATCCGCGTGCGAGTCACTGCATCGCATCAATAAACAACTAAACACCTGAACGATCGTGTTATAAAAAGACCCTCGTGTTTGCACATGCTATGCCCCTGAATGTTTATACATGCCCCTGCTTAAATTAACAATGTTGCCTCAAATGTTTGCCTTGGACAGGGAAGGAGATGGTAAGTTGGTAAGTCTCACCGTGTTTTCTCTCATGTTGCATGGCGCACTGCCCGACACGTTAGGCTACTCAATATCTTGCATGAAACTGATCCTAAGGCAACTAGAAAGATAACTTAATAGTTGTGCACGGAACCTGTATTACGTGTTTGGATTTGTCGAGCGGGCGAGTAGCTTCCCCACCAGTGCATTCAATGTACTGATAATCCACCAGTTTGTATGCAGGATGCGAAAGAATCTCGTTCGGTGCGGATGCCTCCAACGTGCGTGCTAAGGCCAGGAGTTTCCTCTGAAGTCTTGCAACGGTAAGTCCGGGACTGAAGCACATATACAAGACATAATGTTGGAGCGTCGCCTGACCATCGCCTGTACATTCATTCCACAGTTGTAGCCACTTAGCATGCTTTTACTGTTTCAGAGAGAGAGGCTTGAGCGACCTGTAATCTCCGCTATACGCCGCCTGTAACACATGTTTATATCAATAAAAGAGTTGCTTTACTTCAAACTTGTGTTTCAATGCTTCCGCTATATTTGTCGACTCAGTGAACCTGTTACCGATCGCCTATGCATTCATGACTCCGCTGCACTCGGACAATCTGTGCGACTCTGTGGCTTAGAACTCTAACCGCCAGCCAATGAACCATGGCCTTGTACAGGTGTGGATCACTCTTGTGCGGTATCACGTCCGGATGGGTCAAGCGATCGTTCCGCGGAAGCGCTGGCGAGGGTGATTCCCGCCTAGCGGGAACGGCCGATTAGCCTGCGGAAGATCAGGGCATGACAATATGTTCCCACTTCCATTCTGGTATAGGAAGCGGTTGCAACATACCTGCAGTCCTCTGATGCTCAGCTTTTACTTGTTGACAGACTAAACATTTAGCCACAAATCTTGCAATCTCCCTCTTCATTCTAGGCCACCAATAATACTGCCTATTGTCTTATACATCTTTGTTCCTCCTGGATGAACAGAGTACATGGAGCTATGTGCTTCAGTCATTAACTCCTGTCTCAATTCTCCATTTGGAACATATAGGCGATCTCCGCACCTTAATGTCCCATCCTCATGTATGCGAAGTCCCGTCTGCATGCCTGCTTCTGTCTTCTCTTTGAGTCTTCAAAATCTAGCATCAGTAGGCAAAGCTTCCTTAATCCTCTCCACAAGCGATGACTTCACTTCTAGATTAGCCAGCAAGCCACTCTGTCTTGGTAGAATAACCTCTATCTGGAGCTCCTGTAGATCTTTCAATAGCTCAGGCTGCATCGTCAAGAAATAAGCTGTTGGCTTCCTACTGAGTGCGTCTGCTACTACATTCGCCCTCCCTGGGTGGTACTGCAGATCTATATCAAAGTCCACCATCAACTCAAGCCAGCGTCTTTGCCTCATATTAAGCTCCTTCTGAGTATATATATACTTCAGACTTTTGTGATCAGTGAAGATTTCCACCTTCTCACCATAAAGATAATGCCTCCAAATCTTCAGTACAAATATTACTGCAGCTAACTCCAGATCATGCGTTGGGTAGTTCTTCTCATGAACCTTCAACTGTCTTGATGCATAAGCAATAACTTTGCCATGTTGCATCAAAACACATCCTAGGCCACTACCTGACGCATCGCTATAAACAACAAAACCGCCTGACCTTGAAGGAAGAGTCAAGACTGGTGCTGTTGTTAGACGCCTCTTTAATTCTTCAAAGGCCTTCTGACATTCTTCTGTCCATGCAAACTCCTGATCTTTCCGTGTCAACTTCGTCATCGGCTCCGCAATCCTTGAGAAATTTTCTACGAACCTTCTGTAATATCCAGCAAGTCCTAGAAAACTTCTTACCTCAGCAACTGATGTTGGTGTAGGCCAAGTCTCAATGGCAGCAACCTTCTCTGGATCAACTGACAGTCCTTCTTCTGAGATAATATGCCCTAAGAATGGCACCTTATCCATACAAAACTTATATTTACTGAGCTTAGCATATAGCTTCTCCTGCCTCAACGTCTCTAGCACGATTCTGAGATGCTCCTCGTGCTCTTCGTGGCTTTTGGAATATACCAGAATATCATCAATAAACACAACCATAAATTTATCCAAGTATTAATGGAAAACTCGGTTCATCAAGCTCATGAACACAGCAGGCACGTTGGTTAAACCAAACGGCATTACTAAGAACTCATAGTGTCCATATTTGGTTCTGAAGGCTGTCTTCGGGATATCTTCTTTCCTCACACTAATCTGGTGATAACCGGATATAAGGTCAATCTTTGAGAATACCCTAGCTCCACTCAATTGATCAAATAAGTCATCAATGCGTGGCAAGGGATACCGGTTCTTAATGGTCACAGCGTTTAACGCCCTGTAATCAATACACAGGCGAATTGTTCCATCCTTCTTCGGTACAAAAAGTATGGGTGCTCCCCAAGGTGAAACACTGGGTCGGATGAAACCCTTCTCCAGAAGATCATCAACTTGATTCTTCAACTCCACTAACTCCTTAGGTGCTAGCCGATATACCGATGAAGTGATAGGCTCTGCTCCTGGAGTTAAGTCTATTGTGAATTCTATTTCCCGATCAGGTGGTAAACCTGGAAGATCATCGGGAAATACATCCACAAACTCTGATATGACTCTTGGGTAACCTGATTCCCTTTCTACAGATAATACCCTAAGAGTTGGCTGAACACCCTGCTCTACAGCTCCCCAAAGAAACTCAAACTCTAAATGTCCAGGTGGTCTAAATATAACCTTTCCAAGCCGACAATCAAGAGTTGCATGATACTGACTTAACCAGTCTATACCAAGTACAACATCATAGTCAGGCATAGAAAAGATCAGAAATTGGGCTCGCATCTCTCTTCCACAGACTACTACCGAACATGATCTACAGATATCACTAACCGGTATAATTCCTCCTCCCGTAAGAATTCTCTTAGTCTTCGGAAGGAGTGCAGTAGCTACTCTATGGGTGGCTACGAAGCTAGCAGCTATGAATGAATACGATGCTCCAGAATCAAATAAAGCTACAGCAGATAATGAAGCTACTAAAATAGTACCTGCTATAACTTCTCCAGCAATATCTTCTTCCTGAACAGCCAATGCAAATGCCTGACCTCGTCACTGAGCTGGACCCCTCTGCTGACGAGCCTGCTGGAATAGTGCTGCCTGAGGTGGCAATGGTGGTCTCTGCTGATATCCTCCTGGAGCTGGTGGTCTGACCCCTCCAACTCCTGTCTGCTGTGCTCCCACTGCTGGATAATCTGTCCTTGGTGCAGGTAAAGCTAGTCGTGGTGCTCCCTCTCTGCGTTCAGAACAGTCCCTGGATAGATGCTGGTTGGATCCATAAACTAGGCATAGTCCCAATTTGCGTCTGCACTCTTTCTTAATGTGGCCTAACTTGCCGCAGAAATGACAAGTAGGTAGAGTTCTTGGTGCTGCTCTCTGAGGTAGATTCTTCTGGAGTCGTTTTGCAGAATCCCCCTATAATGCCTTGGATGGTACTGAGGTAAATGGCCGTTTCAAACTTGACTCCCTCCTGGTGACGCGCTCCATGCGTCGTGCTGCGGCAAGGACATCGGTGTACGACGTAGGTGCAATAGATCCGATCAACCTCTGAAGCTCGAACCTGAGTCCGTCAAAGAACTTCTCCGCCTTCTCCTCTTTGGTAGGAATTAGAGAAGGGGCAAAATGACTCAAGCGAATGAATTCAGCATTGTACTCCTCCACCGTCATATTGCCTTGGATGAGTCGGTTGAACTTGTCTCGGAGTTCTGACCGAGCAACAGCTGGGATATACATCTCTTGGAAGAGTCTGGAGAACTCCTCCCAAGTGACTCGGTCATGTCCGAGCCTCCTCTCTTCGGCTAGCCACCAATGGTGCACATTGTCCGTCAGTTGCATCCGAACAGCAGTCATCCATCTCTCCCGTGAAAGTTCAGCTGCTTCCAACTGATGTTGTGTATTTGTGAGCCACTCGTGCACTTCAGTTGGTCCTTCCTAGCCCGAAAAGATACGGGGCTTGAGTTGACGAAAATTAGTGATAGATCCCGTCGCTGGTCGCCTAGCTTGCGGGTTTGCCTGCTCCAATGCATTTACTAGGCTGGTTCTCAGGTACTCTGCCTCCTGACGATGCGCCTCCTGTTGAACTTGCTGTTGGGCTTGCATCATGGTTTAAAATATCTGGAACATCTGCTGCCCGTCCATTGCTTGTCCTGGTGGAAAGACAGGCATCTGTGGAGTGAACTGCGGCTCACGCCTGAACCTTGAGTTATGCTGCTCAGCTTGTCCACTTTGAGAGGATTGCCCTCTGTTCTCTGGTGTAACTCCATCTCCATAGGTAACCACAGCGTCTTGTGGTGTACTCAAGGGAATCTCATCTCCAATTCTTTGATCCATTTTCTCTGTCTGCATCCAAAATAAAATTTATGAGAACGTCCAGTAGAATCAAAGCAGGATGCAAATCAAGTACTTAATTCGAATGCGATATAGAGTTTCAAAAATGATTCAACAAATGGATGAGATCCTATAACCTATCCTATCCTTTTATAGGCTTGTTCGGTCCCTAAGTTGAAACCAAACAATTTTGTCGTAGAACTGCATGGGCCACCACAAAAACCATATCACGCCCCAGTCCAAAATACCAAGGGACTAGACACGTGGCAATGGCCAGCAGCACGCATCGATGGACAAACCCAATTTAATGGATCCATCGGGGCATACTTAAGCTGTAAATATAGGTCTACAACATCAAGTCTAAACTAGTCTCATCCACACACAAATAATAAGAACAACATCAAATAAAGAAAGTACATCAATGTCCAGTCTCAGCAAAGTATG
The DNA here is from genome assembly GCA_036927795.1 of Iris macrosiphon. Classification (NCBI taxonomy): domain Eukaryota; kingdom Viridiplantae; phylum Streptophyta; class Magnoliopsida; order Asparagales; family Iridaceae; genus Iris; species Iris macrosiphon. The sequence continues at coordinate 26,435,369 of JAYESA010000018.1, read as the reverse complement.
TCGGGGAACAACCCGATAAAAGTCTAAAAACACTGGTTCATCAGACCAGAACAAAGGAGTCCAAAAATAAAGTATCTGATGAGTACAATAACATAAACTCAAGAAAAGTCTTCAGCCATCACCTCTGCTTCTATGTTTGGTTCAGCTTCAGCAACAGCTTCTGGTACAGTTTCAGCTCCTGTCCCGTAAACCTCGGGATAATGCTCTTCTGCTAAACCTGGGGACATCATCCGGATCCAGGTCCTCAGGGGACATAGCAAGGTACAAATAATACAAGCCAAAATAATGCAGTGGAATAGTAAAATAAAATAAGAAGGGTAACTACATAACCATCTATGTGAAAATGCAACTGAGAGCATCACTAGTACTCAGGCTGAGACTGCTACAAGCTCTGTGTCGGGGAGCCGGTAGCAGTAATAACAAGTAATGGGTCTAGCTCTGCTCGAGAGTCTATAACCTCACAATAGTAGTAGATATATATAGAACAGCCTGTAGCCTGTGTGTCTCTCCCCACCCAATGTAACCACACGTCTCATGTCCATAACGTCTCATGTCCATGTCATGTGAGATCAGAGCTAATGCAACAAGTCATAATCTAAGAATATAATGTCTATGTCCATCCTGTATCCTACACAGAATCACCTTGAATATCTCAGAAAGATTCTGTCATATGTATGGTGTCAAGTGTTCTAGGTTATAATGCACTTGATACAACAAGTACGAGAATGTAAATGGTCTCGAATGTCCATCTCTAAATGACGTACCCAACTCCGCGTACGGGGTTGGCACCCGACTAATAATCGGACACTAAGTAGGTCATACGGTCCTTGGTTTAAGCATAAGCAACAATATAAATAAGCAAGAAAATAAATATCAAAACTACATAATTTGGCAAGGTACACTTGCCTGGGATTGGAATACCAGTAGCGGTCCCTGGATAAGTGGTTTCAGTAAATACTCCTCCAAAAGCTGAAATGAATATTACCAACAGTCTCAGAACATATGAAATAGCTAGAAACGCCTGTCCTTAAGTCTAGTTTGGACACAAGGGCAAAAACGACATTTTCAATTCAAAGCGGGGTCCAAATGTGGACCGCTTTGCACCTAAAAATGCGTCAGGGTCAAAGGTCTCCAAATCAGTCCAACTTAGTATCAACAGGTCAGGAACGATGATACGAACCCAATGGAACTTGCAGAATTGGATTCCGATGAGCCGTTCTTAAAATCGCCCGTCAAGTGGAGCCTGTGGGGCCAACGACACGCGATTTTTCCAACGTTCTCAGAATTGAACCAAACTGGGCTCACAGGACCAGCGTATTGCTACGAGTCCTATGGCACAAGTTTTGTCTCAATCCGACGTGTGTACACTAAGTTACAGCGAGATACAGAAAAGTCGGATACGGGACGTTGTCCACGGATACGCACTGATTTCGGTGTGCACGCACATCCAAATCTGCTTCTGCAAAATCTCGTATGTCCGTATCAACGACGCGCATGTATCTGTGAAGACCGCACGTGACCAACTCGTCCCGTTTGGCGGGACGTACTCGGTTCCGGGGTAAAATAGGGCGTTGGTTTTTCTGTTTTTGGATCGCGGTTCGCGATCACCACAGGTCGCGATGCACCGAGCGGTTTGCACGGGCACCGAGGGGGTCATACAAGCTATGCGATACAACAAACGGAATTGAAAATAGAGCTACGAGTAGAAAGTTATGGGTACCTGAACAGGGCTCCGTAAACTAGGTTTCTCGTGTCCTCGCGTGTCAGCGTCACGTCTAGAATTAGGGTTGTGTCCGTGTCCTGGCTAGCACTCGGATTCTGGGTCGTGTCTGAGCTCGCCGGAGTCGGCCTGGGGTGCGGGCGGAGGCGGCGCCGGTACTGGTGTGGTCGGCGACGGTCTGGGCGGCCGGATCTGATGCCGCGGGCGGCCGGAAGTCGGCTGGACGGAGCAAAATGGGTCTCGGGTTCGACTGAGTTCGACAACAGGGTTGTGGCCGGGGATGGCCGGACTGGGAAGGGCGGAGGTCTGCTGGTGGTTCGGTGGGAAGTTCCAGGTGGTCTGGGCGGTGGCGCCGGGTGGTCGGAGACGGGAGGGAGGTCGCCGGAGATGATGGGTGTGGAAGAGATATCCAGCCGGAGGCTAGCTAGGTTTATATAGAGGTCTAGGGGGAGAAAAACTGCCGGAGGTTACCGGAATCCGAAGGGGAACAGTCGCCAGTTCCCAGGGAAGGTGAATGGGGGTCTGCCGGCGGCCACGACGGCGGAAACGGCCGCCGGCATGGGAATCGTCGGAAAGAAGAAGGGTTTGGGGGTTAGGGATTTCACCGGTCGGGTCGGGTCGGGTTCTCTGAGCGGTCCGGTTCGGGTAGACCGGTCGGTCCGGTCCGGTTCAAGCTTTGGGTTCGGTTCGGTTTTTATTTTATTGATTTAATTAATTTAGTTAAATTAATCCATAGTTTTTAATACTTTAAAAATTCATCCAGAATCCAATAAATTCTCGAAAAATTACCCTATTTCCGGTTTTTAATTTTACACTAGAAAATATATTTTTTCTCCCATTTTAATATAATTTAATATCTTTTAAAAATTTATTTTAAATCAAACTACCTTATTTTATTTGTTTAAAAATTATTGAAAAATGCTAATTAATTTCAGAAAATTAATTTCTAAAATTCTAAAATTTCAAGTGATTACACTAGGATATGACATATTTTGGTGGTGTCCTATATAGGTAATGAGTATATTGTCTCGATTATATTCCTGTACCGAGCAAGCCTGTAAATAGGATTAGTAAATAGAATAGCATCCACACTTGACTATAACTCACCTTCCATCCAACCTGTCCTCTTTAAATGCTTGCATCCTTTTTGATTCATGTACTCTTCCTAATCTTTTGTCTATCTCTTGCAGAGAGATGGATTTGCGTAGCAGACGTGCTGCCATCGGGGATGACCCATCTCCAAGGGTCAAGGGCCAATCACCAGGAGAGGCCTCAACGACTCCTTGACTTCTAGGACCAGATGGATAGACTACCAGTTCCTTCCATAGTGCTAATAGAGATCCCCCAGCTCCACCAGCACCCCAGGACGGTCAGACGTAGTTGTTCCAATTCTTCCAGATGATGATGCAAGAATAGAGGCAGCAAACCGTCGCAATGGCTGCTGAATAGAGGCGGGAAGCTGCCAAGATGAGACAGGGATTTCTGATAGCACTTTAGAGGATGGCTGCCCCAACACCCACACCAGCTTAAGCACTAGTTCCAGTACCACAAGCGCGTGTTGGTTCAGTAAAGGATTTTGTGCAGATGGGTCCCAAGCCGTATAAAAGCAATGAGAGCCTAGAGGAGACCACAACATGGATAACTAGCACCAAGAAGCTATTGGAGGCATCACAGTTACCTCTGGACTTATAGATAACAGGCGTAAGGACCCAACTAGAAGGAAATGCTCATCACTAGTGGGAATCGATAGAGCGTCAATTGGGTACACGACATACTTGGGGGCAGTTATTGGAGTACTTTGAGAGAAAATATTTTTCGGTCATCGTAAAGGATGCATTGTACGATCAGTTCCTCTATCTAGAGCAGGGGAACAAGATGGTTGATGAGTACGATTCGGAGTTCAACTACCTCAGTAAATATGGTGCCAGCTTGATACCCAATAACTTGGAGAAAGCTAAGAGGTTTCATCGTAGGCTGACTCAGGAGCTTCAGCACTATACTAGCTCACAGTTCCGAATCTCGTATGCCGAGTTATTGGCAAAGGACAGGATTCAGGAGGCCATTAACAAGGGGAAAGGGAAGCAACCGAGAATATAACAAGGACTAACACGGATTCCACAAGTAGGGCCTATTAGACGCCCTCTGGTACATCAACAATAACCTCAACAACAGAAAGCGGGACCCTATCTGCCCCGAGAGAAGTGTAACATCCGCAACCGTACGGTGCGTTATGCTGAGTCAGATTGAGTAAATCAAATGCTGGTTACATTTGAATTGTTGGATTTTGGGAAGAAGGATTGATTGAGTTGGTTTCATGTGCAGATGGCTAGCGGGTTCGATGGAAATTAGGTGTTCGTTTCGAACAGCACTGAATAGCTGGATGGAAGCGATAATGCCGTCTTCCTTAGTCCGATTGATCGAATGATTTGGAGAGCACGGCCTGCTTGCACGGTCATACCAGTTGAGTAGATCGCACTTGCATCGAACCACGGATTCAAGGGATTGGCCGTATCGGCAGGACAGGATGCCTAACGGGATCAAACATTGTGAGTGGGCTCTTTCCCTTCTCCTCTACTCCTTCATGCCTGATAATATGAAAAATATGTAAAGGCTTGAACACTTGGGCTAAAACCTGGGAAATACTACACTGAGGCGTGCATAGAGTGTACGTCATTGGCTTGGATATGATTGTGGCTTAAAATGATTTGCGCGTTGGATAGTTGGAGCTAGAGATGGATTATACATTTGAGGCAGTCGGTTGGATAATTGGGATTATACTTGGACGGTTGGAATGATACATTGAGGCATTGGGAATATCGAGAATTCGGACGAACGAGCGTGCATCCGTGCACGAGTATCACTTGGTCGCTTTGTCTTGCAAAGTGAGCAGTTGTGGTTCAAATCGAACAACTCCATCAGCGAGGGTATCGTGCCACTGTTGGGGCATTATGCCATGGGATTATTCTGAGTGTGGGGTGTTGTATCCAATATGAAACACTGTGTTGAGAGGCGGTATTATGCCTATGAGAATAACTTGATATTTGGTGCCTTGGGCTATATTTTGGATGCCTTGGTTGGATTCTTTGGTTGGATAAATTTGGTTGGATGTGTTGGAAGAATGGTTATGGATATTTCGGTTGGGTTTTCGGTTGAACGAGTCTAGGATCACTTGGTGGGGCGAGAATGTTCGATCCTCTCGCCATACCTACTTTCTGCATGTCACGGACAACCTGTGTACACAGGGTTTGACATTTCCTCGAAACGATATTCCGGGGCACTGGGACTGTAAACCCCCAGATTTTGAAAGAATTTTAAATTAGGATTTTTTGCAATTTTCTAGAATTTTCTGGGAATTTTCTGTAATTAAAATTAGGGTTTTAATTATTAAATTATTTTTAGTTGATAATAAATAATATTAAATTGTTATGAAAATAATATTTTTGGGTGTAAAATGAAAAAACTGGACTTAGGGTAATTTTTCTGGAATTTATTGGACCCCGGACCTATTTTAAATCACCTAAAAACTATTTATTTATTTATTAAGTATTTATTTATTTATTTATTTATTTACTTATTTATTTATTATTAATCCTAAACCTAAACCGGCCCATCAGCCCGGCCCAACCGACTTTGGCCCACAGGCCGGCCCAGCCCGTCGTGCCTAGCGGGTCGGGTCGGGTCGGGTCCACCCGCACCCGACCTGCAACCCGCACCCCTCTCCCCTGACCCGGCCGCCCCGCGTTCTCCGTCGTTGACCGCTTCCTCCGCCGGATCCGCCGGCCAGCGCCCGCTCCGCCTCTCCCGCGCCACGCCCGCCACGACCCCGCACCCGCCGGCCGACCTCCCTCTCACCTCCGCCTCCTCCGCCTAACCCACCGGCTTCCTCCCCCTTTTTAAACCCTCCCTTCCTCCTCCCTCCGGCCGTCGACCCCCTCTCTCCTCTGCCTCACCTCGACACGCGCCGCCAGCCGCCTCCGCCGTTCCAGCGGCCCCCTCAGCCGCAGCTCCTCCTCCTTCTTCCCTCTCCTCCCTCTTTGACGAAATCGCGTGTCGTGGCCCCCACAGGCCCCGCTCGACGGGCGATTTTGTGATCGGCTCATCGGAATCCAATTCTGGAAGTTCCGTTGGGTTCGTATCATCGTTCCTGACCTGTTGACACTAAGTTTGGTAAATTTGGAAACCTTTGACCCTGGCACATTTTTTGGTGCAAAGCGGGCCCACATGCGGACCCCGTTTTGACCCAAAATTGCCGTTTTTGCCCTTATCTCCAAATTGGACTCAAGGACAGACATTTCTAGCTATTTGATATCTTCTGAGCATGATGGTAATGTTTATTTCAGCATCCGGAGTCATTTTTGGAAATTTCCCCGAGAACAGAACTCTAGTTGGGATCTAAACATCAGGCAAGTACCTGCACTCCAAGTTTAATCTTTATATTGTGATAATTAATTCCTTGCTCTACTAGTAATATTGATGATTGCACGTAGTGTTAGAATATTGGATTTTATGTCTTGCTTGTCGGGTGGGAGAATACTAGGAGGCATGTGGTTTACCATTCCTCCTGTCATGTCTGATAGCTTTTGGTACGCGACTGTACCATCAACCTGATACTCGATTATTCATGTCTGATAGCCGTCTATGACGGCCTGATTAGCCTTATAACCCCCTACATGCCAACTATGTATTCTAAATAACACAAGTTCACACACAATAGTTCTTGTCTTGTTGCAGTTCCTGTTGTCTTGTTACAGTTACATTTTCTTGTCTCACTATATTCCTGTTTTACTCATGTCCCTGGTTTATAGCAATTAATCCTATTTTAGTTATAGTCCTGATTTATAGCATTTAATTCTCAGTTAATTTCACTACTTATTATGCATATTCTGATCATGATACTTAGTCAGCCTTTTCACTACTTGTCATAAATATTTAGTTTAATCTTGTTGTGCATTTGGTACTTTGCTCCTTTCCTGACTGGATTCGTTGATTTAGGCGATGATGAGAACTATGCCCCCACCTATTATGGCCCCTATGAGGTAGCAGATGATACATTTGAGGAGCCGGCTCCCACCCAGGAGGCTACTTTTGAGGAGTAGTAGCCAGTTAGCTAGTATTTCCTTTCAGCATAGTAATTGGGTTTGTCCCCGATTTATCTTCTGGTTATGTAATAAACTATGGATCTGGTTGTCATAATTTGTTTATAAAATCTTAACAAATCTATTTCTCTGTCATTATCCTTGTCTATTTATTCTTGTGGATGAGATAGATTTAAATTACCTGTGATTATGACCTAGACAGCGTACTGCCGCCGACACTGCGGCGTAGGCTGGACGTACCCACGTACTCGTGCCCGAATATCTGGGTGCGGGTTATGATAGGGACTGTATCGATTCGGAGGGAAATATTGATTCGTGCTAGTCACGATGCATTGCGGGACCTCCAGCGGGGTTTTCTACCCGGGCTGATAGGGCGTACCGTTAATGCTTGGAATATGTCCTTTATGACTTTGCCAGTGACTTCATATAGATAAGAGTTAGTTTGCTTTACTTTGGTTGGTTTGTTGCTTCGTGTAGGCGCGGCCACCTTGCCTCGGCAAGAGTGTGCACTGGAGATTGGAATATAAATTTTGGTTGAGGAAGGATATTGAGACTTGGGTGATGGTTCGATGCTATCGTGCAAACGATAACTTGAGTAGGACGGGTTGCATGCTAGAATCCCTCGAGTTGGTTATATATTGCTTGTCGCTTGGTTTGAGTTGAATGCTTGCATGCTTAAATTGTTTTACAGCTTTCCTTAACATGTCATTCATATGCCATGAAACGAATCTAGGATTCAACTAGAAAGATCACCATATAACTGTTGCATTCACTTTTTACTTAGTGTCGGCTTAGATGAATGGGTTACCCCGCTCACCAGTGTCACGACCCGCACCCGGATATTCGGGCACGAGTACGTGGGTACGTCCAGCCTACGCCGCAGTGTCGGCGGTAGTACGCTGTCTGGGCCATATTCACAGGTAATTTAGAATCTATCTCATCCACAGTAAAGTAAATAGACAAGGAAAATAACAGAAAATATGAATGCTAAGATTTTATAAACAAAATATGATATACAAATCCATGGTTTAATACAGAATCCAGAAGATAAATCGGGGACAAACCTGATTGCTGTGCTGAAAGAAAATATACTAGATATCTGACTACTACTCCTCAAGGTATCTCCTGAGTAGGAACCGGCTTCTCAAAAGTATCACCTGCTATCTCATAGGGACCATAAAAGGTGGGGGCAAAGTTCTCAACATCGCCTAAAACAACGGATCTAGTCAGGAAAGGAGCAAAGTACACAATGCACAACAAGATTTAAACTAAATATTTATGACAGGTAGAAAATAACTGACTAAGCATCATGTTGAGAATATGCATAAGTAAGTAGTGAAATTAATCGAGAATTAATGCTATAAATTAGGACTATAAGTAAAACATGATTAATTTGGTATAAACCAGGAATATGAGTAAAACAGGAATAAAATGTGACAGGAAATGTAACTGTAACAAGACACCAAGAACTGCAACACGACAAGAACTATGTGCGTGAACTTGTGTATTTTAGAATACATAGTTGGCATGTAGGGGCTTATAAGGCTAATAAGGTCGTCATAGACGACTAGCAGTCAGGAACAATCAGGAATAAGGCTGATGGTACAGTCGCGTACCAACAGCTAGCAGTCACGACAGGGGGAAGGGTAAACTACATGCCTTCTAGTATTCTCTCACCCGATATGAAAAGCAAGACATGAAATCCAGTATTCAAGACATAAAATCCTGTGTTCTAACACTACGTGTAAACATCAATGTTACTAGTAGAGCAAGGAATTAATCGTCACAATATAAAGGTTAAATTTGAAGTGCAGGTACTTGCCTGATGTTTGGATCCAATTACAGTTTTTTGTCTCGGAGAAATTTTCCAGAAATGTGTTCAGATGCTGAAATAAATATTACCATCATGCTCAGAAGATATCAAATAGCTAGAAACGCCTGTCCTTGAGTCCAATTTGGAGACAAGGGCAAAAACGACAGTTTCGGGTCAAAACGGGGTCCACATGTGGGCCTGCTTTACACCGAAAAATGTGTCAGGGTCAAAGGTCTCCAAATTTACCAAACTTAGTGTCAACAGGTCAGAAACAATGATACGAACCCAACGGAACTTCCAGAATTGGATTCCGATGAGCCGATCACAAAATCGCCCGTCGAGCGGGGCCTATGGAGCCCACGACACGCGATTTTGTCAACGTTCTCAGAATCGAACCAAACTTGGGTTACAGGACCAGCGTATCGCTACGAGTCCGATGGCGTAAGTTTCGTTTCGATCCGACGTGTGTACAGGAAGTTAGGGCGTGAAACAGAAAATGCGGATACGGGGCGTTGTCCGCGGATACGCGTTGATCCCGGTGTGCACGCACACCCGAATTGACTTCCGCAAAATCTCACACGTCCGTATCAATGCTGCGCACGTATCTGTGAAGACCGCGCGTGACCAAGTCGTCCCGTTTGGCGGGGCGTACCCAGTTCCGGGGTGAATCGGGTCGATGTTTTTCCTATTTTTGGATCGCGGTGTGCGATCACCACAGGACGCGATGCCCCGAGCGGTTTATCCGGGCACCGAGAGGGTCATACAGGCTTCACAACGCAATTTACGGAATTGAAAATGGGGCAGCGAGGAGAAAGATATGAGTACTTGAACATGGCTCGAGAAACCGGGTTTTCTCGTGTCCGTGTCGTGTCCGACACGCCGACACGAGAATTTGGGAATTAGGGTTAGGGTTAGGGTTTTGAGCTCCGGCGAGGGGAGGCCGGCCGGAGGAGGGCTGGGCGTTGGCCGGCGACGCGCTGGGAGGCGGGCGGAGCCGACCGGAGGCTCGACGGCCGGTGACGGTCGGGGCGGACACGGCTGTCTGCTGCGGGGTCGACTGCTGGCAGAGCAGCGGCGGGGAGAAGGAGGTGGCGGAGAAGGAAGACTGCGGTGAGGTGGGGCGGAGGGGCCGGCGAGGTAGCGGAGGAGCGAGGTGACCGGAGGGCGGAGCGGTGGTCGGGGGAAAGGTGGCACGGGGCGGAGGATCTGTCGAGGGGGGGTTTATAGGAGGGACGGCGGGGCTAGGGCCGAAGGAGGCGGCGCAGCGGGCGGGGTCAGCCACAGCGGGCGGAGGCGCGTGGCTGCGTGGCGCGGCGGCCGCGGGCGGCGGCGCCGGAAGTGGAGCGGGGGGAGAACGGGTCAGGGGGAGTTTGGATTCGGGTGCGGGTCAGGTTCGGGTGGACCCGACCCGCTAAGGGGGCTGGGCCTAATGGGTTTGGCCGCGGCCGTTGGGCCGGGCCGAGCGGGCTGGGCTTGGGCCAGAGAATAATAGAAATAATAATAATAATAATAATAATAATAAATAAATTAATTAATTAATAAACAAATAAATAGTTTTTAGGTAATTAAAAATAGGTCCGGGGTCCAATAAATTCCAGAAAAATTGTCCTAAGTCCAGTTTTTCATTTTACACTCAAAAATATTATTTTCATAATATTTTAATGTTATTTATTAGCAATTAAAAATTATTTAATAATTAAAACCCTGATTTTAATTACAGAAAAATCCCAGAAAATTCCAGAAAATTGTGAAAAATCCCAATTTAAGATTTTTGAAAAAAATCAGGTGTTTACAATCTACTCAACTTATAAAAATTTCGTCCTCGAAATTTAAAATATGGTAGGGTTCTCTCTATCCAATCTTACTTGAATACAGTCTAACGGGTTTCTCTCAGGTGAACATTGCGGTCGCTACCCAACTTAGAATTTACCCATCTATCCTCTAAGGCTATACAACTAGTAAAGCTATGTCCCAACTTATTTAATCATGGTATTGAATCTTTAAGTCTTTAACACAAAACACATCACCTATGGTATTCCCTTAGTCATAAAGGGTTATCATCAATTCGTCCGGTCTGAGGGGTATGTCTAGCATTATCTATATATCAAACTTATACCAAGCACAGGATTTTATCTTTCCGAAATAAGGGAAGACGAGGATCAATAATAAAGAGTTCAAGGGCGAGGTGGTAGAACAAAGGTATAGGGATCAAGGCGTTTAAGGGATTTCTAATGGGAATTGTCAGGCGGTTATGGATTAAAATTCTATTCTGGTAATCATTTATTCGCATGCTCGTATGAGTACAGTTATGTAACTGATACGATATGTTCGGACATATTTAGGGGCAAGTATACTAGTCAACTGTATATCTCAATCCATGTAAAGTAGTGCGAAGGGAGAATCAAAAATGTACTAAGGTTGATCAGACCGTAATACACTGATTCTGAATAGAAAATTGTGTTAGTGTGTCGACCCACTAATACATATGTCATGAACAAGCTTGATAAAAGGATAAGCTTGCAAAACTAGGCTATACTAGCAGCATAAGTCAAGGTGCAACGAATATAAGTACGCTAGATGAGGATGAAAGGAGGTACAAATTATTTAAGTTCATAAAACAACCTACAATAAGCACAATAACAAAAGATTCTACAATCTCTACAGTTATCAAATATAAAAGCATACTAGGTTATTAGCAAGCTCAAAATTTCTAGGTTGGGGTTGAGGTCACGAACCAATAGGCACGAGCTAAATAATACTAGGAACGGTATCTATAAATCACTTACATGCATTAGCTGCTCCAAGAGTCTGCGCGTTCTCCACGGTCATGCTGGTAGAGCATCTCGTGGTGATCTTGTAAGAACCTCGTCGCTTGCTGGTAGATCCTTTACTCTGCATCCAAAAATAAACGATAAAGGCGCACAGGAATCAAGGCAGGATGCAAGTCAAGGAATTAATTTGAAGTCGATATGGATATCAAGAACGTTTCAAGTAAGTGGATGAGATCCTAAAAACTTATCCTATCTTATTGCAGGCCTGTTCGGTCCCTAAGTTAAAACCGAACAATTTAGTCGTCGACCTGCATGGGCCACCACAAAAATGTGTCACGACCCACACCCGGATATTCGGGCACGAGTACGTGGGTACGTCCAGCCTACGCCGCAGTGTCGGCGGTAGTACGCTGTCTGGGCCATATTCACAGGTAATTTAGAATCTATCTCATCCACAGTAAAGTAAATAGACAAAGAAAATAACAGGAAATATGAATGCTAAGATTTCATAAATAAAATGTGATATACAAATCCACGGTTTAATACAGAATCTAGAAGATAAATCGGGGACAAACCCGATTGCTGTACTGAAAGAAAATATACTAGATATCTGACTACTACTCCTCAAGGTATCTCCTGAGTAGGAACCGGCTTCTCAAAAGTATCACCTGCTATCTCATAGGGGCCATAAAAGGTGGGGGCAAAGTTCTCAACATCGCCTAAAACAACGGATCCAGTCAGGAAAGGAGCAAAGTACACAATGCACAACAAGATTTAAACTAAATATTTGTGACATGTAGAAAATAACTGACTAAGCATCATGTTGAGAATATGCATAAGTAAGTAGTGAAATTAACCAAGAATTAATGCTATAAATCAGGACTATAAGTAAAACATGATTAATTTGCTATAAACCAGGAATATGAGTAAAACAGGAATAAAATATGACAAGAAATATAACTGTAACAAGACACCAAGAACTGCAACACGACAAGAACTATGTGCGTGAACTTGTGTATTTTAGAATACATAGTTGGCATGTAGGGGCTTATAAGGCTAATAAGGCCGTCATAGACGACTAGCAGTCAGGAACAATCAGGAATAAGGCTGATGGTACAGTCGCGTACCAACAGCTAGCAGTCACGACAGGGGGAAGGGTAAACTACATGCCTTCTAGTATTCTCCCACCCGACACGAAAAGCCAGACATGAAATCTAGTATTCAAGACATAAAATCCAGTGTTCTAACACTACGTGTAAACATCAATATTACTAGTAGAGCAAGGAATTAATCGTCACAATATAAAGGTTAAACTTGAAGTGCAGGTACTTGCCTGATGTTTGGATCCAATTACAGTTTTGTGTCTCGGGAAAAATTTCCAAAAATATGTCCAGATGCTGAAATAAACATTACCATCATGCTCAGAAGATATCCAATAGCTAGAAACGCCTGTCCTTGAGTCCAATTTGGAGACAAGGGCAAAAACGGCAGTTTCGGGTCAAAACGGGGTCCGCTTGTGGGCCCGCTTTGCACCGAAAAATGTGTTAGGGTCAAAGGTCTCCAAATTTACCAAACTTAGTGTCAACAGGTCAGGAACAATGATACGAACCCAACAGAACTTCCAGAATTGGATTCCGATGAGCCGATCACAAAATCGCCCGTCGAGCGGGGCCTGTGGGGCCCACGACACGCGATTTCGTCAACGTTCTCAGAATCGAACCAAACTTGGGTTACAGGACAAGCGTATCGCTACAAGTCCGATGGCGCAAGTTTTGTTTCGATCCGACGTGTATACAGGAAGTTAGGACATGAAACAAAAAAGGCGAATACGGGGCGGTGTTCGCGGATACGCGTTGATCCCGGTGTGCACGCACACCCGAATCGACTTCCGTGAAATCTCACTCGTCCGTATCAACGCTGCGCACCTATCTGTGAAGACCGCGCATGACCAAGTCGTCCCGTTTGGCGGGGCATACCCAGTTCTGGGGTGAATCGGGTCGATGTTTTTCCTGTTTTTGGATCGCGGTGTGCGATCACCACAGGACGCGATGCCCCGAGCGGTTTGTCCGGACAACGAGAGGGTCATACAGGCTTCACAACGTAATTTACGGAATTGAAAACAGGGCAGTGATGAGAAAGTTATGAGGACCTGAACAGGGCTCGAGAAACCGGGATTTCTCATGTCCGTGTCGTGTCCGACACGAGAATTTGGGAATTAGGGTTAGGGTTAGGGTTTTGAGCTCCGGCGAGGGGAGGCCGGCCAGAGGAGGGCTGAGCGTTGGCCGGCGGCGCGCTGGGAGGCGGGCGGAGCCGACCGGAGGCTCGGCGGTCGGTGACGGTCGGGGCGGGCACGGCTGTCTGCTGCGGGGTCGACTGCTGGCGGAGCAGCGGCGGGGAGAAGGAGGTGGCGGAGAGGGGAGACTGCGGCGAGGTGGGGCGGAGGGGCCGACGAGGTGGCGGAGGAGCGAGGTGACCGGAGGGCGGAGCGGTGGTCGGGGGAAAGGTGGCACGGGGCGGAGGAGCTGTCGAGGGGGGGTTTATAGGAGGGACGGCGGGGCTAGGGCCGAAGGAGGCAGCACAGCGGGCGGGGTCAGGCGCAGCTGGCGGAGGTGCGTGGCTGCGTGGCGCGGCGGCCGCGGGCGGCGGCTCCGGAAGCGGAGCGGGGGGAGAACGGGTCAGGGGGAGTTTGGGTTCGGGTGCGGGTCGGGTTCGGGTGGACCCGACCCGACCCGCTAAAGGGGCTGGGCCTAATGGGTTTGGGCCGCGGCCGTTGGGCCGGGCCGAGCGGGCTGGGCTTGGGCCGGAGAATAATAATATTAATAATAATAATAATAATAATAATAATAATTAATTAATTAATTAATTAATTAATTAATTAATAAATAAGTAAATAAATAGTTTTTAGGTAATTAAAAATAGGTCCGGGGTCCAATAAATTCCAGAAAAATTGTCCTAAGTCCAGTTTTTTATTTTACACTCAAAAATATTATTTTCATAAAATTTTAATATTATTTATTAGTAATTAAAAATCATTTAATAATTAAAACCCTGATTTTAATTACAGAAAAATCCCAGAAAATTCCAGAAAATTGTAAAAAATCCCAATTTAATATTTTTGAAAAAAATTAGGTGTTTACAACCAGTACGGTTGTGTACTGACCCACATTTGTGGGCAATATTTCAGGTACACAGGCGTAGTGCCGCTGCTTGGATATACGAGGCATGATGTATGAACTGTAAGTACCTTTGTGGGCTAGAGAAAAGAGAAAGAGTATTTCATCGCCTTCGTGGCATCGCCTTTGTGGCATTGCCTTCGATGAGGCATTTCACTTGACCCTATCAAGAGCTTCGCTGCATATTACTCTGATGTGTGCTCGGTACACAATACTTGACTTCCGCTGCAACTTGGTTGTTTCAATGATAACATTTGGTGTTTGACAACATCGCCTTGTACGAGTGCAACTCCAGGCTCGTACGGCATCACGTCCCGAAGAGAATGATGTCCCGTGGGAGAGCTGCAACGTGGTGATTCACGTTCAGCGGGGACTATCGAGCTTGTGGAAGATTGGGACGTGACAAATTGGTATCAGAGCGCCCGGTTCATTTCTTCGGACTTGGTCCTTCGTTTCATCACAAACTCTAAATAGCTTCCGCGTGTCGTCTAGCTCTTGACTCTACTCAGTGCCGTATTGGATGTTTCATGCAATAAGTCTATATATTGCTGGTTGTAGCTGCATGTTGTTCTTGGTTGTGTTGGTTTGGTTGGTTTTCGTTAGATCGCTTAGCCTCGTTAGGCGTTGTTGCATTCGTGCAGCAAGTTGGTTGGCGTTGTTGCATTTATGCAACAAGTTGTGGGTTTTCGTTGGGTTGGCTTGGCTTATCGTTCGGGGAGTTTCTGATTGCCTCAATGGATCAGTTGGTTGGCTAACAAGATTTGGCTATGCGGCATATTTTGAGTAGAAACATTCGATGAGAATGAATTCTTGTACGAGTTGCTCGTCTAGCGATTGTGTTGGATATAAGTTAGAATTTCGGCTGTGGCGCATCGGTTGGGCATGTTTGAGTTTGGCTTGGAAATATCAGAATAGTTGGCACGAGTTGCTCGTAAAACAAATATGTGGAACCATTGCGTATTGGGTTGGAATACTTGGAAAAGATCGTTGCACGAGTTGCTCGTGTAGCGAAAGTAGCAATCGGTTTGAGAATAGCTGGAAGTATTGAGAATGAGATATGGCACGAGTTGCATAGTGAGATTGATGGAACCAGTTGGAGAATTCAAGCATTGCCTGAGTTTTGTGTCAAACTCGAATTGGGAAAGGCATGATCATACATAAGGGATGGTTCGAACGGATTTTGGATTTCTGTAAGGAAATAGTAATGCGAGTAGCGACTCGATTCGGAGTGGTATATGGGATACCACATTGTGAGCAAGGCATTGGAATACTTAAGTTGGACATCAATGAGAATTGCCTGAACGGACTCGGATATTTGGGAATACAAGTTGGTTGGTGCACGTCGGCTGAGTTGGAAGGAATAAAAAATAGAGCAAGCGAATATTGAGTTGAGTATATCGAGAACGGACTGATGCAAATGAAAGCATCATTGGACTTAAGAGATGGACGAGATCAGAATGAACAACTGGGTTACGCTTGAGCGAGCGACGGGTGAATCGAATGATAGCGAGCACGGACTATGATTTTGGATAACACATTTGAGCTGATAGTTGAGCAATGAAACACAATTTGGGTTGGAGGGACAATGCGATGGATTCACACAAACTTGAAAGATTTTGGATATTGCTGTTCGAGAAGTTGACTCAGGTTTAGCGAAAATAAAATTTTGGGCAAGATAGTGCAACGATGGTAAACAGATTCTCTGGAGGACGTGAACGGATTGTGGCAACAACTAAAGGCAAAGATTGTGGCGGACAGACTTTTGAAGATAGCTAAATCTGGGAGCAACGTCGGAACAAAATACTGTACCGCTCGAGTAAGTTGGACGTGCATTGTGGGACGCGGCAAATGAATAGGAATTTGAGCAAGTCTTTGGTTTTGAGAATCATTGCAATTTATAGTGCGAGAATCGAACATGCAATTCGGAAATTTGATGGATTCAGGGCAAAATAACGGATTAATGGAAGACGGTTTCAATGAGCGCATTGCTCGGATTTGGATGTTCGTTCGGATGGAATGGTTAGATTTTGATTCGGATTTGCAGATGAGATATAGCATGGTTCATAGTAACTGTCCATCGTGATGATTACAATTATCGAGCGTAGCTTCGGGACAGCTGACCCTAGCGACTTGTCTGCCAGATCAGAGATGAATATTGTTGACCCATAGAACGACCCTTGAGGCGGCGTATTTGGGGATGTGTCGAGGGCAGATGTGAGTATTATGTGTTGGAGAATTGGCTTGTTGACTGAGTGTTGGATTTAAGAGATCCTTGGGATAGCCTTCAGCTGAAGATGCAGCCGGAAGATTGGAGGGATGGTGGAGGTAGCCTAGTCAACTGATGAGATTCAGAGTCACAGATTTTTATCGATGGCATCGCCTCTGACTCATCGTGCCCTGGAAGAAAATAACATTCATATGAATTGACGACTGTGAAACTAGCTCGTGAAGTTAAAGCAGCGGCTCGTTCGAATTAAATCCTTGCGAATACTAGAAGGGACAGATGTGCCTCAGATTTACAAGATGCATCAGAACTTAGTCTGGGAAGCGTGCTCGTTCAGAAGGCAAAGGTGAGATCCTATGCTTCGAGGCAGTGGAAGCAGGGCGAAGAACTATTCCATGCGCAACCTAGGAATTGTGGCGAGTGTGTCCACGTTGAAATCGTGGCGACACTATCCCTTTGGCGTGGTGGCGAGATCTTCGTAGATCACACGAACCTCGATATAGATGTGTCACGCCCCAGTCCCAAAATACCGAGGGACTAGACATGTGGCAATGGCCAACAACACACACCGATGGACAAACCCAATTTAATGGATCCATCGGGGCATACTTAAGCTGTAATACAACAATAATGGTCTAAATATACTAATCTCATCCAGAGAATAAATACCACAATATCAGAACCATAAAGCAAGATCATATCTCAATAAAATATAAACTCGGGAAATAACCCGACAATGAGTCTGATACATCTGTCAAGGTACAAGAATAAAGATAACTACAGCCAATACTGAGTATGGAACAGTATATACCCAGAAGATAACCTTGGTGATCACTCGACTACTGAATCTGGTACTGCTCCAGTAACTGCTCCTGTTCCTGCTTCTGCTCCTGCTAATGCTCCCGTACTGTATAACTCTGGGTGGATCTCGGCTGCTAATCCTAGGAACATAATCCAGATCCAGGTCCTCAGGGGACATAACAAGGTACAGATAAAATAAGCCAAAATAATGCAGTACAGAGAATAAATGAGAAAATATTGGCAAAATATATAACCATCTGTGTGAAATGCAAAAGAGAGCATCACTAGTACTCAGGCTGAAACAACTGCAAGCTCTGTGTCTGGGAGCCGGTAGCAGTGAGATCATGTGGTCATCTAGCTCAGCGAAAGACTGAGACGCCAGCATAATATAATATCAACCTGTAGCCTGTGTGTCTCTCCAGCAATAAATGGAACAATAGGGAAATACTAAATAACCAGCTAAGTGATATGCAAGATGAGAGCAGCACTAGAACTCATGCTGAAACTACTACAAGCTCTGTGTCGGGGAGCCGGTAGCAGGGATATCATGTGGTCGTCTAGCTCAGCGAAAGACTAAAACGCCAGCATAATATAAAATCAACCTGTAGCCTGTGTGTCTCTCTCCACCCAATGTAATCATACGTCTCATGTCCATGTGATCCCATGTCCATGTCACGTAAGATCGTATCTAATGCAGCAAGTCATAATAAGCTCTAAGCATATATATAAAGAATATGTCATGAACCTGTATCCTATACAGAATCACCATAAATATCTCAGGAAGATTCTGTCTCATGAATAGTGTCAAGTGTCCTGGGTTATGATGTACTTGATAGGACAAGTACGAGAAAGATGGGGTCTCGGTATCCATGTCTAGATGACAATACACAACGCCGCGTACGGTGTTAGCACCCGACTATGAATCAGACGCTAAGTAAAGTCACACGGTCCTAGGTCAAGCATGAACCACAATATATATATATATATATATATATATATATATATATATATATATATATATATATATATATATATATAAGCCAAGGAAATAAGTAACAAAGACTGCAAGTTTTGGAAAGGTACACTTGCCTGGGGTTCTGGCTCCAACTGTAGCTCTGATCTCAGTGGGAATGGCAGGTACTACTCCGGTTGCTGAAATAAACATCACCATTAGATTCAAAAAATATTAAATAGCTAAAAATGCCTGTCCTTGAGTCCAATTTGGACACAAGGACGAAAATCACAGTTTCTGGTCAAAGCGGGGTCCACATGTGGGCCGCTTTGCACCGAAAACTGTGTCAGTGCCAAAGGTCTCCAAATTTGCCAAACTTAGTGTCAACAAGTCAGGAACGATGATACGAACCCAATAGAACTTCCAGAATTGGATTCCGATGAGCCGATCACAAAATTGCCCGTCAAGCAGAGCTTGTGGGGCCCACGATACGCAATTTTGTCAACGTTCTCAGAATCGAACCAAACTTGGGTCACAGGACTAGCGTATTGCTACGAGTCCGATGGCGCAAGTTTTGTCTCGATCCGACGTGTGTACACAAAGTTACAACGTGTTCCAGAAAGGACGGATACGGGACGGTGTTGGCGGATACGCGTTGATTCCGGTGTGCACGCACATCCGAATCAACTTCTGCAAAATCCCACACGTTCGTATCAACGATGCACACGTTTCGGTAAAGACCACGTGCGACCAAGTTGTCCCAGTTGGCGGGGCGTACTCAGTTCCGGGGTGAAACAGGGCATTATTTTTCCTGTTTTTGGATTACGGTTCGCGATCACCACAGGACGCGATACACCGAACTGGTTGCACGGGCGCCGAGGGTCATACAGTCTACGCAACGCAACTGACGGAAGCAAAAATGGAATCACGAGGTGAGAGAAAACGTTACCTGAATAGGGCTCCGTGAAGTCCAATTTCTCGTGTCCCAGCGTGTCCTTTGTATCCTGCGTCAACGAGTCTTGTGTCCAGGCTGCATTAGGTTTAGGGTTTCGGATTGTGTCCGATTCAGGGTCGATGCATCCGTGTCAGCGGCTACTCGACGGACACGACGGAGGTGGAGCTCTGAAGGAGGCGGGGTCGTCGACCTGGGTGGCAGAGGGCCGCGCTGGAGAGGGGGACGGCGAGCTCCTGGGGAGGAGGAGGACGAGGCCGCTACGGGAATCATCGGGGGCTGGCAGGGCACGGCGAGGGGATCGTAATGGAGGGAGGCGTCGGGTCTTGGGCGGCTAGGTCTAGGGCTGGGTCGGCTGTGATCTGGGAGGAGATAGGCGGAGAGGAGTTCCGGGAAGGAGGAAGAGGGAGAGGGGCTCGGGGTGCGTCCGGGCGGCGCGAGGTGGAGGAGATCGTCAGGGGAAAGGGCGGTGGCAGCGAGGCTAGGGCGGAGGCAAGAGAGATGTTCGTGGGGAGACGTCGGCGGGGGAAAGGAGGGTGGAGGTTGCTCGCGGCGGAGGGCAGCTGGGAGGAGAGGGGAGAGGGAGTTGCGATTTCGGCTAGGGCTGGGAGCGGCTGAGGACGGGCGGCTGGGCTAGGGCGGCGCCGGAGTCTCACCGGAGGTGCTGGGGAAAGGTGGAGCTCGGTTAGGGTTAGGGTTACGGATTTGGGGAATTTGGGAATTCTTTTTTTTCTTTTCTTTTTCCTTTTTATTTTCTTTTTTGGAGAAAACTAAGAAAATAGGCATTTATACATGCAGAAATTTGGGCTTGGGTTTGTCCTAGGATTTGGGCTGGGTCAACGCTCTTTGGGCTTGGCTTCGGCTCTCACGGGATGTCGGGCGTTTGGCACGGGTTTAATTCGGTTTATTTATTTAATAGTTTCTAGGGCTTTAAAAATGCTTCCGGAGTCCAATAAATGTCACGCCCCGATCTCCCGCAGGCAAATCGGCCGTTCCCGCTAGGTGGGAATCACCCTCGCCAGCGCTCCCGCGGAACGATCGCTTAACCTATCCGGGCGTGATGCCGCACGAGCGTGAGCCACGCCCGTGCAAGGCCATGGTTCATTGGCTGGGGCAAGAGTTCTAAGCCACAGAGTCGCACAGATTGTCCGAGTGCAGCGGAGTCATGAACACATAGCGATTCGATAACAGGTTCACTGAGTCGACAAATATAGCGGAAGCATCGAAACAAGTAAAGTAATCTCTTTATTGATATGAAACATGTATTACAGGCGGCGTATAGCCGAGATTACAAGTCGCTCAAGCCTCTCTCTCTGAAACAGTAAAAGCGTGCCAAGTGGCTACAACTGTGGAATGAATATACAGGCGATGGTCAGGCGACGCTCCAACATTATGTCTTGTATATGCGCTTCAGTCCCGGACGCACCGTTGCAAGGCTTCAGAGGGAACTCCTGGCCTTAGCACGCACGAAGGAAGCATCCGCACCGAACGAGGTTCTCCCGCACCCTGCATATCAAACTGGTGGATTATCAGTACATTGAATGCACTGGTGGGGAAGCTACTCGCCCGCTCGACAAATCCAAACACGTAATACAGGTTCCGTGCACAACTATTAAGTTGTCTTTCTAGTTGCCTTAGGATCAGTTTCATGCAGATATTGAATAGCCTATCGTGTCGGGCAGTGCGCCGTGCGATGTTAGAGGAAACACGGCGAGACTCACCAACTTACCATCTCCTTCCCTGTCCAAGGCAAACATTGAGGCAAACAGTATAAATTCGAGCAGAGGCATGTATAAACATTCAGGAGGCAAGCATACGCAACATGCAAACTTGAGAGTCATTGAACGGGACAGTATTTGGTGTGCTCAGTTGTTCTTGATGCAATGACTCGCACGCGGATAGCCGCTAAGCGAGGATGACTTATCTATATGAACATGAGTCGCTGGCATAGCCATAAAGGACTAATCCCAGACGAGAATGGAACGCAACGAGAGCACACGATGCGCTACGAACCATCTCGCCCGTACACGATGGATTGTACATGAAGTAGTCCAAGGCCAAGATGGAATGCAACAAAGTACACGATGCGCTACAAACTATCTTGTCCGTACACGATGGACTACACACGTGATGTGGTCCCGGGAAAGTGGAATGCAACGTAAGTACACGAGGTGCTACAAACCACTCGCCCGAACACGAGGGACCACACAAGAGTTCCATCCGGATCGGATCGGCCCCAGTGCCCCGGTGACCGTCCGTGGAACTATACCTTATTTCCGAGTTGTCCGCGACATGCACTTTCTTTTTGGGTCATTCAATTATTACGAAATATACGAGAACACGAGAACACGCGTGCACTTTGAACAAGAGAACACGAGAACACGGGTGCACGGGAACACGAGTATACAAGTACACGGGATACTTGGATCTTATTCTTTGTACAATAACTTGTCTTGATGCACTCCCCTGGTTCGGGGCTGTGTGGTGACCTAACGGTCCTGGATACTTGCAGGGTCAATCATACACGGAATGACTACTAAGTAGTCTCCCGGAGTTGGATGAAAACACGGCAACATTCAAGCAGACAAGCACGCGTTTCTAGGTACATAAACAGGCACGTTGCTCGGGCCCGAAGGTAGTCCGAGAGATGAAACCGTTAAGGGACTTAGCATGCGAGGGTCTGAATATAAGCAGTATTTCCTTTTCCATGTTCTAGCAAGCAATAAAAGTTGGGATTATTCCCTTAGCTAGGTGCGTTGGATTTATTAGCATGCAGGGGGTGAATCACCTAGCGATTAGCATAAACATTCCAGATTTTATGTGTGCTGGCTAAGCAAAGACAAGTTCACCGTAGCCACCCACCTTAGCGATGATTCGCCTCGGTAGAGCGATACGTCTGAGCGAGCCTCTGAAAGTCCAAGCCGGATTCCTGTAGGGACAAGTCTGGATATCCTTTGCTTCTTGATCGAGGCGAAGGGGGTCGGGACAGCTGCACGATTGCCGTTTGAGACGGCAGTCCGCTTGAGCGGAACAGGGTGTTACATCCTACCCAACTTAGAAAAAGTCTCGTCCTCGAGACTTACTAAGGACAAGCAGTAATATAGGGTTGAGGCAATCCTAGACAAGTCGTTTGTACTTGTTTCATTTGGATATTCACTTGCACAAGCTTCGAAATCAGCATACCGCTTAGACTGGATCGTGTGCACCTTCGACATACATTTCTAGTGTGAACACGTCAACCAGCTTAGTGATAGCGAAGTCTCAGCACTCGAGTTTCACCTTTTCTTAAGTCTTGGATGGTGCACTAGTTCAAGGCGTCCCTCGAATAGATGCATTCAACCAAACTTAGGGTTAGTGAAAATCGGACAAGCTACTAGCGATACTCTCAGGGGTTCGCACAGGTTGGCACAAAGGCCACTCGCAGCATACAACCAGACAAGCAAGCATAACATTCAAAATGTATTTTGAAAGTATTTAGACTTATTGTTGGAATATCCCATCGAGGCATTGAGAGAGCGCGTGCACATAACCCACGAACGAGCTTTCGAAACAGAGATATCGAATTAAAGTCCAAAGGCGTAGAAGCCAGGCTCTGATACCAACCTGTCACGCCCCGATCTCCCGCAGGCAAATCGGCCGTTCCCGCTAGGCGGGAATCACCCTTGCCAGCGCTCCCGCGGAATGATCGCTTAACCTATCCGGGCGTGATGCCGCACGAGCGTGAGCCACGCCTGTGCAAGGCCATGGTTCATTGGCTGGCGACAAGAGTTCTAAGCCACAGAGTCGCACAGATTGTCCGAGTGCAGCGGAGTCATGAACGCATAGCGATTCGATAACAGGTTCACTAAGTCGACAAATATAGCGGAAGCATCGAAACAAGTAAAGTAATCTCTTTATTGATATGAAACATGTATTACAGGCGGCGTATAGCCGAGATTACAAGTCGCTCAAGCCTCTCTTTCTGAAACAGTAAAAGCGTGCCAAGTGGCTACAACTGTGAAATGAATATACAGGCGATGGTCAGGCGATGCTCCAACATTATGTCTTGTATATGCACTTCAGTCCCGGACGCACCGTTGCAAGGCTTCAGAGGGAACTCCTGGCCTTAGCACGCATGAAGGAAGCATCCGCACCGAACGAGGTTCTCCCGCACCCTGCATATCAAACTGGTGGATTATCAGTACATTGAATGCACTGGTGGGGAAGCTACTCGCCCGCTCGACAAATCCAAACACGTAATACAGGTTCCGTGCACAACTATTAAGTTGTCTTTCTAGTTGCCTTAGGATCAGTTTCATGCAGATATTGAATAGCCTATCGTGTCGGGCAGTGCGCCGTGCGATGTTAGAGGAAATACGGCGAGACTCACTAACTTACCATCTCCTTCCCTCCAAGGCAAACATTGAGGCAAACAGTATAAATTCGAGCAGAGGCATGTATAAACATTCAGGAGGCAAGCATATGCAACATGCAAACATGAGAGTCATTGAACGGGACAGTATTTGGTGTGCTCAGTTGTTCTTGATGCAATGACTCGCACGCGGATAGTCGCTAAGCGAGGATGACTTATCTATATGAACATGAGTCGCTGGCATAGCCATAAAGGACTAATCCCAGACGAGAATGGAACGCAACGAGAGCACACGATGCGCTACGAACCATCTCGCCCGTACACGATGGATTGTACATGAAGTAGTCCAAGGCCAAGATGGAATGCAACAAAGTACACGATGCGCTACAAACCATCTTGTCCGTACACGATTGACTACACATGTGATGTGGTCCCGGGAAAGTGGAATGCAACGTAAGTACACGAGGTGCTACAAACCACTCGCCCGAACACGAGGGACCACACAAGAGTTCCATCCGGATCGGATCGTCCCCAGTGCCCTGGTGACCGTCCGTGGAACTATACCTCGTTTCCGAGTTGTCCGCGACATGCACTTTCTTTTTGGGTCATTCAATTATTACGAGATACACGAGAACACGAGAACACGCATGCACTTTGAACAAGAGAACACGAGAATACGAGTGCACGGGAATACGAGTATATGAGTACACGGGATACTTGGATCTTGTTCTTTGTACAATAACTTGTCTTGATGCACTCCCCTGGTTCGGGGCTGCGTGGTGACCTAACGGTCCTGGATACTTGCAGGGTCAATCATACACGGAACGACTACTAAGTAGTCTCCCGGAGTTGGATGAAAACACGGCAACATTCAAGCAGACAAGCACGCGTTTCTAGGTACATAAACAGGCACGTTGCTCGGGCCCGAAGGTAGTTTGAGAGATGAAACCGTTAAGGGACTTAGCATGCGAGGGTCTGAATATAAGCAGTATTTCCTTTTCCATGTTCTAGCAAGCAATACAAGTTGGGATTATTCCCTTAGCTAGGTGCGTTGGATTTATTAGCATGCAGGGGGTGAATCACCTAGCGACTAGCATAAACATTCCAGATTTTATGTGTGCTGGCTAAGCAAAGACAAGTTCACCGTTGCCACCCACCTTAGCGATGATTCGCCTCGGTAGAGCGATACGTCTGAGCGAGCCTCTGAAAGTCCAAGCCGGATTCCTGTAGGGACAAGTCTGGATATCCTTTGCTTCTTGATTGAGGCAAAGCGGGTCGGGACAGCTGCACGATTGCCGTTTGAGACGGCAGTCCGCTTGAGCGGAACAGGGTGTTACATCCTACCCAACTTAGAAAAAGTCTCGTCCTCGAGACTTACTAAGGACAAGCAGTAATCTAGGGTTGAGGCAATCCTAGACAAGTCGTTTGTACTTGTTTCATTTGGATATTCACTTGCACAAGCTTCGAAATCAGCATACCGCTTAGACTGGATCATGTGCACCTTCGACATACATTTCTAGTGTGAACACGTCAACTAGCTTAGTGATAGCGAAGTCTCAGCACTCGAGTTTCACCTTTTCTTAAGTCTTGGATGGTGCACTAGTTCAAGGCGTCCCTCGAATAGATGCATTCAACCAAACTTAGGGTTAGTGAAAATCGGACAAGCTACTAGCGATACTCTCAGGGGTTCGCACAGGTTGGCACAAAGGCCACTCGCAGCATACAACCAGACAAGCAAGCATAACATTCAAAACGCATTTTGAAAGTATTTAGACTTATTGTTGGAACATCCCATCGAGGCATTGAGAGAGAGCGTGCACATAACCCACGAACGAGCTTTCGAAACAGAGATATCGAATTGAAGTCCAAAGGCGTAGAAGCCAGGCTCTGATACCAACCTGTCACGTCCCGATCTCCCGTAGGCAAATCGGCCGTTCCCGCTAGGCGGGAATCACCCTCGCCAGCGCTCCCGCGGAACGATCGCTTAACCTATCCGGACGTGATGCCGCACGAGCGTGAGCCACGCCTGTGCAAGGCCATGGTTCATTGGCTGGCGGCAAGAGTTCTAAGCCACAGAGTCGCACAGATTGTCCGAGTGCAGCGGAGTCATGAACGCATAGCGATTCGAAAACAGGTTCACTGAGTCGACAAATATAGCGGAAGCATCGAAACAAGTAAAGCAATCTCTTTATTGATATAAAATATGTATTACAGGCGGCGTATAGCCGAGATTACAAGTCGCTCAAGCCTCTCTCTCTGAAACAGTAAAAGCGTGCCAAGTGGCTACAACTGTGGAATGAATATACAGGCGATGGTCAGGCGACGCTCTAATATTATGTCTTGTATATGCGCTTCAGTCCCGGACGCACCTTTGCAAGGCTTCAGAGAGAACTCCTGGCCTTAGCACGCACGAAGGAAGCATCCGCACCGAACGAGGTTCTCCCGCACCCTGCATATCAAACTGGTGGATTATCAGTACATTGAATGCACTGGTGGGGAAGCTACTCGCCCGCTCGACAAATCCAAACACGTAATACAGGTTCCATGCACAACTATTAAGTTGTCTTTCTAGTTGCCTTAGGATCAGTTTTATGCAGATATTGAATAGCCTATCGTGTCGGGCAGTGCACCGTACGATGTTAGAGGAAACACGGCGAGACTCACCAACTTACCATCTCCTTCCCTGTCCAAGGCAAATATTGAGGCAAACAGTATAAATTCGAGCAGAGGCATGTATAAACATTCAGGAGGCAAGCATATGCAACATGCAAATATGAGAGTCATTGAACGGGACAGTATTTGGTGTGCTCAGTTGTTCTTGATGCAATAACTCGCACGCGGATAGCCGCTAAGCGAGGATGACTTATCTATATGAATATGAGTTGCTGGCATAGCCATAAAGGACTAATCCTAGACGAGAATGAAACGGAACGAGAGCACACGATGCGCTACGAACCATCTCGCCCGTACACGATAGATTGTACATGAAGTAGTCCAAGGCCAAGATGGAATGCAACAAAGTACACGATGCGCTACAAACCATCTTGTCCGTACACGATGGACTACACACGTGATGTGGTCCCGGGAAAGTGGAATGCAACGTAAGTACACGAGGTGCTACAAACCACTCGCCCGAACACGAGGGACCACACAAGAGTTCCATCCGGATCGGATCGGCCCCAGTGCCTCGATGACCGTCCGTGGAACTATACCTCGTTTCCGAGTTGTCCGCGACATGCACTTTCTTTTTGGGTCATTCAATTATCACGAGATACACGAGAACACGAGAACACGCGTGCACTTTGAACAAGAGAACACGAGTGCACGGGAACACGAGTATACGAGTACACGGGATACTTGGATCTTGTTCTTTGTACAATAACTTGTCTTGATGCACTCCTCTGGTTCGGGGCTGCGTGGTGACCTAACGGTCCTGGATACTTGCAGGGTCAATCATACACGGAATGACTACTAAGTAGTCTCCCGGAGTTGGATGAAAACACGGCAACATTCAAGCAGACAAGCACGCATTTCTAGGTACATAAACAGGCACGTTGCTCGAGCCCGAAGGTAGTCCGAGAGATGAAACCGTTAAGGGACTTAGCATGCGAGGGTCTGAATATAAGCAGTATTTCCTTTTCCATGTTCTAGCAAGCAATACAAGTTGGGATTATTCCCTTAGCTAGGTGCGTTGGATTTATTAGCATGCAGGGGGTGAATCACCTAGCGACTAGCATAAACATTTCAGATTTTATGTGTGCTAGCTAAGCAAAGACAAGTTCACCGTAGCCACCCACCTTAGCGATGATTCGCCTCGGTAGAGCGATACGTCTGAGCGAGCCTCTGAAAGTCCAAGCCGGATTCCTGTAGGGACAAGTCTGGATATCCTTTGCTTCTTGATCGAGGCAAAGCGGGTCGGGACAGCTGCACGATTGCCGTTTGAGACGGCAGTCCGCTTGAGCGGAACAGGGTGTTACAATAAATTCCCGGAAAATTACCCTATCTCCAGTTTTCCATTTTACACCATAAAATATTATTTTCATAATATTTTAATATTAATTAACAGCAATTAAAAATCATTTAATTACCAAGCACCTAGGTTTTAATTACAGAAAATCCCAGAATATTACGAAAAATTAAAAAAACCAAATTAATAATTACTGAAAATCAGGGGACTTACAAGATGTTACCCAGTAAGATATTGAGATGGCAGGAAATGTTTTGGACTGAGCTGATCTAAGAAAAGTTTGATAATTGGGTAAGTCACATAGTTGGGGTAGTATCACTGAGATGATCGTTCGGTGCATGAGATATATTTAGAGATGTTGCTAGTGCGGTTTTCGGAAATAGTTGGATAGATTGAGTCTGAACACGAACTCATTGAGTCGGTAGGAAATCTTCATAATTGAGAATAGTGCTCAATTGAATATGTTGGAATAAAAATCATGATTTGTTTCAATTGGAAGTAAATCAAATGGATGCCTCGGACATAAAGATACCCTTGTAACTTGTTCAAATTTGCTATCGCAAAGCTCGGCTAAAATGCATGTATTTTAGGGACGCCTTAAATATGTGTATGATCCAAAACTAAGCAATACGAGTAATTCGTATTAAGCTGCAAAAAGGATATGGAAATTCGAGAATTTGTACGAGCGTTCAGCTGAGCGAGATATTGAGTCAGAAATCATGAATAATGTGAGTTGCAAAAAGGCTGATATATGAAATAGACAAGCGGCATATGATAGGAATGAGTACCAGCACGGTTCATGGACGAACCTGATTTTAAGTGGTATATTATGTAACGCCCGTAATCACACGGTGCG
Source organism: Iris macrosiphon (assembly GCA_036927795.1). Classification (NCBI taxonomy): domain Eukaryota; kingdom Viridiplantae; phylum Streptophyta; class Magnoliopsida; order Asparagales; family Iridaceae; genus Iris; species Iris macrosiphon. The sequence goes on along the minus strand of JAYESA010000018.1, from coordinate 26,406,693 downwards.
TTACGCTGAGTCGGATTGAGTAAATCAAATACTGGTTACATTTAAATTATTGGATTTTGGGAAGAAGGATTGATTGAGTTGGTTTCATATGCAGATGGCTAGCAGGTTCGATGGAAATCAGGTGTTCGTTCCGAACAGCACTGAATAGCTGGATGGAAGCGATAATGCCGTCTTCCATAGTCCGATCGGTCGAATAATTTGGAGAGCACGGCCTGCTTGCACGGTCATACCAGTTGAGTAGATCGCGCTTGCATCGGACCACGGGTTTAAAAGATTGGCCATATCGGCAGGACAGGATGCCTAACGGGATCAAACATTATGAGTGGGCTCTTTCCCTTCTCCTCTACTCCTTTATGTCTAATAATATGGAAAACACGTAAAGGCTTGAATACTTGGGCTGAAACCTGGGAAATACTACACTGAGGCGTGCATAGAGTGTACGTCGTTGGCTTGGATAGGATTGTGACTTGAAATGATTTGCGCGTTGGATAGTTGGAGCTGGAGTTGGATTATACATTTGAGGCAGTCGGTTGGATAATTGGGATTATACTTGGACGGTTGGAATGATACATTGAGGCATTGGGAATATCGAGAATTTGGACGAGCGAGCGTGCATCCGTGCACGAGTATCACTTGGTTGCTTTGTCTTGCAAAGTGAGCAGTTGTGGTTCGAAACCGAACAACTGCATCGGCGAGGGTATCATGCCACTGTTGGGGCATTATGCCATGGGATTATTCTGAGTGTGGGGTGTTGCATCCAATATGAAATACTGTGTTGGGAGGCGGCATTGTGCCTATGAGAATAACTTGATATTTGGTGCCTTGGGCTATATTTTGGATGCCTTGGTTGGATTCTTTGGTTGGATAAATTTGGTTGGATGTGTTGGATGAATGGTTATGGATATTTCGGTTGGGTTTTCGGTTGAACGAGTCTAGGATCGCTTGGTGGGGCAAGAATATTCGATTCTCTCGCCATACCTACTTTCTGCATGTCACGGACAACTTGTGTACACAGGGTTTGACATTTCCTCGAAACGGCATTCCGGGGCATTGGGACCGTATCAATCCGGAGGGAAATATTGATTCGTGCTAGTCACGATGCATTGCGGGACCTCCAGCGGGGCTTGCTACCCGGGCTGATAGTGCGCACCGTTAATGCTTGGAATATGTCCTTTATGGATTTGCCAGTGACTTCATACAGATAAGAGTTGGTTTGCTTTACTTTGGTTGGTTTGTTGCTTCGTGTAGGTGCGGCCACCTTGCCTCGGCAAGAGTGTGCACTCGAGATTGGAATATAAACTTTGGTTGAGGAAGGATATTGAGGCTTGGGTGATGGTTCGATGTTATCGTGCAGGCGATAACTTGAGTAGGATGGGTTGCATGCTAGAATCCCTTAAGTTGGTTATATATTGCTTGTCGCTTAGTTTGAGTTGAATGCTTGCATGCTTAAACTGTTTTACAGCTTTCCTTAACATGTCATTCATATGCCATGAAACGAATCTAGGATTCAACTAGAAAGATCACCATATAACTGTTGTATTCACTTTTTACTTAGTGTCGGCTTAGACGAGTGGGTTACCCCGCTCAGCAGTACGGTTGTGTACTGACCCACGTTTGTGGGCAATATTTTAGGTACACAGTCGTTGTGGCGCTACTTGGATATACGAGGCATGATGTATGAACTATAAGTACCTTTGTGGGCTAGAGAAAAGAGCAAGAATATTTCATCGCCTTCGTGGCATCGCCTTTGTGGCATTGCCATCGATGAGGCATTTCACTTGACCCTATCAAGAGCTTCGCTGCATATTACTCTGATGTGTACTCGGTACACAATACTTGACTTCTGCTGCAACTTGGTTGTTTCAATGATAACATTTGGTGTTTGACAACATCGTCTTGTACGAGTATAACTCCAGGCTCGTACGGCATCACGTCCCGAAGAGAACGATTGTCCCGCGGGAGAGTTGCAACGTGGTGATTCACGTTCAGCGGGGACTATCGAGCTTGCGGGAGATTGGGGCGTGACAAGAAGCCCCTTTGCCATCATTATGGGAAGTTAAGGCATATTCAGAGAGATTGTCGGCTTCGCTTAGGGTAGTGTGTGAGATATGGTTCTGGATAATACATGGCCAGAGATTCTCCGGAGCAGTAGACTTTGGCACTTCCTCAGCTGATGCAGAGGCTAACACTTCCAGCATCACAACCAGCTCAGCAGATTACGAGGCCAGGAGCACCAGGAGTGGGAGCACCTCGACCTATAGCAGGTAGAGGATTTCAGCGAGGAAAACCGCTACCTACTCCGGAGGACCAGTTTGCGAGGGCCAGGCCACAAGGACCTCTACAGAGGACTGGACATGATTTTGCTATGGAGATGGATGACACAGAGCAGGAGATTGATGTTATAGCATGTATTACTCTTGTTTCTACTTTTCCTGTTGTGACATTATTTAATATGGGAGCCACACACTCGTTCATATCTTCTAGTTTTGTTGCCAAGCATAATATTGCCACTACACCTTTGCCTAGTTATGTTAGAATTCTCACCAGGGGAGGAGTTGTACCTGTTAGCTGTGTTTGTAGATCTTGTTCTGTAGTGATTCACGACAGGGAGATATAGGCTTGACTCTTAGTCTTTCCCATGCCGAACTTTGATGTTGTTTTTGAGATGGACTGGCTAAGAAAGTACCATGCTTTCTTCGACTACTACGGAGGAAGCATTCTCTTTAAGGTACCAGGCTAGCCAGAGCTCGAGTTTGTACAAGGATCCACAAAGGTTCTTGATGGTGTTCAGATGGCATTGGACGATATTATTTATCATCTTATCATTTCAGAGTTTAAGGACATCTTTCCAAAGGATTTGCCGAGATTACCTCCGGACAAAGATGTGGAGTTCTCGATTGAGTTGAAGCCAGGTGCAGGACCCATAGCATCACATGTTTACAGATTAGCGAAGAAGGAGATATATAGCTGAAGGCATAATTGAAGGAGTTAGAGGAAAAAGGCTTCATTCGACTAAGTGCATCACCTTGGGGAGCCCCAATATTGTTTGTACCTAAGGAGGATGGGTTAGTGCACATGTGCATTGACTACAGAGCCTTGAATGTTGTGACTGTGAAGAATAAGTAACCTCTGCCACACATTGATGACTTATTTGATCATCTTAGTGGAGCAAAGGTGTTATCGAAGATAGACTTGAGATCGGGATATCACCATGTGAAGGTACGAAAGCAGAATATTTTGAAAATCGTATTCAATACGAGATACTAACACTACGAGTTTTGGTCATGGCATTCGGATTGACCAATGTCCCAGCTATTTTTATGGATTTGATAAATCATGTCTTCTATCAGTATTTGGACCAATTCGTGGTTGTCTTCATATATGACATCCTTGTCTATTCGAAGAGCCACGAGAAGCATGAGAAGCACTTGCGGATTGTCTTAGAGACATTGAGGAGAGAGCGGTTGTACGCTAAGATCAGCAAATGTGAGTTCTTCTTAGATAAGGTCTCTTTTCCTGGGATCGTCACTAGAGATGGTATCTCAGTAGATCCAGAGAAAATCTCGGCAGTTGAGACGTGGCCCGTTCCTAAGTCAGCATCGGAGGGGAGGAGTTTCCTTGGACTTGCGGGATATTACCTTCGGTTGGTAGAAAACTTCTCAAGGTTAGCAGAGCCTATGTCTCGGTTGACGTGCAAGGACCGAGAGTTTATATGAACGAATGAGTGTCAAGCCAATTTTGAGGAGTTGAAGAAGCGATTGACCACAGCGCCAATGATGACCATTCCATCAGGATCAGGAGGCTATGTGATCTATGTCGACGCATCCGGGAAAGGATTAGGATGTGTATTGATGCAGCATGGCAAGGCGATTGTGTATGCATTTAGATAGTTGAGAGTACATGGGAAAAATTATCCAACTTATGACTTGGAGCTTGCAGTCGTTATTTTTGCCCTGTAGCTATGGAGATATTACTTATATGGGGAACGAATGAAGATCTATACTGACCACAAAAGTCTCAACTATGTTTTCACGCAGAAGTAGCTGAATATGAGACAAAGATGGTAGCTTGAGTTGATGAAGGACTTCGAAATAAAGCTGCATTATCACCCTACAAGGCTAATCTGGTAGCTGACGCGTTAAGCCAAAAACCTACGATGCTATTCTTGACGAAGTAGAGGGAGTTACGGGAGGACTTGCAAGATCTTGGCATAGAGGTTGTATTACCCGGATTAGATGGGACACTAGCCAACTTGCAAGTACAGTCATCGCCAGTAGAGAGGATCAGAGAAGACTTGTCACGACCCGCACTCGGAATAAGGGCATGAGAAGTGAGTAATGCCCAGCCTATACTGCAACATCGGTAGTGGAACATTGTGTGGGTCAACCATACTATTTAAATATCTCATACAAAATGTATATGGTACCTGTCAATGTCATCTCAACTTCAAACAAAGAAACAATATGGTAACTGATAATGGTAAACAATACTCAATCACAATGTTAAACTAAGGAAGATAAAGCATGATATGGAATGAGAAAGATGAAATAGGAATCTCAATACAATCTCAAGTCCATAATAATATATACATACCAAAAGTCTCAATAAAAGTCTAATACAAGTCTAAACAACAAGTCTAAGCCTCCTCATCATCTGGTACTAGATTTTCCTGCTCTAAAGGAGTATCCTCTAATGGTACGTTGTCTTATGGCTCATAGTGGGAGGGACATTGGTCCACGAGCCAACCATCTGAAAAATATATCCAGTCAGGATTGGAGCAAAGTACATACCTCTGAAAGCAGTTCCGAATACATAATCGAGCATATATAATAGATAATAGAAAATAATACAAGGTAACTAACCATAAGAATGGAATGAACTAGAGTGAACAGTACTGGAATGAAGAACAGACAATAAGAATAACTGCAATTTTAATGGAAAAGATAAAACTAACTAATGTGCCATATAGTACAAGTTCATTATGTGATTAGTTTGGGTTGAACACGAATATAATATGGTAATTCGATTACATGTGTGATATGTAATCAAAATATACACGAATACGCTTGGGCATGATCACATAACCAACTCCTACTCCTTCGTCCCCAACCTATACTTATGGATCCAATTACGACACGTTAAAAATACGAATATGGGCACAGTAAAAATGAGCAGTGTGTGAACACGAAGTACATGATAATTAATACCCGATACACACGATGAAATACATGTAAAGGAGTACCCGCTGAATACGATAAGGGATAACATCTCCTGACATGATCCATATAGTACCAGTCTGTGTAGCCACTGTGTCAGAATTAAGTAAACAGTTTTAGAACAAGTGATATATACACACTATCATGAAATAAAAACTAACAGAGAGATGTACTCACCTCTGGTCCTGAGAAAAGGTGTCTCTCGATGCCCAAGCTGGTGTCACATAATCCTATTTAGGAAATTTCAAGTTAATTGGTGTAATGAAAGAGAAATGGTTTATAATGCACTAATGTATGATTCTAAGTCAATTCCAGGTCATTTTAAGTTAACTGGTCACTAGCTATATAAGACTAGTCTACATAGATATTTTAAGTATTAACACTAAGTATACTAGCTAATCAATTCTAACTTATCTAATATCTAATATTAACTAACTGTTATCATCTATTACCATTGGACTAACTACTTAACTAACAAGAACCTACCCATTAATTACCTACTAATCAATGACTGATACTCTAAGGTATCTACTAATAATCTTAGCTATGATACTAATTAACTACTTATTTTCTGATACTAGCTAAAACACTCAACTAAACCAACCCTTCACTTCAATTGCTTCTCACTGTTATATCCCACTGCTACTGACATGGGCTTCTGAATTCCCCCTCTTCACTGTCACTCGAGAGCCATCCAGATGCTTGGGTTCTGATACCATACTTGATACACATTCAAGAATATTCCTAAACTCAGACCCAACTATCTATAATACACCTAGTATATCAGAATTGATACACAATCCATCTATAATTGTTGCAAAAAAAAGACTAACCCCCCATTCCTATCAGTCACTGCTACCCCTTTCTATTTTACTTCTCTTAAGGATGGATAGGGAGTATCTCCAGGTGATTGGTACAAATATCTCTCCTAGTCTTTTCTCCCACTGATACTGCTAACTATCACTCACACAAACAGTCTCACAACTGAACTTAACACTCACTGTAAGAACTGCTTTACTTCACTGATATTTTCCTCAATTGTTCTGCAGATACTCGATGCCTGTAGTTCATGTGTGCATCTTCTAAACTGACCAACATTCGAGCTCAAGGGCTCAAGAGCTCAAGCCCTTCCAAGTCTACACCTATCTAATACTTGCACTAGATGGATACTCGAAAGCAGGTGACCTCAATTGCCCATACCCTTGTGCATTAATGCTCCTACATATCCGTATCTTATACAGAGTTATCAGAGTATCATATACACTCCCTACATTCCCAGACACTCCCTTTTATTTCACACAACCTTGAGCCCAACTTCATTGATACCTTGACTCCAATAATTGAAACATGATTGTTTCCTCTTCCATCTCACATCCTACAGTCACTCGAGCCCCTAATCTTACCACCAGTTCACTCAAACATGTGCACACAATCTCTACTTAGTATTGCACCTGAAGCAACACTTTACAGTGTCACACACTACACAATACTGAACAACAAAAGACTGGCCTCAGTCCTTTCCACTGCTCACTCCAAAACACACACACTGGGTGCACAAAGCAGTAACTACTGTCCACATACAGATGCAATGAATAAGGCACACACTTATATATAGTCACATACACATTTATATATATATATATATATATATATATATATATATATATATATATATATATATATATATATATATATATATATATATATATATATATATATATATATATAACCCCCATATAGATCTCATACTCATAACCATGTGCTATAGAGGCATTTAATCAAATACTTAAGTACTTCAATTAAAGAACTCATGATACACTCCTTATATAAATACCAAAGCCCCAATTAAACCACAATATCATTCCCCTCTTATCAATTACACAATAATATAATGAATAAAACTTTCTACCATGAGAATTGAAGAGAAATAGCATAAAACACCAAAAAATGAGCTCTGTATCACACGGTATCGCACCGTATCGCGATACGGCCTAATCACATCTAGTTGTGGATACGTAGCTAGTATCCCAACCCCGATCTAAGTCCAATATGACTAAATTAGTGTCATGACACACCCTTGATGTGTCAATCTCGTAATTCCTCCAAAATATATACAAAAATCTATGTAGAATTCTCAATACACAACTAATTGGCCTAGAACTTGTTCTTATAGGTAGCCCTATGCCATGGAATGGTTCCTAATAGTCAAATGCATGATTTAGAAGCTACAATAAAGAGGAATTTATAATTTACCAATTGGGAAATGGATTCTCAATGAAAATTCAAGTGGACACGATCCGAACACGATCTTTCCGCTATGACTCCTTCTCCTCCTTGTGCTCTTTGCTTCTCCAAGCTCCTTGTGGAATGAGAATGAGAGAAAAAATGGAGGTGAATTGAGTGAGAATTCAATAGAGGGAATAATAAAAAATTGGGATCTAATTTCTAGATCTAGAATGAAGGGAGCAAATAAAGATGAGAGAGAGAGAAGACCTCTCTTAAAGTGGCCGGCCCCCTTACCCCTTCTCCAAGTCACTTGCAAATGTTAAAGTTATCCCTATATGGTGAATTATAAGAAATAATTTGGAAGGGTAATTTTGGAAGTCTCTAACTAATTGTATTAAGCTAATTCTTCTTAATTAATTAGTAAGAATGGTCTAATGGGCTTGGTTCCAAGTTAGGCTCACTAGTTGTCATGACAAATCTAATTGGGCTTACAAGTGACAAGTCTAACTATTGGACTAGCCTTCTAAAAAATATTTAATACAATCATCACACTAATATTAATATTTATTCCTAAAATTATTTATCGATGCCAAATTACCAAACAATCCCTAGTTGGAAAAGTGAGGGTGACAAGCTTTGCCTACGGATTCTAGATTCAGGAGGTTGAGAGAGAGGACCGAGGCTGGACAATAGACATGGTTGCGTATTCATGCTGACGGGACATTGAGATGTGATGATCGTCTCTATGTTCCCAATGGAGAGCTTCGACAGGAGCTGATGGTAGAGGCTCATAGTTTGATATATTCCATTCATCCTTGAGGCACCAAGATGTACCTTAACTTACGACAATAATTTTGGTGGCATGTGATAAAGAGAGCGATAGCTCGGTTTGTGGCCAGATATTTGGTGTGTCAGTAGGTTGTAGAAGCATGAAAAATACGCTGGGAGGATCTACGCAGCCTCTTGATGCAGAGCAGCGTAAACAGAGGCCTTCAGAGCCATCAAGCGTACAACAGAGCTTTTTTTGCTAAAACACAGCATGAAGTGTAAGCTCAAAGGACCATCCGCGTAAGTGCAGTACGTCCAGGCCGCTCCAGCGTAAGACAGAGTTCTTCATCGCCTCCATGACGTAAAACTCAGCCGCTCTCAAAGCAGCGTTAATGCGTACGAGGAACGCTTCGTTTTCCCCGAAATGAACCTGTCAAGTCACGCAGTGAACCTGGCCTCTGACTCCTGACAAAAAGTGCTGCACGGCTACCCAGACGACGGCTGGAAACGATGGCAGACCCCTCGGGACGCGCTTACAGTATGATGGCGGATCTCGGCATTTAATGCAGAGAATTTGGTTAAAATATCACCAAACCGTCGGTTACCAAAGTCCCCCCCAGCGTAAACCGCTCTTTCGCGTACAAGGGAATACGCCGCCCTGTTTTACACAGGCAAACATGAGCTGTTTTACGCTCCGCAGTAGACAAACCGCCTGCCACGTCAAAAGCTGTACTTCGTACAGGGCCCGAGGCACATCTCTACGTCAAATTGCACAGAGCGGTGACAGTTTCCCTCAAGACACGTCTCTGCGACGGATGCACAGAAGGGCTGCAGACCTTCAAAACACGTCTCCGCATTTAATACACAAGATGGTGGCAAATCTCTGTAAGAGATTTGATTACACCTTCGAAAGCCGTAATTCCGGCGAAGACGTCCACATCAACACTCAGATACGGTACGCAGCGGGGATTACAGCTCATTCAGGATCTGTGCTCATTCGGCTTCAAATGCCCACTCAGTCTCTACGACCATTCGACTTCTATGTCTGTTCGGCTTCTATGCCTGTTCGGCTTTTATGCCCATTCGGCTTCTACGCCTGTTCGGCTTCTATGCCTATTTTGGCTTCTACGCCAGGGGTGACAGTCATTTGGCTTCTACGCCAGCCTCTTCTACACAAGGGATACCTACCTACGTGGCTTCTACGCCGTGATCCTCGCAGCAGATATACGCATTTTATCCCCTTAGTTGGACACGTGTCACATGCTCACTCAAAAGGTAATTTATGCACAGGCATTGGTTATTTTAACCGTTATGTAAAAGGGTGCTGTACTGTCCACCCCTCGGTTGTTACACCGACGGAGTGGTCACTATCACCAAAACTCTATAAATAGAGACCCCTATCAATGGGGAACAAGGTCGACAATTTGGAAGATCGAACCAGGTCGGAGAATTGGTAAAAAAAAAGAGAAAGAGAGAGAGAGAGAGAGAGAGAGAGAGAGAAGGAGAGAAGTGTCCGGAGCTCAGGCAAAGAGTAGGGGTCAACGGCTCTGGCACCGTGCATCCACCCTCATTCGCAGCCTCCGAAGCCGCTATCCGTCTCCCACGGCACTTCTTCAACATCGTGTAGTCCAAGGGCTAAAGTGATCGACTGCAGATCGGACACCTATAGCAATTTATACCCAGATTAAATAAATTGTACTCCCGCATCCTCGTATAGGATCGAATTATACAAGTTTGTTTGTAAACCAAAGGGCACGGGTCTCGTATAAACCCTGTCATTGAAATACACTTTCATTCTTTCGTTTAATACCACAAACAAGATGGCGACTCTGCTGGGGACATCTTTCTCTTCTGACGAGGAAGTAATTGCTTAACACGATGCGGTATCCGTGGGATCCGTAAAGAAGACACTAGTCGTCCAATTCGACCAGTCTGCCTACGAAGACATGCTTCGGACTGGGGGTAGATCTCACTCTCTCTCCGTCCGAGACAACAGGAAGCTGCACAAAGTGTGGATGCCCAAGACATCCTTCGCCGTTCCTGTGGACTCTCCGATCTCTCCGATCTCTCCGATCTCTTCGACCAATGAGGTGGTAGCATCGCTCCCTCCGTGCCCCGTACGTAAAATTTAGTCTCCCACTACGCGCGGTACAGACAAAACTTTGGGCAAAGCCTCAGCGCTAACCCAGGAGTATCCACTGCGCTTTACGCGCAGAAATCAGTCTCCCGCTATGTGCGGTACAGACAAAACTTCGGGCAAAGCCTCAGCGCTAACCCAGGAGTACCCACTGCACTTTACGCGCAGAAATCAGTCTCCCGCTACGTGCGGTACAGACAAAACTTTGGGCAAAGCCTTAGCGCTAACCCAGGAGTATCCACTGCACTTTACGCGCAGAAATCATTCTTCCTCGTCGGGCAAAGCCTCAGCGCTAAACCAGAAGTATCCACAGCGCTCTACGCGTAGGAACCGGTCTTCCGCTACGCGCGGGACAGACCAAACTTCTGGTGATGCCTCAGCGCCAGGACAGACAACATCTGACCTCTACGAGGAACCAGATGAACGCCATGATTTCCGCGAAGGGAAGCAGGCAGCGGAATACTCGACTCCTCGGCTGTTACGCCAGCGAAGAAGCAATCTGCCTACCCTCCGGATTACGCGGGAAGCCGACGGCCAGCTGAGGACCTCTTCAGCCTTACGCCACTCTGAGCGAATCTCCAATTTACGCCGGGCAAAGTCCAACAACGTAAAACAAGCTCAAGTTGCTACTCCCCCTGACCTGCGCAAATACTTAATCCAGAAGCGTAAGGAGAGGGGACCTTCCAACATGTCTATTACGCCCCCTAGCGAGCAATGTTATAATAGTCATAAAATTGTGATTGACTGTTGCTGTTCTAAGGCAAAACGGCCGGTTTTCGACCGATTGAGCTACTCTCAGTCTTTCCCGGAAGAAGAGCCCGCGTATGCGTCCGTGAACATGACTTCTCACATACCTAGAGGAGGGCCGACCTCAAGACGTCATCCCGCAGGGCCTCCAAGCCGAAGAAGATTCGAAGACCTCCTCAGGAACACTGAAGCTGGGGTGTTCCAAAACACCCGTGCAAGGTCACAGCAACCGGCTTCGTACTCATCCGATTCTGACACTGGGGGTCGCCAATCTCCCAGATCAGATGCTGAGAGTATAGAGTCGACTTCTGCAGTGACCTACACTTGTCCTTCGAGGACGCCCAGGGAAATGGGAGTCTACGCCATTAAAGACGAACGCGAGGAAGCTTCACCGTCAGGAAATGCGGAACAACGCATCACTATGCTGGAAACATCTCTGGGACAAATGCAATCCACGATGGAGAACATGCACCGGATGATGCTAGCTCAGCACGCCACTGTCGTGGCTCAATCATCGGTCCCGCTAACTCAGATACGTGTGGGGGTGGACTTACCATCATCCAACCCGGGCCAAGAGCCTGCGCTAGATTAAGAGTCAGCAGTTCCTCCCCTTCCTCACTCAGGGAATGCCTTACCTCCCGCTGGAGTTACGATACAACCAACTCCGTACCACTCCGTAGCCCCGCTTCTGACCGAAAATCCGATGCAGGCAGTACGAGAATTGAAAGCCCAGTTCGACGCCTTGAAGCACAAAGATCAGCTCAAGAAACTGGGAATCAACCAACCCTACCCAGCTATCTGGGAAGAAGTTCCTTTTCCTCCGAAGTACAAGCCCCAGACTATGGCTCTGTTCGAAGGAAAAACATCGCCCAGTCAATACATGAACTATTTCAGTATGATGACGGTGTTGCTATAAGGGAACGACGCCCTCCTCACTCGGGTGTTCAAAGGCTACCTCTCAGGAGTAGCCTATCAGTGGTACCGTAGCTTGGCGGACAACTGCATTACTTCCTTCGAAGACTTTAAAGCTTTATTCTTCACGCGATTCTACGAGGGTGGGATGGACATGTCTATGTCCTCTCTCATCGAAGTCAAACAAAGGAAAAAGGAAGACGTTCGCACCTTCGTCGAACGTTTTCGTCAGGCCACCTTACAAATGCCTCCAGGAGTTCCGGACTCGGCGTTAGTAGACATTTGCAGGAAAAACCTTCTTCTTATAGTCTCGGTGTTTACAGGACCATATCAGTTCCATGAGTGGCCTTCGTTCATCATCTCGGCAGTGGCCGCCGAAGACAACAGTCGCAAGGCGCGCGACAATGGCATCATGATCTCCGCCTCCGATAGAGGCAAAAGGTCATCTCCCAGCAGCGACCATCCTCGCAGCTCCAAGGAAAAAGAAGCTCTGACAGTCAATACGTCTAGACAAAAGACGACGACGACCACGCAAACGAAACCCGGGACTTCCAGGCCCGTCGAAGTCTACTCTTTCGACGACGACGATATCCCTAGTATATTCGAAATGTCTCGTCAAAAGCGGCAAGATCACCCTTCCAGAGCTAAGGCGGCCCCAAGAAGCCGGCAGTTACTGACGACCCCAAATACTGCATCTTCCACAGATAAGTACACCACCCAACGAAGGCGTGTTACATACTGAAGAGGAGGATCCAGGGGTTGATCGATGCCAAGGCCATCACTCTGCACAACACCGAGAAGACGGTCACGGCCAACATGATCTCTCTACGATTCGGCGATCTGCCTTCCCAAGAGGTCATGAACGGTGTCATGCCCATTTCCCGAGCTACGATGGACATCGTCAATCTCCCTCCCTCTAGAGATCAAAATCAAGACCTAGTACCCTTGACCACCCGGCAGGGCAAAATCATGTGGATTCATCCAGATTTGGTGTCAGAGCTCGAGGAAGAGACCAAGAAGAGCCCCAAATACAGACCATGCCACATGGTCGCAACTTCTTCTACATCGGACAAAGACGAAGTATTTGCCGCAACCCGTTCGGGGAAGTCCTACCTCAACGACAACGGAGCAGGTCAGGAAGGCGCGCCGGCTGACGCTCCAGCCGCCAAACCTTCAGAACAAGGTCCCGCCATGCAAAACATCAGCCCTGCGAAACCTACTCCGGCGAAAAAGGGGAAGCAGAGAGAAGTACGCTTTGATAAACCTGTGAAAAATATTCCAAGCAAAGGTTTAGAGAAGCCGTATGAATTTGACATCCTGGCCCAACTAGCCAATACGCCGGCCAGGTTGTCCATCTTTGAACTACTCAGGCTCTCCCCAGACACTCGTCTAGCCCTGAGTGAAGCACTGATGCAGGCGGAGGTATACTTGACCCAGCTCAAGTCCCCCGACGAAGAGCCAGTGGCGTGTCCTCAGTGCCACAGCGTGATGGAGGTGGTCCCAAATATCACTTTCACTCAAGACGACATGCTGTTAAAACATAACAGACATGACAGGCCCCTCTATTACACCGGGTACGTCGGTTCCATGGAGGTCGACCGGATTCACATAGATCCGGGGTCGTCGATCAGCATCATCCCTCACAGTCTGCTCAGGACGCTAAGAATTCCTACCAGCGAACTGGCTTAAACTACCACTACAATCATGGGTTTCAATGCTGGAAGAAGTAAGCCATTGGGGAAGATCCGCTTGAGAATCCAGATCGGCAACCTTAGATCGGTGGCCACATGTTACGTCATCGATTCAGAGGTATCCTACAATATTTTGCTGGGAAGACCGTGGATCCACGACCACAACATCGTTCCTTCAACCCTACATCAATGCCTTAAATATGTAGACGCACAAGGAACCGTACAAACAGAGGTGGCTGACCTAAACCCATTTAAAGGAATAGAATCCTACTATTCTGATGCCGTATTGTACTCCTAAGGCCACACGGAAGAAGCGCCAGGCGAGGCCAAAGACGGACCACTCGTCCAAGAACCAGAAGAGCCCTCTACCACACTGCCGCTGTCGATCAAAGTGAAAGGACGAACCACTCGTCCAAGAACCATAGAGCCTAAGGCTATCCACCTTAACAAGACCAAGTCAGGAAAAGGGAGTGATCCTCTGGTGATCACTTTGAACCGGAAGCCTCCACCCTTGGCCATCAACCTTCGGCACAACAGGCAGCCGACTGATGTAAGCACAACCAGGAATGGGGTTCCAGATGATAATAAACATCCTCTTTTCCGGTACATTGGTGCTCAAATTCTGAAACAGGAATCCACTCCCTATGACGAAATAGAACCAATAGCACGAAAATTCTTGGAAGCTATAAACTCCTACCGTCCATATGTCTGGGAAGTGGCGTCATCGTCCAATATCGTCGCGACATATGGGCCACACGAGGATTCTATCTTCATCGTCCCACCTACCTGCAGCAGCCAGCGTTCGTTAGTCTTCGGCCGCGTGCGCAATCAACCGACTGCCCAGGAAGATCCTTTCGACAACGATACTGGGAGAATGCAGGTTCACCGATACAGCCCTCAAGCGCTGAAGATCATGCAAAACATGGGCTATGACTTAAAGCGGAAGCCAGGCCTCAACTACGGAAGAGGCAGACGAACGCCACCACGCGGCAACACCCACTATCAACAGACCCGTTTTGGATTAGGATATGCTACCGCCCTTGCGACTTCTAAGTCAGACGAGGACATCTCTTCCTTCCAGAACGGCTCATCGTCCCCCGACTCACCTGATGCTCTCGAACAAACACTATCAGTAAATATGATGGTGACAGATCCCTCAGGAGGAGATGAGGAAGATTCGGAGCCGTTTGAGAATGACTCTTGGGCTCAGCAAATGGATACACAGTGGAAATTCTGCTTCGAGCAAAGAGAATCTCCCACCAAAGACGAAGTTATCCAGATCGATGTTGGGGGTGAACTTTCGCCGAAGCCAATATTTATCAGTAACAACCTTCCCCCAGCTGAAAGGGAAGAAGTTATACAGCTGATAAAGGAATACATCGACGTCTTTGCGTAGAATTATGAGGACATGCCAGGCCTGGACCCGAAAGTAGCTACTCACAAGCTAAATATATTGACCGATTCGAAGCCAGTAAAGCAGCACCAACGCCGGTTCCGCCCAGATATGATGGACGCCATCGAAGCTGAAGTCAAGAAGTTGATAGCCTGCAGTTTCATCCGGAAAGAACAACATCCCGACTGGGTCGCCAATGTTGTCCCAGTCATGAAGAAAAATGGAAAGGTACGTATCTGCATCGATTACCGAGATCTGAATGCGGCCTGCCCCAAGGATAAATTCCTTCTTCCCATCACGGACATCATGATCGACAACACCTACGGCTTTGAACGCATGTCTTTCATGGACGGGTTCTCAGGGTACAATCAGATCAAGATGCATCCTGAAGACGAGAAGCACACCGCCTTCCGGACACCATTGGGAGTATATTGCTACACGGTCATGCCCTTCGAATTAAAGAATGCCGGGGCTACATACCAACGAGCTATGAGTAACATATTCCACGAGCATTTACGCAAAATAGTAGAATGTTACGTGGACGACATAGCCGTCAAGAGCCGCCTCAAAGGTGATCACATTCAAGACCTGAGGATGGTATTCGAGTTAATGCGCCAACATCAACTCAAGATGAACCCTACGAAGTCATTTCTGGGTGTATCTAGTGGTAAATTCCTGGGATTTGTCATTACCGCCAAAGACATCCAAGTGGACCCTGATAAAGTCCAGGCAATCGTGGAAATGCGACCGCCCCATAATCTGAGGGAACTCAGGGGATTTCAAGGACGTCTGGCTTACATCCGGCGATTCATATCCAACCTCTCGGGGAGATGTCAGCCCTTCTCTCATCTCATGAAGAAAGGTGTATCCTTCGTATGGGACGAAACTTGCCAGCAAGCGTTCGGAGATATCAAGCGCTACCTCACCAGTCCACCAGTTCTGGTGCCTCCTGTTATGGGAAAATCGTTCTTGCTATACGTCCGAGCAATGGATTATTCGCTAGGAGCTCTTCTCGCACAGAAGAATGATGTAGGGCATGAACAGGCTATCTACTACCTCAGCAGGATGATGGTCGGAGCCGAACACCGGTACAACCCAGTGGAGAAAGAATGCTTGGCTCTGATATTCGCTATCCAAAAGATGCGGCACTACGTCACCGGCCAGACTATCCACATCATCTCCAGAATTAACCCTCTTCGAGTACTGATGAGCAAGCCGAGAGTTCTTAATTCCCGACTCGCAACTTGGGCGATGCTGTTAATACCATATGACATGGTATACGTACCGCAGAAGTCCATCAAAGGCCAAGCGCTGGCCGACTTCCTAGCTGCTCACCCGATCCCGGAGGCCTCCAAATTATACGAAGACATTTCCGACGAAGTTGCAGAATGTAATTCCGCAATGAAAGGTGACGCATGGCAGCTGTTCTTCGACGGCGCCTCCAGAACCGGTCCTAAGGAAAACATCGTTTCGGGAGTGAGAGTCATCCTGGTCGCCCTTGATCAGCTCGTCATCTACCGAGCATATTCTCTTAGCGAGCCCTGCTCCAAATAATGTGGCGGAGTACAACGCTCTACTAATAGGGCTCCAAGTTGCTAAAGAGCTGGGCGTAGAGTCCCTGTAAGCTTTCGGTGATTCTCTGCTTATCGTCAATCAAGTCAGGGGAATATATGAAGTCCGGAATCCAGACCTCATCCCCTATCACCAAGCGACGGTCGAGATAGCAATGACATTCAAGGAGTTCTTCCTAGAGCATGTACCTCGATCTCAGAATCTGGAAGCTGATGCCCTGGCCAGTCTAGCGGCAGATTTAGCTACTCCCGTAAGAAGGCAGGATTCAGTAATCCTTCTTAACAGAGACTTATTCTGTGGGAAGAACAGCTGTCACATAGAACGCAGCTACGCTGTCAACACCGATCCTCCTACGAGAGATTGGACAAGTCCCTTCATAGATTTCGTGGCATACAGAATCTTACCGGAGGACCCCAAAGAAGCAGTATCCGTCAAGAGACGATCACTACGCTTCTACTTTGATGCATCTTCACAAAGCCTATATCGTCGGACCTACGACGGATTACTATTGAGATGCCTCTCTAACGACGAAGTACAGCAGATTATCCGTAAAGCTCACGACGGCGTGTGCGGAGCGCATCAACCCGGTCCTAAACTACAGGATCGCATCAGGAGAATGGGCTATTACTGGCCTACTATGATCGCAGATGCAATACGGTATGCAAGACATTGCAGAGCCTGTCAGGTTCATACAGACTTCATACATCAACCGTCCGAACATCTACATCCCACGGTCGCATCCTGGCCTTTCGAAGCATGGGGTATGGATATCATTGGTCCTATTCACCCGTCTTCTTCCAGGGGTCACCAGTTCATACTGGCCATCACGGATTACTTCTCCAAATGGGCAGAGGCAATCCCTCTCGCTGAGGTAAAGGCATATAATGTGATCAGCTTCATCAAGCATTACGTCATTTATCGCTTCGGGGTACCCCGGAGGATAATTCACGACAATGGGCCTCAGTTTATCAGCCAAGCGTTTTATCGGTTTTACGATAAAAATCGAATACGCAATATTGCCTCTACGGCATACTACCCAGCTGCTAATGGTTTGGCGGAAGCTTTCAACAAAACCATTATCAAACTCTTGAAGAAATTTGTCTCTTCAAACAAAAGAGACTGGAACGAGAAGCTGGACGAATGTCTCTGGGCATACTGCACAACGGTACGGACGCCGACAGGCTGCACCCCGTTCTCGCTGGTCTACGGGAGCGAAGCGGTTCTCCCCATTGAAATCCAGATCCCGTCGCTCAGGATAGCCGTAACTAATGAGCTGACTCGAGAAAAGAATGACCTGTTAAGGCTCCAAGAGCTGGAAGGATTAGACGAAAAATGCTTCAAAGCACAACAGCGCATCGCGCTCTACCAAGCACGCATTTCCAGAGCTTTCAATCATAAAGTGAAGGAAAGTGTGTTCAAAGTCGGCGAGCTAGTTCTAGCCGTAAGAAGGCCGATGATTCTTACTCACAGAAGTAAAGGCAAATTCCAGCCTAAGTAGGAAGGCCCTTATGTGATCGAGACAACGTTCTCGAATGGCGCTTATAGGTTAGCCCAGCCTAACAGAGACCTGTTAATGGCTACTATCAACGGTAAATTCCTGAAGCGGTACTATGCTTAATCTCCCCTGCTCGAGTGGAATATAGCGAGGATCTCGATTCTGACAAAACTACTTCCAGAACGTAATTAGTTGGGTTACACTCTATCATGTCCGTAAGGCCTCTGAATAGATGTCCCGCTAAAAGGTTATCGAGAGTTTATCATGTCCATACTACCTCTGATATTACTCTCGCCTAAAAACTGTCATTTACATTCCGAAATGACGGGTCCACAAAAGTCAGAAAGGAGTCACCTTTATTTATTCCCAAAAGGGAGGCAGAATTACATCTAGGCAAGCAAAAAGGGAAAGGATACATCATAATGGCGGAGTAGTCAG
The DNA here is from genome assembly GCA_036927795.1 of Iris macrosiphon. Classification (NCBI taxonomy): domain Eukaryota; kingdom Viridiplantae; phylum Streptophyta; class Magnoliopsida; order Asparagales; family Iridaceae; genus Iris; species Iris macrosiphon. Next base: position 26,388,098 of record JAYESA010000018.1, on the reverse strand, counting down.
ATGGCGAATCAGCCGCTCCAGTGCAGCTATCCTCTCATTCCTAAGAGCCAAGGCGTTGGCGCGAGCCTGCTCCAGCCGTGCCTCGGGAGTGTTCGTAAGGGTCAGATCGGCCTTCGCCCGAAGACAGCCCGCACGAGCAGTTTCTGCACGGTCCAAATCCTGTCGCGCTGCGCTCAGACGACCAGCTGCTACCTCTAGACCCGCCAGCGACTGAGAAGCCCACTCCTTTGCCCGAGCGAGTTTTTTCTTCAGCTTGGAGACCCTCGCCGCATTCCCTTCATGCTCGGATCGACACTGCGTCTCAACAGTAAGAGCCTCTTCCACGACAGCTTTTCTCCTATCCATCTCCAGCTTATGCTTCTGGATGGAGTTGTCTAGGCCTTTCAGCTTTGTAGCAAGCCACGCAGTCATGAGGTCGAACCGAGCCTGGACATCAGCATCGAGGCTGCCCCGAGTCAGCTGTGAGTATTTAGTAATGGGTTGCTCTAACCCATTAACCACCGCCTCCAGGGCGTCGGCTACCCCAGAATCGCCGAGCTCCCTGATGACCCCGATCGAAGCAAGAGAAGTCTTCTTCAGGCGCTCAAAATCTAGACTCTTCGCTAACACCATTGATATCATCATTTTCAAACCGGTGTAGAAGAGGCTGGTATGTTGCTCGGTCAACGCAACTAGATCCGACTGGGCGCCGGGAGCGGCCGCAATATCAGTAAGTCCCTCTCTAGGGATAATTGCAGACGAGGTGGCCATAGGCGTCGCATCGACGCATGGCACGACCGAAGAAGGTGCGGCAACGGTGGTCGAAGTCATCGCAATACTCACAAGAGGCAAGGTCACGACGATGGGTTCATCCTCCTCTTGAGGTGACGAAACTACTCCAGGCGTACTGGCCCCCGAAGCCACTTCTTCATCGAAGTCGGACGCCTCCGTATCATCGTCAGGAGCCCCAGCGGAGCCAGAATGCGCTTCAACGCTATACTCCCCGTGGGCGCTATCCCCTGAAAAGAGGACAAGAAAGTTAATATCAGTATGATGATAATCTTTCTAAAAGGAGACATAAAGACGACATTTACCCGGAGCCAACGGCATATACGACGCATCCGCACCCGAGGTAGCTAAACCACGCCTTAATGATGCAATACGAACCGTCATACCTGGAGAAGGAGGTGGGCCGACCGACATCACCAAGAGTTCCGTCAAGCCTCCACCGAGACGCGGTCGAGGTTCATCAGCTGGAATCTCGCCAGACGTGCTCGCTGATGTTTGTGGTATTAAACGAAAGAATGAAAGTGTATTTCAATGACGGGGTTTGTGCGAAACCCGCGCCCTTTGGTTTACAAACAAACTTGTACAATTTGATCCTATACGAGAATATGAGAGTATAATTTATTTAATCTGGGTATAAATTGCTATAGGTGTCTGATCTGCGGTCGATCACTGTAGCCCTTGGACTACACGATATTGAAGAAGTGCCGTGGAAGACGGGTAGCGGCTCCGAAGGCTGCGAAGGAGAGGGTGGATGCACGATGCCGAAGTCGTCGATCCCCGCTCTTTGCCTGAGCTCCGGGCTCTCTCTCTCTCTCTCTCTCTCTCCTCCTTGTTCGATCCTCTCCCCCCGGTTCCCCATTGATAGGGGCCTCTATTTATAGAGTCTTTGGTGACAGTGACCACTCCGTTGGTGTAGCAACCGAGGAGTGAAAAGTACAGCACCCTATTACACAACGGTTAAAGTAACCAATGCCTATATATAGATGATCTTTTGAATGAGCGGGTGACGTGGGTCCAACGAAGGAGACACAACGCGTACAATTGCTACTAAGATCACGGTGTAAAAGCTACGTAGGTAGATATCCATTGTGTAAAAGGGGTTGGCGTAGAAGCCAAATGTCCGTCACCATGGCATAGAAGCCTAACAGGCATAGAAGCTGAGTTGGCATGGAAGCCGGGTAGTCGTAGAGACTAAGAGGGCGTTGAAGCCGGATGGGCGTAGAAGTCGAGGGGTCCTAGAGGCCGGATGGGCGTAGAAACCGAGTGGTCATAGAGGCCGAGAGGGCGTTGAAGCCGGATGGACGTAGAAGCCGAGTGGTCCTAGAGGCCGGATGGGCGTAGAAACCGAGCGGTCATAGAGGCCGAGAGGGCATTGAAGCCGGATGGGCGTCGAAGCCGAGTGGTCCTAGAGGCCGGATGGACATAGAAACTGAGCGGTCATAGAGGTCGAGAGGGCGTTGAAGCCGGATGGGTATAGAAGCCGAGTGGTCCTAGAGGCCGAATGGACGTAGAAACCGAGCGGTCATAGAGGCCTAGAGGGTGTTAAAGTCGGATGGGCACAGATCCTGAATGGGCGTAGAAGCAGCTGCGTACCGTGCTGATGTGGATGCCTTTATCCGGAATTATGGCTTTTGAAGATATAATCAAATCTCTTGCAGAGATTTGCCATCATCTTATGTATTAAATGCGGAGGCATGTTTTGAAGGTCTGCACCCCTTCTGTGCACCTGTCGCAGAGATGTGCCTTGAGAGAAACTGTCACCGCTCTGTGCAATTAGACGTGGAGACGTGCCTCGAATCCCGTACGAAGTGCGACTTTTGACGTGGCAGGCGGTTTGTCCGCTGCGGATCGTAAAACCGCTCATGTTTGCCTGTGTAAAACAGGGCAGCATATTCCCTTGTACGCAGAAGAGCGGTTTATGCGGAGGGGACTCCAGTAAGCGACGGTTCGGTGATCTTTTAACTAAATCCTCTGCATTAAATGCAGAGATCCACCATCATTCTGTGGTGCGCGTCCCGAGGGGCCTGCCGTCGTTTCCAGCCGTCGTTTGGGTGGTCGTGCAGCACTTTTTGTCAGGAGTCAGAGGTCAGATTCACTGCGTGACTTGACAGGTTCATTTCGGGGAAGACGAAGCGTTCCTCGTACGCTATAATGCTGCTTCGAGAGCGGATGAGTTTTACACCATAGAGGCGATGAAGAACTCTGTTCACGCTGGAGCGGCCTGGACGTACTGCACTTATACGGATGGTCCTTTGAGCTTTATTCTTCACGCTATATTTTAGCGGAGAAAACTCTGTTGTACGCCTGATGGCTCTGAAGGCCTCTACTTACGCTGCTCTGTATCAAGAGGCTGCGTAGCTCTTCCCAGCGTATTTTTTATGCTTCTACAAGACCCCCTTCAAAGCTTTTAAATTTCTCGAAATTTAAAATGCTTTGAATGAAGCATAAACCGCTTTTGAGGACCGTTCAGATGTACGCGTGATCTGGCCGATGTATCCTTCAGATGTACGGGAAGTCGTGGAGCGTAAAATCATTAGTCTGCAGCTTCTGAGCGTAAACTAAACACCATCGAGCGTGAAATCATAGACTTGTAGTTCCTGAGCGTGAAGTCGTAGGTTTGTAGCCTCTCGAGCTTAAAAGCTACTGAGCACAAAGGCATCCGTGCATAAAACCATAGACTGATAGCTATCGAACGTAAAGCCGTAGATTCGTAGCTGTCGAGCGTAGAAATCTCCTTAGCGTAGAACTATAGATTTGTAGCTTCTGAAAAGAAAATTTCTCCGAGCGTGAAGTTGCGGGTCTGTTGCTTCCGAGCGTGAACTAAGCACCACCGAGCGTGAGATCATCGATTTGGTATCTGCTGAGCGTAAAGTCGTAGGTTTGTAGCCTCTCGAGCATAAAAGCTACCGAGCACAAAGGCATCCGGGCGTAAAACCATAGACTTATAGCTTGCGAGCGTAAAACCGTAGATCTGTTGCTGTCGAGCGTAGAAAGCTCCTTAGCGTAGGAACCGCTGACTTCTTCGCGCGAAAAACTTTTCGAATTCGCTGACTGTCCGCCTTCTCTGAATGATTGGCTGACGTAGTACGATACCGTATTTGTTGAGGACATCCCACTGGGGGATTTTTAATGGACCTATCATTTGTTGCGCATATTAAGTGCAAATAATAAGTTTTAAAATAAACCCTATCAGAGGTAGTATGGACGTGATAGGTATTGTGGACTTAACACCACTGGCGTACTTAGAGTTAAGTACGGATGTTAAGTTGAGATGACAACCGATATCAGAGGTAATATGAACATGATAATCGATGGTCGGACCAGAATGGTTTGTTCAGAGGTAATATGAACATAACAAACTCAGCTGGGGATTACAGCTCAGAGGTAATATGAACATGGATGATTTTGTGGACCCATCACTTTTTGTGCACCTAAGTGTAAGCAATAGGTTTGAGACAAGCCCTGCTAGAGGTAATATGGACGTAGCAGTTTTTGTGGACTCAATACCACTAGCGTACTTAGAGTTAAGTACGGGTGTTAAGTTGAGATGACAACCGATATCAGAGGTAATATGAACATGATAATCGATGGTCGGACCAGGATGGTTTGTTCAGAGGTAATATGAACATAACAAACTCAGCTGGGGATTACAGCTCAGAGGTAATATGAACATGGCTGATTTTGTGGACCCATCAATTTTTGTGCACCTAAGTGCAAGCAATAGGTTTGAGACAAGCCCTGCTAGAGGTAATATAGACGTAGCAGTTTTTGTGGACTCAACACCACTGGCGTACTTAGAGTTAAGTACGGGTGTTAAGTTGAGATGACAACCGATATCAGAGGTAATATGAACATGATAATCGATGGTCGAACCAGGATGGTTTGTTCAGAGGTAATATGAACATAACAAACTCAGCTGGGGATTACAGCTCAGAGGTAATATAAACATGGCTGATTTTGTGGACCCATCACTTTTTGTGCACCTAAGTGCAAGCAATAGGTTTGAGACAAGCCCTGCTAGAGGTAATATGGACGTAGCAATTTTTGTGGACTCAACACCACTGGCGTACTTAGAGTTAAGTACGGGTGTTAAGTTGAGATGACAACCGATATCAGAGGTAATATGAACATGATAATCGATGGTCGGACCAGGATGGTTTATTCAGAGGTAATATGAACATAACAAACTCAGCTGGGGATTACAGCTCAGAGGTAATATGAACATGGCTGATTTTGTGGACCCATCACTTTTTGTGCACCTAAGTGCAAGCAATAGGTTTGAGACAAGCCCTGCTAGAGGTAATATGGACGTAGCAGTTTTTGTGGACTCAACACCACTGGCGTACTTAGAGTTAAGTACGGGTGTTAAGTTGAGATGACGAGGTAATATGAACATGATAATCGATGGTCGGACCAGGATGGTTTGTTCAGAGGTGATATGAACATAACAAACTCAGCTGGGGATTACAGCTCAGAGGTAATATGAACATGGCTGATTTTGTGGACCCATCACTTTTTGTGCACCTAAGTACAAGCAATATGTTTGAGACAAGCCCTGCTAGAGGTAATATGGACGTAGCAGTTTTTGTGGACTCAGCACCACTGGCGTACTTAGAGTTAAGTACGGGTGTTAAGTTGAGATGACAATCGATATCAGAGGTAATATGAACATGATAATTGATGGTCGAACCAGGATGGTTTGTTCAGAGGTGATATGAACATAACAAACTCAGCTGGGGATTACAGCTCAGAGGTAATATGAACATGGCTGATTTTGTGGACCCATCACTTTTTGTGCACCTAAGTGCAAGCAATAGGTTTGAGACAAGCCCTGCTAGAGGTAATATGGACGTAGCAGTTTTTGTGGACTCAACACCACTGGCGTACTTAGAGTTAAGTACGGGTGTTAAGTTGAGATGACAACCGATATCAGAGGTAATATGAACATGATAATCGATGGTCGGACCAGGATAGTTTGTTCAGAGGTAAAATGAACATAATAAACTCAGCTGGGGATTACAGCTCAGAGGTAATATGAACATGGCTGATTTTCTGGACCCATCACTTTTTGTGCACCTAAGTGCAAGCAATAGGTTTGAGACAAGCCCTGCTAGAGGTAATATGGACGTAGCAGTTTTTGTGAACTCAACACCACTGGCATACTTAGAGTTAAGTACGGGTGTTAAGTTGAGATGACAATCGATATCAGAGGTAATATGGACATGATAATCGATGGCCAATATTAGGAAGGTTCGTTCAGAGGTAATATGAACATGACAAACTCCCTGGGTTGTGACTCTATCGGGGATAGAGGCATACATCTGCTCAGAGGTAATATGGACATGGCAGTTTTGTGGACCCATCACTTTTTGTGCACCTAAGTGCAAGCAATAGGTTTGAGACAAGCCCTGTTAGAGGTAATATGGACGTAGCAGTTTTTGTGGACTCAACACTACTGGCGTACTTAGAGTTAAGTACGGGTGCTAAGTTGAGATGACAATCGATATCAGAGGTAATATGAACATGATAATCGATGGTCAGACCTGTATGGTTTGTTCAGAGGTAATATAAACATAAAAAACTCAGCTGGGGATTACAGCTCAGAGGTAATATGAACATGGCTGATTTTGTGGACCCATCACTTCTTGCGCACCTAAGTGCAAGCAATAGGTTTGGGACAAGCCCTGCTAGAGGTAATATGGACATAGCAGTTTTTGTGGACTCAACACCACTGGCGTACTTAGAGTTAAGTACGGGTGCTAAGTTGAGATGACAATGGATATCAGAGGTAATATGAACATGATAATCGATGGTCGGACCAGGATGGTTTGTTCAGAGGTAATATGAACATAACAAACTCAGCTGGCGATTACAGCTCAGAGGTAATATGAACATGGCTGATTTTGTGGATCCATCACTTTTTACGCACCTAAGTGCTAGCAATAGGTTTGAGACAAGCCCTGCTAGAGGTAATATGGACGTAGCAGTTTTTGTGGACTCAACACCACTGGCGTACTTAGAGTTAAGTACGGGTGTTAAGTTTGAGATGACAATCGATATCAGAGGTAATATGAACATAATAATCGATAGTCAGACCTTCGTTTACAGATACAGAGTGATGACCTTGGCATCGATCAACTCCTGGATTCTCTTTTTTAGTACATAGCACGTCTTTGTAGGATGATGAATGTACCGATGAAAGAGACAATAATCTGGGTTATCAATTTTGCCAGCCCTCTCAGGGTATCTGATGTTGGGAAGCTGAAGTTTGTTTTCCTTCATCAACGTATTGAAGATTTCACTTATGTCATCTTCATTGAAGGAGAAAGTCCCTTTTGGCCTTCGGGCTCCTGAAGCTTGAGTTCCATGGTCTTCTGGGAAGATCGTCATCGTTGCATCATCTTCTGATTCTGAGAGAATTCTACCCCCAGCTTTGGATGTTGCTCGACTTTGTCGAGGGAGACTACCCCCAGACTTGTCGTTGCACTTGCGGAGATCACAGCGTTCATCTGGTTCTCCGTAGAGGTCAGATATTGTCTTGCGCACGGAGCGTGATTTGTACTTCCAATTTGGCGCTGAGGCATCATCAGAAGTTTGGTCTGTACCGCGCGTAGCGGGAGACTAGTTTCTGCGCGTAGAGCACAGTGGATACTTCTGGGTTAGCGCTGAGGCTTTGCCAGAAGTTTTGTCTGTACCGCGCATAGCGGAAGACTGATTCCTACGCGTAGAGCGCAGTGGATACTTCTGGGTTAGCGCTGAGGCTTTGCCCGAAGTTTTGTCTGTACCGCGCATAGCGGAAGACTGATTCCTATGCGTAAAGCGCAGTGGATACTTCTGGGTCAGCGCTGAGGCTTTGCCCGAAGTTTTGTCTGTACCGCGCGTAGCGGGAGACTGATTTTTACGTGCGGGGCACGGAGGGAGCGATGCTACCACCTCATTGGTCGGAGAGATCGGAGAGTCCACAGGAATGGTAGAGGATGTCTTGGGCACCCACACTTTGTGCAGCATCCTGTTGTCTTGGACGGAGAGAGAGTGAGAGCTACCCCCGGTTCGAAGCATGTCTTCGTAGGCGGACTGATCGAATTGAACGACCAGTGTCTTCTTCACGGTTCCTATAGATACCGCATCACGTTGAGCAATTGCTTCCTCGTCAGAAGAGAAAGATGTCCCCAGCAGAGTCGCCATCTTGTTTGTGGTATTAAACGAAAGAATGAAAGTATATTTCAATGACGGGGTTTGTGCGAAACCCGCGCCCTTTGGTTTACAAACTAACTTGTATAATTTGATCCTATACGAGGATGTGGGAGTATAATTTATTTAATCTGGGTATAAATTGCTATAGGTGTCTGATCTGCGGTCGATCACTGTAGCCCTTGGACTACACGATGTTGAAGAAGTGTCGTGGAAGACGGGTAGCGGCTCAGAAGGCTGCGAAGGAGAGGGTGGATGCACGATGCCGAAGTCATCGATCCCCGCTCTTTGCCTGAGCTCCGGGCTCTCTCTCTCTCTTCCTTGTTCGATCCTCTCCCCCCGGTTCCCCATTGATAGGGGCCTCTATTTATAGAGTCTTTGGTGACAGTGACCACTCCGTTGGTGTAGCAACCGAGGAGTAGAAAGTACAGCATCCTATTACACAACGGTTAAAGTAACCAATGCCTACGTATAGATGATCTTTTGAATGAGCGGGTGACGCGGGTCCAACGAAGGGGACACAACGCGTACAATTGCTACTAAGATCACGGCGTAAAAGCCACGTAGGTAGGTATCCATTGTGTAAAAGGGGTTGGCGTAGAAGCCAAATGTCCGTCACCATGGCATAGAAGCCGAGCAGGCATAGAAGCCGAACAGGCATAGAAGCCGAGTTGGCATAGAATCCGGGTAGTCGTAGAGACTGAGAGGGCGTTAAAGCCGGATGGGCGTAGAAGTCGAGTGGTCCTAGAGGCCGGATGGGCGTAGAAATCGAGCGGTCATAGAGGCCAAGAGGGCGTTGAAGCCGGATGGGCGTAGAAGCCGAGTGGTCCTAGAGGCCGGATGGGCGTAGAAACCGAGCGGTCATAGAGGCCGAGAGGGCGTTGAAGCCGGATGGGCGTAGAAGCCGAGTGGTCCTAGAGGCCGGATGGGCGTAGAAACCGAGCGGTCATAGAGGCCGAGAGGGCGTTGAAGCCGGATGGGCACAGATCCTGAATGGGCGTAGAAGCAGCTGCGTACCGTGCTGATGTGGACGCCTTTAGCCGGAATTACGGCTTTTGAAGATATAATCAAATCTCTTGCAGAGATTTGCCATCATCTTATGTATTAAATGCGGAGGCGTGTTTTGAAGGTCTGCACCCCTTCTGTGCACCTGTCGCAGAGACGTGCCTTGAGAGAAACTGTCACCGCTCTGTGCAATTAGACGTGGAGACGTGCCTCGAATCCCGTACGAAGTGTAGCTTTTGACGTGGCAGGCGGTTTGTCCGCTGCGGATCGTAAAACCGCTCATGTTTGCCTGTGTAAAATAGGGCAGCATATTCTCTTGTACGCAGAAGAGTGGTTTATGCGGAGGGGACTCCAGTAAGCGACGGTTCGGTGATCTTTTAACTAAATCCTCTGCATTAAATGCAGAGATCCGCCATCATTCTGTGGTGCGCGTTCCGAGGGGCCTGCCGTCGTTTCCAGCCGTCGTCTGGGTGGTCGTGCAGCACTTTTTGTCAGGAGTCAGAGGTCAGATTCTCTGCGTGACTTGACAGGTTCATTTCGGGGAAGACAAAGCGTTCCTCGTACGCTATAACGCTGCTTCAAGAGTGGATGAGTTTTATGCCATAGAGGCGATGAAAAACTCTGTTCACGCTAGAGCGGCCTGGACGTACTGTACTTATACGGATGGTCCTTTGAGCTTTATTCTTCACGCTGTATTTTAGCGAAGAAAACTCTGTTGTACGCCTGATGGCTCTGAAGGCCTCTGCTTACGCTGCTCTGTATCAAGAGGCTGCGTAGCTCTTCCCAGCATATTTTTTATGCTTCTACAGCTGACACGACGGGAGTTTTTCTCGCTGCTGACCTCGGGAAAGACTCTCCCATCTGCCTCGGCCACATAGGCAACCTCGCTCCGCTACCTGGAGCAGCAGCCACGACAGCGACCTCTAGCGAGGATTCTCCGGCGCCGCCGGCCAGAACTGTAGAAGGTCCCTCTCTAAAAGGCGAGGAACCTTCAGCCAAAGAATCATCCCTGATATGGGGAAATGCAGGCTCATTTCCGGGAGCCTCAACACCAAGAATGCGGAGAGGACGAGCAACCGCCTCCTTCCTCCTCTTACGAAGAGAAACTTCCTTCGGAGCAGAAGCCCGTCGCTTCCCAGAAGAGACTACCAAAGCCTCCGCAGGCAGAGGCACTTCGCACCTTGGCACCGACACCAGAGGCTCATCCGGAGTACCAGACTCCTCGCCCTCGTCCGAAGAAACCGAGGGGACGTCAACTCTGCCCCCAGGCTTGGGAGAAGGCACCCTAAAGCTTCCACGCGTGTCAAAATCATGATGGAAGGTGTTAATCGCCACATAGAACTGGACGTAAGAATGGAGAATGCGGAGCTCCATGGAGGTTATAACGACCGGCATGATAAAGATTGCCCCCGTACAACCCATGAGAAAATACCGCCACCCTCTAGCTCCATCAATGAGTCCGCCCCTGGACCTAAAGCTGGTGACGGCATTGCCCACGTGCAACTGATCGTACCCAAACTGCCGGGCAAACCGACTAGGCAAGTAGGGCTCGAAGAAACAATGGTCTTCGCTCCTATACAGCAGATGGGAGGGTCTAATACCGACCAACTAGTTAAAAGCTTCCGGGGAAAGGTCGGTCTTCTTTCCACCTGAATCCTCAAGCCGCACCCCTGATTGATTGCGATGAACGGAGGGGACAATGTAGAGGATCTTCCAGTCGTGGCTGAGGTTCAACACCAGCCGACAGTCTAAGACTGTGTTCACATTCCAGGAGGAATCCTTGTAATTCAGCAAGAATATACCCCCCGAGACGCTACCGGAGCCAGGAGACATCACCCGGGGATTATGGAGAATTAACCATCCCATCAAGTACACCCTGGGAAAACTCTCACGCCGAGCTTCGTCGACGAGCAACCCATCAGTTATGGCTCTCAAGCCAGCCTGTATACGGCATACCATGGCAGAAAGCAAGCCCAGTCTTGCCCCGAACACCAGGCGCACTGCCGGCCACAGGATGTTCTGGTGAATACGGTCCGCGGACGCTGTGCCGGGCACTACTACTCGACGCAGCCATATGGAGAGGAAACCAGCCAACTGGGCTTCCTTAGACAGAGACCGGCGACAGCGCCTCAAGTAACTACAGGCCTTAGTGTCTTCGGGGTACTTTCCTACCCCCTCGATGAGAATCTGATCCGGAGCTGCGTCCTCCTCCATAAGACCCTCGACGACCTGGGCGCTAAGCACGCCCAAACAGTTCACGGGCTCATTTTTTCCCCCCGAGGCTTTCTTTGACTTGGCAGCCCTAGCTCGGTGAAAGAAGAGGTAGGACATCCACTTGGTGGTATGAGCTAAATCAGAAGGCTAGTTATTAAAAGCGGTGCACACGAAGTATTGACACATCAGCTCCTGAGATATTTTCGCCACCCGAGGGTCCAAATCCCCCAACTCCCGGTTGGTGGGAACATACTCTTCATAGGGGGTACCCCCCATCGGCAGTCTCGAGACAACTTTCATCTCGTGGAGCGCCAATCCCAACTCCCCCAGTGGAGTGGCAAAGGTCCCAGTGAGCGGAATGTACCGCTCCATCAGCGCCAGGAACAAGTTAGGGTTCGGAGGCAACCCGACGCTCGTCGCACTCACAGCGGCATATAGCCCAATGACCTCCAGCTCTCTCCGGAAGTGCTTCAAGGCTCAGCCCACTAGGCATGTCCATCGGGAGTTTGTTGGGGCGATCCACCCATTACATCGAGGATTCTCCTTGGGACATACCCCGCCTCATCCCATGAAGTCGTTACAGAAGGTCGGCAATTGGACCGGCTGGATCACCGAGCTGTCTTCACTCGGGACGCTACCCGGGCACAGTCCTCGGAACAACGTCACAAAGCCGGAAGGGCGACTGACAAACGACCCCCGGTCAGCTCCTTTGAGATGAAAGATCTTCTCCGACTTACCGTGAAGATCAGGAGTCAGCATCCACGACATCTTCCTGGGATGCGTCGCATGGAAGAAGGCCGAGATGGGATAATCCCTCGGCATCGTTGGCAAATACAAAACCAAATTCCCGGCAGAAAAAACCCAGGGCTCCCTCTTGGGCCTCGTCTGGGACTGTTTGTCAATCATGTCCCCAAAGAGGAAAGCCGGCTTTATGTACTGCTCCCCGTCTTCGTAGGTCAGGGGCTCACCATTAATCATGCTCAGCAGCGTCCGCTCGTCCTGAACCGATATCAGAAACCCCCTTCCCTCAGGATACTAGGGTCCGGAGATGGGAAATGCCACGTGGGACAGATCCTCCAGGTAGTTCGAGTGCAGCATCCCAGCAGCGGAGCCCATCACCTCGGCCAGTGGAAACTCGCCCAGATCAACTGTAAAAGTGCAAGGGAAATATGTCATTACAAATCTTGCACAAACGTACAGACCAAGAAAATGACAGTCTGTGCTCTACGCAGGATCGTAACCATTTGGTTATTTTACGCCGGAAGTCCCCTCCACAAGCGTAAAACTCAAATTTTACGATATACGCCAACTTTCGGTAGCCAGAGCTTTTACGCTCAGGGCTACGAAAATATGGAGACTTTACGCTGGCACATTAGAAATATAGGCGTAAAAGATGAAAATGCCTCCGTGCATCATCTTCCTCCAAAGAGGCTATCAGCACAGAAGACGACCTAGCGCGGTCACGTTCAACGTGTGCGAAGGACTTTTTGTTGTTTTTTGTCACCCCAAAGGCTCTACCTATAAGGCCGGGTGCGCTACTCGTCGGCGGAATACTTTGCTCGGAGGGAAGCTCGCCTTGCCCGACCAGAGACTCCCTCGCTGGGGCAGAAGAATGAGAGGAAGAACCTTTGCTCTTTCCCTTAGCGGAGGGGGTTTATTTCGGCGCCATTTCTGAAAGACTCGAAGTGCCCGGAGAAGGAACGAAGAAAAACTCGAACAGTCGAAAGCTCTCTTTCGCAGAAGACAGATAAAAAGTTTTTCTCTCAAAAACTTGGGGTATATATAGTCCGGATCGACTCCTGGAATCCTCGGACGAACTCCTCGAGACCCTAACCAAATCTCGCAGATTGGTTATGATTGGATGCTACGTCAGCCCACTACCCTTGGAAGACGGACAGTCAGCGAATTCGAAATATTTTTCGTGCAAAACGGTTCAGCGGGTTCTACGCTAAAAGGGCTTTCTATGCTCGACAGCAACGGATCTACGGTTTTACGCTCGCAAGGTACAAGTCTATGGTTTTACACCCGGATACCTTTGTGCTCGGTAGCTTTTATGCTCGAGAGGCCACAAACCTACGACTTTACGCTCAGCAGATAACAAATCGTCGATCTCACGCTCGGTGGCGCTCAGTTTACGCTCAGAGGCAACAGATCCGCAAACTTCACGCTCGAAGAAACTTTCTTTTCAGGAGCTACAAATCAAACAGTTCTACGCTAAAGGAGCTTTCTACGCTCGACGGCTACGAATCTACAGCTTTACGTTCGACAGCTATAAGTCTATGGTTTTATTCCCGGATGCCTTTGTGCTCGGTAGCTTTTATGCTCGAGAGGCAACAAACCTACGACTTTACGCTCAGGAACCACAAGTCTACGATTCCGCGCTCGATGGTGTTTTATGCCCAGAGGTTACAGACTGATGATTTCACGCTCCACGACTTTCCGCATATTCGAAACAGTCTCCAAAGCGGTCAATTGCAAAGAGTTCACACAGAAGATACTCGTTCTTGACCCAAAGCATCCCAAGTACCCGAAGCATACAGAGTTCAAACATTGAGAAATTACTCTTCTCGGGTCCAAAATTGGAGGTTCATCCAGACTCCAGTCTGAATATCTCGTCTATCAAAAGATGGCAACTCAGTTAGACAGCCATTTCTCGACCCTGTTCCAAGGGATTTCTCGGGAAGTCATTCTTGAAGACGAAGTCTGAACAAAAAATTCTGTTTATCAGAAACTCAGAGCTCTACGCGGTTCCTCAGTCCTAGCAACAGGACAGTTCTAAAAATGTTCAAAATGCTCTACAGCGTTCTATAGACTATTCGCTATGCGTAAAGGACAGGACCTAGCACTCTTTCTACAGAGTCGGCGTAAAGATTCAGACGTGTTGAAGCTACACATATTCAGACTTCACAGCAACGCATGGCAAGATGATCATATGAAGAAGCAAGACAATTTTATTAAAAGATCAAAGTCATGATTACATATGAGGGAAATCCAATCTACAAGGGTTTTTTTTTCATTTTTATGATTACATATGAGGGAAACTCCGTCGACAGGAGGGTTTTCCCATCATCGTCCGAAGATCACACCGAGAAGCCGCTCTGAAAGGGTCTCGCGCTGGTGATGGTCTTCCTCTTCTTCCAAGAAGATGATCAGTGGCAGGAGTATACAAAACTGGGCAGATGACCCATCTTCCAAGAGAAGAAAGCAGGGTAATTCTGCTTTCCTACAGACCACCGCCACTCTAGCCGGTCTGTCTGCCTCTCGCCACCAGAAGTAACTGGAGCGGGCCCCGCTTGCAAACAGCGTAATGAAATACGTTTCTTCATCCTTTCTGAAGAAACTACCACATAAAGTTGCTGATTATCCCGAGCAAGGGAGGCTAAGATATCCTTCCATGATCCATCGTTGCAGTGGACATTTGCTCGAAGATGCCGTCTTTTTCGGCTCCCTACATGCTGGAAGAACATGATCTCCTTCTTCCTCAGGTCGACCCAACGAACTCTGGCGATCATCTCTGTATGGTGATGGGAATGTGGTGAGAACAGGTTCACCCCCCAGCCTTTTTATAGGCAAAAGAGATCACAGCGGTCCCCAATAAATCTGCCATAAAGTTCGGATCGACCGTTTCAGCGCTCCATTCAGAAACGTTTCGAGTTACGAGGGGCCGTTCATGCTTCATTCAAAGCATTTTAAATTCCAAGGAATTTAAAAGCTTTGAAGGGGGTCTTGTAGAAGCATAAAAAATACGCTGGGAAGATCTACGTAGCCTCTTGATGCAGAGCAGCGTAAACAGAGGCATTCAGAGCCATCAAGCGTACAACAGAGCTTTTTTGCTAAAACACAGCATGAAGTGTAAGCTCAAAGGACCATCCGCGTAAGTGCAGTACGTCCAGGCCGCTCCAGCGTAAGACAGAGTTCTTCATCGCCTCCATGGCGTAAAACTCAGCCGCTCTCAAAGCAGCGTTAATGCGTACGAGAAACGCTTCATTTTCCCCGAAATGAACCTGTCAAGTCACGCAGTGAACCTGGCCTCTGACTCCTGACAAAAAGTGCTGCACGGCTACCTAGACGACGGCTGGAAACGATGGCAGACCCCTCGTGTCATGACCCGCACCCGGTGTAAGGGTACTAGTCGGAAACAACGCCCAGCCTACGTCGCAGAATCGGCGGTAGAACGCTGTCCATATAGTCTATCTAATATAATGAACCACCAATAATGATAGAATACTCAATCACAGAACTAAGATAGAATGAGCACGAATCAGATAAGAATAGAATAGTCATCATACAACTCATGAGTTTAAAATAATACATCAATGAGTCTGAAGAGTAACAAAATAAGCTGGAGACAAATTCAGTACAAAAGAATACTATCATACTACAAAGCTACACTCCAGGGTCAACTGTCTCAGTTGGGATAAGTCCCTCTTGAGCCAGGGTCTCCGAATCTAAACCCACAATATCCTGGGGTCCATAATAGGTAGGGTACTCCTCAGTGTCATCTGGAAAATATATCCAGTCAGGAAAGGAGCCGAGTACATCTCTAACAGCAGTTCTAATCCATGATAAAAACTATGTAACAGTAAATAGCTGTAGATAAACAAGATGCACAAAATAGATACAAGAGATATATAGACAATAAGTAAATACTGGAAAGAAATACAATAATGAACAATATGCCAATGAAACAATAATACTAATGACTAAGTGTGTGAGTACTAGCTTAACATGTGATCGGCTTGGGCAAGATACAATGCGGCCTGGCTAATCATACGTGCGGTGCATGATCAACACTATTCGCTTACCAATACTTTATTCAATAGGGATTTGATCACATATCTATACTAATACTCCCCACCCCCAACTGGTATAATAGATCCAACCACGGTATGCTATGGTACTAGATTCCCCAAGAAGAGAGCGACTCCTCCCGAAAATCGGTGTCTGTATATGTACAAGATAACCAATGAAACAATACTTGCACCATATACACCATATACCAAGGAATGACATCTCATGACGAGATCCGGATATACCAATCCGTGTAACCATAGTGTCAAGAGAAACATGTATATCTACACTTGATACAATGAACATAGAGGATATCATAAATGAGAAACTATCAGAGAATGTACTCGCCTGAAGTCCAAAGAACAGTCTCACAGATGTCTGACTCGGTACCTCGAAGACCTAGATATAGAATACCACATTAATACAAGGTCCCGGAAAGAGAACAAGTCAAACTAGTCAACTTCTAGGTCAATAAATCAATTCTAAGTTAAAAGTCAAATATGGTCAACTCTAAAGTCAACTAAAGTCAAACATGGTCAAACCAAGGTCAACCTCTCAAGACATCTATACAAATAATATAGAAAATAAAATACAATAATTTAGGAATCAAATTAAATCCCAATTGATACCCACACAAAGTATACTAATAATACAATATTATACACTCTAAATAATGTATATACAAACCAATATTTATACAAATAAAAATAATATATTATTATTAGTATTATACCTCACAAAAATACCTATATATATACATATATATATATATACAATAATAATATATAATATATAAATTAAATCTGCCAAATCGTCACTGAAAACAGTGAGCTAAAACAAAGATTTAAATAAAATAGCTTATAGTAACAGTCTCAACTGTCACAAAAATTCTGTCATAGAAACTATATATATAAACCACTGCTGCTCAAATGGTGACAGTTAAACAACTGTCACAGAAAATTGTCGCAAATACTGCTGTCTAAATCTCGCCCGCTGCTATTAATGACAGAACTGTCATTAATAGCTACAGCGGCTGCTGCTGCCCACGGTATATTAATGACAAAAACTGTCATTAAAAGCTGCTATCACCAAAAATATATATAATATATAACTATATATATAAATATATAAATCAATATAAATCAATATATATATACATATATAAAACAATTAATAATATATATACTTATATATACATATACACATAACTTACACAATCAAATACTAATAGTTACAAAACACATTGCACATATTAATGTACATATTTTACATGGTTAGAAGCACACATAAAAATACATTCATTAATATCCAAATAATTACATAATAATTATAAATAATATAATTACATATTTAAACACATAAATATATTTTATAAAACATTTATGTATAATTTATGTTATTAACATAAGTACATATATATTTGCATGCAAGAAAGCTACATACATATATTTATACACCATATTAGAACACATAGAAATATCTATAGATCTATACTACAATAAATACCATAATAAATACACTAAAATAATATATAATATCTATATATATTTACTAGTTATAAATGAAGAATTTAAAGCATAATTAATTAGATCTACACATAAACACACCAAATTGGAGAGTATCACACCGTATCCCACTAGATCTAGGATACGCATGTGACACGAGTCCAACACACAACCAATTACACCCCGAAGGACACAAATAAGTCACAAATAATATTTATGAACAAATCAAAGTGTCAAAAGTAGATCTATGTGTCCGTGTCAAAATACGACATGTTCAAAGTCCCGTGTCGGAGGGAAAACCCCCAAAATGATACGTATCACCAAATAGTTGGGATACGAACCACATATACCCAAATATGGACACGACACAAGCCCCAAACATATAAGCACATACCCAATTGATCTATAGGATCAATTGACACACACAACAAAATATTAATTCGGAATTCCAACAAAATTGACACAAAAAGTACCATAACTTTCTCCATGGGTCTCCTATGAACACAAAACAAATTCCTATGGGTAGTACATACATATAGGTTGATTTTACATGATTAAATCTCAGATTTAGAAGCTATTTTAGTGAAAAAAATTGAATTATACCTATTGGGAGATGGATTCCCAATGAAACCTCCAATTGAGATGAACTTGCTTCCAAATTGTAGATCCTTGCTCCTCTTTGTAGATCCTTGCTTCCTCCTTCTAGATCCTTACTTCTTAACTTTCTAATGGTGAATTGGAAAGAATTTGGAATAAATTTGGTGGAAAATTGGAATGGGAATGGAAAGAATTTGGGAGTGGAAAAATTCTAGATCTAGATTTGGAATGAGAATGAGAGGAGAGAGAAATTCCTCCCCCTCTAATATAGACCGGCCATGCCCCCTTCCCCAAGCAATTGTAAAATGTCCAATGTACCCCTTGGGGCCTCTCATGAAGAAATAATTAAGGAAGGAAGCTTCTAGTCTAATCACTTAATCAATTTAATCCATCTCCTTAACTATGGGCTTTCTAAATGGGCCAAGTCTAACTATTTAATTCATGTTGGTCCATGGGTCTAAACTAAACTAGTTGGGTCCACTAAAATAAGTCCAAAATAATTAAATAACATCTAACAATAATTAAATAATACAACAAAAATAATTTACAATGCACAATATTTATCTAAATAGGAAATTACTAAAATACCCTTTTTTCTAAAATGTGGTAGTGACAAGTCTACCCTCCTTAAAATAATTTCGTCCTCGAAATTCAAAGACGAAAACTACCCCCAGAAAATCACAGAACAGAACTAAAGAATCACAACTAACTAATGAACAAAACATAACAATGAACAGAACATAACTAGAGAATTAACATACCTCAAGGTACAAACAAATATGGATAACGCTCTCGCATGTCATCCTCTCTCTCCCAGGTAGACTTCCCCGGAGAGTGATGCCTCCATGCGATGCGTACTAAAGGAATAGTCTGGTTCCTCAGCACCTTCTCTCTCCGATCCAGAATCTCAACTGGCTGCTCTGGATAGCTAAGAGTAGGGCCCACCTCTATCTTTGAGTGATCCAATACATGACTAGGATCTGCCACATATCGTCTCAACTGCGACACATAAAACACGTTGTGCACTCCCTCCAATGCAGGTGGCAAGTCTAGTCTATAAGCAACTGCACCGACCCTCTCTAGAATAGTGAAAGGTCCGATGAATCGCGGACTAAGCTTTCCGCCTCCACCGAAGCGAATCGTGCCTCGTATCGGAGAAATCCTCAGAAACACCAAACCACCCACCTAGAACAAAACACCATCTTAAGAACTTAATCTATAACAAACAAGAACAAGCACAAACAAAATCTAAACTATACTTCAAACTCCAAAGGTCTCCGATGGCTATCGGCCCAATGCCGCTGTCTGTCCTGCGCCACTCGAAGTCTGTCTCTGATCAACTGAACCTTCTCTGCTGCATCCATAATCATCTCTGGCCCAAGCAAAACTCTCTCTCCCACATCGTCCCAAGACAAAGGAGTACGACACCTCCGACCATATAGAGCTTCAAAAGGTGACATCTCTATACTGGCCTGGTAACTGTTATTGTAAGCAAACTCCACCAAATGGAGATGGTCCTCCCAAGAACCCCCAAAATCTAGTACACAAGTGCGCAACATATTCTCGTGAGTCTGGATAGTTCGCTCAGACTGCCCATCTGTCTGGGGATGATATGCAGTACTGAATTTGAGCTGAGTGCCCAAACTCTTCTGCAAATTCCTCCAAAAATAAGAAGTGAAACGACTATCCCGATCTGAGACTATGCTGACGGGAACTCCATGTATCCTAACGATCTGCCTCACATATATCTCTGCCAGCTTCTCCGTAGACAAATCCACCTTGAAAGGCAAAAAGTGGGCCGACTTGGTCAACCTATGAACAATGACCCAAATCGCGTCTTTCCCTCCTGGAGATCGTGGAAGTCCGGACACAAAATCCATAGTAATGTGTTCCCACTTCCACTCTGGAATGGGTAATTGATGAAGTAACCCTCCTGGCCTCTGCCTCTCGGCTTTCACCTGCTGGCACACTAAGCATCTGGATACAAAATGTGCCACTTCCTTCTTCATGCCATACCACCACACACTCTCTCGCATATCCCGATACATCTTGTTAGCACCTAGATGTATGGAATACTGAGAGCGATGCGCTTTCTGCAACACCTCCTCACGCAACTCCCCACTAGGCACACACAATCTAACTCCATGCCTCAAAGATCCATCCTCTGAAATAGTAAAATCATCCTCCAATCCTGCTCTCACTTGAGCTCTGAAACTCCTCAAAGATACATCATCATACTATGCTGCCTTAATCCTGTCCATCAAATCTGAGTGTATCTGCAATCCCCACATCTGCATAGCACACCCAGGAACAATCACCTCAATGCCCAAGCTCTCCAAGTCCTCCAACAAATATCGATCCTGCGTTAAGAACATAGCTACCGGATACCTGCTCAAAGCATCGGCAACTACATTGGCTTTTCCAGGATGATATTGCAAAGAGATATCAAAATCCTTCATCAGTTCCAACCACCGACGCTGCCTCATGTTCAACTCCTTCTGCGTGAAAATGTACTTCAAGCTTTTGTGGTCTGTAAAGATCTCCACACGCTCTCCGTACAAATAATGTTTCCACAACTTCAGATCGAATATAACAGCTGCCAACTCCAAATTATGGGTAGGATAGTTCTTTTCATGAGGACGCAATTGCCTGGATGCATAGGCAATCACTTTCCCATGCTGCTGAAGAACACAACCTAAACCCTTTCCCGATGCATCACTATAAATAGTGAAACCTCCGGACCCTGATGGCAACGTCAAAATAGGAGCAGACGTCAACCTCTTCTTCAACTCTTCAAAAGCAACCTGGAAATCCTCCGTCCAAATAAACTCCACATCCTTTCTTGTGAGTCTGGTCATCGGCTCGGCAATCCTCGAAAAATCTTGCACAAACTTCCTGTAGTAGCCTGCCAATCCCAAGAAACTCTTGATCTCTACTACCGAACTCGGAGTCTTCCAAGATTTCACTGCTGAAATCTTCTTCGGATCCACTGAAATACCATCACCAGTCACAACATGCCCCAAGAATTCTACCTTGTCCAAGAAAAACTCATATTTGGACAACTTCCCATACAACTTCTCCTTCCTCAGCACATCCAACACAATCCTCAAATACTCCTCATGCTCCTCCGGTGTCCTCGAGTATATGAGTATGTCGTCGATGAACACCACCACGAACTTATCAAGGTACTGGTGGAACACCTTGTTCATCAAGTTCATAAATACCGCCGTGCATTAGTCAAACCAAACGGCATCACCATAAACTCGTACTGACCATATCGAGTTCTAAAAGCAGTCTTCGGTATGTCCTCCGGCTTCACCTTCACCTGATGGTAGCCTGATCTCAAATCTATCTTAGAAAATACCTTCGCACCACTCAATTGATCAAACAGATCATCAATCCGTGGCAAAGGATACTTATTCTTGATAGTGAGATTATTCAAAGCCATGTAATCAATGCACATGCGCACCGATCCATCCTTCTTTGGTACAAACAATACTGAAGCTCCTCATGGTGAAAAACTCGATCTGATAAACCCCTTATCCTGCAATTTGTCCACCTGCTTCTTCAACTCGACCAGCTCGCTGTTGTTTACTCTATAGACATACTGTGAAATTGGTTCTGCACCTGGCACCAAGTCTATAAAAAATTCAACATCTCGATCTGGTGGCAATCCTAGCAATTCCTCAGGAAACACATCCAAGAATTCTACTATCAACGAATGCGGCAACTCCTTGTCTTTCACCATAGCTCCACAAATAATGCCTTCTCCCTGCTCCGCAGCTCCTCTAGCAAACTCGAACTCTGGCTCTCCTGGCGAACCAAACAAAACTCTACCTCCTCTACAATCTATGCTAGCACGGTGCCTACTCAACCAATCCATCCCAAGTACAATATCGTAGCTCGGAAGTGGCATTACAAGTAGACACGCACTCAACTCCCGGCCTCCCAGAGTAACTCTCCGATCCTTGCAAATATCATTAACCAGGATAATGCCTCCCCGGGTCATGATCTTGCAAGTCCTAAGCAAAGACTCAGCTACCAAACCATGCTTCAGAGCAAAAGAAACAGATACAAAACTATGGAAGCACCACTATCAAACAAAGCTAAAGCTGGAATGGAATCAAGAAGAATAGAATCAATATAGCACAAGATGTAAGACATCAAGGAAAGGACAGTTTAAGGGTTCAAGTATCAATGTCAAAGGAGAATAGTTGAATCAAAAGAATTTTCTTAGATGTGATTGAGTATCTCAGCCTATATCCTATATCCTATTGCAGGCTCGCAGTAGTACAACTAAATTGTCGCACTACCACGACATCACATACTTGTGAAGCTAGACCTGCATGGGCCACCACCAAAAACGTGTCACGACCCGCACCCGATGTAAGGGTACTAGTCGAAAACAACGCCCAGCCTACGCCGCAGAATCGGCGCTAGAACGCTGTCTAGATAGTCTATCTAATGTAATGAACCACCAATAATGATAGAATACTCAATCACAGAACTAAGATAGAATGAGCACGAATCAGATAAGAATAGAATAGTCATCATACAACTCATGAGTTTAAAATAATACATCAATGAGTCTGAAGAGTAACAAAATAAGCTGGAGACAAATCCAGTACAAAAGAATACTATCATACTACAAAGCTACACTCCAGGGTCAACTGTCTCAGTTGGGATAAGTCCCTCTTGAGCCAGGGTCTCCGAATCTAAACCCACAATATCCTGGGGTCCATAATAGGTAGGGTACTCCTCAGTGTCATCTGAAAAAATATATCCAGTCAGGAAAGGAGCAGAGTACATCTCTAACAGCAGTTCTAATCCATGATAAAAACTATGTAACAGTAAATAGCTGTGGATAAACAAGATGCACAAAATAGATACAAGAGATATATAGACAATAAGTAAATATTGGAAAAAAAATACAATAATGAACAATATGCCAATAAAATAATAATACTAATGACTAAGTGTGTGAGTACTAGCTTAACATGTGATCGGCTTGGGCAAGATACAATGCGGCCTGGCTAATCATACGTGCCGTGCATGATCAACACTATTCGCTTACCAATACTTTATTCAATAGGGATTTGATCACATATCTATACTAATACTCCCCACCCCCAACTGGTATAATAGATCCAACCACGGTATGCTATGGCACTAGATTCCCCAAGAAGAGAACGACTCCTCCCGAAAATCGGTGTCTGTACATGTACAAGATAACCAATAAAATAATACTTGCACCATATATACCATATACCAAGGAATAACATCTCATGACGAGATCCGGATATACCAATCCGTGTAACAATAGTGTCAAGAGAAACATGTATATCTACACTAGATACAACGAACATAGAGAATATCATAAATGAGAAACTATCAGAGAATGTACTCGCCTGAAGTCCAAAGAACAGTCTCACAGATGTCTGACTCGGTACCTCGAAGACCTAGATATAGAATACCACATTAATACAAGGTCCCGGAAAGAGAACAAGTCAAACTAGTCAACTTCTAGGTCAATAAATTAATTCTAAGTTAAAAGTCAACTATGGTCAACTCTAAAGTCAACTAAAGTCAAACATGGTCAAACCAAGGTCAACCTCTCAAGACATCTATACAAATAATATAGAAAATAAAATACAACAATTTAGGAATCAAATTAAATCCCAATTGATACCCACACAAAGTATACTAATAATACAATATTATACACTCTAAATAATGTATATACAAACCAATATTTATACAAATAAAAATAATATATTATTATTAGTATTATACCTCCCAAAAACACCTATATATACATATATATATACAATAATAATATATAATATATAAATTAAATCTGCCAAATCGTCACTGAAAACAGTGAGCTAAAACAAAGATTTAAATAAAATAGCTTATAGTGACAGTCTCAACTGTCACAGAAATTCTGTCACAGAAACTATATATATAAACCACTGCTGCTCAAATGGTGACAGTTAAACAACTGTCACAGAAAAATTGTCACAAATACCGCTGTCTAAATCCCGCCCGCTGCTATTAATGACAGAACTGTCATTAATAGCTACAGCGGCTGCTGCTGCCCACGGTATATTAATGACAAAAACTGTCATTAAAAGCTGCTATCGCCAAAAGAAATATATAATATATTACTATATATATAAATATATAAATCAATATAAATCAATATATATATACATATATAAAACAATTAATAATATATATACTTATATATACATATACACATAACTTACACAATCAAATACTAATAGTTACAAAACACATTGCACATATTAATGTACATATTTTACATGGTTAGAAGCACACATAAAAATACATTCATTAATATCCAAATAATTACATAATAATTATAAATAATATAATTACACATTTAAACACATAAATATATTTTATAAAATATTTATGTATAATTTATGTTAGTAACATAAGTACATATATATTTGCATGCAAGAAAGCTACATACATATATTTATACACCACATTAGAACACATAGAAATATCTATAGATCTATACTACAATAAATACCATAATAAATACACTAAAATAATATATAATATCTATATATATTTACTAGTTATAAATAAAGAATTTAAAGTATAATTAATTAGATCTACACATAAACACACCAAATTGGAGAGTATCACACCGTATCCCACTAGATCTAGGATACGCATGTGACACGAGTCCAACACACAACCAATTGCACCCCGAAGGACACAAACAAGTCACAAATAATATTTATGAACAAATCAAAGTGTCAAAACTAGATCTATGTGTCCGTGTCAAAATACGACATGTTCAAAGTCCCGTGTCGGAGGGAAAACCCCCAAAATGATACGTATCACCAAATAGTTAGGATACGAACCACATGTACCCAAATATGGACATGACACAAGCCCCAAACACATAAGCACATACCCAATTGATCTATAGGATCAATTGACACACACAACAAAATGTAAATTCGGAATTCCAACAAAATTGACACAAAAAGTACCATAACTTTCTCCATGGGTCTCCTATGAACACAAAACAAATTCCTATGGGTAGTACATACATATAGGTTGATTTTACATGATTAAATCTCATATTTAGAAGCTATTTTAGTGGAAAAAAATTGAATTATACCTATTGGGAGATGGATTCCCAATGAAACCTCCAATTGAGATGAACTTGCTTCCAAATTGTAGATCCTTGCTCCTCTTTGTAGATCCTTGCTTCCTCCTTCTAGATCCTTACTTCTTAACTTTCTAATGGTGAATTGGAAATAATTTGGAATGAATTTGGTGGGAAATTGGAATAGAAATGAAAAGAATTTGGGAGTGGGAAAATTTTAGATCTAGATTTGGAATGAGAATGAGAGGAGAGAGAAATTTCCCCCCCTCTAATATAGGCCGGCCATGCCCCCTTCCCCAAGCAATTGTAAAATGTCCAATGTACCCCTTGGGGCCTCTCATGAAGAAATAATTAAGGAAGGAAGCTTCTAGTCTAATCACTTAATTAATTTAATCCATCTCCTTAACTATGGGCTTTCTAAATGGGCCAAGTCTAACTATTTAATTCATGTTGGTCCATGGGTCCAAACTAAACTAGTTGGATCCACTAAAATAAGTCCAAAATAATTAAATAACATCTAACAATAATTAAATAATACAACAAAAATAATTTACAATGCACAATATTTATCTAAATAGGAAATTACTAAAATATCCTTTTTTCTAAAATGTGGTAGTGACACCTCGGGACGCACCCACAGTATGATGGCGGATCTCGGCATTTAATACAGAGGATTTGGTTAAAATATCACCAAACCGTCGGTTACCAAAGTCCCCCCAGCGTAAACCGCTCTTTCGCGTACAAGGGAATACGCCGCCCTGTTTTACACAGGCAAACATGAGCTGTTTTACGCTCCGCAGTAGACAAACCGCCTGCCACGTCAAAAGCTGCACTTCGTACAGGGCCCGAGGCACGTCTCTACGTCAAATTACACAGAGCGGTGACAGTTTCCCTCAAGACACGTCTCTGCAACGGATGCACAGAAGGGCTGCAGACCTTCAAAACACGTCTCCGTATTTAATGCACAGGATGGTGGCAAATCTCTGTAAGAGATTTGATTACACCTTCGAAAGCCATAATTTCGGCGAAGACGTCCACATCAACACTCAGATATGGTACGCAGCAGCTTCTACGCCCATTCAGGATCTGTGCTCATTCGGCTTCAAACGCCCACTCAGTCTCTACGACCATTCGGCTTCTATGCCTGTTCGGCTTCTATGCCCATTCGGCTTCTACGCCTGTTCGTCTTCTCTGCCTATTTTGGCTTCTACGCCAGGGGTGACAGTCATTTGGCTTCTACGCCAACCTCTTCTACACAAGGGATACCTACCTACGTGGCTTCTACGCCGTGATCCTCGCAGCAGATATACGCATTTTGTCCCCTTAGTTGGACACATGTCACATGCTCACTCAAAAGGTCATTTATGCGCAGGAATTAGTTATTTTAACCGTTGTATAAAAGGGTGTTGTACTGTCCACCCCTCGGTTGTTACACCGACGGAGTGGTCACTGTCACCAAAACTCTATAAATAGAGACCCCTATCAATGGGGAACAAGGTCGACAATTTGGAAGATCGAACTAGGTCGGAGAATTGGTAAAAAAGAGAGAGAGAGAGAGAGAGAGAGAGAGAGAGAGAGAGAGAGAGAGAGAGAAGGAGAAAGAGAGAGAAGAGTCCGGAGCTCAGGCAAAGAGTAGGGGTCGACGGCTCTGGTACCGTGCATCCACCCTCCTTCGCAGCCTTCGAAGCCGCTACCCGTCTCCCACGGTACTTCTTCAACATCGTGTAGTCCAAGGGCTAAAGTGATCGACTGCAGATCAGACACCTATAGCAATTTATATCCAGATTAAATAAATTGTACTCCCGCATCCTCGTATAGGATCGAATTGTACAAGTTTGTTTGTAAACCAAAGGGCACGGGTCTCGTATAAACCCTGTCATTAAAATACACTTTCATTCTTTCGTTTAATACCACAAACATAGGTCAAGGCTGAACATCAGAGGACAACTGGGCTACTGCAACCACTTCCGATTCCTGAGTGGAAGTGGGAGCACATCACTATGGACTTCGTCACGGATTTTTCGAAGATTCCAAGTGGGCGAGATACTGTTTGGTTGATCGTATATTGTCTTACTAAGTCCGCTCATTTCTTGCCTTTCCGAGTTGGCCTGGCTACAGGAGCTTTGGCTGACTTATACATGAGGTAGATCATGAGATTACACGGCGTTCTGGTTAGTATTGTGTTAGATAGGGATTCACGTTTTATATCTCACTTTTGGAGGAGCATGTTGGAGAGTCTTGGGACTCGTCTGAAGTTCAGTACATCCTATCATCCGCAAACATACGGGCAGTCAGAATATACTATTCAGACGCTGGGGGACATATTACGGGCATGCATGTTAGATTTTGGAGGATCATGGGAGGACCACTTATATCTTGTGGAGTTTTTCTACAATAATATATATCAAGCAAGCATACATATGGCTCCGTTTAAAGCTTTGTATGGAAGAAAGTGTAGGTCACCGTGTGTTGGAGCGACGTGGGAGAACGTGTTAGAGTATTTAATAATAATAATAATAATAATAAAGAAATAAAAGTTAAGAAAAGAAAAAGATAGATAAAAAATAAAATCCTAACTAAACCTTAACTAACCATACAAATCCTATTACTACATATTGGAGTGTCATATACATACGGCTGACATGCTACGTGTTCCTATTCCTACATATTTTTGGACTGGGACGTGACACATATCCCTACTACCGAGGAAAAGGGAAAGCGTCCAGGCAACAACAACAACAACAGTAATGGCGGCAATAGTAGCCGCGACGGAAAGGGAAAACAGGCTATGGTCGTTACCTTGACCAAGAAGCATGAGCAAAAGCCGGCAGAGCCTCCAAAAATAAAGGAGACTTACTCTTTCGAAGATGTTGATATCGAACCCATCTTCGATATGCTGATGCAGGGAGGCAAAATCTGGCTCCACGATGTCAGACGTCAGCCTGAGACGGCAAAAATTGCCAACCCAAAGTATTATCACTTCCACCGCTACGTCCATCACCCGACGCAGGATTGATATACCTTGAAGCGGTATATCCAACGTCTGATCGATACCAAGGCTCTTTTCTTGTACATCGATGACGTGACGGTCGCCGCCAACATGGTGTATCTCAAATTTGGAAACTTTCCACCGACGGAAGCGCAAGACGGAGTAGTCCCTGTCCCTAAGGCGACTATAAAAGTTGTCAACCTTCCACCAGCTCGAGACCAGAAGGCCGGGCTAATACCTATTACCACACCACGTGGGGAGGTCATGTGGGTCCATCCTGACCTCGTGCCGGACTTAACGCAGCCGGCGACATCCTCTACCGCCAAGCCTAAAGGCATGAAATCTAAGTCTTGTTACACAGTTTTCTCCTTGGCTGAAGAGCTGGCAGCAGTTACAACAAGGTCAGGCGTAATATACCAACCGATGCATGGTGATACACCCCCGGTTGTCGCGCCTACCACTACTGGTCCTGGGCCATCTCAGCCCCCGCCAGCGGACAAGTCTAAACAGAAGGAGATGCGTTTCGATAAACTGCTGCGCAGGTATGAACCACAAGGGCTGAAAAGGCCCTATAACTTTGATATCTTAGCATAATTAGCCAACACTCCGGCAAAATTATTGCTATTTGAACTTCTGTGTCTCTCTAAAGAAAGTTGGGCTGTCTTGAGTGAGGTACTACAGAATATCGATATCTACCTGGCGCAAGTCAAGACACTAAATAAAGATCCTGCTGCTTGTCCATATTACAATAATGCCATGGATGTGATACCCAATATGCACCTTCGTCCCACCAGAGAAGAAATCCTAGGTCTCCTTAATCTTTACTACTTTGGGGTCAGAGGTGGTGAGGGCATCCCCAAATAGGAAGATTAGCTTAAAATAAGAGTCGTTGATCCTCCCGGAGTTCAGTTGGCTAAGCAAATAGAACCAAGACTAGCTTGCTATCAACTTCAGCCTTGCCTTAGGCTGATCCTTGTTGAACTGAGCCTAAACATTGGCCCCTCTATGATAGAGCCTAACGCCTAAGGCAGCCTGAGCTCGGCCAATCAGCACATCTCCTAATGGAGCCACGGGCAAAGTAACTACAAAATAAAAATTAAGAATTATAGACATCAAGATGGCATACGGCCAAGTCATGAAAGTTGTATGCAACTAAGTCGTGACAGGACTTCCATGCGGCCAAGTCACAAAAAAGATTTGTGGCAAACTTTTGGCAGAACCTCAATGCATCCAAGCCATGATAGGGCTTCCATGCGGCCGAGTCAAGACTTATGCACGAAGCCAAATGGAGACCCGCGCATAAAGCATGCGACATGGTCATATGCGAGGATCTATATAATGGACCGAGTGCAAAATATATGCGTATCCAGGGTTTACCTCCTCCGACCCTTACCATGGATGGGCGGCTGAACCTCAGGGTAAAAGGATGGGGCCTCGTCCTCAGCTCTAGATGACGAGGCATGACGTTTTCCCTTGACAAGGGCCTTCTTGACCCTCGAGGAAGAAGACGAGACCTTAGGGGCCATGGAAGACGCTATGAGGAGACGACCGAACACGGAGGAAGAAAAGGCGGAGACGATGTGGAAGACAGAACTCAGCAGAAGCAATAAGTTCTCTCTCTTCTTCTCATACCCTTATTTATAGCCACCAAAAGATGAAGATAGACCCTTCAAATTATAACCTAATCCAATGAAAGCTACGATCGATTGGGCTCTCTCCTACAGCCGTCAATACTGGGATCCGTGTGAAATGGTGGCTCAGAATCCGAACAGAATCCACCCAAGGGTCAAGGCAAAATATGTTATTTAATGAATAACTGACAGCCTGGCAGCGTTCACCCATGCGGCTCAATGTCCATGCGGCCTGAACGTACCCCATCCATACTTTTTATTCAAAGTATTTCAAACTTATTAGTTTGAAAACTTTGAAGGGGGTATTGTAGAAGCATAACAAATGTTCATCCAAGCGACCGATGTCCATGCACCCCAAAATAAAACTCAACAGATGTTGGACCGCACATACACCATGCGGCCCAGAAAAGGGATAACCAAATGGTCTGAACGAGCATCTTGACAACTGGCTGCAGGTTGACCTGATATGACATCTTGACAAAAATGATGGCGCCTGACACAGAATCCTGACAAAAAAGATTTTTCTGATCTCTTCGAAGGACGAGAACATATTAAGAGACAAAAGTCCCAAGGATAGTGCAGAGCCACGTGGACAATACGACAAAAAGATCCCTTACGGCTCTGGCTCATGCGTCCCAGACTCCATGCGGTCCATGTATTTCTGGCCCATGCATCCCAGACTCAATGCGTCCCATGTGTCTCTGGTCCAGTGCATCCCAGACTCCATGTGTTCCATGCGACTCTGGCCCCGTGCTTTCCAGACTCCGTATGTCTCGTGCATCTCTGGCCACATGTATTCCAGATTCTACATCGACCAAATCTGGCTGTTACAACTAAGTGATTCCCTCCAACCAAATAGCGACCACGTGTCAATTTGACCAAGTCGCGCCTACAACAGATAAGAACCATCCAGATATTCAGCAAACAGAAAAATCTTAACAAATTTCTATGTGACAGTTGAAGCCCGGATTCTTGTGTGCAGTTGTAACTCTTTTCTGTTAGGAGAAGACACGAGGAAAATCCCAACGTCCATGCGGCCCAAAATCTATGTGGCCACTGAAAAACTATAAATAACAGGTCATTACCCTCATACAAAAGGCTGGCTATCGCAAATTTACACTCGAGAAAGAGAGAAGAGCTTTTGTATCGGATCATCCACGGAGTAAAGGGAGTTGCTATACTCCTAACCCTCCATTGTCACAACCCAGAAAATAATTTTGTACTTAGATTGTCTTCTAGGACTTTTTTTTGTACTTTCTTTAGTTTGTTCAATTGAATCAAGTTCTTTCCAAACTTTCGTATTTAATGGCAAACAATATGGTGACCCTGCTGGGGACGTCCTTCTCCACTGTTGAGAAATCGGTGACGCAAAAGATGTTGGTGGTCCGCTTCGAGCAGCAAGTGTTCGAGGATATGCTCTCCGAAGAAAGTGCTAATCCTTCGCCAATGATAGCCAAGCCCAAGAATAACCGCAGAATGTGGGTGGCCAAGGCCGCTGCGCCCCACCTAGTTGTAGAGCAGACACTTCCGATCCCTCACTCTGTTTCCAATGACGATCGTCGGATGAGAACCCTGAACGTCCACGTCTATGCCCAATCCCGGGATGACGTAGAAACTATTCAGCACCCAAACTCTGGCAGAGAAAAATACTATGATGCCAGATGTTCTAGTGCTGAGGTAGCTTCTATATGGCCAAGGAGGAGGCTGCATAAGATTGCCCATGCGGCATTAACTCACAGCCGCAGATAGCAGGCCGCATGCAGCCTTGATAGCAAAATAACCTCTGTTTTTGATCGTACCTCATACGGCGCAGATCCTATGCGATCCACTGAGAATGGTAAAAATCATAATCTGGACTCTTCATACTATACGCCTGCGGTTGCTAAGCTAAAAAAGTCCAGGACAGTGCGAGTCCGTCAAGCTCAAGGAATTGCTCATACGACCGACCGCCAACAGGCATCGCTAACTCTTCCGCGAGCCTCCGACGAAAAGTTGTACATGACTTACCTAAGCGTCCAGCCCACAGGGACTTATGGACAGGGTCAGTCTCAAAAGTCTTCCACCAGTACCTCGGGTTAAGTTTGTATACGAATCCCAGGCCAGGGAGCAAATATAGCACCTGCACATCCGTGTGCCCGGGATACCCGGACTCACAAATAGGATGCAAAGGTAAAAGACCCTTCGTATAATTTGCGTGACATGATTAATCATAATCGCAAAACAAGGGAAACAACTATGGTGTGTGACATGCTCTCTCCAATGCACTGCTACGCCAACATCATTATCAAATATTGCTCCAATAAAGAAGCAGTACCAACAGATTGGTAGTCGCCTTCCAGCGCCTGTACCAGAAAATACCTACCCGGCAACAACTCGGAGATCAGCTGCAAGTACCAAAGGAGGAGAAGTTGCCCTTCGCCTTATGCTACTAAACTGAAAAGCTTTCTACCACCAAGGGAAGAAAGAAGTCAAATACCTCCAATCCGGTGCTCTCTACCACTACATCGCGAAGATGACTATCCAGAGGGTTGACGACGGCACTTGGGGAAGGCGTCTTCTAAGGTAACCGCTCAAGAAAGAAGTTGTCATCCCCTGGGGGTAGTTCTTCCTCAGAACCTCTTGGGGTGGCCCAAGCTGGGGGTAGTGGCCCCCTGGACGTACGCGATAACCCGACATTCCGAGGAAACAACAATTCGCAAGGAATAGACTCCGAGATCCTGGAGGGTAGCTACTCCTACCAAAATGACACAATCTTCTACGCGGAAGGTAGTATCCCCTGCGAATCTAAGGAGGACACAACGTCTCCCGCCCTCCCTACAAGGGTATAAGACAGGGAGCACGGCATCCACTGCCCCGTCCATTTCTTCCGGCGTGAGGACGATATACATGGCCGTAGACGAACATAAGGTCCCCAGTGACCGACAGCGCCTCGAGGTTCTCAACGACATGATACATACAATGAGTGCATCAATGTAAGTTCAGACCCAGACGATGCTAGAAATCAAGGTGAACAAGGCCTCCCAGCCAGCAAGGGCCTCTGGGCAAGCAAACTCGGACCCCACGACCAACGGGGATTCAAACATGATCGTTCCACCCATAGGCAGTGATCCTCTCCTACTTGGCTCGTATGCACCTTCTGTAGGAGATGAAGCTAAGGAAGAAGGGAGGGAGTTCCAGGGATATCTCCAAGATGTGGGGGTAAGGGGGTGGAGAGACGTGATGACTGTGCTCAGACACAATTAGTCAGGAAGCCGTTTAGACGGGTGACTACAAGTAAATATGTAAGCCCCCTCTTTTATTTCTATAGATAAACTGGTTTTAGGTTAGAAAATTTTGGTTCAGCATCAAGTATTGAGGTTTAAAATTAAGGTTGCAGATGTCTGATTAATTTAATTAAACCCTTGGTGCGCCCTACCGTTGTTGCAATATTCGGAGCCCAATATTATCCCATAATTTTCAAAAAGTTGATGCATTATAGACTTGACACGCCAAATTAGGCGCTGGACTTTTCCGTCACTCAAAACCATAATCTCTTCTGCTCTAATTTAATTGCACAACTTTCTATATCCAAAATCCATTATTTAATCTCGTGTCGCCCACCTGTGTCGTTGCCATAAATTTTTGAGACACCAACTCAACCCGTTGAGCCGGACAAATTAAAGGGTCCAAGACTGACATCAAGCCTACACCGTTCATGACCTTTGTGTCACTCCCAATTGAGACCCCATGTGCCCCCATTTAATTTAAGAGCACATGATATTTTATTTTAATTTAATTGGGGATACCAACTTTGACTAATCCTATTTTTAATCCCAACTTAACCCAATGCCCCATGAATTAAGCCCATGTAAAACACACAACATCCCCTCACCTTACAAAACACCAAACACCAATTCTCCCATAAATTTTATATCATTTCATGTGTTTGTGCAAATACCCAAAATTAAGGGGCTTATTTGCAAATGTTGTAATATGTGTCATAACCTCTTTGGTCAAGACCAAATGAAGAAACCCCCTCAACCATTGACCGGTCCAACCTCACCCCTCCCTATCCATTGTGTGAAGACAATTCCCTCATGACTAATCCTAGCCACTCATTCAAATTGGAAGCAATCCTCACCCCAAAATCTATATCACACCTCCCTATAAAACATCACCATCACCCCTCACTTCTCCTAAGCCGGCCCTAATCCAAACACCTAGGTAAAACCACCCCCCTCTCTCTCTCCTCCCTTCTCACAAACACACAGCCACTTTTTTTTCTCATTCCTTTCTTCTTCTTTTTCTTCTACCTTTCCTTCTTCTTCCTCTCCACTCTTTGTTCTTAGACCCAACCTCCCCTACTCCGGCCGGCCGAGCAACCCTCACCCCGCTGATGTCCCCAGAACCTCGGCCGAGAACCTGTTGCTCCTATCAACCCCGGTGAGCCGCCTATACCTCCGGACTCCACCGACCGGCCTCGACCACCTCCGCCGAGCCAAACCCGACCGACTGCAGACTCTACCACCGTGGCCGCCACGAACAACCACCTTCACGACCACCACTCGTCCATCCACCGCGGGGATGACCACCCCACTCCAGCTGCCACGAGCCCGCCACCTCCAGTCAACCGGCCTCCCTCAACCCCGATCGACATCACCCGCACCACCGCCATAACTTCCAGTCGGGTTTCCCCACTGCACTCAACGGCACTACCACCACCACCCTTAGCCGCAGCACCACCTCCCTTAGCCCCCACGACTACCACACACCACCAGCACCACCCCACACCACCAACAGCATCACCCACGACCACTTCGACTCCCTCTTTATCATCACCATCTTCATCATCCTTATCATCAACATCACCACCATCAACACCCCCACGACCTCCCCCTCCGGCGTGTCGCAACCATCCAGTACCACCACCACATCGCCAAGGTGAATACTCTTATCCCTTCCCTTGTGTTTTTTTGTATGTTGTTTATGGGTTGCATGAAACTTAGTTAGGGTTATGGATAATACATGAGATTTTTATTGAATGCATGTTATAACATGCATTTGATGGTATATGAATTGATTAATATTAAGGAAATGATGTTATAGAATATATACATTGAGGCTTGGGAATTATAGGTATATTGAGAGTAGGGTTACATATATGCTAGGCACGATAATTTTAGGGTATCTCTTTTAATTTATGCATATTGTTTATTGATGATGAGCATTTTAAATGGTTATGGAATAATGATGCGATATTAAGAATATTGAATATTATTGAGGTGCAGATTTAATTGTCGTAAAATGATGTTGTGATATTAAGCATTGATTATTATCAAGGAGAAGGCTAAATAAATATGAAATAGTGTGTGATATCATTAGGTTATTCATTGGTTGAGGATTTGAGTACTACTTACGAATTCGTTTGAGGAATATAAATATGTATCTGTGAGCTATGTATCTGGGAGAGAGTGTATGAATAATAAAATAACGTTTATGAGGTTTAATAAATAAATTATTAATTTATTCGAGGATAATTATTTTGTTTGAGGATGATATGTGTCAACGTGCATGATAACGTCTATTAACACAGGGGGTGAAGCTCGAGGATTGATCATGGCTTGAGGTACCGATAAACACCGGGGTGAGAAATAAGATTGAGGATTGTTTGATGATATTGTATAGGTGATTAATCAGATTTAGCATAACGAACCCTTAGTCAACCTTGGTCAACCCTCTAGCTTCGTGTCTATGTGAGTTGTAACTGAGATTGAACATATGCTAGACATGTGTCACATCTTATTTGAGCCGCATGATAGTTTATTGATTGAGGTTGTATCTCGTCTCTAGGAACTACGGGACCTGCAGACTTGGACGTTGTACCGGATCCCCATTTTCAGTAGCCGGATCCAGGCAAGTGTACCTTGCCACCCTGTATTTCAGTTACCAGATATTTATTGTTTTATTATGTGCATTGTACGCGAGTTTGATTGGAATCGTTACTTCGCGTTCGGGTCAAAATTGGGTGCAGACGTTCGTCGGTAACGTCTGATAATGAGTGATAGATGTTTGCAACACCTTGATGTACGTACATGTGTATATCATAACCCTAGAATACGTCCATATACTGTTATCATGCCAGATTTCCTGTATCCTGATACTGACATCATGACCGGAGACTGGAACGACCTTAGGGTCGCGTCTGTTGATAGTTATTTATGTGTGACAAGACTGTTAGATAAAGGTTCAGGTTCAACGCACAATCGTTGACCGCTTGGGATGGGAAAGACAGTTACTAGACGTTTGGGCTCCTCTGTACGTGCTTATATATGTATATGTACTATTTCTGTCGTGATCCTGTATCTAGATTAGTTGTATCACCCATGTGACTCTTTGCCCGGAGCTGCGGTACGTCCCGTTTGTTTTCGTGTCCGGAGCTACAATTTTTTTTGGACAGCCTACGCGTCGAACATTGTCTTCAAACTGTGTCTCACTTAGGTGGTTATGCTGAATTAAACCATCGTTGTACTTGTACTTTTTGTTGTACTTTGGCATGTTGTATTTTTGTACCTTGTTACGTCCCTCCGAGGACCTGGTCCCCTGCCAGTTTTGCAGCATAGACGATTACGGAGCATTTGGAGTTGCTGATGGAGTTGCTTGTCTTACGGGCATTGGTACTAGGTACTAATATTATTTCTACCGGCATTATGGTTACTTTATTCATATTGATTATTCATCTGCTGTTGTAGCCTAGTTTTTGTAGACTCATCTCTTCTCGAGTCTATTTGAGTTTGTGTGTTTACTGGGCGGCCGACTGTAGCACATATAGCTCATTATTGTGTATTTCTTTTTATTGTGGATTGAGACATAGATGTTTATATTTACTAGATTATTTAGATAGTGACCATTTTTATTCCAGCTTATACGTATTCGAGTCGGACCAGAGTCTGGTCGAATGCGTAGCTGGCGTGTTGCGTATTCCTGGTCCTATATATTTTGGGACTAGGGCGTGACATATTTTTGTGGTGGCCCATGCAGGTCCGAATTAAATCGTCTTGGTCACCTGACTGTGCCAAGCGAGCCTTCAAATTCGGAATAGATATTATGATTTATTGTTGAATAGGATCTCAATCCATAATCGATTTTTAAAACTCCCTTCGTAATTGATTATCGCCATTGGACTTCCCAATTGTATTCGTTCCTTTTTTATCTGTATCATTATCCTTGTTTCTCATCTCCTTTTATTTCAGAAGGACGAATGCTTTAGCCTGATGGTTCCCTCCAGAAGAAGATCAAAGTCCATACGCCAGAAGACAAAATTCGTGTAATATTCTCTGAGAAGATTGTTACCCTTAGTAGGATAGATTGATAGGTTCTTTTTGGATTCTAGAACTAGTGTGGAAGGTTAGCAAGAGAATTGGACCCAGTAGTACCCTACCCATACTTGAGATAGCAGTGATATAGAAAGTACTGGAAGCTGGAAAGATTGTTGATCATAACCAACTAGAATAATTTATAAAAATGCATAGCCCGATGCTAGAAATTAGTTGTTGTATATAATAGCAATATCAGGAACGATGTTATGAGCTAGAGGAGATGGAATTTTAGGCTCTCACCTGGAAGATAATGATCTGATACCAAAAATTCTAGTATGTACTTGGGTGATACCATTATTGTACTATGTGACTTGGGGAGATAAATAACGGGAAGAAGAAATTTGAGGAATAAAATTTTAGGGAAAATTTTGAGGAGAAGAGTAATTATACATTAGGCAAGAAAAGATTTTCTTTTGGAGGATTGGTGTTGAAAATAGAATAAGGGGATTTATTAGGAGGTTAAGTCTAGACTACGATATTGTCCTAGACATGGATTGGTTGAGCCAATACCACGCGACGCTAGATTGACGACGTGGTTGTATTATTTATGACCACTAGATTACCTTGAGTTTGAGTTTCTTCAGGGAGCCCGGGAGCATGGTGCCCAACTACTCTAGGGGCACACATTACAAAAGATGAACTAATGCACCCCCATATTATATCAGAGTTTAAGGATGTGTTTCTAGAGAATCTTCTAGGCCTGCCACCTGACAGAGAGATATAGTTTGCTATAGAGTTGACTCCAAGAGCCGAGCCAGTTATTTTCCCGTCTTTAGACTAGCACCGATAGAGTTTGTTGAGTTAAAAGTCCATAGTAGAGGATCTCTTAGACAAGGGTTTCCGTCGGGCTAGTGTTTCTCCATGGGGAGTACCCATCTTATTGTGCCAAAGAAGGATTGGACGGTACGTTTGCGTATCGATTACAAGACGTTAAATGCTGTAACGATAAAGAACAAGTACCCTTGCCATACATCGATGATTTATTTGAATCAGTTAAGTGGCGTATATGTATTCTCGAAGATCGATCTCAGATCAGGCTATCATCAGATCAAGGTAGGAGAGAGGACATTCCGAAGACGACTTTTTGGACGAAGTATGGACACTATGAGTTTCTAGTCATGCCGTTTGGTTTAACCAATGCGCCAGCAGTATTTATGAGTCTGATGAATAATATTCTCCACTAGTACTTAGATAAGTTAGTGGTGGTGTTCATCGACGACATCTTGATATATTCCAAGAGCCAGGAGGAGTACGAGAGACATCTCAGGATCGTGTTAGAGACGCTGAGGCAGGAGAGGCTATACGCCAAGCTCAGCAAATGTGAGTTCTGTTTGGATAGAGTACCCTTCCTGGGACACATAATCACAGGAGATGGACTATCAGTTGACCCGGAGAAGATAGCTGCAGTTGAGACATGGCCTACCCCTACATCAGTTACAGAGATTAGGAGTTTTCTCGGACTTGCCAGATATTACCGGAGGAACGTAGAAAATTTCTCGAGGATTGTTGTGCCTATGACACGACTGACGCATAATGGCGAAGAGTTTATCTGGACTAAGGAGTATCAGACAGCTTTCGATGAGCTGAAGAAGCATCTGACATCAGCACCAATTTTGATACTTCCTTCAGGATCGGAAGGATTTATAGTGTACAGTGATGTGTCTAGGAGCGAATTAGGATGTGTACTGATGCAACATGGCAAAGTGATAGCCTATGCATCGAGACAGCTGAGAGTTCATGAGAAGAACTATCCGATGCACGACCTAGAGTTAGCTGTAGTGATATTTGCACTAAAGCTATGGCGATACTACCTTTATGGAGAGCGTGTTGAGATTTACACATATCAAAAAAGTCTGAAGTATGTCTACACTCAGAAGGAGCTCAATATGAGACAGAGGCGCTGGCTAGAGTTGATGACAGATTATGATATCGAGTTGCAGTACCACCCTGGCAAGACGAATGTAGTAGCAGATGCCTTAAGCAGGAAGCCCATGGCATACTTTTTGACGACTCAACGGCAATTACTAAAGGATCTTCAGGAGCTTGGGATAGAGATTGTATTCCCAGGAATGGATGGACAGATGGTCAGTCTCGAGGTTCAGTCTACATTGGTTGAGAGGATCAAGGCAGCCCTGCCTACATATGCGAGATTTAGACGACTGCGAGAGAGGACAGAGGCCGGCATGCAGACGAGACTCAGGATTCATGAAGACGGAACATTGAGGTGTGGAGATCGCCTATACGTTCTTAGTGGCGAGCTACGTCAGGAGTTGATGACCGAGGCTCATAGCTCTATTTATTCTATTCATCCTGGGGGTACGAAGATGTACCGAGATTTGAGACAACATTACTGGTGGCATGGGATGAAGAGAGAGATTGCAAGATTCGTGACAGATATTTGGTCTGTCAGCAAGTCAAGGCCGAATATCAGAGGACTACAGGACTATTGCATCCGCTTCCCATCCCCGAGTGGAAGTGGGAACACATTACCATGGACTTCATCACAGGATTCCCGAGGAGCCCTAGCGGGAAGAATGCAGTTTGGGTTGTCGTAGACAGACTCACCAAGTCTGCACATTTCTTGCCCTTTAGAGTTGGGCAGTCTACGGAGATATTAGCTGACATGTATATGAGGCAGATAGCACGACTATAAGGAGTGCCTGTCAGCATTGTACCGGATCGTGACTCCAGGTTCATGTCATATTTTTGGCGGAGTATGCAGGAGAGTCTAGGAACTCATTTCAAGTTCAGCACGCATATCATCCACAGACTGATGGCCAGTCAGATGCGCACCGCAGACCTTTCGAGTTCAAGGAAGGTGATAATGTATTTTTGAATATATCGCCTACTCGTGGTACCCTCAGGTTCGGAGGCAGCGGCAAGCTGAGTCCGAGGTACATCGGACCTTTTGACATCTTGGAACGAGTTGGCGAAGTGGCTTATCTTCTTGTATTGCCTCCATCATTAGAAGGACTGACACCAAGCCTACACCATTCATAACCTTTGTGTAACTACCAATTGAGACCCCATGTGCCCCCATTTAATTTAAGAGCACATGACATTTAATTTTAATTTAATTGGGGATACCAACTTTGACTAATCCCATTTTTAATCCCAACTTAATCCAATGCCCCATGAATTAAGCCCATACAAAACACACAACACTCCCTCACCCTACAAAACACCAAACACCAATTCTCCCACAAATTTTACAATATTTTATGTGTTTGTGCAAATACCCAAAATTAAGGGGCTTATTTGTAAATGTTTTAATATGTGTCATAACCTCTTTGGTCAAGACCAAATGAAGAAACCCCCTCAGCCATTGACCGGTCCAACCTCACCCCTCCCTCTCAATTATGTGAACACAATTTTCTCATGACTAGTCCTAGCCACTCATTCAAATTGGAAGTATTCTTCACCCCATAATCTATATTACACCTCCCTATAAAACATCACCATCACCCCTCACTTCTCCCAAGCAGGCCCTAATCCCAACACCTAGGGAAAACCAACCCCTCTCTCTCTCCTCCCTCCTCACAAACACCTAGGGAAAACCAACCCCTCTCTCTCTCTCCCCAAAATTAAGGGGCTTATTTGTAAATGTTTTAATATGTGTCATAACCTCTTTGGTCAAGACCAAATGAAGAAACCCCCTCAACCATTGACCGGTCCAACCTCACCCCTCCCTCTCAATTATGTGAACACAATTTCCTCATGACTAGTCCTAGCCACTCATTCAAATTGGAAGTATTCTTCACCCCATAATCTATATTACACCTCCCTATAAAACATCACCATCACCCTTCACTTCTCCCAAGCCGGCCCTAATCCCAACACCTAGGGAAAACCAACCCCTCTTCTTCTTCTTCTACCTTTCCTTCTTCTTCCTCTCCACTCTTTGTTCTTAGACCCAACCTCCCCTACTCCGGCCGGCCGAGCAACCCTCACCCTGCTGACGTCCCCAGCACCTCGGCCGAGAACCTGCTGCTCCCATCAACCCCGGCGAGCCGCCTCTAACTCCGGACTCCACCGACCGGTCTCGACCACCTCCGCCGAGCCAAACCCGACCGACTGCAGACTCTACCACCGTGGCCGCCACGAACAACCACCTTCACGACCACCACTCGTCCATCCACCGCAAGGACGACCACCCCACTCCAGCTTCCACGAGCCCACCACCTCCAGCCGACCGGCCTCCCTCAACCCCGGTCGATATCACCCGCACCACCGCCATCACTTCCAGTCGGGCTTCTCCACTGTACTCAACAGCATCACCACCACCACCCTTAGCCGCAGCACCACCTCCCTTAGCCCCCACGACCTCCCCCACGACCACCACACACCACCAGAACCACCCCACACCACCAGCAGCACCACCCCACGACCACTTCGACTCCCTCTTTATCATCACCATCTTCATCATCCTCATCATCAACATCACCCCCATCAACACCCCTATGACCTCCCCCTCCGGCGTGTCGCAACC
Source organism: Iris macrosiphon (assembly GCA_036927795.1). Taxonomy (NCBI): domain Eukaryota; kingdom Viridiplantae; phylum Streptophyta; class Magnoliopsida; order Asparagales; family Iridaceae; genus Iris; species Iris macrosiphon. Next base: position 26,346,410 of record JAYESA010000018.1, on the reverse strand, counting down.
AGCCAGTACCACCACCACATCGCCAAGGTTAATACTCTCATCCCTCCCCTTGTGTTTTTTTGTATGTTGTTTATGGGTTGCATGAAACTTAGTTAGGGTTATGGATAATACATGAGATTTTTGTCGAATGCATGTTATAACATGCATTTGATGGTATGTGAATTTATTGATATTAAGGAAATGATGTTATAGAATATATACATTTAGTCTTGGGAATTATAGGTATATTGAGAGTAGGGTTACATATATGCTAGGCACGATGATTTTAGGGTATCTCTTTTAATTTATGCATATTGTTTATTAACGATGAACAGTTTAAATGGTTATGGAATGATGATGCGATATTAAGGACATTGAATATTATTGAGGTGCATATTTAATTATCGTAGAATGATGTTGTGATATTAAGCATTGATTATTATCAAGGAGAAGGCTAAATAAATATGAAATAGTGTGTGATATCATTAGATTGTTCATTGGTTGAGGATTTGACTACTACTGAAGAATTCGTTTGAGGAATATAAATATGTATCTGTGAGCTATGTATCTGGGAGAGAGAGTATGAATAATAAAATAACGTTTATGAGGTTTAATAAATAAATTATTAATTTATTCTAGGATAATTATTTTGTTTGAGGATTATATGTGTCAACGTGTATGATAACGTTTATGAACACCGGGGGTAAAACCCGAGGATTGATCATGGCTTGAGGTACCGATAAACACCATGGTAAGAAATAAGTTTGAGGATTGTTTGGTAATATTGTACAGGTGATTAATCAGATTTGGCGTAACGAACCCTTAGTCAACCTTGGTCAACCCTCTAGCTTCGTGTCTATGTGAGTTATAACTGAGATTGAACATATGCTAGACGTGTGTCACATCTTATTTCAGTCGCGTGATAGTTTATTAATTGAGTTTGTATCTCGTCTCTAGGTACTACGGGACCTGTGTACTTTGACGTTGTACCGGATCTCCATCTTCAGCAGCCGAATCCAGGCAAGTGTACCTTGCCACCTTGTATTTCAGTTATCAGATATTTATTATTTTATTATGTGCATTGTGCGCGAGTTTGATTGGAATTGTTACTCTGCGTCCGGGTCAAAACCGGGTGCAGACGTTTGTCGGTAACGTTTGGTAACAAGTGATAGATATTCGCAATACCTTGATGTACGTACCTGTGTATATCATAACCCTATGACACGTCCATACACTGTTATCATGCCAGATTTTCTGTATCTTGATACTGACATCATGACCGGAGACTGGGATGACCTTAGGGTCGCGTCTGTTGATAGTTATTTATGTGTGACGAGACTGTTAGATAGAGGGTCAAGTTCAACGCACAATCATTGACCGCTTGGGATGGAGAAGACAGTTACTAGACGTTTGGGCTCCTCTGCACGCGCTTATATATGTATATGTACTATTTCTGTTATGATCCTGTATCTAGAGTAGTTGTATCACCAGTGTGACTCTTTGCCCGGAGCTGTGGTACATCCCGTGTGTTTCCGTGTCCGGAGCTACGGTTTTTTTTGGACAGCCCACGTGTCGAACATTGTCTTCAAACTGTGTCTCACTTAGGTGGTTATGCTGAATTACACCATCGTTGCTCTTGTACTTTCTGTTGTACTTTGGCATACTGTATTTTTGTACCTTATTACATCCCTTTGAGGACCTGGTCCCCTGTCAGTTTTGCAGCATAGACGATTACAGAGCATTTGGAGTTGCTGATGGAGTTGCTTGTCTTGCGGGCATTGGTACCAGGTACTCATATCATTTCTATCGGCATTATGGTTACTTTATTCATATTGATTATTCATCTACTGTTGTAGCCTAGTTTTTATAGACTCATATCTTCTCGAGTCTATTCGAGTTTGTGTGTTTACTGGACGGATGTCCGTAGCACATATAGCTCATTCTTGTGTATTCCTGTTCATTATGGATTAAGACATAGATGTTTATATTTACTGGATTATTCAGATAGTGACCATTTTTATTACAGCTTATACGTATTTGAGTCAGACCAGAGTCTGGTCGAATACGTAGCTGGCGTGCTGCGTATTCCTGGTCCTATATATTTTGGAACTGGGGCGTGACAACATATCCTATGGAGCTGGTTCGCTCTGATATCTGTGACTTCTATTCTGCACAAAAGGGCCGGGATAAAGTTTATTACTTCTTTCTTTGACGATTTCTTAGAAAATACGTTCGTGTATCTTCTCATAATCGAAGAATGAGGCGTTCGAGAACCTCAGGGACTTCAAGTTTGGAGCTGAGCGTCATATCGGTCTATAACTTAATAGACTCATAATTAATAAAGACGAAGAGTATTATTCTTTGGATTCACATTATTCATGCTTATTAGAACATAGAATTAACTATAGAACATACATCATTCTTTGGATTTTTATCGTTCAACTTAGAACATAGAATTGACTATGGAACGAGCGTCGTTCTTTGGGTTCACATAGTTCAAGCTTATTAGAAAGTGAAATTGACTATGAAACGTGCATCATTCTTTGGATTCTCATCGTTCAGCTTAGAACATAGAATTGACTATAAAGCGAGCATCGTTCTTTGTGTTCACATCGTTCAAGCTTATTAGAATATAGAATTGACTATGGAGCATGCATCGTTATTTGGATTCTCATCATTGACTATGGAACGATATCTTCTTACTCTTCCAATCTATTGAAGGTGCATATAGGAAGGACCGACAGTTGACAGTAATGATGATTTCTATATTATTGTACAAAGGATCTTCCAGATTGTTTGTGGGAGAATGTTACATTTATGGTCATGCCCTAAGTATCGTTCGTCACTTCTAATGTAACTCTGGTTCAAAGTCAGATCCACATGAATATCATTCGAATGTGGGGGTTTTAGGTATATGAGTAATTTCTGGAGGACCTTATCAGCCAGCTAGCTGTTGGCACTTCTGTAAAAGAAGATGTAGTCCAGGAAGGAGTTGTCTTTTAAGAGACAACATTTGAACCAAAACTCGAAGAGCAGTCAGCAAGAAGAGTCAGGAGGTCTAAGGACCAAAGATGATATTATCACCTAATATATATAGGTCATACCACTTGCCAATAATGAGGTCGTGCCACTTACCAATGATGAGGCGATAAAGACTATAGACTTAGTTTGCTAAGAGGAGGAAGTCCATGAAGAGATTGACCCCATAACAATACTTGGATGTTAACCAATCTGTCTGAAGGAGCTACACCTATCAGATGCTTATAGATCTTCAGTAGAAAAAAATGGAAGCAGACAGAACAGTTCAGTTCAAGACTAGGCATGTAGCCTATGATTTTCTCAGATATAGGGGATTGAGTTCAATACCACCTCGTTGAAGGTGTTATATATCAAGATGATGATTGCCGTAGCTGCTATTCATAAGTGATTGTTTATCAGATGAAGGAAAGATAACAAGTCTTGGAGGAAGACAGACATAAGTGATTCACGGACAACAGTTAGAATTATTATCATTCAAGTTTGAAGACAGTCTGCGGGTTGGTGATATCTTAATATGACCTAAAGTAAATCCTAGGATGTGGTAGCAGAAGTTTAACAAGTTATCTAGTTAAACTGTCGCAAGATCAGCGAGATAGACAAGAGTATGTACACGAAGTTCGCTAATAATAAAGGAGTTATCTTTTGTATCTATGTGGATGACTTGCTAATCTCAATTACGGAAATAGAAGTGTTACTAGAACAAAGATGTTATTTTATCCAGACTTTGGATATGGGATTGCGGATGTCATCCCAAGGATATAAGATAATCTGGATGTCAGGTGGGCTTGCTCAGTCACAAGATCTCTGTATAAGAAGATTGGTTACACGATTTTGGTTTCAGGGTCGATACCCCTCAAGTGTAACATGAAGATGAAGAAGCCTAATCCAAGGGAAAGCATCAGACAGTTATACTCAAGCATTATCAGGTGAAGGATTCAAGCTGCGAGTACCACCGGGCCTGATATTGCTCTCGTTGTAGGGATGCTGAGTCAGTTCATGAGCATTATGTGTGTTGTTGAACATTGAAAGATGTAAAAAGAGTTATAAGAATTATCAAGTGGACTCAGTCGTATATCCTACACTATAGCAGTTATCCAAATATGATGGAAGACTTCAGTGATGCCAGTTGGTGCTCAAGAAAGAAGAGTGAAAGATCCACAGGAGGACATGGCTTCTTCATGGGTGGTACTGCTATATTGTGAAAGTCAAAGAAGTAGTCTTTACTCTCATATTTTTATGCACTATCAGATGCAACATATAAAGCAGAATGTCTCTGGAAGTTCTCTGATGATCTTTCTATGGTTAGTATACAGATTAGGGTGATACCGACAAACTGTGAAAACCAGGAAGCTACAACAGTGGCATCTATTTATCTCTTCAAGGGTTTAAAAAAAACTGTGTCAACCAGGGAAAGTCCCTTTAGGAAGTGCAAGGGGCACATCAGATAACTTCCTTAGTCTAGTTCTGTGTTATGGATAAAACACATGACACTGAATAAGCACAGCTAGCGTGGATCATTACAACGGTTATTGTTCGGAGTCATATGGTTCTGGTTGATTCGTTCATGATATGACTTAAGGGTCAGTACAAAACACTGAATGAGAACAACTAGAGTGGATCATTACAGTTGTAAAGCCCCAATCTCCCGTAAGTTCGATTATCCCCGCTGAATGTAAAATACCATGTTGTAGCGCTCCCGTAGGACAATTATTCTCATCGGGACGTGATACCGTGTGAGCCTGGAGTTGCGCTTGCACAAGACGATGATGTCAAACATCATAGTTTTCATCGAAATGACCAAGTTGCAGCGACAGTCAAGAATTGTGTACCAAGCACACATCAGAGTATACACAGTGAAGCTCTCTCTGAGTCCAAATAAAAATGCCATAAGGACAATGCCACAAAGGTTATGCAACTCTCTTGTTCTTTCTCTTGCCCATAAAGGTACTTACCATTCCATACATCATGTCCCGTATATCCAAGTTGAGCCACTACACCTGAATACCTGGAAATAATGTCCACAAACATGGGTCAGTACACAATCGAACTGATGAGATAGGTAACCCACTCGTCTAAACCAATACTAAATAGATTGTGAATGCAAATAGTTATATGTTGATCTTTCTACTTGAATCTTAGATTCATTTAATGGCAGAGGTATGACATGTTAAGGAAAATTATAAAGCAGTTGAAGCATGCAAGCATTTAGATCAAGCAAATATACAAGCAGAGATATCCAATTCAAAGAAAACTAGCATACAAACCGTTCTACTCAAACCCGAAGCAACGCGTGAACCTATCGAATCACATCGTACTCCAAGCCTCAAAATCCATCGGCAAACCATGCCACAATCCAAGCCTTATTAATCCAATCATCGATATGTACACTCTTGTCCGAGGCAAGGTGGTCGTCGCCTACACGAATGCAAGAACCAAACCAAACCAAACCAACTCTATCTCTATGAAGTCACTGGCCAAGCCATAAAGGACTAATCAACTGTAGTTTGACCTAATCCAGCACTGAGTATCTAGCCCGCCTGGTCGTCTCGAAGTGCCGGTACCGCGCCCAAGGCACGTTACCATTTTTTTTCTCTATGGCTGAACGGTCCCGGTGCCCTGGAGCCTATCTTGTTCGAAGAAACCAAACCATATGTGTAAAAGGTTGTCCATGACCAACGCAAAATCCAACAGTAGGTATGACGAGAGAATCGAGCCTTCTCGCCTCACCACGATACTCACCTCGATCCATCCGATGCACCATCTACCATTCTCCAACTATAGCCCAAGGCACCATCTCAAGTTATCCCCATAGGCACTATGCCGCTTCGACACAATGCTCTAATTGGTGCAATACCTCTTGCTCTAAAAATTCTGTGGCACAATGTCCCAATAGTGGCACAATGCCCTCACCAATGCAGTTATCCGATTTTGATCCACAACTACACGTTTTGCTTGATAAAGCGTCCAACTGATACTCATACGCAATACACGATCGCTAGCTTACCCGAAGAGACTCAATGTTCCAATTAAGATGATCCAATCAATCTCCAACTATCTAAACGCAAGACCAACTCAAGCCACAAATCCTTCCAACCAAACAATGCACACTCTACGCACCCTACTGTGCGGTATTTCCAATATTCGAGTTCCAAGTTTTTAAGCCATTATGCGTGTTCTATATTATTAGGCATGAAGGAGTAGAGGAGAAGGGACATAGCCAACTCACCAAGTATGATTATGATAGCATTTTGCCTTGTCGATACGGCCGATCCCTTGAATCCGTGGACCGATGCAACGTACGATATATTCAATTGGTATGACCATACAAGTAGACCGTGTTATCCAAATCATCCGACCGATCGGACTAAGAAAGATGACTCTATCACTCCAATCCCTCTATCTCAGTACTGCTCTGAACGAACACCTGATTCCATCGAACGACGTACGTGATTTACACATAAAACCAACTCAAATCAATATATGCTCCCAAATCCAAAAAATCAAAATGTAACAACCACTGCTTCATTTAATCTGACTCAGCGCAATGCACCGTACGATTGGGGGGCATTACATAATATACCACTTAGAATAAGGTTCATCCTTGAACCAAACCAGTATCTATTCCTTTCTCGTATGCCGCTTGACCATTTCATAACTCTGCTCTATGCACTCACATTCTCCTGATCTAGACTCAATATCTTACATCGCGCTGAACGCTCGCACAAATTTCATATTTCCACATCCTCCTAGCAGCTAAATTCGAATTCTATATATCGCTTAGATTAGATTATACACATATTTAAGGCATCCCTAAAATACATACATTTTGGCGGAGCTTAACGATAGTAAATTTGGACAAGTTGCAAGGGTATCTTCATGTCCGATACATTCATTGCTTTACTCTTGACTGAACCAATCCTGACGTTCATCCCATTACTCATTCGCACAAGCATTATTCTCAAATATAATTATACTCCTCTAACAATATCTCTACCTAAATCAAATCAGTTCATGTCCGACTCAGTCAATTCTCTAGCAAGATTCAACATACGCTCCAAGTTCTTGCGCATCCCAAGCGCAACGACTATTCTGCCAAGCCCTATCATCCAACTATTTTTGAATTCTCACCAGCACCGTCCACACTCAACCAATCAAACTCTAGCATAAATCCATTCGCATCATGTTCCGCATGCACTATCTCCAAATATTATCTCATGCTCCGAACGATTATCACAACGGATACTACCCTAACTAGACAACTTATCCAAACATTATACTATGTTCTTAGATCAGCTCAGCCCAACAACTCTACCTCAATATAAATACCTCACTAGGTGAACATCCATATTGAGGTTCATGTAATCCACGAAGATTTTGTCGCCACGCCATAAGGGTATTATCGCTACGATTTTAACGCAGACACACTCACCATAATTCCTAGGTCGCGTATGAAATAATTTTTTGTGCTACTTCCACTGCCTTGAAGCACAGAATATCACCTTCCCCTTCTCCATGAGCATGTACCGCAAACCAGGACCGATTTTATTTTGTAGATCTGAAGCACATCTGTCTCTTCCAGTATTGTAAGGATCTAATTTGAACGAGCCGCTGCTTTATTTTCTCAAAGCTAGTTACACAATTATAAATTGATATGAATGTTATTCCCTTCCGGGACACGATGAGTCGGAGACGATGCCATCTTCAAAAATTTGCGACTACGAATCTCATCATCTGACTTAGGCCATTTTTACCATCGCTTCGATCTTCTGGCTGTATATTCTCCTGAAGGCCATCCCAAGGATCACTCAAATCCAATACTTTGTCACTTAGTCTTATCTCCAACATACACCACTCACATCCACCCTCGACACATTCCCAATTGCGCTGCTGCAAGGGTCATTTTATGGGTCTATAATATTCATTTTGATTTGGCGGTCAAGTCTCAAGGGTAAGATGTCCCGAAGCTACGCTCGATAATTATAAGTTATCATTATAGACAGTTACTACGAACCATGCTATATCTCCTCTGCCAATCTGAGCCATAACCCAACAATCTGAACTGAACAAACTTCTGAATCTGAGTACTTCATGTACTACCTCTGACGTATCTGTCAACCAAATGTCGTCTAACCACCTAGATTCTTACTATCTATCCAGGCCATAAATCTTTGAATTGCACTCATTGAAATTGTCTTCCATTACCCCAATGTTCTGTCCTGAATACATCAAAATTCTAAACTGCCTTGTTTGACTTATCGCACTACCACTTGCAATGATTCTTGAAACCATAGACTTGCTCCATTTCTTATCCGTATGACATGCTTCATACTGCACTTCCAACTTGCTCAAGTGGTACAGTGATTTGCTTCAATGTTGCTCTCTCATTTAGCTATCTTTAAAAGTCCACCTGTCATTATTTTTGTTCTCATTCCACTTTTTTAGCACCATCCTGATTTCTCCGTGTTCCGATTCGTCTATACGCTCTCGATGACTCATGAACAAGTTCCAACATAATCTCAAATCCATATCACCTCTACTCGTTGCCTCAAACCGCTTTAGTACTGTAAGTTTTAATTTTTAATCTAACTTAACATCAACTAGACTTGCTCATGCCCGTTCACGTCTTTCGGAGAATCCATCCACCATCGTTGTTCTGTTTTACCTATTTTGTTTATGCTAAACTCTGATTTAGACTCCTTGAGCGCCAATATTCAAGATCCTTCATCTTCAAGTTGGCGCGACTCCACCGTATTTCTCCTCCAAACCAAATCGTGTTCCATCTGGTTTATCAATTGCTCCATTGTGTTGCAAAAATCTATATCCGTGTCACGCCCCGATCTTCCATAGACAAATCGGTCGTTCCTGCTAGGCGAGAATTACCGCACCATCACTCCCGCGGAACGATCGCTTAACCCATCCAGGCGTGATGCCGCACGAGCGTGAGCCACGCCCGTGCAAGGCTGTGATTCATTGGCTGGCGGTAAGAGTTCTAAGCCACAGAGTCGCACAGATTATCCGAGTGCAGCGGAGTCATAAACGCATAGCGATTTGGTAACAGGTTCACTGAGTCAACAATATAGCGGAAGCATTGAATAACACAAGTTGAAGTAAAGCAACTCTTTATTGATATAAACAAGTGTTACATGCGGCGTATAGCCGAGATTACAAGTTGCTCAAGCCACTCTTTCTGAAACAGTAAAAGCGTGCCAAGTGGCTACAATTGTGGAATGATTGTACAGGCGATGTTCAGGCAATGTTCACAATATTATGTCTTGTATATGTGCTTCAGTTTCGGACGTAGCGATGCTTCGGAGTGATCTCCACGCCTTAGCACGCACGAAGGAGCATCCGCACCGAACGAGGTTCTCCTGCACCCTGCATACAAACTGGTGGATTATCAGTACATTGAATGCACTAGTGGAGAAGCTACTCGCCCGCTCGACAAATCCAAACACGTAATATAAGTTCCGTACACCAACTATTAAGTTGTCTTCTAGTTGCCTTAGGATCAGTTTCATGCAAACATTGAATAGCCTAACTTGTGTGGCAGTGCGCCGTACAACATGAGAGAAAACACGGCGAGACTTACCCACTTACCAATTGTCCTTCTCTGTCCAAGGCAAACATTGTTAATTAAAGCACGAGCAAGTATAAACATTCAGGCAACAACATATACAACACAAGTACTGTTATTCAAGATCGTTCAGGTGTCCAGTTGATGCGATGCAATGACTCGCATGCGGATAGCCGCTAAGCGAGGATGACTTAGCTATATGAACAATGAGTCGCTGGCATAGCCATAAAGAACACTAGTCTTAAACAAGAATGGTTTGCAACGAAAGTACAGTGGGTGGTACAAGCCATCTCATTCAGTACAGTAGACTATACAGTAGAGTTCAGCCGTAGAGAGGATGGTATGCAGCGAAAGAACAGTGGGTGCTCCACACTATCTCGTCCAGTACAGTAGGCTGAACAATGGAGTTCAATCTGGATTAGATCGGCCCCAGTGCCCTGTTGACCGTCCGTGGAACTATACCTCATTTCCGAGTTGTCCGCGACATGCAGGTCAAGGTCTTTCCAATATCACATCCTTTACAATACAGTCAATAACACGAGTACAGTAATGAATTTCCGCTATGAACGAGCTTGTACAAGATTCTTGTTCAAGGGAAATTGATGTGATAACAGTACAGTATTCACTTTGCCTTGATGCATTTCCCCTAGGGCGGGGATTGCCTTGGCGACCTAACGGTCCCGGATACTTGCAGGTTCAACCACACAGAAGGACTATTTGATAGTCTCCTGGCTAACAAGAATGCATGCACAATATAATAACATTAGACATTCGTAAGCAGACAAGCATGTGTTTCTAAGGAACATAAGCAGGCATGTTTGCTCAGACCCGAAGGTAAGCCGATGGATGAAACTGTAAGGGACTTAGCATGCGAGGGTCTGAACATATATAAACAATGTTTTATTTCCATGTTCTAGCATAAGCAATACAAGTTGGGATTATTCCCTTAGCTAGGTGCGTTGGATTTTTATTAGCATGCAGGGGGTGAATCACCTAGCGACTAGCATGTATCATTCCAGATTTTATGTGCGCTGATTAAGCAAAGACAAGTTCACCGTAGCCACCCACCTTAGCGATGATTCGCTTCGGTAGAGTGATACGTCAAGCGAGCCTCTGAAAGCCTAAGCCGGATTCCTGTAGGGACAAGTCTTGATATCCTTTGCTTCTCGTTTGAGGTAAAGCGGATCGGGATAGTTGCACTTTGCCATTTGAATCGGCAGTCCGTTTGAACGGAATGGGGTATTACAGTCCGTGCTCACTACTATTTGATACATCCATCTCTCGCGCACGCGTGCCCCAACCATTTATTCCTTATGATTAACTCTCTCTTTGCATTAAATAATGCTCCACCGAACTTTCAAATCGCGTAAGCGAACTCCAATTTTTAGCTTTCTGTCTGATCGATCTCATCTTATTTCCAATACTTGGCCCGTATCAATCCTTCAAATTCTAATCACTCGTTCTATTACTTGTTCTATTCTTATCCAATAAAACTTTTATTTACACAAGTTTATTCTTGATCACTTAAGTCCAATGTATCTAAGAATACCTGAGTCAAATTCTGTTGCACCATATACCAGTTGGATATAGAGTCGACCTCATGCCATATTTACTCTGCGTCGACGAACGTCTATCGCAGCCAACTATTTCGTGGCGATCCTGTCGATCGTAACTTAATATTCTCTTGCTCCATGTTCCAATACATAACTCAGCCGATGTGCTCCAACCAACTTCCATTCCAGTTACTCGTGTCCATTGAAACAATCCATTAAGGTCTATCCAAAATATTCCAATGCCACGCTCACTATGTGGTATACCAGATACCACTCTGAATCAAGTCACTTTTTACACCATCCTTTTTTACATTGATCCAAGATCCGTCCGAGTATCCGCGTGGTCCTAACATTCCCAACTTAAAGTCTGACATAAAACTCAGCTAACACATAAACCATATAACACTTCAATTAATCTCGCTTGATGCAACTTGTGACATATTCCATTATCAAAACTTTCAACTATTTCTCAAATCGTTCGATACATTCGCTACACGAGCAACCCGTACAATGATCTCTTCCAAGTAGTCTAAGCCAATACCCAACTGTTCTACACATTCATCGTACGAGCAACTCGTACAATGCTCTCATGATATTCCCAGCCAAAATTCAAACTCCGTCTAACATATTCTCTACACGAGCAACTCGTGCAACATTTTATTCTCATCCGATATTTTTACTCACAATATGCCACATAACCAATCTCGTCTGCCAACCAACTACTCCACTGATGCAACCAGAATCTCCGCGAATGATAAGCCAAACCAATACAACGATATCTCATAACTTGCTGCACAAATACAAAAATACAACATAACTTGTTGCACGATTGCAACAACGCCAAACGATGCTACACGATCTATCGAAAACTACCGAAAGATAACGCAACGAAGAACAACATGCACCCACAACCAATAAATATATAAACTTATTGAATGAAGCATCCAATGCAGTACCAAGTAGAGCCAAGAGTCAAACGACATGCGAAAGCTATTTAGAGTTTGTAATGGAGTGAAGGACAAAGTCCGAGAAAATGAACCGGGCGTTTCTGATACCAATGTTTTATCCCCCAATCTCCCGCAAGTTCGATAATCCCTACTGAAAGTGAATCATCACGTTGCAGCGCTCCCGCAGGACAATCTAGGATAACCGTCATGCTCTTTCTCTTGTCCACAAAGGTACTTACCATTTCATATATCATGTCCCGTATGTCCAAGCTGAGCCACTACACCTGCGTACCTGAAAATAATGCCTACAAACGTGGGTCAGTACACAGTCGTACTGGTGAGCGGGGTAACCCACTCATCTAAACCGACACTAAATAGATAATGAATGCAAAAGTTATATGATGATATTTCTACTTGAATCCTAGATTCATTTTATGGCAGTGGTATGATATGTTAAGAAAAACTATAAAGCAGTTTAAGCATGCAAGCATTCAACTCAAACAAATATACAAGTAGAGATATCCAACTCAAAAAAAACAAGCATGCAAACCGTTCTACTCAAACTCGAAGCAACACGTGCACCTATCGAACCATATCGCACTCCAAGCCTCAAAATCTATCTGCAAACTATACCACAATCTAAGCCTTATTAATCCAATCATCGATATGCACACTCTTGTCCGAGGCAAGGTGGCCGTCGCCGCCTATACGAATGTACGAAGTAAACAAAACTAAACTAAACCAACTCTATCTATATGAAGTCACTAGCCAAGCCATAAAGGACTAATCAACTACAGTTTGACTCTATCCAGCACTGAGTAGCTAGCCCACCTGGTCATCACGAACTGTCGGTATAGCGCCCAAGGCAAGTTACTATTTGTTTCTTCCATGGTCGAACGGTCCCGGTGACCCAGAGCCTATCCCGTTAGAGAAAACCAAACCATGTTCGCAACAGGTTGTCTGTGACCAATGCAAACTCCAATAGTAGGTATGATGAGAGAATCGAGCCTTCTCGCCCTACTAAACGATACTCGCCTCGATCCATCTAATGCACCATTTACCATTCTCCAACTATATCCCAAGGCACCATCTCAAGTTATCCCCATGGGCACTATGTCGATTCGACACAATACTCTAATTGGTGCAACACTCCTCGCTCTAAAAACTTTGTGGCACAATACCCCAATAGTGGCACAATGCCCTCGCTGATGCAATTGTCCGATTTTGATCCACAACTACACGCTTTGCTTGACAAAGCGTCCAACTGATACTCGTACGCAATGCATGGTCGCTATCTCACCCGAAGTGCCTCAATGTTCCAATTAAGATGATCCACTCAAGATCCAAATATCTAAACGCAAGCCCAACTCAAGTCACAAATCCTTCCAACCAAATGGCGCACACTCTATGCACACCACAATGCAGTATTTCCAATGTTCCAGTTCCAAGTATTCAAGCCATTAAGTGTGTTCCATATTATTAGGCATGAAAGAGTAGAGGAGAAGGGACAGAGCCCACTCACCAAGTCTGATTCCCCTAGCACTTTGCCTTACTGATAAAGTTGATCCCTTAAATTCGTGGTCCAATACAACGCACAATTTAGTCAATTGGTATGACCATGCGAGCTGGCCGTGCTCTTCAAATCATCCGACCGATCGGACTAAGAAAGACAACTTTATCGCTCAAATCCCGCTATCTCAATACTGCTCTGAATGAACACCTAATTTCACTGAACTTCGCACGCGATCTGCACATAAAACCAACTCAAATAAATACTTGCTCTCAAATCCAACAAATCAAAATATAACCAACCATTGCCTCATTTAATCTGAATCAGCGCAATGCACCATGTGTTGCAGGATATTACAACAGTGGCTAAAACATCGGAGTCAGGTAAATCTGGCGGATCCATCCATAATAGGCCTCAAGCGTCAACTGATCGTAAGAAATAAAAAGGAGAGTAGTAATCCATGCTACCGTGGGGTGACACCACTTTGAGGTACCTCGACAGGGTAAATTCTTGGTCTCGGGCCATGTCACAGCGGCAGTAGCACCACATATAGTCAGCGTCAAGCACTATGAAGGAGCGTAGTACGTACTCCATATTACTGTGGGGTGACACCACTATGAGGTACCTCGACAGTGTAAAGCCTCGGCTGCGAGCCATGTCACAACGGCAGTAACACCGCACAGAAGAGCAAGGCTTCATGTCGGATAATAAACTCTCTATAGTGGAAGAACTCACCTAAGTGTATGGATAGAGATGTAGGACGTCTCTTGAGGAAAAACTTGTAGACACCCAATATATATACACTGAGACTAGCTTAGCACATGGTCCTTAAAATGCGATCAGATATCATAGCTAAGGTCATTGTGTGAGTGGAATTAATAACAGTTATGGTACAGAATTCAAGGTGTAATCCATTCTTATATTGTACTATTGTTTGACCCATGCGGGAAGATTCAAGTCATCGACGACATTTATCCAAATGAATGATAGCAGTCACTGTAAAGAACGCTCAATAATATATTGTGATATATGTGGGGGATTGTTTGTATTTTTCACTTAGCTTTAGGAGTTTTAGTCCCACATTGGAAAACCACCAATGTGTATATCTCAATATATAGCTATGCTTAGTATTGTTATATGCACATGGGGTGGTGGCCCATATGGGTTGACTTTTCTAGGGGATTAAGTGTGAACTCCATTATGACAATCTTTATTTTGTCACCACCTCTGGAAAGTTTCCCTTATGAGCTAAGCCCCGAAGGGACTTAGGGACTCACACTCGGACTCGGGCCCGTGTTCGGACTCAAGGGCGCAAAGTGGCACTTTGTTGGCGCACTTTGCACTTAGCATGTCAGCATCATCGCAGGACGCTCGTGCTCTCCATGGATGTACGAGTTGCAAGCACGGTTGCTAGCTCGGGCGCATGCTTTGTGGCACATGCAGCCTGGTGCTATGCGGCCAAAATTACTGTACGTCCCGGCGGTATATGGCCAAGGCACTATGCGTCCAGGCGTTATGCGTCCAAGGGTTATATGGCCTGGTGCTATGCGGCCAGGAGCTATGTGGCCTGACACTTTGCGGCCAGGTTTGGATGAGCGAGTTGCATGTGGAGGGGACATGATATGCTATAGGCGACGCATGCGATGTATGGTTTTATGTTCCTTCCTAAAAATACGGCGCATGCGACTGCTTTCGGCGTTTGACGGTGTTGTTTGCCTCATACAGTACAGCATGACCAGTGGCGGAGGAGACGTATGTGGCACGAGCAGCACCTGCGGCTCTAACACCCAGATTTTAGGAGATCTGGTCGATCAGCGTATATGCGGCCTGGAGTTTTCTCCTGCCGCATAGGTGCTTGAATCCTTTTGATAGAGATGACGTCCTCTTTCATTTGAAGAGAGAGAAAAATAGATAGAAAAACTGAGAATACCAGATCGTAAATGCGGCCCAGAGTGTCCTACTCCCACATGGTGTTTTCGAGTGTTTTAGAAGTTGACATTGAGCGTTCCAGATGTTCATTTATGAACTTGCTTGTACCTAGGAAAGATCGTTTGTACGGTGAATATTTCTTTGAGGAACGGTGGTTTTGACCACCAGTAAGGAGCTTTTCTTCTGCTTTTTCTTTGCTTCGTTCTTTCTCATTGTAGCGTATGCGAACGTAAAGAGAAGCACATTTTATTTGTTGCTTGTTATAATCTTCATTTTCTTCGGAGTTTATTTGCAACCTGTTCTTGGTTCGTACTTTGTTGGAATCGAGAATATCAGATGAGGAACTCATGTGTGAACCTTTGATCTCGACGACAACTTGAATTCCTATAGAGAGCAGACTTTCGGGTCTCGCTAGTAGCTCTGCACATGGTCCGTTGTGAGACTCGTCTCACAGTATTCGTATTTTATGCGAATATGTATTTTTGTGCTAGTTATTGTATTTTAATTGATCTCGATGAAGCTCAAAAATTCTTTAAATTAAAACTTTACTATCTAATTGGAATACCGACGGTATATTACAGTATACCGACGGTATACTTTCCGAAATATATTTGTTTCACTTTTGAGATATTTTTAAGATATTTCTCTATAAATAGTACTTGAGATATTTTATTTTCTTCTTTATCTTTCTCTCTACTCTCTTCTTCATTTTCTCTTGATCTTGGAAGTGTGGTCGTGAGACTTGGAGTGTGGTTTCTGAACCCCTTTGTGGTGGTGGACTAGAAGATTTAGACTGGGATCTCGCGTTAGGCAAGTATACCATGTCGATTTCGTGAACTTCTTCTACTTTCTCTCATTTTACTTCTTGGAGCTTTGATTATTGCTTTTTAGTTTAGACTTGTTTTTCTATAGTTGTTTATATCGCGATTTCTAGCCTAGTGACCGTCTCGATTTTAATTTCTGGTAGAATCTCGTTCCGCCCCTTTTTGGTAACTCGGTAACGGAAACGGTACCGGGGTTGTGATCGTGAGATTTACTCCATATTGTGATATAAGACTTACCCTAGACTTGAATTCTTGTTAGACTTGGTTCTGGTAATTTTTGGATTTGATTTGGGTCCCAAAAATCAGATTTGATTTAACCAAATTTATTCTTGGAAATTGACATACCGACGGTATACTACAGTATACCAATGGTATACCAATTTCAACCAACTTGATTTCTAGATTTTTTTTGAACCATATCAACATACCGACGGTATACTATAGTATACCGATGATATATTGATCTTGTCGATATTGTTAGATATTTGTCTTGGCCGGCATACCGACGGTGTACTGGGCTGTGCCGACGGTATACCGATTTGTGGAACTTTATTTTCCAATAATTTTTTGCCTACTTGGAATGGCGTATCGATGATATACTAAAGTATACCGATGGTATACCGATTTGTTAAAATCCAAAACTTGTTGTATTTTTCCTATCTCTGGACCGGTATACCGATGGTGTACTGGGCTGTAACGACGATATACCGATCGTGTTCCTTCTTTAGGAATTCTTGGTTTTTCGTAATTTTATGTTGAAACTTTTGGCTTTTGCTTGGACACACGATGACTTGACCTAATTTTGGACATGAAATTATATGGCTTCAGATGACTTGAATTGACTTGACTTGGCTTTAGTCGATTTTACCCGGCTTTGTCCAGCTACACGTGATGACATGATTGATTGGACTTGACTTGGCATGACTTTACATGGCTTCATCGGACATGGATTGACTTGGTTTAACTTGGTTTTATTGGTTAGATATGGTTGTACATGATTGCACATGGCTTTACCTGGTTTCACATGACTTTACCTGGCTTCACCTGGATTGACATGGCTTCACTTACTTTACTTGGCTTCACTTGGTATCACGTGGCTTGATTGTTGTTGTGGCATACATAAGTTCGTATGTGCAATATATATTAAACATGTTTATATTACTATTAGAACTTTTTTTTTGCATCATGTCTAGGATGGATTCTGCATAATGCCACATCCGGATCCATACAAGAAACTACTAGGGATTTATAACTAGAGATTCACTTAGTACATGACTAGGGATTTTCCTAGATTGCATACAATCCCGGTTATTCATACAGTTATCTTGAGGAGTATCCAATAGTTTATATTATAGAGTATCTTGAGGAATATTCAGTGCTGGTTTGTGCGTATGGATATCCTGGATAGACTGCAGGGACATGCGATCAGAAGGAACTCTAGCATCCCATTATATTATAATTGTTAGTAATTTGGATTGTGATAACCCTAGTAAGCTCAATTATCAAGCCGTACTTTTATGATTTGTCGTTATTTATGGATGATGGACACTCTAGGATTTACATGACCACACTTTTATTTTTTGCACTTGTTACTCTATTGATTATCAGCTCATGATATGTCTTATTACAGGTTTATAGTATTTCTTTAGTATCATGTGATCTTTTACATTCAGTCTTTACTTTCAGTATTTGTATTGCTTATATTGTTGGTTTAAGTTCATAGATTGGCTTCCTTTGTGGTACTTGCTATTTGGAGGTCTGACCCCACTGGTTTTACATGGCCAGATCCAGTACCAGTACCGGAGGATCTTCTATACTCTCCTGAGGATGGTGGCCACCAGGAGCACAAGACTACTTGAGTGGATTTTCTTACTTCTCCACCCCGATGTGTATTCTATTTTGTAGGAATTTAGCCACCGAGCACGTATTTAGCACATATTTTGGTTTGATCAGTTAGCCTACGAGAATTAGCATTATTGACATATCCTATGGTTGATCATGCATGACTTAGATTCTGGCTAGTTTATTCATTCTGTGTTTACTAGCTTCATGATTATCTGTATATTATAGTTTGTGACGCTTTACTATTATATTTTAGCTGATCTTACATCTTGTTATTATTTCTATTGTTCTTGTGATTGAGATACTAGGATTTGTTGGACCTAGGCTTGATTGTTGGTTTGTAGTAGTGACCCCGCATGTCTTACCGCTTCACCGTATATGCGGAGTACCGAAGTGCTCTAAGTACGTAGCTGGCCTTGTCTGTCCCGCTTTCCAGTATTCTAGTTTTAGGCCGTGACACGATTTTAGTGGTGGCCCATGCAGGTCTGTTTGAGCAGATTATGTCTGTTTGAGCAGATTTGATATAGTTTTGATAGATATGTGGGGGTTGTTGCTGTTGCTAGATGTCTCAATCCTAAAATATTATCCTTGATCCCTAGTTATTTTTCTCCATCCATGATTCTTGATCTGATATCTGCATATTTGTTGATTTATCATGTTCTTTGATTGATTCTTGTTTCCTTAACTTTCAAGGGCACTGTTCCTCTTATTATCGGCCATATGAATCAAGTACAACTCAAGGAGGGTCAGTATTCGGGAGCCCATCATATTTTTAGAGATCGGCCTCAGAATTCAGGGACAGAGTCTAGAGTAGATCCCGAGAAAGATCGCCCGGCAGTACCGGACCAGCAGGCAGCACATGTGCACCCAGTTCAGCCCGATCAGCCAGAGAGTGTTGCACGGGCACTGATAGATGTTCTACGAGATTTAATAATGACCCAACAGTACTAGAGTGATGTACTCACTCAGTCGGTCCAGACAGCATTGGAGCGAAGTGGTTCTCAGATCAATAATTCTGCGACCAGCTTCAGGCATCTCAGTCCTCCGTACTTTTATGGCACAGAGGACGCGATTTTATCCGATGCTTGGCTGCAGGACACTAAGGCCATCTTAGAGGCAGTAGGGTCTCCGGCTAAAGAGCATATAGCAGTAGTGAGGTTACAGTTGTTGGACTTGGCTCGTGAATAGTGGACAACGTAAGAGGTTTATCTCACAGTACCGATTCCATAGGCAGTTTTTACTGAGAGATTTCAGGCAAGGTATTTTGACCAAGTAGCACGTTACGAGCTTCAGCAGAGGCTTAACAACCTCATGCAGGAGATCTAGGAGATATGAGTATACATCGCAGAGGATTACAGATCAAGTTGGGAGCCAGAAGAGGCCTAGCGTTTTAGGAGGGTCAGCATCCCATTCATCAGCACTAGCTCCAGCAGTTAGAGCCCTGACGGTTGGATCCTCGAGTAGGACAGCATCATATCAGCAGTCTTCCCAGATATTCCTTCATTATAGGCAGTCATCTTCTTCTTCTTCCCGTGGTTGTTTCCATTGCAGAAAATTTGGGCTTATTATATTAGAGTGTCGTAGGACAAAGGGATTGTGCATGTTGTATGGGGGCATCAGACCACATGGTCGGAGCATATCCTTGGAGGAACCAGACTGGATCATCATCGGCCCAGTCAGTAGTTCGGCCAACAGCGCCGCAGTTTTGGGCACCACCCCCATTGCAACCACTGATTCAGAGGCCTTTGCCTCCACAGGCTCAGGTATTCCAGCAGAGGCCGCAGCATTATGCGCAAGCCCAGGCCTAGGCGAGACCTAGAGATCAGCAGCAGAAGGGACCAGCACCCAGAGGGCAGGGTTGAGCCTTCTTGCTATCGATGGAGGAGGCTTTGGCAGCAGGAGAGGTGGTAGCAGGTACCATTCTTGTCAACTTTCATTCAGCTTCAGCTTTTTTGATTCTGGTACATTGCATTCATTTATATCTGCTTTTTTTGCGACACGAGTTAGATTGAAGTTTGAGTCCTTACTTGTAAGGTTGAATATACTTACTGGTAACGGTCTCGTGGGGGTAGATACAGTGTATCCCTCGTGTAGAGTTATTGTGTGTAGGAGGGAGTTTCTCACGAGGCTGATAGAATTTTCTATAGGCGATTATGATGTCGTTCTTGGGATGGATTGGTTGAGTACGAGACATGCGATGATAGATTGCCATAATGGTAAGATTATTTTTCGTGTACCTAGTGGGGAGGATTTCTCATTCCTAAGAGGTGCAGTAGAGTCACCGGATGTTACATTAGTGATGGCAGAAACTGAGAAGGCACAGTTTTCCAGAGTAGTTTATGAGTTTTTTGACATATTTTCCGATGAGCTACCAGGTGTACCACCTGTTAGAGATGTGGAGTTTTACATTGATTTGATCGCGGAAGCAGAGCCAGAATCAGAGAGAGTTCAGTACACCAAAATGACAAATTTGAAACACTAGGTATTTTTCAATCTGGAGCATTTATTTTTTGTACATAGGTTTTGAAACGAAGCAAAAGTGTTCCGGTCATAAAAGCGTTCCTAACATCTTTTATTTTATTTTCCAGAATAATCATTTATTTAGATATTCTTTTCTTACGTTTCAAATGTGTTCCAATTCTATCACGTGCATCTAACATGATTCTTGATTAGTCATTTCAAAACCCAAATATATTCCAAAACTATTTGGTAGTCGTGATTCTCAAACCCCTATTTTTGTCCTTTTCACTTCTTTCTCCCCAAAAAAACCCTAACACAAGTTGATTCCCTATTCGTCATCCCCCTTCTCTCTAAATTTCCCTCCCCTCTCCAATATTCTCTCTCCTTTCCTATCCTCTCCATAGAATCTCCACCGGATCCCACGTGCGGAGACCCTCCTTGTCCTATAAAATTACAGGTTTCGACTTCTCTCCCTGGCGTAGACCCTCTGCGCCTGCCTCTTAGGTATGGATATATTTTTGTTAATTAGGAAGAAGCTTGTAAATGTTTACTTGAGCTATATCTCTTACTTAGTTCCTTTCTTTAGCTATTAGCTCATTGAAGGTACACATCATAAAATCCACACATATTTGCTCTGCTCTGCTCTCTCCCTCTCTACTACTACTACTACTACTACTACTAGTGCTTCCTTATGTGTGGATTTATTACAGATCTTCAGTATAAGTCTCTTATCTCATCATTTATGTGTGGATTTTATTATAGATGTGTGGATTTTATACGGATCTTCAGTGTAATTTGATTGCATCTTGAAATGACACCTCCCACTTTTTCTTGGTTCCATACGATATATGTGCACTGGAAATGGGATAAAACCCCCCATCATTGTGATCTATTTCATTGATAACAGGAAAGAGCTTGGACTGACCAAAATATATTGTGGTTTCTTTGGCACTTGGATTATATGATACTTTTAGTAATTAAAGTACTTGGGTTACTACTATACACCATATATATATATATATATATATATATATATATATATATCAAATTTATTTTACCAAAAGTAACAACTATGCTGCCATTTTAGTTTGCGAACCACGTAATAGTAGTAGCTAGCTACAAGCTTTAATTCACACAGTATGTCTTATTTTTTTACTTGGTTCAAAGTGTTAGTTAGCTCAATTTGGTCTTTTCGGGTCTAGTGAAAATGATATTGTGTTCTGGGAAAGAGAATTTTGAAGAATCATTTGAGAACTTGCAACAACCCCTCATAAAAGCAGGGTACCATTTTCTATAGGTGTTCATCTAAGACTTGTTGAAACAAAAGAGTGAGAGACTGAGATTACAGAAAAAATTTGTTGTATCCTTTTTTACTGTGAGTAGGTTGAAGACACCAATGAAATTATACTGGCCATGCGGAAGAGTCATGCATGCAACGAGCTAGCGTGGCTGGATTTTAGTTATATGAAAATAAACATTCTAACAAACAAGCCCCATAAACGAATGAGCGAAAGAAAGAGCAGGGGATTAGTTTATGTTGTGTATGAATGGTAGTCAAATGCGTGTTTTAAGTCAAAGAGGGACTTTTCTTGCAAGGCTTATTTTTTTCTTATTTATATGCTGGTAACTCCTTTTGTGGTTGGGTTATATAGAATACACTTTAATTTTTGTGGTTGAGCCCCCTCTTTGACCTCCTTTGACAAAAAATCATGGAATGATTATTTTCTTGTTGTTGGCACTTTTATTGTTGTTGTTGGCAATACATGCTTCAATTATCCATGCTTACTACACTACTTTATGTTGACTGACATGGTACTAAATTTTTGTGTTGGTTTGGATTTGGTTGCAGAGGCTTGGTCTGTTGTCATACTTTGTAGGCGCAGAGAGGAAGGGCAACCATGTTCTTATGCAATACTTGGGTTCCTTGACCAACATTCATGATAGATAGCTTTTCTTGATTGATTTAAAGTTGTCATTTTTTCAAGATATATTAGTTTAATCTCTGAATTGGTCTTTTGGGTGTCATGTTTGCTATATTAGAGTGAGGGAATTGTTCTACTATCTGAAGGTAGGGCAGGTAGACTACAGAGAGGAGCATAGTAGAACCTGTGGGCATTCTCAGTTTGGGAGTACATGTGAAATACATGAGTATGTCACTCATAGTTCTTTACAGGAATTACACACGTGCTCACTTCTGAAAATCAGGTAACTCCAGGAACTGAGAGCCAAGGGATTAATTAGACCTAGTGCCTAAATATCTTTTTTGGTGTAGTGGTTTATAGGATGTCACCATCTAAGTTGGAGATCTTGTACCGGATGATTGAGGAGTTGAGAGCCAAGGGATTCATTAGACCTAGTGCATCACCTTGGGGAGTCCCTTTACTTCTTGTTAAAAAGAAGGATGGTTCATCGTGTTTAGTTATTGATTATAGAACACTAAATACGACAACTATTAAAAACAAGTATCCCTTATCCAGGATAGATAACTTGTTTGATCAGCTCAACTGGGCAACTATATTTTCTAAGATCGATTTGCGGTCTGGGTATCATCAGATCAGAGTAAGAGAGTAGGATATACCCAAGACGACGTTCAGATCTAGATATGTCACGCCTCAGTCCCAAAATATGTAGGACTAGGAATACATAGCATGACAACCGTATGTATATGACAACTCCAATATGTTGGAAAGCCATAACACATACGTACGATGTATATGAATAGTAATTTACAAGTGGTACATATTGTCACAAGTCACAAGCAATTAATCTCATCCACAAAACAAGGTAATAAATAAGAAAATATACTAAGTCAAATAGATCATATTGAACAAGTCTAAATAATTCAAAATGATAGTCGGGTGGAGATAAATCCACTGCCAATCGACTATATCCAAACTAAAATAATAGAGGCGATCGAAACTATAATATAAAATAAAATGCTAAATAAAGAGAGTAGCAACTAATAAGTCCATCAACTAAGAGATAATCATGGATGCTCGGAAGGTAAGACCTCATCGACATAAAATGAAGCGTCAGGTCCCGATCGGTACTCCTGCGGATAATCCTGATCGTCTATATTTGGAAAGGGACCAGGTCCTCAGAGAGATGTAACAAGATAAATAGAATCATGCCAATCAAAAAATGAATATAAACATATGTACTGGGTAAACTAACCAAGCTACGTGAATGCAATTAAGGATAAACTTCGCACGAATGAGCTATCTGGCTAAAATGGGATCGACATAGACTCCTCCGAAACTAGAGGTCTACATGTACATAATCTATCCAATCATATGCACAGACCGCAAAATATCCCCTGGATGCGAGAGGCCAATCTCTCTCATATAAATCCATGGTCGTCAACCCGCATCTTCCTCAGAGCGTACGGTCACAGAAAAGTGCAAAGTACCCCAAATGACTCGTGTACATCCTCCCCACCCAAATGACTGTCCGGATCGTATCCACGACAAGATACTTCTAGTTCCTCACCACCAAGTCAATGAATGCACCTAAACCACAAAATATGAACTAAGTCGACACACGCCCGTTCGTACTGATGATCAGTCGAATACGATAGTACGTGCCTTCTCATGCGTATCACACATCCGTATATATATAAAGTACGTGCCAAGGACATGGAGATATGAGAATACCTCACAATTATAGGGTTGTCACATAACTCTATGTTATTATGCATAGTAAATAAAATAAAGATGACGCAATCCGCCTTTGCATCCAAGTATATCTTGGATGCGCAATTTTTATAGAAAATAACTAAGTAAATAAGTAACATAAATGCAACATACTGTACGAAATATAAATAAATAGTCATCATGGCAAGGTATACTTGCCTGACAAGCAATCAGTGTAGTATAGACGTCAAGATGACAAGAACAATGAGCCAGAAGGTAGGGACTCTGAATGAGCATCTCCGGATGCTAAAATAGACATCACCAATATTTTTGGAATAAATGCGATAGTCAGAAAATACTATCCTTTCGTCCAATTTGGACACAGGGCAAAACGATAATTTCGGACCAAAACGGGGTCTAAATGTAGGCTATTTTGCACCAGAATGCGTGCCAGGAGTAAAGATCTATAAATAGAATAAATTATAAGTCAAATGAATTCTAATCAATGATATAAACTCAACGGTATGTCCAGTTTTGGATTTCGGTGCGCTGATCACAAAATTGTCCGTTAAGTCGGACCGTAGGACCCGTAAAACGGTGATCCGGTTATTGTCTCGAAATAGTGTAAAACTTGGGCCATAGGACCAGTGTGATACCACGGATCAGTTGGCGCAAGTTTAGTCGTGTTCCGTCGAGCGTGCATTGACTAATAGAGAAATTTGCAAACCGTCGATACGAGGGACTTTTGACTGATACGGGTTAATTCTGTAGCACACACGTCCATATCAATTTCCGCAAAAGCCGACACATCAGGATATATCATACGCGCATTTCGGTGCAACTAGTATGCGAAGAGATGGTCCCGTTTGGCAGGGCGTACTCCCTATCGTAAGATTTTTTTATTATTTTAAAAACTATTTTTCATAATTTTTAACTGATTATTTAACACAGAATTAATGACCAATTATATGCAAACAATTGGTTCTTTTGAAGCTGTTTAGGTTTTTGTCAGGACTGTCTAATTATTTCTCTAAATTACCTAGTATCCAGGCTATTATTCGCCTTTGAAAATGGGGTTTTAAAACATAAAAGCTGTCGTATATATACACACTTGAAATAAATTTTTTTGTCGAGTTTTTGCACCTAAATTTCAACAACTAATACATCATATTAATTATAGGAAACCAAAATTTTCTAGAGAGGGTTAAGTAGGCTTCCCAGAAAACTTTACGGAATACGAAATGGTCGAGTATAACGGAAGATACATGACGATAAACAGGGGTATCTGATTGATTTGTGTGGCTGAACGAAAATTACTTCTCGGGGTTGTTGAGCTTACTCTAGCGACTCCCCGACATGTGCATGTGGTTTTCTAGGTGCGGGGGACTACGTGGAACCTTTAAAAATTTACGGTTTAGCGTTTGGTGGAGTATACGACTGTGGGGGTGGAAAAATAGTGGTTTCAAAATTAGTTTATATACTATTTTTTCATTCATTTTTTAATAATTTTTTACTTCGATTTACATTTGGATTTGGACAAGATTTGATTTAATCCGGAAGAGGATAGTATCAAGATTACATAGAATCTAGTTTGAGAAAATTTGATATGGATTTGTTCTGTTTTGAACCGACTGAAATCGGAGTTTTTCAACTCTGTTTTTCGTCCGCAGATGGGGCTCGGGCATTATTGGGTTTCTCAACTCGCGAGAAATTATTTTTTTCTTTTCTTATTCTTATTCTTTTTCTTTTTCTTTTCTATTTCTTTTGAACAACATTCTTTTTATTTAAAATTATTTCTAATATTTTATTAATTATTCTATAAATACTTTTGTTTATATAAACTACTAACATAAATTTAATTAATTATTACATAATATTTATTTATTAATTGTATGCTTTTATTATTTATTATTATTATTAATGATTTAGCTAAGTACTTTTAATTTATATATTTTGTTAGGCTGCTAATAGCTAGCTTATCTTACTTGCTTGGAATTTCTAATACTTATTTATTTATTAACACTTTTAAATATGATCATGTATATACAAGTATGTATATATATAAATACTTATTTTATTTATTTATCGATTTTTGTTACAAATAAAATAATAATAAAAAAGGAAAGGGGTTTTACATCCTACCAAACTTACAAGAATTTCGTCCTCGAAATTAAAAATAAGACACGGTCGATTGAATAAGAGAGGCAATATAGTAGAGAAGGGTCAAGTACGAAAAATATGTCTTGTGGTAGAAGAGTGGCAAGTACGAGATATCGTATCTCAAACTCGAGAAGAGAAAAATATAAATCATGCATTAAATTGTAAGGGTTAGTCTGGCCTGCTCTAAGTAAGGTGATATGGCATGAATAAATATCAGTACAAGAAGAACTTGCACAAGGAATCGAGGATATGCAGGATATAATAGAAGAGAAAAATCTCTATAGAGAATAAGGGAGGTGAGATGGCACCTCACTCTAAAAACAAGGGTGGCGGTGACGTGGCACAATCCCAACCACACATTTCATAATTGGCAATTTGCACTTAACCCCCTCCCCTCGTTTGTGCGGTTGAGATTGTGCCACGTCACCGCCACCTTTGTTTTTAGAGTGAGGTGACATCTCACCTCCCTTATTCTCTCTCTCTCTCTCTCTATATATATATATATATATATATATATATATATATATATATATATATATATATATTCAATTCTACATTGATCTAGACTCCTAAACTTTTGCGTCATAATGGGGTATATATCTAGTACTATCCATATGTCATATTCCATCAGGAATGAGCATTCGTATTTTCGAAATAGGAAAAAACGAAAAATAATGATAGTGTCAAGGGGAATGAATGAGTACAATTGCGAAGGCCAAGGGAGATAATCGAATCCAAAAAGGAATTTTTTTTTAAATCGGTTCTGGATTAAGATCATATCTTGTTCTATTCTTTTTCGCAGGCTCATATCAGTACAGTTACATAACTAATACTATATGCTCTGACCTGCCTAGAGGACAAGTATGTTTGTCTAATAAGATAAGTCAACTATATCTTAATCCACGTAAATTAGTCACATGAAGAGCGAACCAAGTGCACTAAAGTTGATCAGACCATAATACACCGATTCTAATTAGACAATGTATTAGTGTGGGCCCCCAATAACACATATATCTTGAACAAGCTCGATAAAAGAATAAGCTTGCAAAACTAGGCTATAATAGCGGTATAAGTCAAGATGGTCCAAGATATAAGTACGTGAGATTATGATGAATGAAAGTACAAATAGTTTAAGTTCATCAAGAATCTAAGACTTGTCCGGTGTTTGTGTCCCTACAGTAGCGATACTCACTTCTTGTCTAAGTCTATGTTTGACCAATTAGGGTTATGGACCTCTAAAACTCAACAGTCTAGGTAAACACTATCTTCTCACACTAGCATATATTTAGTGTCATTCAATTATACCTCATTAATGGATCATAAAGACAATGGGATGCTAGATTGTGAAATATGCTACCCAACTTACAGGAACTCAACTAATAGTATAATTGACCTATGGGCATATATACCTTGTACTAGTTATCTTCCCAACCTTTATTAAACACGAAAGAAAAGATAAGATTTATGTTGTGAAAGGATCAAGCAAGATACAATTCAAGCAATCAAATAAAAATTTGAGACGAAATCAAGGGAGGTAATTAAAATAAGTGGATGAGATCATATACTCTAATCCTATTCTCATGCTTGCTCAGTAAAGTAATGTAATCGAGACAATATGCTCTCAACCTGTATGGGCCACCACAAAAATATGTCACGCCCAGTCCCAAAATACGTAGGACTAGGAATACGTAGAATTTCAGCCGTATGTATATGGCAATTCCAATATGTTGAAAAATTATAACACATACGTACGCTGTATATGAATAATAATTCACAAGTGGTATAAATTATCACAAGTCATAGGCAAATAATATCATCCACAGAACAAGTCAATAAATAAGGAAATTAACTAAGTCAAATAGATCATAATGAACAAGTCTAAATAATCCAAAATAATAGTCGGGTGGAGACAAATCCACTGCCAATTGACAACATCCAAATTAAAATGATAGAGGGGGACGAAACTCCAATATAAAATAAAATGCTAAATAAAGAGAGTAGCAACTATTAAGTTCATCAACTAAGAGATAATCATGGATGCTCGGAAGGTAAGACCTCCACGATAAAAAAATGAAGCATCAGATCCTGGTTCGTACTCTTGCGGATGATCCTGATCATCTAAATCTAGAAAGGTACTAGGTCCTCAGATGGACGTAATAAGATACATAGAAGCATGCCAATCATAAACTGAATATAAACATATGTATTGGGTAAACTAACCAAGCTACGTGAATGCAATTTAGGATAACCTTCCCACGAATGGGCAGTCTGGCTAAAATGGGATCGACATAGACTCCTCTAAGACTAGAAGTCTACATGTACATAATCTATCCAATCATATGCACAGACCGCAAAGCATCCCCTGGATGCCAGAGGCCAATCTCTCTCATATAAATCCATGGTCGTCAACCCGCATCTCCCTCAGAGCGTACGGTCACAGAAAAATACAAAGTAGCCCTAACGACTCGTGTATATCCTCCCCACCCAAACGAATGTCTGGATCTATCCACAACACGATACGTCAAGTTCCTCACCACTAAGTCTATGAATGCACCAAAATATCAAAATATGAACTAAGCTAACACACGCTTGTTCGTACTGATGATCAGTAGAATACGATAGTACGTGCCCTCTCTTCCGTATCACACATCCGTGTATGTAAAAAGTATGTATAGAGGTCATGGAGATATGAAAATATCTCACAATTATAGGGTGGTCACATAACTCTATGTCAGTATGCATAATAAATAAAATAAAGATGACGCAATCTGCCGCTGCACCCAAGTTTATCTTGGACGCGCAATTTTTATTGAAAATAACTAAGTAAATAAGTAACATAAATGAAATATATTGTAAAAAATGTAAATAAACAGCCATCATGGCAAGATATATTTTCCTGATAAGCAATCAGTGTAGTATAGACGTCCAGACGACAAGCACAATGAGGCGGAAGGTAAGGACTCTGAATGAGCATCTTCGGATACTGAAATACATATCACCAACATATTCAGAATAAGCACGATAGTAAAAAAAATACTATCCTTTCGTCCAATTTGAAAACAGGGCAAAACAAAAATTTTGGGCCAAAGCGGGGCCACATGTAGGCCACTTTGCACTGAAATGCGTGCCAGGGGTGAAGATCTCTAAATAGAAAAAAATTATAGGTCAAACGAATCCTAATCGATGATACGAACTCAACGGTATGTCCATTTTTAGATTTTGGTGTGTCGATCACAAAATCACCCATTAAATCGGACCGTAGGGCCTACGAAACAGCGATCCAGTCACTGTCTCGGAATTTGGTGAAACTTGAGCCACAAGACCAGCGTGAAATCATGGATCCGTTGGTGCAAGTTTCATTGTGTTCCAATGAGAACACACTAAATAATGGAAAAATTTGCAAAACGTCGATACATAGGACTTTCGATTGATACGGGTTGATTCCGGCGTGCACATGCATCCACATCAACTTTCGCGAAAGCCCACACTTCAAGATATACCATACACGCCTTTTGGTGCAACTGGTACGCGATAAGGTGGTCCCGTTTGGCGGGGCACAATGCTTATCATAAGATTTTTTATTGATTTATAAAACTGGTTTTCACGATTTTTAACTGATTTTTTAACACAGAATTAATGACCAATTATATGCAAACAATAGGTTGTTTTGAAGTCGTTTAGATTTTCTTTATGATTATATAATTAGTTCTCTAATTTACATAGTATTCTGGCGATTATTCGCCTATGAAAACGGGGTTTTAAAACATAAAAACTATCGTATATATACATACTTAAAATCAGTTGTTTCAAGTTTTTGTACCTGATTTTAACCAACTAATACATCATATTAATTACAGGAAACAAAAATTTCCTTGTGAGAGTGAAGGAGGCTACCCAAAAAACTTTACGGATCATGAAACGGTCGAGTAAAATGGAAGATACAGGACGATGAACATGAGTACATCGCTCATTTGTGTGGATGAACGAAAATTACTTCTTGGGATTGCTACGCTCACTCTGGCAACTCTCCGGCATGTTCATGTGGTTTTCTAGGTGCTGGGGACTTCGGGGAACCTTCAAAATTTTACGGTTTCACATTTGGTGGAGTATACGACTGTGGGGTGGAAAAATAGTGGTTTCGAAATTGGTTTATATACTATGTTTTCTTTCGTTTTTGAATTGTTTTTCACTTCGATTTACATTTGGATTTGGAAGAGATTTGATTTAATCCAGAAGATGATAGTATCGATATTACATATAATCTAGTTTGAGGAAATTTGATGGGGATTTGCTCGGTTTTGAACCGGCTAAAATATGAGTTTTTCAACTCTGTTTTTTGTCCGCGGATGGGGCTCGGATATTATTGGGTTTCTCAACTCGCGAGAAAATAATTTCTCGCGAGAAATTGTTTTTTTTCTTATTCTTATTCTTATTCTTTTCCTTTTCCTATTCCTTTTCTATTTCTTTTTCTTTTCTATTTCCTTTTATGAACTACATTCTTTTTATTTAAAATTATTTCAATATTTTACTAATTATTCTATAAATACTTTTGTTTATATAAACTACTAACATAAATATAATTAATATTACATAATTTTATTTATTAATCGTATGTTTTTATTATTTATTATTATTAATGATTTAGCTAAGTACTTTTAATTTACATATTTGGTTAGACTGCTAATAGGTAGCTTATCTTACTTGCCTATAATTTTATGATCTAAATTAAATTATTTTGTTATTTAAATTCTTATATTGATAATTTATTTCTAATACTTATTTATTTATTAACACTTTTATATATGATCATATATATACAAGTATGTATATAAATACTTATTTTATTTATTTATCTAATTTTGTACAAATAAAATAATAATAAAAAAGAAAGGGGGTTTTATAATATGGTCATTGGGAGTTCCTAGTTATGCAATTTGGAGCGACCAATGCACCATCTATATTCATCTCTCTCATGAGTAACATTTTCATGCCTTACTTAGACAAGTTTGTGATAGTTTTTATTGATGATATCTTGGTCTATAGTCGGAGTGAGGAAGAGCATGAGCAACATTTTCGCGTAGTTCTTCAGATTTTTCGAGAGCAGCAGCTGTACGCGAAGTTCAACAAGTGTGAGGAGTCGAGGTGGATCCCAAGAAGGTGGAGGTTATTGAGAGTTGGCAAGTACCCCGTACAGCTTCAGATGTGCGCAGTTTTCTGGGTCTAGCAAATTACTACAGTCAGTTTGTGGCAGACTTTGCTAGGATCTCCGCACCATTGACACGGTTACTGTGTAAGGATGTGCGCTTTGAGTGGTCAGATGCTTGTCAAACTTCTTTCTAGAAGCTCAAGCGGAGTTTGATTTTGGCTCCTATTATGACACTTCCAGTAGGACCAGGTGAGTTCTCAGTGTATTGTGATGCTTCAGGAGTGGGACTAAAGTGTGTCCTTATGCAGCATGGTAGAGTGATAGATTATGCGTCTCGGCAGCTAGGAGACCATGAGAAGAGTTATCCGACGCATGATATTGAGTTGGCAGCTGTAGTGTTTACACTTAAGCTATGGAGGCATTACCTATATAGTGATCGAGTGGAGATCTTCACAGACCACAAGAGCTTGAGATATGTGTTCACACAGAAGAAACTCAACATGCGTCATAGGAGGTAGCTCAAGTTATTGCCGGACTACGATCTTGACCTTCAGTATCATCCGGGGAAGGCCAATGTCGTAGCAAACGCCTTGAGCAGGAGAGGAGTTAATTACTTCTTGACAGAGCTTTAGTGCCCCGCTCCGCATTGGCACTATGTACAAACGATATCGGTTTGTTGACTCAAAAAAAGAAACCTTCTTGAAGAGCTCCTTGTTGAACCAGAAGATGGCTGATCTAGGTGAGTGGGCAGAACTTCATTCTCTGATTCTTGCACGACTTAATATTGAATCTGAGTTTCATAATACATGTTGCCAAGAAGATTATTGTTACCATTGCATGAATAATAGAACTGCATGCTTAGCTAAAACTTGAATACTTGTCAATAGAAGAATATTGTCATGCTAATAAGAAGAGTAAGGGATAGCTTAAACATGTTTCATTATCATTTGTATATTGATACAACTACTTCGTGCTTGAACTTGACAAGAAAGATGGAGGCTTGACCGCGCAAAGATGGATAGATAATATGCTTTAACTTGATCGTCTGTATCATAGAGTTTATCTGATAGTGTTTTATGCATTCACATCGGTCGAACAATGGCTATTAGTGCAGAGCTGAACCTTGGTCCCGGCTGCTATTTTGCGCGTATTTTAGTAAAGAGCAACCATAAGTCACAGCTGTTAATAGCATCAGATAAATAAGTCATTAGTTAGCTAGATTACCGCTACTAATTCTGAGTTTCTCGGGGACCAAAATCATATAGATAGTTCATCTTATTTGCTTGATAGAAGGATAGTTCCTAGATGGTGCATTATCCTTAGAGTCTTTGAGTATAGCTCACGGGACACGTTGTGCACAACCTGATAGTAGAATAATCGGCTTATCTTTTGTGCTTGAATGCAATAGAACATGAACTTTAATTTCAAAGATGTTTCCAAAAGAAGTAATATTACTTCGTTCCCGTACTGCATGAAACGAACCTAGGTAAAACTAGAAAGATCACTAGTAATGTAAAATTTTATAACAAAATTACTTAGTGTTCATTTTAGTGAATGTTGCTTCTGTTCGTTGATTTTATACTCACCAGTACTTTCTCCAAAGTGCTGACCTGCCAATGGTTTGCTTGTTCGTAGGTGCTGGATCGTCCAAGGAAGTGATAGTCGTGCCTCATCCCCAGGACCCAAAAATTTGGTGTCGATGCCTTGAGCTGTATCAAGATATTTTTGAGCTGCTTTTGTATAGAGGGACAATGTATAGAACGATGCCATTGTATTTAGAGAACCTTATGCCTTGATCATTATCCTTTATACTCAGATGGATCATTGTTTGTAACACTGTCCCTCCGCTGCGTACTCGATCGGTTCGATGACAGCCACAACTTTAACGATATTATCTAGTGTAGGCGCAACCCTAGGCTCGTACAACATCACGCCTCGATGGCAAATGATATACGTCCCGCGGGAGCGCCGGGGCACGATGATTCGCGCCCGGCGGGGCCGTTGTTGGGACCGTCTTGATCGGGGCATGATAGAGCACGCCATATTTTGGAGGATCTACAGGAGATGGGTATCGAGATAGTATTACCTGGTGATATCAATTTTATGTCGAGTCTACAGGTTCAGTCTTCTATAGTTGAGAGGATCAGAGCAGAGCAGACTGGTGATGTTAGACTTCAGCAGCTTAGAGCATAGTGTGAGTCAGGACGCAAACCAGAGTTGAGCATTCCTGAGGATAGGACTCTCGGGTTTGGGAGTCGACTTTGTGTGCCGAGAGGAGATATCCGGCAGAAGATTATATCAGAGGCCTAAAGTTCTCAGTACTTTGTGCATCCAAGAGGGAGAAAGATGTATCATGATATTCGTCAACATTTCTGGTGGAATGGTATGAAGAGTGAGATAGCTCAGTCGTTTCTCGGTGTTTAGTCTGTCAGCAGGTCAAGGCTGAGCATTAGAGACCGGCCGGAATACTTCAGCCTTTACTGATTTTGGAGTGGAAGTGGGACCATATTACTATAGAATTTTTAACAGGTCTTCCCAGATCCCCATCTGGCATAGAAGCTATATTGGTTATAGTAGATCGACTCACGAAGGTTACTCACTTTCTTTCTTTCGAAGTGGGCCAGTCTACAGAGCAGCTAGCTAAGATGTACATAAGGTATATAGTTAGATTGCACGATGTACCAGTTAGTATAATTTCTGATAGAGATTCGCGGTTCATGTCTCATTTCTGGCAGAGCTAACCTACAACATAGTCTGGGTACTAGGTTGAAGTTTAGTTCAACCTACCATCCATAGACAGATGGGCAGTCGGATCGTACTATTCAGACTTTGGAGGATATGCTTCGAGCTTGTACACTTGACTTCGATGGATCTTGGGAGGATCACTTACACCTAGTAGAGTTATCCTATAACAATAGCTTCCAAGCGAGCATTCATATGGCACCCTTCGAGGCTTTGTATGGTAGGAGATACAGATCACCGTTAGCTTGGGATAACATTTGCGAGAGGCAGATGCTTGGTCCAGAGATGATGTCAATACCACATTTTCTAGGAAAGGGTATTTTGGTCATTTTATAATTAATTATATATTGTGCATGTTGTATAATTATTATTATATTATTTAATTATTGTTAGATGTTAGTTATTATTTTAGAATTGTGTTAGAAGACCTAACTAGTTTAGATTAGATCCATGGACCTAAAATTTCAATTGGTTAGAATTGAGCCAAACTAGAAGCCCATTCATTAGGAGGATGATTAATTTACTTAAACCCATTAGACTAGAACCTTTCCTCCTTAATTATTTCTTTATGAGAGGCCCCAAGGAATATATTGGTCATTGCATAGTAGCTTGAGGAGGGGCTAAGGGGGTCGGCCATTTAAAAGAGAGGGAAAATTTTCTCTCTCCTCTTTTTTATTTCAAATCTAGATCTAGAATTTTTCTCGACCAAATTTCTTCATTTCCACATAAATTCCCTACCAAATTTCTTCCCAATTCTATCTCAAATCACCTTTGGAGGCTAGTAGAGCAAGGATCTAGAAGGAGAAAGGAATGATCTACAAAGAGGAGCAAGAATCTACAAGTTGAAGGCTAATTTTATCAAATTTGGAGGTTGTATTGGGAATCCATCTCCTAATAGGTATAATTCAATTATCCCCCTTTAATTGGGTTCTAAATCTGTGTTTTAATCATTAGGAACCACCTCATATAATGAGGCTATCCGTAGGACTTGAAATTAAGTTCATAGGAGGCCTATGGAGAAAGTTATGGTGTATTTTGTGTCAATTTTGGGAGAATTCCGAGATTGACACATGTTGGGTTGTCAATTGGTCATTTAGACCAAATTGATATATGTTTAATTGTGTGTGGCTAGTGTCGTGTCCACAATTGGATACGTGTAGGTCGTATCCCAACAATTTGAAAATAAGGATTGATTTTGGGATTTTTCTCCGACACGGGGCTTTGTGTATTTTATATTTTGACACGGACACGTAGATGTGTAATTGACTCTTCGTATTATTCATAAATAGTAATTTAGACTTGTTTGTGTCCTTCGGGGTACGTTTGGTTGTGTGGTGGACTCGTATCGCAAGCGTATCATAGATATAGTGTGATACGGGTGCGATGCACTCCACGTGTTTGTTGCATTGCATTTCTAGATCCAATTTCTATTGTTCGTAGCTATTGGTAATATATATATTCATATGTATATGATATATCTATGTATATGTATATGTATATGTGTCTACATTATATTGAATGGTTATGTTATATATATATATATATATATATATATATATATATATATGAGTGTATGTATAGGTTGATATACATATTTAGGTATCCATATAGATGTGTATGTTTGAGAGAGTATATATATATATATATATATATATATATATATATATATATATATATATATATAGCATATGCATAATGTGTAAGTATATTTATATAGGTATATATGTATATGGTTATGTAGTGAGTGAGTGAGCAGTGAGTGTGTAGAGAGGATCGAGGTAGTGGATCTCAATGCATCAACATCAACTAAAGAGCAAGGTGCAACAGAGAACATGGGCAATGAGCAATCAGTATGCAACTAAGTTTCAGTGTTGCGGCAAGTGCAATAGCATGCAGCAAACTAGAAGATCAGCATGAGCTTCAACAGCAGGGAACCATCACTGTGCTCGTGCACAGCAAGGCGAGACAGAATTTCTGTGCATCAATGCACAGCTCTGAGAGTAGTTGCATCAGTGTGCACTGCAGCAACTCTGAGCATTGAAGAGCACAGCAGCTTGTGCAAAGCAATTGAGGGTATTAGCAACCAGGCAGCAAACCGAACAAGAGTCGTTGCAGCCTGCAGGCACTACAGTCACAACAGGTGTAGCAACATGCAACTGCAGTTGCAGTTGCATCATCACAGGGAGCTACTCACTACAGCATGTTGTAATACAGTTTCATATTTTAGCAATCCTACAGTCCTGCAGAGAACAACAAGGATATCAACATATCAGCAGCAAGAAGTTTCAGTCAGTGAGGTTAGTTCAGTGAGTTAAGGTATTGATTAGTAGTTCAGTTTAGGGGTTAGTAGATGTAGCTAGTAGTTTAGATAGTTAGTAGTTAAATGCAATTGTTAGTTAAATAGTTAATTATATTTGTGTAGTGGTTAGCCTAGTAGCTATATGTACTATATGTATCTATGTATGAATTGTATTGGTAAGCTATTATGTAGCTATATGTATCTATGTACTAGTAGGTATCATACGTTAGTAGTATTAAGTAGCTATGTGTTAGCATATAGTTTAGTTTATGGGTATTAGCTATATGTATTAGGATTTTAATTACCTTGGGATACCAAGGTAATGTCAAGGTAATTGGACGATACTCAAGGTATTGGGTTTGAGTATCGAGATGGGTGTGTAGGTAATGAGATACACCTTGGTGCAAAGCCAAGGTATCCTATTTATATTAGTTAACTAAGGTATTATATGTATTGACTTGTATATATATATATATATATATATATATATATATATATATATATATATATATATATATAACTTACTATTTTTATATTAAAACTTGTGTATCCTATGATACGACCTTTTGTGTGTCTCATAGTATCTTAGATTAACTAGTGTGGCCTAGTTTCATAGTATATGGACCCAATATCCTAGAGATAGACTCATACAACCTAGAAATAGGTAGTTTGACCAAGTTTGACCAGTTTGACTTAAGGTTGACCTAGTTTGACTGTTTTGACTTAGAAATGACTCTTTGACCTAAATATTGACTAGTTTAACTTATTTTTTATTACGAAACCTTGTATTGATATTATATTTCATATCTAGGTCTTTGAGGCACCGTACCAGACATCTGTGATACTGTTCACCGGACTTCAGGCGAGTATATTCTCTGATAGTTTCTCATTTATGGTATCCTTTATGTCTCTTGTATCTGGTGTAGATATCCTTGATTTTTTGACACGATGGTTACACGGATTGGTATATCCGGATCTCGTCATGAGATATTATTCCTTGGTTTGTATGGTGTATCTTGTGCTAGCCTTGTTCCTGGTTCTTCGTGTACATGAACAGACACTGATTGTTGGAGAGACTTGCTACCTTCCTAGAGAATTCCGTATCATGACGTACCATGGTTGGATCCACTATACCAGTCGGGGGTGGAGAGTATTTTAGTGTAGATATGTGATCATACCCTCCTTGTGCTTGTCTTATTTCTTGTGAGTGTTGGTCATACACCGCACGTATGACTAACCATGCCCTTACCCTTCTGCAAGTTCCCAAGTCGATCATATGTTAAAGCTAGTACTCACTCACTTAGTCATTAGTATTCTTGTTCATTTCTATATTATTCATTCTTGTATTTATTTCCACTATTTTTTTATTGTATATCTCTTGTGTCTATTGTTGTATCTTGTATATTCACATCTATTTACTGTTACATAGTTTATATCCTTGTTTAGAACTGCTGTTAGAAATGTACTCTAATCCTTTTCTGACTGGATATATTTTTCCCAGATGACACTGAGGAGTAGTACCCGACTCATTATGGACCTCAGGATGTTGTGGGCTTAGAGCCAGAGACCTTGGCTCAGGAGGGTCTCATCCCGATTGAGACAGACGACCTGGGACTTGTAGCATCTTCGTTATTCTTTCTGTACTGGATTTATCTCCAGCTTATTATTTTAGTATTTCTCTGTCTTATTTGATGTTACTATTTGACTCATGAGTTGTATTATGACTATTATATTCTTTTATCATCTTTGTACGTATTTTCATCTTAGATTTGTGATTGAGTATATTTATTTTGTTGGTGGCATATTATATTGATTAGATAGATTATCCAAACAACGTTCTACCGCCGATACTGCGGAGTAGGCTGGACGTTGTTCCCGACTTGCATCCCTACACCGAGTGTGGGTCGTGACACATTTTTTGTGGTGGCCTATGCAGGTCTTCGAGGTCGCAATTAGTGCGATTCATAGTGGTACTCTGAATAAAGTGCTATTACGAGCATGTTTTAGGATCTAGGATATAGGCTGAGAACACTCAATCACATATAGGAAATACTCTATTGATTCAGTTCAACTGTTCTTCCTTGATATTGATATTTGATCTTTAACTGTTATTTTCTTGAGTCTTATATCATGTGACATATTGATTCTTTCTTTCGCTTTTTCTCAGGATGCTGCCTAAGACTAGATCACAGTAGGGAAGAGCAGCTTCTGAGGGGTCTGCGACTTCCCGAGGGCCTGCACTAGTCACTTCTCTAGTGATTGGCGTGTCAGCTGCATTCAGGGTTCTATCTCCTACTTAGAGGACTATTCCGGCTGTATCTGAGGGACTTTCACCTCCACCTTACGTGCTGACAGATGCGATACAGATGTTTATACTATTTCGCGAGATATTGGAGGCACAGAGGGGTCAGTCTGAGGTACACTAGAGACAAACCGACGTTTTAAGGCAGGGCATCGAGAGTGCTTATCAGCTTGCTTATGCCATAGTAGAGAGAGAGTTTTCGGTCCAGCAACAGGTTGCTCCTCAGGTTGCTCAGCTTTGGCCAGGCAACATTCAGGGCTTCAAGAAGCTGGAGCCTAGGGTATTCAAGCGGACAGAAGGCATCATCTACGCTGATCATTGGCTCGAGGACATTGAGCATCTCATGAGGGTGTCCCGTCTTTCTGAGGATCTAAAGGTTGAGGCGGTAGGACTTCAGCTGTTCGATGTCACCCGCACTTGGTTCAGGAATGAGCCAATTCTTGTTGACGCAGGTCAGTCTTGGGAGGTGTTCAAGGACCTCTTCAAGAAGAAGTTCTTTGCTTGAGCAGACAGGTTAGACTTGGGGAAGCAATTTAAGAGCCTCATTTAGGGGAGCGTGTCTGTGGAGGAATACGCCTCAGAGTTCGGCAGGCTGAGCCAATTTGTGGAGTATTTGGTGAGAGAGCCAGAGGTTCGAGCTATTCGTTTTTACAAGGGTCTAAACTGGGAAGTGAAGATCCTCATTCTATATTTTTATGAGACTTACTCGGAGATACTTGCGGAGGCACGCAAAGTTGAGCCGGAGTTGGGTTTGAAGCCTAAGAGAGATCGCGATTCTTTTTTGGGGGCAAACAACAGCACAGTATCTGCCATGAGTCCTCATTTCCAGTCTAGGCCTTTTCAGCAGCTGCAGCAGCACCAGACTCCAGCTAGGGTGCTGTATTACTTGGCACCGTAGCAGCAAAGACAGTTACAACAAGTTTTCTGCCACTTCTGCAAGAAGCCTGGCCACATCTGGGAAATTTGTAGGAAGAGGTTGGGAGTTTATTTATATTATGGTACTTAAGGGCAACAACTGAGAGAGTGTCCTTCCAACCCTCATCGTGCAGTTCAGGGAGCAGTTCCAGCTCTGAGGACACAGGCGAGACCACCTGCAATACAGTCGAGGGGACGGCCACTTTCGACCCAGTAGCAGCGTTATGCCCAACACCAACATTAGGGAGGTGCACGTCAGGGATGAGTGTTTGCTATGACAGTCGAGGAGGTCGAGCCCACCGGAGATGTCATCGCAGGTTATGTTCTTCTTGATTCAATTCCAGCTTTAGCTTTGTTTGATAGTGGTGCTTCCCATAGTTTTGTATCTGTTTCTTTTGCTCTGAAGCATGGTTTGGTAGCTGAATCTTTGCTTAGGCCTTGTAAGATCATGATTGGGGGAGGCATTATCCTGGTTAATAATATTTGCAAGGATCGGAGAGTTACTCTGTGAGGCCGAGAGTTGAGTGCATGTCTACTTGTAATGCCACTTCTGAGCTATGATATTGTACTCGGGATGGATTGGTTGAGTAGGCACCGTGCTAGTATATATTATAGAGGAGGTAAAGTTTTGTTTGGTCCTCCAGGAGAGCCAGAGTTTGAGTTTGCTAGAGGAGCTGCAGAGCAGGGAGAAGGCATTATTTGTGGAGCCATGGTGGAAGACAAGGAGTTTCCGCACCCGTTGATAGCAGAGTTCTTGGATGTGTTTCCTGAGAAATTGCCAGAATTGACGCCAGATCGAGATGTTGAATTCTCTATAGGCTTGGTGCCAGGTGCAGAACCAATTTTATTACTTATCTATAGAGTAAACAACAGTGAGCTGGTCGAGTTAAAGAAGCAGGTGGACGAGTTACAGGATAAGGGGTTTATCCGATCAAGTTCTTTACCGTGGGGAGCCTCCGTATTGTTTGTACCGAAGAAGGATGGATCAGTGCGCATGTACATTAATTACAGGGTATTGAATAATCTTACTATCAAAAATAAATACCCGTTGCCATGGATTAATGACTTGTTCGATCAATTGAGTGGTGCAAAGGTTTTTTCTAAGATAGACTTGAGATCAGGCTACCACCAGGTAAAAGTAAAACCGGAGGACATACCAAAGGCTGCTTTTAGGACTCAGTATGGCCAGCATGAGTCTATGGTAATGCCATTTGGGTTGACTAATGCCCCGACGATATTTATGAATTTGATGAACAAGGTGTTCCACCAGTACCTTGACAAGTTCGTGGTAGTGTTCACATACTTATATACTCGAAGACACCGGAGGAGCACGAGGAGCATTTGCGGATTGTATTGGATGTACTGAGGAAGGAGAAGCTGTATGGAAAGCTGTCCAAGTATGAGTTCATTCAGGATAAGGTGGAGTTCTTGGGACATGTTGTGACTGGTGATAGAATTTCAATGGATCCGAAGAAGATCGCAACAGTAGAGTCTTGGAAGACCCCTAGTTCAGTAGCAAAGATCAGGAGTTTCTTGGGATTGGTAAGCTACTACAGAAAGTTTTTGCAAGATTTTTTGATGATTGTTGAGCTGATGACCAGACTCACCAGGAAGGTTGTAGAGTTTGTTTGGACGGAGGAGTGCCAGGTTGCTTTTAAGGAATTGAAGAAGAGATTAACGTCTGCTCCTATTTTGACATTGCCATTAGGGTCTGGAGGTTTCACTATTTATAGTGATGCAACGGGGAAAAGTTTAGGTTGTATCTTCAGCAGAATGGGAAAGTGATTGTCTATGCATCAAGGCAATTACGGTCTCATGAGAAGAACTATCCTACCCACGATTTAGAGTTGGCAGCAATCATCTTTGTCCTGAAGTTGTGGAAATACTATTTGTACGGAGAGCGTGTGGAGATCTTCACAGACCACAAGAGCATGAAGTACATTTTCACGTAGAAGGAGTTGAATATGAGGTAGCGTTGATGGTTGGAACTGATGAAGGATTTTGACATATCATTGTAGTATCATCCTAAAAAAGCTAATGTAGTTGTCGTCGATGCCTTGAGCAGGTATCCGATAGCTATGTTTTTGACACATGATCGATATTTGATGGAGGACTTGGAGAGCTTAGG
Organism: Iris macrosiphon; assembly: GCA_036927795.1. Lineage (NCBI taxonomy): Eukaryota > Viridiplantae > Streptophyta > Magnoliopsida > Asparagales > Iridaceae > Iris > Iris macrosiphon. Next base: position 26,304,429 of record JAYESA010000018.1, on the reverse strand, counting down.
CATTGAGGTAATAGTTCCTAGTTTTGCTATGCAGACGTGGGGGTTGCAAATACACTCAGAGTTGATGGACAGGATCAAGGCAGCCTAGTATGAGGATGTAGCTTTGAGGAGCATCAGAACTCAGGTGAGAGCAGGATTGGAGGATGATTTCACCATTGCTGATGATGGTTCTTTGAGGCATGGTGTTAGATTGTGTATGCCTAGTGGGAAACTGCGTGAGGAGGTATTACAGGAAGCACATCTCTCTTAGTATTCTATACATCCAGGTGCCAACAAGATGTATAGGGATATGCGAGAGAGTGTGTGGTGGTATGACATGAAAAGAGAAGTGGCACAGCTTGTATCCAGATGCTTAGTGTGCCAGCAGATGAAAGCCGAGAGGCAGAGGCCAGGAGGTTTTGCTTCAGCTATTACCCATTCCAGAGTGGAAGTGGTAGCACATTACTATGAATTTTGTGTTCGGACTTCCACTATCTCCAGGAGGGAAAGACGCAATTTGGGTCATCGTTGACAGGTTGACCAAGTAGGCTTACTTTTTGCCTTTCAAGGTGGGTTTTTCTACGGAGAAGCTGGCAGAGATGTATGTGAGACAGATCTTTAGGATACATGGAGTTTCCGTCAGCATAGTCTCAGATTGGGATAGTCGTTTCATTTCTTATTTCTGGAGGAGTTTGTAGGCGAGTTTGGGCATCCAGCTCAAGTTCAGTACTACATATCATCCCAGACAGATGGACAGTCAGAGAGGACTATTCAGACTCTTGAGGATATGCTGCGCACTTGTGTATTAGATTTTAGAGGTTCTTGGGAGAACCATCTCCATTTGGTAGAGTTTGCTTACAATAACAGCTACCAGGCTAGTATAGAGATGTCACCATTTGAGGCTCTGTACGGTCGGAGATGTCATACTCCTTTGTCATGGGACAATGTTGGAGAGAGAGTTTTGCTAGGGCCAGAGATGGCTGTCGATGTAGCAGAGAAGTTTAAGCTGGTCAGAGACAGACTTCGGGTGGCGCAGGACAGACAACGACATTGTGCCGATAGCCACCGGAGACCTTTGGAGTTTGAGGTATAGTTTTAGATTTTTATTTTGTGCTTGTTATTAGTTGTTTGTTATAGATTAAGTTCTTATGGTTGTGTTTTGATATAGATTGGTGGTTTAGTGTTTCTGAGGATTTCTCTGACACGAGGCACAATTCACTTTGGTGGAGGCATGAAGGTTAGTCCACGATTCATCGGACCTTTCACTATTCTCGAGTGGGTCGGTGCAGTTGCTTATAGACTAGACTTGCCATCTGCATTGGAGGGAGTGCACAATGTGTTTTACGTGTCGCAGTTGAGACGGTACGTGGCGGATCCTAGTCACGTGTTGGATCACTCAGAGATAGAGGTGGGCGCTACTCTTAGCTATCCAGAGCAGCCAATTGAGATTCTAGATCAGAGAGAGAAGGTGCTGAGGAATCAGATTATTTTCTTGGTACGCGTAGCATGGAGGCATCACTCTCCGGGGGAGTCTACCTGGGAGAGAGGGAATGAAATGCGAGAGCGTTAGACATATTTATTTGTGCCTTGAGGTATGTTCTTTCCTAGTTATGTTATGTTATGTTCTTTTTGGTTCTATTCAGTTATTTTTTGGAGGTAGTTTCATATTTGAATTTCGAGGACGGAATTATTTTAAGAGGGGTAGACTTCTTACGACCATATTTTCTAGAAAAGGATAGTTTGGTCATTTCATAATTAATTAAATATTGTACATGTTGTATAATTATTATTGTATTATTTAATTATTGTTAGATGTTATATATTGTTTTGGAATTGTGTTGATAGACCTAACTAGTTTAGATTAGATCCATGGACCAACAATTTGAATTAGTTAGAATTGAGCCCAACTAGAAGCCCATTCATTAGGAGGATGATTAATTTACTTAAACCCATTAGACTAGAACCTTTCCTCCTTAATTATTTCTTTATAAGAGGCCCCAAGGGGAATATTGGTCATTGCATAGTAGTTTGAGGGAGGGGCTAAGGGGGTAGACCATTTAAAAGAGAGGGGGAAATTTCTCTGTGCTCTTATTCATTTCAAATCTAGATATAGAATTTTTCTCAACCAAATTCCTTCATTTCCACATCAATTCTCTAACAAATTTTTTTCCAATTTCTTCCCAAATTATCATTGGAGGCTAGTAAAGCAAGGATCTAGAAGGAGGAAGCAAGGATCTACAAAGAATAGCAAGGATCTACAAGTTGAAGGCCAATTTTATCAAATTTGGAGGTTACATTGGGAATTCATCTTCCAATAGGTACAATTTAGTTTTTTTTTCCTTTAATTAGGTTTTAAATCTATATTTTAATTATTAGAAACTACGTCATATGATGAGGCTATCCATAGAACTTGGAATTAGGTTCATAGGAGGCCTATAGAGAAAGTTATGGTGTATTTTGTGTCAGTTTTGGGAGAATTCCGAGATTGACACATGTTGTGTTGTCAATTGATCATTTAGACCAAATTGACATGTGTTTGATTGTGTGTAGCTAGTGTCATATCCATAATTGGATACGTGTAGGTCGTAACCCAATAATTTGGAGATACGGGTTAATTTGGGGGTTTTCCCTCCGATACAGGACTTTGTGCATGTCATATTTTGACATGGACACGCAGATGTATAATTGACTCTTTGTATTATTCATAAATAGTAATTTAGACTTGTTCATATCCTTTATGGTATGTTTGGTTATGTGGTGGACTCTTATCACAAGCGTATTATAGATCTAGTATGATACGGATGCGATGCACTCCACGTGTTTATTGCATTGCATTTCAAGATTCAATTTCCATTGTTCGAAGCTATTGGTAATATGTGTATTCATATATATATGATATGTATATATATATGTATATGTATATGTATATGTATATGTATATGTATCTACATTATATTGAATGGTTATGTATATATGGCTATATGTGTAATGTATGCATATATATATATATATATATATATATATATATATATATATATATATATATATATATATATATATATATGAGTGTATATATAGGTTGATATACATATATAGGTATCTATATGGATGTGTATGTATGAGAGAGTATATATATATATATATATATATATATATATATATATATATATATATATATATATATATATATAGCTATGTATCTATATAGCATATGCATAATGTGTAATTATATCTATATAGGTATGTATGTATGTATATGGTTATGTAGTGAGTGAGTGAGCAGAGAGTGTACAGAGAGGATCAAGGCAGTGGACCTCAATGCATCAACAGCAACTGAAGGGCAAGGTGCAGCAGAGAACATGGCAATGAGAAGTCAGTGTGTAACCAAGTTTCGGTGTTGCAGCAGGTACAATAGCTTGCAGGAAACTAGAAGATCAGCAGGAGCTTCAACAGCAGGGAACCATCACTGTGCTCGTGCACAACAAGGGGAGACAGAATTTTTGTACAGCAATGCACAGCTCTGAGAGCAGTTGCATCAGTATGCATTGCAGCAACTCTGAGCATTGAAGAGCACAGCAGCTTGTGCAAAGCAATTTAGGGCATTAGCAACTAGGAAGCAAACTGAACAAGAGCAGTAGCAGCCTGCATGCATTGCAGTCACAGCAGGTGCAGCAACATGCATCTGCAGTTGCAGTTGCATCAGCACAAGGAGCTACTCACTATATCATGTTGCAGTGCAATTTCAGATTTCAGCAATCCTAAAGTCCTGCAGAGAACAGCAAGGATATCAGCATATTAGTAGCCAAAAATTTCTGTCAGTAAGGTTAGTTCAGTTAGTTAAGGTATTGGTTAGTAGTTCAGTTTAGGGGTTAGTAGATGTAGCTAGTAGTTTAGATAGTTAGTAGTTAAATGCAATTGTTAGTTAAATAGTTAATTAGATATGGGTAGTGGTTAGCCTAGTAGCTATATGTACTATATATATCTATGTATGAATTGTATTGGTAAGTTATTATGTAGCTATATGTATCTATGTACTAGTAGATATCATATGTTAGTAGTATTAAGTAGCTATGTGTTAGCATATAGTTTAGTTTATAGGTATTAGCTATATGTATTAGGATTTGAATTACCTTGGGATACCAAGGTAATGTCAAAGTAATTGCACGATACTCATGGTATTGGGTTTGAGTATAGAGATGGGTGTGTAGGTAGTGGGATAAACCTTGGTGCAAAGTCAAGGTATCCTATTTGCATTAGTTAACTAAGATATTATATGTATTGACTTGTATATATATATAACTTACTATTTTTATATTAAAACTTGCGTATCCTATGATACGGCCTTTTGTGTGTCTCATAGTATCTTAGATTAACTAGTGTGGCCTAGTTTCATAGTATATGGACCCAATATCCTAGAGATAGACTCATACAAACTAGAAATAGGTAGTTTGACTAAGTTTGACTTAGGGTTGACTTAGTTTGAATATTTTTAATTAGAAATGAATCTTTGACCTAGATGTTGACTAGTTTAACTTATTTTTTATTTTGAAACCTTGTATTGATATTATATTCTATAATTAAGTCTTCGAGACATTGTACCAGACATCTATGGTACTGTTCACCGGGCTTCAGGAGAGTATATTCTCTGATAATTTCTAATTTATGATGTCCTCTATGTCTCTTGTATCTAGTATAGATATCTTTGATTTCATGACACGATGGTTACACGGATTGGTATATCCAAATCTCGTCATGAGATATTATTCCTTGGTATGTATGGTGTATCTTGTGCAAGCCTTATTCCTGGTTCTTCTTGTACATGTACAGACACTGATTCTTGGGGAGACTTACTACCTTCCTAGAGAATCCCGTGCTATGACGTACCATGGTTGGATCCACTATACCAGTCAGGGTGAGGAGTATTTTAGTGTAGATATGTGATCATACCCTCCTTGTGCATGTCTTATTCCTTGTGAGTGTTGGTCATGCATCGCACGTATGACTAACCAAGCCCTTACCCTTGTTCAAGTTCCCAAGCCGATCACATGTTAAAGCTAGTACTCACTCACTTAGTCATTAGTATTCTTGTTCATTGCCATATTGTTCATTCTTGTATTTATTTCCAGTATTTTCTTTATTGTATATCTCTTGTATCTATTGTTGCATCTTGTATATTCACATCTATTTACTGTTACATAGTTTATATCATTGATTAGAACTGCTGTTAGAGATGTACTATGCTTCTTTCCTGACTGGATATATTTTTTCTAGATGACACTAAGGAGTGGTACCCCACTCATTATGGACCTCAGGATATTATAGTCTTAGAGCCAGAGACCTTGGCTCAGGAGGGTATCATCCCGATTTAGACAGACGACCCAGGACTTGTAGCATCTTAGTTATTCTTTCTGTACTGGATTTGTCTCCAGCTTATTGTTTTAGCATTTATCTAACTCATTTGATGTTACTATTTGACTCATTAGTTGTATTGTGACTATTCTATTCTTTTATTATCTTCGTGCATATTTCTATCTTAGATCTGTGATTGAGTATATTTATTTTGTTGGTGGCATATTATATTGATTAGATAGATTATCCAAATATCGTTATACCACCGATATTGCGGCATAGGCTGGGAGTTGTTCTCGACTTGCATCCCTATACCGGGTGCGGGTCGTGACACATTTTTAGTGATGGTCCATGCAGGTCTTTGTGGTCGCAATTAGTGTGATTCGTAGTAATGGTCTAAATTGAGTGTTATTACGAGCCTGTTTCAGGATATAGGATATAGGCTATAGGCTGAGAATACTCAATCATATCTAGGAAAAACTCTATTAGTTCAGTTCAACTGTTCTTCCTTGATATTAATATTTGATCTTTAACTGTCATTTTCTTGAGTATCTTACATCATGTGCCATATTGATTCTTTCTTTCGCTTTATCTCAGGATGCCGCCTAAGACTAGATCACAGCAGGAGAGAGAAGCATCTGAGGGGTCCGCGACTTCCAAAGGGCCTGCACCATACAATTCTCCGGTGATTGGCGTGTCAACTGTATTCGGGGGTCCACCTCCTACTCAAAGGACTGATCCAGTTGTATCTAAGGGACTTCTACCTCCCCCTTCCGTGCCGACAGATGCGACACAGTTATTTATACTATTTTATGAGATATTAAAGGCACAGAGGGCTCAGTCTGAGGCACACCAGAGACAGACCGACGTCTTGCGGCTGGGCATCGAGAGTGCTCATCAACTTGCTCATGTTGTAGTAGAGAGAGGAGTTCCGATCCAGCAGCAGGTTGCTCCTTAGGTTGCTCAGCTTTGGCCAGGCAACACTCAGGGCTTCAAGAAGCTAGAGCCTAGGATCTTCAAGGGGATGGAGGGCATCGTCTACGCTGATGATTGGCTCGAGGACATTAAGCGTCTTATGAGGGTGGCCCATCTTTTTAAGGATCTGAAGGTTGAGAAGGTAGGACTTCAGCTGTTCGACGTCGCCCGCACTTGGTTCAATAATATACCAATTCTTGCTCACGCAGGACAGTCTTGGGAGGTATTCAAGGACAAAAAGTTCTTTGCTCGAGCAGACATATTAGACTTGGGGAGGCAGTTTAAGAGCCTCATTCTGGGGAGCATGTCTGTGGAGGAATACGCCGCAGAATTTGGCAGGCTGAGCCGATTTGTGGAGTATTTGGTGAGAGAGCCGGAGGTTCGAGCTATTCGTTTTCGCGATGGTCTAAACTGGAAAATGAAGATCCTCATTCCGTCTTTTTATGAGACTTACTCGAAGATACTTGCGGAGGCACGCAAGGTTGAGCGGGAGTTGGGTTTGAAGTCCAAGAGAGATCGCGATTCTTTTCTGGGGGCAAACAGTAGACAGTATCTGCCAAGCATCCTTATTTCCAGTCCAGGCCTTTTCAGTAGTCGCAGCAGCACCAGACTCCAACTAAGGCATCATTTCACCAGGCACCGCAGAAGCAGAGACAGTTACAGCAAGCTTTTTGTCACTTCTGCAAGAAGCCAGACCATATCGAAGAAGTTTGCAGGAAGAGGTTGGGAGTTTGTTTATATTGTGGTTCTTAAGGGCATCAGCTGAGAGAGTGTCCTTCCAACCTTCATTGTGCAGTTTAGGGAGCAGTTCCAACTCTGAGGACACAAGCAAAACCACCTACAGTACAGCCGAGGGGACCGCCGCTTCCGACCCAACAACAGCGTTATGCCCAACACCAACATCATGGAGGTGCACGTCAGGGATGAGCGTTTGCTATGAAAATCGAGGAGGTCGAGCCCACTGAAGATATCATCACAGGTTCTGTTCTTCTTGATTCTATTCCAGCTTTAGCTTTATTTGATAGTGGTACTTCCCATAGTTTTGTATCTGTTTCTTTTGCTCTGAAGCATGGTTTGGTAGCTGAGTCTTTGCTTAGGACTTGCAAGATCATGACCGGGGGAGGCATTATCCTGGTTAATTATATTTGCAAGGATCCGAGAGTTACTCTGGGAGGCCGAGAGTTCAGTGCGTATCTACTTGTAATGCCACTTCTGAGCTATGACATTGTACTCATGATGGATTGGTTGAGTAGGCACCGTGCTAGTATAGATTGTAGAGGAGGTAGAGTTTTGTTTGGTCCCCTAGGAGAGCCAGAGTTTGAGTTTGCTAAAGGAGCTGTTGAGTAGAGAGAAGGCATTATATGTGGAGCTATGGTGGAAGACAAGGAGTTGCCGCACCCGTTGATAGCAGAATTCTTAGATGTGTTTCCTGAGGAATTGCCAGGATTACCGCCAGATCGAGATGTTGAATTCTCTATAGACTTGGTGCCAGGTGCAAAACCAATTTTATAATATGTCTATAGAGTAAACAACAATGAGCTGGTCGAGTTAAAGAAGCGGGTAGACGAGTTACATGATATGGGTTTATGAGATCGAGTTCTATACTGTGGGGAGCCCCGGTATTGTTTGTACAAAAGAAGGATGGATCGGTGCACATATGCATTGATTACAGGGCATTGAATAATCTCACTATCAAGAATAAATATCCGTTGCCACAGATTGTTGACTTGTTCGACCAGTTAAGTGGTGCCAAGGTATTTTCTAAGATAGACTTGAGATCAAGCTACCACCAGGTGAAAGTGAAGCCGGAGGACATACCGAAGACTGCTTTTAGGACTCGGTATGGCTAGTATGAGTTTATGGTGATGTAGTTTGGGTTGACTAATTTCTCGACGGTATTTATGAATTTGATGAACAAGGTGTTCCACCAGTACCTTGACAAGTTCGTGGTGGTGTTCATCGATGACATACTCATATACTCGAAGACACCGGAGGAGCACGAGGAGCATTTGCGGATTGTGTTGGATATGCTGAGGAAGGAGACACTGTATGGAAAGTTGTCCAAGTGTGAGTTCTTTCTGGACAAGGTGGAGTTTTTGGGATATGTTGTGACTGGTGATAGAATTTTAGTAGATCCGAAGAAGATCAGAACAGTGGAGTCTTGGAAGACCCCGAGTTCAGTAGCAGAGATCAGGAGTTTCTTGGAATTGGCAGGCTACTACAGGAAGTTTGTGCAAGATTTTTGGAGGATTGCTGAGCCGATGACCAGACTCACCAGGAAGGATGTAGAGTTTGTTTGGACGGAGGAGTGCCAGTCAACAAATAAGCAAGAAACATATAGCAGTGGTGGACGCATAACACCCTCATATACATGACATCCCGAGACGCATGCCGCCCTTTAACGCATTGTTCCTACAGTCACATCAGAGAATTTATGACTACGACAAAATAGACAGTCGTCCCAACCGCCTCGTATCCTGTACCGAGGATTGGAATCTGGGTTGACGGCTTTGTCATAATTACTTTTGGCAGTATACAGCTGTTTAAATGCCACAAATGCAGAAGACGACAAAAATTTATACATCTCTAGGCCAATACATTCCAAACTCCATGCGTCTCTGGCCCAATGCATTCCAGACTCCATGCGGTCCATGCGTCTCTGGCCTGATGCGTTCCAGACTTAATGCATTTCATGTGTCTCTGCCCCAAAGCGTTTCAGACTCCATGCGGTCTATGCGTCTCTAGCCCAATGCGTCCCAGACTCCATGCGGTCTATGCATCTCTGGCCCAATGCGTTCCAGACTCCATGTGTTCTATGCGTATCTGTCCTAATACATTCCAGACTCCATACGTCCCATGCGTCTCTAGTCTAATGCATTCCAACTAACAAGATCTTTCTATTACAACTAAAGAGATCTTCGTGTAAATAATGCGGGTTACGTGTCCAAATGACCAAGTTACGCAAACAACGGGCTAAAATAACCCCGAGATCTTATCAATAGTAAATCCTAACCAAGTTCATAAGGTAGCTTCACCGTGACATGCGGCCACAGTTGCAACCGCATTCTGTAAAAAGTGCCTTATACGACCATCAAACAGGGGTGCATGCAACATCCATAGCATGCGGCCACAAAATAACTATAAATAACAGGGTACTACCCCCATGCAAAAGGCTGGCTGGCTATCTGCAAATTAATACTCAAGGGAGATAGATGAGCTGCTGCATTGGATCGTCCACGGAGTAAAAAGAGTTGCTACACTCCTAACCCTCCATTGTCACACCCCAAAAAATAAATTTGTACTAAGATTATCTTATATGACTCTTTTTTGTACTCTCTTAGTTTGTTAATCAAATCCAATTCTCCCAGTTCTTGTTTTGGTTTAAATAGCAAACATGATGGCGAATCTACTGGGGATATCCTTCTCCACTATTGAGAAGTCGGTGATATAATCCAATACGGCCAAGCTTGTAGAAGCATGAAAAATATGCTGGATAGCTATACGCAGCATGTTGATGCGAGGCAGCGTAAAAGGATGACTTCAGAGCCACTACGTGCAACAGAGCTTTTTTCGCTGAGCACAGCGTAAAATATAAGCTCAAGGACCATCCGTATAATGCAGTATGTCCAGGCTGCTTCAGCGTAAAAAGGGTACTACATCGCCTTTATGGCGTAAAACTCATCCGCTTTCAATACAGCATTGAAGTGTACGAGGAACGCTTCGTATTCTTCGAAATAAACCTGTCAGATCATGCAATGAACCTGACGTCTGGACTCCTGACAAAGAGTACTGCACGACTACCCAGGCGACGGCTATAATGATGGCGCGGTACTGCAACCCAGGCTGTTATTTACTGCCATTTCCTTGGCGTAAACCGCTTTTACGCATACAAAGGGATACGCTGCCTAGTTTTACACAGGCAGATGTGAGCTGTTTATGCTCCAAAGAAGACAAACAGCCTGCCACGTCAAAAGCTGCTCTTCGTACAGGGCTCGAGGCATGTCTCTGCATTTAATGCGCAGAGTGATGACAGCGCTCGAGGCACGTCTCTGTATTTAATGCGTAGAGTGATGACAGAACTCGAGGCACGTCTCTGTATTTAATGCGCAGAAGGGTGGCAGACCTTCAAAACACGCCTCTGTATTTAATGCGCAGGATAATGGCGGATCTCTGCATTTAATGCAAGAGATTTGATTAAATGTCACCGAACCGTCGTTTAGTGACATCTCCTTTGCGTAAACTGCTTTTACGCATACAAGGGGATACGCTGTCTAGTTTTACACAGGCAGATATGAGCTGTTTACCCTCCACAGAAGACAAACAGACTGCCACGTCAAAAGCTGCTCTTCGTACAGGGCTCGAGGCACATCTCTGCATTTAATGTGCAGAGTGATGACAGGGCTCGAGGTACGTCTCTGCATTTAATGCGCAAAGTGATGACAGAACTCGAGACACATCTCTGCATTTAATGTGCAGAAGGGTGGCAGACCTTCAAAACACGCCTCGGTATTTAATGCGCAGGATAATGGCGGAGCTCTGCATTTAATGCAGTAGATTTGATTAAATGTCACCGAACCGTCGTCCAGTTCGACCAGTCTGCCTACGAAGACATGCTTCGAACAAGGGGTAGCTCTCACTCTCTCTCTGTCCAAGACAACAAGAAACTGCATAAGGTCTGGATGCCCAAGACATCCTCTACCTTTCCTGTTGACTCTCCGATCTCTACGATCTCTCCGACCAACGAGGTTGTAGCATTGCTCCCTCCGTGCCTTGCGCGTAAACTTCAGTCGCCTGTCTCTAACAGGGCAGACAAAACTTCTGGCAATGCCTCAGCGCCAATCCAGAAGTATACTCCGCGCCTTGCGCGTAAAATTCAGTCACCTGTCTCTGACAAGGCAGACAAAACTTCTGGCCATGCCTCAGCGCTAGTCCAAGTACACATCGCGCTCTGCGCATAAAATTCTATCTTCCGTCTGTGATAGAATGGACAAAATTTTTGATAATGCCTCAACGCCAAATCAGGAATCCCAAACGCGCTCTGCGCGTAAAAATGAATCTGCCTTTCGCAAAAAAGCAGATGATCCCTGCAATCTACGCAAGGTAAAGCAAGCGGCGGACTACTCAACTTCTCAGCCTTTATGCCAGCAAGGGAACAATCTGCCCGCCCTCCGGATTATGCGAGAAGCTGACGGCCGACTGAGGACATCCTCAGCTTTACGCCAACCAGAGCAGAGCTCCAAATTACGCCAGGAGAAGCCCCTCAGCGTAAAGAAGGCTCAATTTGCGGAAAGACACCCTCCTCGGGGATTATCCGCTACCCAGATGGCCAACCTGTTGTATATAGGTGGCACAGGGAAAACTATGGTTCCCAATATCTGCATGCCCACTGATGTGAACAGAAGGAACAAGCCATCATCTTTTTCTTCTGTAACTCCTCCTGACCTGCTCAAGTATCTAATCCAGAAACGTAAGGAGAGGGGATCTTCCAGCATATCTATTATGCCTCCTAGCGAGCACTATTGCAATAGTCATAGGATTGTAATTAATTATTGCTGTTCTAAAGCAAAATGGTCAATTTTTGACCGGTTGAGCTACTCTCCATCTTTCCAGGAAGAAGAGCCCACGCATGCATCTGTGAACATGGCTTCACACATACCTAGAGGAAGGTCGGGCTCAAGATGTCATCCCTCTAGAACTCTGAGCCGAAGGAGATTCAACATGCTCCTTAGGAACACCGAAGCTGGGGTGTTCCAAAATACTCGTTAGAGGTCACGACAACCGGCTTCATACTCTTCTGATACCGATGTTGGGGGTCGCCAGTCTCCCGAATCAGACGCCGAAAGTATAGAGTCAACTTCTAGAGAGACCTATACTAATCTTTCAATGACACCTAGGGAGATGGGAGTTTATGCCATTGGAGATGAACGCGAGAAAGCTTCCCCATCCGGGAGTGCTGAGCAACGCATTACTGTACTAGAGACGTCTCTGAAAGAGATACAATCCATGATGGAGAACATGCACTAGATGATGCTAACTCAACACACAGCTGCTATGGCTCAAGCATCGGTCCCTCCAATTCAGATACGTGTGGGGGTGGACTTACCACCATCCAACACGATCCAAGAGCCTGCTCTAGATCAAGAGTCAGCAGTTCCTCTGCTTCCTCCCTTGGAGAATGTATTACCTCCCGTTGGAGTCGTAATACAACCGATTCCTCACCACTCCGTGGTCCCGCTACCGGCTGAAAATCCGATGCAGGCAGTACGAGAGCTGAAAGCCCAATTTGATGCCTTGAAGCACAAAGAGCAGCTCAAGAAATTGGGAATCAACCAGCCTTACCCGGCTATCTGGGAAGAGGCCCCCTTTCCCTCCTAAATACAAACCATAGACCATGGCTCTGTTCGAGGGAAAAACATCATCGAGTCAGTACATGAACTACTTAAGTATGATGACGGTGTTACTACAAGGGACTAACGCCCTCCTCACTCGGGTGTTCAAGGGATGTCTCTCGGGAGTGGCTTACCAGTGGTACCGTAGCCTGGCGAACAACTGCATTACTTCCTTCGACGACTTCAAAGCCTTATTCTTCGCAAGATTCTACGAGGGAGGGATGGACATGTCGATGTCCTCTCTCATCGAAGTGAAGCAAAAGGAAAAAGAGGACGTTTGCACCTTCATCGAACATTTTCGTCAAGCCACTTTGCAAATGCCTCCTGGAGTTCCAGACTCGGTATTGGTGGACATTTGCAGGAAGAACCTTCTTCCCGTGAACTCGGTGTTCACAGGACCATATCAGTTCCATGATTGGCCCTCGTTCATCATCTCAGCGGTAGCCGCCGAGGACAACAATCGGAAGGCGCGTGACAATGGCATCATGATCTTTACCTCCGACAGAGGCAAAAGGTCATCCCCCAACAGCGACCATCCCCGCAGTTCCAAAGGAAAAGAAGCTCTGGCGATCAATACATCCAGACAAAAGACTACGGCAACCACACAGACGAAACCTGGGACTTCCAGGCCCATTGAAGTGTACTCTTTCGACGATGACGATATTCCGAGCATATTCGAGTGTCTCGTCAAAAGCGGCAAGATTACCCTTCCTGAGGAGAAGCGGCCTAATGAAGTCGGCAGTACTAACAACCCCAAGTACTATATCTTCCATAGATACGTACACCACCCTACAAAGGCATGTTATGTACTGAAAAGGAAGATCCAGGAGCTGATCGATGCTAAGGCCATCACTCTGCGCAACAGCGAGAAGACAATCACGGCCAACATGATCTCTCTGCAATTTGATAATCTGCCTCCCCAAGAAGTTTCGGACGGTGTTACACCTATTTCTCGGACGACGATGAACATCGTTAATCTTCCTCCGGCTAGGGGTCAAAATCATGACCTGCTACCCCTAACTACCCAGCGAGGCGAGATCATGTGGGTTCACCCAGATCTGGTGCCAGAGATCGAGAAAGAGACTCAAGCTGCTAAGGCTAAGTCTAAGAAGAACTCAAAGCACAAACCGTGTCACATGATTACGGTACACTCGGCATCAGAAGACGAGGTCTTGGCTACTGAACCCGTTCAGGGAAAGCTTACCTCCAGGACTATAGAGCTAGCCAGGAAGATGTATCGGCAGACACTTCAGCTGTCAAGCCTTCAGAACCAGAATCTGCCGTACCAGAGGCCGGTCCTTCGAGACCAACTTCGACGGACAGAGGGAAGCAAAAAGAAGTGTGTTTCGATAAACATGTAAAAAACATTCAAAACAAAGGTTTAGAGAAGCCGTACAACTTCGACATCCTGGCCCAATTGGCTAATACACCAGCTAGGTTGTCCATCTTTGAACTACTCAAGCTCTCTCAAGACATTCGTTAAGCCCTTAGTGAAGCATTGATGCAGGCGGATGCATACTTGACCCAGCTCAAGTCCCCTGACGAAGAACCCGTGGCGTGTCCTCAATGCCACAGTGTGATGGAGGTGGTCCCGAATATCACTTTCACTCAAGATGACATGCTGTTAAAACATAACAGACATGGCAGACCCCTCTATTACACCGGGTACGTCGGATCCATGGAGGTTGATCGGATTCACATAGATCCGGGATCATCAATCAGCATCATTCCTCATAGTCTGCTTAGACCGCTGAGGATTCCTACCAGCGAATTGGCTTACACCACCACTACAATCGTGGGTTTCAACGCAAGGAAGAGTAAGCCGTTGGAGAAAATTCGCCTGAGGATCCAGATTGGCGATCTCAGATCGGTGGATACATATTATGTCATTGATTCAGAGGTGTCCTACAACATTCTGCTGGGCAGACCTTGGATCCACGACCACAACATCGTTCCTTCGACTCTACATCAATACTTTAAATATGTAGACGCCCAAGGAACAGTACAAACGGAGTTTGCTGACCTGAAGCCGTTCAAAGGAGTAGAATCCTACTACTCTGACGCCGTGTTATACTCTCAAGACTACACGGAAGAGGTGTCAGCCAAAGTAGAGAAGGAATCCCACCGGGAGCCAGAGGAACCCTTTGCCGAGCAACCTCTGTCAATCAAGGTAAAAGGACGGACTACTCGTCCAAAAACCATAGAGCCTATGGCTATCCACCTGAACAAAATCAGGTCAGGAAAATGGGGTGATCCTCTAGTGATCACTTTGAACCAGAAGCCTCCACCCTTGGTCATCAACCTTCGGCGCAACAGGCAGCCGATTGATGTAAATACAACCGGGAACGAAGTTTTAGATGATAATAAACATCCTCTTTTCCAGTATATTGATGCTCAAATTCCAAATCAGGAATCCTCCCCCCCATGACGATATAGAACCTATAGCGCAAAAATTCTTGGAAGCTATAGATTTCTATCATCCGTATATGTGGGAAGTGGCATCATCATCCAATATCACCACGACATATGGACCGTATGAGGATTCTATCTTCATTATCCCGCCTACTTACAGCAGTCAACATTCAATAGTCTTCGACCGCATGTGCAATGAACCGACTGTGCAAGAAGATTTTTCCGATGATGATGCCGGTAAAATGCAGGTTCACAGATACAGCCCGCAAGCTTTAAAGATTATGCAAAGTATGGGTTATAACTTGAAGCTGGAACCAGGCCTCAACTACGGGAAAGGCAGACGAATGCCGTTGCACGACGATCCCTACTATCAATGAACTCGTTTTGGGTTAGGGTATACCACCTCCCTTGCAACTCCTGAGTCAAACGAGGATATCTTTTCCTCTTCTCAAAATGGCTCAGCGCCCTCCGACTCATCTCATGCTCTCGAACGAACATTATCAGTAAATATGGTAGTGACAGATTTTTTTGAAGTAGACGAACAAGAATCTGAACTGTTTGAGAATGACGCTTGGGCTCAGCAAATGGATACACAATGGGAGTTCCGCTTCGAGCAAAGAGAACCTCCCACTGAAGATAAAGTTATCCAGATTCGAAGCCTGTGAAGCAGCCCCAACGCCGGTTCCGTCCGGATATGATGGACGCCATTGAAGCTGAAATCAAGAAGTTGATAGCCTGAAGTTTCATCCGGAAAGAACAACATCCCGACTGGGTCGCCAATGTTGTCCCGGTCATGAAAAAAAATAGGAAAGTACGTATCTGCATCGATTACCGAGATCTGAATGCAGCCTGCCCCAAGGATGAGTTTTCTCTTCCCATCACAGACGTCATGATTGACAATACATGCAATTTTGAACGTATGTCTTTCATGGACGGATTTTCAGGATACAATTAAATCAAGATGCATCATGAAGACGAGAAGCATACTGCCTTCCGGACACCAATGGAGGTATATTGCTATACGGTCATGCCCTTCGGATTGAAGAATGCTGGGGCTACGTACCAACGGGCTATGAGTAACATATTCCATGAGCATTTACGCAAAATAGTGGAGTGTTACGTGGACGATGTAGCTGTCAAAAGCAGCCTCAAGGATAATCACATCCAAGACTTGAAGACAGTATTTGAGTTGATGCGCCAACATTAACTCAAAATGAATCCCACAAAGTCCTTTCTGGGTGTATCTAGTGGCAAATTCCTGGGATTTGTCATTACTGCCAAAGGCATTCAAGTGGACCCTGACAAAGTCAAGGCCATCTTAGAAATACGACCACCCCGCAATCTGAGGGAACTCAGGAGATTTCAAGGTCGTCTGGCTTATATCCGGAGATTCATATCCAACCTCTCTGGAAGATGTCAGCCCTTTTCTCGTCTCATGAAGAAAGGTGTATCCTTTGTATGGGACGATGCCTGTCAGCAAGTGTTTAACGATATCAAACGCTACCTCACTAGCCCGCTAGTTCTAGTGCCTCCCGTCATAGGAAGACCATTTGTGCTGTATGTTCGAGCGATGGATCATTCTCTGGGAGCCCTTCTCGCATAAAAGAATGATATGGATCATGAACAGGCTATCTACTACCTCAGCAAGATGATGGTCGGAGCCGAACACCGGTATAATCCAGTGGAGAAAGAATGGTTGGCTCTGATGTTCGCCATCCAGAAAATATGATACTATGTCACAGGCTAAACCATTCACATCATCTCCAGGATCAATTCTCTCCGGGTATTGATGAACAAGCCAAGTGTTCTTAATTTCCGACTCGCGACTTGGGCGATGTTATTAACACCGTATGACATGGTGTACGTCCCTCAGAAGTCCATCAAAGCCCAAGCGTTGGCTGACTTCCTAGCTGCTCATCCGATCCCGGAGACCTCCAAACTGTACGAGGATATTCCCGACGAAGTTGTAGAATGTAATTTCGCAATGGAAAGTGATGTATGGCAACTGTTCTTTGATGGTGCCTCCAGAACTGATCCCAGGGGAAACGTGGTTTCGGGAATAGGAATTGTCCTGGTTACTCCTGATAAGCTCGTCATCAACCGAGCGTATTCTCTTAGCGAGCCCTGTTCTAACAAAGTGGCAGAGTATAACGCTCTACTAATCGGGCTCCAAGTCGCTAAAGAATTGGGCGTCGAATCTCTGGAAGCTTTCGGTGATTCTCTGCTGATCGTCAATCAAGTCAGAGGAATATATGAAGTCCGGAATCCAGACCTCATCCCCTATCACCGAGCGACGGTCGAGATAGCCATGACTTTTAAAGGGTTCTTCCTAGAGCATGTACCTCGATCTCAGAATCTGGAAGCTGATGCCCTAGCCAGTCTAGCTGCAGATTTAGCTACCCCTATAAGGAGGCAGGATTCGGTAATCCTTCTTAACAGAGATTTATTCTGTGTGAAAAATAACTTCCACATAGAACACAACTACACTGTGAACACAGATCCTCCCAAGAGAGACTGGAGAAGTCCCTTTATAGATTCTGTAGCATACGGAATCTTGCTGGAGGACCCTAAAGAAGCAGTATCCATCAAAAGACGATCATTGCGCCTCTATTTCGACGCATCTTCACAATGTCTATATCGCCGGTCTTATGACGGACTATTATTATAATGTCTCTCTGGTGATGAAGCACATCGGATTATCCGTGAAGTTCACGACGGTGTATGCGGAGCGCATCAACCCGGTCCTAAGCTACAGGACCGTATCAGGAGAATAGGCTATTACTGGCCTACTATGATCACAGATGCAATAAAGTATGCGAGATAATGCAGAGCCTGTCAGGTCCATACAGACTTTATACATCAACCTCCTGAATATCTACATCCTACGGTTGCGTCCTGGCCTTTCGAAGCATGGGGTATGGATATCATTGGTCCTATTCACCCGTCTTCTTCCAGAGGTCATCGGTTCATACTGGCCATCACGAATTATTTCTCCAAATGGGCAGAGGCGATCCCTCTTGCTGAGGTGAAGGCATCTAATGTGATCAGCTTCATCAAGCATCACGTCATTTATCGCTTTGGGATACCCCAGAGGATAATTCATGATAATGGGCCTTAATTCATCAGCCAAGCATTTTATCGATTTTGCGATAAAAATTGGATACAAAATGTGGCCTCTACGGCATATAATCCTGCTGCTAATGGTTTGGCGGAAGCTTTCAACAAAACCATTATCAAGCTCATGACAAAGTTCGTCTCTTCGAACAAGAGGGATTGGAATGAGAAGCTGGGAGAATGTCTCTGGGCATACCGCACAATGGTACGAGCACCGACATGTTGCACCCATTCTCATTAGTTTACGGGAGCGAAGCAGTTCTCCCCATCGAGATCCAAATTCTGTCACTCAGGATAGCCGTGGCTAATGAGTTGACTCAAGAAAAGAATGACCTGTTGAGGCTTCAAGAGCTAGAAGGATTAGACGAGAAATGCCTCAAAGCTTAACAGCGCATCGCGTTCTACCAAGCACTTTTGATCAAAAAGTAAAGGAAAGAGTGTTTAAAGTTGGCGAGCTAGTTTTAGCTGTGAGAAGGCCGATGATTCTTACTCACAGGAGTAAGGGCAAATTCCAGCCCAAAAGGGAAGGCCCTTATGTGATCGGGACGACGTTCTCAAACGGCGCTTACAGGTTAGCCAAGCCTAATGGAGACTTATTAATGGCTCCTATCAATGGCAAATTCCTAAAGAGGTACTATGCTTAACCTCCTCTGCTCAAGTGGAATATGGCAAAAATCTCATTCTGACAAAACTACTTCAAAAACGAAACTAGTTGGAAAGTATTCTATCATGTCCATATAACCTCTGAATATATATGTTTAACTAATTTGGAACTTCAAGACCTATCACGTCCATATTACCTCTGATAGTATTTTGTGTACAAATTTTAGCTGAAGCATATTCTATCATATCCATATAACCTCTGAATAGATATGTCCTACTAAAACTTATCGAGAGTATATCACGTCCATATTACCTTTGATATCACTTTCACCCAAACCTGTCATTTATATTCCAAAATGATGGGTCCACAAAGTCAGATGAAAGCCTCTTTATTATTCCCAAAAAAAGAGCAAAATTATATTAGAAAGCAAAAAAGTACATCATTTAGGAGGAGCAGTTAGGTCGCGAATCTGTCGTGCCAGAGCAGCCATCTTCTCATCCCTGGAGTTCAAGACGTCAGCGCGAGCACGCTCCAACCTTGCTGCATCATTGTTCAAAGCGGATAGCTCGGCCCGAGTACGTAAGAAACCCGTACGGACAATACCCGCTTGCGTCAGATTTTGCTGGGCGGTCTCCTTCCGATTCGTCAGCACATCTCGAGTTGCCGACAAGGAGACAACCAGTTCCTCCGCTTGAGAGAGTTCATCTTTCAATCTGCAGACCCTTGCTATCACTTTCTCATAGTCGAGTTCGCACTGAGTCAGCTCAGGAATGACGTACTCCAGTTGGGCACGCTCCTGATCCATCTTCTGCTGCTGTTCCTGGAAGGATTTGTCCAGAGATTCCAGTTTCCCAGCAAGCTCTGCAGTCAAGGAGTATAACCTAGCCTGGACCAGGTCGTCAATGCTGCCTCGAGATAGCTGCTGATATTCGTTAATGGGTTCCTCCAAACCATTAACTATCTGCTCCAGTGTATCAGCTACCCCAGTGTCGTTAAAGTCCCTGATCGGCACTATAGCGAACTGGGAGGACCTCCTCAGAGACTCAAAACTCAAATTCTTCTCCAACACCATTGATATTAATATTTTCATAGTGGTGTAGAAGATACCAATATACTGCTCAGTCAGCATAGCCAGGTCCAAATGAACGCTGGGAGTGGCTGCGATTTTGGCGAACCTCTCTCCAGGAACGACCGCAGACGATGTTGCCACAGCCGTCGCCTCAATAGGTGGTACGACAAAAGAAGAAGCGCCAACACCGGACGAAGTGACAGGCATACTCAAAGGAGGCATTTTTGCAATGACAGGCTCATCCTCCTCTTGAGATATCGGAATCTCTTCGACGGGCGAGCCGGCACCCGAAAGTGTCTCCTCTTCAAAGTCAGGCACCTCCGTGTTGCCGCCAGGACCTGACACAGAGCCAAAGGGTGCATCTACACTGCCCTCCCCGAAGATGTCTTCCCGTGAAAAGAAGACAAAAGGAAGTTAATATCGAAATGATGTTGACTTTTCTAAAAAGAGGCGTAAAGACGACGTTTACCCATGGCCGATGGTGTATATGTCGCGTCTGCGGCCAGTACAGCTAAATTATTTCTTAATGATGTTAGGCAAGCTGTCATACCTGGAGAAGGTGGTGTGTCAACCGTCACTGGAAAATATTCTTCCAGGCCCTCATCAAGTTCCAGCCGAGGTTCATCAGGTGGAATCTTGCTGGATGCACCTACAGACACGGCAGGGGTTTCTCCCGATGCTGACCCGGATAAAGATATCCTTGTTCGGCTCGGCCCCGAAGGCGATCTCGTTCTACTACCTGAAGCGGTAGCAACGACAGCAGCCTCCAGCAGGAATTCTCCGGCACCGCCAGCCGGAACATTAGAGGTTCTCTCTCTAAAAGGTGAGGAACCTCCAATCAAAGAATCATCCCCAACAGGGGAAGATGCAAGCTCACTTCTAGGAACCTCATTACCAGGAATCCGGAGAGGACGAGTAACCGTCTTCTTCTTTCTCTTGCGAAGGGAAGTCTCCTTCGGAGCATGAGCCCTTCGCTTCCCAAAAATTACCAGAGCCCCTGCAAGTGGAGGTATTTTGCCCCTCGGTACCGACAACAGAGGCTCATCCGGAGTAACGGACTCTTCACCCTTGTCAGAAGAAACCGAGGGGATTTCAACTCTTCCCCCAGGCTTGGAAGAGGGCAACCTAAAACTTCCATTCATATCAAAATCACGATGGAAGGTGTTGGTTGCCACGTAGAACTGGGCATACGAGTGGAGGATGCGCAGCTCCGTGGAGAGTGAAATAACGGGCACCGTGAAAGTTGCTTCAGTGCAACCCATGATAAAATATCGCCATCCTCTGGCTCCATCAATGAGTCCACCCCTGGACCTGAAGCTGGTGACGGCATTGCCCACGTGCAACTGGTCGTACCCGAATTGCCTGGCAAACCGACTAGGCAAGTAGGGCTCCAAGAAGCAATGGTCTTCGCTTCTGTACAGTAAATGGGAAGGTCTAATGCAGACCAACCAATAAAAAGCCTCAGGAGAAAGAATGGTCTGCCCATCACCAACATCCTGAAGTCTGATCCCCTGTTGATTGAGATGTACAGAGGGGACAGTACAGAAAAGCTTCCAGCTGTGACTGAAGTTCAGCACCCGCCGACAGTCTAAAACTATGGTCACGTTCCAGGAGGAATTCTTGTAGTTCAACAAGAAACTACCCCCCGAACTACTGCCAGAGCCGGGAGACATAACCCTTGGGTTATGAAGAATTAACCATCCCATCAAATACAGGTATGGTAATTCTACCCTGGGAAAGCTATCACGACAAGTTTCATCGGCGAGCAGCCCATCAGTCATGGCCCTCAGGCCAGCTTGTATACGGCACACCATGGCAGGGAGCAAGCCCAGTCTTGCCCCGAACACCAGACGCACTGTAGGCCATAGCATGTTGCGGTAAATATGGTCCGCAGATGCGATGCCCGGTACCACCAGTCGACGCAGCCATATGGAGAAGAAGCCAGCCAGTTGAGCTTCCTTGGACAGAGGCCTGCCGCAATGCCTCAAATAGCTGTAGGCCTTAGTGCCTGCAGGATATTTCCCTATCCCTTCATCGAGAATCTGGTCCGGAGTCCCAGTATCCTCCATAAGATCGTCGACTACCTGGCAGTAAGCATGCTCAGAAGATTCAAAGGCTGATCCTATCCAAGACCTTCTCCGGCTTAGCATTTCTGGCCCGGTAAAAGAAGAGGTAGGACGCCCATTTATTGATGTGAGCCAAATCTGAAGTCTCACCATAAAAAGTGGTGCAAGCGAGGTAGTGGCACATCAGCTACTGGTACACAACCGCTACCCGTGGGTCTGAATCCCCCAACTCCCGGTTCATGGGAACATATTCTTCATATGGAGTATCACCCATCGGCAGTTTCGAGATCTCTGCCATCTCGTGGAGGGCCAATCACAACTCCCCCAGTGGAGTGGCGAAAGTCCCGGTGAGCGAGATATATCGCTCCATCAGAGCCAGAAACAGATTGGGGTTGGGAGGTAACCCAACACTGGTAGCGCTCACAGCTGCAAACAGATCGATGCTCTCCAGCTCAGTCTGAAAATGCTTTAGGACCCAGTCAGCTAAGCTAGCCCATCGAAGATTTGTTGGGGTGATCTACCCATTGCACCGAGGATTCACCTTGGGGTATACTCCCCCGTGCCCCATGAAATTATTACAGAAAGTCGGTAATCGCACCGGCTGGAGCATCAAGCTGTCTTCACTCAGGACACTGCCCGGGTACAGTCCCCTGAACGGCATCACAGAGCCGGAAGGGCGGCTGACAAACGACCCCTGGTCAGATCCTTTTTGATGAAAGATCTTCCCCTGCTTGCCGTGAAGATCGGAAGTCAGCGTCCACGACATCCTCCTAGGATGTGTAGCATGGAAGAATGTCGAGATGGGATAGTCTCTCAGCATCTTGGACAGATACAAAACCAACACCTCGCAGGAAAAACCCAGAGTTCTTTCTTGGGCTTCATCTGGGACTGCTTGTCACTCATGTCCCAGAAGAGAAAAGTCGGCTTTATATATTGGTCCCCGTCTATGTACATCAGGGGCTCTCCATTAATCATGTTCAGCAGCGTTCGCTCGCCCTAAGCCGATATCAAAAATTTTCCTCCTTCAGGATACTGGGGCCCGGAGATAGGAAATGTCACGTGCGACAGATCCTCCATATAGTTAGAATGCAGCATCCCGGCGGCAGAATCCATCACATCGGCTAGCGGAGACACATGCAAGTTAATTGCAAGAGTGCAAGAAAAATACATCAGACATTACAGATCTTGCAGCATATGCCAAAAATCAACAGTCTGTGCTTTACGCCAAGACTGTAAAAACTTGATCATTACGCTGGAATCCATTTCCTAAGACGTAAAATTCAAGGCTGGCAGTATACGCAAAGTTTCGACAGTCTGTGTTTTACGCTAGACTGCCAAAGTTTGAGTTATTACGCTGATAGAGTAACACTCAAATTTTATAGTATACGCCAAGTTTCGACAGTCAAAGCTTTTACGCCCGACTGCGAAAATATAGAGTTTTTACGCTGACACATTAGAAATGTGGGCGTAAAAGATGAAACGTCTCTGTGCATCATCTTCCTCAAAGAGGCTATCAGCACAGAAGGCGACCTAGCGCGTTCACGTACAACGTGTGCGAAAGATTTTTAGTCGTTCTTTTTTATCCCAAAAGCTCTACCTTTAAGACCGGGTGCACTGCTCGTCGGTGGGACACTTCGCTCAAAATAAAGTTCGCCTTGCCCGACCGAAGTCGCTCTCACTTGAGCAGAAGAGCGAGAAGAAGAATCAACATTCTTTCCCTTAGTGGAGGAGATTTGTATCGGGGCCATTACTGAAAACTTTGAAGGCTCGGAGAAGAAACGAACAAGAACTCGAAAAGTCGAAGGCTTTCTTTCGCAGAAGACGGGTGAAAAGTTTTCCTCTCAAAAACTTGGGGTATATATAGAGTTCGGATGGACTCCTCGAATCCCGAACCAAATCTCATAATTAATATTCGGTTATGATTGGGTACTACGTCAGCCTATTACTCAGAGAAGGCGGACAGTCAGCGAATTCGAAAAGTTTTCGTGCAAAGCAGATTCGTGGTTTTTACGCTAAGGAGCTTTCTACGCTCGACAGCTACAGATCTACGATTTTACGCTCACCGGCTATAAGTCTATGGTTTTACGCCCGGATGCTTTTATGCTCGGTAGCTTTTACGCTCGAGAGGCTACAAACCTACGACTTCATGCTCAGCAGCTACAAATCTATGATTTCACGCTCGGTGGCTTTTACGCTCAGAGGCAACAAATCTACGACTTCACGCTCGGAAGATTCTTTTTTCAAAAGCTACAAATCTACAGTTTTTACGCCCGGATGCTCTCATGCTCAGCAGCTTTTAGGCTCGAGAGGCTACAAACTTATAATTTTATGCTTATCTACAGTTACAGATCGATGACTTTCCGCATATCTGAAAAATACGCAGGCTAGAGTACGCGTACATCTGAACGATTCTTAAGGCGGTCAATTGCAAGAGTTCACACAGAAGATACTCCTTCTTGACCTCAAAATATCCCAAGTACCCGAAGCATACATAATTCAACATTGAAAATTACTCTTCTCCATGGGTCGATTGGAAGTTCATCCAGACTCCAGTCTGAATATTTCATCTACGAATTCATGATGGCGACTCAGTTTTTGATAGCCATTTCTCGCCCTGTTCCAATGGATTTTCGAGAAATCATTCCTGAAGATGGTGTCTGAACAAGAATTCTGTTTATCAGAAACGAAAGTTCAGAATTCTACGCGGTTCCTCATTCCTAACAGCAGGATAGTTTGAATATTCGAATGCTAAGCGGCTTTCTACGCACCCTTACTTATGCGTAAAAGACAGGATGGGACCTAGCACACTTTCTAACAGAGTCGGCGTAAAGTTACCAGACGTGTCGAAGCTACACATATTCAGACTTTAAGCAAAGTATATGGCAAAATAATCATATGCACAGAAGAAGACAATTTTATTCATTTTTATGATTACATATGAGGGAAATCTAGTCTATAAAAGGGTTTTTCTTCATTTTCATGATTACATATAAGGGAAATCCTGTCTACAAAGGATTTCCTCGTCGTCGTTGGAAGGCCACCCCAGAGTCAATTCTGCCAGGTTCTCGCATTGGTGGGCTTCTTCATCCATCTTCTCTAGCAGTTAGTCGGTTTCTGCAACCGACTAACAAGAAAATGATACATGGTAGGAGGATACAGAACTGGGTATGTATAAATGATGCAGATCCCATGCTCCGTACGCCATGATAGATTGAGTTGAGGTATTTCACCCAACTCAATACTCGAGGACAGAGCTAGTTTCTGCTCTGGTCCACGAAAGTATCAGGAGAAGATACAGCTTGTAAGCTGTGTGGTCAAATATGACCATTCCTCTCTCCGGAAGAACTGCCATACAAAGTTGCTGATTATCCCAAGCAAAGGAGGCTATGATATCCTTCCATGATCCATCGTTGCAGAAGACATTTGCTCGAAGACGTCATCTTTTTTGGCTCCTTACATGCTGGAAGATCATGATCTTCTTCTTTCTCAAGTCGACCAGACGAACTCCGGCGATCATCTCTGTGTGGTGAAGGAGATGTAGGAAGAACAGGTTAACTCCTCAGCCTTTTATAGGCAAGAGAGAGCCCTCTGAATCCCAATGGATCCCCAATAACTCTGCCATAAAGTCAACCTTGAAGGATGTGTCAGACTTGATCGTTTCATGCTTCATTCAAAGCATTTCAAATTATGAAGAATTTAAAAGCTTTGAAGGGGGTCTTGTAAAAGCATGAAAAATACGCTGGATAGCTATACGCAGCATATTGATGCGGGGTAAAAAGATGACTTAAGAGCCACAACGTGCAACAGAGCTTTTTTCGCTGAGCACAGCGTAAAATATAAGCTCAAGGACCATCCACGTAATGCAGTATGTCCAGGCTGCTTCAGCGTAAAAAGGGTGCTGCATCGCCTTTATGGCATAAAACTCATCCGCTTTTAATACAGCATTGAAGTGTACGAGGAACGCTTCATATTTTTCAAAATGAACCTGTCAGATCATACAATGAACCTGACGTCTGGACTCCTGACAAAGAGTACTGCACGACTACCCAGGCGAAGGCTATAATGATGGTACGGCACTGCAACCCAGGCTGTTATTTACTACCATTTCCTTGGCGTAAACCGCTTTTACGCATACAAAGGGATACGCTGCCTAGTTTTACACAGGCAGATGTGAGCTGTTTACGCTCCACAGAAGATAAACAGCCTGCCACGTCAAAAGCTGCTCTTCGTACAGGGCTCGAGGCACGTCTCTGCATTTAATGCGCAGAGTGATGACAGGGCTCGAGGCATGTCTCTGCATTTAATGCGCAGAGTGATGACAGAACTCGAGGCACGTCTCTGCATTTAATGCGCAGAAGGGTGGCAGACCTTCAAAATATGCCTCTGCATTTAATGCGCAGGATAATGGCGGATCTCTGTATTTAATGCAGGAGATTTGATTAAATGTCACCGAACCGTCGTTTAGTGACATCCCTTTTGGGTAAACTGCTTTTACGCATACAAGGGGATACACTGCCTAGTTTTACACAGGCAGATATGAGCTGTTTATGCTCCACAGATGACAAACAGACTGCCACGTCAAAAGTTGCTCTCCGTACAGGGCTCGAGGCACATCTCTGCATTTAATGCGCAGAGTGATGATAGGGCTCGAGGTACGTCTCTGCATTTAATGCGCAGAGTGATGACAGAACTCGAGGCACGTCTCTGAATTTAATGCCCAGAAAGGTGGCAGACCTTCAAAACACGCCTCTGTATTTAATGCGCAGGATAATGGCGGATCTCTGTATTTAATGCAGGAGATTTGATTAAATGTCACCGAATCGTCGTTTAGTGACATCCCCTTTGCGTAAACTGCTTTTACGCATACAAGGGGATACGCTGCCTAGTTTTACACAGGCAGACGTGAGCTTCTTACGCTCTGTAGAAGACAAACAGACTGCCACGTCAGCAGTTGCTCTTTGTACAGGATTCGATGCGCGTATCTGCATTTAATGCGTAGAATGATGGCAAATCTTCAAGACACGCCTCTGCATTTAATGCGCAGGATGGGGGAAGATCTCTACATTTAATGCAAGAGATTTGATTATATCTCCAAAAGTCGTAATTTCGGCTAAAGACTTCCACATCATCACTTTGGCATATTTTGCCAACTCAGGCCTCAGTCAGGAGAAGAGGATCAGCTATCTTCTGCGCCCACTCAACTTCTACGCCCACTCGGCTTCTATGCCCACTCGGCCTCTATGCCTACTCGGCTTCTACGCCTACTCGGCTTTTATGCCTACTTGGCTTCTACGCCATGATGATAGTTGTTGGCTTCTACGCCAACCTCTTCTACGCGAAGGATAACTACCTACGTGGCTTTTATGCCGTGATCTTCGCAGCAGTTATACGCGTTGTCTCTTAATTGAACACTCGTCACACGCTCATTCAAAAGGTCATTTATACGTGGGCAACGGTTATTTTAACCATCGTATAAAAGGGTATTGTACTTTCCACTACTCGGTTTCTACGCCAACTGAGTTGTCACTGTCACTAAAACTCTATAAATAGAGACCTCTATTGACAGAGGTGAAAGGTCGAGAAATTGGTCAAGAAATCCAGTATCAGATCCAAGGTAGAAAGACGGAAGATTGAAAGGTCAAGATTTGGTCGCAGATTTCAAGAGAGAAGAATCCAGAGCTCAGGCAAAGAGTAGTGATCGACGACTTTGGCATCGAGCATCCACTCTCTTTAGCAACCTTCGAAGCTACTTTCTGTTTTCTACGGCACTTCTTCATCATCGTGTGGTCCAAAGGACAAAGTGATCGACTGCAGATCAGACTCCTATAGCAATATTTACCCAGATTAAAAAATTGTACTCGACATCCTCGTATAGGATTAATTGTACTGCTTGTTTGTAAACATAAAGAGTAGGTTTTCGTATAAAGCCTCGTTTCCATATCTTTCGTTTATTTTATCAAACAACAAAGCTGGGCTCGACGCAAAAGATGCTAGTGGTCCACTTTGACCAGCAAACGTTCGAGGATATGCTCTCTGAAGAAAGCCCTAATCCTTAAACAAGGATATCCAAGCCCAAGAAGACTCGCATAACATGGGTGGCTAAGGCCGCTGCGCCTCACCCAGCTGTAAAGCAGACGCTTTCAGCCTCTCACTCTGTTGCCAATGACGGTCATTGGACAAATACCCAGAACGTCCACGGCTATGCTCAGCCCAGGCTGACATAGAAATTGTTCAGCACATAGACTCTGACAGAGAAAAATACTACGATGCCAGACGTTTTGGTGCTAAGGCAGCTTTTATTTGGCTAAAGAGGAGATCGCATAAGTCTCTCCATGCGGCATCAAACCACAGCCATAGACAGCAGGCCGCATGCAACCCTGATAGCAGTAGAACCTCTATTTTCGATCGTATCTCATGCGACGCAGATCCTATGTGACCCACTGAGAATGGTGAAAACCCAGTTCTTGACTCTTTATACTAAGTGCCTGCAGGGGCTAAGCTGAAGAAATCTAGGGCAGTACGAGCCCGTCAAGCTCAAGCAACTGCTCATACGACCGGCCGCCAACATGCATCGCTAACTTTTACGCGAGCCTCTGACAAAAAGTTCTATAAGACTGACCCCCCATATGGACCAATGGAAAGGGTCAGTCTCAAAAGTTTTCCAATAGTACCTCGAAGCGAGTTCGTGTACGAACCCCCGACCAGGGAGCAAATACAGCACCTGAGCATCCGTGTGTCCGGGATACCCGGACTCACAAAGAGGATGCAAAGGTAAAACACTCTTCGCATGGTTTGCGTGACGTGATTACTCATAAGCGCAAAGCAAGAAAAATAACTATGGCGTGCGACGTGCCCTCTCCAAGGCACTGATGCACCAACATCATTATCAACTGCTGCTGCAATAAGGCGGCAGTACCCACAGATAAGAAGTCGACCTTCCAGTGGTTGCGCGAGAAAGCACCTACCTGGCAACAACCCCGAGATCAGGTACAAGTATCAGAGGAGTAGGTGTTTCCCTTTGTCTCATGCTACTCAACTGGAAAGCTTCATGCCATCAAGGGAAGAAAGAAGTCAAATACCTCCAGTCCGACGCTTTCTACCACTTTATCGTGAAGACGACTACCCGGAGCGCGGAAGACAGAACTTACAGAAGGCATCTTCCAAGGCACCCACTCAAGGATGAAGCTGTCAGCCCTTGGGGGCAGTTCTTCCTCAGAACCTCTGGGGGTGGCCCAAGCTGGGGGTAGTGTCCCCCTGGACGTACATGACAACCCGGCGTTCCAAGAAGACAACGATGCCCAAGGAACAGACT
The DNA here is from genome assembly GCA_036927795.1 of Iris macrosiphon. Classification (NCBI taxonomy): domain Eukaryota; kingdom Viridiplantae; phylum Streptophyta; class Magnoliopsida; order Asparagales; family Iridaceae; genus Iris; species Iris macrosiphon. Next base: position 26,275,160 of record JAYESA010000018.1, on the reverse strand, counting down.
TCAAGATCCCGGAGGGTAGCTACTCCCACCATGGCGACACAATCTGCTACGCTAGGGGTAGTATCCCTTCCGAATCTGAGAAAGACACCACGGCTCCTTCCCTCCTCGAAGACTACTCACTACAAGGGTATGAGACAGGGAGACGACATCCACTGCCCCTCTATTTCTTCCCGTGTGAGGATGGTATACATGGCTGGAGACAACCATGAAAGGTCCCAGTGACCGACAGTGCCTCGAGATGCTCGAAGCCATGATGCATACAATGAGTGCATCAATGCAAGTTTTGACCCAGACAATGCTAGAAATCAAGGCAACCATAGCCTCCCAACCGGCAAGGGCCTCTGGGAAAGCAAACCTGGACCCCGGGACCAACAAGAATTCAAATACGACCGCTCCACCCGCGGGTAGTGATCCTCTCCTACCTGGCTCATCGGCACCTTCGGCAGAAGATGAAGCTAGGGAAGCAAGGAGGGAGGTCCGAGAACCTCGGGCTCACCTAGACTCCATGAGCAATCGGGACTCACTCCGTGATCTCGGGGTGCGGCAACCATACCCGATAGATTAGAGCGATGTACCGTATCCGCCCAAGTATAAGCCCTTCAAGATAAACACGTTTGACGGGAAGTCCTCCCCTCGCCGCTTCATGAGCTACTTCGAGATCACTACAGGACACTTACCCCGCAGCGATGTTATCCTTACCAGGCTATTCGTCAGGTCATTGGCAGGGGTAGCTTTCGATTGGTTTTGTAGTCTCAAAGATAACTGTATCTCATTATTTGATGACCTCAAGCGTCTGTTTCTTAATAGATTCTATGAGGCATGAAATGATATGACGATGTATTCTCTGATGGACGTCCCCCAGGGTGAGAAGGAACTGATGCAAAACTACATCGAGCGATTCCGGCAAGCCACGCTAAGATTGCCTCCTGGAAATCCTGTGGCAACACTAATAGAGATGTGCTGGAAGAACATGCTTCCGGCAGTTAGCTTCTGGATAGACGAGAGCTAGTTCATAGACTGGACAAAGTTTATTGTAAATATTGTAAATGCTGAGAAGAAGATCAAGTAAGCTCGGCATTTGGGGATCCATATCCCTATTACTGAGGAAAAGGGCAAGCGTCTTAGCACCAACAGCAACAACAACAATAATAATGGCGGCAATAGGAGTCGCGATGGAAAGGGGAAACTATGTTCGCTACCTTGACCAAGAAGCCTAAGCAAAAGCTGACAGAGCCTCCAAAACCAAATGAGACTTAATCTTTCGAAGATGCTGATGTCAAACCCATCTTCGACATGCTGATGCAGGAAGGCAAAATTTGGCTCCCTGTCGTCAAATGTCAGCCTGAGACGGCGAAGATTGCCAACCCAAAGTATTGTCACTTCCACCGCTATGACCTCACCCGACGCATAAGTGTTATACCCTAAAGCGGTATATCCAACGTCTGATAGATACCAAGGCTCTTTATCTTGACTTCGATGACGTAATGGTCGCCGCCAATATGGTGTCCCTCCAATTTGGCAAGTTTCCACCGACGGAAGCCCAAGACGGAGTAGTCCTTGTCCCTAAGGTGACTATGGAAGTTTTCAACCTTCCACCAGCTCGAGACCAAACGACCGGGCTAATACCTCTTACCACACCACGTGGGGAGGTCATATGGGTCTATCCCGACCTCATGCCTGACTTGAAGAAGCCAGCGACATCCTCCACCACCAAGTCCAAAGGAAGGAAATCTAAGTCCTGTTACACAGTTTTCTTCTCGGCTAAAGAGCTAGCAGCAGGTACAATAAGGTCAGGCATAATATACCAACCGATGCATGGAAATACGTCCCCAGTTTTCGTGCCTACCACCACTGGTCCTGGGCTATCTCAGCCCCCGCCGGTGGACAAGTCTAAACAGAAGAAGATTCACTTCGATAAACAGTTGTGCAGGGATGCACCCCAAGGGCTGGAAAGGCCCTATAACTTTGATATCTGGGCACAATTACCCAACACTCGGGCAAATTTGTCGCTATTTGAGCCATTGCGGCTCTCTAAAGATACTCGGGCTGCCATGAGCGAGGCACTGCAGAACGTCAATATCTACCTGGCGCAAGTCAAGCCACAAACCGAAGTTCTTGCCCTTGTCCATATTGCAATAACGCAATAAAGGAGATACCCAATATCACCTTCTCGTAATAGGTCATATTGCTCAAGAAAAATAGGCACGATCGACCCTTGTACTACACATGATATATCGGCGATATCAAGGTGGATCGAATGCATATTGACCCAGGATCGTCGATCAGCATCATCCCGAGAAGTTTGCTTAAGACCCTAGGGATCTCGATGCATTGTCTGGCGACCACCAATACAGCCATAGTGGCTTCAACAAGGAAATGAGCTACTGTCTGGGTAAAATCTGCCTAAAATGCCAGATCGACGACTTAAAAATAGTAGTCATCTGCTACGTCATAGACGTAGATACGTCCTACAATGTCTTGTTGGTGCGTCCATGGATACATGAACACAGGATCGTGCCATCCACCCTTAACCAGTGCCTAAAATATGTAGACTAACACAGTTTCATCAAAATGGAGTTTGCTGACATCGATTCGTTTAAGGGTATCGAGATTTACTACTCTGAATCGATCCTCTACAAGAAAGTCCGCCAAGATAAATGCGACAATGAGGCCAACGATGAAACCGAGGCCACAACAACTCCCGAGGGGCCTATGAGAATCCGCCTCAAGGCTCACACTCCCGATGCGGTCGTACCCCTCATCGTCAAATCACGCGGGAAGGCACCTGAATCTCTGAAACCTTCGGTGTCGCCAGAACTAATGGTCGTCCACCTTCCCAGGCAGAATAGACCACCAAAAGAAGATTTTTGCTCTATGTAAAGGCAATAGACCACTCTCTCGGTGCCCTGTTAGCCCAGAATATTGATTCAGGCTACCAGCAGGCCTTATACTACCCCAACCGGATGATGATAGGCCCAGAGCATAGGTAAACCGTCGTAGAGAAGGAGTGCCTTGCGCTGGTATTCGCTATCCAGAAAACTCGACACTACGTGACTAGATAGACCATTCATATAATCTCGCGAGTCAACCCCCTCAGGGTCCTCATTACCAAACCTGTGGTACTCAGTTCCCGCTTGGCTACCTGGGCAATCCTATTATCTCCATAAGATATGGTATTCGTCCTACAGAAGGCCGTCAGGGGTCAGGCATTACCGACTTTTGGCAGCCCACCCGGTGTCAGAAACCTCAAAACTCTATGAAAAGATTTCGGACGAAGTGGCAAACGCCAACATCACTTCACACGAAGCTGTTTGGCAAATGTTCTTTGATGGTGCTTCAAGAGCGGGACCCAAAGGCAACATCATCGCTGGGGACGGGATAGTATTGATCTTCCCATATGACCTCATCATCAATCGCGCATACTCTCTCACAGAGCCATGCTCTAATAATATGGCAGAGTACAACATCCTAATCATCGGACTCCAGCTCACTAAGCAAGCCAGAGTAGAATAGTTTGAAGCCTACAGCGATTCTCAGCTTATCATCAATCAAGTTCGGGGAGTATATGAAGTCTGAAACGAAGACTTAATACCCTACCACCAAGCTGCACACAACATTATTGCGACCTTCGAGATATTCTTTATTGAGCATGTCCCTCGGTCGCAAAATATTGAGGTGGACGCTTTTGCCGGCCTCGCTGCTTCCTTGGCAGTCTCAAACAACACCTATCAGCTAATCACGGTGATCGGTCAAGAGCTAGTCTTTCCAAAAATAACCTACGCTTATGCCTCAGGTATGCAGTGGAGGTCAACACCATTGCTCAAGATTGGAGGCTTCCATTCATCGACTACGCAGTCTATGGAATTCTTTCTGAAAATCCAAAGGAAGCTACTTCAATCAGAAAATGCTCCCTCCGTTTCTATTACGACACGGAGACCAAAATATTGTACCGTCGGTCCTATGACGGCCTTCTGCTCTGATGCTTGTCGAAGGTAGAGGCAAAATAAGCCCTCCGTGAAGCTCATGATGGCGTTTGTGGGGTACATCAACCCAGTCCAAAGCTACTAGACCGTCTTCGGAGAATGGACTATTAATGGCCGACGATGGTAGCAGATATTGTTGATTACGCAAGAAAGTGCCAAGCATGCCAAATCCATGCAAACTTTATCCACCAACCATCTAAGTTCCTACACCCAACGGTAGCATCTTGGTCGTTTGAGGTATGGGGAATGGACATCATCGGGCCAATCAGTCCGCCTTCATCAAAAGGACATCGGTTCATCCTAGCGATCACCGACTACTTCTCCAAATAGGCAGAATCCGTTTCGCTCGCTAAAGTCAAAACAACAAACGTGATTAACTACGTCAAGCATTACGTCATATATCGCTTCGACTTATAGCGTAGGATCGTCCACGATAATGATCCGAAGTTTGTAAGTCACGCCTTCTATGCGCACCAGTTTATAGTCAATAAATAAGCAAGATATGCTTAACATGGGTGGACGCATAACACCCTCGGATACATGACATCCCGAGATGCATACCACCTTTTTATGCATCGTCCCTACAGTTACATCAGAGCATTTATGACTTTGACAAAATAGACAGTCATTCTGACCTCCTCGAATCCTGTACCGAGGATTGGAATACGGGATGACGACTTCGTCATGATTACTTTTGGCAGTATACAGCTGTTCAAATGCTATGAATACAAAGGACGATAAAAATTCAGACGTCTCTGATCCAATGCGTTCCAGACTCCATACGTTCCATGCGTCTCTGGCCCAATGCGTTCCAAACTTCTTGTGTTCCATATGTCTCTGGCCCAATGCCAGACTCCATATGTTCCATGCATCTTTGGCCCTATGCTTTCCAGGATCCATGCGTTTCATGTGTCTCTGGCCTAATTCGTTCTAGACTCCATGCGTCCCATGCATCTCTGGCCCCATGCGGCTTCGACTCCATGCAGTTCCTATATGCGGCCTGAACGACCACAGAGTAGGGCAGTCGTATAAAATCCTTGGCATAGATTTTGATGTCTGTCAGAAGCTCTGATGCCTCACCCATCATCGTGAGATACTTCAGAATCCTTGTAGGCGACGGCTCAGGAAAAGACAACAAGTTACATCACTACATTAATTACCTCGATAGACGGGCCATGCCATGTGTCCTACGTATGCTGCTTCAAGACCCATGTGGCCTAAATAACAAGCGGCTAGAGCATCCACCTGACCAAGGCCAAACAAGAGTACACATACTGCTTCAAGACCCATGCGGCCTCGTCCATATACCGCCAGAGGGTCATTCTGACCAAGGCCAAACGAGAGCTTTTATGCGACTACAAACAGTATGCGGCTCTCGGCTCAATTTATTTTAATAGTTACAACCGAAGATGATTTCTCATAGAGTTAGTGTTGACCAAGTATCCAATTGACCGAGTTATGCACACAACAGCCCCGAGATCTCTTCAAACAGAAAACCCTAACCAAACTAACGTAGAGGCTTGCCTACGCCATGCAGCTAGCATTACGGCCGCATTCTGCTGAATGAGCCCCACGTGGCCACCAAACAGAGGTATATGCGGCACCCATATCCTATCAGCACGATGGATATAAATAGGAGCAACTTGAACGTTCTAATGGTCGACTTTTTCTGCTTCAGAGAGAGACCGAACCAAAATGCGGGTTGGCTATCTATGGATTCACGCTAAAACCAAAGAGGGAACCTTCTGCGTCCGGTTCATCCACGGAGTAAAGAGAGTTGCTACACTCCTAACCCTCCATCGTTACCCCTAGATCAAAATAAATTTATAATTAGATTGTCTCTTAGGACTCTTCACTGTACTCTCTAGTTTGTTAATCAAATCAAGTTCTCGTAGTTCTTCCTTTTGATTTAAATGGCAAACAGTAACAATATCCTTCGTGAGACGTGACGATTCATCCCTACGCAACCTAAACTGCGATTGCCAAAATTTGGTGTGATCCTCTCAGAGACCCAAACAGACACAGCGGTGTGAACACGTCAGGCGCACAATAGCACGTGAAGCGCAAGAAGTGGTCATTTCACTTTCAGGGTACGAATCAAGTCAGCCAAACAATTACGACAGAAAATATTTTTTTTTTCATAGAAGTAAAAGGAGAAAACTACACTTAGGGGATCACCCATCTCCCAACCGCAGAATAAACTGCAAAACAAGAACAAAAGACCGTTTCAGAAAATGAAACATAAACTACTGCTGCTCCTCATTAATGCAGATTTGACAGCATGACAGAACCCTCCATGCGATAACTTCTACATGCGTCAACCTGACGAACTTAGTAGAAGGAGACAGAAAGTGAATGCATGCTGATTTTATGCTTCTTATTCAAAGTATTCCAGACTTAGCCAAGTCTGAAAACTTTGAAGGGGGACTTGGAAAAGCATAAAAAATCTCTCCATGCGCTATCGTTTATATATAGTCAACAAATAAGCAAGAGACGCATAACAGTGGTGGATGCATAACACCCTCGGATACATGACGTCCCAATACGCATGTCACCCTTTAAGGCATTGTCCCTAAAGTCACATCAGAGAATTTATGACTACGACAAAATAGACAGTCATCCTAACCACCTCTAATCCTGCACCGAGGATTGGAATCCGGGCTGACGTCTTCTTCATAATTACTTTTGGCAGTATACATTTGTTCAAATGCCACGAATGCAGAAGACGACAAAAATCTATGTGTCTTTGGCCCAATGAGTTCCAAACTCCATGCGTTCCATGCGTCTCTGGCCAATGTATTCTAGATTTTATGCGGTCCATGCGTCTCTGGCTTAATGCATTCCAGACTCCATGTGGTCTATGCGCCTCTAGCCCAATGCGTTCCAGACTCCATGCGGTCCATGCGTCTCTGGCCCAATGCGTCCCAGACTCTATGCGTTCCATGCGTCTCTGGCCCAATGCGTTCCAGACTCCATGCGTTCCATGCGTTTCTGTCCTAATGTGTTCCAGACTCCATGCGTCCCATACGTCTTTAGTCCAATGTGTTCCAATTAACAAGATCTTTTCGTTACAACTAAAGAGATCTTCGTGCAGTTGATGCGGACTACGTGTCCAAACGACCAAGTCACGCATACAACGGGCTAAAACGACCCTGAGGCATGCGATTAGAAGAAACTCTAGCATTGTGTTTCATTATAATTATTAGTAATTAGGATTGTGATAACCCTAGTTAGCTAAAGTATCAAGCCGTACTTATATGATTTACCGTAATTTATGGATGATGGACAGTCTAGGCTTTACATGACCACACTTTTATTTTCTGCACTTGTTACTCTATTGATTACCAACTCATGATATGTCCCATTGCAGGTTTATAGTATTTCTTTACTATCCTGAGATCTTTTACATCAAGTCTTTACTTTCAGTATTTGTATTACTTGTATTGTTGGTTTAAGCTCCTAGATTGGCTTCCTTTGTGGAACTTGCTATTTGGGGGTCTAACCCCACTGGTTTTGCATGGCCAGATCCAGTAGCAGCACCGGAGGATCTTTCATACTTTTCTGAGGATGGGGAGCACAAGACCGCTTGAGTGGTTTTTCGTACTTCCTACCCTGATGTACATTCTATTTTATGGGCGTTTAGACACCGAGCACGTATTTAGCTCATATTTTGGTTTGATCAGTTAGCCTACGGGCATTAGCATGATTGACATATCCTAGGGTCGATCATGTATGACTCAAATTCTGGCTAGTTTATTCATTCTGTGTTTACTAGCTTCATGATCATCTGTATATTATAGTTTGTGACTCTTTACTATTAAATTTTAGCCGATCTTACATCTTGTTATTATTCATGTTGTTCTTGTGATTGAGACACTAGAGATTTTTGGACCTAGGCTTGACTGTTGGTTTGTAGTAGTGACCCCTCATGTCTTACAACTTCACCGTATATGCGGAGTACCGGAGTGCTCTAAGTACACATAACTGGTATTGTCTGTCCCGCTTTCCAGTATTTTGTTTCTGGAACGTGACACCCGCGTTCTAACATCTTTGATCCACCTCGGGACTAACACAATCCTCCTCGGCCAGATCGGCCCCTCGCTACTGTCGTGGGACAGAGGCGGTGGCCAGAGAAGAAAGAGTGGAGGGGGGGAGGAGTGAAGGGGTCGATGCCTTATTATTATTATTATTATTATTATTATTAGTAGTAGTATTATTTTGAGTGTCTCTCTCCTCCTTTTGGGATTTTATGAAGGGATCAGTGCCTTTCAACAATGGATTTTTTTTAACTTTTTTTAAAATGTAATTATTGGGTTTTTAGGGTTTTTTTAATGTAATTAATGAATTTTTTTAAGTCATTAGATAGTTTATAGTAATTAATATTAAATAATTAGATAAATAATCTCAAAAAGATTTATATTGATTATGTTAATTTATTATAATCAATATTCAATTTTTTATTAAATTAATTATCATATTTTTTATTATTATAACATGCTCTTCCACTTTTCACTTCTCACTTTCCAATCATAACTAAACACCTTTGTCTTCTACTAGGGGGACAAGGAAGTGCATGGATTCCTATCATTTTTTTCTTTGAAAGTTCAAATCCAAATTCAATTTCACTTATTGTTTATCAAACAGGCTCTTAATTGAACTTACATATGTTTCTGTATAAAAAAAAAACTTCTGTTTTTGTTTTGCTTGCGGCGGTTTCTTTTGAGACACCTCTAGATTTCTAGATCTATAAATCCAATAACTTATATATATATATATATATATATATATATATATATATATATATATATATAATCGTTTATTTTGACTATTCCAGCTTTTGGGATAACGTTGGAATTTTTGGAGCTTCTAGATTCCAGAAACTAGAGCAGTGTAACCATTTAATTTCAATATGGCACTCCTAAACATACTCTTTGTAATTAATCTATAATAGTTTGGCATGTCAGTTTAGTACAAGTCACAACGAATATTTTGGTAAATCCTTGTGTTGTTCCTTAAAATATGCTTTTTACTGTGTGAACTGTAATTCCATGAAACGAATTTTTTTCATGAAATTCCAAGTGTTTGTTCAGGATACAAAGAGCTTTTAATTTTGAAAGGTGAAGTAAATACATTGTTCAGTCCAAAATGCATGGTGAACAAACACACTAATTTGTATCCAAGAACAACAAAGGTCTATAGTACTCATTGACAATTATGGAATTTTACTTTAGAGGATATAGTGGTTGTAGAATCATAGGATTCATAATTTTTGTATTAGGCTTGTGGCCAATTTAATGAATGGAGATAGATAGGTTTTTCTAAAGATTAAAAATAAAAGAGTGTATCATTTCAATGACATACGTCACATCCTATGTAGGAGTTCCATGAATTTAAGGCAACAAGAGAGCTATGTAGTAAAAGTTGGTTCATGGATTCACTAACTTGCTATAGGAGAGAGAGTTTGTGGGATTATTGTTCTACTTGGTTTTAGTAGAAGATAATAGCCATCAAAAGTCATAATTCACTGTGCTTAGACTGAACAGTCAAAAGTATGATACCCAAAATTGGCTCATTTCCATAGAGTTGGATGCACCAACATGAACAAGGACACATCTGCTTGTAATATTCTATCCATGCAACATTGCGAACATACGTAATCGTGGTTTCTAGCATCCTCCACCTTAAGGAATATACAAGGATAATATAGCATTATAAAATAACTAGCCAATTATATTAGAAAAATTTAGAAATACATTCATTTAAAAAAGAATTTACATTGTCAAGTTTAACAATTCAAAATAATAATAATAATTATTATTATATATATATATATATATATATATATATATATATATATATATATATATATAGCTTATTATGTTTGGAATATACAGCAATGTAACATTGTTTAGCATTTGATTCAATTGTATATATATATAGTTTAATAAATTTGTTTAGATTATTATTCTTACATATAAACAATTATGTTCGCTAACAATTTTGCTAATATCTATAACACAACCGTGATTAACACATACAGTTAAGTATACATTTTGTACAATACTTTGTACAAACAGAAAACCTTCCTTGCAGCTTTAGTCCACTGTTTAACACATTCATCGTGGACATTCTATTAAATGTTCATTGCTTTTGCATACCAAACAAAAAATATTACACTTGTGACATTATGAATTATTTTAAACAATTTAGGTAAAAGAAAATAATTTAATGATATTGTAAAAAAAATTTAATATAAGTTTTAAAGTAGAGATTAGTTTGAGTACAAAATGAAAGGGTCATTTTGTCAAAATGGTATAAATAGCCCAAGTGAAATGATGTTTAAGTGTCTTCGGAGAACTGCTAGCTGAGATCCAATTCCTATAGCAAACCCAAGTTGAATATAAAGTGCTAAAAAAAATCCTGAGATGTATTTGAAGGAGAATGAGGGTTCACCTGTGGAACAACTTAGATACTCACAAGATGATAGGTTTATGTAATAAACTATCATAGCTAGAAGTAACATAGATTCTGAAATGATAACTTTAGACATAACATGTACTGAAGCTGTATGGCTCAGACATCTTATTTTACATGCTCCACATATTTTTTGTACATGCCAATTTGTATAACCTGTGATAATAAGTCCTCTATAGAACTGCTAAAGCATGATTATGTGAATTCTAAGATTAAGAAGTACCTACAACAGCGTTTCAAGTCTGTAAAGAGGTTATTAGGCAAATATGTAGTTCTTGACTATATATAATCAAAAAAGAACCTTGCAGACCACTTGACGAAGGGTCTGTCTAGGACATTAATCTTAGAATCATCGAGAGAGATGGGGTTAAGTCCATAAGTAAGTTACCAACAGTAGTAATCCAACCGAGTCTGACTGGAGATTTCAAAATTTTGGTTCAATAGGTAAAAATAAGATGGACTTAGGTGAATAATATGGAACACTAGCCATGAGATTAAATTCTAAAAAATAATGTCCAACCGGCTATACGAAGTTGTACAAAGATACTTCATACCTATGATGACATTGTTCCATTGTGATATGATTAAGATAAGTTTTAAACTCTTAATAGGTCCAAGTATAATTATGCAAGGTTGACACCAATCACCAATCTTTTGAGGACTTACCTATATGAGAGGTCCACCATGAACAAGAAAAAAGTACGCATGGCCAATCAAAAGCGCCACCCTGATATTCCCAAGAACCTCTAGCGAACTATGTGTACTATTTTTCTGAATCTGATTCAAAGCGTAGTCCATGATGTACTTCTTCAGGTGAAGACAATAGTCACTAATTGAGATTCAAGAATGTAAACTATCTCACATATTGTATAGTATTCATTTGTCCAAAAATTCTCTACTTATATTTTTTTAATATTGGTATACCTGTTTCGAAACTTGAAAAAAAAAAATTTTGGCGCGTCGTGGGGTGGGGGGATTGTTATGTATTTGAAAAAAAATAGTTATGTTGGACTTCTTATTCATTCATAACGACTAAATTATTAGCCTATTAATTCCTATTAAATGGTCATTTGTTTATTGGTTGTGGATTGGGGTCTTTATATACTTTGGTTGTTTTCTATGAGTAAAAAGAGAGAAATCTGAAAAGAACCACTATACTCTTTTCTTTCCTTCATAACAAATTCACCCCTCCTTTCTTTTTTATTACAATTTTTTCTGCTCTGGACGAGCTAAATTCGGATCATTTTTTTCGGAACTGTGTGCAGTGATGGAAAGTCGGTACAAATTTTTTTACTTCTAGGAGTATTCGAAAATAAGTCTGCACATAGACCTCGAATAATCTCTTAGGACAGTGCTTCGTATACGACTTTCTCATAGATCAGTAAATCTAACCTTTTATTTATTTATGTTGTTCTTGCTACAGGAAAATAAAGATTATTGTCTAATAGTTAGGTCTACTTGTAGACAATTGTATGTCTAGATTTTATTGTAATCCAATAGAGAGGTGTTAATTATCAGTCCAAGCACAACAATATTTCAATGGGGCATTTTTTGTTACCCCCCCCCTCCCAAATTGCTAATAGCTTATTTGCATCATTTCTCCCATTTTTTTATTCGTGTTACCCCCAAATTAGGCAAAATATTTGGGAGGGAGGGTAAGTATAATTACCATTAACAAACTATGAATGCATGGGGGTAGTAGTAATTAAAAAAATGGGAGGGTAGTGGAGTTAGGCTTAGAAAATGGGGGGTGGGATGGGGTGGGGGGGGTTAATAGTAATTAATTCTAAAGAAAATTACGGATAAAGAATAAAATTTTAAGTTTATTTCAAATAAAATATATAGTTTAAGTAAATATTAAGTGGAGCATAATATCGTCCAAATATTGGGCGTAAGTTGTGTTTACGTCCTACAATAGGGCTTAAGTCATCCTCCCCTAACTGTAATGCCCCACAACCGCACGGTACATTATGTTGAGTCAGATTAAATGAGACAATAGTTGGTTATATTTTAATTTGTTGGATTTGAGAGCAAGTTTTGATTTGAGTTGGTTTCATGTGCATATCAGATGCGGAGTTCGATGGAATCAGGTATTCGTTCAGAGCAGTACTGGAATAGCAGAATTGGAGCGATAACATTGTCTTTCTTAGTCCGATCGGTCGAATAATTTGGAGAGCACAGCCTGCTCGCACAGTCATACCAATTGATTAGATCATACTTTGGAATCGGACCATGATTCAAGGGATCGACCGTATCGGCAAGACATGATGCTTAGCGAATTTTAGACTTATTGAGTGGGCTCTGTCCCTTCTCCTCTACTCCTTCATGCATAACAATATGGAACACACTTAATGGTTTGAACACTTGGACTGGAACATTGGAATCACTGCACTGTGGCATGCATAGAGTGTGCGTCGTTTGGTTCGATAGGATTTATGGCTTGAGTTGGTCTAGCATTGTGTAGTTGGAGCATGAGTGGATCATCTTGGTTGGAACATCGAGGCACTTCGGGCGAGCGAGCGTGCATTCATGCACGAGTACCAAGTTGGACGCTTTCTCAAACAAAGCGTGCAGTTGTGGTTCAAAATCGGACAACTGCATCGGTGAGGACATTGTGCCAATATTGGGGTATTATGCCATGGAGCGAGGGTGTTGCACCAATCGGAGCACTGTGTCGAGAAGAGGCATAGTGCATAATCAGGATAAATTGAGATAGTGCCTTGGGCTATAGTTGGAGAATGGTTTTGGTGTATTGGATGGATTAAGGTGAGTATCGTTTGGTGGGGCGAGAAGGCTCAATTCTCTTATCGTACCTACTGTTGGAGTATTATATTGGTCACGGACAACCTGTTGCACACAGGGTTTGGTTTTCTCGAACGGGATAGGCTCTGGGGTACCAGGACCATTCGACCATGGAGAAAACAAATGGGAACATGACTTAGGCACGGTACTGGTAGTTCGAGATGACCAGGCGGACTATCTACTCAATGCTGGATCGGGTCGAACTGCAGTTGGATTAGGCCTTTTTGGCTTGTCCAGTGACCTTCATATAGATAAGTGTTGGTTCAGTTTAAGTTTATGCATTCATGTAGGCGATGGCGCTACCTTGCTTCGGGAAAGAGTACGCTTATCGATGAGCTTTGCAGCGTATACTCTGATGTGTGCTTTGTACACAATACTTGACTTTCGCTGTAACTTGGTTGTTTTAATGATAACTATGACGTTTAATGGGATCACATTGTGTGAGCGTAACTCTAGGCTCTTACGGTATCACGTTCCGATGAGAATGATTATCTCGCGGGAGCACTATAACGTGGTAATTCACGTTCAGCAAGGATGATTGAACTTGTGGGAGATTGGGGCATGACAAACTGGTATCAGAGCGCCCGGTTCATTTTCTCAGACTTTGTCCTTTGGTTCATCACAAACTCTAAATAGCTTTCGCATGTCATTTGGCTCTTGGCTCTACTCGGTACCGCATTGGATGTTTCATGCAATAAGTCTATATATTTTTTGGTTGTGGGTGCATATTGTTCTTCGTTGCATTACCTTTTGGTAGTTTTTGATAGATCGTGTAGCATCGATTGACGTTATTACATTCGTGAAGCAAGTTGTGTAGCGTTATTACATTTGTGCAGCAAGTTGAGAGGTGTTGTTGTGTTGGTTTGGCTTGCCGTTCAGAAAGATTCCGCTTTCATCAATGGTGTAGTTGGTTGTCAGACAAGATTTGGTTATATGGCATGCTATGAGTAGAAGCATCGTAAGAGAATGGAATGTTGCACGAGTTGCTCGTGTAGCGAATGTGTTGGACGGAGTTTGAGTTTGGATGGGAATATCAGAGATAGCGTTGCACGAGTTGCTCGTATGGCGCATGTGCTTAGCAGATTTGAGCAGTGGCTTGGAATACCAAAGAGATCGTTGCATGAGTTGCTCGTATAGCGAATGTGTGGAACAATTGGATATTGGCTTGGATTACTTTGAAGAGATCATTGTCTGTGTTGTCCGTATAGTGAAAGTGTCAGACAGTTTGAGAAATAGTAAAAGTATCAAGAATGGAGTATGGCGCAAGTTGCATCAAGTGAGATAAACAGAAAAGTTTGATGGTTCATGCATTGGCTGCATTTCTGGTTAGACTTTGAGTTGTGAATGGCAGGATCACGCAGAATGGATGGTTCGAACGGATCTTGGATCAATACAAAGAAGTATGACATGAGAAGTGACTTGATTCAGAGTGGTATATGGTATACCATATAGTGAGTGGCATTGTAATATTTTGGATAGACAATAATAGAATTTGCCACAACGGACGCGGATAATAGAAATAGAAATTAGCTTGTGTGAATCGGCTGAGTGATATTTTGGAACATGGAGTAAGCAAATATTGAGTTGTGATCGGCAGGATCACCAAGAAATAGTCAATTCGGAATAGACGTTCGTCGACGCAGAGTAAGTTTTGTACGAGAGCGACTCTATTTCTAAGTGATATATGCGTGATATGGAGTGGTGTGCACATTGGAAATATTCGGAACAAAGTAAACAATAGGTTTGCTCACAATTGATGGATAGTGCGAGATTCGGTCAGAAATTGGTGCAGCAAAGTTTGACTCGGGTATAATTCGATACGTTGGATTTAAGCGATCAGAAACGGACTTGTGTAAATAAAAGTTTCGATGGACGAAAACTAAACAAGCAATGGAACCAGTGTTTGGAATTCGAATGAGTGATGCGGACCAAGTATTGGAAAAAAGATGAGATCGATCAAACGTGAAGTTGAATATCATAATTTTGCTTGTGTGGTTTGGAAGTTCGATGGAGCATTCATTGATACAAAGAGATAGTTGAGCATAAGAAACAAATAGTTGGGGCACACATGCTTGAGCGATAGATATGACGAAGAGTAACAAGCATGGACTACAGATTTTGGCAACGCAAGGAAGCAGTTGGTCGAGCAATGGAACACGATTTGGTTTTGGAGGATCAATGTGATGGATTCATACGAACTTGAAGGATTTTGAATATTGACGCTCGAGGAGTTTGACTCACAGTTTAGCGGAAGCGAAATTGGCGAAACGGTGTAACGATGGTAGACGAATTCTCCGAAAAATATGAACGGGCATGAGGCAAGTCTAGTTGGTGTTAAGTCAGATTAAAAGTTAACACTTGCAGTACTGAGGCAGATCAAGGCAACGAGTGAAGGCGATATAGATTTAAGATTATGTTGGAACTTGTGCACGAGTCATCGAGAGCGTGTGGACGAATTAAAAAATGGGAAAATCAGACGTTGTTAAAAAAATAGAACGATAACATGGATTATAGCGGATGGAATTTTGAAGATAGGTAAACGAGAGAGAAACATTTAAGTAAATTACTGTGCCGCTCGAGCAAGTTGGATGTGCAGTGTGAAGCTGGAGTACGGATAAGAAACGGAGCAAGTATATGGTTTTAAGAATCGTTGCAAGTGGTAGTGCAAGAAGTCGAACATGGCGGTTGAGAATGTTGATGGATTTAGGGCAGAACAACGGAGTGATGGAAGACGGTTTCAACGAGTGCAGTTCGATAATTTGTGGCGTAGATAGATAGTAAGACTCTAGGTGGTTAGACGACTTTTGGATGATAGATCGTCAGAGGTAGTACATGAAGTGCTCGAATTTTGAATTTCATTCGGATCGGACTGTTGGGTTATGGTTGAGATTGCAGATAAGATATAGCATGGTTCGTAGTAACTTTCTATCGTGATAATTTACAATTATTGAGCGTAGCTTCAGGACAACTGACCTTAGCGACTTGACAGTCAAATCTAAATAAATATTGTAGACCCATAGAACGACCTTTGCGGTGACATATTTGGGAATGCGTCGAGGGTGGATGTGAGTGTTGTATGTTGAAGATAGGCCTAAGTGACTGAGTATTGGATTTAAGAGATCCTTGGGATAGTCTTCAGCTGAAGATTTAGCTAGAAGTTCGAAGCGATGATAAAAATGGATTGAGTCAACTGATGAGATTCGGAGTCGCAAATTTTTGAAAATGGCATCACCTCTGACTCGTCGTGCCCCGAAAGGGAATATCATTCATATGAATTGACGACTGTATAAAGTCACAGTTCGTTCAGATCAAATCCTTGCAATACCGAAAAGGACAGATGTGCCTCAGATCTACAAGATAAAATCAGACATAGTCTGGGATGCATGCTCATGCAGAGGATGAATGTGATATTCTGTGCTTTAAGGCAGTGGAAGCAGCATGAAGAATTATTTCACACACGACCTAGGAATTTTGACGAGTATGTTCGCATCGAAATTGTGGCGACACTATCCCTATGGCATGGCGGCAAAATCTTCGTGGATTACATGAACCTCAAAATAGATATTCACCCAGAGAGGTATTTAGATTTAGGCAGAGGTGTTAGGTCAAGCTGATCGTTCGGAGCATGAGATAATATTTGAAGACAGTACATGCAGAACATGTTACGATTGGAGTCATTCTAGAGTTGGTTGGTTGAGCTTGGACAGAGCTAGTGATAATTCAAAAATAGTTGGATGATAGGGCCTTGTAGCATAGTCATTGCGCTTGGGATGCATAAAGATTTAGAGCGTGTGTTAGATCTTGCTAGAGAATGGATTAAGTCAGAACACAAACTAATATGAATCAGCTGGAGAAATCGTCAGAGGGAATCATCGTATTTGAGAATAATGCTTGTGTGAATGAGTTATGGGATGAACGTCAGGATCGGTTCAGTCGAGAGTGAAGCGAATGAATGTCTCAGACATGAATATACCCTTGTAACTTGTCCAAATTCGTTATCGCTAAGTTCCGCTGAAATGCATGTATTTTATGGATGCCTTAAATATGTATATGATCCAAACTAAGCGATATGTTTAATTCGAATTAATCTGCAATGAGGATATAGGAATATGGAATTTGTGTGAGCGTTTAGCACAAATCGAGATGTTGATGTCCATATCAGGGGAATGTGAGTTGTATGGAGCAGAGTTATGAAATGGTCAAGCAGCAAATGAGAAATGAATGGATAGTGGTTTGGTTCGAGGACGAACCTTATTCTAAGTAATATATTATGTAATGTCCCGCAACCGCACGATGTATTATGCTGAGTCAGATTAAACGAGACAATATTTGGTTACATTTAGATTTGTTGTATTTGGGAGCAAGTATTAATTTGAGTTAGTTTTATGTCTAGATCGCATGCGGAGTTCGATGGAATCAGGTGTTCGTTCAGAGCAGTACTGGGATAGCGGGATTAGAGCAATAATAATATTTTTCTTAGTCTAATCGGTCAGATGATTTGGTGAGCATGTCCTACTCGTACGGTCATACCCATTGAGTAGATCTTGCTTTGCATCGAACCAATGATTAAAGGGATCAGCCATATCGGCAAGGCAGGGTGCTTAACCAATTTTAGACTTGGTGAGTGGGTTATGTCCCTTCTCCTCTACTCCTTCATGCCTAATAATATGGAACACACATAATGGTTTGAATACTTGGACTGGAATATTGGAATCACTGCACTTTGGCTTGCATAGAGTGTGCATCGTTTGGTTGGATATGATTTGTGGCTTGAGTTGGTCTAGCCTTGGACAGTTGGAGCTTGAGTGGATTATCTTGGTTGGAACATCGAGAAACTCCGGGCAAGCGAGCGTACATCTGTGCCCGATTATCAATTTAGACGATTTGTCAAGTAAAGCATAAAATTATGGTTCAAAATTGGACAACTGCGTCGGTGAAGGCATTATGCCACTATTTGAGTATTGTGCCACGGAGCTTTCGAATTGAGGGGTGTTGCACCAATCGGAGCACTGTGTGGAGAAGCGGCATAGTGCCCAATTGGGATAACTTGAGATGGTGTCTTGGGCTATAGTTGGAGAATGGTTATGGTGTATTGGATGGATTGAGGTGAGTATCGTTTGGTGGGGCGAGAAGGCTCAATTTTCTCATCGTACCTACTGTTGGAGTATTGCATTGGTCACGGACAACCTATTGCGCACAGGGTTTGGTTTTCTTGAACGTGACAAGCTCCGGGGCACCGGGACCGTTCGACCATGGCATAAACAAATGGTAACGTGCCTTGGGCATGGTATTGGCAGTTCGAGATGACCAGACAGACTAGGTACTCAATGCTGGATTGGGTTGAACTGTAGTTGGATTAGTCCTTTATGGCTTGGCCATTGACCTTCATATAGATAAGTGTTGGTTTAGTTTGAGTTTGTGCATTCGTATAGGCAACGTCGCCACCTTGCTTCTGGCAAGAGTGCGCGCATCGATGATTGGATTAGTGAGGCTTGGATTTTGATGTGATTCGATAGATTTTTGGCTTGGAGTACGATGTGGATCGATAGGTTCACGCCTTGCTTTTGATTTGAGTAGAACGAATTGCATGCTTAGTTTCCTTTGAGTTAGATATAACTGCGAGTGTATTTGCTTGAGTTGAATGCTTGCATTCTTAAACTACTTTACTGCTTTCCTTAACATGTCATACCTCTGCCATAAAATGAATTTAGGATTCAAGTAGAAAGTTTATCATATAACTGTTTGCATTCACTGTCTATTTAGTGTCGGTTTAGACGAGTGGGTTACCCTACTCACCAGTACGGCTGTGTACTGACCCACGTTTATGGACATTATTTTCAGGTACGCAAGTATAGTGGCTCAGCTTGGATATATGGGACATGATGTATGGAATGATATGTACCTTTATGGGCAAGAGAAAGAGCAAGAGTGTTGCATCACCTTTGTGGTATTCTCCTTTGTGGTTTTTTTATTTGGACCCTTCAAGAGCTTCACTGCGTATACTCTGATGTGTGCTTGGTACACAATACTTGACTTTCTCTGCAACTTGGTCATTTCGATGATAACCGTGACGTTTGACGTCATCACCTTCTACGAGCGCAACTCCAGGCTCGTACGATATCACGTCCCGATAAGAACGATTGTCCTGCAAGAGCGCTGTAACATGGTGATTCACGTTTAGAGGGAACGATCGAACTTGCGAGAGATTGGGACGTGACACTAACTCCCCCCAGTTAATATGTTAATTAGTAATCTAATCTTACAATATATTAATATCCTATATATTAACATCCTATCCTCTTATCATGATTCATGATTTATGTAAGTTACTAATTTCTTCTTTTAACTTACGTCCTATAATGGTGCGTAAGATATTAATGATTTATTTTAAATTAACGGTTAATTAAAACTAGATGAAAATTTAAATATATTTACAAAAGTTTACGCACTATAATAGGGCTTAAGTTACTAACGTATGCCTAAAATTAGGCGTGAGTTATCATTTATATTTTTTTAATCCATGTTTTTTTAATCTACGGTTAAACACATTTAACTAAAGGATTTAAAGGTTTACGCTGCTTTATAGGGCGTAAGTTAACTGTAATCACCCTATTTTTCGTAAAAATTTTAAAAATAATTTTTGGGATTTTTCTGTATTTTTTCAGGAATTAAAATAGGGTGTTTTATGATTAAATAATTTTTAAATGATATTAATTAATATTAAAATATGATAAAAATAAGATTTTATGGTGTAAAATGAAAAATGGACATAGGGTAATTTTTTGGAATTTATTGGGCTCCGGACCTATTTTTAATCACCTATAAACTATTTTTTTATTTTATTTAAAAACCAAGCCCAACCCAAACCAAACCCAAACCAAGCCCAGCCCAGCCCAAACCCGTTTGGCTATCGGGTCGGGTCGGGTCTGTCAGACCCGAACCCGCCCGACCCGTTCTGACCCTTTCCCTCACCCGTTCTCTCCTCCGAATTCTCCGGCCACGTCGCCTCCCCCTCTCCGCCTGACCCGACCGCGCCCGCGCCACGTCGCCTCCCCCTCTCTGCCTCGCCCGGCCATCTCTCCACGGCCATCCCCTATATAAACCCCTCTTCTTCACCTCCTCCCTCATCTTCCCCAAACCTAAGCCCTAGCTCCGGCGAGCTGCCTCCGCCCCGTTCCCCCTAGTCGACCCTAACGCCGCCCGTACCCGCCACAACGGACCACCCCAACTCCGCCAGGCGCCGACCCCTCGGTGACATCCTCCCATCTCGAGGGCCGCCGACCCCGACTCCCCTGTGTTCGACCCTTCCACCGAGTCCAGCACGACCCCTAGCCCCGTCGTGCTCGCACCCCTCCGCTCAGGCCGAGTTCCCCTCCGCTCAGGCCGAGTACCCTCCGCTCCGGCCGAGTTCCCCTCCGCTCAGGCCGACGAGTCATCTCTGCTCAGCCCGACGAGCCACCCCCGCCGACCAGAGCAGCTACTCTCCGACGGTTCTCCGGCAACACCCTGAACCCTAGCCTGGACGCAGCAACCCGATACGCAGGACACGAAGTCGACGCGCGGACACGTAAAAAACAGATTCACGGGGCCCTGTTCTGGTACCGTTTTCTCCCGCCTCGTAACTCCATTTTCGATTCTGTCAGTTGCAAAGCGTAGACTGTATAACCCTCTCGATGCCCATGCAACTCGCTCGGTGCATCGCGTCCTGTGGTGATCGTAAACCGCGATCCAAAAACAGAAAAAATAACGCCCTGTTTTATCCCGGAACTGAGTACGCCCCGCCAAACGGGATGACTTGGTCGCACGCGGTCTTCACCGATACGTGAGCGCCGTTGATACGGACGTGTGGAATTTCGCAGAAGTTGATTCGGATGTGCGTGCACACCGAAATCAACGCGTATCCGCGGACACCGTCCCGTATCTTTCCTTTCTGGAATGCGTCCTAACTTTGTGTACACGCGTCGGATCAAAACAAAATTTGCGCCATCGGACTCGTAGCAATACGCTGGTCCTGTGACCCAAGTTTGGTTCAATTTCGAGAACGTTGACGAAATCGTGTGTCGTGGGCCCCACAAGCTCCACTTGACGGGCGATTTTGTGACCGGCTCATCAGAATCCAATTCTGAAAGTTTCGTTGAGTTTGTATCAGCGTTCCTGACTTGTTGACACTAAGTTGGACGAATTTGGAGACCTTTAACCCTGACACATATTTTGGTGCATAGCGGGCCCATATGCGGACCCCGTTTTGACCCGAAATGGTCATTTTTGCCCCTGTGTCCAAATTGGACTCAAGGACAGGCGTTTCTAGCTATTTGATATCTTCTGAGCATGATGGTAATATTTATTTCAGCATCCGAAGACATTTCAGGAAATTTCCCGAGTAACAGAATAGTAGTTGAAATTCAAACATCAGGCAAGTGTACCTTGCCAACTTGCAGTCTTTATTTCATATTACTTGTATTAAATACAACTGTTGAGCATGCTTAACCTAGGAACCATGTGACGTACTTAGTGTTCGATTATAGTCAGGTGCCAACTCCGTACGCGTGTTGGGTACGTCATCTAGAGATGGACATTTCAGACCCTTTACTCTCTAGTACTTGTCTTATCAAGTACATTACAACCCAGGACACTTGACACTATACATTGACGGAATCTTCCTGAGATATTCATGGTGATTCTGTATAGGATACAGGACCTGACAGAGATATGTTATTCATAGACATTATATGACTTGTTGCATTAGCTATGATCCCGCTGACATGGACATGAGACGTTATGGTCATGATATGCGTGATTACATTGGATGGGGAGAGACACAAAGGCTACAGGCTGTTCTATATATATATATCTACTACTATTGTGAGGTTGTAAACTCTCCAGCAGAGCTAGACCCTTTACGTGTTATTACTGCTACCGGCTCTCCGACACAGAGCTTGTAGCGGTCCCAGCCTGAGTACTAGTGATGCTCTCACTTGCATATCACATAGATGGTTACATAGTTTATCCCATTGTTTATTTATTTACTTGTACTGCATTTATTTGGCTTGTATTATTTTGTAACTTGCTATGTCCCCTAAGGACCTGGATTCTGGATGTTGTCCCCAAGTTTAGCCTAGGAACAGTATCCCGAGGTATACGGGACAGGAGCTGAAGCTGTAGCTGGACTTGATACTGGAGCAGAACCGAAACCTGAGGACGAGGTGACTGCTAAAGACTTTTCCTGAGTACCTGATTTCATACTCAGTATTTACTTTATGTTTGACTCTTTTGTTCCTGGTCTATTGAACTAGTGTATTCAGACTTATGTCGGATTGTTTCTCCGACCTACTTGTTGAGACTTGTTGCTGCTTATTTCCATTTCATTATGCAGTTGATTATATTTATCTTTTATGGATGAGATTAGTTGTGGCTTATTATAGTAGACCTTATTTTATAGCTTAAGTGCGCCTTGATGGATCCATTAAATTGGGTTGTCCATCGGTGTGTACTGCTGGCCAATGCCACGTGTCCAGTCCCTCGGTATTTTGGGACTGGGGCGTGACATAGTTTTTGTGGTAGCCCATGCAGGTCTTACGACTAATTTGTTCGGTTTCAACTTAGGGACCGAACAGGCCTACAATAAGATAGGATAAGTTATAGGATCTCATCCATTGATTTAATCATTTTCGGACTCTATGTCGAATTCAATTTAATTGCTTGAATTGCATCCTGATTTGTTTTCTCTGTGCATTCTCATTGTTTTCTTTTGATGCAGAATAATGGATCCAAGAAGTGGTGACGAGAACCCCTTGGGTACACCGCCCGAAGCTGTAGTTACCTGTGAAGCTGGGGTGACGCCATATACCAGAGGACAATCCTCTCAGAGCAACCAATCTGGCCAGCCAAGTTTCAGGTTCAGGCGTGATGACATCCCGTCTCCACCACAGTTCCCTCCATCGATGCCTGTCTTCCCACCGGGGCAGGCCATGGACGAGCAGCAAATGTTCCAGATGTTCTACGCTATGATGCAGGCCCAACAACAGATCCAACAGGAGGCCCAACGTCATGAGGCCGAAAACTTAAGGAACAGCCTAGTAGCGGTATTGGAGCAGGCAAATCCACCAACTAGGCGACCAGCGATGGGATCTATCACAGATTTTCGTCAACTCAAACCCCGTACCTTCTCAGGCAAGGAAGGACCAACTGAAGTTCATGAATGGCTTACGAACACGCAGCACCAGTTGGAGGCCGCTGAACTTCCAAGGAAAAAGTGGATGACTGCCGTCAGGATGCAACTGACGGATAACGCGCACCATTGGTGGCTATCCGAAGAAAGGAGGCTCGGACATGATCAAGTCACCTGGGAGGAGTTCTCCAGACTCTTCCAGGAAATGTACATCCTTGCTGTTGCTCGGTCAGAACTCCGAGACAAGTTCAACCACCTGATCCAAGGCAATATATCGGTGGAGGAATACAACGCCGAATTCATTCACCTGAGCCGCTTCGCCCCTTCTCTAATTCCTACCGAAGAAGAGAAGGCGAAGAAGTTCTTTGATGGACTCAGGTTCGAGCTCCAGAGGTTAATCGGATCTGTCGTGCCCACATCATACACCAACGTCCTTGCTGCAACACGTCGTATGGAGCGCGTTACTCGCAGGGAGTCAAGTCTGAAACGTCCATTCTCCTCAGCACCGTCCAAGTCATCACAGGGGGATTCTGAAAAATGACCCCAGAAGAACCTGCCTCAGAGGACAGCATCAAAGAACCTACCTACTTGTCATTACTGCGGCAAAGTAGGTCACATTGAAAGGGAATGTAGATGCAAGTTGGGACTTTGCCTGATTTGCGGATCCAACCAGCACATATCCAAGGACTGCTCTGAGCGTCGAGAGGGAGCTCCAAATCGACCAGCTCTACCTGCACCAAGGCCAACTCATCCAGCTGTGGGAGCACCACAGACAGGAACTGGAGGAGCCAGACCACCACTACCACCTCAGGCAGCATTATTTCAGCAGGCTCGTCAGCAGAGAGGTCCAGCTCAGGGACGAGGACAGGCATATGTACTAGCAGTCGAGGAAGAAGCTACTGCAGGCGAGGTTAGAGCAGGTACCATATTAGTAGCTTCATTACCTGCTGTAGCTTTATTTGATTCTGGAGCCTCGCATTCATTCATAGCTGCTAGCTTCGTAGCCACACATAGAGTAGCTACCGCACCTCTCTCGAAGATGAAGAGAATTCTTACGGGAGGTAGAATTATCCCAGTTAGTGATATCTGTAGATCATGTTCGGTAGTAGTCTGTGGCAGAGAGATGCGAGCCCAATTTTTGATCTTTTCTATGCCTGATTATGATGTTGTACTTGGTATGGACTGGTTAAGTCAGTACCATGCGACACTTGATTGCCGGCTTGGGAAGGTGATATTTAGACCCCCTAGCCATCCAGAGTTTGAATTTCTTCGGGGAGCTGTAGAGCAAGGTGTCCAGCCAACTCTTAGGGTATTATCTGTAGAAGAGGAGTCATGTTACCCAAGAGTCATATCGGAGTTTGTTGATGTATTTCCTGATGATCTTTCAGGTTTACCACCTGATCGGGAAATAGAATTCACAATAGACCTAACTCCAGGGGCCGAACCTATCACTTCATCAGTATATCGGCTAGCACCTAAGGAGTTAGTGGAGTTGAAAGAGCAAGTTGATGATCTTTTGGAGAAGGGTTTTATCCGGCCCAGTGTTTCACCTTGGGGAGCACCCATACTTTTTGTACCGAAGAAGGATGGAACAGTACGCTTGTGCATTGATTACCGGGCTCTCAACGCTGTAACCATTAAGAACCAGTATTCCTTACCACGCATTGATGACTTATTTGACCAATTGAGTGGTGCTAGGGTATTCTCGAAGATTGACCTTAGATCCGGTTATCACCAGATTAGGGTGAAGAAGAAAGATATACCGAAGACAGCCTTCAGGACTAAGTATGGACACTATGAATTCCTAGTAATGCCGTTTGGTTTAACCAACGCGCCAGCTGTGTTCATGAGTTTGATGAACGGAGTCTTCCATCAGTACTTGAATAAATTTATGGTTGTATTTATTGATGATATTCTAGTCTATTCCAAGGACCACGAAGAGCATGAGGAGCACCTCAGAATTGTGCTAGAGACATTGAGACGGAAGAAGTTATATGCCAAACTTAGCAAATATGAGTTCTGTATGGACAGGGTGCCATTCTTAGGACATATCATCTCAGGAGAAGGACTGTCAGTTGATCCAGAGAAGGTCACTGCAATAGAAACTTGGCCTATACCTACATTCGTTACAGAAGTGAGAAGTTTTCTCGGACTTGTTGGGTATTACTGGAGGTTTGTAGAGAATTTTTTAAGGATTGCAGAGCCAATGACGAAGTTGACTCGGAAGGATCAGGAGTTTGTATGGACGGAAGGATGCCAGAAGGCCTTTGAAGAATTGAAGAGGCGTCTAACAATAGCACCAGTCTTGACTCTTCCCTCAGGGTCAGGAGGCTTTATTGTTTATAGTGATGCGTCCGATAGTGGACTAGGTTGTGTCTTGATGCAACATGGTAAGGTTATCGCTTATGCATCGAGGCAGTTGAAGGTCCATGAGAAGAACTACCCAACGCACGACCTGGAGCTAGCTGCAGTAATATTTGCACTGAAGATCTGGATGCACTATCTGTATGGAGAGAAGGTCGAAATCTTTACTGATCATAAGAGTCTGAAGTATGTATATACTCAGAAGGAGCTCAACATGAGGCAAAGACGTTGGCTTGAGTTGATGGTGGACTTTGATATAGATCTGCAGTACCACCCGGGAAAAGCAAATGTCGTAGCAGACGCCCTCAGCAGGAAACCTACGACTTATTTCTTGACGGAGCAGCCTCAGCTATTGCAAGACCTACAGGATCTCCAGATAGAGGTTGTTTTACCGGGACAAAATGGCTTGCTGGCTAACCTCGAAGTTAAGTCATCGCTTGTGGAGAGGATTAAAGAAGCTTTGCCTACTGATGCTAGATTTCGAAGGCTTAAAGAGAGAACAGAAGCAGGCATGCAGACGGGACTTCGCCTACATGAGGATGGGACATTAAGGTGCGGGAATCACCTATATATTCCAAATGGAGAATTGAGGCAGGAGTTAATGACTGAAGCACATAGCTCCATATACTCTGTTCATCTAGGAGGAACCAAGATGTACCGAGACTTAAGGCAGTATTATTGGTGGCATGGAATAAAGAGGGAGATTGCCCGATTTGTGGCAAAATGTTTAGTCGCCAGCAAGTAAAGGCCGAGCACCAAAGGACTGCGGGTATGTTGCAGCCGCTTCCTATACCTGAATGGAAGTGGGAGCATATTACCATGGATTTCGTCACCGGATTTCCAAGAAGCCCTAGTGGAAAAGATGCAGTATGGGTTATCGTGGATCGGCTCACTAAGTCGACACATTTTTTGCCATTTAGAGTCGGACAATCCACGGAAGTACTAGCCGACATGTATATGCGACAAATCGTAAGATTACATGGAGTGCCGGTTAGTATTGTATCGGATCGAGACTCGAGATTTATATCTCATTTTTGGCAAAGCATGCAAGAGAGTCTCGGCATCCGACTCAAATTCAGCACTGCCTATCATCCACAGACAGATGGCCAATCGGAGCGTACGATTCAGATCTTGGAGGATATGTTGCGATCATGTATACTGGACTTTGGAGGATCTTGGAAAGATCATCTGCACTAGGTGGAGTTCTCTTACAACAACAGCTATCAGGCAAGCATCCAGATGGCACCTTTCGAGGCATTGTACGAAAGAAAGTGCAGATCGCCGACATGCTGGAGTGACGTTGGCGAACATCAATTACTGGGTCCAGAGTTGGTAACAGAGACAGTTGAGAAGGTAAAATAGATTC
Source organism: Iris macrosiphon (assembly GCA_036927795.1). NCBI lineage: Eukaryota > Viridiplantae > Streptophyta > Magnoliopsida > Asparagales > Iridaceae > Iris > Iris macrosiphon. Next base: position 26,248,003 of record JAYESA010000018.1, on the reverse strand, counting down.
AGAATCATCTTCGTGCAGACCAGGATAGACAGAAGCATTGGGCCGATACACACAGTGTCACGACCCGCACCCGAAAATTCGGGCACGAGTGCGTGGGTACGTCCAGCCTACGCCGCAGAGTCGGCGGTAGTACGCTGTCTAGGTCAATCCCAGATTTACTAAATTAGCTCATTCACAATTAACATAGGCAAGATAATAATGAGAACAGAAACTTAAGATTGCAACTGAAATAAATACGACAACAAATTCAAATGTTTTAGTACAGAAATTCAGAATGAAATCGGGGACAAACCCGATTACTAAGATAAGAAACAGAAATAAAAGATAGCTACTGCTAGCTACTCTGCAGCAGGGGTTTCCTGGGTGGGATCTGGCTCCTCATAAGTATCATCTGTACCCTCATAGAGACCATAATATGTAGGGGCAAGGTCCTCATCATCGCCTAAAATAACAGATCCAGTCAGGAAAGGAGCAAAGTACACAGTGCACAACAAGATTAAACTAAATATTTATGACAATTAAAATGAATATCATGTTGAGAAACTTCATAAAAGAACATCAATATCTCGGAGTTAAAGCTGTAAACAGGAATATGAGAAAACAGAACTAAATGAAACAGGAAATGAAACTACAACAGTCAGCAAGAAATATAACATGACCAGAAACTATCTGTGTGAACTTGTGTTTGTTTTTAGATTACATAGTTGGCATGTAGGGGTTTATAAGGCTAATCCGGCCGTCATAAATGGCTATTAAACAGGGGAAATCGAGATCCGACTGAGGTACAGTCGCGTACCAACAGCTATTAAACATGGCAGGGGATAGGGTAAACTACATGCCTTCTAGTATTCTCCCATCCGACATGAAAAATAAGACATAAACTCCAAATATTCAAGACATGAATTCCAGTATTCCTAACACTAGGTGTATTCATCAAGGGTACTAGTAAGCAGGGAATTAATTATCATAATATAAAGATTTAACTTGAAGTGCAGGTACTTGCCTGTTGTTTGGATCTGATTAATTGGTTCTTGGGGAAATTTCCAGAGATGAGTCCAAAAGCTGAAATAGAAATTATTATCACGTTCAGAAGATGTCAAATAGCTAGAAACGTCTGTCCTTGGGTCTAATTTGGAGACAAGGGCAAAAACGGCAATTTCGGGTCAAAACGGGGTCCGCTGGTGGGCCCGCTTTGCACCGAAAAACGTGTCCGGGTCAACGGTCTCCAAATTCACCAAACTTAGTGTCAACAGGTCAGGAACGCTGATACGAACCCAACGGAACTTCCAGATTTGGATTCCGATGAGCCGAACACAAAATCGCCCGTCGAGCGGGGCCTGTGGGGCCCACGACATGCGATTTCGTCAACGTTCTCAGAATTGAACCAAACTTGACCCAAAGGACCAGCGTATGGCTACGAGTCCGATGGCATAAGTTTCGTCTCGATCTGACGAGTGTACAAGAAGTTAGGATAAATTGCAGAAAAGTCGAATACGGGGCGATGTCCGCGGATACGCGTTGATTCCGGTGTGCACGCACACCCGAATCAGCTTCCGCAAAATCTCATACGTCCGTATCGACGACGCACACGTATCTGTGAAGACCGCACGCGACCAAGTTGTCCCGTTTGGCGGGGCGCACTCAGTTCCGGGGTGAAACAGGGTCTAATTTTTCCTATTTTTGGATCGCGGTATGCGATCACCACAGGACGCGATGCCCCGAACGGTTTATCCGGGCACCGAGAGGGTCATACAGGCTTCACAACGCAATTTGCAGAATTGAAAACGGAGCTACGAACAAAAAGTTACACGCACCTGAAGGGGACCCGAAAATCAGGGTCGAACCGTGTCCGACACGTGTCCGACTCGTGTCGGACACAGGAAACCTAGGGTTAGGGTTTCCTGGATGCTGCGGCGGGTGGCCGGCCGGGGGTACGTTGGAGGTGGGCTGGGGCTGCTCGTCGGCTGCGGTCGAGACGGGGCGGAGACGTTGGCCGGTCGGCGGAGCTCTGGGAGGCGGCGGCGGCGTTCTAGGAAGAAGAAGAAGAAGAGGAGAGAAGGAGGAGGTGCTGGCTGGGTGGTCGAGGGCGGTCGGGTCCGGCGAGGGGAGAGGGAGGAGGAGCTGCAGCCGAGGGAGGGGGAGATTCCGGCGAGGCGGAGCGGAGAGTTAGGGTTAGGGTTAGGGTCGGAGTTGGGAGGAAGAAGGAGAAGGGGGGAGTTTAAATAGGGGAGGAGGCGGTTAGGGGGAGGCCGAGCACGGCGGAGAAGAGGGGGCGTGGCGCGGTGGACGCGGCGCTGCGCGCGATGGGCGGCGCTGCGCGCGGAGGGCGGCGGTGGAGTCGGGCGACGTGGGGGGCTGGGGGAACTGGCGTGCGGGTCGGGCTGGCCGGAGCGGGCGGGTCCGGACAGACCCGCCCGACCCGCAAGGGGACGGCTGGGCTGGGCTGGGCTGGGCTTCGGCCCACTGGGCCGGGCCGGCCCAGAGAAGAAAAATAAAATAAAATAAAAATAGAAATAATATAAATAATAATAATTAATTAAAAACAGTTAATTAATTAATAAAAATTGTTTTTAGGCATTAAAAAATAGGTCTGAGGCCCAGAAAAATCCAGAAAATTACCCTAAGTCCAGTTTTTCATTTTACACCCAAAATGTTATTTCTATGATATTTTAATGTTATTTATTAACAATAAAAAAATATTTATTAATTAAAACCTTGATTTTTAATTCCAGAAAATTCCAGAAAAATTGGGAAAAATCTAAGATTTAATAATTTGAAAAATTCAGGGGGTTTATAACCTACCCAACTTACAAAAATTTCGTCCTCAAAATTTAAGAATAACAAAGGCACGAAAGGAAAGACCGAGAAATAAAATATACCTGGTTCCGTAGAACTTTCTCCGATCGATCCAGTATCTCCACGGGTTGCTCTTGGTAAGTCAGACTTGGGCCTACTTCGAGCTCTGAGTGATCCAAAATGTGGCTGGGGTCTGACACATACTTTCTCAGCTGCGACACGTGGAAGACATTATGGACTCCATCCAGAGAGGGTGGCAATGCCAGTCGGTATGGCCACTTCTCCGATTTTCTCCTGAATGCCAAAAGGTCCAATAAATCTTGGGCTGAGTTTTCCACTCCTTCCGAACCTAATGGTGCCACGTGTCGGGGAAATCTTCAAGAATACCAGTTCTCCAACCTTTAACAAAGTCATAATCAAGTCTTAGTTCCATAATCAAAATGTTTAAATTGACTTGAATTTTATAAATTTAATTACCTCAAATTCCAAGGGCCTTCGGTGGCTATTTGCCCAATGTCGTTGCCTGTCTTGAGCCACTCGAAGTCTGTCCCTTATTTGCTTTACCTTCTCAGTTGAATCGATCACCATCTCTGGTCCCAGCAGGGCTCTTTCTCCAACGTCGTCCCATAATAGCGGGGTACGACATCTTCGTCCATACAGAGCTTCAAATGGAGTCATCTCAATACTTGCTTGATAACTGTTATTATAAGAGAACTCCACAAGATGTAGGTAGTCTTCCCAGGATCCTCCAAAATCTAGAACACATGTACGGAGCATATCTTCAAGTGTCTGGATTGTACGTTCTGATTGTCCATCGGTTTGGGGATGATAAGCTGTGCTGAATTTGAGTTGCGTCCCCAAGCTGGCTTGTAAACTCTTCCAGAAGTGAGAGGTGAATCTTGAATCTCGGTCGGAGACAATACTTACTGGAACTCCATGCAGCCTAACAATATGTCTGATATATAAATCTGCCAGCTTTTCTGTAGATAGCCCCACTTTGAAAGGTAAAAAATGTGCAGACTTAGTCAGTCTATCTACTATCACCCAAATTACATCCTTTCCACTAGGTGTCCTTGGAAGTCCGGAAACAAAATCCATTGTGATATGTTCCCACTTCCACTCCGGAATGGGTAGGGGTTGAAGCAATCCTCCAGGTCTTTGTCTTTCTGCCTTGACTTGCTGGCACACTAAACAACGAGATACGAACTTGGCTACTTCTCTTTTCATGCCATGCCACCAAACATGCGTCCTCAGGTCCTTGTACATCTTGTTGGCTCCTGGATGTATATAGTATTGCGACCTGTGCGCCTCTTGCATAATTTCTTCCCTTATGTCTCCTTGAGGTACACATAATCTATCGCCATGCCTCAGTGATGCATCTTCATGAATTCTAAAATCTTCCACTAATCCAGCTTGCACTTGACCTCGAAGGCTTTGCAGGCCTTCGTCTTGAAACTGAGTCTCCTTGATCTTGTCTATTAAGGTAGACTGAATCTGCAAGTTCATCATTTGGCCTTCTTTTCCTGGGATAATTACCTCAATACCTAAACTTTCCAAGTCCTCGAGCAAGTGTCTGTCCATAGTCAAGTACATCGCCATAGGATACCTGCTTAGAGCATCAGCAACTACATTGGCCTTCCCAGGATGATATTGAAGGGTGATATCAAAATCTTTCATTAGTTCCAGCCACCTTCTTTGCCTCATGTTTAGCTCTTTCTGGGTGAAGATATATTTTAAACTTTTATGGTCTGAAAATATTTCTACCTTTTCTCCATAAAGATAATGCTTCCATAGCTTAAGAGCAAAAATGACAGCTGCCAATTCTAAATCATGCAGTTGGATAATTCTTTTCATGAGGTCGAAGCTGTCTAGAGGCATATGCTATTACTTTCTTGTTCTGCTCCAATACACAACCTAGACCTTTTCCAGAAGCATCATTATAAATAGCGAAACCTCCGGTTCCAGAAGGTAAGGTCAGAATAGGGGCAGTAGTCAGCCTTTTCTTCAATTCCTCAAAAGCATGCTGACATTCATCAGTTCAGGTGAACTCTTCATCCTTCCTTGTTAATTTTGTCATGGGCTCCGCAATTCTTGCAAAGTCCTTCACAAACTTCCGATAGTAGCCAGCTAGTCCCAGGAAACTTTTAATCTCAGCTACAGAGTCTGGAGTGGGCCAGGATTCTACTGCCGCTATCTTCTTAGGATCTACTGCTATTCCATCTCCAGTCACAACATGTCCCAAGAATTCTACTTTGTCTAGGAAGAAAGCACATTTAGATAATTTTCCATAAAGTTTTTCCTTCCTCAAAGTGTAAGCACCCTGATTTTCAGAATTTTAAATTTGGATTTTTCTCCAATTTATCTGAATTTTCGGGAATCGTGACCTAGGCGTTGGAAATTAAAGGATTTTTAATTGCGGTTAATTCATATTAAAATATTATGGAAATAATATTTTATGGTGTAAAATGGGAAACCGGACATAGGGTAATTTTTCGTGAATTTATTGGACTCCGGAAACATTTTAAAAGTCCTAGAAAACTAAGTTGAAATTATTTAATTTATGTGCCCTCATCTTATTGGGTTAAACCAAATGTAGAACCAAACTCCTCTCCTTTGACCGTTCAACCCTATCCCTCTCTCCTCCTTTTTGTTATAATTTTCTCCAGGTTGAATCATGGCCATCCATTTTAAAATGGAGCCATCCCCACCACACAACACCTTTCCCATATGTATATATATAAATAATCTCTCAACCCCTTTTCCCAAAACCTAATCTCTCTCTCAATCGATGGCGACCGCTTAGCTTCCTCTCTCTCTCTCTCTCTACTCCGATGGCTACCCCTCCTACTCCTTCCTCTTCTTCCTCCGGTGATCTCCCTCTCTACCGCCTCTCTGTCGGCGACACCATCCTCACCTACTGGGACAGTGATCGGAAGTGGTACCCGGCGGAGATCACCGGCGCCGATGGGGACCACGGGTGCGAGCTCCTCTACCTACACGGCGAGCGGGAGCGGGTCTCGCTGGACAAGGTGAAGTTCATCGTGCAAAGGGAGAGGAGCGGCAGGTCCAGGAGCGGCAGGTCCAGGAGCAGCGACGGGAAGGGCGACGGTGGAATGGAAGAGATCAAGACCATTCTCTTTGATATTGAGGATAGACTTCCTCTGGAAGGAGTGTTTGCAGAGGATCTCGACTGGTGGAAGACTTGGCATGATGATGTAGTCATGGTTGTGGTGAGGAATGAAGTCAAGGGACTAATGGATGCAATACTAAGGCTAGTATTGCAATTGAAACCAAGCATCACATCTTCATGGTGGACCCACGGTTGAAATTGACTGGGGTCTCAACCAGGCAAGATCCATCAGATGGAATCTGACATCAAGTGGACCAAGACCTAATCCGCAAGGTTCATATCACTATGGGATGGTAAATATAACTCACAATTAGGCTTGTGAACTCTGCTCCTGTCATCAATGGAAAGCAAAGTTATGCTGTGAACAGCGTGTCGTTCATTGCACCAGACACTCCACTGAAGGGTGCAGACTACTACAACATACTAGGAGTCTTCTCTCTAGGACACATGCCTGACAGCCATCCTTTGGAGGTGGTAATATTGAGGACCTCAGTTATGGAAGCCAACTTCCGAGATTATGTCGAGATTATATTTGAGAACTATGAAGATACTCTTCAATCTTGGCACATTGATGGATACGCCTTCTGGGTTGTTGGAATGGATGGAGGACAATGGACATCGGCTAGCAGGGACAATTACAATTTGAGGGATGCAGTTAATCGTTGCACACTTCAGGTACCGCCTGACCCGCTCCGACAGCGACTGAACCGACCTGCGCAGCTCCGGCCCACTGTGCACTGTGCAGTCTCCCCATTCGCCGGCTTCCCCGCTCCTCCCCGTCCGACTTCAGCGTCACCCCCACTTGGTAACACCCGAACGCCGCCGCTGCTCTAGCCCCGGACACGGCAGATTCGGACCAGGACACGAAGGAGACACTCGGACACGAGAATTCAGCGTTCACGGAGCCCTGTTCAGGTACCGTTTTCTCTCACCTCGCAACTCCGTTTTCAATTCTGTCAGTTGCTATGCGTAGACCGTATAACCCTCTCGGTGCCCGTGCAACTCGCTCGGCGCATCGCGTCCTGTGGTGATCGTACACCGCGATCCAAAACAGGAAAAAACAACGCCCTGTTTCACCCCGGAACTGAGTACGCCCCGCCAATCGGGACGACTTGGTCGCACGCGGTCTTTACCGAACTGTGCGCGACGTTGATACGGTCGTGTGGGATTTCGCAGAAGTCGATTCGGAGGTGCGTGCACCCCGGAATCAACGCGTATCCGCCGACAACGCCCCGTATCCGTCCTTTCTGGAACACGCTGTAACTTCGTGTACACACGTCGGATCGAGACGAAACTTGTGCCATCGGATCCGTAGCAATACGCTGGTCCTGTGAGCCAAGTTTGGTTCGATTCTGAGAACGTTGACAAAATCACGTATCGTGGGCCCCACCGGCTCCACTTGACGGGTGATTTTGTGACCGGCTCATCGGAATCCAATTCTGGAAGTTCTGTTGGGTTCGTATCATCGTTCCTGACTTGTAGACACTGAGTTTGCGGAATTTGGAGACCTTTGACCCTGACACGCTTTTCGGTGCAAAGTGGGCCCACTTGTGGAACCCGCTTTGGCCCGGAAATGACCCTTTTGCCCCTGTGTCCAAATTGGACGTAAGGACAGGCATTTCTAGCTATTTGACATCTTCTGAGACTGTTGGTGATATTTATTACAGCTTTCGGAGTAGTACCTACCGGATCCACCGATACCAGGACGACAGTTGATATTCAAACATCAGGCAAGTGTACCTTGCCAAACTCTGCAGCTTAGTTATTTATTTTCCTTGCTATATATATATTACTGTGCATGCTCAATCTAGGACCGTGTGACGTACTTAGCGTCCGATTATCAGTCGGGTGCCGACACTGTGCGCAGTGTTGGGTACGGTCATCTAGAGATGGACAATCGTGACACTTTATTCTCGTACTTGTCTTATCAAGTACCATATGACCCAGGACACTTGACACTAATCATGAGACAGAATTTTCCCGAGATATTCGTGGTGATTCTGTATAGGATACAGGACATGGACATTATACTCTTAGATACTTATGACTTGTTGCATTAGCTATGATCGCGCTTGACATGGGCATGAGACGTTATGGTCATGATATGCGTGGTTACATTGGGTGGGGAGAGACACACTGGCTACAGGCTGTTTCATATATCTATCTACTACTATTGTGAGGCCTCAGACTCTCGTAGCAGAGCTAGGCACATTACGTGTTTATTACCGCTATCGGCTCCCCGACACAGAGCTTGTAGTGGCTTAAGCCTGAGTTTTAGTGTTGCTCTCATCTTGCATTTTCACATAGATGGTTACTTACTTGCCCTATTTATTCATTATTTGCTGCACTGTATTTATTTTGGCATGAGCTTTCTTGTACCTTGCTATGTCCCCTGAGGACCTGGATCTGGATATTTGTCCCCAGATTTTACAGACGAGGCTTATCCCGAGGTTTACGGGACCGGAGCAGGAGCTGATCCAGGAGCTGTACCACCACCCGAGGACGAGGTCTTAGCTGAAGATTTCTCTTGAGCATCCATGTTCATGCTCAGTTTTATTTATTATTTCAGTCTTTCTTTTCTGGTCTGTGGAACCATTGTACTTGATATTTATCGGGTTGTTCCCCGAAGTACTTTGTGAGACTTGCTGATGATTTACATTCCTTATTTATTCTGTGGATCATATTTTATATCTTGTGTGGATGAGATTAGTTGTGCCATGATTGTCGTAGACTTGTTTTACAGCTTAAGTATGCCCTGATGGATCCATTATATTGAGTTGGTCCATCGGTGCGTACTGCTGGCCATTGCCACGTGTCTAGTCCCACGGTATTTTGGGACTGGGGCGTGACATGGTTTTTGTGGTGGCCCATGCAGGTCTACGACAAAATTGTTCGGTTTCAACTTAGGGACCGAACAAGCCTGCACCTAGGACTAGAGTATAGGATCTCATCCACATTGACTATTATTCATCTTCCTCCTATCTGTTCTATTTGAACAATTGCATCATGCTTGATTCATGTGCTTCCCTAATAGCTTTTAAGTATAGCCTTCTCCTAGAATATAGAAGTTCCTGTTGTTAGATGATAATTAGAGTAGCACACCTATTTAGAATACAACGAGATTATAGATACACCACTAAGTTTAGAATATCTAGCGAACCCTAGAATCCCTTATCCCTATAATTGGTTGACCATTACCCGGATGTATTATGAGGACTTAAGAGTAGTATAGACACTACTAGAGTTAGTTAGAAGGTTACCATAATGTTTGCCCCTAGCATTGAGGAACCCATAGAAAAAAAAAAAAAAAAAAAACTTAATGTTTGGACTGAACCTAACCTTCATAGTTAGATGATATTGGAACTATAAACTTATATCATTGTCTTGTTATTAGTAGACAGCACCCTAGGAAGCCTAGAGGAATGTAATCAACACTTCTCTCTTGATCATACCCCAAACATAGCAACCAACACCCCACTCCCCTTAGAGAACCATGATGCTATCTAGAGCCCTCTATCTTTATTTTATATTGTTTCCCTGCGACCATAGCGCTCGCTGTTTTGCGACGGCTAATTACGTTTCTTCTCTTCATCTTTCAACTCGCGCCATCTGACACTTCGGATAGTAGGCCAAGTAATTTTATTCTTGGTTAAAGGCTCATAGTTTGCTAGGCTTATAGTTGTAGCCTTGAGTGTGAAATCTTTATGCTTGGTAGTTAGAACTTGATAAGTTTAAGTTGTTTTGTAGATTGTGACCAATGATTAACCCTTAATTTTTTAAATCATGAAATTTGTACCCTCACCTCGATACAAGTTAGACCCTTCCTCCTTGACGGCCAGTAACTCTTCTATCCTTACCATTGACACTTGCTTGTAAGTGTTATGACTAAGACTTAAGGTGACCCTTACCTATATAATGCAATAGGAGACCCTAATAGGTATCAAGATCCTTCCTCATATACCCTAATAAGAGTTTCTGTTTTATTTACATGTGCAAGGTTATTTGTAGGATCCTCTTAAGACGATCACGGTATTAGTTTAATTCTTTTATAAGTTGGGTAGTATGCCTCACAACATAGTACCAACTAGCCCTATTGACCCATTGATGAAGTGAACTAGGATGACACAACTTTAGACTTGCATTAGAAGATAGTATTTATTCAGACTGTAGAAATTAGAGGTCCTTGCCCCGATTTGGTCAACTAGCAACTTAGACAAGAAGGTTGTATGATAACTGCAGAGATTGTAGAGACTTTTATTATTGTTGTTTATTTTGTGTTGTTTTGTGAACTTGAATTAATTTGTACCTCCTTTCATCATCATCTAGCGTACTTATAATTGTTATACTACCTTGACTTATGCCGCTATTATAGCCTAGTTTTTGCAAGCTTATTCCTTGTCGAGCTTGTTCATGACATATGTATTATTGGGGAGGCCCACAATAATACATTTCAGAATCAGTGTATTAAGGTCTGGCCAACCTTAGTGCGCTTGATTCGCCCTTCGCATAACTACTTTACGTGGATTGAGATATGTAGTGATTAGTAGACGAATATACTTGCCCTAAACATGTCTGACATATCGTATCGGTTACATAACTGTACTAATACGAGCATGCGAACAAAGGATTACCAGAATAGGATTTCAATCCACAACTGCTTGACCCTTCCCCTTTAAATTCTTTAAAATGCCTTGATCCCGATACTTCTATTCTATCACCTCACCCTTGAACTTTTTATTATTGATCTCCGTCTTCCCTTATTTCGGAAAGACGAAACCTCGTGCTTGGTATAAGTTTGACATATAGACAGTACTAGATATACCCCATAGGCCAATCCTACTACTAGATGACTGCCTTTATAGCTGATAAGGGACATATCATAGGTGATAGGTTTGGTGTTAAAGACTTGAGGATTCAATAGTATGATTAAATAAGTTGGTGCATAGCTTTAATAGATGAATAGCCTTAGATGATAGATGGGTAAATTATAAGTTGGGTAGAGACCGCAATGTTCACTTAGGAGGAATTCATCAGACCCTACCATCTTTTAATTTCGAGGACGAAATTTTTATAAGTTGGGTAGATTGTAAGCACCCTGATTTTCAGAATTTTAAATTTGGATTTTTCTCCAATTTATCTGAATTTTCGGGAATCGTGACCTAGGCGTTGGAAATTAAAGGATTTTTAATTGCGGTTAATTCATATTAAAATATTATGGAAATAATATTTTATGGTGTAAAATGGGAAACCGGACATAGGGTAATTTTTCGTGAATTTATTGGACTCCGGAAACATTTTAAAAGTCCTAGAAAACTAAGTTGAAATTATTTAATTTATGTGCCCTCATCTTATTGGGTTAAACCAAATGTAGAACCAAACTCCTCTCCTTTGACCGTTCAACCCTATCCCTCTCTCCTCCTTTTTGTTATAATTTTCTCCAGGTTGAATCATGGCCATCCATTTTAAAATGGAGCCATCCCCACCACACAACACCTTTCCCATATGTATATATATAAATAATCTCTCAACCCCTTTTCCCAAAACCTAATCTCTCTCTCAATCGATGGCGACCGCTTAGCTTCCTCTCTCTCTCTCTCTCTACTCCGATGGCTACCCCTCCTACTCCTTCCTCTTCTTCCTCCGGTGATCTCCCTCTCTACCGCCTCTCTGTCGGCGACACCATCCTCACCTACTGGGACAGTGATCGGAAGTGGTACCCGGCGGAGATCACCGGCGCCGATGGGGACCACGGGTGCGAGCTCCTCTACCTACACGGCGAGCGGGAGCGGGTCTCGCTGGACAAGGTGAAGTTCATCGTGCAAAGGGAGAGGAGCGGCAGGTCCAGGAGCGGCAGGTCCAGGAGCAGCGACGGGAAGGGCGACGGTGGAATGGAAGAGATCAAGACCATTCTCTTTGATATTGAGGATAGACTTCCTCTGGAAGGAGTGTTTGCAGAGGATCTCGACTGGTGGAAGACTTGGCATGATGATGTAGTCATGGTTGTGGTGAGGAATGAAGTCAAGGGACTAATGGATGCAATACTAAGGCTAGTATTGCAATTGAAACCAAGCATCACATCTTCATGGTGGACCCACGGTTGAAATTGACTGGGGTCTCAACCAGGCAAGATCCATCAGATGGAATCTGACATCAAGTGGACCAAGACCTAATCCGCAAGGTTCATATCACTATGGGATGGTAAATATAACTCACAATTAGGCTTGTGAACTCTGCTCCTGTCATCAATGGAAAGCAAAGTTATGCTGTGAACAGCGTGTCGTTCATTGCACCAGACACTCCACTGAAGGGTGCAGACTACTACAACATACTAGGAGTCTTCTCTCTAGGACACATGCCTGACAGCCATCCTTTGGAGGTGGTAATATTGAGGACCTCAGTTATGGAAGCCAACTTCCGAGATTATGTCGAGATTATATTTGAGAACTATGAAGATACTCTTCAATCTTGGCACATTGATGGATACGCCTTCTGGGTTGTTGGAATGGATGGAGGACAATGGACATCGGCTAGCAGGGACAATTACAATTTGAGGGATGCAGTTAATCGTTGCACACTTCAGGTACCGCCTGACCCGCTCCGACAGCGACTGAACCGACCTGCGCAGCTCCGGCCCACTGTGCACTGTGCAGTCTCCCCATTCGCCGGCTTCCCCGCTCCTCCCCGTCCGACTTCAGCGTCACCCCCACTTGGTAACACCCGAACGCCGCCGCTGCTCTAGCCCCGGACACGGCAGATTCGGACCAGGACACGAAGGAGACACTCGGACACGAGAATTCAGCGTTCACGGAGCCCTGTTCAGGTACCGTTTTCTCTCACCTCGCAACTCCGTTTTCAATTCTGTCAGTTGCTATGCGTAGACCGTATAACCCTCTCGGTGCCCGTGCAACTCGCTCGGCGCATCGCGTCCTGTGGTGATCGTACACCGCGATCCAAAACAGGAAAAAACAACGCCCTGTTTCACCCCGGAACTGAGTACGCCCCGCCAATCGGGACGACTTGGTCGCACGCGGTCTTTACCGAACTGTGCGCGACGTTGATACGGTCGTGTGGGATTTCGCAGAAGTCGATTCGGAGGTGCGTGCACCCCGGAATCAACGCGTATCCGCCGACAACGCCCCGTATCCGTCCTTTCTGGAACACGCTGTAACTTCGTGTACACACGTCGGATCGAGACGAAACTTGTGCCATCGGATCCGTAGCAATACGCTGGTCCTGTGAGCCAAGTTTGGTTCGATTCTGAGAACGTTGACAAAATCACGTATCGTGGGCCCCACCGGCTCCACTTGACGGGTGATTTTGTGACCGGCTCATCGGAATCCAATTCTGGAAGTTCTGTTGGGTTCGTATCATCGTTCCTGACTTGTAGACACTGAGTTTGCGGAATTTGGAGACCTTTGACCCTGACACGCTTTTCGGTGCAAAGTGGGCCCACTTGTGGAACCCGCTTTGGCCCGAAAATGACCCTTTTGCCCCTGTGTCCAAATTGGACGTAAGGACAGGCATTTCTAGCTATTTGACATCTTCTGAGACTGTTGGTGATATTTATTACAGCTTTCGGAGTAGTACCTACCGGATCCACCGATACCAGGACGACAGTTGATATTCAAACATCAGGCAAGTGTACCTTGCCAAACTCTGCAGCTTAGTTATTTATTTTCCTTGCTATATATATATTACTGTGCATGCTCAATCTAGGACCGTGTGACGTACTTAGCGTCCGATTATCAGTCGGGTGCCGACACTGTGCGCAGTGTTGGGTACGGTCATCTAGAGATGGACAATCGTGACACTTTATTCTCGTACTTGTCTTATCAAGTACCATATGACCCAGGACACTTGACACTAATCATGAGACAGAATTTTCCCGAGATATTCGTGGTGATTCTGTATAGGATACAGGACATGGACATTATACTCTTAGATACTTATGACTTGTTGCATTAGCTATGATCGCGCTTGACATGGGCATGAGACGTTATGGTCATGATATGCGTGGTTACATTGGGTGGGGAGAGACACACTGGCTACAGGCTGTTTCATATATCTATCTACTACTATTGTGAGGCCTCAGACTCTCGTAGCAGAGCTAGGCACATTACGTGTTTATTACCGCTATCGGCTCCCCGACACAGAGCTTGTAGTGGCTTAAGCCTGAGTTTTAGTGTTGCTCTCATCTTGCATTTTCACATAGATGGTTACTTACTTGCCCTATTTATTCATTATTTGCTGCACTGTATTTATTTTGGCATGAGCTTTCTTGTACCTTGCTATGTCCCCTGAGGACCTGGATCTGGATATTTGTCCCCAGATTTTACAGACGAGGCTTATCCCGAGGTTTACGGGACCGGAGCAGGAGCTGATCCAGGAGCTGTACCACCACCCGAGGACGAGGTCTTAGCTGAAGATTTCTCTTGAGCATCCATGTTCATGCTCAGTTTTATTTATTATTTCAGTCTTTCTTTTCTGGTCTGTGGAACCATTGTACTTGATATTTATCGGGTTGTTCCCCGAAGTACTTTGTGAGACTTGCTGATGATTTACATTCCTTATTTATTCTGTGGATCATATTTTATATCTTGTGTGGATGAGATTAGTTGTGCCATGATTGTCGTAGACTTGTTTTACAGCTTAAGTATGCCCTGATGGATCCATTATATTGAGTTGGTCCATCGGTGCGTACTGCTGGCCATTGCCACGTGTCTAGTCCCACGGTATTTTGGGACTGGGGCGTGACACAAAGTCTCCAATGCTAACCTCAAATGTTCTTCATGTTCTTCGGGGGTCTTGGAGTAGATCAAAATATCATCAATGAAGACCACTACAAATTTGTCTAGGTATGGCTAGAAAACTCTGTTCATTAAGTACATAAAAACTGCTGGAGCATTCGTCAACCCGAACGGCATTACTAAGAATTCGTAGTGTCCGTTCCGGGTATTGAAAGCAGTTTTAGGGATGTCTTCCTTTCTCACCCTTACTTGGTGGTAACCAGACCTCAAATCAATCTTTGAAAATACCCGAGCTCCACTCAACTGATCAAATAGGTCATCTATCCTGGGCAGGGGATACTTATTCTTAATTGTTAAGGCATTCAAGGCCCTATAGTCAATACACATTCGGGATGTTCCGTCCTTCTTGGGCACAAATAATACTGGAGCTCTCCAGGGTGAGACACTAGACCTAATGAAGCATTTGTCTTCTAGTTCTTTGATTTGC
This sequence comes from Iris macrosiphon, assembly GCA_036927795.1. Lineage (NCBI taxonomy): Eukaryota > Viridiplantae > Streptophyta > Magnoliopsida > Asparagales > Iridaceae > Iris > Iris macrosiphon. The sequence goes on along the minus strand of JAYESA010000018.1, from coordinate 26,232,843 downwards.
TTATTTAGTTCTATTATCTCCTTCTTATTGATTCTGTAGAGATTTTGAGATACTGGTGCTGCTCCTGGCACTAAGTCAATAGAGAATTCAACTTCTCGGTCTGGGGGTAAGCCTAGAAGATCCTCAAGGAAGACATCAAGATATTCAGAGATGATGGGTAGTGGCAATTCTTCTGTTACTAGGGCTCCACAAATTTTGTTATTACCCATTTCTCTAGAACCTCTAGCAAATTCAAATTCTGGCTTGTCAGGGGGCCTGAAGATTACACTAGCTCTGTGGCAGTCTATAGTGGCATGATGTTGACTCAACCAATCCATACCCAGTATAATATCAAAACTGGGCACTGGCATTACGAGTAGCCTAGCATACAGTTCTCTTCCACACAATATAATAGGGCAATTGTTACAGGCATCACTAACCGGGATAATTCCTCCACCGGTAATGATCTTATAACAATTCCTAAGGGGTTTAGTGATTAAGCTATGCTTCATAAGGAAATCTACTGACATGAATGAATGTGAAGCTCCAGAGTCAAATAAAGTAATAGCTGGTATTGAATTTATAAGCACAGAACCTGTGATCACGTCTGCTGTGGCTTCAGCTTCTTCCAGAGTTATTGCATAAGTACGACCTTGCTGCGGTGCACCCCTCTGTTGCTGCTGTTGGTGCTGAGCAAAGCGTTGTTGTTGTGTTGGAAGCGGGGGTCCCCTCTGTTGTACTGCTGGGGCCCTGGCCTGGGCTGGAGCCTTTGGTGCAGCGGTGCGTCCTTGAGCAGCTGGACAGTCCCTCATTTGATTTGCTGCTGAGCCGCAGTAGAGGCAGGCACCTAGCCTCTTCCTGCAGACTTGCCAAGTATGACCTGGTTTTTGGCAAAAGTTACAAGCAGCAGCTTGTTGGTTCTGTCCCTGAGCCTGGTGTTGGGGTGCTGGAGCTCGAGGGAGAGGACACTGAGTTTGCTGCGGGGCCCTCTACTATTGTTGTTGTTGTTGAAAAGGGCGTTTATTGGGTCCCGCATTTTTGGTATCTCTCTCTCGTTTCAGTTTATGCCCCATATCTCTCTCAACGCCTTGTGCCACGCTCAGGATTTCCTCATAGGTGCGAGCTCGACTGGTGGTGATAGCAAGGCGAATATCCGGAGACAGTCCCTTCTTGAATCTACGGGCCCTGTCCTCCGGGGTACGAACCATGTACTCCGCAAAGTGGCTTAACCTGCTAAATTCAGCAGTATATTCATCAACAGACAGGTTACCTTATTCTAGTCTCTCGAATTGGCTTTCGAGAGCTTTCTGAGCCACTTCAGGGTAGAATTTCTCCTTGAATAGCCTCTTGAAGTCCTCCCAGGTGAGGTCAGGAGAAGATAGTTGGGGTTCATCTCTGAACCAGGTTCGAGCAATGTCGAACAGTTACAGGCTTGCGGACTCCACTTTGAGGTCATCAGGGACCCGAGCAGTCTTCAGGAGTCTCTCGACATTCTCTATCCACTCATCGGCATAGAGAATGCCCTCAGTTTCGTAGAATTCCAGGGGTCTAAGATTCTTGAAGTCTTTAGCACTCCCTGGCCTCTTGAGTGACGACTCCTGGGACTTAAGAGCTTCTGAGAGGCTGGTCCGCAGAAGTGCAGTCTGTTCTTTCTGGGATTCCACCAATCCCTGGAACACTCCAAGTAGCTGTGCCCCATCCAGAGTAACTGCCGGAACAGATGTAGGCGGCGGGAGTGCAAGAGTCTCGGGCACATTCTGCTCAGCTGGTTCTGATGTGCCTCCTACTGTGTTCCTTGTTTGGACCATTCTGAAAGATTAAGGGATAGGAAGATCAGAATAGATTACTTGAAAATCAAAGGCGATAGGAAAATTGAGCAGAAATGATATCAAGAATTGAAATAAGGACCCTATACTGTGAATGAGCTTTTCCTAGAATCCTCAATCTTATTCCATACCCTGTCCTAGGGTATTACCCTATTTAAGGATAGGACCTGCATGGGCCACCATAAAAACGTGTCACGACCCGCACCCGGAAATTCGGGCACGAGTGCGTGGGTACGTCCAGCCTACGCCGCAGAGTCGGCGGTAGTACGCTGTCTAGGTCAATCCCAGATTTACTAAACTAGCTCATTCACAATTAATATAGGCAAGATAATAATAAGAACAGAAACTTAAGATTGCAACTAAAATAAATATGACAACAGATTCAAATATTTTAGTACAGAAATTCAGAATGAAATCGGGGACAAACCCGATTACTAAGATAAGAAACAGAAATAAAAGATAGCTACTGCTAGCTACTCTGCAGCAGGGGTTTCCTGGGTGGGATCTGGCTCCTCATAAGTATCATCTGTACCCTCATAGGGACCATAATATGTAGGGGCAAGGTCCTCATCATTGCCTAAAACAACAGATCCAGTCAGGAAAGGAGCAAAGTACACAGTGCACAACAAGATTAAACTAAATATTTATGACAATTAAAATGAATATCATGTTGAGAAACTGCATAAAAAAACATCAATATCTCGGAGTTAAAGCTGTAAACAGGAATATGAGAAAACAGAACTAAATGAAACATGAAATAAAACTACAATAGTCAGCATGAAATATAACATGACCAGAAACTATCTGTGTGAACTTGTGTTTGTTTTTAGAATACATAGTTGGCATGTAGGGGTTTATAAGGCTAATCCGGCCATCATAAACGGCTATTAAACAGAAAAAATCGAGATCCGGCTGAGGTACAGTCGTGTACCAACAGCTATTAAATATGGCAGGGGAAAGGGTAAACTACATGCTTTCTAGTATTCTCCCACCCGACATGAAAAATAAGACATGAACTCCAAATATTCAAGACATGAATTCCAGTATTCCTAACACTAGGTGTATTCATCAAGGGTACTAGTAAGCAGGGAATTAATTATCACAATATAAAGATTTAACTTGAAGTGCAGGTACTTGCCTGTTGTTTGGATCTGATTAATTGGTTCTTGGGGAAATTTCCAGAGATGAGTCCAAAAGCTAAAATAGACATTACCATCACGTTCAAAAGATGTCAAATAGCTAGAAACGCCTGTCCTTGGATCCAATTTGGAGACAAGGGCAAAAACGGCAGTTTCGGGTCAAAACGGGGTCCGCCGGTGGGCCCGCTTTGCACCGAAAAATGTGTCCGGGTCAACGGTCTCCAAATTCACCAAACTTAGTATCAACAGGTCAGGAACGCTGATACGAACCCAACGGAACTTCCAGATTTGGATTCTGATAAGCCGAACACAAAATCGCCCATCGAGCGGGGCCTATGGGGCCCACGACACACGATTTTGTCAACGTTCTCAGAATCGAACCAAACTTGACCCACAGGACCAGCGTATCGCTACGAGTCCGATGGCATAAGTTTTGTCTCGATCTGACGAGTGTACAAGAAGTTAGGGCAAATTGCAGAAAAGTCGGATACGGGACGATGTCCGTGGATACGCGTTGATTCCGGTGTGCACGCACACCCGAATCAGCTTCCGCAAAATCTTACACGTCCGTATCGATGACACGCACGTATCTGTGAAGACCGCACGCGACCAAGTTGTCCCGTTTGGCGGGGCGCACTCAGTTCCGGGGTAAAACAGGGTCTGGTTTTTCCTGTTTTTGGATCGCGGTATGCGATCACCACAGGACGCGATGCCCCGAACGGTTTATCCGGGCACCGAGAGGGTCATACAGGCTTCACAACGCAATTTACGGAATTGAAAACGGAGCTACGAACAAAAAGTTACACGCACCTGAAGGGGACCCGAAAATCAGGGTCGAACCGTGTCCGACACGTGTCCGACTCGTGTCGGACACAGGAAACCTAGGGTTAGGGTTTCCTGGATGCTGCGACGGGTGGCCGGCCGGGGGTACGCCGGAGGTGGGCTGGGGCTGCTCGTCGGCTGCGGTCGAGACGGGGCGGAGACGTTGGCCGGTCGTCGGAGCTCTGGGAGGCGGCGGCGGCGTTCTGGGAAGAAGAAGAAGGAGAGGGGAGAAGGAGGAGGTGCTGGCTGGGTGGTCGAGGGCGGTCGGGTCCGGCGAGGGGAGAGGGAGGAGGAGCTGCAGCAGAGGGAGGGGGAGATTCCGGCGAGGCGGAGCGGAGAGTTAGGGTTAGGGTTAGGGTCGGAGTTGGGAGGAAGAAGGAGAAGGGGGGAGTTTAAATAGGGGAGGAGGCGGTTAGGGGGAGGCCGAGCACGGCGGAGAAGAGGGGGCGCGGCGCGGTGGACGCGGCGCTGCGCGCGGAGGGCGGTGCTGCGCGCGGAGGACGGCGGTGGAGTCGGGCGACGTGGGGGCTGGGGGGAACTGGCGTGCGGGTCGGGCTGGCCGGAGCGGGCGGGTCCGGACAGACCCGCCCGACCCGCAAGGGGACGGCTGGGCTGGGCTGGGCTTCGGCCCACTGGGCCGGACCGGCCCAGAGAAGAAAAATAAAATAAAATAAAAATAGAAATAATATAAATAATAATAATAAATAATAATAATTAATTAAAAACAGTTAATTAATTAATAAAAATTATTTTTAGGCATTTAAAAATAGGTCTGAGGCCCAGAAAAATCCAAAAAAATTATCCTAAGTCCAGTTTTTCATTTTACACCCAAAAATGTTATTTCCATAATATTTTAATATTATTTATTAACAATAAAAAAATATTTATTAATTAAAACCTTTATTTTTAATTCCAGAAAATTCCAGAAAAATTGGGAAAAATCCAAGATTTAATAATTTGAAAAATTCAGGGTGTTTACACACAAACGTCCCCTGGAGTTCAAAGAAGGAGAGCACGTATTCTTGAGAATTTTGCCCACTCGAGGTACTATTAGATTCGGGAGCAGAGGCAAGTTGAGCCCAAGGTATATCGGGCCATTTGACATTTTGGAGCGCATTGGTGAGGTGGCTTATCGTCTTGCATTACCTCCATCCTTAGAGGGAGTGCATGATGTATTCCACGTCTCATAACTGAGACGATACGTGACAGACCCAAGTCACGTAGTCGATCATTCTGAGATCACAGTGGGCCCTAGCCTGAGGTATGAGGAACAACCAGTGGGTATACTCGACACCAGTGAGAAGACACTGCGAGGACAGACAATCAGACTGGTTCGGGTAGCCTGAAAATAATACTCTCCTGGCGAATCGACCTGGGAACGGGAGGACATCATGCGCCAACGTTATCCTCACTTATTCGTAGATGCAGGTATAACCTAAGCATTCTTGTATTTCCGTAGTTCATGCCCTTAGTAGTTTACCCTTCGATTGCGAGGACGCAATCCTCTTAAGGGGGGTAGATTGTAATCACCCTATTTTTCTTAAAAATTTTAAAAATAATTTTCGGGATTTTTCTGTATTTTCAGGAATTAAAATAGGGTGTTTTGTGATTAAATAATTTTTAAATGATATTAATTAATATTAAAATATGATAAAAATAAGATTTTATGGTGTAAAATAAAAAATTGGACTTAGGGTAATTTTTTGAAATTTATTGGGCCCCGGACCTATTTTTAATCACCTAAAAACTATTTTTTTATTTTATTTAAAAACCAAGCCCAACCCAAACCAAACCCAAACCAAGCCCAGCCCAGCCCAGCCCAAACCCGTTTGGCTATCGGGTTGGGTCGGGTCTGTCAGACCCGAACCCGCCCGACCCGTTCTGACCCTTTCCCTCACCCGTTCTCTCTCCCGAATTCTCCGCCGGCGGCTCCGGCCACGTCGCCGGAGCCCGCGCTTGACCCGCCCGTGCCCGCGCCACGTCGCCTCTCCCTCTCCGCCTCGCCCGGCCACCTCTCCACGGTCATCCCCTATATAAACCCCTCTTCTTCACCTCCTCCCTCATCTTCCCCAAACCTAAGCCCTAGCTCCGGCGAGCCGCCTCCGCCTCGTTCCCCCTCTCCGACCCTAACGCCGCCCGTACCCGCCACAGCGGACAACCCCAACTCCGCCAGGCGTCGACCCCTAGGCGACATCCTCCCATCTCTAGCGTCGTCGACCCCGACTCCCCTGTGTTCAACCCTTTTGCCGAGTCCAGCATGACCCCTAGCCCCGTCGTGCTCGCACCCCTCCGCTCAGGCCGAGTTCCCCTCCGCTCAGGCCGAGTCCCCTCCGCTCAGGCCGAGTACCCCTCCGCTCCGGCCGAGTTCCCCTCCGCTCAGGCCGACGAGTCGTCTCTGCTCAGCCCGACGAGCCGCCCCCGCCGACCAGAGCAGCTACTCTCCGACGGTTCTCCGGTAACACCCTGAACCCTAGCCTGGACGCAGCAACCCGATACGCAGGACACGAAGTCGACGCACGAACACGTGAAAAACAGATTCATGGGGCTCTGTTCAGGTACCGTTTTCTCCCGCCTCGTAACTCTATTTTCGATTCCGTCAGTTGCAACACGTAGACTGTATAACCCTCTCGGTGCCCGTGTAACTCGCTCGGTGCATCGCGTCCTGTGGTGATCGCAAATCGCGATCCAAAAACAGAAAAAATAACGCCCTATTCTACCCCGGAACTGAGTACGCCCCGCCAAACGGGATAACTTGGTCGCATGCGGTCTTCACCGATACGTGCGCGCCGTTGATACGGACGTGTGAAATTTCACAGAAGTCGATTCGGATGTGCGTGCACACCGAAATCAACGCGTATCCGCGGACACCGTCCCGTATCTTTCATTTCTGGAACGCGTCCTAACTTTGTGTACACACGTCGGATCGAAACAAAACTTGCGCCATCGGACTCGTAGTAATACGCTGGTCCTGTGACCTAAGTTTGGTTCAATTTCGAGAACGTTGACGAAATTGCGTGTCGTGGGCCCCACAAGCTCCACTTGACGGGTGATTTTATGACCGGCTCATCGGAATCCAATTCTGGAAATTTCGTTGAGTTCGTATCAGTGTTTCTGACTTGTTGACACTAAGTTGGACGAATTTGGAGATCTTTGACCCTGACACATTTTTCGGTGCAAAGCGGGCCCACATGCGTACTCCGTTTTGACCCGAAATGGTCATTTTTGCCCCTGTGTTCAAATTGGACTCAAGGACAGGTGTTTCTAGCTATTTGATATCTTCTGAGCATGATGGTAATATTTATTTCATCATCCGGAGATATTTCTGAAAATTTTTTGAGTAACAGAACAGTAGTTGGAATTCAAACATCAGGCAAGTGTACCTTGCCAACTTGCAGTCTTTATTTTATATTACTTGTATTAAATACAACTGTTGAACATGCTTAACCTAGGAACCGTGTGACGTACTTAGTGTCCGATTATAGTCGGGTGCCAACTCCATACGCGGTGTTGGGTACGTCATCTAGAGATGGACATTTCGGACCCTTTACTCTCTAGTACTTGTCTTATCAAGTACATTACAACCCAGGACACTTGACACTATACATTGACGGAATCTTCCTGAGATATTCATGGTGATTCTGTATAGGATACAGGACCTGACAGAGATATGTTATTCATAGACATTATATGACTTATTGCATTAGCTATGATCTCGCTGACATGGACATGAGACGTTATGGTCATGATATGCGTGATTACATTGGGTGGGGAGAGACACAGGCTACAGGCTGTTCTATATATATATCTACTACTATTGTGAGGTTGTAGACTCTCCAGCAGAGCTAGACCCTTTACGTATTATTACTGCTACCGGCTCTCCGACACAGAGCTTGTAGCGGTCTCAGCCTGAGTACTAGTGATGCTCTCACTTGCATATCACATAGATGGTTACATAGTTTACCCCATTGTTTATTTATTTACTTGTATTACATTTATTTGGCTTGTATTATTTTGTACCTTGCTATGTCCCCTGAGGACCTGGATTCAGGATGTTGTCCCCAGATTTAGCCGAGGAACAGTATCCCGAGGTATACGGGACAGGAGCTGAAGCTGTAGCTCGACTTGATACTGGAGCAGAACCGAACCCTGAGGACGAGGTGACTGCTAAAGACTTTTCCTGAGTACCTGATTTCGTACTCAGTATTTACTTTATGTTTGACTCTTTTGTTCCTGGTCTATTGAACCAGTGTATTCAGACTTATGTCGGATTGTTTCTCTGACCTACTTGTTGAGACTTGTTGCTGCTTATTTCCATTTCATTATGCAGTTGATTATATTTATCTTTTATGGATGAGATTAGTTGTGGCTTGTTGTACTAGACCTTATTTTACAGCTTAAGTGCGCCCTGATGGATCCATTAAATTGGGTTGTCCATCGGTGCGTACTGCTGGCTAATGCCACGTGTCCAGTCCCTCGGCATTTTGGTACTGGGGCGTGACATTAACTTACGCCCTAAAGTTAGGCGTGAGTTTTTTGTTTTTGTTTTTTAATAAATTCTTCGGTTTTACGTCCTAATTTTGTGCGATAATATGCTCTATACAAATTTACAAACAATATGTCTTTTATATAATATATCTATACTTCGGTGCTCTTGAGGTATTTTCTGTTAATTTTATTTCAATGGCCATATCAAATGTAACTAGCAAATAGCCTGATCACATAGTGACTTTAATGCACAGAGAGCAGTATCCCTTAATTGCAATTTGTATTCTCTCCAGTGTAATCTACTAATCATTTTTTCTCGTAGAATTCATAATATAAAAAAATTAAGGATAAAGCATAAAAGTTTAAGTTTATTTCAAATAAAGTATATAGTTTAAGTAAATATTAAGTGGAGCATAATATCGCCCAAATATTGGACGTAAGTTGTGTTTATGCCCTATAATAAGGCGTAAGTCCTACTCCCCTAACTCTCCCCAGTTAATATGTTAATTAGTAATCTAATCTAACAATATATTAATATCCTATCCTCCTATCCTGATTTCTGATTTGTGTAAGTTACTAATTTCTTCTTTTAACTTATGTCCTATAATAGTGCGTAAGTTACTAATGATTTATTTTTAATCTACGGTTAATTAAAACTAGTTAAAGAAATTAAATTCATTTACATAAGTTTAAGTACTATAATAGGGCATAAGTTACTAACTTACGTCCTAAAATTAGATGTGAGTTATCATTTATATATTTTTTTTAATCCAATATTTTTTTTAATCCACGATTAAACACATTTAACTAAAGGATTTAAAGATTTACGTACCTTTATATGACGTAAGTTAGTATCTTACGTCCTAAAGTTAGGCGTGAGTTTTTTTTAATAAACTTTTCGATTTTACGTCCTAGTTTTGTGCGATAATATGCTCTATGTACAAATTTATAAAATATTATGCCTTTATATAATATATCTAAACTTCGATGTTCTTGATGTAATTTTTTGTTTAGAATAAGCTTCTAATAATCTCTTATAGCTTGTAATAAGCTGTGGTTTGCTAGCTATATATCTATATGAACCAAATCAAATCAAATCAAATCTCTTATACCCCTATAATCTCTATGTATCTCAAATCAAATCTAAACAAAAAGGTTCCATTAGATTCTTCCTCAGTACAATGCTATATACAATTTTTTTTTTTTTTAGACAACTGGATAGATTAGATATTTAACATACGTAACTTAAAATATCCAGCCATATTAATTATATTCAATACCAGAAGTCTATTACGTCAAGTTTTAAAGAATCTTCCTCGGTACAATCCCCATCACCATTCATTAGTTCCAAACTTGCAATAAACTAGTTCAGTATATCAAGGTGCCAAATCACAATAATGCTAAGTTTACTAAGCAATGCTTACAACGGCCACCACGTGGCACTTCTGTCACCGAATGGCCATCAAACTGTCAATGGATTCCATTTTTCATTTTTTCTAATGGACGGTCATCACGTGACCGTCACATCAACAGTTGTAAAAAGGTTGTTAGCATTTGGTTGTAGTCATAGCATTGTTTGACAAAAAAAAAAAAAAAGTCCATTGGATTTTGACATTTTTTATTTAACTTGGATATCAGTTCTACATAAGTCAAAGAAGGAGACAGAAATTCAAACTGAATGTGCTAAGTAAGTCAAGAATGGAGACATAAATTCAAGTTGAATGGGCTAGTGTGTGCTAGGGATCACGATCAATTCTGAGATTCAGAGGACTCTGTTCAAAAACTGAATATAAGATCCTATTTTATGGAGAAAGAAAAAAATCAATGTCATATATTAATAAGTTAGGTTTAATTTTTTCTTTAAAAAAATTATATATTAATGAGTTAAGTTTAATTTTTTCTTTAAAAAATAATCCATGTGTATAAGTAAAAATTAATAACAAAATATTGTTTAACTTCCATGTATGATAATAATTGTATTGATCGATCGATTATAACGTCTAAATATTAGAAAAATACTACTCGAATTTACAAAATCTACATGAACTCATTTGCAGAAGAAGCTTGTTAGCAAAGAGAAGACAGCATGTTGATCAAAATGTTCAATATACATACTAACAAAAGAAATTTGATTCGAAGGGATGTTGGTTTAAACCATCTTTTATTTTTCAAAAAATCGTGATTTACTTGCTACGATTATGTTGAAAAATATACCAAATTATTTTTTCTAAGTTCCACCCTTATATTAATTTTTCGCAAAGGCTACAAGTTTTTAGCATGTAAAAGCTATTTTAACAAAATAAATTCAAACAATATGCATCGAAAAAAAATTTAAAACCATATTTTATCCCAAAGAACTTGTGTTTTACTTGCTAATTTAAATTTTGTTCAACAATATATCCAATTATTCTTGAAACATGTTTTTTTTTTTTTTTCTAATAGAGACTAGAGGTTTTTGGATATAAAAACAATTTTCAAAAATATATATATTACTGTATAGGTATGTTTCTATGTGGCTAATCAAAATTTTCATTCAAATTTTTAAATGTTACATATTAGAAAGAGAGAAATAAATCAAATTATAATAAAATAGAGAGACAAAAAATTGATTCTTGTAACACACACATACAAGACAAACACTTTACCACTGAGATGCATTCCTACATTGTTTTATTTAACTATTCATTATGCAAAAGAGAATTTCAAAATTAAGAGCTCTCAGTAATAGAGGATCCTGTTTGATCGATTCAGAAAAATATGCTCAGGACTGATCCTGCTAGTAAATTAGGTGTAGACTGAGTTATATAAAAAGACAAAACTTATGAAACAAAAGAAATTTTTTTTTGGAATGGATTGAAGGCCACCCCAGTTCCTATAGTACCGCCGATTGATAGAGCATTCCTACTCGCGTACTAATTTACTAAACCATAGTCCCTATATAGTACCGCCCCTTGATAGAGCATTCCTACTAGCGTACTAAACTAAACCATGGTTTCGACGCAAGAACCTAGAATCGATCTATAATGTTTCCATGCATGTACATCTTTTAATTACCAAGATTTAGTGTCTAAGCTAACATGCATGAACATTGATATCTGGCAATTCGCATAAGAATGCCATATATATATATATATATATATATATATATATATATATATATATTGGATGTTGAACCACGTCCTTAAATGTGGAAGCTTCCTTTGGGTAGAGGTACAACTCGGACGGGTTAGACTGGACTTGAGTTCAATCCGAATTCAACCAGATGAATCATAAGTCTAATCTTAGTCTAAGTCCGATCCGACCTCGGGTTCAATATATGTAGGTCAAGACCAAGTCCGGAGGATCGGATTGGACTCAGGTTCGATCGGATTCATTGGGTTTATCGGACTCTAATATCATATTTGAAATAATTTTAAACAAAAGTAATATTAAACACATATCAAATATCAATCAAGGCTCCATCATTACAAATACAAACTGAAATGAGATTTAGGATAAGGAGTTGAAGAATTTGGATGAAATTTTTTAGAATTTAAACTTTTTATTTAAGAATTATAAAATTATATATATATAAATTATATACATGTCGGATTTCGGGTTCTTTGAGTAATCCGACATATGAATCCGAGTCCAACCCGATTTTTGATCGGGTTCAAATATTTTAATCCAAATTCGAGTATCTTCAATCCTAATCTAACTCATTAAAGGATTTATCCGATCAGATTCGGATTTAGCCCATCCGAATAGCACCTCAACCTTTGGGCTAACATTCTCACATGTTATAGACAACCATATAATGTGGATTAGGTCTTTACATGCCAGTTGAAGCAGCAGAATTTATTATAGGTCTGATGCAAAAGTTTATAAAGATAAAAGAGAAAACTTATGTTGCAAGAATATATATATATATATATATATATATATATATATATATATATATATATATATATATATATATATATATAGAGAGAGAGAGAGAGAGAGAGAGAGAGAGACACGATGAAAAAATTATCAGATATGTACAATAAGTACACTAATATGCTATATGATATGGACACGGATATGGGGACAGATTCGTTAAGAATTATATGTCGACACCATTTTCCGTCTTCGTGCAATATGGAAAGGATCAGAAGCCACAATTTTCCGATGTAGCCCTTCAAACATATTGTAGTTTGCCCATGACATGGTTAGCATCAAACAACAGTAGCAGAACTTACAAGTTACAATGTTGTTGCTTGCAACAAACTGTTCAACAACATTGTTTCTAATATATATATATATATATATATATATATATATTCAGAAATTTGATAAGAAAAGAAAAGAAAATAAGTGTTACCGGTCTCCGGGAGAAGTCGTGCACGAAACACTGCCTTAAGAGTTGATCCGAGGTCTATGTGCAGACGTTTCTCGGAAGCTCCTAGTGGTAAAACCCCCCCCTGACTACCGGCTTTTCTTCGTTGCACACAACTCGGAAAGAGAGACTGAACTTAGATTTGTCCAGAGCAAGGATTTAGAGAACAGAATGTTGTTCGAGAGAAGAATGAGAGAGAGAGATTTCACGTAGAGAAAATTTTCTATAGGAAAACATTGAGAAGTGAACCTCAACAAATATATATGGATAGAACCAAGCATTCACTACAGAAAAGAGAATAAATTGCTATTAATCTAAGCGTTTAATGAGTAATAAAAAAGGAAAAACGTGGAAAAGAAATCTGGCATGTAAACGGAGCTGCCATATGTTTAAAATGTGGAAAATGAACCTGGACATAAGAAGTAATAAATGTCACGACCCGCACCCAGAAAATCGGGCATGAGTCGTGGGTATGTCCAGCCTACGCCGCAGCATCGGCGGTAGAACGCTGTCTAGGTCAACTATCTAGATAACTCACAAAAAAAATCTGCCATGACCTCTCCAAAAGGAGGGCAACCACACAATCAATATATAAACCTGTCAAGATCTCAACTCCAAACGGAGGAGCAATATCATAATGATAATCTCAAGTACTCAATCACGAGTCTAAGCACGATAAGATAACACAGAAGGCTAACAACTCCAAAGTCTAACCAACAACAACTACTACCACAACCACAACATCAATAATAATAATACATCATCCAAAATAATATACAAAACAAGGTCTCAATCCAAAACCGGAGACAAATCCGGTGCTAAAATCTAATAAAAACAACAACAAGGTCCTAGTGATCCAGGCTACCAACCCGAAAATTACTCATAAACTAGAGGGTCCCTGTCTGCACCATCGACAGGCTCAGGTCCATAAAACGTCGGACACCACTCCTCCGGATACTCTGAAAAATATGTCCAGTCAGGACTGGAGCAAGTACATCTCTAACAACAGTTCCATTTAAATGATAAAAACTATAAAACAGTTATAGCAAGTAGCAAGAAGAATGAAGCAAGTATGAAACAAGGAAATATGTATAACTGGTGCATAAAGGTAAGGATGCATGGATATCAGAGCAAGATAGTAATAACTGTAAGATACAGAAAATCTAAGCTAAGATCAAGTCCGTGCACATGAACGTGTAGTGAGTCCAGCATGAAAAACATGTAGTGAGTCAAGTCCAGAAACATGTAAGTGAGACCAACAAGAATGCAAGTGAGTCCAGACTATAAAAAATGAACTCGGTGTCTTTGAAATACTTGTTTCGACATGTAAACGGCTAGGGATAAGTACGGCTCATCGCGCACTGGGTGCGCGGCTGCTATCATTCCAGATTAGACCAGAGGGAGTGATTCCTGATGATTCCAGATGGAAATGTTTACATGTCTACTCGAGTATTTCTCCGCCCCGACTAATACAAGTAGATCCAAGACCCGACACGCAAATCAAGATGAGTCCAGCCTGAACATGAATGATGCCTGTAGTGATGCCTGTAGGTGATGCCAGTAGTGATTCCAGAAACATAAAATGTATGTGTCGCAAGTAAATGAATCCAGAAATACCAGTCAGTATCCCGTGTTGTGCCAGAATAATCAGATGATACTATACTAGAAGCTGAATCATAATAATCATCAGATAATGAAAACTATCAGAGAATGTACTCGCCTGACGTCCTGAGCAACTAGCGATCCGAACCGGTATCGCAAGGACCTATTGCGAAAAGCAAGGTTAAACATGGTTCTAATGAGTTAAACAGATATAAAATAACTAAAAATAGGCTTCTAGGGTCGTTCTAGGTCAAACGGATCAAACCGGTGAAATCTGGGTCAAAAAGTCAACTCTAGGTCCAAAAAGTCAACTCTGGGTCAAAACTAGGTCAAAAGTTGACTTTGGCGGTCAACCGAGTCAACTACGGTCAAGTCTGGGTCAAACTAGGGTGCTCCCGAAATTCTAGGTCAAACCGAGCTCATTAAGCTAGAAAACTCTCAAACTCGCCTCCTTGAGATACCGGGATACCCTCGGTATCCGATACCTCAACCTACGCTATATACCCCGCCTATACCCTCTAAAACCTATGCTAGCACGCGTAAATATATACACATATACATATAAAAATCGTTCAAATACTATTCCTAGGCTATTGCTCAAAAACCCCGCTCGAAACCCAATACCTTGGTTATCTCAAGGTATTGAGATACCTCGGTATCTCAAGGTATTAAGATACCGCTCTAAACTCAACCCGACTACCCCTCTAACTAGCTAACTATGCATAAACATATATATCTAGCTATAATCTAGGCTAAAATACATATATCTAATACATATAGGCATATACCTAGGTATCTACATACCTTACCTTACCTTACCTTACCTTACATATATATATATCTATACCTAGATATCTAACTATCTATCTAGCTATGTATATCTATATATATATATAGATCTATATATCTAGCTATCCCTCTACCTATCCATCTACCTATCTAGTATCAACCTATCTAGTTATCTATCTAACTATCTAACTAGTTATCTCTTAATCTATTTAACTATCTATTTATATATCTATCTCATATATCTATCTATCCTCTATTTACCTATCTATTTAACCATCTATCTATCTAATAATCTCTAATATCTATCTAACTATAGATCTAGTTATCTATCCATCTACCTATTAATCTATCTATCTATATACGTATCTATCTAACTACCTATTATCCATCTATTTATCATTCTATCTAACTATATAACTATCATCTATCTATCTAACTATCTAGTATCTATATATAGATACCTATTTACCTATCAATCTATCTATTCATCCATCTATCATATATCTATTTATCTATCTATGCATCTATCTAACTACTTAGCTATCTAATATCTACCTATCTATTTATCTAGCTATCTAGGCATCTATCTAACTATCTATCCATCATTCTATCTAACTATCTATTTCTATATATATATCACTTAGATCTCTCTCCCCCCTCGCTAAAAGCTGCTGCTGCGCTGCTCAAAATTGCTGCTTGCTGCTGCTGCATATGCTGCATCTGCTGCTGCTCTTACTGCAGTTCATGTTGCTGCTGCAGCTGCACATTGCTGCTGCTGCTGAAGCTAGCAGCTGCTGCTGCTCCCTGTTCTGTTTCAGGCCTGCTGTGGCCTCCCCCCCTCTCAAACACACACACACACACACACACTCCTATATACATACACACATATATATATATATCACTATATATATATATATACATACATATATATACATATATATAACTCTATAGATATATATATATACACACTAACTTATATATATCTAACACTCACACACACTCAAACACATATCAACACACACACACACACATAATTATATACATATATCTATATATATATATATATATAAACACATATATCTATATATATATACACACATATATATCTATATATAGATCTATACATATGCACACTCACACACTCAAACATATATATATATATATATATATATATATATATATATATATATCTATCCTCACTCACACACACTCACTCTCACACACCCTCACACACACATTCTCACACACACTAGCACACACTCTCACAAACACACAACCACACACATAAACACTCATACATATATATATAAATATATATACACACAAACTCAAACTCATTTGCATATATATCTATATCTAAACACTCACTCCCACTCACACACACACTCACCTACACACATACACTAGCACCAACCCACACTCACACACACTCACTAACACACTCACACAAGCACTCACTAACACATATCTATAAATATATATAGGGACACACATACATATAAATATATATATAAATATACATATATACACATAACACAACACACAATGCACAACGCACACAACGCCCCACCACGCACGCCCAACGACCCCGACACGCACAAACACCTATAAATATATAAAATATAGCCCGAGAATTCTAGCACACACTCCCCGATGCTAACCCAACGCGCGCACAAGCCCGAAACTAGAAAACCACGCCGAAATGGCCGTTCGGTCATTTCGACGAACACGCGGTGCGCGGTTCGAAAAACTCCTGAAACGCACACCAAACGAACTCAAAATCGGCCCAAAATTTATCCATGCGCTCTAAACGATGCCTAGATCCTAGAAAAAGTACTCCCGCATTGATTTTAGGTCCGTGGCAGAAACGCGCACGCACTTAGAATCGACGACGACGAAAAGCTCCAAATTTGCCCGAAATGCCCGTTTCTCCGCGATACGGCTTTCCGTGCCCAAACAGAGACATGCACTCACCCTCAAGACACCCGACAACGTCTACCTAGGTCCGTCTAACCTAGGGCATCACCCAAAATTGGGCCAAATTTGGATTCCACCCGAAATTGACACAAAACCTAGTGTTAAAGTCTCTAAACTCTACCAAACTAGTTCCAACTTCCTCCCACGGGTAGCCTAAGGGTCTAGGATGGTTCTAAACTATTAATTACACTATAAAAAAATAATTACAAGGGGGAAAATTAGGGTTTACCTCTTGGGAGTTAGAATCCCAAGCTAAAATCTCAAAAATGCTCCAAATCCACCTCAACTAGCTTCCAAGCTCCCAAATCTAGCTCCAACACCAAATCTAGGCTCTACCCACCTAGGTTGGGAAAGAATGTAGGGTTAGGGTTCAAATAAGTAGAAGAAATGGAAGAAGGAAGGAAGAAAAATGGAGAAAAATTCACCTTGAAGAAGAAGGAAGAAGAAAGAAGAAGTGGAGAAGAAGAAGAAGTGAAGAAGAAGAGTGGAATGAAAAGAAGAACCAAGGGGGGAGAGGGATGCTGTGTTCCACGGGTTGGGGGGGTAGGTAGAGGCCGGCCATGTAGAAATAAAGGGGTTTACAAGTTCCAAATTCCCAAAATGCCCCTACTTGACTTGGTTTCGGGTTTCGGGTTCCAAAAGCACTCAAACTAGCTCCAAATCTCTCCCACTAACCTTCTAAAAATATAATAAATATTCTAAACCCAAAAATAAGTCTCACATGGGTGTGGACTGGGTCGGACATGGGTCCACTAGGGTCTGACATGGGTCCAGGCTAGCCAAAATCCTAAAACAATCAATAAAAATATAATACAATTATTAATTAAATATAAATATAATTAATTATAAATAATACACAATTAATCCAAATTAAAATAAAAAAAATACCCGGCTCTGGAAATGGGGTGGTGACAATAAATCTCCAAAGTTCAAATATTAAATGAGTCAAAATGGATCAAAATTAAAGGAGAGCAAAAAGATTTCTGGATCCCAGACCGAACCCGAAGAGTAAATTGGATTGGCATTCGGCGCCCGCAGGTGTGGGCACGTACCCGTACCCATTACGCGCACCAAATCGAATCGAGCCGGGCCGGGCAGCGGCTGCGTGCGCATGTGGCCCAAGGGGCTCCCCACATAACATCTTAAGAGAGCAATGAAGAATAACTAATATATACATACAAGGGGGAAGAGGTACAACCGATGTGGGACTAAAGCAAAAGTAGAAAGTTGACCTTTTGCTCACATGTGTATGAAAATATACATACAGCCAACAATCCTCCCCCCCCCACCCACACACACACACCCCAAAAAAAGGTCAAGTTCCGAAATAGATGTGACAAAGAAATTAAAAGTGAAGAATTTCTGGGCAGGTATATACTATGCATAGATGAGATGGACTACAGCCTTGAATCTCACTTAGTAACTATTGTCTTTGTTTGAAGAAGTGCTTGATGGACTATGCCTTGAATCAGACTTCTTGTACTAGATTCAAAAAATAGCACACATAGTTCACTAGAGGTTCTGGGTCTAACGGTTGGCGCTTTTGGTTAGCCATACGCACTTATTCCAAATTCATGAGAGTTGTCTGGGAACGCCATATCCCATAGTCGCGGCCTTCAAGACATCTCATATAGGTAAGTCCTTATGGGTTGGTGATAGATGTCAACCCCGCATATCAGTTTGGACCTATTAAGAATTTAAAAAACTCATCCTAACCATATCACTCAGGAACACTGTCACCATAGGGATCGAAAATCATTGTACACATACATAGCCACTTGGGCGTTATTTTAGTAAAATTTTAATCTAGGGTCAGTGTTCCATAAAAGTCACCTAAGTCCAGCTTGTTCCTAACCATTGAACCGACTTCTTAGGATCTCTAGTCAGACTCGGTTGGGTTGCTACTGCTGGTGACTTTACTTATGGGCTTAACCCTATCCCCCTCGATGATTATAGGATCAAAGTCCTAGAAAAACCCTTCATCAAGTGGTCTGCAAAGTTTTTTTCTGACTTTATATAGCCAAGAACCACATATTTGCCTAATAGGCTCTTTATAGACTTGAAGCGTAGCTGCAGGTTCATGTTTATCTTAGCATTCACAGAATCATGCTTTAGTAGTTCTGTAACAGATTTATTATCTTAGTTTATAGAAATTGCAGGAATAAGACTAATAGAAATATGTATATGCATAATAAGATTTCTTAGCCATTCGACTTCTGTACATGTAGTATCCAAGGCTATCATTTTGGAGTCCATTGTACTCCTAGCTATGATAGTTTGTTTACATGAGCCCTAGAGATTGCAGTTCCTCCTAGAGTAAAAATATATCCAGTAGTGAATTTTACATCATGTGAGTCAGTTATCCAGTTTGCATCTGAATAACCTTCTATGATATCAGGGTGTCAATTACAGTGCAGCTTATAATCTAGAGTACCCCTAAGATATCTAAATACTCTTTCTAATGCTGTCCAATGTAACTGATTTGGGTTATTAGTATATCTACTTAGTCTTCCAATAGAAAATGCAATATCAGGTCTAGTCATGTTTGTTATATATATGAGAGAACCTATCATTTGTGAATATCTGTGTTGTTCCATGGAAGAACCATCATTCTTCTTGAGAACAACACTACTGTCATAAGGAGTAAGGGCATGTTTCTTATCAAAATACTCAAATTTTTTAGCATTTTCACGATAGAGTTTGCTAAGGATAGAGTATATCCCTCCTTGGATTTGGAAAGTTATATGCCAAGAATCAAGTTGGTTTCACCTAGATCTTTCATATCAAACTGGCTGGTTAAATAGTCCTTAGTATTAATTATCAATTCCATTGATGATCCAAGAATAAGGATGTCATCTACATACAAACATAAGATGACACAACTTTCATCTATAATTTTGGAGTATATATATTTATCATACTCATTTGGCACGAAACCCTATTCTGAGATGACTATGTCAAATTTGTTGTGCTAATGCTTGGGAGCTTGCTTTAGGCCATAAAGAGATTTAACTAATCTGTAAACTTTTTTTTCTTGGCCTTTAGCAATGAAACCTTCAGGTTGCTCCATGTAGATTTCTTCCTTTAGGTCCCCATTTAGAAATACTGGCTTTACATCCATTTGATAGATTAACATATTATGAATATATGCTAAGGCTAGAAGGGTTCTGATAGAGGTGATCCTAGCTACAGGTGATTATGTATCAAAATAATATAATCTATTTTCTGGGTAAAACCTTTGGCTTCTAATCTAGCATTGTATTTCTCTACAGTACCATCGACTCTAAGTTTCTTTTTGAATATCCACTTACAACCTATGGATTTACTACCTAAAGGTAGGTCTGCTAGAAACAAAGTACTATTCTCCATGATGGAGTTATACTCACTGTTAATGGTTTCTTATCAGAAAGGAGCATCATGAGAAGATATTGCTTCTTCATAAGTTGAGGGATCACCCTTTATCAAAAAGGTAAAAAAACCTTCTCCTAAGTTATTTTTAATTTTTTCTCTTTTACTCCTTCTAGGTTTTATATCATGTTCGGGTTGCGAACTAGATATTTGAATATGAGAGCTAGTGGACGGAGCAAGAGAAGAGTTGGAGGGAGAGGAAGAAATTTTATCTTTGAAAGAAAATATATTCTCAAACTAAACTGCATCACGTGCTTTTATAATAGTATTGTTAGAGATTGTATTTACTTCTGAGTAAGTAACAAGACATCTATTGGCATTTTTGTCTAGGGCATATCCTATGAATACATCATCTACAGTCTTAGGTCCAATATTCCTCTTTTTAGGTTCAGGAATTCCTACTTTAGCCAGATATCCCCAAACTTTGAGATAATGGATCCTAGGAGCGCTACCTTTCCATAATTGATAGGGAGTCTTATCATTAGACTTACTAGGAATCCTATTAAGGATGTAACAGACAGATAATAATGCTTCTTTCCATAAATTATCGAAAGTACCTGAGCTGAGGAGCATGGCATTCACCATATCTAACATAGTGCGATTCTTTCTTTCAACAACTCCATTGGACTGTAGTTAATATGGAGCAGTTACCTCATGGATTATTCCGTATTCTTCACAGAAATTGGTCATATCATTTGATGTATAGTCTTTACCACGATCTGATCTAAGAATTTTAATATTTCTCTCTAACTGGTTCTCAGCTTCAGATTTATAGACATTAAATATGTCTAGAACTTCATCTTTGGTTTTGAGAAGATAGTTATAACAATACTTTGTGTAAACCCCCTCAAAATAACTTTAGGTAGACTGGTTATGGTAAATTTTTTAGTTTAGTTTCATGTTGTCTAAGGAATAGAAATTAGGGTTGTGCAGACTGGTTCTTTAATTTAAATCTTTGGTGCACCTTACCGTTGCTTCAATAATTGGAGCACAATAATAGCCTTTACTTTCCAATAAATTTTGCACTCTTGACCTGACAAGCCAATATAGGCACTGGATATTTTTGTCAGTCACAAACACATACCCTTGTGCTCTATTTTAATTGTATAACTTTCCAGTCACAAAAATTAATTCTTTAATCCTATGTCTTGTACCTATGTCGTTGCCATTGATTTAGGGACACAAACTCAACCTATTTCGTCTTAACAATTAAAGGACCCAAGAATGACACCAAGCCTACACCATCCATGACCTTTGTGTCACTCTCAATTGAGACCCCATGTACTCACGTTTAATTTAAGAGCACATATGACACTTTATTTAATTAAATTGGGAACACAAACTTAACCTAACCCCAACTTAACCCAACACCCATTCATAAGGCTCATATAAAACACCCAACACCCTCTCATCCTACAAAACACTAAACACAACTTTCCACATTAAATTCTCACCATTTTTTCTTCATGTGTAAACACCAAATGTTAAGGGATTGAAATACAAAAAGGGTGCTAGGTGTCACTCTCCTATTGGTAAAAACCAATGAAGAAACCCTCCCATCCTCATATGACCGGTCATCTCACAATCTCTTTTTTCCTTGCATTGTTACTTTTATGTTAAATTATAGCCATTGATTCAAATTTCTCTCATCATAACCACTCATCCCCCTATATTAACACACACACACACATAACCCCCCACATGTGGCCGGCCCTAATCCCTAGGAAACCTAAAAATTTCCATCACCCTCTCTCTCCCCCCCTTCCTCTACATTCAGCCGAATTCTTCTTCACTTCTTTTCTTCTTCTTCTTCTTCTTCAATATTGTCACTACCCAATTCTAGAAAATAGGGTATATATTTTTTTTTTTTGATAAATAGTGTATTGTATTTAATTATTTATATTTATAATTAATTAGTGCTTGTCTTATTTTTATTTTGATTGTTTTAGGGTTTTGGCTAGCCTGGACCCATGTCAGACCCTAGTGGACCCATGTCCGACCCAGCCCACACCCTTGTGAGAATTATTTTGGGGCCTAGAATTATTATTTTATTTTTAGGAGGTTAGTTGGTGAGATTTGGAACTAGTTTGAGCGCATTTGGAACCCGGAATCCAAAACCAAGTGAGTAGGGACGTTTTGGGAATTTGGAAAGTTGTAAATCCCCTTTTTTTCATGTGGCCGGACCCCCCTACCTACCACACCCGATTCCAGCAGCAAGGAGTAGCCCCCCCCTCCTCTTCATTCCACTTCTTCACTTCTTCTTCTTCTCCTTCTTCTTCTTTCTTCTCCTTCTTCCTCCAAAGTAAGTCCCTCTTCCATTTTTCTTCTTTCTTTCTTCCATTCATTCTTCTTTATGCTAACCCTACCCTTGCATTTTCCCTAACCTAGGTGTGAGGGGCCTAGATCTAGTGTGGGAGTTAGATTTGGAAGCTTGGAGCTTGAGGGAGTTGATTTGGAGGGAATTTGAGACTTTGGCCTTGGGATTCCAACTCCCAAGAGATAAAACCTAACTTCCCCTTCCTAATTATTTTTGTGTAGTGTAATTAGTGTTGTAGAACCCTCCTAGACCCTAACCCTACCCGTAGGAGGAAGTTGGAACTAGTTTGGGTGAGTTTAGAAACTTTGACATTAGGTTTTGTGTCGAATTCGGGTAGAATCCGAATTTGGCCCAATTTTGGATAATGCCCTAGGTTAGATGGACCTAGGTAGATGTTGTCGGGTGTCTAGAGGGTGAGTGCGTGTCTCCGTTTGGACACAGGAAGCCGTGTCGCGGAGAAACGGGCGTTTCGGGAGAAATTGGGGCTTTCGTCGTCGCCGATTCTAAGTTTGTGTGTGTTTCCACCACGGACCTAGAATCGACGCGGGAGCACATTTTCTAGGATCTAGACATCGTGTAGAGCGCGTGGATAAATTTTGGGCCGATTCCGAGTTCGTTTGGTGTACGTTTCAGGAGGTTTTCCGAGCCGCGCACCACGTGTTCGTCGAAATGACCGAACGGCCATTTCGACTTGGTTTCCTCGTTTCGGCTTTGTGCGCGCGTTGGGTTAGTATCGGGGAGTGTGTGCTAGAGTTTTCGGGCTATATTTTATATATTTTAGGGTATTGGTGAGTGTCGGGGTCGTTGGGCGTGCGAGGGGCGTGTTGTTTGTGTGTTGTGTGCATTGTGTGGTGGTTGTGTATATGTGTCTATATATATATATATAAATATATGTATATATTTATATGTATGTTTGTTTACGTATATATATTTATATATATATGAGTGTATTTATATCTATGTGCTTATGTGTGTATATGTCTATGTGTATATATATATGTATATGTGTAAGTGTGCTCGTGTGTATATGTATATATATATTTGAATATGTGTGTGTGTATATATCTTAGAGTGTGTGTGTATTGATATATATATATATATATATTTGTATGTGTGTGTGTTTTAGTGTGTGAGTGTGTTAGTGTGTGTGTTAGAGTGTATGGATGAGTGTATATATATATAGATATCTAGTTATATATATATAGATATATATGTATGTATATATATATATATAGATAGTGATATATATATATGTATATATATAGGTGTGTGGTGCATAGGCAGCGAGGGGGGTGGCCAGTGCAGCAGCCAGCGTGCGGGGGCAGAACCTGCACAGCAGCAGCAGCGTGCAGTGCGCTGCGCACTGCACTGTGCAGCAGCCCAGCTGCAGCAGCAAGCAGCAATGCCAGCAGCAGCAAGCAGCAATTCTTCAGCAGCAGCAGCAGCATTTTAAGTAAGCTAGCAGCAGCAGCAATGCCAGGAAGCAAGGGCAGCATGCAGTGAGGTAGTAGGAGATAGATTGATAGGATGTATATATATATCTAGATAGTTAGATAAATAACTAGATAGATATTAGATAATGAATAAGATTGATAGATAGGTAGTTGGATAAATAGGTAAGATAAGTTATGGATAATTAGATAGATAGATAGATAGATATTGATAGATAGATAGCTAGGTATTTAGATAGATAGATAGATACTAGATAGGTAGATAACTAGATTCTTAGATATACCTATCTAAGAGATATAAATATCTATATGCCTAAGTTATATACATATATAGGTGTATAGGTAAGATATGGGTAATCGGGTAAATGTGTGTGGATATCTATATACATAGGTATATACATACTTAGATATATATAAATATAGTAGGTATCTATATTACCTAGCCTAGATTAATAACTAGGTATATAATTAGTAGCTAGATAGCTAGTTAGAGGGCCTTAGGGCGAAACTTCAATACCTTGAGATACCGAGGTATCTCGATACCTTGAGATATTCAAGGTATTGAGTTTCGAGCGGGGTATTTGAGCATTAGCCTAGGAAATGCTTGGGAGTGATTTTTATATGTTTATATATATATAATTACGCGTGCTAGCATAGGTTTTAGCGGGTTTAGGCGGGGTGCGTGGCCTAGGGCGAGGTATCGGATACCGAGGGTATCTCGGTATCTCGATTAGGCGAGTTTGAGAGTTTAGTGGCTTAATGAGCTCGGTTTGACCTAGAATTTCAGGGGCACCCTAGTTTAACCTAGCTTTGACCATAATTGTCCCCGTTGACCATAAAAGTCAACGTTTGACCTAGTTTTGACCTAGAGTTGACTTTTTGGACCCCGGGTTGACTTTTTGACCCGAATTTTACCGGTTTGACCCGTTCGACCTGGAATAGCCCTAGAAGCCTGTTTTTAATTATTTTATATCAGTTTAAATGCTTAGAACCCTGTTTAATCCTTGCTTTTCGTATTAGGTCCTTGCGACACCGGTCCGGACCTCGATCCTCATCAGTTGCTCAGGACATCAGGCGAGTACCTACCTCTGATAGTTTCCATTTCATGATAGCGTTTATATCACCTGTTCTAGAACTGTAATACTTGATTCTGACACTTTATTACACGAGCTGGTACTAGTGGATCCCGTCATGAGGTGCTATCCCCCTTACCGTGTTCAGCGGGTACTCTATCACGTGTATTTCATCATGTGCTTCGGGTATTGATTATCATGTGCTATCATGTGCTTCTTGTGCTCTCGCCTTCGTGTGCGCGAGCTATTATCATGTACGTAGTGTGTTGTGGTTGGATCCAATGGTATTAGTGGGGGAGGGGAGTAGTGAGTTGGTTATATGATCAAAGCCAAACAGTATTCATGTGTATGTCGGTTATGCAACTCACGCATAACGGAGTTATCGTAGTGACTTTCATGTGCAACCTAAGCCGATCATATAACGAACTTGTGCTCAAGGCACTTAGCTAGTATTCATGTTTCTCACCTGCAGTTACTTTTCCACTACTTGTATTGTTCTCCAGTTTACATTGCAGCTACTTCTTGTGCTCCAGCATATATTTATTTCCTGTGCATCTTGATTACTTTTCTATTGCTCGTCATATACACCTTACCATGTATTTGGAGTTGCTTTCAGAGTTATGTACTTCGCTCTAGTCCTGACTGGGCATATTTTTTCCAGAGGATCCTGAGGACTATTGCCCCACGTTCTACGGGCCTGGTGTTGACGACTGTTGTGACCCCGAGGAGGAGTGCGCCGAGGAGACGCCGATAGCACCCTAGTTAGCTAGGTGGGTTTCCTGGGTTATTTTCAGTGGTTTGTATTTTGGATGACTGTACTTATTCTTTTGTGCTTCTGTGAGATGTTGTAGCTTTTAGACTTGGACTGTATCATTTTGGATTGTCTTGCTCTCTTGGTTCTGGTTTTCTTTGTTTATATCATATCGTGCTTATATTCTTCCTCTAGTTTTGTGATTGAGATTATTGTCATATATATATTGCGTGGTTGCCCTCCTGTTGGAGAGGATTTTATTCACATATATATATTGCGTGGTTTTGCCCTCCTTTTGGAGAGGTCATGCCGAATTTTTCTGTAAGTTATCTAGATAGTTGGTTGACCTAGAACGGACCTTTACAGCGTTCTATCGCCGATTCTGCGGCGTAGGCTGGACGTACCCACGGCTCATGCCCGATTTTCGGGTGCGGGTCGTGACACGTTTTTGGGTGGTGGCCCATGCAGGTCTCTGCTTTTTAGGTTTACCTGCAATAGGATATAGGAGATAGGCTGAGAGAGAGTGTGCTCAATCACAACTAGGACCCTTCCTACTTCCTTTTGCTATCTTAATTTTTCCTGAAATTGTTTTCTTTTGCAATGTTACTGTCCTTCCTTGATGTTATCGTTTCATGCACTATATTGACTTCTTTTGATCTGTGTTCAGGATGCCTCCGAAGACCAGATCTCAGCGCACCGCCCCAGCAGCTGCCACCGAGAGGTCTGCCACCTCTCGACCTGCTCGACTTTCGGCAGCCGCTACCGCTCCACTCGCCACTCCTGCGGTTGAGGGAGCTTCAGTTTCTCTCGGAGATCCTCTTACTCCCATTGATCCGAGAGCCACCCCAGTTGTCCCGGTGGTACCTCCTCCACCACCGCCTGCGCCAGTAGATGCTACACAGCTGTTCGCGTTCTTCCGAGAGATGATGGATGCGCAGCACCGCCAGGCAGATATTATGAGGATGGGCATTGAGAATGCTCATCAGGTGGCTTTGACAGCGGTCGACAGAGTGGCTCAGATCCAGCCACAGCCAGAGCAGGCTCAGTATCCTAGGCCGGGTACTATCATCGATTTTCAGAGGATGCGGCCTAAGGAGTTCCGCGGCACAGAGGGGATCCTGTATGCTGACGACTGGATCGAGCATATAGAGGGCATCTTTCGGCTGGCGATGATCCCAGCCAGCATGCAGATAGAGGCAGCGGGCAGCCAGATGTTCGACCTTGCCCTCACTTGGTTCCGCACGGATACGCGGATAGCAGCTCCGGGATTGACTTGGGAGGCTTTCAAGAAGCTTTTCAAGGAGAAGTTCTTCCCGGACGTGGCTCTCAGTGCCTTAGAGAGTCAGTTAGAGGCGCTCGTCCAGGGGAGTATGCTAGTGGATGAGTATGCAGCGGAGTTCTGCCGTCTGGGCAGATTTGTTGAGGGGTTGTCAGAGGCAGCGAAGGCGCGGAAGTTCCGCAAGGGCTTAGCCATGGCGGTCAAGTCCTTGACTAGGAGCGACCGCGAGGCGACCTTCGAGCAGATTGTCAGCGATGCTCAGAGGGCTGAGGATGATTTGTAGCTGAAGACGAAGAGGGGCAGAGACACTTCCGGAGCAGGCAGCAGTACAGGCCCGGCCAAGAGGCCATTCCAGCAGACCCAGCAGCACCAGGGTCAGGGTCGGGCGCCCTTCCGGCAGGCGCCTCAGCAGCAGAGGCAGGGTCAGCAGCAGGGCCAGAGGCAGCCCATCGTTTGCCCTTTCTGTAAGAAGCCAGGGCACGGATGGGACATATGCAGAAAGAGGCTGGGCAGATGTTTATTGTGTGGCGTCGCAGACCACCAGCTGATGGATTGTCCTTCAGCGCTTGCCCGTACAGCTCAGGGCGGAGGAGCCGCTCAGAGGGCACCAGCCAGAGCACCTGCAGCGCAGCAGAGAGGTCAGCCTTTGCAGACTCAGCAGCAGAGGTTCGCCCACCACCAGCAGCAGCACCGAGGAGGACAGCAGGGGCGAGCTTTTGCCCTGACAGTGGACGAGGCCGAGCCAGTTGGTGATGTTATCTCAGGTTCTGTTCTCCTTGATTCCATTCCAGCACTTGCTTTATTTGATTCCGGTGCTTCCCATAGCTTTGTGTCTGTATCTTTTGCTGTTAGATACCATCTTGTTGCTGAACCTTTAGCTAGACTCTGCAAGATCACGACCGGGGGTGGTATCATCCTAGTCCGTGATGTCTGCAGAGACCGAAGAGTTACTTTGGGAGGCCGGGAGTTGAGTGTGTGCCTACTCGTAATGCCACTTCCGAGCTACGATATTGTACTCGGGATGGATTGGTTGAGTACGCATTGTGCTAGTATAGATTGTCGTGGAGGCAGAGTTTTGTTCAGTCCGCCGGGCGAGCCAGAGTTTCAGTTTGCCAGAGGAGCAGCGGAGCAGACCGAGGGAGTCTTCTGCGGAGCCCTGGTGGTAGAGCCGAGGTTGCTACATCCACTGATAGAGGAGTATATGGATGTCTTTCCGGAGGAGTTGCCAGGGTTACCTCCGGACAGAGACGTGGAGTTCTCTATAGACTTGGTGCCAGGCGCGGAGCCGATATCCCAGCACGTCTATAGAGTCAGCAACAGTGAGCTGATAGAGTTGAAGAAGCAGGTGGATGAGCTACAGGACAAGGGATTTATCAGATCTAGTTCTTCTCCGTGGGGTGCTCCGGTACTTTTTGTGCCGAAGAAGGATGGGTCGATACGGATGTGTATCGACTACAGGGCTCTGAACAGCCTCACAATCAAGAACAAGTATCCGCTGCCGCGTATTGATGATCTATTTGACCAGTTGAGCGGAGCGAGGGTATTTTCCAGGATTGATCTGAGGACAGGCTACCACCAGGTGAAGGTCAGGAAGGAGGATATTCCGAAGACAGCTTTTCGGACCAGATATGGACAGTATGAGTTCTTGGTGATGCCGTTTGGGTTGACCAATGCCCCGGCAGTGTTCATGAATCTGATGAACAAGGTGTTCCATCAGCATCTGGACAGGTTTGTGGTGGTGTTTATAGATGACATCTTGGTGTATTCGAAGACCCCAGAGGAGCACGAGGAGCATCTGAGGATAGTGCTGGAGACTCTCAGGAAGGAGGAGCTTTATGGAAAGCTCTCGAAGTGTGAGTTCTTCCTTGACAAGGTTGAATTCCTTGGTCATGTGGTGACTGGAGAGGGTATCTCGGTGGATCCGAGAAAGATCGTGGCAGTTGAGGCATGGAGTGCTCCGAGTTCAGTAGCCGAGGTCAGGAGTTTCTTGGGATTGGCAGGCTACTACAGGAGATTTGTTCAGGATTTTTCCCGGATTGCAGAGCCGTTGTCCAGGCTGACTCGGAAGGACGTGGAGTTTGTTTGGTCAGAGGAGTGCCAGATCGCCTTTGATGAGCTGAAGAGGAGGTTGACGACAGCTCCAGTGTTGACGTTGCCATCAGGTTCTGGAGGATTCACTATCTATAGTGATGCATCGGGAAAGGGACTGGGTTGTGTGTTGCAGCAGAATGGGAGGGTGATTGCCTATGCTTCCAGGCAATTACGTCCTCATGAGAAGAACTACCCTACCCACGATTTGGAGTTAGCAGCGGTCATCTTTGCTCTTAAGTTGTGGAAACACTATTTATACGGAGAGCGTGTGGAGATCTTCACAGACCACAAGAGCTTGAAGTATGTGTTTACCCAAAAAGAGCTGAACATGAGGCAGAGGAGATGGTTGGAGTTGATGAAGGACTTCGACATATCATTGCAGTACCATCCAGGGAAGGCGAACGTAGTTGCGGATGCATTGAGCAGGTATCCGGTAGCTATGTGCCTGACTACAGATCGTTATCTTCTGGCAGATCTAGAGAGCTTGGGCATTGAGGTGATAGTGCCTGGAGTTGAGATGCAGATGTGGGGACTGCAGATTCAGTCAGAGTTGGTAGACCGGATCAGGGCTACACAGTTTGAGGATGAGTCCCTGAGGAGCATCAGGGAGCAGGTTCAGATGGGTTTAGCAGACGACTTCACCATTGCTGATGATGGTTCCTTGCGGCACGGTACCAGGTTATGTGTGCCGAGTGGGTCGTTGCGCGAGAAGGTTCTCCAGGAGGCGCATCGATCCCAGTACTCTATGCATCCAGGTGCCAACAAGATGTATAGAGATCTGAGACAGCATGTATGGTGGTACGGGATGAAGCGGGAGGTAGCACGCTTCGTATCCCGATGCTTAGTGTGCCAGCAGGTGAAGGCGGAGAGGCAGAGGCCAGGAGGTTTACTCCAGCCGTTACCCATTCCGGAGTGGAAATGGGAGCATGTGACCATGGATTTTGTTTCTGGACTTCTCCGTTCTCCAGGCGGGAAGGATGCGATTTGGGTCATCGTGGACAGGTTGACCAAATCGGCCCACTTTCTACCATTCAAAGTGGGTACGTCTACAGAGAGACTAGCAGAGATGTATGTGCGCCAGATAGTCAGACTGCATGGAGTTCCAGTGAGCATAGTATCAGATCGGGACAGTCGCTTCACTTCGCATTTCTGGAGGAGTCTGCAGGCTAGCTTGGGCACCCAGCTCAAGTTTAGTAGTGCGTATCACCCACAGACAGATGGTCAGTCAGAGAGGACCATTCAGACACTTGAGGACATGCTTCGGACCTGTGTTTTGGATTTCAGAGGCTCTTGGGAGGATCACTTGCACTTGGTAGAGTTTGCTTACAACAACAGCTACCAAGCCAGTATCGAGATGTCACCTTTTGAGGCGTTGTACGGACGGAGGTGTCGCACTCCGTTATCATGGGATAATGTAGGTGAGAGAGCTTTGCTTGGCCCGGAGATGGTGGTTGATGCAGCGGAGAAGGTCAAGCTCATTAGAGATAGACTTCGGGTGGCGCAGGACAGGCAGCGGCATTGGGCCGATAGCCACCGGAGACCTTTGGAGTTCGAGGTATAGCTTAGAATCTAGATTTTGTTCTTGTGTTTGCTTGTGATTGCTTGTTTTAGACTAAGTGCAGAGACCTTGTTTGTGCTAGGTTGGAGATCTGGTGTTCCAGAGGATTTCTCCGACGCGGGGCACTATTCGCTTCGGTGGAGGCGGGAAGCTTAGCCCACGTTTCGTCGGACCCTTCCGTGTTCTTGAGAGGGTCGGCGCCGTGGCGTATAAGCTTGAGTTGCCACCTACGCTGGAGGGAGTTCATGATGTGTTCCATGTGTCGCAGTTGAGACGGTACGTGGTGGATCCCAGTCACGTATTGGATCACTCGGAGATCGCAGTGGGCCCTACTCTTAGCTATCCAGAGCAGCCGGTGGAGATTCTGGATCGGCGGGAGAAGGTGTTGAGGAACCAGACTATTTCCTTGGTTCGCGTCGCGTGGAGGCATCACTCTCCAGGGGAGTCGACCTGGGAGAGGGAGGATGAAATGCGCGAGCGATACCCCTATCTCTTCGAGCCCTGAGGTATGGTTCTTTCTTTGCATTCCTGTCCTAGTTTCGTCTTTTAATTTCGAGGACGAAATTATTTTAAGGAGGGTAGACTTGTCACTACCCAATTCTAGAAAATAGGGTATATTTTTTTTTATTTTGATAAATAGTGTATTGTATTTAATTATTTATATTTATAATTAATTAGTGCTTGTCTTATTTTTATTTTGATTGTTTTAGGGTTTTGGCTAGCCTGGACCCATGTCAGACCCTAGTGGACCCATGTCCGACCCAGCCCACACCCTTGTGAGAATTATTTTGGGGCCTAGAATTATTATTTTATTTTTAGGAGGTTAGTTGGTGAGATTTGGAACTAGTTTGAGCGCATTTGGAACCCGGAACCCAAAACCAAGTGAGTAGGGGCGTTTTGGGAATTTGGAAAGTTGTAAATCCCCTTTTTTCATGTGGCCGGACCCCCCTACCTACCACACCCGATTCCAGCAGCAAGGAGCAGCCCCCCCCCTCCTCTTCATTCCACTTCTTCACTTCTTCTTCTTCTCCTTCTTCTTCTTTCTTCTCCTTCTTCCTCCAAAGTAAGTCCCTCTTCCATTTTTCTTCTTTCTTTCTTCCATTCATTCTTCTTTATGCTAACCCTACCCTTGCATTTTCCCTAACCTAGGTGTGAGGGGCCTAGATCTAGTGTGGGAGTTAGATTTGGAAGCTTGGAGCTTGAGGGAGTTGATTTGGAGGGAATTTGAGACTTTGGCCTTGGGATTCCAACTCCCAAGAGGTAAAACCTAACTTTCCCCTTCCTAATTATTTTTGTGTAGTGTAATTAGTGTTGTAGAACCCTCCTAGACCCTAACCCTACCCGTAGGAGGAAGTTGGAACTAGTTTGGGTGAGTTTAGAAACTTTGACATTAGGTTTTGTGTCGAATTCGGGTGGAATCCGAATTTGGCCCAATTTTGGGTGATGCCCTAGGTTAGATGGACCTAGGTAGATGTTGTCGGGTGTCTAGAGGGTGAGTGCGTGTCTCCGTTTGGACACGGGAAGCCGTGTCGCGGAGAAACGGGCGTTTCGGGCGAAATTGGGGCTTTCGTCGTCGCCGATTCTAAGTTTGTGTGCGTTTCCACCACGGACCTAGAATCGACGCGGGAGCACATTTTCTAGGATCTAGACATCGTGTAGAGCACGTGGGTAAATTTTGGGCCGATTCCGAGTTCGTTTGGTGTACGTTTCAGGAGATTTTCCGAGCCGCGCACCACGTGTTCATCGAAATGACCGAACGGCCATTTCGACTTGGTTTCCTCGTTTCGGCTTTGTGCGCGCGTTGGGTTAGTATCGGGGAGTGTGTGCTAGAGTTTTCGGGCTATATTTTATATATTTTAGGGTATTGGTGAGTGTCGGAGTCGTTGGGCGTGCGAGGGGCGTGTTGTTTGTGTGTTGTGTGCATTGTGTGGTGGTTGTGTATATGTGTCTATATATATATATAAATATATGTATATATTTATATGTATGTTTGTTTACGTATATATATTTATATATATATGAGTGTATTTATATCTATGTGCTTATGTGTGTATATGTCTATGTGTATATATATATGTATATGTGTAAGTGTGCTCGTGTGTATATGTATATATATATTTGAATATGTGTGTGTGTATATATCTTAGAGTGTGTGTGTATTGATATATATATATATATATATATATTTGTATGTGTGTGTGTTTTAGTGTGTGAGTGTGTTAGTGTGTGTGTTAGAGTGTGTGGATGAGTGTATATATATATATAGATATCTAGTTATATATATATAGATATATATGTATGTATATATATATATATAGATAGTGATATATATATATATGTATATATATAGGTGTGTGGTGTATAGGCAGCGAGGGGGGTGGCCAGTGCAGCAGCCAGCGTGCGGGGGCAGAACCTGCACAGCAGCAGCAGCGTGCAGTGCGCTGCGCACTGCACTGTGCAGCAGCCCAGCTGCAGCAGCAAGCAGCAATGCCAGCAGCAGCAAGCAGCAATGTAGCAGCAGCAGCAGCAATTCTTCAGCAGCAGCAGCAGCATTTTAAGTAAGCTAGCAGCAGCAGCAATGCCAGGAAGCAAGGGCAGCATGCAGTGAGGTAGTAGGGAGATAGATTGATAGGATGTATATATATATATCTAGATAGTTAGATAAATAACTAGATAGATATTAGATAATGAATAAGATTGATAGATAGGTAGTTGGATAAATAGGTAAGATAAGTTATGGATAATTAGATAGATAGATAGATAGATATTGATAGATAGATAGCTAGGTATTTAGATAGATAGATAGATACTAGATAGGTAGATAATTAGATTCTTAGATATACCTATCTAAGAGATATAAATATCTATATGCCTAAGTTATATACATATATAGGTGTATAGGTAAGATATGGGTAATCGGGTAAATGTGTGTGGATATCTATATACATAGGTATATACATACTTAGATATATATAAATATAGTAGGTATCTATATTACCTAGCCTAGATTAATAACTAGGTATATAATTAGTAGCTAGATAGCTAGTTAGAGGGCCTTAGGGCGAAACTTCAATACCTTGAGATACCGAGGTATCTCGATACCTTGAGATATTCAAGGTATTGAGTTTCGAGCGGGGTATTTGAGCATTAGCCTAGGAAATGCTTGGGAGTGATTTTTATATGTTTATATATATATAATTACGCGTGCTAGCATAGGTTTTAGCGGGTTTAGGCGGGGTGCGTGGCCTAGGGCGAGGTATCGGATACCGAGGGTATCTCGGTATCTCGATTAGGCGAGTTTGAGAGTTTAGTGGCTTAATGAGCTCGATTTGACCTAGAATTTCAGGGGCACCCTAGTTTGACCTAGCTTTGACCATAATTGTCCCCGTTGACCGTAAAAGTCAACGTTTGACCTAGTTTTGACCTAGAGTTGACTTTTTGGACCCCGGGTTGACTTTTTGACCCGAATTTCACCGGTTTGACCCGTTCGACCTAGAATAGCCCTAGAAGCCTGTTTTTAATTATTTTATATCAGTTTAAATGCTTAGAACCCTGTTTAATCCTTGCTTTTCATATTAGGTCCTTGCGACACCGGTCCGGACCTCGATCCTCATCAGTTGCTCAGGACATCAGGCGAGTACCTACCTCTGATAGTTTCCATTTTATGATAGCGTTTATATCACCTATTCTAGAACTGTAATACTTGATTCTGACACTTTATTACACGAGCTGGTACTAGTGGATCCCGTCATGAGGTGCTATCCCCCTTACCGTGTTCAGCGGGTACTCTATCACGTGTATTTTATCATGTGCTTCGGGTATTGATTATCATGTGCTATCATGTGCTTCTTGTGCTCTCGCCTTCGTGTGCGCGAGCTATTATCATGTACGTAGCGTGTTGTGGTTGGATCCAATGGTATTAGTGGGGGAGGGGAGTAGTGAGTTGGTTATATGATCAAAGCCAAACAGTATTCATGTGTATGTCGGTTATGCAACTCACGCATAACGGAGTTATCGTAGTGACTTTCATGTGCAACCTAAGCCGATCATATAACGAACTTGTGCTCAAGGAACTTAGCTAGTATTCATGTTTCTCACCTGCAGTTACTTTTCTACTACTTGTATTGTTCTCCAGTTTACATTGCAGCTACTTCTTGTGCTCCAGCATATATTTATTTCCTGTGCATCTTGATTACTTTTCTATTGCTCGTCATATACACCTTACCATGTATTTGGAGTTACTTTCAGAGTTATGTACTTCGCTCCAGTCCTGACTGGGCATATTTTTTCCAGAGGATCCTGAGGACTATTGCCCTACGTTCTACGGGCCTGGTGTTGACGACTGTTGTGACCCCGAGGAGGAGTGCGCCGAGGAGACGCCGATAGCACCCTAGTTAGCTAGGTGGGTTTCCTGGGTTATTTTCAGTGGTTTGTATTTTGGATGACTGTACTTATTCTTTTGTGCTTCTGTGAGATGTTGTAGCTTTTAGACTTGGACTGTATCATTTTGGATTGTCTTGCTCTCTTGGTTCTGGTTTTCTTTGTTTATATCATATCGTGCTTATATTCTTCCTCTAGTTTTGTGATTGAGATTATTGTCATATATATATTGCGTGGTTGCCCTCCTGTTGGAGAGGATTTTATTCACATATATATATTGCGTGGTTTTGCCCTCCTTTTGGAGAGGTCATGCCGAATTTTTCTGTAAGTTATCTAGATAGTTGGTT
Organism: Iris macrosiphon; assembly: GCA_036927795.1. Taxonomy (NCBI): domain Eukaryota; kingdom Viridiplantae; phylum Streptophyta; class Magnoliopsida; order Asparagales; family Iridaceae; genus Iris; species Iris macrosiphon. The sequence goes on along the minus strand of JAYESA010000018.1, from coordinate 26,197,212 downwards.
GACCTAGAACGGACCTTTACAGCGTTCTACCGTCGATTCTGCGGCGTAGGCTGGACGTACCCACGGCTCATGCCCGATTTTCGGGTGCGGGTCGTGACAAATATTCTCCTTCTTCTTCTTCTTCTTCTTCTTCTTCTTCTTCTTCACTCCTTCACCGGAGCACCACTCCGTCGGACGACCCGCAACAACACCACTATGAGCATCTAACCCGCCGCTGCCACCACCTCCGGTACCACCTTCACCGACGCCAACACCACCACGAATACCACTGCCACCATCATCCGACGACCACCACAGCAGCACCTCTGACACCACCACTACGAGCCACCACTGCCTACACCACCGACCTCAGCCACCTACATCAACCGCTGAGACCACCGCCACCTCCATCGAACACCAATAACATTACAACCTTGACACGACAACCGCCACCAAACACCGAACACCAATAACATCACCACCCCGACCACGATCACCGCCACCTCCACCGTACACCAACAACATCACCACCCTGACCACGACCACCTCCATCTCCACCACGACACCACAGCCACCTACAACACCACCCCGACTTCCACCACCACCGCAGCCGAGCACCACTACCCTCACACCGTCGAGCACCACCACCACCACCACCACCACGGTCGACACGAGTACCCCCGCGATCAACGCAATAACTGACCGAAGCCTCAGCACCGCCGCTGCCACCACCCGCAGCCACCTAGGTAACTTTTCCTCCTTCGTTATTATTTTGTAGTTATTCTATATGTTACAAGAAATCCTAGTTAGGTTTAGGGTTTCCGGAGTAATACCCATGCATATTTTAATAGTTTTGTCTGGCAATATATATAAGTGAAATATATATTTTATAGCAATTGTTTGAGAATATATATATGGGAAAATGCATATGATGGGGATGATGTTCTAATTAATTTTGGTACGTTAGTTTGATGATATGAATGAGGATATTATACCTAAATATTATGCGTAATTAGGTGCGTTAACTAAATTGGGTGTCTACAATTATGTCTATGATTATAGGGATGGTATGGTCGAGGATGAACATTAAACATAGATGACTGAAATCACTGTGATGAATATTAGGGTTTGAAGATATTGTTTGAGTATGTTATGCTATTTGATGATTCGTATTTGATGCAACGTTACCCTAGTCAACTTGGGTCAACCTCTAGTTAGTACCTTAGACGTGAGTTATGTAACTAAGACAAAAACCTATGCTAGTCGTGATGTCATCTCTTATTTTAGATAGTTTCGAGCTAGATTATTAATTAATTTTATATATTATCTCTAGGTACTTTAGGATCCTCAGACTTGGACGTTGTACCGGAGCTCCACCTTCAGAATCCGGATCTAGGCAAGTGTACCTTGCCATTCTGTATCTCAGTTCTAAATTCACTGTTTATTCTATCTATATATTGTGTGTGCTTTGGATCAGAGTCGTTACTTAGCGTCCGGGTCATATCCTGGTACAAACGTTCATTGGTAATGTCTAGTAGAGATTGATAGATGTTCTCGATACCTTGATGTACCTAGATGTTCTCGATACCTTGATGTACCTACTTGGTTACCGAAGGTATTTTATATAGCGAGCATATATTCAGAGTACGCAGATAATTGAAACACAATGTTGAAATATGGAAAAGTTCTCTTTATTAATATTGAAAATATTTTACAAACTGTTGAACGAGTAGGATAATTGCCGTACGGGCTTACAAAAGTGGACACAAAATGAGATAGTCGTCTTGTACATTACATTATTTTACTAAAATTTCAAAATATTAAAGACCTTCTGGCGAAGCTATCACCTTCCCATGGAGCTGTATAAGTTTGTGCACGAGCTCCTGGAATCTTGAAAATGCTACTTCTGAGGCACGATCAGGGCATGTCGGTAGTTGCACTGGATTGGAAGTCGCTTTAGGTTCTTGCAGGATCTCCTTGGTACGGGAAACCTGTTGCAACGAGGGTCATTACATCAAAATATACTGGTGAAGGCGAGCTAACCCAACTATACCAAATAACATGTTGTTTATATAAAATATGCAAGTTATTTATGATCTTTCTATCTTGCCTTAGTTTATTTTATAAGCAAGCATTGGTTATATAACTTTAATGAAATAAATATGCCACCGTTCAGTGACTTTTATCTGCCCGTCTGAACCACTTGCACAATATTTACCATGACCTTCCCTGCCACAAAGACATAGTTAGCTTATACAGTTTAAATATACGAGGCAATCACTAGCATAATGCCATAATGGATAATAGTAATTGACAATGATGGTATGCAGTGAAAGAACAGGCTGCGCTATAGGCCAACCCGTCCAGAATAAGAGACTAAACTAGAATTTTTGTCCGGATAGGATCGGTACCAGGTCCCAGCGACCGTCCGCAGGAACTATGACCTTGTGCCAAGTTGTCCGTGATCAAACGATATCTATGCTAAGTTATTAATTGATGCAGATTAAGGCAACACGAGTATGGGACAAGTAGCATGGCATAATTCATTTTGCATAGTCTCCCTGAACAGTTTATTGCATAGCAAGGTGTATTCTATACATAGCATAATTATAGAAAAAGTATACATTCTAACTTGAATTAAAATACTATTAAAGAATATTTGAGTGAACTATCATGCAACAAGGTAACCATTTCGTGTTTGACAAGCACACGTAATCCAAGTCTATTCCTTTTTATCTTGACATCTTTTAGTTATTTTGGTATCGTTTGATCGGAATAATCAAGAATGCAAGATTTTAGGTGTAAAGACTTGGAAGAAGGGTCAACTGAATCAAATTATAGCCACTCACAAGTTGGTTGAAGAAGAAAAAGAAAAGAGGTGCTTCAAGACACTGTTCGTACGACGTCTACCGCACGATCACCTGCATTGCCATAAATAGATAATCAATACCCCTTCTACGCTTTCCAAGCTCAGAATAAAATATAATTCAATGAACAAAATTAATAAAATCTATCAAAATCGTTCAAGAAAACATAAATTCAAAAACTAACTCAAAAGCACGAAAGCAACAAGGCGATAGTAAAAATCAGGCAAGAAAACTTGCAGCGAAGAGGTCCCTTTTGACTCTGCTGCTAAGTCCATCCTAGGGCATGGTCCACTGAATATGAGAATCGATTCTGAAGAAGCAAATCCATAATGAGGATAAGATATTATTTCAATCTATCCTGATTGAACGATACTGATTAGTATTTCTTAGCCGCGTTCCCCGAATAGGGGGTATGGGGCACCAAGTAGTAACTTTGCGTTGGGACCGGTATCAATATCTAGTTTGCATATACCGGCCCTAGTTATCTTATTGCTTCCTTTCATTTAGTATTTGTTTTAGCGGATTTATTTTCGTGTTACTCTATCCATATTGTATATGATACTTTTCTAGACTTATTTTCTTTCTTTACATTAGTAGACTTGATTTCTCTTTGTGTTCCATATTCACATCTCTGTGGATGAGATTTAGTTGCACTACTTTTGTTTTATATGTTGGGTTTTATCATTGTACTTTACAACTTAGGTGCACTCCGTCTGGTCCATTGGATTGGGATATCCGTCGAAGTGTACCCGCTGGCCAATGCCACATGACTCAGTTCCTTATATTTGGAACTGGGGCGTGACACTTTGAATGATCATCTATAAAGATAAAAAAGTATTTCTACCGCCTCGGGTAAAACCATATTTGAGTCACAAATATCACTATTAACTAGCTCTAGAAGGTCAGAGTTTCTTTCTATAGATTTAAAAGGTAGCCTAGTGTGTTTGGCTTGAACACAGATCTCACACTTGTGTTTATTATCTATTGGAGTCTTAGGAATAAGATCTAAGTTCATCATCCTTCTTAGGGAACCTAGATTCACATGACCTAATCTACCGTGCCACATATTTGATGATTATACATTAAAAATAATAAAAGAAGGATCTAAAATTTTATTCACGGTACTCATAATGAAAAGACCATCTCTTACAAATCCTTTAACGATAAAAGAGTCATTTTTAGAAAATACTATTTTTTTTGGCCTCCATAACAATCTTGTACCCAGAAACTACAAGAAGAGACCCACTAACTAAATTTTTTCTTGTCACTCTCACTTTTTCAGCTAGGGGTACTTTAGTAATTTGCATGGATATTTATTTTAGAAATATAATATTGAATAATTGTGTGATGATTGTATAATTTATTTAATTAAGTTGAGCTATGATTATTGGACTTGTATTAATTGGTTCTTAGAGACTTGTGTCATGTGTCAATTAGTTAGAGAGAGACTAGACAATATTTAGACTTGTCACATATGGACATATTTAGATTTGTCATAACAATTAGTAAGCCCAACTTGGACCCAAGACCATTAGTTATTCTACTAATTAAATTAAGAAGGACTAGTTTAATTTTAATTAGTTAGAGACTTCCAAATATATCCGTCCTTAATTATTCCTCATAACGCAACATGTAGGGGAAACTTGGACACTTGACTTTGCTTGGGGAAGGGGGAATAGGCCGCCACTATAGGGATGGGGGGGGGGGGTTCTTCTCTCTCTCTCTCCTCATTTGTATTTTATTTTGATCAAAATTCTAGATCTCCGATTTTTTAATTTCCTTCCATTGATTTTTTACACAATTCACCATCAATTCCTTCTCAAATTCAATACTCCTGGAGCCTTGAAGCTTGGAGAAGCAAGAAGCACAAGGAGGAAGAACTTTGGAGCTAGAGATTGTGTCTGGATCAAGTCCAATTGAATTTTTATTAGAAATTCATCTTCCAATTGGTAATTTCTGAATTTTTCTCTCATTATAGCTTCTTAATCATGCATTTGACCATTAGAAATGACCCTATGGCATATGACTACCTATAGAAACAAGTTCTAGGCTATTTGGCTTTGTATTGTGAGCTATATATAGTGATTTGTAGGTATGTTGGGGGAATTACAAATTTAACACATCAATTGTGTGCCATTAGACCAATTAGATCTAATTAAACTTAGATCAGGGTTACGGAACTAGGTACGTATTTACAATTGGGTACGTGTAGGCCGTATCATGATATTTTGTGATACCGTATAATACGGGGCCAAATTTGAGTGATTTACGTAAATTATCTTCATTATATGTTGTAATAACTTCTAATAGTTGTAATTATATATATGTGACTTACAGGGATGAGCAATTATGGAGAATGAAAAGTTTGGCACCTTAATGAGTTGAGTATCATAGTTATTCTATTTGATGCACTATAGGTTTTTGTTTAAATATCTCAATAAATAAATATATATATATATATATATATATATATATATATATATATATATATATGTGTGTGTGTGTGTGTGTGTGTGTGTGTGTGTGTGTGTTTGTGTGTGTATGTGTGTGTGACTGTGTAAGTGTCGAGTAACAGTGGCAGCAACTTGAGGATGTTGCATTCAAGCTACGGGAGGGGGGGGGTGGGGGTCGAGCTAATGATAATTGAGCAGTTGTTAGAGAGGAGGCAGTGTTCAGCAATAGCAGCAGTAAGCAATTTCAGTGTGCAGCAATAACAACAGCAAGCAGTATCGGTGTACATCAACTGCAGTAGCTAGAAATAGCAGTAGCAGTGCAACATACAGTTGTAGCAGAGCATGCTCGAGTAGTACAGCAGCAGCATGCTCGAGCAGTGCAGCATCTGCAACATGCAAGCAGTATACAACAGCAGCAGCAACCAAGCAGCAGTGCCTGTTGGTATTACTGCTATTATTTCTTTGGTTTCTACTGTGGTGTTGAGGTTGTAGGTGGGTGGATGTGTTAGATGTGGTGAAGGTGTAGCTTGTGTGAAAGAATTAGATGAATATCATGAAGGGATGTATTCTCAGTTGGATTTGTGAGGAAGGTGAGGGTTGGGATTTAACTCCAGATGTGCTAAGGACTGAAGGAAAGTGTAGACATGTTGTTCTCTGAGTATGGTATGTATTGGTGATACTCGGGTAACTCTGATACCAAGAGTATTAGATTGCAGTAGTGCACCCTTTGTTTTGCACTAATATCAGATGGGTAGCAATAATGGCAAGGTGAGTATGTAAGCAAGTATGGGTTATTGGCCTGTGCATTCAGTAAGGTAGTGATATGTTAAGGTGTGAGTATGGGTGTGCTAGATTAAGTAAGTATAGTGACATGGATACAAGGGTATACATGTATCATTAAGCCAAGGGTAGATAATTATAGAGGTTTTGATGCATAACTAGGGTACATATATTGTGGGTAAGATATTGATACATAGATACTAAGGCAATAGCTAGATATTAATAGATTGACTAGAAGCCCAAATATTAAATAGTATATATAGATACCTAGTATCAGTTATTAGGTAGAGGGTAGGTACCAATGTAGGCATTGATGATACCAATACGTATTCAAGATACCAAGTGTAGTTAAGGTATTTATATACTAAGGTATTAGAGTATTAAATAAGTACTATGATATTAATATATGATATATATAAGTTCAAATAGCATATTGTGATATGTGGTATATTATATTAATTAGTACATATAGATAATAGGTAACTAGTATGTGTAGATGTTATATATATAGATATTTAGTGATATTAGCTAGCTAAACTAGTATGGACCAAGAAATGGCCTAAAAAATTATATTAGTGCATTTTAACTCATTTATCATCCATTACACCTAAGTGACATTGATATTTCATACATAGGTCTGTGTGATACCAGTTCAGGCATTGTTCCATTTTACTTGCTTAGAACCTCCTACGAGTAAATTTTTCTGTTAGTTTTTATTTCATAATAGTGTATATATCTCATGTCCTAGCACTGTATACTTGATTTTGACACAGTAGTTTCACGGACTGGTACTATATGGATCATGTCAGGAGATGTTATCCCTTACCGTACTCAGCGGGTACTCCTTTACATGTATTTTATCGTGTGTATCGGATATTAATTTTAGTCTACTTCGTGTACTTCGTGTTCACATACTGCTCGTGTTCAGTGTGTCGATATTCGTGTTCGTAACGTATCGTGATTGGATCCATTGATATTTGTTGGGGATGGGAGAATAGGAGTTTGTTATGTGATCAAGCCCCAATATATTCGTGTACATGTTGATTACATATCATACGTGTAATCGAGTTACCATATTGTATTCTTGTTCAACCCAAACCGATCACATAATAAACTTGTATTCCATGGCACATTGGCTAGATTTTATTTATTTCTATTATATGGCAGTTATTATATTATATGTTCTTCATTCCAGTATAATACCTGTTCGCTCTAGTTCATTTTATTCTATTATTTAGTTATCTTGTATTCTTTTCTATTATTTGTTATATATGCTCGATTATGTATGTAAAACTGCTTTCAGAGGTATTTACTTCGCTCCAATCCTGATTGGATATATTTTTCAAATAATTGGCTCCTAGACCCGTGTCCTACCTACTATAGGCCACCGGACGAAGTACCATTAGAGGATACTCATTTAGAGCAGGAGAACTTAGTACCAGGGCCTGAGGAAGTTTAGATTATTGTTAGCCTTGTATTAAACTTTTATTGAGGATTTTGGCATGTATATATTATTTCAGGCTTGTGGATGTATTGTGACTATATCTTTCATTATTCTACCTCGTTATTTATCTTTCTTAGTTTGCATTATAATTGAGTATAGTTTTATTTTTCAGATACCATATTATTTTTTCGTTTGGAGTTGAGATGATTGACAAGTACCATGTATATATATTTTTCCAGATATTTAGCTAGTGAAGTTAACACAGACAGCGTTCTACCGCCGATACTGCAGCGTAGGCTGGACGTACCCACATATTCGTACCCGAATATCCGGTGCGGGTCATGACACATTTTTAGTGGTAGCCCATGTAGGTCCAAGATTCGCATTTAGAGCGATATTATAGTAGTGCTCACCTAGAGTACTGCTACGAGCCTGCTTTAGGAAATATGATTTATGCTGAGAGTATACTTAGTCACAACTAGGAAACTTTTTCAAATATCTGTTTTCCTATCTTTATCTATTAAATGTTTGATTTACTTTGAATAAAATCTGTCCTTCATTGGTGATATCGTATCTTACTCAATAATGATATCTTATTCAATAATGATTCTTTTGTTCTCAATAATGATTTCTTTGTTCAAACTATCTTCAGGATGTCGTTGAAGATGCATTCCTAGCGCTCAGGCATAATGTCAGCGAGGTCGGTCACTTCGTCGCCTATGAGGTTAGCACTAGGAAACACTGTTGCAACAGCTATATTTTAAAGGTCCGTTTCACCGATCCAGGTGGGCATTTTTGCAGCAGCTTTCGGCGGTGCTCCACCTCCGGTAGAGAGGACAATAATGACAGTTTCAGAGGATCTTTCACTCCCACCATCCGTAGTCGATTAGACGCAGATATTTGCGCTCTTTCAGCAAATGATGGAGGTACACTAGTGCCAATTAGAGGTTACGAGGCAGAACATTGAGAATACTCACCAGATTGTGCTTGCAACAATCGAGAGAGTTGCCTTAGTCCAGCCACAAACGACACCACCTCCGTTTACCCCGCAACAGCCGAGTCGGGGGGCTATCATAGATTTCAAAAGGATGGAGCCGAAGGACTTTAAAGGCATTTAAGGGATTATTTATGCTGACGATTGGATAAAAGATACTGCGGCTGGCACAGATTCTAGAGAGGTTGCAGGTAGTGGCCGCAGGAAGCATGATGTTCGACATCGTATTGACTTGGTTCAGGACAGACCCCGGAATCTTAGCATCAGGAGTTACTTGGGAAGCTTTCAAAGAGCTCTTCAAGGAAAAAGTTTTTCCAGATGTGGCTCTGATATCTCTAGAGAGCCAGTTTCAGTACCTTGTTCAGGGAGGTATGACGGTGGATGAGTATGCGATAGAGTATTGCATATTAGGACATTTTATGGAGGGGTAGAACCCCAAAGGAAGAGCCAAGAAGTTCAGGAAGGGCCTGAACAAGGAGATTAAATCTCATACGAATGAAGATTCCATCGCTACTTTTGAGGAGATTCTGAGGTAGGCACAGCGGGCATAGGATGATCTAGAGCTTGGCTCTAAGAGGCCGAGGAACATAGGAGGATCCAGTACCAACACGGGTCCAATAAAGCGGGCTTATTGTCAGCAGCAACACCAGAGGAACTTTCAGCAGCCAAGGCAGAAGTATCATAGACCAGCTATGACGCAAGTACAACAGATGCACTAGATCCAGAGGCTAGATATTCCTTGTCAATTCTGTAAGAAGCAGGGACATGGATGTGATGCAAGCATAATGAGATTAGGCTAGTGCTTATTTTGCGGATCAGGAGACCACCATTTGAGGGCTTGTCCTATAGCTTTAGCTCGTCCAGTTCAGGGCAGAGCTCAGGCACAGAGAGCACCGTGAGACCACCAACTGGACAGCAGAGAGGACCTCCTCTACCACCATAACAGTAGCAGTTCACTCAGCAGCAACAGAGAGGTGCCTAGCGATAGGGACAAACTTTCACCTTGACCGTCGAGGAGAAGGATCCAATCGGTGATGTTATCTCAGGTTCAGTCTATCTTGATTCTTTTTCAGCTCATGCTTTATTTGATTTCGGTGCTTCACATAGTTTCGTATCTGTATCTTTTTCTCTGAAATATCACCTTGAGACTGAACCGTTGACGAGGACTTACAAGATCACGACCGGGGGTGGCTTTATCCTAGTCAGTGATGTTTGCAAGGACCAAAGAGATTCCTTGTGAGGCCGAGAGTTGAGCGTGTGTCTGCTCGTAATGCCACTTTCGAGCTACGATATAGTATTCAGGATAGATTGGTTGTGTATGCACCATGCTATTATCGATTATCGTGGAGGCAGAGTTTTGTTCCAGATACCAGGAGAGCCAGGGTTTGAGTTTGTCTGAGAAGCAGCAGAGCAGAGCGAAGGAGACTTCTGTGGAGATTTGGTATAAGAGCAGGAGCCGCCACATCCATTGATTGTTGAGTATATGGACGTCTTTTCGGAGAAATTGTCGGGGTTGCCACCCGACAGAGATATGGAGTTCTCTATAGACTTGGTGTCAGGTGCAGAGCCGATATCACATCACATCTATAGGGTGAACAACAACGAACTGGCGGAGTTGAAGAAGCAGGTGGATGAGTTGCAGGACAAGGGTTTCATCCGCTCCAGTTCATCACCATGGGGTGCTCCGGTATTATTTGTACCGAAAAAGGATGGGTTGGTACGCATGTGTATCGACTACATGGCATTCAACAACCTCACTATCAAGAATAACAATGTTTGACCGTGTGGCCCAAGGAGTTTCCCACACAACATCTTAAGACAGCAATGAAGAAGAACTAATATATACATAGAAGGGGGAAGAGGTCCAACCGATGTGGGACTAAAACAAAAGGAGAAAGTTGAGCTTTTGCTCACATGTGTATGAACATATACACACAGCAAACACACACTTTGTATATTCTTAACTGCAGAAGATCCAATCATCTTTGCATAGAATAAATGCTAAATTACCCTAATGACATCTTAACTATAGCACTACAACGTTTTTGACACCTTAACTTTAGCACTACTCGATTTTGGCATCCCAACTTCATAAATTACTTTTTTTGGAGTACGTTTCGTAAATTTTGTAGCACATCAAGATCACTTTAAAAACATATAGTATAGTCAAAAATATAATTTAAATACTTGTATTATCAGATATTCTCTTGAAGTGGTTCCGATGCGTTTCAAAATTGACGAAATGTATTTCAAAAAAAAAAATTATAAAATTGTGATGGAAAATTCGAACAGTGAAAAGTTAAAGGGTCAAAAACATCCGAAAACTATAGTTGGAGTGCTGCCATTAGGATAATTTAGCTTAGAATAAATACTATACTGAATTTTCATTAATCAAGATTGGTCTTATTCTAAGATCCGAAAGTTCTAATTCCAACATAAATGAAGGAGGAGCCTCCCATGTGCCTCTACGCTAGGCACTGAACTGGCACTAGAATCCCAAGAACCTAAGGTTAAAGTAATAAGCACTCCCCAAAGCGTAAGCTTCTATAGAATCCAATTATCAATTAAGAAGTTGACAACTCCCCCACACTCTACTTAATAAGCTCTTGCCATCTCCTCAGCAGTGAGGAACATAAGCTTCTTTCTCCAATGGCAGCAGCTCTTCCAACAGCTCTCCTCCTGATAGCCTATGCCATGAGCACAGCCCTCTCCCTGGAACTACACTTCTACAAGAACTCATGCCCAAGAGCTGAAGCCATAGTTAAGAGCGTCGTCACGAAGCATTTCCAGAAGGACCCGTCGATCCCTGCTGGCCTTCTTCGCCTCCATTTCCATGACTGCTTCATCAGAGTAAGCTCTCTCCTCTTCTTCCCGTAAACCATGCACGGATACTGTTGAAATAAGGGTTATTTAATTTTAGGGTTTTGTATAATGTTAAAAATTTGTATTTATGTCTCTTTATTATCTTCGATTTCGTACTTAACTTACCGTCCAAAATAGAGATCTAAAAACAAATTTTGAATATTATACAAAAGAGTGATGCTGCTTGGACTGTGCGTCGGCCAACTCGCCGCCACGCGTCGCCCCCCATTAGAAGGGTGTGGGTGATACAAAATCCTAAAGCTAAACGGAAATATACGAAGGTTTGTGACTTGGTTATTTAGTTTTGCATGACGGAGATTGTGTGACTTGAATTATTTAGTTTTGTCATGACCATTCGAGAATGAGACTTGTGACACATTACGGTTGTTTGCTTCTATCATGATCTCAACAACCATGCAATCCTTCTGAACCCTCGAGTTGCAAGCATTCAACAATACGGCCGGGACAAGAGACGTACATCTGACGATACACGATGTCCATGAAGTCGTCCCTGTTAAAATTGTCGCCGGAAAGGCTGTGTGGTTGCGGAGATCAGGATAGAAGCTAACAACGGTGTCAGGTCTCAATCTCGATTGGTCATGAAAAACAAAACAACCCAAGTCACACAACCTCAACTATTCAAAGATAAATAATCCAAGTCACCCAGCCCTCACATATTTCCATTTAGTTTTAGGATCTCGGACTGCCAGCCCAATCAACCATTAGAGCCAGGTCCAAATATCCTATTTGATCTGAACAATATGGAGACCTAAATATAAATTTTCAATATTATAGGAGTTCGTCTCAGACTCTCTACAGTTAAATAACTTGGCTTTCGTTGTTATTTCAGGGCTGTGATGCCTCCGTTCTCCTCGACAGCACGGACGACAACGTAGCGGAGAAGGAGGCGCCTCCCAACCTGACGCTGAGGGGGTTCGATGTGATCGATGACATAAAAGATGCGCTGGAGATGGAGTGCAAGGGGGTTGTCTCGTGTGCGGATATAGTAGCACTGGCGACACGGGACGGAGTGTCGCTGTCGGGAGGCGCAGCGTACGCTCTGCCGACCGGAAGGAGGGACGGGGCTGTATCGATGATGTCCGAGGTTCACATCCCGGGACCCGCCTTCTCTGTTCAGGCTGCACTGGCTGCTTTCCAGACCATCAACCTGGACCTGGTGGACCTAGCCACCTTACTTGGTAGGTCTGATACATAGAGAAGTTCCATATTGTCAAACTGTATTGGACACGACACACACTCTATAATACCACGGGGCAGATGGTGTCGTGTCTTTGTGACCCATGTATGCATCAGTCGTAGTTTAGATTTTGATCCCCTAATGATATGACACATCATCTCATAGTGTTCCGTATTGATAATTTTCGGTGGTCAATATCTGACACGTTAATTTCTTATACGGTTCCTTCTATCTGTGTTGGCACTATGAAACATTACGAGATATATGGTAGTAGAATATTTGAATCGAGTTAAGGGGTGTATATTGTATATATGAAGCGTTTTGGTTGGGTACAAACTTGACTTCCGGTACCGGATTAGCATTACCAGTACTTTAAATTTACACAGCTCTGTTAGAGCATCATTAGTAAGGCCTATTCCACATTCATTCTAGATTCTAGATTTAAAATGTAGGAGCTCATTTAGTAGAATAGTAAGTTCCATCCTTAGTTCCAGTTTCTGGATTTTAAATCCCATGCTCCCCATGGGAGCTATAGGTTTGGCCTCTCAACTTCTAGATTCTTCATTGTAGGAACCCATTTTTTAAAATAGTAAGTTCCAATTTGGAGTCAAACTTTCTAGATTATAGAATTTACATTTTTTTTTCACATTAATTTTTGACCACACAATTTTTGGGACCGGAGCTCACTTTATTATTTTCTACTATTTTCGTACAAATCCAACTCATTCTACATTTACCTTTTTTTTTTAAATTTATTTATTTTGGGTCCCAAATTATATTAGAGAGTCCTAACTACTAATGATACTCTTAGAGCTGTCTGGGATAATTTATTTAGGTTAACCTCATTGAGTTTATGTACTACACAGCATGTGCATTAAATATGAGAGTGTACTATATTGAGTATTAGTTCAACTTACATTAAGTGGTGTCCCTTGACTGATTTCTTACTTATCTTGGGATAAATGACAAGGCTTTGGATTGGCAAACCCATAGTTCTATACATGCTATACTATAATTTTAATGAGTAGGCTTGGTTTATGCCACTAAGTCCTCATTTCGTCAATGACCCACCTATTGAAAATGGTTTCCTTAGGAAGGTTACAAGAAAACTAGTGTTAACTTGATTCAATCAAGTTAGGGTTAGTTTTTTTTTTTCCGCGTAAAAAGTGGATCGAGTCGGACAAGACATGTCAAGTCGGACGAGTTTAGACTGTATTTGACAGAGACACGTGCCACATGGGCCTTGGGCCGAGGTGTGTGTTCTTGGGCTTTTTCAGTGCCTTAGTACAGGGGTTACACCTTCTTGATTTTGAGACTCAAGACTGCTCCTTTTAGAACCTTTGAATTGTTGTACTCGCGCATGAACCTTTGTGTTGTTCTGCAAGATATTACACGAGCTTTACTTTCATGTTGTCATGCAAGATATTAAGCCAGCTTTTACCGTCTTAAGTGATAATTTCAAGAACTGCAGCACCATCGAATAAGAATTATTGCATATTTAAGATATGTCTAGGCAAAATCTTAGGGCCCCAAGATTAATTTTGGAGAAATCATGTGATCCAAATTGTTGCCGGCCCCCAAAACAAGGGTTGATCCACATTATTTGAACTTATAGACAATAAAACCGAGACGAAAAAATTAGCTCCACATCATCTCTAAGTCCCAAGACTCTCCTACTTATAAATGAACAAATAAAACAACACAAGCAATACATCCGTCACTAAAACTAAGATGATGTGGAACAAATAAAACAACACAAACAACACAACACAAGCAATATCTTGCTCTCTCCCTAACTGAAGTAATTCAGTGGTTTACATACACAACTACTACTGATCGAGCAAAAGTTTGGTCTGCCCTTGTCTTCAGGTGCTCATGGTGTCGGGCTCTGCCATTGCGGCTTCTTCGTCAGCAGGCTCTACAACTTCCGGAACACCAGCCTACCTGATCCCAGCATGGACCCTTCCATGCTCAATGCTCTCCGACAGAAGTGCCCTCCTCGACTGCAACTACTAACCAACTTAAGCCAGGACACGGCCGTGTTCATGAACCAGGACACGTCGACACCTTTTTCTCTCGACACTTCCTTCTACCGCGGCCTACTGGACGGGAAGGCGACACTCCAGCTGGACCAGGAGCTGGCCTTCACCGACGTCACGAGCAGATTGGCAGTGCAGTATATCCAAAGGCCAAAGACATTTGTAAGGCAATTCTCGAGGTCCATGGTCAAGTTGGGGATGGCGGGCGTACTGTCGGGACAACAAGGGGAAGTCAGGCTCAACTGTAGGAGAGTCAATGGTGGTGTATCAAACAAAGTGAAAGCTTAATTTTGAGTTTTAAGTCTTCGTATTATTCAGAAAATATAAGAGGGTTATCTAGTTTTGTATTTGGAGACTGTTTGACTCGAATTATTTAGTTTTATCCTGATCTCAGCAGCCACGCAACTCTTGGAAACTTGAGTTGCAAGCATTCAATAATTCGGTCGGGACAAGGGACATCGGACGATACGCGATGCCCATGAAGCCGTCTCCATCGAAACTACCGCAAGGAGAATTGTGTGGCTGTTGAGACCATGATAGAAGCAAACAACGGTGTCACTAGTCTCATTCTCGATTTGTCATGATAAAACTAAACAATACAAGTCACACGACTCCCATCATATTAAACTAAATAATCCAACTCATACCACCCTCACATATTTTCATTTAGTTTTGAATTCTTATATAATATTCAAATTTTGAGTTTATGTTTCTATTTGGACAGTTAGTCAAGTCCATCTTTAGGACTAGACCAAAATTATATTCTGGACGATCTAGAGAGTTAAACTCAAATTTTCAATATTATACGGAACCTAAAACTAAATAACCGTTATATTTATGTGCCAGCACAGCTTAGTTGTACACATGTACACACCATTTCAAAGTCGCCAGTCTACTCAACTACAACAGGAATGACACAGTGACAATCACGCCATTGGACACATTCTTTTGCTCTGTATATATGCAGGCATTTGATGAGATGATGGTTGGGATGGTCCAATCTACCTCTGGAGCAACAAACGGGTTCGCACTACTCTCTTACTCTACTACTTCACTCGATTTGGGGATGAAAGAATTTGGAAAAGTCTTTTCCTATTCATCTTCCGCTGAAGCATACAAAAATGGAGAAGAGGGATCGTGAATTTTCTATCTTCAGTATTTGATAGGTTAAATGTCAAGAAGCCGACAATTATTGTTAAACCACTTACTTAGATTCTTTGGACCAAAATTAATTAAATGTACTACATTCGATATGGTAATTATAATAAGATGCCAAATTCTTCTTCTCTATATTCAGAGTGAAACATGGAGAGGATGATAGTCGCCTGCAATACAAGACAAGATTGGTAGTAAATGGCTATAGTTAGCGGAATAAGAGAGTAGATTTTGATAAGATATTTTCTCCGGTTATCAAGATGTCATCAATTCACAGTGTTGGGTGTGATAGCAAGACTCGACTACGAAGTTGAGCAGGCGAACGTGAAAATGACTTTCCTCCACGGTTATTTAGAAAAGAAAATGTGATTGGAGCATCCCAAGGGTTTTGGTGAGAAGGACAAGGAACATATGCAGAATTACAGAGTTGGTTGGAATTACGGAGTTGAAGAGATAATTAAGCAAAGTTTTTTCTATGAAGGACTTGGGAGCAGTGCAGACAATTCTCGGGATGAAAACTAGCTAGCCGAGAGAGGAGGTCCTGGGAGAAGTACATTAAGAAGGTGCTTCAAATATCTAATATAGACGGATCAAAGAAGGTGAGCATGCCGCTTGCAACATACTTCAAGCTTACAGAACAAAAATAAGCATGATTAATAATGTCATAATATGTAGTTTTCTTGTTGGAGTTTTTTCTTTGGTTGTGTGAGGTTTTCTCTCACAAAGCTAGAAAGATAGTCCCACATTAAAAATACTCCAAGTGGGTATCTCAATATAATACCATGTGGGTGTTGAGAGATGCACATGGAGTGGTGACCCAAGGGTGGATGTCATGTAGGATATTTTTCTAGTATGATAAAGGCTAAACTTCCCAAAGAAACCATTTATATTTTTTGTCATATCTTGTAAAAATTTACTTAGGAGATAAGCCACAAAAGGGCTTAGCGAGTCGGACTAGGACTCGGGCACGGGCGCAAGACGCAAAGTGGCTCTTTGATGACGCACTTTGCACTTAACATCGTCGCATGAAACTTGTGCGCATTTTTTGTGCTAGTTTTATATATGTGCGTTGAGCGGGCTATGCGAGGCAATGCGTGGCTATGCGCGGCTTTGCACGTGCTATGCACGTTTAAACACATGCATTACTACGCGTATGCACGCATGAGCCGCTGCGTTGCTAGGTCTATGCATACAGGAGCAGCTGCGGCTGTGCTGCTACACGCATATGCGCAGACAGTGGGCTGGGCGCATATAACCGCTGATTGCGGGATTTGAACGGTTATGAAAAAATTGGGTCATTAATTCATATCCGATTTTTGTGGGATTTAAATTAAATTTATTCCAATCTTTGTGTAACTGATTGGCTATCGGGATTAGGGTTAGGGTTTCCACTCTACTCTATAAATACTCTTTTCGTGCCCCTTTGAGAACTTATTTCAAAATTAAGAGGCAGAAAAGAGCATAGTTGTGCGGCCACCATTGAAGTCAAGGTGTTCGTGCAAGTTCATGACAAAGGTGACAGCGAGCGTTCCAGTAGTTCTTCTCAAAACTTGATCCTGGGAGCAGATCGTGTGAGACGAATCTTGCTTTGAGAAACGATGATCTTCATCACCCCAACTAGCGTTGTTCCTATATCTTGTTCTTCTTTTACTACTACTACTTCTATTCTGCTAAGTTGTATTTCATTTTGTCCTTATTGCAACTGCGTTTGCGAGGAAGAACGTACATTTGATCTTTAAATTTGTATTTTATTTTATAAGTTATATATATATATTTGTTGGAATCGAGAAAATCATAAAGAAAACTTTTGTGTGTACTCCTGATCTCGACTACAACTTCAGGATCCAACAGAGGCACTACAACAAAAATACATTTTTATGACGGCTAAAAAGTGTTATAAATAATATTTTATAACTCTTTTTCGTAAGCCCTCACGCGTTATAAAAACAAGTGTTATAAATATTTCTAAAAGCGTTATAAATGTTGTGTACATATATAACACTTTTATTTTCCAAAGCATTATAAATAAGATGCACATATATGACATTTATTTTCCAAAGTCTTATAAATAGGATTAGCATATATATGACACTTATTTTCCAAAGCGTTATAAGTTTATGTACATATATAACATTTATTTCCAAAAGGTCATAAAAACTAATAGTCAAGTACTGCTCAATTTTTGATCAATTTTAAAAGAATTTAATCCATCTCAGATACAACAATGATATATTCAAAATATAAATTTAAGAAACTCTTAAAGCATTCATTTCAAATTAAACATATTATTCAATTCATATCATTCAATATAGTTCCAAAAATACATACTATCACCATTTTACATTTTTCCAAACTAAATCTAAATACATACTAGAGTTGGTATATTAAACTAAATCCTATACACTAATTTTTTTTTTGGATTACTAAAAAAAGAAACCATTTTAAGTGCTTGTCAGCCTTCAACTTTTTTCTTAGCCTAAGTCCTGTCGACAACGTTGTCAACAACACACTGAAAAAGAAAGCAACAAACAATAATGCACTATCGGTTCAGAATATATCAATCTACTAAACATAAAATTACTTAGAACATGTAAAAAAAAAGAAACTGAACTTAAGTATCATAGCAAAGTTACTTAGAACATGTTAAAAAAATATCATTGTTATCTAGAGGAGATAAGTATTATCTAAATCCCAAGAAGAATACAACAAATAACAGAGGGACATATAGGCCAGAATAAAATATGCATAAGAAGAGGACAAAGGATTACCTGATTTATTTGTACTTCTAGTTCTTGGTCAAATGGAAAGTGTTGTCTTCAGAAGAGATATTGCACCAAGCTTGACCTGGAGTTCATGCTACCTAATACTTGTACCAATCTTGACCTAGAATTCTAAGCAAAAATAGTTGAAGCTATGATTTGCTAAATTTTACAGATTGCAGAAAACAAACATTTTTTTTCAAACTCCTATCATGATTGCCAAAAGTATCCAAGCCTAACATAAGCATGATAGGTCAGTGAAGGTTACCTTAATGCCCTACATCACAGTGGATTAACTGTCATATCCCGATCTCCCGCAGGATGGCCGTCCCTGCTGGACGCAATCACCGCACCAGCACTCCTACAGGATGACAGTGCCTATCAGGACGTGATATCGTGCGAGCACAAGCTGTGCCGATGCAAGGCCAGAGTTCGAACAGGCGGTGAAATGACTAAACCACAAAGTCGTACAGATAGTCCGAATGCAACGAAATAAAAAACCGAACATGCGATAGATAACAAGTTCACAGAGTCATCATAACGGAAGTATAGAATGAACACAAGTATGTAATAAAAATAAGATCTTTATTGATCATCACAAAATATTACAAGTCGTTCAAGCACACACTCTCTCTCTCTCAAAACAATAAAAGCGTGCCAAGCGGCTTATAACATGGGATGATAACATAGGCAATATTCTAATAAATTATGTCTTATATATGTGCTTCTGCTCCGGATGCAACACTCCAAGGCTCTAGAGCGAACTCCGTGCCTTAACGCGTACGAGGGGATAGTCCGCACTGAACGGGGTTCTCTCATACCCTGCAAGCAATCTGGTGGGTTATCAGTACATGAATGCACTGGTAGGGAGGCTTTCCGCCAGCTCGATAAATCCAAACACGTTATATAGGTTTCGTACACCATCTATTAAGTTGTATTTCTAGCCTTGTCTTAGGATTATTTTCATGGAAAATAATATAATCCTAACTCGTGTGGCAGTGCATCATACGATATAAGAGTAACACGATATGACTTACCAACCTACCATTCGTCATTCCCTGTCCAAAAACACAACCAAGTTAACCAAACACAAATATATATATATATATATATATATATATATATATATATATATATATATATATATATATAAGGAAACCAAGAATTGCATAGCGAACACATGTATACTACGAGCGTATTTTCTAAATAAGGTGCACAAGTTTGCTTAGATTGTGATACACAGATTACTTTGTTACTCAGATTCAGGCATGTTACTCAGGTTACTTTGTTACTTCGATTGTTCACATACATGATACTCAGGTCGTTCAAATGTGTTATGTTCATATTTCGGTTGGTTCAGATATGTTACTCAGATTACTCAGAGGTGTTATACTCATATTACACATGTGTTTCAGATTACTTGTTCAATGCAATGACTCGCACCCAGATTTTCGCAACCGAGCAAACTTAATCTATATGAAGGTCACTAGCATAGCTATACAGGATGAGTTATAGTTAAGGAAGACGGTAATCCTTATAGTCGCGAGTAGCTAGCTCCGCTATAAGTCCCGAACTCACCAGTGCTAGTCCATTAGCATGACTAAACTGACGTTTTGCCTAGGATCGGATCGGCCCCGGTGCCCCGGTGCACTGTTCGTAGGAACCCTACACCTTGTGCACAAGTTGTCCGTGACCATGCATGTTCTCTAATTTATTACTCTTGTTCTGGTAACACGGCGATGGTTGCAGAACCTGTAGGCCATTACCCTCTATACGCCATCCTGCCTTACCAGTGCTAGTCCATTAGCATGGCTATCTTTACTTTTTTAAATCTTATAACTTCTTGTTCTTCTTTACTTAACATAATCCAATTCCCTAGTTAGGGTATTGCCTTGGTGACCCAAAGGTCCCAAAGTCGTTCCATATTTTCTGTTACTTGGCTCAAAATGATTAATTTGATAGTCTTCGTTCTTCAGGTGAGTGAACCATAATCATATGAAGTGCATCGATTCGTGGCATGAATCTATGTGACAAGAATTGAAACGAGACGAGCGAGTACTAGTTAGCACGTAAAGTAGACAAGCATTAAAACAGTAGATTATAAGCCATTACACTAGCACGAGTCTAAAGGGTTAGTGTGAGTATTGAAAAGTGCAAAGGAATGTAGAGTGACGCATAAGAAAATCCAATAAAGTTACTTCTTTTTCATGTTCTAGACAAGCAATACAAGATGAGATTATTCCCTTAGCTAGGTGTGTTATATTCTTTATTAGCATACAAGAGGTGATTCTCCTAGCGACTAGCATATATCGTCCATGTTTTATGTGTACAGGTTAAGCAAAGACAGGTTCATCGTATCCACCCACCTTAGCGATAATTTTCCTTGGCCGATCAGTCTGAGTGCACCTTTGAAAGTCTAATTCTGAACTCCTGAAGGGCCAAGTCTGAATTCTTTTGCATCAAGCGAGTCATCTCACTGAGTAAGGAGGGACGGGTCATTGTACTTGTGTCGTTTGAATTGGCTCTCCGCATTGAAGTAGAGCGGGTCGCTATATTATACACCACTCAGAACAAGTCTCGGCCTCGAGACTTCCTGAGAGGAACATGTTCTATCGCACAATATCAAATATAACTCAAGCATATCCCTCTGTATTAGTTGGCCCAATAGAACACAACTTCCTACTCGTTTTTCTCATTTTGTATCGCATGCGTGATGGGTCTGTTTCATTGAATGACTCTATTACTCAATCGAAAATGGCTATATTTACTCGAACGTCGTATTCTCTGACTCAGTCTCTACTACGCCTTAGCACATGGCTGCACTACTCACACACGGGGTATGTTCTAATCTGATGCACACAAAGGTCTTAGGTTATGGCCAACTTAACCAAATATTTATCCTCTTTCACGCGAATCTAACATATTCACTTGTACTAGCATTTGAGTTTAGCATATTGCGGAGTCTGGATCGTGCACATATTCAAGGTGTCCCCCAAACATATGCATGTCAACCAACTTAGCGATAGCGAAGTCTTTGCACTCGAGTTTAATATATTAGTGAGTCTTGGATCGTGCACACGTTCAAGACATCCCCTAAACATATTTATTTCAACCAAACATAGCGATAGCGAAGTCGGACAAATTACTCATAAAAATTTCAAGGATTCTCGTCTTACGAATCACAATGATACCTCAATCGGGGTCAATCAAAATCTAAGTCATTTCCTATCCCACTCAAATCAATTATTATACAACCGTCAAGCACGATATATCTGATCAATCGACTAGCATTCCAGTCCTATCATCCAGTCCGTTCACGTTAAATATCAACTTCTAGCATATACTTACCGTTCCAAGTCTAACTCTAAGTTGCTGCCCTATTTCTATCATTTACTCAAGCGATATTCTAAAGTCGGTTACACAAGTTCTTTCACTCGGTATAGGATCGTCTGCCTAACCGCTAAGTCAGCTCACAAGGTCATAGGTACATTACAAGTTTACGATTCTCATCGTGCAATTCGTTGCACGATACTCGTTCCAATTCCTAAGGTCAAACCATTGTTCTTTCATACGGGATATTCTACCCAAGCTCGTTTCACTCAGATTTCTAAACATCGAGCATATATCATCCTATCCACATCAATACGTTCATTGTATAGGATCTGAGTTTGTTTCAATAAAGCCATTCCTAAGACACGTTCGTTCAACCGAATCCTTGATATATCATGTCCACGTCAAACCTAGCAATTCACATAGTTTATCTTCTCGAATATGTTTTGATAGAATTTACATATCAAATCTTTTCTAAGTCTAGACTACCACTCATGATTAAATTTCTAATCATCGATCTCAATCATAAACTCTTTGTCATCCAACATGATTCACGTATCCATTCGCGAAACCATCATCATAACTTACTTCATGTTCTAGACTAACTCATCCTCGAAATACTTTTGATTTACTTGTATCTTGAAACTCGTCTTATCATGTTGGACCATAAGTCAAAACGATCTTTCAATTGTTACGTTATGGTCTTCTGCAACTTCAATCATCCTCGTTGAACGTAAAATCACCATGCCAACGCTCCTGCGGGATAATCGTCCTAATCCGGACGTGATGCATGTAAGAGCATGGAGTTGTGCTCGCACAAGACAAGAACGTCAAATATTTTGGTTATCATCGAAACAATCAAGAAACCTTATCGTTATAATTCGTTTCATCCAAGTTATATATTGATCCACTAAGTTATGTTCATCTAATAACCGTTCATGACGTAATCATAATTTGCCTAACCAAATTGTCCAACTTTAATGTTACCGTTCGATTAATCTGTAGTCTATTTCTAGCATTCTTCAAACAACTAAGTTCAAATCCTATAACCAAGTCTATTCACTTTCGATACGTTATATTTCATCGAGTTCGTCGGAATAATCATCGGACATGTACTCGCGAGTTCTATCATCCCCGCTGGAAGTAAAATCACCACGCTAGCGCTCCCACATGATAATCGTTCTCATCTAGGCCTGATGTCGAGTGTTATATTTTGAACTAGATTCAAGATCATTCGTCTAAATCAAGATTAAGTCCATTATCGCCTACCTCAATCATTGAACCACTCAATTCCTTAACTTGTATTAATCCGTACTATCTTTCAACTTATCGATATCGTATCAAGTCTTCCAAATTCGAAACCATAACATCTGTACTCAAGCTAAATTCTAGCTAGCGATATACTACTGTCACGACCCGCACCCTGATATTCGGGCACGAGTACGTGGTTACGCCCAGCCTACGCCGCAGAATCGGCGGTAGAACGCTGTCTGGGTCATTTCTAACTATCTAACATCTCAACAATATAATATGGTACCTGTCAATCATCTCAACTCCAATCGGAGGAGCAAATATGGTATCTCACAAATATATCAATCTCAATCACAAAACAACTAAGGAGGAAATAATGCACGAATGGAAATAGCGAAGGGAAGAAAATACAATTCTACAAATGAAACAATAGTACATCTGTGAATCTCCACAAAATATAGTCTAATACAACAATCTAAACAAAACTAGACCTCTTCGGTCACTGGTACTATGTCTTCTGGCTCTAGGGGAGTGTCCTCTAAAGTCTTACCCTCCTGAGGTCCGTAATGTGTGGGACACAGCTCCTCTAGCCAATCATCTGGAAAAATATATCCAGTCAGGATTGGAGCGAAGTACATACCTCTGAAAGCAGTTCCAATAACATAATCGAGCATATATAACTAGCGATAGAAAAATGATACAAGATGCACAAGTAGAAGAATAAACTGTACAAGTGAACAGGCAATAGGCACAATAAAGCTGAAAGTAAATACAAGAAGAACTGCAAGTAGAGAACAAGAAATACTAACTATGTGTTTTAGAGTGAGAGTTTGTTATGTGATCGGTTTAGGTTGCACATGAGGTATATAGGTAACTCCATTATACGTGAGGTGTATAATCGACATGCACATGAGATCAAGAGGGCTTTGATCACATAACCAACTCCTACTCCCCCTCCCCAACCAATACTCATGGATCCAATCACGACACGTTACGTACATGATCACGATAGTCACACTAGCACACGAAATAGTGGATGCACAAGAAGCACATGAAAGTCAATACCCGATGCACACGATGAAATACATGTCATTGGGTACCCGTTGCACACGGTAGGGGATAACACCTCCTGACGGGATCCATATAGCACCAGTCCGTGAAATCACTGTGTCGGGAATCAATGTATACTAATCTAGAACATGCATATATACAACATTATGAATTGAAAACAATCAGAGAAATGTACTCGCCTGAAGTCCTGAGCAAAGTGTGTCTCTCGATGCCCAAGCCGGTGTCTCACAACCTATATATGGTATGTTGTATCAATACAAGGTTCAATGATGAAAAATAATGAAGTTGAAGAAGTTCTAGGTCGATACGCCGTTTCTAAGTCAAACCAATGTATTTCTAGGTTGCAAGAGTCTAATGCTAGTCATTAAGTCAATACACTATGAAGCTATGCTATACTAGCTAAGCTAACACACCACAGTGCAATCAAGAAGCCGTATCCTAAGATACGCAGATTTTCTAATATAAAAATAGTTTATATATATATACAACTAATACTAGTTACACAATACACTATACTATATTTAATTGTTATAGGATAACCATTAATACAGTATATACATACACCTGTAGCTTAACTAACTAATAGTTAAGAACCCAACTCATATACATACATAATGCATATACCCATAATACTAATCTACTAAGTAATTACATACATATCTAACTATTTAGACTTAACTAGCACCTGAGTACATAGCTCCCTAATTGATATTACCAAAGTATATAAAGCTACCTATCTAATTACCCAAATACTCTATATAGTCCATCTAGTACCTACCCTTATATAACTATCTCACTGTTATGCGACTGAACCTAACCCCAACTGATACTCTCAACCCCTCTAACAAGACCAAGACATTTCCCAACTCAAGCCTAGCTAAACCAATACCCTACCTCAATACCCAATACCTTGACATAAACTAGCTAGCTAACTTAATGAATCACTAACAACTAACTAACTATATTAACTATTTACTAACTCTTACCAATTAGCTACCAACTAACGGATAAATGACTAAAAGATCAACTGACTACCTAACCCAACTAATACCTTAACTGGATAAACTGATAACTGGGTTTACTGTGCATGTATACTGCACATGCTGACCTTAAACTGTGTGCAGTTGCATACAGTGAACTGATTGCTGTGGCTGCTGTCTTCAGTTCAGTATCAGAGAGTTGCTGTGCAGTCCTCAGCCTACAAGTTGATGTATCTGCAGGTTGCTGCCCTCTCTGCATAAGTATCTGTAGTGCTCAGCGACTTGCTGTCTTCAGTTTAGTGTGCAGTGCTCACAGTCCTGCTGTGTAATCTGCAGGTAGCTGTGTATCAGTAGGTGGGGTCTTCTTCTAACCTTCAGTCCATCTTTTGATTCTCAGGTACACAGTAAGCCTCCAGTTCTCATGTTAAGCATCTGTTCTGATACTTCCTGCTGTCGAGTACCTGGTGAAATTGCCTCAAGGTTTCACACAGTGAAACTACTGCTTCACAGTTTCATACAGTGAAACTACTGTTCCCTTCAGACTGTGCTGTGTTGCTTTACCCTGCTGCTGCTCTCTCTCTTCCTATCCTCTGCACACAGTGACTGGTGGTTCACCTGTGTCGAGCCCTATCCCCTCACTAACTTAAACACACACAACACACTAAGGTTCACACAAACACATAACACTCACTACACCTTATGCATATAAACACAACCAATATGTAGCTATCCCCATATATATATATATATCATATAAGCCAATTACATATATATATATACTTATAGATATTAATACATATAGCTATATACCAATCTATATAAATATACACACATATAGATTTAAGTAGATACTCAATTAAATACACATAGACACACATAAACACAAAAACCCAAATTACACTATTATATACTCTATATATTACATCAATAGCCTATAAATATACATTTACACATGTATGCATAATATAATTAGCCAAAACACAAACACATGGAGTGCACCGCACCCGTATCACACTTTTCTATGATACGCTTGCGATACGGTCCCCAACTCACAACCAAACGTATCCCGGAGGACACGTACAAGTCTAATACATAATTTATGAACAATACATATATAAATTAGAGTATCTACGTGTCCGTGTCGCCATATGATATGCACATGGCCCCGTGTCGGAGGAAAACCCCCAAAATCGACCATTTCGTCAAATTGACGAGATACGGCCCACACGTATCCAATTGTGGACACGACACAAGCTACAAACAAACAATCTATGGTCAATTAGATCTACTAGATCCATTGACAAGCACTACATGTGCCAAATTCGGAATCCTCCCAAAATTGGCACCAAAATGGACATAACTACCATCGTAGGTCTCCAAATGATACCAAATCAAATCCTATGGGTAACCTATGCATGTGGGGTGGTTTTTTATGGTAAAAACTCAGATCACCAACATCACCCCAGGACAACGGAGTGCGGCATCTTCGTCCATACAACGCCTCGAATGGTGACATCTCAATGCTGGCTTGGTAGCTGTTGTTGTATGAAAACTCTACCAAGTGAAGATGATCCTCCCAAGAACCTCCAAGATCCAAAACACAGGTGCGTAGCATATCCTCGAGAGTCTGAATAGTCCTCTCCGACTGTCCGTCCGTCTGAGGGTGATAAGCGGTACTGAACTTGAGCTGAGTGCCCAAGCTAGCCTGCAAACTCCTCCAGAAATAGGACGTGAAGCGGCTATCCCGATCCGAGACAATGCTCACTGGAACACCGTGCAATCTGACAATCTGGCGCACATACATCTCCGCAAGTCTCTCCGTAGATGTACCCACTTTAAATGGCAGAAAGTGGGCTGATTTGGTCAACCTGTCCACGATGACCCAAATCGCATCCTTGCCCCCCGGAGAACGCGGAAGCCCTGATACAAAATCTATGGTAACATGCTCCCATTTCTACTCCAGAATGGGCAGAGGCTGAAGCAATCCTCCTGGTCTCTCTCTCCGCCTTGACCTGCTGGCAAACTAAGCATCTGGACACGAAGCTAGCTACCTCTCGCTTCATGCCATACCACCACACATGCTCCCTCATGTCTCTATGCATCTTGTTGGCACCGGGATGCATAGAGTATTGGGAACGATGCACCTCCTGCATGATCTCCTCGCGCAATACTCCCTTCGGTACGCACAACCTGGTACCGTGTCGCAATGATCCATCATCTGCGACGGTAAAGTCCTCTGCCAGCCCGACCTGAACCTGTGCTCTGATGCTCCTCAGAGACTCATCCTCATACTGTCCGGCTCTGACTCGGTCCATCAGCTCCGACTGAACTTGAAGTCCCCACATCTGCGCCGTGACTCCCGGAACCAATACCTCAATGCCCAAACTATCGAGGTCTGCCAATAGATGCCTGTCCCTAGTCAAGCACATAGCCACGGGATACCTGCTCAAAGCATCCGCGACTACGTTGGCCTTCCCTGGATGGTACTGCAAAGATATGTCGAAGTCCTTCATTAGCTCCAACCATCGCCGCTGCCTCATGTTGAGCTCCTTCTGTGTAAACACATACTTCAAGCTCTTATGGTCTGTGAAGATCTCTACTCTCTCTCCATATAGATAGTGTTTCCATAATTTGAGAGCAAAGATAACCGCTGCAAGCTCCAAATCATGGGTAGGGTAGTTCTTCTCATGCGGGCGTAATTGCCTGGAAGCATAGGCAATTACCTTCCCGTGCTGCTGTAGTACACAACCCAAACCCTTCCCTGATGCATCACTATAAATGAAAAATCCTCCTGCTCCTGATGGTAGTGTCAAGATGGAAGCTGTAGTCAATCTCCTCTTCAGCTCCTCAAATGCTGACTGGCAATCTTCAGTCCAGACGAATTCCACGTCCTTCCTGGTCAGCCTAGTCATCGGCTCTGCTAGTCTGGAGAAGTCCTGAACAAACTTTCGGTAGTAGCCTGCTAATCCAAGGAAGCTCCTGATCTCTGCTACTGAACTCGGGGTAGACCACGATTCAACTGCTGAGATCTTCTTCGGGTCCACCGAGACTCCATCTCCTGTAATGACATGCCCAAGAAATTCAACCTTATCAAGGAAGAATTCACACTTCGACAACTTGCCATACAACTTCTCCTTCCTGAGGATCTCCAGAACAATCCTCAAGTGCTGCTCATGCTCCTCCGGGGTCTTCGAATATATCAGAATATCATCTATGAAGACTACAATAAACTGATCTAGGTACTGATGAAATACCTTGTTCATCAGATTCATGAACACTGCCGGGGCATTGGTCAACCCAAACGGCATCACCAAGAACTCGAACTGTCCATAACGAGTCCTGAAAGCCGTCTTCGGGATGTCTTCCCTCTTCACCTTCACCTGGTGGTACCTTGACCTCAAGTCTATCTTCGAGAATACCTTCGCTCCGCTCAGCTGGTCGAACAAGTCATCAATCCGCGACAACGGGTATTTGTTCTTGATAGTGAGGTTATTAAGTGCCCTGTAGTCGATACACATACGTACCGACCCATCCTTCTTGGGTACAAACAGTACCGGAGCACCCCATGGTGACGAACTGGAACGGATGAAGCCCTTGTCTTGCAACTCATCCACCTACTTCTTCAACTCCGCCAGTTCACTGTTGTTTACTCTATAGACGTGCTGAGAGATTGGCTCTGCTCCTGGCACTAAGTCTATAGAGAACTCCACATCTCTGTCCGGCGGCAACCCCGGTAAATCCTCTGGAAAGACATCCAAGAACTCTGCAATCAACGGATGTGGTGGCTTCTGCTCTTCTACCAAAGTTCCACAGAAAATGCCCTCGCTCTGCTCTGCTCCTCGGACGAACTCGAACTCCGGCTCTCCTGGTGTCTGAAATAAAACTCTGCCTCCACGACAATCGATACTAGCGTGATGTCTACTCAACCAATCCATTCCGAGTACTATATCGTAACCCGGAAGTGGCATTACAAGTAAACATACACTCAGCTCACGGCCTCCCATATAAATCCTCTGGTTCTTGCAAACATCACTGACCAGGATGATGCCACCCCCGGTCGTGATCTTGCAAGTCCGCGCCAACGGTTCAGACTCAAGACGATGTCTCAAAGCAAAAGATACAGATACAAAGCTATGAGATGCACCAGAATCAAATAAGGCATGAGCTGGAAAAGAATCGAGTAAGACTGGACCTGATATAACGTCTCTGACTGGCTCTGACTCCTCCACGGTCAGGGCAAAAGCTCGCCCCTGATGTGCACCCCTCTGCTGGTGCTGGTGCTGTACGAACTTCTGCTGCTGGGGCTGTAAAGGAGGTCCCCTCGGCTGTCTCGCAGGTATCCTCTGGATAGGGGCTACATCCTGTACTGTCCGAGCTAAGGTCTTGGGGCAATCCCTCAGCTGGTGATCTGATAAACCGCAAAACAAACACTGACCGAGCCTCTTCCTGTAAACGTCCCATCCGTGCCCTGCCTTCTTACAGAAGGGGCAAGCACGAGCTGTCTGGGCTGGTCTCTGCATCTGATACGTCTGCTGTACAGGTGCTCGGTTAGGCGCATTGGACTGCTGCCTCTGGTGCTGGAAATATGGCTTCTTCGCTGGACCTGTGCTGCTGCTGCCACCATAAACATCTCGGTCCCTCTTGTGCCTCCCACTCAGGTCTCTCTCGACCTTGCGAGCCTCCCTCAAGATGTCGGTATACGTCTCGTGGCTCGAAGAAATGAGAGCCTTCACTTCCCAGTTCAGACCCTCTCTGAACCTACTAGCCCGGTTCTCTGGGTCTCTCACCATATAGTCGGCATATCTGCTCAACCTACCAAACTCGGCGGCATACTCCTCCACCGACATGTTCCCCTGATAGAGGTTCTGGAACTGTCGCTCCAGGTCAAGTCTCTCAGTAGGCGGGAAGAACTTCCTTCTGAACAGGTCCCTGAACTCTCCCCATGTCAATCCTGGATCGGCGATCCGTGGCTCATTCCGGAACCACGTGCTGGCGATGTCCATCATCTGCAATCCCGCTGCCTCCACCATCAGGTCCTCCGCAAGGCGGGATAAGCGCATGACGCGCTCCATGCTCTCCAACCAATCATCGGCATAGATGATGCCCTCTGTCCCCTTGAAAGGCCGGGGATCCAACTTCTTGAAGTCCTGAATGGAGCCG
This sequence comes from Iris macrosiphon, assembly GCA_036927795.1. Taxonomy (NCBI): domain Eukaryota; kingdom Viridiplantae; phylum Streptophyta; class Magnoliopsida; order Asparagales; family Iridaceae; genus Iris; species Iris macrosiphon. Next base: position 26,166,890 of record JAYESA010000018.1, on the reverse strand, counting down.
GGCCTGGGCTGTACCTCCCGTGGCTGTGGTGGTGTGGTCCTCTCTACGGCGGTGATGGCCACCTGGTGAGCACTCTCGATGCCCTGTCTCAACACCTCGGTCTGTCGGTGCTGTGCCTCAGCCTGGGCCCTTTGGGCCTCCATCATCATCTGGAAAAGTGCAAACAGCTGTGTAGCATCAGCTGGTACTGGCGGTGGTGGCGGAAGATCCTCGGGAACAACTGGAGTAACCCTCTGAACCGGGGGAGGAGCACCCCCAAAAGCGGCTGCTGAGACTCCCACCTGGACCGGTGAGGCGATCCTCTCGACGAAAGATGTAACGGTAGCAGCTGCTACTCTATCCACAGCAGGCGTGGAAGTAGCTGAGGAAGCTGCCGCTGCTCCTGAGCGATAGAATCTGACCTTCGGAGGCATCCTGAAGTCAGATTGAAAATACAGAATCAATTATTGAATATAATACGATATCATCAAAGAAGGACAGAACTTAATTCAAAATGAAAGACAAATCAAATAGATAAAGATTTGTAGAACAAAATATTGGAATTTTTTCTAGTTGTGATTGAGTAACTCTCAGCCTAAATCCTGTATCCTAAAGCAGGCTCGTAGCAATACTCTAGTCGAGCACAACTACGATGTCTATCTAGACTTGCATAGGCCACCACTAAAAACGTATCACGACCTGCACCCTGATATTCGGGCACGAGTACGTGGTTACGCCCAGCCTACACCGCAGAATCGGCGGTAGAACGCTGTCTGGGTTATTTCTAACTATCTAACATCTCAACAATATAATATGGTACCAGTCAATCATCTCAACTCCAATCGGAGGAGCAAATATGGTATCTCACAAATATATTAATCTCAATCACAAAACAACTAAGGAGGAAATAATGCACGAATGGAAATAGCGAAGGGAAGAAAATACAATTCTACAAATGAAACAATAGTACATCTATGAATCTCCACAAAATATAGTCTAATACAACAATCTAAACAAAACTAGACCTCCTCGGTCACTGGTACTATATCTTCTGGCTCTAGGGGAGTGTCCTCTAAAGTCTCACCCTCCTGAGGTCCGTAATGTGTGGGACACAGCTCCTCTAGCCAATCATCTGGAAAAATATATCCAGTCAGGATTGGAGCAAAGTACATACCTCTGAAAGCAGTTCCAATAACATAATCGAGCATATATAACTAGCAATAGAAAAATGATACAAGATGCACAAGTAGAAGAATAAACTGTACAAGTGAACAGGCAATAGGCACAATAAAGCTGAAAGTAAATACAAGAAGAACTGCAAGTAGAGAACAAGAAATACTAACTATGTGTTTTAGAGTGAGAGTTTGTTATGTGATCGGTTTAGGTTGCACATGAGGTATATAGGTAACTCCATTATACGTGAGGTGTATAATCGACATGCACATGAGATCAAGAGGGCTTTGATCACATAACCAACTCCTACTCCCCCTCCCCAACCAATACTCATGGATCCAATCACGACACGTTACGTACATGATCACGATAGTCACACTAGCACACGAAATAGTGGATGCACAAGAAGCACATGAAAGTCAATACCCGATGCACACAATGAAATACATGTCATTGGGTACCCGTTGCACACGGTAGGGGATAACACCTCCTGACGGGATCCATATAGCACCAGTCCGTGAAATCACTGTGTCGGGAATCAATGTATACTAATCTAGAACATGCATATATACAATATTATGAATTGAAAATAATCAGAGAAATGTACTCGCCTGAAGTCCTGAGCAAAGTGTGTCTCTCGATGCCCAAGCCGGTGTCTCACAACCTATATATGGTATGTTGTATCAATACAAGGTTCAATGATGAAAAATAATGAAGTTGAAGAAGTTCTAGGTCGATACGCCGTTTCTAAGTCAAACCAATGTATTTCTAGGTTGCAAGAGTCTAATGCTAGTCACTAAGTCAATACACTATGAAGCTATGCTATACTAGCTAAGCTAACACACCACAGTGCAATCAAGAAGCCGTATCCTAAGATACGCAGATTTTCTAACATAAAAATAGTTTATATATATATACAACTAATACTAGTTACACAATACACTATACTATATTTAATTGTTATAGGATAACCATTAATACAGTATATACATACACCTGTAGCTTAACTAACTAATAGTTAAGAACCCAACTCATATACATACATAATGCATATACCCATAATACTAATCTACTAAGTAATTACATACATATCTAACTATTTAGACTTAACTAGCACCTGAGTACATAGCTCCCTAATTGATATTACCAAAGTATATAAAGCTACCTATCTAATTACCCAAATACTCTATATAGTCCATCTAGTACCTACCCTTATATAACTATCTCACTGTTATGCGACTGAACCTAACCCCAACTGATACTCTCAACCCCTCTAACAAGACCAAGACATTTCCCAACTCAAGCCTAGCTAAACCAATACCCTACCTCAATACCCAATACCTTGACATAAACTAGCTAGCTAACTTAATGAATCACTAACAACTAACTAACTATATTAACTATTTACTAACTCTTACCAATTATCTACCAACTAACTGATAAATGACTAAAAGATCAACTGACTACCTAACCCAACTAATACCTTAACTGGATAAACTGATAACTGGGTTTACTGTGCATGTATACTGCACATGCTGACCTTAAACTGTGTGCAGTTGCATACAGTGAACTGATTGCTGTGGCTGCTGTCTTCAGTTCAGTATCAGAGAGTTGCTGTGCAGTCCTCAGCCTACAAGTTGATGTATCTGCAGGTTGCTGCCCTCTCTGCATAAGTATCTGCAGTGCTCAGCGACTTGCTGTCTTTAGTTCAGTGTGCAGTGCTCACAGTCCTGCAGTACAATCTGCAGGTAGCTGTGTATCAGTAGGTGAGGTCTTCTTCTAACCTTTAGTCCATCTTTTGATTCTCAGGTACACAGTGAGCCTCCAGTTCTCATGTTAAGCATCTGTTCTGATACTTCCTGCTGTCGAGTACCTGGTGAAATTGCCTCAAGGTTTCACACAGTGAAACTACTGCTTCACAGTTTCATACAGTGAAACTACTGTTCCCTTCAGACTGTGCTGTGTTGCTTTACCCTGCTGCTGCTCTCTCTCTTCCTATCCTCTGCACACAGTGACTGGTGGTTCACCTGTGTCGATCCCTATCCCCTCACTAACTCAAACACACACAACACACTAAGGTTCACACAAACACATAACACTCACTACACCTTATGCATATAAACACAACCAATATGTAGCTATCCCCATATATATATATATATATATCATATAAGCCAATTACATATATATATATACTTATAGATATTAATACATATAGCTATATACCAATCTATATATATATACACACATATAGATTTAAGTAGATACTCTATTAAATACACATAGACACACATAAACACAAAAACCCAAATTACACTATTATATACTCTATATATTACATCAATAGCCTATAAATATACATTTACACATGTATGCATAATATAATTAGCCAAAACACAAACACATGGAGTGCACCGCACCCGTATCACACTTTTCTATGATACGCTTGCGATACGGTCCCCAACTCACAACCAAACGTATCCCGGAGGACACGTACAAGTCTAATACATAATCTATGAACAATACATATATAAATTAGAGTGTCTACGTGTCCGTGTTGCCATATGATATGCACATGGCCCCGTGTCGGAGGAAAACCCCCAAAATCGACCGTTTCGTCAAATTGACGAGATACGGCCCACACGTATCCAATTGTGGACACGACACAAGCTACAAACAAACAATCTATGGTCAATTAGGTCTACTAGATCCATTGACAAGCACTACATGTGCCAAATTCGGAATTCCCCCAAAATTGGCACCAAAATGGACATAACTACCACCGTAGGTCTCCAAATGATACCAAATCAAATCCTATGGGTAACCTATGTATGTGGGGTGGTTTCTTATGGTAAAAACTCAGATCTATAGTCTATAGGAAGGGAGAAAACTGAATTATACCTATTGGGAGATGGATTCCCAATAAAAAGGTCCCAAATGACAAGTTGCTCTTCTCCTTGTAGATCTTGGCCTCCTCCTCCTTGTTCCTTGCTCCTTGCTTGTAGATCCTTGATGTAGAGGCTTTAATATTGAATTTAGAAGGATATTTGAAGAGAATTGATGGTGAAATAATGGGGAATTGATGGGGAATTGGAAGGGGGAAAACTAGATCTAGAATTTTGGGAAAGAACTAAAATGAGAGCACTCTCTCTCCTCTCAATTATGGCTGGACAAAAACCCTTCCTCAAGCAATATACAAAGTCCAAAATACCCCTTGGGGCCTCTCATGAAAAAATAATTAGGGAGGGAAGGTTCTAGTCTAATGGTTCCACTAATTAATCATGTTTCCTAATCCATGGGCCTAATTCATGGGCTCAACTTAGACTAGTCCAAAAGTTTGTTCATGTCCCCTAATTAAAAGGTTAGGTCCACTACACAAGTCTAAAATAAGTCTACACTAGCAATAATTAAAATAAATAAATTAGTCATGCACAAATATTAATTATAATAATTCTAAAATAATTAATACTCAAGATAAATACCAAATTACCCTTAGATGGAAATGTGAGGGTGACAACTACTAAATCCAGATTATCATGCGTACTATCCTTCGTTTGCGCTATACTCCGATCACATTCTAGATTATTCCATCTCAAACTCAAGTTTTAATTTGTTTGATTCAATTCGAAATCACTCGCACGATCCACTAAGTTCCCTCGACCAAGATATTAATTCCAACACTCTGAATTCCTATCCGATATTAGCCTTATCACATGTTCAACGTATTCTAACTCATTCGAATTAAATCTCGCATGATTCCTTCAAATTCGCTTACTTTCTAGGCATTACTTATACTAAGGCTTCGCACAATCATGTTGTTTGCTGCTAGATTCGTTTGCTATCCCAAAATCTATGATTCGTTCGAACATTTCTAAGATGATCAATACACCACTCAGGGTTCGAGCTATACTCTACGAATCTTCAAATCGCTTATTCGTTCATGAGATATAGCATACACCACTCAGGAATTGAGTCATCTAATTAAATTCTCAATAGCGTTCGTATCGATCATATACCCATCCAGTTCATTCCTTAAACTCCTGCGCGATCCCTATGCGTCGTCTCAATAAATCTTAGTCTCGTATATACCTCTATTAATAATCATCCACACAAACTATATTTTGAGTCGTAACTTATCAACACGAATAACCGTCCGAACTATATCTCAAAATCCAAGCACCATATACTATATGTGCCATAGTGATAATATGATAACGTTTATATCACTTTCTATTCTAAGTTTGACTTATCCTTATCCGAACAATATCACAATCTCACTCGCAAACTTATTCGCACAAAAGGGTCTAGGTACGCGACACTCAATACAACTTAGCCAAAAGGCTGTGTGCATAGCTAACTGTCCGAACGATATTTTATCTCACACACTAACCCACTTGGTATTCACATATAGGTATTCAGGTTCGTACATAACTTATAAATTCTAGAACGAGTCTATTCCCACAAAGTTTGACACAGGTCAGCACAAAGGTATAACAATCCCGTTCAAGCAATCATATTATTCACATGCACTTTTAAAATTATTTAGACTCATTGTATGAAATATTCTGTTATGACATTGAAAGAGAGCGTATGTACCTAACCCACGAACGAGCATTAAAAACTAAGATAATCGATACAAAGTCCAAGCCCGTAAAACTGTACTCTGATACCAATATGTCATACCTTATCTCCCGCATGATCGGCCGTCCCCGCTGGACGTGAAACACCGTGCTAGCACTTCCTCAGGATGATCGTGCCCATCAGGACGTGATGTCGTACGAGCACAAGCTGCGCCGGATCAAGGCCAGGGTTCGAACATGCAGTGAAATGACTAAGCCACAGAGTCGTACAGATAGTCCGAATGTAGCAGAATAAGAAATCGAACAGGCGATAGATAACAAGTTTACAGATTCGTCATAGCCAAAGCATTGAATGAACACAAGTATGTAACAAAAATAAGCTCTTTATTGATAATCAATAAATATTACAAGTCGTTCAAGCTCTTTCTCTCTCAAAACAATAAAAGCGTGCCTAGCGGCTAACAACATAGGATTATAACATAGGCAATGTTCTAATATATTATGTCTTGTATATGTGCTTCATCTCCGGATGCAACACTCCAAGGATCCAGAGCGAACTCCACGCCTTAGCACGCACGAAAGGATAATCCGCACTGAACGAGGTTTTTTCGCACCCTGCAAGCAATCTGGTAGGTTATCAGTACATGAATGCACTGCCAGGGAGGCTTCTCACCCGCTCAACAAATCCAAACACATTATATAGGTTTCGTGCACCATCTATTAAGTTGTCTTTCTAGTCTTACCTTAGGATCAGTTTTATGGCATATAATATAAGTCTAACTCGTGCGGCAGTGCGCTGTGCGATATAAGAGTAACATGGTGAGACTTACCAACTAACCGTTCATCCTTCCCTGTCCAAAGACAACTATGTTAACCAAACACGAATATATATATATATATATATATATATATATATATATATATATATATATATATATATATATAAGAAAACAAAGAATCACATAGCTAATACATGTATGCTACGAGTGTGTTTTCTAAATTAGGTGCACGAGTTTGCTTATATTGTGATACACAGATTACTTTGTTACTCAGATTCAGGCGTGTTGCTCAGGTTACTTCGTTACTTCGATTGTTCATATACATGATACTCAGGTCGTTCAAATGTGTTATATTCAGATTCAGGATGGTTCAGATATATTAATCAGATTATTCAGAGGTGTTATACTCATATTACATATATGTTTCAGATTACTTGTTCAATGAAATGAATCGCACGTGGATTGCCGCAACCGAACAAATTAATCTATATAAAGGTCATTGGCATAGTCATACATGACGAGTTATAGTTAAAGTAGACGGTAATCCTTATAGTTGCGAGTAGCTAGCTCTGCTACAAGTTCTGAACTCACCCATGCTAGGCCATTAGCACGACTAAACAGATGTTCTGCAAGGATCGGATCAGCCCCGGTGCACCGTCCGCAGGAAACCTACACCTTGTGCACAAGTTATCCATGACCATGCACATTCTCTTGTTTATTACTCTTGTTCTGGTAACACGACAATGGTTGCAGCACAGGTAGGCCATTACCTGCTACACACCATCCCGTCTTACCCGTACTAGGCTATTAGTACGGCTATATTTACTTATTTAAATCTTATAACTTCTTGTTCTTGTTTACTTAACATAATGAAATTCCCTAGTTCGGGTATTGCCTTGGTGACCCAAAGGTCCTGAAGTCGTTCCATATTTTTGTTACTTGACTCAAAATGATTATTTTGATAGACTTCGTGCCTTAGGTGAGTGAACCATAATCATATGAAGTGCATCGATTCGTGGCATGAATCTATGTGACATGCATTGAAATAAGACGAGCGAGTACTAGTTAGCACGTAAAGTAGACAATCATTGAAACAGTAGAACATAAGCCATTAAACTTGAGCGAGTCTAAAGGGTTAGTGAGAGTATTAAAATCATGTAGAGGCATGTAAAGCGGTGCATAATGAAATTCAATCAAGTTACTTCTTTTCCATGTTCTAGACAAGCAATACAAGATGAGATTATTTCCTTAGCTAGGTGCGTTGCATTCTTTATTACCATGCAAGTGGTTATTCTCCTAACGACTAGCATGTATCATCTATATTTTATATGTGCAGGCTAAGCAAAGATAGGTTCATCGTAGCTATCCACCTTAGCGATGATTCGGCTCGGCCAAGCCATACTCCGAGCACGTCTTTGAAAGTCTAAGTCTGAACTCTTGAAGGACCAAGTCTGAATTCTTTTGCATCAAGTGAGTCATCTCACTGAGTAAGGAGGGATGGGTTATTGCACTTGTGTCGTTTGAATCGGCTTTCCGTATTGAAGCAGAGCGGATCGCTACACTACCTATCCATATATATATCAGTATCCAAGTTCAGACCGCAGCATAGAATGTAGTATCATAAATTACATATAGCTCCAAATGAATTATAAGAAATAAGTAAAAAATACCAAGTTTAACAACTCCTTTTATTAAAAACAAAAAATCTACCTTTCCACAGCTTCTGTTTGAAAAGATATTGAGAAGGCTGCATACAAGTTTTCACACCTCTCCCAAAGCTATTGAGTAGACTGCACTATACTTTCATCTACTTGTAGTACAGGAATAGTGATAGAAATTTGTTGTGTCGGTCGTGCCCAATACATGTCCACATTATTAATTGCTAACATTTTCATCGATTTAAATGTTGTTAGCAATTTTAAATATATTTACTTCTATATATATATATATATGGATTTAAATGCTAACAACATGCTAACATAAAAACAATAAGGAGTACATGTTGTTCTGGAATCATTTTCTTAAGTTAAGAATCAAGGCCCTGCATCAAAGAAAATAAATATAAGCACTTAAAGAAAGTGAAAATAAAAAAGAATACTAGAATATTTATATAAGCAGGACTAAATAACAATATATACCTCAAGACGAGTAAGAACAAGCTCTTTGGGCCATGCAACGACGGACACAATTGCTCGTTCAACAACTTTCATCTCTCCATAAACCGGTACGGGAAGGCACGCAGTAGGAGAAAGGGCTTTCGTAACTAAATCCTTATAGTATGTTCTAAGAAAGGACTTTTATACGGATTTAGATTACATTACCTCAAGAAAGGACTTTCATAACTGAAACCCATACAAAATCCGTGGGTTGGTGAAACATTCCACAAGTATCTTAGCATACAAAGTGTCTCATCGTGATCAGAGCCTATACTTACTAAATGTCCTGAGCCTAAGGTAGATGACTACAAATACAACCACACACACAAGCACATATGTATGAGGCTAGTTTGCTCATACATGAACCATATCAAGGTATTGCTTCATTGAAGAATTTAGTACTACTATCATTGAACTACATTTACAAATGATGAGTACCCAAAAAAATAGAATCCATAGAAAAAAGAGCAAGCCAGAAAAGAAAAAAATAGATGAATTAAATTTTGCTTCAAACAATTTCAAATGAACTAAGAAAAAGTATCACCCCCACTCATTTGAACAATTTCAATTTCAAATTTTGCAGATAAACCTTCGTAAAACTGAATAATGCTAAGTCCTATATATACGTGGGTGAACAAAAATGACACAGAAGGAGGGCCAACATTGGAAGAGATGACACGGGAACAATACAATGATCATAGCAAGATCAAGCCATTCAAAAGATGGAGATCATCAACTTGCTTCAAATTAGAGAACTAGTCTCAACTGTTGGGTCGAGCACAGACACAAATCCCTGATACCGTGTGGAATATAAATATGATCGACACCAAATTGGGTCGCTCACAGATATGACTTCCTGTGTCGATCTAGACACTGCCACAATGATCTGTTCACTAAAACAGAATCAAGAAAGGGAGTGAGTATGCAATTTATACCCAAAACATCCTCAAATCACTGCCAGCTAGAAGCTAAATCAACCATACATTCCCTACTTCAAAGAAGAATGCCCCATCTCAACTCAAATGTAGCCTAGTTGATTACTACTCGTAGTAAAACTGCAAAATGACGAAACACAACAGCTTCAACAACTCGCTCGCCCTGCGAAGAAGGAAAATGATAAATATCAATAATATATGCACAAAAAATCATAATTGAGTAATGGGATCTTAGTTGAAGGCGCTGATAGAACTAACATAAACCTAAATGACTTGAAATTTTGCAGGAAAGAAATGCAAATGTTAGAGATTGCCCTGAACCCTACAGTTTTAGGAGAAGTTTAATTATTGTGGTTTTGGTTTTAAATTAACTTGTCATATGCAGCAGAATATAATATCAACAAAGACTTTATCCAAATAAAATAATAATTATCGAAATCTAAGGTTAACAAATATAAGTAATAACAAAAATGTATTGTTCAATACATCATGAATGAAGAAGTTGCTTGCGAAATTCGTTGTAGGAGTTGATGAATACACAAAGTGTTGGAATAATTTATTTTAAGTGGTTATTAAAACAAATGGACTACTTACCCCTAACACAGCAACACATGACACATGCACAAGAATGAGTTAATTTAGGACTCAGAAGACCTTAAGCAAAACATATAGGCCACGAAAATGCATACATAAGATCTGAATGAGTGATTCAGAAGAGAGTGTAATATCATTTTTGAACCTTAGCTCAAAAGCATTTGGAAGTAAATAAGAAGTAAATAAGAAGACCGTGTCTGGAAAGTAGAATGATTGAATTATTTTAACCTCCATATCGACATTATTCACTCTCCATCTTATGTGTGTTTTATTTACTTAAGATAACAGGGATTAAGATAACAGGGATGTTGAACAATATTCTGTTGTATCATATATAATATCTAAATAAGGGGATAACAGTCTTCTGATACAATTATTTGCATAAACCAAATGATGAAAATAGTTCTAACACATAATTCCATTGAAGGTGCATCATATTTTTTTATTACTCGTTTCACACTCTGTTGAAATTAGTTGATGATTTTATTGATTGTCTCATTGGCATTATATAGCCTTACAGTCATTAATACAATGATTTCAATCATTATGACAATAATCTCATAATGGAATATCCTGTGACATATTCTGGCATCCCAAATATGTCCTCAGGATATTCTCATGTGCTTATACTATACTTAAATATGACACACAACATACCATATCAACACTCCCCCTCAAGATGGGTGAAAGATATTCACTTAGCCCATCTTGTCACATCCTCTAATCATGCTTACTGAGGCGAGTCCCTTGGTTAGTCCATCTGCTACTTGATCCCTGGTTGGAACATGGCCAAGCTCCAGTAATCCTCTATCCAACTTCTCTTTGATGAAGAATCTATCAATCTCGATGTGTTTGGTCCTGTCATGCTGTACTGGATTGTTGGCGATACTAATAGCTGACTGATTGTCACACCACAGCTTCATCTTGGCTCCTTGATCCAGCTTCAGCTCCACCAGCATATTCTTCAACCATAGCAGCTCTGCAACTCCCAAGGCCATAGCTCTGTACTCTGCTTCAGTTGTCGATCTGGCCACCACAGACTGCTTCTTACTCCTCCAGGAGACCAAGTTACCTCATACAAATATGCAATATCCCGAGGTAGACCTCCTGTCATCAGCACAACTAGCCCAGTCAGAATCACAGTAGCCCTCGATGCTCACGTAATTGTTCTTCCTGAATATTAGTCCCTTTCTGGGAGCACCTTTCAAGTAACTCAGAATCTGGTACACTGCATCCATATGACCCTTCCGTGGGTCATGCATGTAGCGGCTCACCACACTTACTGCAAAGCAGATATTAGGACGTGTGTGGCTCAAATAGATCAACTTGCCAACCAGTCTCTGGTATCTGTCTCAATCAACTGGTTCTCCAGCCTCAGCATCAATCTTGAACCTCTGATCTATTGGTGTCGCTGCAGGTTTGTACCCCAACATTCCAGTTTCTGTGAGAAGGTCCAGTGCATACTTCCTTTGAGAGAGAACAATCCCCTCTGCTTCTCGAGCAATCTCAATCCCAAGGAAGTACCGAAGAAGGCCGAGATCCTTCACCTCGAATTCCTTGCCAAGCTTTCCTTTGAGTTGGGCGATCTCCTGCTTATCATCTCCTGTGATAATCATATCGTCCACATACACCGCAAGCATGGTGATGTGGCCTCCACTCCGACGGAAGAACACAGTATGATCAGCATTGATTTGCTGATATCCCATCCCTATCATCGCCCTTCTGAATCTGTCAAACCACGCTCGAGGAGACTGCTTCAGTCCATAGAGGGACTTCTTCAACCTGCAGACCTTGCCTACTGTCTGATTGGTGCCAAATCCTGGTGGTATCTCTATGTACACCTCCTCCACTAGATCTCCGTAAAGAAACGCATTCTTCACATCCAGTTGGTGTAGCTTCCATCCACCATTCGCTGCCAAAGAAATCAGAGTCCTGACAGTGCTCATCTTTGTAACTGGTGCAAAGGTCTCGTCATAGTCGATGCCGTACGTCTGACTGTATCCTTTGGCTACTAGTCGAGCTTTGTAGTGATCAACCTGTCCATCTGGGTTCTGCTTTACGGTAAAGACCCACTTGCATCCAACTGCTCTCTTCCCCTCTGGCAGTCTCACAAGCTCCCAAGTGTGGTTCTTCTCCGGAGCTCCCAACTCCTCGTACATTGCCGCTTTCCACTTTGGATCGTTCTTGGCAACCTGCCAATTGTTAGGTACAGTAATACTATCCAAAGATGCTATAAATGCTCCATGAGAAGAAGGAATATGGTCATAAGAAACAAACTGAGCAATATCCCAACCATATCTATTTGGAGGATTTCCTGCATTGCTGCGAGTGGTCCTCCGTACAGATAGTGGTGTGGGAGTAGTAGTAGTAGGAGGAATGATATCTTGTGAAGGAGGGGGTATCACCTGAAGGGGGGTTGGTGTCGGTGCCTCAGGAGTTGGGACGAACGCAGGCAAGGGACTTGGCACTGGCACTGTCGGTACTGGTCCTGCAGTTTGCTTCTCTCTCCTGCTGTAGGTAAGTAACTCTCCCTGAGCCATAGGCCTAACACCTTCACCTTCTTGTCCCTTCTCCGTGCCTCTATGCCAAACTTCTAAATCGGTTACCACCAAGTTCTCCATCTCCCCCTCTCGCTTAATACTGGCAGTATTAGGCGTGTTGTGTGAAGTTCCGTCCTGGCGGTAGTATGGCTCATGCTCCCGAAAGTGGACATCCACACTGACAAACTTCTTCTTCTCTACTGGACTCCAGCACACATACCCCTTTTGGGTTACCGAGTAGCCTACGAAGATGCATTTGACCGCTCTAGGGTCAAGTTTCCCAACTGATGGCCTGTTGTCCTTCACAAAACACACACACCCAAATACCTTCAGTGGGAGTATCCCACCATTATTGCCTTGCAATACCTCACATGGGGACTTCCATCCGAGGACCTTCGAGGATATCCTGTTGATGAGTTGAGCTGCTGTCAATACTGCATGCCCCCACAGACTCTGTGGGACATTCATGTCGATCATCATACTTCTTGCGACCTCTAGAAGGTGTCTGTTTTTTCTTTCTGCAACTCCATTTTGTGCTGGTGTGTATGCACAGGTGGTCTGATACTGTATTCCGTGTGCTGACAAGTATTCTGCAAGCGTCCTGTTGGTATACTCTGTTCCATTGTCAGACCTTAGTACCTTCACAACTGCTTTGTACTGAGTCTGGACATGCTTATGGAAATCCTGAAAACAAGCAGGTACATCACTCTTATTTTTCATCAAATATAACCAGGTAACACGAGAGGCACACTCAATGAAAGAAACAAAGTACTTATAACCATTCATAGTGTTAGTAGCACATGGACCCCAGACATCAGAATGTACTACCTCAAAAGCAAAAGTGCTCCTATGACCCGTGCCAACATATGAGCTCCTAGTAAGTTTTCCTAACTCGCACGCATCACATACTAATTTCTCTTTATTTGTTTTTGCATAAATCTCTGGATACAACTTACTTAGAGTATCAAAGAAAGAATGTCCCATCCTCCGATGATGGAGTATCAAGGTATCCTCAGTCCTCTGCTGCAGTCCTTCCATGCCAGCCTTCTCTCCCATAGATACCAATGCTGAGTCCAGTCCTTCTCGATCTAGGTACCACAGTCCCTCATGCCAAGTGCCAGTCCCAAGTCTTCGTCCTGTCCCTTTCTCCTGGAAGGTCACCTTAGGAATATCAAAAGAAACAATGCATTTAAGTTGGAGGATATAGAACTAATGGACAAGAGACTGACTGGAAAGGATGAAGCATGTAAAATATTGGATAATCTTACTGAACCTATACAATTAACAGTACCCTTACCGACCACTGGCTGGAAAGTGCCATCAGCTGTCTGAATGCTGTCTGCTGATGCTAGGTGAGTGTAGAAAGAAAACTCACTAGCATTCCCCGTCACATGCCGAGATGCTCCCGAGTCGATAATCCAATCTGATGATTTAAGGAAAAAGATAGACGCAAGGGCAAGTAATTCGTCAGTACCTTCTGATGAATGGGCATACATGGCAGCGTTGCCCCTAACAAAGAATGAGGTGGATGTCTCCTCTGTTCTACTCCTCATGTCTCCCAGTGCCTGGTCTTCTACAGTAAAGGTGCCATCAGCTTCTCCGTTCCCTTCTGATATCAGGAGGTTTGCCCGATAACCTCCTCGGCCGCCTCGTCTATCCCCTCGACCACGACCACGTCCTCTATTATATCCTCGTCCACCGAACGGTCCTCGTCCACCACCTGAATCTTCCTTCCTAGGTGGTTTGGTACAAGTATACCGATAATGACCCATATTCCCACAGTTGTAGCACTGCCGGTTATGCTGCCAGGGCTCTCCTTTAGATCCTGTGTTACCTGAGCTGGTGATCGCTAGTGCTGACTTTGCTTCGGGGGGACCACCTGTCCCGGCTTGCAGCCTGATGCGTGTCTCCTCCTGGATCATGGCTGAGATAGCCTCCTCAAGGCTAGGGATCTTTGGTTGGGCTAAAAGTAGGGCCGTCCTCTGTGCGAAAGCTGCAGTCAGCCCTTTGAGGAACTTCATCGTCCTCTCCTGCAGACACACCTGTCTCTCCTTACACTTAGGGTCCCCGCAGCTCGCCCGATCTGAGGAGTGATCATAATCCAACCACAGACGCTCCAACTCCGTGGCATACTCCTGCACCGTCTTCTCTCCCTGTACGGTGTCATCAATCTCCCCCTTTATCTGGAAGACCCGTAAGTTGTTCCCCACACCATCATAGGTCCTTCTCAACTTCTCCCACACATCTTTCACCATCTCAATACCGTCTACTGTGGCGGCAATAGACTGTATTAAGGAGTTGAGAAGCCAGATGTAGATCACCATATGAGTGGACTTCCACTCATTGCGTCCTGTCGAGCCCTCGTCCGGCTCTGTCGTCTCGCCCGTCAGGAACCCCTCCATATTTTTTCCTGCGAGGGTTCTTCTCACCCGTCGTGACCAACTCAGATAGGTGGCTGGTCCATCTAATTTTAGATCGATGGAGGGAAGCTTTAACTCCGGTGACGTTCGTATCGTGTTCTCACCAGCCGACATCGTCAACAACTTTATCAACGTCACCACCTCTGCAGAATCTAGCTTCTTGATGATCTCCTCCATCGATGCGTTGTCTATCCAATCATGTCACTTTCGCTCCACGACTCACGCTTGTCCTCGTCGTCCTCTCCTAGATCCGAACATGTCCCCCCTTTTTTCAGATCTAGGCATCCCTATTAGGCGTTGCCTCGTGCTGGTGCAGAGGAGGCGGCAGCACGCATGTCACAACCGTCGTCGCAGCAGCAGCAGTCGCAGCAGCCGGCAGCAGCAGTAGTAGCCGCAGCAGTAGCGGGACGGGGCAGCAACAACGAAGGGCGGCCTGCGAAGGGCGGAGAAGAGGAGAGGAGGGAAAAAAGGGGGGGGGGCGTGGAAGAGTTCGGTGGAGGAGATCTAGGAAATCCTCCTGTGGGTTTGTGGAAGCTTGGTGACGGCTAGGGTTTGTGGAAACTTGGCTCTGATACCATGTTGAAATTAGTTGATGATTTTATTGATTGTCTCATTGGCATTATATAGCCTTACAGTCATTAATACAATGATTTCAATCATTATGACAATAATCTCATAATGGAATATCCTGTGACATATTCTGGCATCCCAAATATGTCCTCAGGATATTCCCATGTGCTTATACTATACTTAAATATGACACCCTACATACCATATCAACACACTTTATTATCAAGGAAGTAGAATCGCACACAGGTTAGGAGGGTGCTTGAGCACCTGACAGGAATAAACAAAATAATAAATCATTTGAAAGATTTTGAACTATTAAGGTGTCCACACACCATGAGGCTCCCGCTTAACATGAATTTCTTAATATTGATAAGAAAAAAGTTCTTGAATTTATATAATTGATAATTTTAGGATCTTAATGATAGCTAACTTTCAAGGTAAATTTTTTTAGCTCAATAACCCAATTCAGAGCCATACATATGGAACAATAGGTGCTTATATAGTAGAAAAGCATAATGAAGTTATAAGCTCCATTGTAAATTTTTACTTGGTTATGAGAATTATACACGGCACTATCCCATGGTTGCTAATAGTTATTTGTGTAAGGAAAAGAAAGCAACCATGTTGGACATTAGTTTTCTATGAACAATAGGTGCAAGCCAAAAAAAGGATATCTCAAGTTTATCATCATCCTCTACTTCAATTTTAGACATAAAAACCCATACTTTACTAAATCAATAATTATGCTGTTGAGAATGTAACTGCTATTCCTTGACTGCGGCTTGTATACTGACAGCTATTCATGGTAAATTATGTAGAGAATTATTTTGCTGCACAAGAAGCAACAAGCAGAAATTTTCTTTAACCAAGAGAGAGTATGACATTAAATTCATAGCAAAACTTAGGTTGCTACTTACTTGCAACCAACGGGAACTATCCAAATGATCAAAAGGTGGCCTTCCCCTATTAGGTGCCTAAGAAGTAGAGAATAATAATATAAGTTACAAGTCAATGGCAGCACGTTGGTCAACAAAATTCTTCCAACAGAAGAATACTGCGACAAAATATATAGTAATGAGTTCTTCAAAAATTGCAATATGTTACTACATATAAGAAATAGTGGCACATGATTATGTCTAGGAGATAACTCTCTTATGCTTTGGAGTTAAATCATTTCATGCAGTAAAAAATGAACTAAGCTAAGAAAATGATGCAACCAAGACAAATACTTGAAGGGACGTCTATATGACAAATCATATAAAGCAGGGTGCATTGCTGTCCTTGAAGACCATGAAAAAGAGCAAGGCCGTAATAATAACCAGTAAGCAATTCCCCAAATATTCAAAATCAGCATTATGAACTTTTCCTCACCAATGTGTCCTATTAGTATAAATGTTCTAACAAGTTAGCATAATCCCGCTTCTTAATAGCATCGAATTACTAGAGGTATGCCCATACATGAGAGAGAATATGACTCCATGGAATAATATATTAAGCATAAAAATCAAATAAAGTATATGAGAATATGAAGGTTGTGAGAAAGCAAGTTGAGTTAGACTACTGAAAAGAATAAGATAGCAGACACTGAACACGATACACAAATAGGATGAGTTACGACTAAGATAAAAAAAATATGTTTATACCTACATATTTTGGCTGGATCAGATCGTATTTGAGCAGATCTGACCCAAAAATATAAATATTTATCGATATCGGCTAAATATGTAATATCTGCCTGCATCAGATGTATATCAAATAAACACACAATACCGAACAATTTCCATTATCTACTGACATATGGCCAATACAAGCTGATTTATGTCCAATATGATATGTTATAGAGAAAATTTTGGCCAAATTTTGTGAAACGTGTATGAAATAGTGTCAATTTTTCAAAAAAAAAGACTGATATATGGCCAACACATGCCAATATGTGCCAACGGAGACCAAAACTTGGTCTCAATTGGCTAAAAGTGTAAATTTAGGTTAAAACTTGCAATTACAAACCAGTGCGAACCAAAAATGGTCACAACTGGTGAAAATTAACTGAAATCTTGTGAATACATTTCGATACATGACTGATACAAACCATATTTTGGCCTAAACTTGAAAAAACATGTTGAAAATGATCAAAACTTGCAAAAATAGATCGATACATGCGAAAATTCACCTAAATTGATGAAAACAAACTTAACTGCAAAAAGTAAAAGGGCCAAACTATATATCCACTTTGAGGCTTAAAGGTAAGAAGAACCTCTAGTAAATGTCAAAAAGTCTACTAATGAGCATAAGAAACGATTTATGCAAATGATAAGCAAGACAATTCTACAATATTTAAGCAGATGAAACAGAAATCAAGTTTTTTCAGCATTGTGTCGTATCTAACTCTTGAAATCATATCATTTTACATAATTTAGTAAAGCTAAGTCTATAGGAGATGTTCCTGAAACATATTGTCTACCTAGTTGTGAAAAATCATCCAAAAATGCTAGTAAAAAAGGTAATTCAGGGATACAAAACCTTAGGTATCAGACCACCATCAACATTAAGCATATGGTGTAAGACAGACTTTCAAATTTGTGGCCAAATTTGAAGCAACTCAGTAATGATCATATCGGTCATGATGCCTGCAAGAAGAGAAAAACGAGGAGCAAAACAAGAGTAGCTAGTGTTAAATATCTCAAAAAGCAATATTAAATTCATATGAAAAATGCCAACTAATTCAGATATCAACACTTAATACAGAAACTAAGAATAATCACATTTTATATTTTCAACAATGAACAAGTATGATAAACTTCTCAAATGCCGGCCTACAAAAAAAAAAAAAAACTTTTTGCAAATTTCAAGTATTTCATGATTTTTCCTCAGACAAACCAACAAACTCTATCTATATGGCCTTACTTAGATCACCTTTATTAGGATAAATTGTTTACCTTGGCAGCCTACCTTTCCAGAAATTTAGAAATTAAACTTATAATCAAAATGTCACTACATGCCTATATACTAATTAACTAATGTTCAAAAGTTAAAGTAGCAATAGCCAAATAAAAATGGTTGGCAAAAGTATGAAACATATCAATTGATACAAAACAACTGCACCTTGCATAACTACAATAGAAAAATCAAGTTTCAGAAATAAGATACTCGGTATTTACAGGCTATGTATATAATATTACCTTACGTGTAGCATAAGTTGTTTGTAAGTTACGAATGAGTCATTGAATGCAGATATAAGGATTACACCGGCTATACCAAAGGAATGGATAAAGGAGGCAAAGCCCTGGTTCTGCACAATGAAATAGGGGATATCCTATTGGTCCAAAATTGTCGCACTATATAGATGCAAGACAATTTTCTTGGTTGCACAGTGTTACTTATTTTTTGAAAAAAGATATTAATTGCATAAGCATCTTGGTTATGCAAGTACTGAATAAGTAAAATGAAGCAAATAAAATTTGGAAGTCATGATGTTCACTACTAAAAATTGAGGGATTAGCGACGCTTTTAGTGACGTCAAATTAAATCGTCACTAATATTAAAGATATCAGCGACTCCAAAGAATTATGTCGCTATAATTCGCTGTATGGCGACATATAGCGACGGTAATTCAGTTTTTTAAAAGAATAGTCGCTATAAGTTTATTTAAGGTCGCTAAACGTCGCTGAGTTATATGTTTAGCGACGTATTTAGCGACGTTAATATATTAAATATTTAGCGACGTATTTAACATCGCTAAATATTTATATTAGCGACGTCATTAGCTAGTGTCGCTAAACGTCGCTAATTTATTTTATTATTTAGGGTTGACGAATTCTTTTTTCCCCCATTTCCTTCGATCTCTCTCTCCCAAATTTTTAAACCCCCCCTCCGTCGTGTCCGGCTCCCCTCCTCCCTCCGGCGTCCCCTTCTCCCTCTCGGCGCCCCACCTCGGCGACCCCCCTCCGACCGGCGTCCCCTCCTCCCTCCGGCGTTCTCCTCTCTCCAGCTCCCCTCCTTCTCACTCGGTGAGATCTCTCTGTCTCCTTTCTCTGTCTCTGTCTCTCTCTAACACGACACAACACGACACGATATGACACGACATGACACGACACGACATGGCATGACACACACTAACCCTAACCCTAACTCGACCACACACACACATACACACACGCACGCGGACACACTAACACATGCGGACACTAACCGTTTTTTATGGATGGTTTTGTTTTTTGTGCTATGTTTTGATTGTTTACTTTATGTTTTTTTTTCTGTTGTGGATCTGGACTTAATAGTGAAACATATCTGAGAGTGGATACCAATGGTTCGACTTAGGCATTTCAGATCTAATGCTTAGTATGTGAATTGTATTGGTTTTGCATGAAATAGAATTTTCTGCTGTATATATACCTCAAACTTGCAGTGATTAGAAGATAGAATATTGCAGCTCTGAAAATACTTCACATGTGTCTTCTCATATGCTCTGTACCATTATACTATATATGCTCAGGTTTGGAATAATTATTGGTTTGGGTTGAATTTTCTAGGTGGTGTTTAAAGAAAAATTCATAGCTATTACTACTGTTGTAGCTATTGAAACTAGTCTAACCTCATGTTGTTGGTATGTTTTTACTGCAACTTTTTGTCTGCACAAATGTACCTATAACACCACCACCTAAAAATATACCAAAAGGTAAGCACAACTGAACCTGGACCTGGTATAATTAAGACAAACTCTTTTAGTTATCTGCCTATTTTCTTAAGAAAATGTTTGTAATTGACACTTATAACCATTATTATCTGGAAGAATATGCACTCTCTAGGTTAGATTGGAATATATTATGCTTGCTTACATTCACCACCATTTTGAAGGAATCTTGAAATATAGCATATTCTTAGAGCAATCTTTAGCCTCTAACGGAAAATAGTTATTCAATCCATAATATGCTATTGTGCAAATGGTAGACCTATAGAATAAAATTTAAGTAGATCATTTTACATATGTGCTCCAAGTAATCCTAGTTATCTTGTTTTTCCATTAGTAATCAGTTTGTCGTTGCATGTGTTTTTTCCTCCACTCTAGGAAGTATTTCCACGAAAGTTTTATAGTATCTGGGTGGCTCATACTTTTCTACTCCATTTATCATTAAATTTTTTTTCACTAAATGGATGATTGGCGATATTTTTACTTTGCAAAATGGAAATAATGTCAAAGACAAAGCTACAATACCTAAAAACAGAACATAAGGTAAGCACTACTGAACCTGGACTTGGTACATAGGGCATTGTGTATCAAATAATGCACACTTGATCATAAGCCAAATAATGCACACTGAAAACTGTGAACTGCTCTCCCTAGTGACCCGAGCTCACTTAATCACTCAAACAACCATATGCACACACACACACACACATACATAGGGCATTGTGTATCAGGTTAGAGCAGTTCTTACCTTCCTCTAGAGAATCACACTGTATTTAACGATTTATAGGACACATACTGTCATTTTTGTAGAAGTATCAAGAAATGGATATGAATTACTATCTGCGTTATCGTTTGTGGATGTACAACCGTCATCCTGATGACATGTGCGGTATACGGGATGAATTTATTAAGGGTGTACAAAAGTTCCTACAGTTCGCCAAGGCGTTCACTCAGTACATGGACGGTACCAAAATTAAGTGTCCGTGTGTGAGATGTCGCAACTTAAAATATCATCCAGGAGTGGAAGTCATATATCATTTGTACTCGAAGGGCTTCACGTCGAATTACTATCAGTGGACTACGCACGGAGAACTTGTGTCTCTAGCATCGGAGTCGGAGCCTTATGTGGAGCCGTATATGGATGTCCACGACCACGCTGTTTAGGACGACGGGTGGGTGAACATGAATTTTGATGCGGCGGGGTCTAGTTTCAATCCGGACAATCATGATGCAGCTGAGGAGGCACCGAATGCCGATGCTGCAAAATTTATGGAGTTGCTGGAGAATGCAAGGACTCTATTATTTCCTGGTTGTGAGAATCATTCACCGTTGGAGGTGGTTACAAGATTATTGAGCATCAAGTCCAATTTTAATATGTCGCAAGAATGCTATAATCGACTGATCGATTTGATTATAGAGATCTTGCCCGAGGGTGCAAAGTTGCCTAAAGACTTCTACCGATCTAAAATAATGGTGAGATCGCTCTGGATGGGATTCGAGAAAATTGATACATGTCGCAACGGGTGCATGTTGTACTACAAATACGACAAGGATGAATATGCGTGCAGATTCTGTGGTGCTGATCGCTACAAGGCCACTGGTGGAGGAAAGTCTATTGGTGCAAGAAAGCCTACCGATTCGATGCACTACTTGTCTTTGACGTCACGGTTGCAGAGGTTATTTATGGTCAAGGAGACTGCAGAAAATATGAGTTGGCACAGGCAAAAACAGACTGAAGGAGTATTGGATCATCCATCCGATGGAGAAGCATGGAAGCACTTTGATCAAGAGTATCCATATTTTGCTTCGAATCCGCGTAATGTAAGATTGGGGCTCTTCTCTGACGGTTTTACCCCATTCGGATTTTTGGGCTCCCAGTATTCATGTAGGCCTGTGATCGTCACTCCATACAATCTACCACCTTGGATGTGCATGAAGACTCCGTATATATTCCTAACCATTATTATCCTGGGTCCGAACAATCCGAAAAGGAATATCGATGTGTATTTACAACCTTTGATAGATTAGTTGAATCAGCTGTAGGAAGTAGGTGCCAACACGTACGATGTTTCTAGAAAAAAAATTCAGATGAGGGCAGCACTTATGTGGACTATCAACGACTTTTCGGCCTATAGAATATTATCGGGATGGAGCACTCATGGTCGTCTCTCATGTCTGTATTGCGTGGACCGTATTAAGGCTTTCCGTTTAAAACATGGAGGCAAACCGTGCTTCTTCGATTGTCATCGACAATTTCTGCCTAAGGATCATCCGTACCGGAGGAACATGAACGCTTTTCGTGCAGGCGTTATGGAGAAGGCCAATCCACCACCAGGGTGGCCCGGATACACGATATGGAAAGAGGTAAAAGATTTACCAAGTGCTATCGAAGAGCCTGCTAAGGGTTATAAGTGTGACGGATTTGGTCGCACCCATAACTGGACGAAGAGGAGTATATTCTGGGATCTGTCATATTGGAGCACCAATCTTATTAGACATAACCTTGATGTCATGCATATCGAGAAGAATATGTTTGATAATATAATTAATACTGTAATAGAGGTAAAGGGGAAGACAAAAGACAATTCGAAGGCCAGGTTGGACTTGGAAGAAATATGTAGACATCCTGCATTGTATTTGATAGAGGAGGGAAATCAGCCTAAGTCAGTTTTCTCACTGGAGAAAGAGGATAATGGCCCAGTTTCTGTGTGAATGGATTTAGGTTCGAGTCAACAAATGCTCCTATCATAGACAAATTTCTGGATCTTGTTCCACGAAAAATAGTTGTTTGTGTATGAAATCTTCGAACTACAAAGACGTCGATCCAGGCAATGATTTTTTTGGCATCTTATGAGAGATTGTGGAGTTGACATATAATTATGGCACAGAACCTGCTAATATCGTACTATTCAAGTGTGAATGGTTCGATCCGATTCAAGATCAAGATTGGAAAATTGACAAGCAAGGCCTTGTGGATATAAACTACAAGCGTAGATATCAAGGCTACGAACCATTTGTCCTATCAAGTCAGGCTCAGCTCATGTACTTCACAAGTTATCCTAGACGGGGGACAGCGAGGTCAGATTGGTGGGCAGTATGCAAGACTAAAGTTAGAAATACCTTTGACATTGACAAAATAGATTATCAAGAGGACGAGCTACCTCTTATAATAAATATTGTAGATGTGGACTCAACGAAAGTTACTCATTACACGAATAATAATGTAGAAGATATAGAATTATCCGAAGAGGAAGACGAAGACGAAGTCGAAGTAGATGAAAGTGAAGACGAGGAGGAGGAAGAGGAAGAGGAGGACGAGGAAGGCGAACAAGATAAAATTTCTAAAGATGATTGAAAATAAAATATTTTGCCTGTAGAATGTACTATATTTTGACTGTAGAATGTACTATTTTGACGAATATATGTATTATATTTTGACTGTAGAATGTATTATCCATTTAGACTTGTGACACCACTAGTTATTTACTATATAATTCTATGAATGTTGTGAGATATGCATAAAATTTTGACTGTAGAATGTACTATATATTTGTGTATTTCTTTATTCATCATATGTTGTTATCAGGTATGACAAGACGACACAGAGGGTTCGGCAGGTCCCGAGGTAGACAAAGTGCTCCTCCGGTACTTTCTACTGTTATTTCTGGATCCTCGTCGCCCAGTACTCCAGTATATCGATCAGTCACATCTCCGACTGCGATGAAGTTACGTGGCATCACTCCTGGGACGAGTAGTTCCAGGCCTGATAGTACTCCCTCGTCAGCATTCCTCCTGCTGACGGAACCATGGAGACAGATGAGCAAATAGAGGAGGTCGTGTCGACGTTGTCCCAGCATCAGCTAGATCCTCCATGCGCACCTCCGGAGAATACGATGACAGAGATTTAGGCCGACGGTACAAAGTAAGTCAATTAGATGGTTTAGCATCATATATATCATATATTTTTTTATTCATCATATATTGACTTTTTCGATCAAATAATTATCTCTGTATAGATATCGTCCATCGTCGGTTCAGAGACGCTTATGCCTCTTTCTGAGGAACAACTATGGTGGCCCTTGGATCAACTATTCTGAAGCTCCGGAGGAGAGGAAGGCGTTCTGATTTGTGCACTTCAAGGTAAAAGTATATTATATAAATCCTCTAATTTATGCATATTATATAACTTATCCGTGATGCTCACTTACTAAATTATTTATTATAGCAAACATATTTCTATCCTCCATACCGGGCCGAGTTGATCGAGCGGATATTTCCTGCCATTGCCGCTAAGCTTATCCGTGATGCTCTGGATGACCAGAAGGCTCATGATCGCGTTGGAAAACCAATCCAAGGTTGGATCAAGCCTAAGCAGTGGACTGCGATGAGGGCTAGATTCGACGATCCGAGGTACAAGAAATGGTCTGAGAAGGCCAAAGCGGCTAAGCGGAATGATACAAAGTGGTGTGATGGCTCGATTTCGATGATAAAATATTTCCGTCGTTTGGTATATTTTTTTATTTAAGATATATTATTTTAATATAAGTACGATAAAATGGTAGTAGAAAAAATGTTTAATTTTAGTACTAAATAATATATTTTTAACAGGTACAGAGGGGTGAGGATGCAAACATAGTGACCATCTTCCTGTCCACCCATCGAAAGGACAGAAATCTCATTGATGAGAGAGCCTCGCAGATGTATGTAAGTATTACTTTACTTTGTGTTAATTTTAATATAACTGAGGCAATTATCGAATATCCAAACTTTTCTAGGCCGAGTATCTTAGGTTGCGTGAGCGGGCGACTGCTAGTGCACCTACAGCTGGAGAGGCTGGTACTTTCTCGCAGCCCGCTCCAGCTCCGTCGGCGGATGAGCTGTGGGTGACCGCCGCTGGTGGTCTCTAGAGGGGTACATAATATGGTACGGGATCCTATGATGCCCTGCTTGCGACGAAGTCATCTAGGGCCTCTCCAACAAGGCGCATTCTCCACAGCCCTCCCAGTCGTCGACCCGAGTCCAGGAGGTCGTTGACCGTCAGAATGAGTCTCTCCATGACGAGTTGCTACAAAGGATGGAGGAGCAGCCCCGGTCCTAGCCGCAGGCGGACGATACGACCCTCATCGCACGATTTGATATGCTCGAGCGCAGCATCATGGAGCTCCGAGATTTGACAGCTGATCTTAGAGCCTCGACAGAGCGCAGCGTGATGGAGCTACAGGCATCATAGCTATCCATGGACGAGAGGCTGACGATGATGCATGATTCAATGGTTCATAGCAGTACGAGACTATTATCTACTATGGATTCATTCAACTAGCGACTCGCAGATTTGAGCGGATACGTCCTCCAGGTGCGCCTACATCGACACAGACTCCACCGACGTTACTGCCTTCTCCATCGACATCAGTGTCGATTTTACGGGAGCAGTATGATCTGTTCTTATCCTTCATGCGCGCCGATGGTCATCCTCCAGCAGATCCGTAGTAGTCCTAGTTAGGACCGTTTTATTATTGATTGTTTGTGTTTCAGACATTATTTTTTGTATTCTTTAGGACGAGACTTTAATTTGTTGTATTCTTTGTATTCTTTAGGACGAGACAGTTGTGTGGATATTTGATGTATTCTTTACGACGATATTTTCTCCTATTCGGTTTTTAATTTCAATATTTTATTTTCTTCAAATTTTATTATATTATTCGTATTAAATATTTATTAATTTATCGGTGTTGAATGTTCAACCCAAGGGGGTCGACGAACCCAGCAAATTCAACGGAGGGTTGCTCCGGGTCTATTTGTACAGATTGTGAATTAATAAACTACAGGAAGAATAGTTTGGAAACAATTCAATATTCATTTTTTTTAGTTTTTCACTTTATCATTAGCGATGTTTTTAGCGACGTTTAGCGACGTTACTTCACGTCGCTAAATACATCGCTAATTGCGTCGCTAAAAACGTCACTAAACAAAGTTGCTGTCCGTCGCAACTTGCTGACATGGCAGTATTGCAAGGTCATAGTAACGTTGCTACGTACGTCGCTTATTTGCGACATAAAGCGACAAATATATACGTCGCTAATTTAGCGATGTTGCGTCGCTAAACGTTGCTAATCTAGCGACACAATTACGTCACTAGAAAACATCGGCATAGCGACGTTTGGCGACGTTTTTCCTGTCAGCAACTAGTTTAAAGGCGACTTCAGTAAAACATCGTTAATTATGCCGCTAAAATTATTTAGCGAAGTTTATTGATCATTTAGCAACGTTTCTTTATGTCGCTAATTTGACTTATTCTGGTAGTGATTCTTAATAACTTCACTAGATATAAAAATAATTTAATTTCCTGAATAAAGAATAAAATGATGAACATTGAACAAGATACGTGTCATGACCCCCACCCTATGTAGGGATACAAGTCGAGAATAACGCACAGCCTACGACGCAGAATCAGCGGTAGAACGCTGTCTGGGTAATCTATCTAGCATTATAATGAACCACCAACAATAACAATATACTCAATCACAGATCTAAGATAAAAATGAGCACGAATATGATAAAGAATAGAATAGTCACAAATAACTCATGAGTCTAAAATAATAACATCAATGAGTCTAAAAGAATACTAAACAATAAGCTAGAGACAAATCCAGTACAAAAGAATACTAAGAAGCTACTAATCCCGAGTCATCTGTCGTAGTTGGGATAAGTCCCTCCTGAGCCAGGGTCTCTGAATCTAAATCCACAACATCTTGAGGTCCATAATGTGTAGGGTACCACTCCTCAGTGTCATTTGGAAAAATATATCCAGTCAGAAAAGGAGCAGAGTACATCTCTAACAGCAGTTTTAATCAATGATAAAGACTATGTAACAGTAAATAGATGTAAAAATATAAGATGCACAATAGATACAAGAGATATACAATAAGGATATACTGGAATAAATACAATAATGAACAATATGACAATGAACAAGAATACTAATGACTAAGTGTATGAGTACTAGCTTTAACATGTGATCAGCTTGGGAACATGATACAAGATTTATGGCCTGACTAATCATACGTGTGGTGTATGATTAACATTATTCAAGAGCAAGACTTGATACAAGGAGGGTATGATCACATATCTACACTAAAATACTCCCCACCTTCGACTGGTATAATAGATCCAACCATGGTACGCTATGGCACGACATTCCCCAAGAAAATAGCTAGTCTTCTCGAGAATCAGTGTCTGTACATGTAAAAGATAATCAATAAAACAAGGCTTACACAAGATACACCATATACCAAGGAATAACATCTCATGACGAGATCCAGATATACCAATCTGTGTAACCATCGTGTCAAGAAGCAATAGATATCTACACTAAAAATAATGAACATAGATGATATCATAAATGAGAAACTATCAGAGAATGTACTCACATGAAGTCCAAAGAATAGTCTCACATATGTCTGATATGGTGCCTCGAAGACCTATATATGGAATATAACATCAATACAAGATTTCAGAAAGAAAATAAGTTAAACTAGTCAACTTCTAGGTCAACAAGCCATTTCTAAGTTAAAAGTCAAACTAGGTCAACTCTAAGTCAAATTAGTCAAACTATGGTCAAACTATGGTCAACTATGTCAAACTACCTATTTCTAGGTTGCATGAGTCTATCTCAAAGATATTGGGTTCAAACACTAAGAATCTAGGTCATACTAGCTACATCTTAGAATGGTAGGATACCGTATCTCAAGATACGTAAAACAAAAGATAAAGCATCACATATACATATCAACAATATTAATTATATAAAATTCTAATTACAAATGCTAAATGGATACCATGGTTTTGAACCTACTTGGTATCGCAATACTTGTCACTACCATATTCCGAAAACAGGGGTATTTTCGACTTTTTACAATATTTAATATTATTGTAGTATAATTAATTAATTTCATGAGTAGTATATGTTTAAATTAAATAACTGTGTGATGTGTACTTTAATATATTATATTATAGACAGTGTTCGTTTGTGTTTGTGATGGTAGACTTGACCTAGAAGCCAGTAGATGAGCATCTGTCGGAATTATGGAATTTTGAGGTTAATTGTTTTATTTTAGAATTAATTTATTGGAGGTGTAATTAATTACTGTATTTTTATTTAATATTTTGCGCAATTGTCTTTGCTTCGATATTTGGAGCACTATCCAGACTTTTGTCTTCCAACAAATTTCACAATCTTGCCCTAGACATGCCCGCCTTCAATTTTGCTATTTTTGCAACTCATAATTATGCTCCCTGTGCATTATTTCTGGCCGCACAAAAATCGTCGCGGACGTTTATTTTAAAATTCCTATTTTGTATCGTTGTGCGTTCCAATCAAAAATTGGAGGCCATCTTGACCTATTTTTCGTGCGGCCCAAATTAGGGTAATATTCTGTTCTGAGTCTTCTTCATTTTTGGTATTGATGACCTGACCTGATTTTGGCCCCATGTACTCCTAATTAATTGTTGAACACAACTTACATTTATTTCTATTTAAATTGAGGATACCATTTTATCTGATTCTAAAATCCCAATTTAATTCCAGTGCCCTGCAAATTCAGCCCATACCCATCTTACAGTGCCCCCTGACCCTACAAAATATCGGACCCCGAATCTCCCGCCAAATTTTCGTCATTTTATGTGTTTGTGCAATTTTCCAAATTTAAGGGGGCTAAATTGCAAATTTGCATTTTGTGGCCTCACCCAATTATTTTAACCAATGAGGGAGCCTATTAATTTTTAATTAAAAACCCTCATCCCTACATGAATTATTTTCCTTCATGAAATCCTGGCCACCCATTCATGGTATGCAATCACCACCCACCCTCCATCACACCCTCTCTCATCCTATTTAATGACATGTCCCATCCTCAACCCTAATTCCTAGGCAACCTAGAAAACACCACCCTCCTCAAGCCTCTATCTCCCCTCAACCCAACGTATGTAGTTCTTCTTCCTTCCTTTCTTCTTCTCTTTTCTTTCTCCTTCTCTTTCCTTTCTTCTTCTTCTCCTTCTTCTTCTTCTTTTACTTTTGAATTTGAAATTTCAAATAGTTAGAGGGGGGGGGAAACTGGGCTACTGTCCAGCCCGGCGGCAATCCCGACTCTCCCGGCCGAGCCTACTCCGGCAGGCGCTGCCCGACGCGTCCGGCGAGTGGCCCACTGCACCCAGGCCGGCTCCCCCGGGCGGCCGAGTCCCCCGCAGCCCGCTGCTGTTCTCCCCAGCCGACTGCTCGACCACCCCCATCTGCACCGTACACCGCCACCACCTCCATCTTCTCCATCCATCCATCCATCACCCACCGCGGAACTCCGACCTCCGGCCCTCTCCCTACAGCCGGCCACGATCAAACCCCAACTCCCTCTGCCTCCCTGCTGTTCAGCCCGGCCCGGCGCCAACTCCCTCCGCCTCTACTCTCCTCCTTCCGCCGATCAGTCCCCCGACTCCCTGTGTTCATCCCTCCGGCCGGCGGTTCCCCACTCCGGCAACCCCATCACCATCTCCTCCATCCTGTCGATCCTCCACTCCACCACCATCACCATTCAATCCATCACCACCTCGACTCCGGTTGCATCTTCACCTACAACCACCAACAGAGACTCCTCCGGCCTCCTACATCAACCCACTGCTTCTCCCCGTGTACCCCGCTCCGGCTGTTCTCCGGCCGTATTCCGGCCACCCAACTCTACACAGTAAGTTTTCTTCTCCTTCCTTCTTTCCCTTTCCCTGTGATTGTGTGTATGTATATGGTTTAATCAGCATGTACAAGTATGATTTAATATATATGTATATGTATATATGTCTAATAAATGTGTATAAATTAGTATGTTAATGTATATGTATACACTAGTATATGTATTTGTATTAATGTAAGGTATTTGTATGTATTTAAATAAATGGTATAAATATGTATTTAATTTAATGTTTAATAGTATATATAATATCGGTATACGTATAAAAAATATATTTCGTATATACTTAATAAAGTTTAATATAAAATGGGAATACATATATATATGTATATATATTTTGTAAATGTATGTATTAATGAGTATGTAAAGTATAGTATTTTAATTAATGTTTTAAATATTTGAATGTGTATAGTATATAAATACAAGGGTAATGTATAAATGTGAATGTATATTGTCTATTTAATTTAATGATGGTAAATATGTACATATATTTGTATAAGTAATTAGTATATGTATTTAATTTAATTGTATATATATAATTAATGTAAAGTATTTATATATTTAATTAATGTGAAATTAGCATATGTATATTATTTATTTTATTAATATTTAATTGTATGAGTATAGTATGTATTTAAATAAATTCTATAATTAAGTTTGGCATATATATATATATATTTTGTATATATATATATACTTGATATAATTTCAAATATATATTTTTTGTACATGTATATTATTCATAAATAAAATGTTTAAATACATGTATTAGCATAGTATATATATTTTAGTATAATTAGTATAAATGTATAAATGTATATATATTTTGCGTGTACGTATTAAATAATAAATATTAATATGCAAATTGGTATGTATGTATATCAGTATTTCAGTATATGTTGGTAATTGTAATTTAGTATATATATAATTAGTATACATATATATATTCTTTTGTATATATATATAACTTTGGTAGTTGTACATATAAATGTATATGTGTTATGAATATTTTTACCTATGTATATATACTACATCTTCTGTTATGAGTATACACTTATACATATTTTGTATAGAATTTGGTATAACCCTATATATATGTATTATATTTGATTATTAATAATACTACGGTTAATTGGTGAATGTACTAGATGACCCTAGTGGACTAGTGCCCTGCCTGGCATAGCCCTGAGGCCAGTATATTTCTTCTGTGTGTTAGGATAGCATCTGATACAAGTGTTGTAATTGTGATGTGTTTATAGGACTGTTGGTTTACCCAGGGGATACTCTGGAACAGGACATCCATAAATACCAGTTAAGGACCCAAGGCAAGTACATTCTCCGATAATTTCTAATTTTTTGATAATTTTTATAAATTCAATAATTCTTGAAATGTTACAACTGAATCCTTGACACTGTGTTACACGGACTAGTACAGCTTGGATCTGCAGTCATGAGATGTTACCTTGATTTATCGTATTGACATTGTACACGACATGTATATTTAGACATCGTACATGGTAGACTTGACTTGCTCGTGTATCGTGACGTGTCATGGTTGGATCCACAGTACTAGTTGAGGGCGGGGGAGTAGTTAGTAAGAAATGTGATCATAACCTCTTATTGTAGTATAGAAATTGTAAGTGTTAATCATGCTCTTCATTCATGATTAGCCAGGCCCTGTAGCTATCGTACATGTTCCCAAGCCGGTCACATTTCAAAACTACTATTTCAAACACTTAGAATAGATTACAGTTCCCTATTTTAAATCATATACTACATCACCCGTATATGATACTGTTCCTCGTTTCTTTTTATTTCCATACATGCACTGACTGTATCATATTGCCTGTCTCTTTATATTACCTGTCTCTCTTAAATTGCCATTGCATTTATTTCACTGTCTTTTCAGTAGCTAGCATGACATGTTTTATTGTATTATAGACATTATCAATTAATGGAACTGTTATTTGAGAGTGTTGCTTTGCTCCTTTCTGACTGGAAATATTTTTCCAGACTATGCCTTAGAGGACCGCTGTCCGACACTTATGGTGAGTAGCTGCAGACTTGATAGTAGTTGTGATTCCAGGAGGTCAAGCTGGAAATTACTATTTTTAGTTAGTTCTTTTAACAGTCTATTTGGTACCGGATTTGTCTCCGGCATTTGATAATTCTTGGATATTGTTGAGTTAGAATATTACTTGTGGACTTGTGTTGTGTTTAATTTAGTTTTATTATTCGAAATCTTATCATGCTGTAATCCTGTGATTGAGTATGTGTTCATCTTATTTGTGTCATCCGTACCTCATAATGGAGATTGGATGCTTGCGTGACAGTAGTTAGATAGTATCAAGACCTTGACAGCGTTCTACCGCCGATGCTGCGGCGTAGGCTGGACGTACCCACGCACTCGTGCCCCTAAACCGGGTACGGGTCGTGACACGTTTTTAGTGGTGGCCCATGCAGGTCAGACTTCGCGAGTTGTGCGATGTCGTAGTAGTGTGACATCCTTGTTATACTACTGCGTGCCTGCGATAGAATCTAGGACATAGGATACTAGGACGAGAGTAAATACTCAATCACAATTTCTTGAGAGATTCCTGGGATGACCCCTAAGAATCTTGTTAAAATTTTCAATTTAAATCATTCCCTTGTTCCGTCCATTCTCATTTATTGATATTGATTTGATTATTGTTAATTAGGTATTAAATTAGGATTTGGGTTTCATTGTAGGGTTGATTTCATATTAAGATGAATTTATAGACTGATTTATGGTATTATTTGATGATGCACGTCGATGAGGACAGTGAAAATGATTAACAGTAGAGCTATTGGACTACAGAAGGTGGATTTAAAATTTTTAATTGAAGATTGAAAATAAAATTCAAGTTTTAGGATTCTGAGAAGATTGAGATTGTTATTAAAAGTTATTTTGAAGATTTCAATGAATTGCAAAATTTTGAAATTTGAGGAATTGAAATATTGTTATTAAAATTTTATTTTGAGGATTCAGATTCGATTCAATAAACCTAGACAAGTCTGTAAGGATTTTGTGTGATTAAGTTTTATTTCAGTATTTAGATAATTAACCTTGAGGGAAGTGTATGCAATTTACCTTAAAATTTTATTCGAGGAGTTATTTGAGGAATTTTATTTAAGGATAAAATATTATAGTGAGAGAGATATATTAGTATATAATAAATGAGGTGCATGTGTAAGGATTTGTTGGCTTGAGCATGATTGCGATTTCACTGCAAACTGACTTGGGTGTTCACCTAGGATTGTATTGGAGAGAGCAGTACTTAGTGTAGTGTGTTGCATTTGTTATGCACTTGAGTGATAGGAATAACTAGTATCAACGATTGCAGTAGGTAAGGAAGTTAGCAGTGAGTGTGCTTGTGATAGAACTATGGTACTTAGAGGGATAGAGGTATCAGACCATGGATGTATCTTTGACCTGTGCAATCATAACTAGGGTTTATTCCAATCTTTTATCTTGAATGTTGCTTCTTTAGATCTGTACTGTCCTTCCTTGATGATATCGCATTTTGCCTAAATTGATTCTTTGGGATCTGTCTTCAGGATGTCGCCGCAGACACGGTCTATGAGAGCGGGAACATCAGCTTTAGAGGGGCCTGCCACCTCTCTACCTGAGGGACAGACAGCCGTAGTTCCTCCTACATCTCCGATGCACGTAGGTGATCCTCCTCCACCTGTCCAGAAGATTGCCGCAGCTGTGACGGACAACCTTCCTCCTCCGCCGACTCCGATTTCCGGAGGTTTGCCCATTGACGGAACGCAGATGTTTACCTTGATCCAAGGCATGGTAGATGCCCAGAGAGTGACAGCAGACGCTCAGCGAGTTCAAGCTGAGGCTCAGAGGATGCAAGCAGAAGCATACCAGGCACAAACCGAGCTGATGAAAGAAAACATGGAGAATGCCCATCAAGTGACTCTCCAAGCTTTGGAGAAAGTAGCACAGTACCAGCAGTTTCCTGGCCAGCAGCAGAGATCAGGCACTATAGTGGATTTTAAAAGAATGATGCCTCGAGAGTTTAAAGGTACCGAAGGGATACTCTACGCTGACGACTGGCTAGAGGATATAGAGAGAAGCCTGCGATTGACCCAGATTCCGGAGAACTTGCAGATAGAAGCCGCTGGCAGTCAGATGTTCGATATCGCACTCACGTGGTATCGCACGGAGCCGAGAATTACTGCACAAGGACTTACTTGGGAGACCTTCAAGGAACTCTTCAAGGAGAAGTTCTTTCCCGACGTGGCATTGGGAACCTTGGAAAGTCAGTTTCATGACTTAGTTCAAGGAAACATGTCGGTCGACGAGTACGCTGCAGAATTCTGTAGATTGAGCCGTTTTGCATCGTCTATGATTCGAGACCCAGGAGATCGAGCCCGGAAATTTAGAAAGGGACTGACGAGAGAGATTAGGTCACGCACTTCTGGTCGTCGTACCGCTACCTATGAGGCTATCTTGATGGATGCTCAGATCGCAGAAGAGGATCTGGATCTCAGGCCTAAGAGGAGCCATAATACTTTTGGAGATACAAATGATAGCGCAGGACCAGCCAAGCATCCCCGTATTCAGCACCAACAGCAGTACCAAGTACCATTTCATAATCAGCAACAACCCTGGGCATTTCAGTATCAACAGCAGCACCAGGCACCAGTCCGTGTTCAGCAGAATCAGCAACAGCCTCCAAGAGAGACACAGCAGACGTGTCATTTTTGTAAGAAGCCAGGTCACCTTTGGGAGAGCTATAGAACGAGGCTAGGACTTTGTTTGCACTGCGGCGCTGTGGGACATCGAGTAAGGGATTGTCTTATAGCCCCTTATCTCCCCGACCAGCGTGCAGCTTCAGACTATAGAGATCTAGTTAGGCTACCTGTGGAACCGTATATTGCTCAGCACCCGCAAAGGGAACCACCCCAGCAGGGCGGGCATTTGCGATGACGGTCGAGGAGACTGATACTGCAGGTAATGTGTTAGCAGTTTCTGTTCTTTCCTTTATCCTGTTCCTACCTATTTGATTGATTGATTGCCTAGTACAATAGTTGTATGCATGATTTTCTTGTTAGAATGTAGTTAGTAGTACCCCTGATACATAGACTGCAACACCATAACAATTGAGACCATAACCGTGTATGTTCCCCCTAGATGGTATGTAGTATGACTATAGATAGAATTTTCTTAGACCGTGATTATTGGTGTTGACTGTAGTGAAGATTCATGAAAGAGCTATGACTTGACAAGAGGAACAAGATGATTAAAATTCGAGGATGAATATTGATTTAAATAAATGGTTAAGAAATTAACACGGCATAATTGGTGGTTTATTAATTCCAGGAAAGATTATGACATGTTTAAGTGGGTTATTAATTTGGAAATTTTGGGAGATTTATCAATGTATTTATTTAATTGCAAGTTATGAATTTTAGAACTTTATAATTGGATGTTGGATTTGGAGAATCCTTAAGTATCATATTGTTGAGCATTTTGAGGAAGAGGAAATCGAGAAATAAGATTTAGATGGATAAATGTTTAAATTTAAATTTGCGGAACGAGATTTCATTTTATATTTGTGCATTGAAAAAATCAAATTTAAGGAGTGAATATTAATTTCGAGTATTGAATTATTAACAAAAAACTTTCAAGGAAATTTTGATGGACTTTGATTTTATTCCGAGAATTTTTCAGGAATGCAATAATTTCAGAATTTTTGAACAAATTGTGAAAGGACATCATGAATTATTACCTGATTTCGTGGATTATGAATTTAAACTTTGAGGAAAATGATAACGTATATGATTAAACACTACTAGGAGGATTCTAAATTTCGAGGACGAAATTCTTTTAAGGTGGGTAGACTTGTCACTACCACATTCCGAAAACAGGGGTATTTTCGACTTTTTACAATATTTAATATTATTGTAGTATAATTAATTAATTTCATGAGTAGTATATGTTTAAATTAAATAACTGTGTGATGTGTACTTTAATATATTATATTATAGACAGTGTTCGTTTGTGTTTGTGATGGTAGACTTGACCTAGAAGCCAGTAGATGAGCATCTGTCGGAATTATGGAATTTTGAGGTTAATTGTTTTATTTTAGAATTAATTTATTGGAGGTGTAATTAATTACTGTATTTTTATTTAATATTTTTGCGCAATTGTCTTTGCTTCGATATTTGGAGCACTATCCAGACTTTTGTCTTCCAACAAATTTCACAATCTTGCCCTAGACATGCCCGCCTTCAATTCTGCTATTTTTGCAACTCATAATTATGCTCCCTGTGCATTATTTTTGGCCGCACAAAAATCGTCGCGGACGTTTATTTTAAAATTCCTATTTTGTATCGTTGTGCGTTCCAATCGAAAATTGGAGGCCATCTTGACCTATTTTTCGTGCGGCCCAAATTAGGGTAATATTCTGTTCTGAGTCTTCTTCATTTTTGGTATTGATGACCTGACCTGATTTTGGCCCCATGTACTCCTAATTAATTGTTGAACACAACTTGCATTTATTTCTATTTAAATTGAGGATACCATTTTATCTGATTCTAAAATCCCAATTTAATTCCAGTGCCCTGCAAATTCAGCCCATAGCCATCTTACAGTGCCCCCTGACCCTACAAAATACCGGACCCCGAATCTCCCGCAAAATTTTCGTCATTTTATGTGTTTGTGCAATTTTCCAAATTTAAGGGGGCTAAATTGCAAATTTGCATTTTGTGGCCTCACCCAATTATTTTAACCAATGAGGGAGCCTATTAATTTTTAATTAAAAACCCTCATCCCTACATGAATTATTTTCCTTCATGAAATCCTGGCCACCCATTCATGGGATGCAATCACCACCCTCCATCACACCCTCTCTCATCCTATTTAATGACATGTCCCATCCTCAACCCTAATCCCTAGGCAACCTAGAAAACACCACCCTCCTCAAGCCTCCATCTCCCCTCAACCCAACGTATGTAGTTCTTCTTCCTTCCTTTCTTCTTCTCTTTTCTTTCTCCTTCTCTTTCCTTTCTTCTTCTTCTCCTTCTTCTTCTTCTTTTACTTTTGAATTTGAAATTTCAAATAGTTAGAGGGGGGGGGGGAAACTGGGCTACTGTCCAGCCCGGCGGCAATCCCGACTCTCCCGGCCGAGCCTACTCCGGCAGGCGCTGCCCGACGCGTCCGGCAAGTGGCCCACTGCACCCAGGTCGGCTCCCCCGGGCGGCCTAGTCCCCCGCAGCCCGCTGCTGTTCTCCCCAGCCGACTGCTCGACCACCCCCATCTGCACCGTACACCGCCACCACCTCCATCTTCTCCATCCATCCATCCCTCCCCCACCGCGGAACTCCGACCTCCGGCCCTCTCCCTACAGCCGGCCACGATCAAACCCCAACTCCCTCTGCCTCCCTGCTGTTCAGCCCGGCCCGGCGGCCAACTCCCTCCGCCTCTACTCTCCTCCCTCCGCCGATCAGTCCCCCGACTCCCTGTGTTCATCCCTCCGGCCGGCGGTTCCCCACTCCGGCAACCCCATCACCATCTCCTCCATCCTGTCGATCCTCCACTCCACCACCATCACCATTCAATCCATCACCACCTCGACTCCGGTTGCATCTTCACCTACAACCACCAACAGAGACTCCTCCGTCCTCCTACATCAACCCACTGCTTCTCCCCGTGTACCCCGCTCCGGCTGTTCTCCGGCCGTATTCCGGCCACCCAACTCTACACAGTAAGTTTTCTTCTCCTTCCTTCTTTCCCTTTCCCTGTGATTGTGTGTATGTATATGGTTTAATCAGCATGTACAAGTATGATTTAATATATATGTATATGTATATATGTCTAATAAATGTGTATAAATTAGTATGTTAATGTATATGTATACACTAGTATATGTATTTGTATTAATGTAAGGTATTTGTATGTATTTAAATAAATGGTATAAATATGTATTTAATTTAATGTTTAATAGTATATATAATATCGGTATACGTATAAAAAATATATTTCGTATATACTTAATAGAGTTTAATATAAAATGGGAATACATATATATATGTATATATATTTTGTAAATGTATGTATTAATGAGTATGTAAAGTATAGTATTTTAATTAATGTTTTAAATATTTGAATGTGTATAGTATATAAATACAAGGGTAATGTATAAATGTGAATGTATATTGTCTATTTAATTTAATGATGGTAAATATGTACATATATTTGTATAAGTAATTAGTATATATATTTAATTTAATTGTATATATATAATTAATGTAAAGTATTTATATATTTAATTAATGTGAAATTAGCATATGTATATTATTTATTTTATTAATATTTAATTGTATGAGTATAGTATGTATTTAAATAAATTCTATAATTAAGTTTGGCATATATATATATATATTTTGTATATATATATATACTTGATATAATTTCAAATATATATTTTTTGTACATGTATATTATTCATAAATAAAATGTTTAAATACATGTATTAGCATAGTATATATATTTTAGTATAATTAGTACAAATATATAAATGTATATATATTTTGCGTGTACGTATTAAATAATAAATATTAATATGTAAATTGGTATGTATGTATATCGGTATTTCAGTATATGTTGGTAATTGTAATTTAGTATATATATAATTAGTATACATATATATATTCTTTTGTATATATATATAACTTTGGTAGTTGTACATATAAATGTATATGTGTTATGAATATTTTTACCTATGTATATATACTACATCTTCTGTTATGAGTATACACTTAT
Source organism: Iris macrosiphon (assembly GCA_036927795.1). Classification (NCBI taxonomy): domain Eukaryota; kingdom Viridiplantae; phylum Streptophyta; class Magnoliopsida; order Asparagales; family Iridaceae; genus Iris; species Iris macrosiphon. Next base: position 26,127,943 of record JAYESA010000018.1, on the reverse strand, counting down.
ACATATTTTGTATAGAATTTGGTATAACCCTATATATATGTATTATATTTGATTATTAATAATACTACGGTTAATTGGTGAATGTACTAGATGACCCTAGTGGACTAGTGCCCTGCCTGGCATAGCCCTGAGGCCAGTATATTTCTTCTGTGTGTTAGGATAGCATCTGATACAAGTGTTGTAATTGTGATGTGTTTATAGGACTGTTGGTTTACCCAGGGGATACTCTGGAACTGGACATCCATAAATACCAGCTAAGGACCCAAGGCAAGTACATTCTCCGATAATTTCCAATTTCTTGATAATTTCTATAAATTCAATAATTCTTGAAATGTTACAACTGAATCCTTGACACTGTGTTACACGGACTAGTACAGCTTGGATCTGCAGTCATGAGATGTTACCTTGATTTATCGTATTGATATTGTACACGACATGTATATTTAGACATCGTACATGATAGACTTGACTTGCTCGTGTATCGTGACGTGTCATGGTTGGATCCACAGTACTAGTTGGGGGCGGAGGAGTAGTTAGTAAGAAATGTGATCATAACCTCTTATTGTAGTATAGAAATTGTAAGTGTTAATCATGCTCTTCACCCATGATTAGCCAGGCCCTGTAGCTATCGTACATGTTCCTAAGCCGGTCATATTTCGAAACTACTATTTCAAACACTTAGAATAGATTACAGTTCCCTATTTTAAATCATATACTACATCACCCGTATATGATACTGTTCCTCGTTTCTTTTTATTTCCATACATGCACTGACTGTATCATATTGCCTGTCTCTTTATATTACCTGTCTCTCTTAAATTGCCATTGCATTTATTTCACTGTCTTCTCAGTAGCTAGCATGACATGTTTTATTGTATTATAGACATTATCAATTAATGGAACTGTTATTTGAGAGTGTTGCTTTGCTCCTTCCTGACTGGAAATATTTTTCCAGACTATGCCTTAGAGGACCGCTGTCCGACACTTATGGTGAGTAGCTGCAGACTTGATAGTAGTTGTGATTCCAGGAGGTCTAGCTGGAAATTACTATTTTTAGTTAGTTCTTTTAACAGTCTATTTGGTACCGGATTTGTCTCCGGCATTTGATAATTCTTGGATATTGTTGAGTTAGAATATTACTTGTGGACTTGTGTTGTGTTTAATTTAGTTTTATTATTCGAAATCTTATCGTGCTGTAATCCTGTGATTGAGTATGTGTTCATCTTATTTGTGTCGTCTGTACCTCCTAATGGAGATTGGATGCTTGCGTGACAGTAGTTAGATAGTATCAAGACCTTGACAGCGTTCTACCGCCGATGCTGCGGCGTAGGCTGGACGTACCCACGCACTCGTGCCCCTAAACCGGGTACGGGTCGTGACAATACTAAATCTCAAACTTGATACCCAAACCCAATACCTTGGGTATCCCCAAATACCTTGATACTTACCTTGGTATCTCAAGGTAATTGTCAAGACTATAATATAATACTAACTACCCATAAAGTATATACTAACAACTAACTATTACAAATATAGTATAATAAAATATAATTACCAATTAGAAATATATACATATATACTAATACCATATATATACATATATATATCTATTATAAATAAATACATAATATCTATACTAAAATGCAGAACTGTCACTAAAGACCTTTGCCGCTGTCGCTAAAAAGCTGCTGATACTGCTGATATCGCTGCTGTCACTGCTGCTTTCATGACGGTTTCTTGCTGCTATTGCTAATGTTGCTGCTGCTGCTGTCGCTGAAGCTGCTGCTGTTGCTGATTGCTGCTGCCGTCGCTATTATTGTCGATGTTGCTATTGTTGCTGCTGTTTGTTGCTATTGCTTCTGTTGTTTGTTGCCATTGCTGTTGCTGTTCGTTGCTATTGTTGCTGCTGTTTGTTGCCATTGCTGCTGCTGTTTTGTGACGCTGAACTGTCACCAAAGCTGCTATCCCCTCTCTCATCCTCTTATATATATAACACAATATATATATATATATACTAATATATATAACTACAAATTATATAACTATGTATACATACATACACCTCCACATACATATATATGTACACAATAAGTACATATAACATAACATACACATATATAGAATTATATATATTTAACTTCACATATACGTACACTTATATATATATATCACACAATTATATATATATATATATATACGATACATGTATAAATATACTACTATATTTAAAAACTAATACATATGTAGAGAATTAGCTACACAATATATAATACATAGATATATAGATCTATGACACACTAATACATAAATATATATACACAACAATATATATATATATATATATATATATATATATATATATATATATATATATATATATATATATATATATATATATATATAACTACACATCACCAAGACTAAGAATAATTTTAGAATAGATCTAGAATTAAATTGCACAAACACATGAAGCGTATCACCCCGTATCCCACTAGATCTAGGATACGCTTGCGACGTGAGTCTACTACACATCTAAACGTACCCGGAAGGACAAGAGCAAGTCTAATATATCATTTATGAACAATACGAAGAGTCAAACACAAATCTACGTGTCCGTGTCAAAATGTGACATGCTCAAAGTCCCGTGTCGGAGGAAAACCCCCAAATCAACACGTATCACCAAATTGTTGTGATGCGACCTACACGTACCCAATTGTGGATACGATACTAGCCCCAAACACACAAGAACATGCCAAATTGATCTATAGGACCAATTGACACACACAACAAATGTCAATATTGAAATTCCTCCAAAATTGACACAAAAAATACCATAACTTTCTCAATAGGCCTCCTATGAACACAAAACCAAATGCTATCGGTAGCCTATGCATATGGGTTAATTTTTCATATTTAAATCTTATATTTAGAACCTAAATTAATGAAAAAACTGAATTCTATCTATTGGAAGATGGATTCCCAATGCAACCTCCAAATGTGATAAAATTGGCCTCCAACTTATAGATCATTGCTCCTCTTTATAGATCCTTTCTTCCTCCTTCTAGATCCTTGCTCTACTAGCCTCCAATAGTGATTTGGGAAGGAATTGGGATGAAATTTGGTAGAGAAATGATATAGGAATAGAGGAATTTGGTTGAAAGAAATTCTAGATCTAGTTTTTAAATAAAAAGAGGAGAGAAAAACTTTTCCTCTCTTCTTTAATAGGTCGGTCCCCTCTAAGCCTTCCTCAGGCTACTATGTAATGTCTATTATACCCATTGGGGCCTCTCATGAAGAAATAATCAAGGAGGGAAGCTTCTAGTCTAATGGTTTAATTAAATTAATCATCCTCCTAGTCAATGGGCTTTCTAATTGGGCTCAATTCTAACAATTAATACATGTTGGTCCATGAGTCTAAACTAAACTAGTTAGGTCCACTAACATAAGTCCAAAATAAATAAGTAACATCTAACAAAAATTAAATAATACAATAAATAATTATTTAACGTGCACAATATTTAATTAATTATGAAATTACTAAACCCTTTCTTAAAAAATGTGGTAGTGACAAGTCTACCCTCCTTAAAAATAATTTTGTCCTCGAAATTCAAAGACGAAAACTACCCCCAGAAAATAATAGAACAAAAGAACAGAACATAACAAAAGAATAGAACTAAAGAACAGAACTAAAGAACAGAACTAATTATGAAAGAACATACCTCAAGGCACAAACAAATATAGATAACGCTCTCGCATTTCATCCTCTCTCTCCCAGGTAGAATCCCCCAGAGAGTGATGCCTCCATGCGACGCATACCAAAGGAATAGTCTGGTTCCTCAGTACCTTCTCTCTTCGATCCAGAATCTCAACTGGCTGTTCTGGATAGCTAAGAGTAGGGCCCACCTCTATCTCTGAGTGATCCAATATATGACTAAGATCTGCCACGTACCGTCTCAATTGTGACACGTGAAACACGTTATGCACTCCGTCCAATGTAAGTGGTAAGTCTAGTCTATAACAAACTGTACCGACCCTCTCTAAAATAGTGAAAGGTCCGATGAATTGCCGACTAAGCTTTCTGCCTCAACCGAAGCGAATCGTGCCTCGTGTCGGAGAAATTCTCAGAAACACCAAATCACCCACCTAGAACAAAACACAACCTTAAGAACTTAATCTATAACAAACAACCAATAACAAGCACAAAACAAAAATCTAAACTATACCTCAAACTCCAAAGGTCTCCGGTGGCTATTGGCCCAATGTCGCTGTCTGTCCTGTGACACACGAAGTCTATCTCTGATCAACTGAACCTTCTCCACTGCATCTATAACCATCTCTGGCCCAAGCAAAACTCTCTCTCCAACATCGTCCCATGACAAGGGAGTACGACATCTCTGATCGTATAGAGGTTCAAATGGTGACATCTCTATACTAGCCTGGTAGCTGTTGTTATAAGCAAACTCTACCAAATGGAGATGGTCCTCCCAAGAATCCCTAAAATCTATTACACAAGTGCATAACATATCCTCGAGAGTCTGAATAGTCCTCTCCGACTGCCCATCTGTCTGGGGATGATATGCAGTACTGAACTTGAGCTGAGTGCCCAAACTCGTCTGCAAACTCATCCAAAAATGAGAAGTGAAATGACTATCCCGATCCGAGACTATGCTGACGGGAACTCCATGTATCTTGACGATCTGTCTCATATACATCTCTACCAGCTTCTCCTTAGACAAACCCACCTTAAAAGGCAAAAAGTGGGCCGACTTGGTCAACCTATCAACGATGACCCAAATCGCGTCTTTCCCTTCTAGTGATCGTGGAAGTCCGGACACAAAATCCATAGTAATGTGCTCCCACTTCTACTCTGGAATGGGTAATGGCTGAAGTAAACCTCCTGGCCTCTGCCTCTCGGCTTTCAACTGCTGGCACACTAAGCATCTGGATACAAACTGTGCCACTTCTCTCTTTATGTCATACCACCATACACTCTCTAGCATATCCCGATACATCTTATTGGCACCTGGATGTATGAAATACTGAAGGCGATGCGCTTCCTACAACACCTCCTCACGCAGCTCCCCACTAGGCACACACAATCTATCTCCATGCCGCAAAGAACCATCCTCGGCAATGGTGAAATCATTCTCCTATCCTGCTCTCACCTGAGCTCTAATGCTCTGCAGAGATACATCCTCATACTGTGCTGCCTTGATCTTGTCCATCAACTCTGAATGTATTTGCAATCCCCACATCTGCATAGCACAACCAGGAATTATCACCTCAATGCCCAAGCTCTCCAAGTCCTCCAACAAATATTGATCCTACATCAAGAACATAGCTACCGGATACCTACTCAAAGCATCGGCAACTACATTAGCTTTTCCAGGATGATACTGCAAAGATATATCAAATTCCTTCATCAGTTCTAACCACCGATACTGCCTCATGTTTAACTCCTTTTGCGTAAAAATATACTTCAAGCTCTTGTGGTCTGTGAAGATCTCCATACGCTCTCCTTACAAATAGTATTTTCACAACTTTAGGGCGAAGATGACTGCTGAGAACTCCAAATCATGGATATGATAGTTTTTATCATGAGGACGCAATTGTCTGGATGCATAGGCAATTACTTTCCCATTCTGCTAAAGAACACAACCCAAACATTTTTCCAATGCAGCACTATAAATAGTGAAACCTCCAGACCCTGATGACAACGTCAAAATAGGAGCAGACGTCAACCTCTCCTTCAATTCCTCAAAAGCAACCTGGCAATCCTCCATCCAAACAAACTCTACATCCTTCCTGGTGAGTCTGGTCATCGGCTCGAAAATTCTCGAAAAATCTTGCACAAACTTCATGTAGTAGCCTGCCAATCCCAAGAAACTCCTGATCTCTGGTACCGAACTCGGGGTCTTCCAAGATTCCACTTCCGTGATCTTCTTCGGATCTACTGAAATACCATCACCAGTCACAACATGCCCCAAGAACTCCACCTTGTCCAGGAAGAATTCACACTTGGACAACTTTTCATACAACTTCTTCTTCCTCAGCACATCCAACAAAATCCTCAAATACTCCTCGTTGTCATTCGGTGTCTTCGAGTATATGAGTATGTCGTCGATGAACACCACCACAAACTTGTCAAGGTACTGATGGAATACCTTGTTCATCAAGTTTATAAATACCGTCGGTGCATTAGTCAACCCAAACGGTATCACCATAAACTCGTACTGACCATACCGAGTTTTAAAAGCAGTCTTAGGTATGCCCTCCCGCTTCACTTTTACCTGGTGGTAGCCTGATCTCAAATCTATCTTAGAAAACACCTGGGCACCACTCAACTGATCGAACAGATTATCAATCTGTGGCAAATGGTACTTATTCTTGATAGTAAGATTATTCAATGCCCTGTAATCAATGCATATGCGCACCGATCTATCCTTCTTCGGTACAAATAATACCAGGGCTCCCATGGTGAAGAACATGATCTGATAAACCCCTTATCCTGTAATTCGTCCACCTGCTTCTTCAGCTCGACCAGCTCGCTGTTTGTTTACTCTATAGAAATATTGCGAAATTGGTTCTGCACCTGGCACCAAGTCTATAGAGAATTCAATATCTCGATCTGGCGACAATCCTGGCAATTCCTCAGAAAATACATCCAAGAACTCTGCTATCAACGAATGCGACAACTCCTTGTCTTCCACCATAGCTCCACAAATAATGCCTTCTCCCTGCTTTGCAGCTCCTCTAGCAAACTCGAACTCTGGCTCTCCTGGCAGACTAAACAAAACTCTACCTCCTCTACAATCTATACTAGTACGGTGCCTACTCAACCAATCCATCCCGATTACAATATCGTAGCTCAAAAGTGGCATTATAAGTAGACACACACTCAACTCCCGGCCTCCTAGAGTAACTTTTCGATCCTTGTAAATATCATTAACCAGGATAATGCCACCCCCGGTCATGATCTTGCAAGTCCTAAGCAAAGACTCAGATACCAAACCATGCTTCAGAGCAAAAGAAACAGATACAAAACTATGGGAAGCCCCACTATCAAACAAAGCTAAAGCTGGAATGGAATCAATATGGCACATGATATAAGACACTCAAGGAAAGGACAGTTTAAAGGTCAATTATCAATATCAAAGGAGAATAGTTGAATGAATCAAAAGATTTTTTCTTAAATGTGATTGAGTATTCTCAGCCTACAGCCTATCTCTTATATCCTGACACAGACTCGTAATAGAACTCAATTCAGAGCACCATTACGAATCGCACTAATTATGACCTCGAATAAAAGACCTGCATGGGCCAGAATCGGCGGTAGATATGCACCATTACGAGATGTATCGAGACCTCCGTACGTTGCACTCAATTCAGAGCACTATTACGAATTGCACTAATTGTGACCACGATCCGAACCCGATGTAGGAATGCAAGTTGAGAACAACATCCAGCCTACGCCGCAGAATCGGCGGTAGAACGATATCTGGGTAATCTATCTAGCATTATAATGAACTACCAACAATAATAATATACTCAATCACAGATCTAAGATGGAAACGAGCACGAATATGATAAAGAATAGAATAGTCACAAACAACTCATGAGTCTAAAATAATAACATCAATGAGTCTGAAAGAATACTAAAAAATAAGCTGGAGACAAATCTAGTATAAAAGAATACTAAGAAGCTACTAATCCCGGGTCATCTGTCTCAGTTGGGATAAGTCCCTCCTGATCCAGGGTCTCTGACTCTAAACCCACAACATCCTGAGGTCCATAATGTGTAGGGTACCACTCCTCAGTGTTATCTGGAAAAATATATCCAGTCAGGAAAGGAGCAGAGTACATCTCTAACAGTAGTTCTAATCAATGATAAAGACTATGTAACAGTAAATAGATGTGAATATACAAGATGCACAATAGATACAAGAGATATACAATAAATAAATACTAGAATAAATACAATAATGGACAATATGATATTGAACAAGAATACTAATGACTAAGTGTGTGAGTACCAGCTTTAACATGTGATCGGCTTGGAAACATGATACAAGATTTATGGCGTAGCTAATCATACATGTGGTATATAATTAATACTATTCAAGAGCAAAACTTGATACAAAAGGGTATGATCACATATCTATACTAAAATACTCCCCACCCTCGACTGGTATAATAGATCCAACCATGGTACGCTATGGCACAAGATTCCCCAAGAAGATAGCTAGTCTTCCCGAGAATCAGTGTTTGTACATGTATAAGATAATCAATGAAACAAGGCTTGCACAAGATACACTAGATACTAAGGAATAACGTCTTATGACGAGATCCGAATATACCAATCCGTGTAACCATCGTGTCAAGAAGACATGGATATCTATACTAAATACAATAAACATAGAGGATATCATAAATGAGAAACTATCAGAGAATGTACTCGCCTGAAGTCCAAAGAATAGTCTCACAGATGTTTGATATAGTGCCTCGAAGACCTAGATATAGAATATAACATCAATACAAGGTTTCAAAAAGAAAATAAGTTAAACTAGTCAACTTCTAGGTCAATAAGCCATTTCTAAGTCAAAAGTAAAACTAGGTCAACTCTAAGTCAAATTGGTCAAACTATGGTCAAACTATGGTCAACTATGTCAAACTACCTATTTCTAGGTTGAATGAGTCTACCTCAAAGATATTGGGTTCAAACACTAAGAATCTAGGTCATACTAGCTACATCTTAGAATGCTCGGATACCGTATCTCATGATACGTAAAACAAAAGATAAAGCATCACATATACATATCAACAATATTAATTAAATAAAATCCTAATTACAAATGCTAAATGGATACCTTGTTTTCGAACCAACATGGTATCGCAACACTAAATCTCAAACTTGATACCCAAACCCAATACCTTGGGTATCCCCAAATGCCTTCATACTTACCTTGGTATCTCAAGGTAATTGTCAAGACTACAATATAATACTAACTACCCATAAACTATATACTAACAACTAACTATTACAAATATAGTATAATAAAACATAATTACCAATTAGGAATATATACATATATACTAATACCATATATATATACACACACATATATATATATATATATATATATATATATATATATATATATATATATATATATATATATATATAATAAATAAATACATAATATCTATACTAAACCGCAGAACTGTCACTAAAGACCCTTGCTGCTGTTGCTGAAAAGCTGTTGATACCGCTGCTGTCACTGCTGCTTTCGCGACGGTTTCCTGCTGCTGTTTCTAATGCTGCTGCTGCTGCTGCTGTCGCTGAAGCTGCTGTTGTTGCTGATTGATGCTGCTATTGTCGCTATTGCTGTCATTGTTGCTATTGCTGCTGCTGCTGTTTGTTGCCATTGCTACTGCTATTTTTTGACGTTGAACTATCACCAAAGCTGCTGTCCCCTCTCTCATCCTCTTATATATATAACACAATATATATATATATACTAATATATATAACTACAACTTATATAACTATGTATACATACATACACCTCCACATACATATATATGTACACAATAAATACATATAACATAACATACACATATATAGTATCATATATATATATAACTTCACATATACGTATACGTATATATATATATATATATATATATATATATATATATATATATATATATATATATATATATACTACTACTACTACTACTACTACTACTACTACATATGTAGAGAATTAGCTACACAATATATAACACATAGATATATAGATCTATGACACACTAATACATAAATATATATACACAACAATATATATATATATATATACACACACACATCACCAAGACTAAGAACAATTTTAGAATAGATATAGAATTAAATTGCACAAACACATGGAGCGTATCATCCCGTATCCCACTAGATCTAGGATACGCTTGCGACACGAGTCCACCACACATCCAAATGTACCCCGAAGGACACGAGCAAGTCTAATATATCATTAATGAACAATACGAAGAGTCAAACACAAATCTACGTGTCCATGTCTGTCACGACCCGCACCCGGTATAAGGGCACGATAGCGTGGGTACGTCCAGCCTACGCCGCAGCATCGGCGGTAGAACGCTATCTAGGTCAAGTACTATCTAAATAATCTCACACTAGTATCCAACTCCATAAGGAGACACGAAAAACACTATCAAAATTAAAAACATACTCAATCACAACTACAGCACGATAAGAATTTGAAGAAACAAAAGAATACAACACAAGTCTAATGATAAAATAATCATACCTGCAATCAATAACAACCAATCTCCAAGTGTCAGAAATAAGTCCACTAAGGTCACAGTCTGGAAAAATATTTTCCAGTCAGGAAGGAGCAAAGTACATCTCTAAATAGCAGTTCTATATAAATGACATAAACTATGTAGCAGTTCTAGATGGAAATATACCAGATGCATGTATAGGTACGAGAATTGTACAATGAAAGAAATACTGGAAATACTGTAAGTAACTGCAGGAAAAGAAACAATATGTCCATGAGCAAGAAACCTATGACTAAGTGTGTGAGTACTAGCTTTAACATGTGATCGGCTTGGGAACTTAATCAGGCTGGTTACATGTGATTAGCTATGATTCATGGAAGGTCAGGCTAACCGTTGGTTAGCTATGATGCATGGAGAGGTCAGGCTAATCACACGTAACAGCTATGAAGCATGGAGAGGGTCAGGCCGCACCCGACGTGAGATGTGGGGTGGGCTATGATGCATGAAAAGTTGGTATGATCACATATCTACACTAAAATACTCTCCACCCCCGACTGGTATAGTAGATCCAATCATGGTACGCTATGGCACGGGATTCCCTAGGGAGGTAGCAAATCTCCCCCGGAATCAGTGTCTGTACATGCACAAGATAACAAGGAAAACAAGTCTTGTACAAACTACACCATGAATAAGGAATAACATCTCATGACGAGATCCGTGTATACCAATCCGTGTAACCAGCGTGTCAAGAGCATGGATATTTACACTAGATACAGTGAACATAGGAGATATCATAAATTAGAAACTAATCAGAGAATGTACTCGCCTTGGGTCCTTAGCTGGTAAATCCAATGTCCTGTTCCAGAGTATCCCCTGGGTAAACCAACAGTCCTATAAACATATCACAAGCAAAATCACATTTGCATCAGATGCTACACTAACACAGTCTAAAATACTGGCCTCAGGGCCATGTCAGGCAGGGCACTAGTCAACTAGGGTTATCTAGTAGGAATACGTATATAAATACACATATTATTAATTATCATTAATACTTACAATATATATATATATACTCATCATATTGAATAATGTACACCTATTAAATATGTACATTATTACCATACCAATCAATACATATGCCAAATATGTGTTTATATATACATTTTATATACTAAGAAATATTTATACTAGAATTTATACATGTTAAATATTAATAAAATAAATAGTTATACATATACTAATTTAAATTATACTAGTATACGTAGTTATATATACCAATTTAAATGTAATTACAATATATATATATATACCTTAGTAATATTAATACTGTATGTTTTAATTATAATAGCTACTAGGAAATACGTTGTACAAGGTATATTCATAAAAATAAGCCAAGTTAGAATTTTACTATATATACTAAATTCCAAGGTACAATGACTATGCTAATACATGAATTTAATTTATACTAGTATATATATACTTTAAAATAAATAATACTTGTATATATATATAACATAATAAATAATACTTGTATGTATATCTATATAAACATAGTTCATTGAAAAGGGATATAATACGTATTTATATTATACTATACCAATTTATATATAGAATTATATTTTTAAGTATATACATAAAATATATATATATATACATGTACATATTAAAATATACATGTACAGATATACAGATTATATTAAATATATATATATATATACACTATTAAATACATATACAAATTAACGTTAATATACTTATACATATATATATGCACTAAATTAAATACATATACAATATATATATATGTACCATTTATTTCACGTATAATATATATATTAGTTGAACAACATTTATGTACCCTATATACATGTCAAAAATACGATTTACAATATTATTAAATATACCAAGACTAAAACACCAATTTAATTTATACTATATATATAATTATACCAAATTACATTTATATATATATATATATCAAATACATATTTGTACCTATACCATTATATACACTAACACACATATATATATATATATATACACATAGTTTAATACATATACATTTAGTACGTATATAAAGAAATACGCAAGATCTATATATATATATATATATATATATATATATATAAAACATGTATACACAAATAAAAATATGCTATATACATACATTAACATACATATATATATATAGGGAGAAAATATACGAACTTATATACACAAATACACACATACACATAGACGTATACACCATTATACCTACACAAATACATACATACATTGTATATATATACATGTATTGCTACCAAAGAGGGAAGAAGAAGAGGGAGAGGAGGAGCTTACAGCGGCTGTCGAACCGAACTCAGGCCGGAGAAGATGGCCGAGTGCAGGGGAGGAGGAACGTGGTCCTCGGCGGGGGATGCTCGATTCAGGCGGGGGAGAGTTGCAGCGGAATCGGAGGGGAGTAGTGGTGGTGATAGGTGGTGGTGGAGATGATAGTAGAGGTGGTGATAGGTGGATGATGGTGGTGGAGCAGTCGGAGTGGACAGGGGCCGCCGGACGCAGCAGGGAGGCCGGGCTGTTGGGTGGCTGATGGTGGTGCGGCTCGGCAGGGAGGAGCAGCCGCAGCGCCGCCGGGCCGGGCTGAGCAGCAGGGAGAAGACGGAGGGAAGGAGCAGCCGCCGGACCGGCTTCGTCGTCGGCCGGAGATCTAGGCCGCTGGAGCTCAGTATATGGGGAAGAAGATGCACAGTGTTCCCCCCCCCCCCAACTTGTATTTCAAATTCAAATCAAAAAAAAGAAGAAGAAGAAAAGGAAGGAAAGAGAAGGAGAAAGGAAGAAGGAGAAGAAAAGAAGAAAAGAGAAGAAGAAGAAGAGAAGAAAAGAATCCTACGTATGTGAGAGGGAGGTGGAGGCTTGTGAGGTGGGGGAAAATCTAGGTTTCTTGGGATTAGGGTTTGATGTAGACATTATATATGGGGAAGTGTGTTTTGATGGAAGGTGAGGATGCACTCATTGAATGAGTGGTCCAGATTGAACATGAGGAAAAATAATTCATGTGGGAAAAATGAGGGTGAGGTTTAATTAAAATATTAAGGATTCCTCATTGGTTTAAATAATTGGGTGTTGGCACAAAATGCCAATTTGCAATTTAGCCCCCTTAAATTCAGGAAATTGCACAAACACATAAAATGACGAAAATTTGGCGGGCGATTCGGTGTCCGGTGTTTTGTAGGGTCAGGGGGCACTGTAAGACTGGTACGGGCTCAAATAGCAGGGCACTGGAATAAAGTTGGGATTTCAGAATCAGATAAAATAGTATCCTTAATTTAAATAGAAATAAATGCAAGTTGTGTTCAACAATTAATTAGGAGTACATGGGGCCAAAATCAGGTCAGGTCATCAATACCAATAGTGAAGAAGACTCAGAACAGAATATTATCCTAATTTGGGCCGCACGAAAAATAGGTCAAGATTGCCTCCAATTTTCGATTGGAACGCACAACGATAAAAAATAGGAATTTATTAAATAACGTCCGCGACGATTTTTGTGCGGCCAGAAATAATTTACAGAGAGCATAATTATGAGTTGCAAAAATAGCAGAATGGAAGGCGGGCATGTCTAGAGCAAGATTGTGAAATTTGTTGGAAGACCGAAGTCAGGATACTGCTCCAAATATCGAAGCAAAGGCAATGCGCAAAAATATTAATTTAAAAATACGGTAACTAATTACAATCTCCAATAATTAAATTCTAAAATTAAAACAATTAACCTCAAAATCCCATAATTCGGACAGGTGTTCCTCTACTGGCTTCTAGGTCAAGTCTGCTAGTTTCAAATAAATGGACACTGCATCTAATACTATATTTAATTACATATCACACATATTTATTTAAATCAATTATACTATCAGGCAATTAATTAATTGTAACTACCATAATATTAAATATTGTAAAAAGTCAAAAATACCCCTGTTTTCGGAATGTGGTAGTGACAAGTCTACCCACCTTAAAAGAATTTCGTCCTCGAAATTTAAAGTCCTCATAGTAGTGTTTACTCATACACATTATTATTTCCATAAATAGTGAAATTCAACAACCCACATAATCTTGAAATACTCCACCTTGTCGTTTCGCACTTTTCAAAAATTTGAAATTACTATATTCCTGAAATATCCTCAAATAAAAATCAGTTTCCATTTCCTCACAATTTCTACGAATTTTAAATTTAAAAATATTTATACTCGGAATTTGATATCTGTTCCTCAAATTTAATTTCAATCAATGTATTGAATCTCGTCCCAAAAGTCTGAATCCAAACAATAATCCATCAATGATCTAATTCTTCAGTTTTCTCTTTTCCTCAAAATACTTAACAATGCGATACTTATGGATCCTTTAATGTAATGTCTGCAATTATAAATTTTTTAAATTACTATCTTGCAATCAAATATATAATGATAATTTTCCAATTTTTCCTCAAATTTTCAATGATAAATTATATCATAGCCAACCTTCCTGAAATTAATAAATCACCAATTCTGCCATGTGAAATTTTTAATCCTTTATTTAATTTAATATTTATCCTCAAATTTTAATCATACCTCGATCTTCGTAATTACCAAGGATCCATCAATTTTGTTATATTACTCATTAACTCTTTATTTAAAAGAATGCTTATCCTTAAATTTTTAATCAGCTTGTCCCTTTCGTCCAGTCATAACCTTGTCATAGATCCTTGCTATGGTCAAAACCCCAACGATCCTGGTCTAAGAAAATTTTTACCCACAGTCATACAACAAACAACTTAGAGGAAACATGCATGGTTATGGTCTGTCTTATCATGGTATTGCATTCTCTGTCAGGGTGTACTACTAACTATATCCTAACAAGAAAAATCATGTATATGAACTACAGTACTAGGGAAAATTCAGCCAAAAGACGAAAAAGAACATTAGAAAAGAAAAGAAAGAACCTGTTAACATATTTCCTGCAGTATCCCTATCTCTAACATACTCTTAACCCTGGCACATTTACTAACTAACTCCTATTCCTGTACACTGATATCCATATCAACTAATCATTTATCCACAAGATCCCTGAATATATCCATATTGCACACATGTCTATTAACACCTAAATCTGATGCCAAGAATCTCTAATAAAATTATGATTCAATAATGCATTCAAGTTGATACCTCTATCTCCTTAGTACCATACTCTCTGTCAGTTCCCGTTCCTACTACAATTATCCATACTATTTTCTCATCATTCCAGTGCACACCAAGTGTAACACCATACTAAGTGCTAAACCCTTTCTAATGCAACTCTAGATGGACACCCAAGTCAGTCTGCGGTGCCACCTCAATCATGCTCAAGTCATCAGATCCTTACACATGTATGTCATCTTCTCATATATTAATATTCATATTTCTCATCCACCATAAATTTAATTCTCAAAATACTCATCAAGGTTTAACTTCTCGATCAACTTAAAAATAAATGCATATGCCTCCTCAAAGTCAGATACTCAACATCGAATAAAATTTTTAATCACTTCTAAAATCTTTGTAGCCTTGACCATTTTTATTGAATCAATATTTGAAATCCTCTAAAATTTAATGACATAATCTCAACTCCTCAATTATTCTAAAATAAACATTTTATTTCCCCCTTTCGATTTATAACTCCATAAGGTACATATCAGTGCTCACGGTCTCTGATACTCAAGGTGCACTCAATGCATCTAGTGTCTATAATTGTGTACTAAAATTGTACTGCCTGAATCACTTGTACTATTACCTCCAATGATCAAAGTTATCATCACATGTATTTTCTTCCATGATTTTCAATCTATATTAACTGGTATATCATCCGAGTATCATCACGCAGAGTGCTTACTGTTTTGAGCGTCATTCTCGACTAACTCTCGAAATAGAACCATTAGCACTCTTGGTATTATATCACTAGCTTCATTAATGGATCATCTCATCAAGCTCATTAGAACTCATGTTTTACCTGTTCCTTCTATAATACTCATGTTTCTTTACTCTCATGGGCAAGTATATGGTTCTCATCTCAATTGATGTATATGTATTTTCCTTTAACCTTTTATAGCCTGTTAACTAATCCATGATACGCCTCACCATTTTTATTACCAATTCCGATATTTCTCCACTCATGACACTTCATTACAACTCTTTATGCATATATCCTTCTTTACTTTTAACATATCTGATATCAATCATCAAATTGAATCATGATCCATTAATTCTTAACATAATTTCTTGATACCTAATTGTTCGCGTAGATCATCCAATTGCATAATCATGATTATCCAGGACAAGTATGTTGGCTCTGATACTAACTCTTGAACTATCACTGATACCCTATACTCTCCTTCTACTCACAGTCTCTAATGACCTTATCCTAGAACCATTGTTACAAGGTACTATGCTATGGGTTAATTCTAGATTAATACTTAATGCTCCCATGTCCAACTAGGAAATACTTACAAACTCACAAGTCACACTCAGTCAATACTAATACTCAAGACACAGACATAATTACAAGTCACTAATTATCATACTTAACAAGGAACCCTCAAGGAATAGAAGATTAAAAAGAATTGGATTAAGGACAGAAGGTATCCTTACTGCTAGTAAAAAAAAGAAGCGATGGAACAAAGTCCTGGAATAACAAAAATAGATAAGTCTTGAGATGATACTTTAAGAACCAATTTAAGATACAACCTGATAATCATACACGTCTGTCAGAAATCATGACACACAGAATTCTCGCCACGCCAGTAAGCATAGATGCGATAAACGACAGGTTCCGTAACTAAGGTATGCAACCCTATAATCATGTCATCTAGAATACTCGCCACGCCAACCGGTATGGCTGCGAGAGACTCAAAGTTTCATAACTATAGTATGTACATCCAAGTCAGGTTCCTACGTTCTCGTCACCACAGCTAATATGACTGCGATAAACTCTAGGGTCCATAACCAAAGTAGACGTTTTACCTTTCTCACTGTCCTCATCAAAATATGTCATCAGATGATACCGTAAAATTTAGCCCGTAAAATTCATCTCGATATGAAATCAACTCAACAACGATACCAAGAATTTAATTTAACAACTGGTCAACAAGAATCAAAACTCAACAATGATACCAAGATTTTAATTTAATAACTTATCAACAAGAATCAAGTTTAGTAACAACAAGCGAGAGCGGACGGAAACAAGGAAAAAGATTTAATTTGGGAATTATAATAAGATTCTCAAGGGGTCGTCCCAGGAATCTTTCAAGAATTTGTGATTGAGTATTCTCTCTCATCCTAGTATCTTATGTCCTATGTCCTATAGCAGGCACGCAGTAGTATAACAAGGATGTCACACTACTACGACATCGCACAACTCGCGAAGTCTGACCTGCATGGGCCACCACTAAAAATGTGTCACGACCCGCACCCGGTATAAGGGCACGAGAGCGTGGGTACGTCCAGCCTACGCCGCAGCATCGGCGGTAGAACGCTGTCTAGGTCAAGTACTATCTAAATAATCTCACACTAGTATCCAACTCCATAAGGAGACACGGATAACACTATCAAAATTAACAACATACTCAATCACAACTACAGCACGATAAGAATTTGAAGAAACAAAAGAATACAACACAAGTCTAATGATAAAACAATCATACCTGCAATCAGTAACAACCAATCTCCAAGTGTCAGAAACAAGTCCACTAAGGTCACAGTCTGGAAAAATATTTTCCAGTCAGGAAGGAGCAAAGTACATCTCTAAATAGCAGTTCTATATAAATGACATAAACTATGTAGCAGTTCTAGATGGAAATATACCAGATGCATGTATAGGTATGAGAATTGTACAATAAAAGAAATACTGGAAATACTGTAAGTAACTGCAGGAAAAGAAACAATATGTCCATGAGCAAGAAACCTATGACTAAGTGTGTGAGTACTAGCTTTAACATGTGATCGACTTGGGAACTTGATCAGGCTGGTTACATGTGATTAGCTATGATTCATGGAAGGTCAGGCTAACCGTTGGTTAGCTATGATGCATGGAGAGGTCAGGCTAATCACACGTAACAGCTATGAAGCATGGAGAGGGTCAGGCCGCACCCGACGTGATATGTGGGGTGGGCTATGATGCATGAAAAGTTGGTATGATCACATATCTACACTAAAATACTCTCCACCCCCGACTGGTATAGTAGATCTAATCATGGTACGCTATGGCACGGGATTCCCTAGGGAGGTAGCAAATCTCCCCGGGAATCAGTGTCTGTACATGCACAAGATAACAAGAAAAACAAGTCTTGTACAAACTACACCATGAATAAGGAATAACATCTCATGACGAGATCCGTGTATACCAATCCGTGTAACCAGCGTGTCAAGAGCATGGATATTTACACTAGATACAGTGAACATAGGAGATATCATAAATTAGAAACTAATCAGAGAATGTACTCGCCTTGGGTCCTTAGCTGGTAAATCCAATGTCCTGTTCCAGAGTATCCCCTGGGTAAACCAACAGTCCTATAAATATATCACAAGCAAAACCACATTTGCATCAAATGCTACACTAACACAGTCTAAAATACTGGCCTCAGGGCCATGTCAGGCAGGGCACTAGTCAACTAGGGTTATCTAGTAGGGATACGTATATAAATACACAAATTATTAATTATCATTAATACTTACAATATATATATATATACTCATCATATTGAATAATGTACACCTATTAAATATGTACATTATTACCATACCAATCAATATATATGCCAAATATGTGTTTATATATACATTTTATATACTAAGAAATATTTATACTAGAATTTATACATGTTAAATATTAATAAAATAAATAGTTATACATATACTAATTTAAATTATACTAGTATACGTAGTTATATATACCAATTTAAATGTAATTACAATATATATATATATATACCTTAGTAAT
This sequence comes from Iris macrosiphon, assembly GCA_036927795.1. Taxonomy (NCBI): domain Eukaryota; kingdom Viridiplantae; phylum Streptophyta; class Magnoliopsida; order Asparagales; family Iridaceae; genus Iris; species Iris macrosiphon. The sequence goes on along the minus strand of JAYESA010000018.1, from coordinate 26,108,644 downwards.
ATTAATACTGTATGTTTTAATTATAATAGCTACTAGGAAATACGTTGTACAAGGTATATTCATAAAAATAAGCCAAGTTAGAATTTTACTATATATACTAAATTCCAAGGTACAATGACTATGCTAATACATGAATTTAATTTATACTAGTATATATATACTTTAAAATAAATAATACTTGTATATATATATAACATAATAAATAATACTTGTATGTATATCTATATAAACATAGTTCATTGAAAAGGGATATAATACGTATTTATATTATACTATACCAATTTATATATAGAATTATATTTTTAAGTATATACATAAAATATATATATATATACATGTACATATTAAAATATACATGTACAGATATACAGATTATATTAAATATATATATATATATATATACACTATTAAATACATATACAAATTAACGTTAATATACTTATACATATATACATGCACTAAATTAAATACATATACAATATATATATATATATATGTACCATTTATTTCACGTATAATATATATATTAGTTGAACAACATTTATGTACCCTATATACATGTCAAAAATACGATTTACAATATTATTAAATATACCAAGACTAAAACACCAATTTAATTTATACTATATATATAATTATACCAAATTACATTTATATATATATATATATCAAATACATATTTGTACCTATACCATTATATACACTAACACACATATATATATATATATATACACATAGTTTAATACATATACATTTAGTACGTATATAAAGAAATACGCAAGATCTATATATATATATATATATATATATATATATATATATATATATATATATAAAACATGTATACACAAATAAAAATATGCTATATACATACATTAACATACATATATATATATAGGGAGAAAATATACGAACTTATATACACAAATACGCACATACACATAGACGTATACACCATTATACCTACACAAATACATACTTACATACATTGTATATATATACATGTATTGCTACCAAAGAGGGAAGAAGAAGAGGGAGAGGAGGAGCTTACAGCGGCTGTCGAACCGAACTAAGGCCGGAGAAGATGGCCGAGTGCAGGGGAGGAGGAACGTGGTCCTCGGCGGGGGATGCTCGATTCAGGCGGGGGAGAGTTGCAGCGGAATCGGAGGGGAGTAGTGGTGGTGATAGGTGGTGGTGGAGATGATAGTAGAGGTGGTGATAGGTGGATGATGGTGGTGGAGCAGTCGGAGTGGACAGGGGCCGCCGGATGCAGCAGGGAGGCCGGGCTGTTGGGTGGCTGATGGTGGTGCGGCTCGGCAGGGAGGAGCAGCCGCAGCGCCGCCGGGCCGGGCTGAGCAGCAGGGAGAAGACGGAGGGAAGGAGCAGCCGCCGGACCGGCTTCGTCGTCGGCCGGAGATCTAGGCCGCTGGAGCTCAGTATATGGGGAAGAAGATGCACAGTGTTCCCCCCCCAACTTGTATTTCAAATTCAAATCAAAAAAAAAGAAGAAGAAGAAAAGGAAGGAAAGAGAAGGAGAAAGGAAGAAGGAGAAGAAAAGAAGAAAAGAGAAGAAGAAGAGAAGAAAAGAATCCTACGTATGAGAGAGAGGGAGGTGGAGGCTTGTGAGGTGGGGGAAAATCTAGGTTTCTTGGGATTAGGGTTTGATGTAGACATTATATATGGGGACGTGTGTTTTGATGAAGGGTGATGATGCACTCATTGAATGAGTGGTCCAGATTGAACATGAGAAAAAATAATTCATGTGGGAAAAATAAGGATGAGGTTTAATTAAAATATTAAGGATTCCTCATTGGTTTAAATAATTGGGTGTTGGCACAAAATGCCAATTTGCAATTTAGCCCCCTTAAATTCAGGAAATTGCACAAACACATGAAATAACGAAAATTTGGCGGGCGATTCGGTGTCCGGTGTTTTGTAGGGTCAGGGGGCACTGTAAGACTGGTACGGGCTCAAATAGCAGGGCACTGGAATAAAATTGGGATTTCAGAATCAGATAAAATAGTATCCTCAATTTAAATAGAAATAAATGTAAGTTGTGTTCAACAATTAATTAGGAGTACATGGGGCCAAAATCAGGTCAGGTCATCAATACCAATAGTGAAGAAGACTCAGAACAGAATATTATCCTAATTTGGGCCGCACGAAAAATAGGTCAAGATTGCCTCCAATTTTCGATTGGAACGCACAACGATAAAAAATAGGAATTTATTAAATAACGTCCGCGACGATTTTTGTGCGGCCAGAAATAATGTACAGAGAGCATAATTATGAGTTACAAAAATAGCAGAATGGAAGGCGGGCATGTCTAGAGCAAGATTGTGAAATTTGTTGGAAGACCGAAGTCAGGATACTGCTCCAAATATCGAAGCAAAGGCAATGCGCAAAAATATTAATTTAAAAATACGGTAACTAATTACAATCTCCAATAATTAAATTCTAAAATTAAAACAATTAACCTCAAAATCCCATAATTCGGACAGGTGTTCCTCTACTGGCTTCTAGGTCAAGTCTGCTAGTTCCAAATAAATGGACACTGCATCTAATACTATATTTAATTACACATCACACATATTTATTTAAATCAATTATACTATCAGGCAATTAATTAATTGTAACTACCATAATATTAAATATTGTAAAAAGTCAAAAATATCCCTGTTTTCGGAATGTGGTAGTGACAATGTCAAAATGTGATATGCTCAAAGTCCTGTGTCGGAGGAAAAACCCCCATATCAACACGTATCACCAAATTGTTGGGATACGACCTACACGTACCCAATTATGGACCCGACACTAGCCCCAAACATATGAGCACATGCCAAATTGATCTATAGGACCAATTGACATACACAACAAATGTCAATCTCAGAATTCTCCCAAAATTGACACAAAAAGTACCATAACTTTCTCAATAGACCTCCTATGAATACAAAACCATATCCTATGGGTAGCCTATGCATATGGTTTGATTTCTCATAGTTAAATCTCAGATTTAGAACCTAAATTAAGGGGAAAAATTGAATTGTACCTATTGAAAGATGGATTCCAATGCAACCTCCAAATATGATAAAATTAGCCTCCAACTTGTAGATCCTTACTCCTCTTTGTAGATCCTTGCTTCCTCCTTCTAGATCCTTGCTCCACTAGCCTCCAATGGTGATTTGGGAAGGAATTGAGATGAAATTTGGTGGGGAAATGATATGAAAATGGAGGAATTTGGTTGAGAAAAATTATAGATCTATTTTTCAAATGAAAAGAGGAGAGAAAAACTTTTCCCCTCTTCTTTAATAGGTCGGCCCCCTCTACCCCTTCCTCAAGCTATTATATAATGTTCATTATGTCCCTTGGGGCCTCTCATGAAGAAATAATTAAGGAGGGAAGCTTCTAGTCTAATGGTTTAATTAAATTAATCATCCTCCTAATCAATGGGCTTTCTAATTGGGCTTAATTCTAACAATTAATACATGTTGGTCCATGAGTCTAACCTAAACTAGTTAGATCCACTAACACAAGTTCAAAATAAATAACTAACATCTAACAACAATTAAATAATACAACAAATAATTATTTAACATGCACAATATTTAATTAATTATAAAATTACTAAAACATCCTTTCCTAGAAAATATGGTAGTGACAATAAGTACTCATATTTCATATTATTTAAATAGTGGTAGCATATATATACATAATTTTCCAATTTTTTTAGTAATAATGTTTTATTTTTTTACGAGTATCTTAGAGCTAGCAGGCTAGTTAATGCATAACCATTGACAAGAAGTTAAAAAATCTCGTTCATATATTGGAAAGCAAAGAAAGCATTGTCACTGCATAAAGACAATACTGTGATTTTAGGTGAATGTCGGATTGGGTATCCTCAAATCCGATCCAATATGACCGATACATATCGGTATCGAACAATATTTTAAACCTTCGAAACCCGAAACAACTAGACTTGAAACAGAGAAATTAGATCATGTATATATAATGTAAAAAGAAAAGAGAGAGTTGAAACAAAACTAACCTAAAAGATAAATATAATACAACTAAAACTCATTCCCAGCTTGCGTATAGAGAGTGGTGGCTTTCAAGTAGTTCCCAGCTTTGAAGAACTCGTTCCCTTGATCCTTCAGAGACGCTCCTCCTCCATTTTCTGCCATGAATTTTTTTCTTCTTTTGAGGGTTAGGGTTTTAGTTCTCTTCTTCTTCTTAGCAACAGATCATTCGACGTGTATTGTGTACTGTGAAGATTGGGTCTATTCTTGACATGGAAGTTCGGTTGAAGTGGATAACTCCCCCAAATCATCCCCCGGAACCCTAACCCAACCGAAATTGACCCCTAAAGGTGGAATCGACCCCACGGAGGAAGCACACGCGAAAATCCCCATGGATTCATAAGATTTCAAAGAGAAAAAAAGAGAATACCTGTGTCTTCCAAATGCTTCCTTCATGAAGAACATGCGAAAGTACACGCGACTGTAGTATTTGCTATGATCTCGGCTCTGCTTCTCCTGCTACTGTCGACCCCAAATTCATTCTCTTTATGCTTTCAGCGGGAGATGAGGGATTAGGGTTTGGGATGTGTTAACATTTGGGATTTGGAAAGAGGAGGGATTTGGGGGTTTTCTTGGTTTGCGGGAGTTGAGGGATGAGTAGAAGAAGATTTGGAAGGAGGAGGAGGAGGGGTTTGGGGTTGAAGAAGTAGAGATGAGGACGAGGAGAGAGAGAGATAGAGAGAGAGAGAGAGAGAGAGGGTTTTTTTATTGTGATCGGAAATTTTCGAACAAAACCCGAAAAAAGAGCGGGCCGAGGGCTGCGGATTTTTTTCTGGGAACCTTTTGTAATGCTCGAATACAGAGTCGTTGTAAAAATACATACTATATATAACGGTTATATATAAAACACGTTATAATAGGCCAAAAATTCTTCCACATCGGACTTTTCTGAATCTCTATAACACCTCCTTATAAAACGTTATAATAACATTATTGTAAGCGTTATAAAAGAAATTTTTTCTTGTAGTGAGGGTATACTAGAAGGTTTACGTGGACCTCTGTTTAAGGTCTCGTTCATCATGCTTTTGATTATGCCTCGGAACAAACATTTCTTTGCGCCTAAGTCAATATTGAATAGTACGTTGTGGTTGATTTGTTCTCGAATCCTTGATAGGAGTGGTAGAAGTCAGTGTATTCATTTATTTCAGTAGTGGAGCTTTTCCATGTTGGACTCTTATTATCACAGGTTTTGTTTACCCTTCTTATGTTTCCACGTCAAAATTCTTGAGTGTACGATTGTTGTATTTGCTTGTGATTGTGCTTCGTAGGATATACGTGAATTTATTTGAGTCCAATAATTGTGTTTGCACTTCGTCGATCCCAAAAAGGATTTTGTTTAGATTACCAAACAGTACCTCAACAAACATATTCAAACTATGAATTAGCAAAAAAAAAAAAAAAGTAAATTAGAACACGCAAGGGGTCCAACTACTAAGTAAATGTGAGCATGCTTGATCAATCAAGATTAGCATAGAGATAAAATACAATACAAACGAATTCATCTATTTGTTGGATAAAATCGTAACATTTTGCACTGAGACGACGAAAGACAAATTGAGAAGAAAAAAAAAAAAAATTTGAAAGAGTACATTTGGTACGACATCCAACCTTATTTCTACGATGAATGTGATTACAAAAGAACAAACATCCGCGAGAGTTAACTTAAATCAAAATAATCAACTGCTTTTACTTATTCTCACACTCAAAAACACACACAATGCAAATTCCACACAGACTACAGAAAAATCGTCGATCTAGCTATTCACCACAGAACAATGCTTCCTGATCTCACCTGCAGCCCCAGTCTTGACCTGAATCCTGCCCATCTTCTCCATCGACAGACCAAACTCCTTGTAGAACACCTCGAGAGGGCTATCGAGGAGCTTAGCTATAGCCGCCTTGGCCGCAGCATTCGTCGTGAGAGCAGCATCGGATTGGAAGAGACCTCGTCTCTTGAGCAGAAGCTTGTAGTATCCGAGATCGAAAGTTCTGAAGCTTCCTGGGTCCATTTCAACTATGGTGGTGTTGTCATTAGGGTTCTTGCACTTGAACTTCTTCAAGTTGGCCGCATAGAACCTATCTAGAGCTGGGTCTTGGTCGCCTTTTCCCGTGAAGTTGTATAGACGATTGTTGAACGAAGAGCAGTGAGAGACTCCGATCGTGTGAGCTCCTAAATTATAGCACAAGAAAAATCACATTTAGAGTACATATACAGAATGAATTATACAAATAATCATTATTAGCTAGTTACTCACCAGATAATACTATTAGATCAGTCACATTTAGTCCTTTGCTAGCAAAAGATTTTGTAAGAGCGCTAAAATTGAACGTTGGGAAAGGAATGTTAGCCAAGGCCTCGGATGAACTGGAGATCAGCCCATCCCTACGCCCGGTAGGAACATTCCAAAATGGACCTCCCTAAATTGATTAATTCAGTCAATTAATCAAATAATAACAAGCAAATGTAGTACTGAAATAGTTACTAATGGATATTACTTACTGTTACTAGTACTGAATCTCTTGCTACTAGGGCGACGACATCGGCGCAGGAAACAACACCAGGACATTCTTTTTCGAGCAAGCTCTTGACGCCGTCCACGAAACCAAACCCTCTGAGGGTCAAGTTCGGGGCTGATGCTTTTTCCGTCTGGTTCTTACTTGTGGAGTCGAGCAGAACTGAAGCATCACAACCCTTTAAAAAAAAAAAAAAAAATTATTTATTGTATGCCAACTTACTATATTCAAATTGACTAAGTCCAGACAATTAATATCCGATAAATCTATCGTTGGTCGTCCAACCGACGTCTGTGCGTCGCTAAGTGGCGACGGATGAAAACTATCGTTGCTGATAAGCAGTAATTTTTTTTTTTATAAGTAAATCATGTATTTGTGCAATTGTGCTACATACCCTGACAAAGCAGTCATGGAAGTGCAGCCTAAGGAGCGCAGCCGCAAGCGATGGCGCACTGGGGATGTGCTTCTTAACGTAGTCCGAGACGATCTGCTCCGCCTTCGGGCAGATCTTATCGTAGAAACCCAACTTCAAATCGGCGCTAACGCAGCTCAGCAAGCCCAATAGAGCGCATAGCACTACAAAACCCTTCATGCTCGTCATCGTCCTCTCTGTTCGAGCTAGACTCGGTTCTGCATTATGGAACCTAACATGGATGAAGCTATATAGGCATGCAACATCTTCATTTGATGCAAACCTCCATGTCCTTCATTGTCCCCATTGAAAATTGGAACACAGGCTAAAAGCAAGTCATAACTAAAGGGGGAGTAGTTGCTTAATTTGTGTACAAGACAAGCAAGAAAAGTTTGCTTGCAGGTATCTCGCTGTCATTGGTATGGGTGGGTTGTAATGATATGTATTCAAATATTGAGACGTTAGAACAAATTGATTTATCAAAACCATGACATTAGTTTCATTCACCAACTCCTTCCTTTAGAGCACATATTACAGGTTAAGGCATCTGCTCCAAGAACTTGAACAACTCTTCCCTTTTAGGTTGAATGGTCAATCTGACGACAAACTAGTTGGCTCTTATATCATTCCGTGCTTTGGGTCGGTCACATAAAAGAAATGAGATTGTGGGATGAAACCCCTATCCTCAAAAGTGAAGTTAAGTCATTAAAATAAAATAGTAAATCGTGGTCAAGTACATGATTCTCTACATATTTGAAAGAAGATTCAACAAAAAATAGATAATGGACAATGAGATATGCATGAACTTAGGTTATTGTTACGTCCTACCTCTATATGGATTGTTCACATCTTTGTAGGAGGATGCTGCAGTAGTGTGTGCAACAACAATATGAAGTACAGGTACTGCACTGGATGATACTACAGATTTCAGGGTTGCCAGCACTTCTAGTGCAGTAGAACAGTGGCAGCAAGCAATGCAAACAATAAGTGTTTATATGTGTGTAGCAGGGTGAGTGAGATGTATGCTTATCATGTGATACATGGATAGGGTAGTGTATGTGTAGTGAGTTGTGGGTGAGGTTTGTGTAGGTGGGTGCTAGTGTATTGACTGTGTGTTGTAGGTATGTGTGTCCAAGTGTGGGTATCATAAATATGGATACCTAGATGCTAGGGATTGGGTTCAAAGGAATGTTAAGTATGGAAATGTGTCCAGAGTGCAAGGTATGGGTACCAAGACAATGAACATGTGACGACACCTATTTAATATGGTTTGAAATTAGAATTGTCCACATGTCTACTAGTTTTCGGATAGTCACGAATTATAAAATGGATACTCATGAACCACGATATGGATACTCACGCATCACAACTCGAATACTCACGCATCAATATGAGTTGTTAATTACTTTGATGAACATGTGTATCCATCTTTGCATCCATTTGGATAATATACTTGAACGATGTTTATTCATCTTTTCAGAAGTATCTAGAAATGGATCTGAATTACTACCCGCGTCATCGTTCGTGGATGTACAACCGTCATCCTGATGACAAGTGCGATGTGCGGGATGAATTCATACAGGGGGTGGAACAGTTCCTGCAGTTCGCCAAGGCGTTCCCTCAGTACATGTACTGCACCAAAATTAAGTGTCCGTGTGTGAGATGTCGTAACTTGACATACCACTCAGAAGTAGATGTGACATATCATTTGTACTCGAGGGATTTCATACCAAATTACTATCAGTGGATCTCACACGGAGAACTTGTGTCTTTAGCATCGGAGTCAGAGCCTTATGTGGAGCCGTATTTGGATGTCCATGACCACGCTAATTACGACGACGGGTGCGTGAACATGGTCTTCGACGCTGCCGGACCTAGTTTCAATCTGGACAATTATGATGCAGCTGAGGAGGCACCGAATGTCGATGTTGCAAATTTTATGGAGTTATTGGTGAATGCAAGGACTCCATTATATCATGGTTGTGAGGATCATTCACCGTTGGAGGTGGTTACAAGACTTTTGAGCATCAAGTCTGATTTTAACATGTCGCAAGAATGCTACAACTGACTGATGGAGTTGATTATAGAGATCAGCGGGTACTAAGTTACCTAAAGACTTCTACTGGTCTAAGAGGATGGTGAGATCGCTCTGGATGGGATACGAGAAAATCGATGCATGTCACAACGGGTGCATGCTGTACTACAAAGACGACAATGATGATGATGTGTGCCAATTTTGTGGTATTTATCGCTACAAGGCAACTGGTACAAGAAGACCTACCGGTGCAAGAAAGCCGACCAAATGGATGCACTACTTGCCTTTGACGCTGCGGTTGCAGAGGTTGTTTATGGTGAAAGAGACTGCCAAATATATGAGTTGGCACAGGTGAGAACAAATTGAAGGAGTATTGGATCACCCATCCGATGGAGAAGCATAGAAGAACTTCGATCGAGAGTATCCCCATTTTGCTTCGGATCCACGTAATGTAAGATTGGGGCTCTCGTCCGACAGTTTCACCCCATTCGAACTTTCGGGCTCCTAGTATTCGTGTTGGCCTATAATTTTTACCCCGTACAACCTACCGTCTTGGATGTGCATGAAGACTCCGGTTATGTTATTAACCGTTATTATTCTGGGTCTGAACAATCCGAAGAGGAACATCGATTGTACTTGCAATCGTTGATAGATGAGTTGAATCAACTGTGGAAAGTAGGTACGATGTTTCAAAAAAGCAAAATTTTCAGATGAGGGCATCACTTATGTGGACCATCAACGACTCTTTGCCTTATGGCATGTTAGCAGGATGGAGCACTCATGGTCATCTCTCATGTCCGTATTGCATGGATCGCACAAAGACTCTTTGTTTGAAACACGGAGAAAAACCGTGCTTCTTTGATTTTCATCGATAATTTCTGTCGTCGGATCATCCTTTCCGGAGGAACATTAATGCATTTTGTGACGCGTTACGGAGAAGGCAAATCCACCTCCAAGGTGGTCTGGAGACATGATAAAGATTCTACTAAGGGGTACAAGTGCGATGGATTTGGTCACACTCATAACTGGACAAAAATGAACATATTCTGGGACCTGCCATAATGGAGCACCAATCTAATCAGACATAACCTTGATGTCATGCATATCGAGAAGAATGTGTTTGACAACATAATTAATAATATGATGGACGTAAAGGGGAAGACGAAAGAAAATCCCTAGGCCATGTTGGACTAGGAAAAAATATGCAGACGCCCTGCGTTTATCCCTACCACTTTCCCGGAGAGGGGTATTTTTGACTTTTTTCTATTTCTTGTTATTATTTTGAATATTGGTATTTCGAATTATTGTTAAGTGATAATTTTTATTTTTACAAAACTAGCATTTATATTTTTGGATTATTTTATTCCAATAATTAGTATAGTTGCATATGTTATATTATTATATATTGTTAGTGGTTAGTCATTAGTTAGATTAGTTGTTAGTGACCCTAGTAGACTTAACCAACTTGACTTGACTTGACTATCTAATTAAACCATTTTGTTAGACTCTAGTTAGACTCTAGTTAGACTAGTGTAATTAATTGGAAAAGTTAGGCTAAACACTTTTAGGAAGAGAAGCTTCTTCTCTAATTTTGTCATGACTAACTTGAGGGTATTTTAGACACTTTATATTAGCTTTAAAACCTAACCCTAATGACTACATGGCAGCCCTCTCCCCTATAAGTAATAACTTCATCTTCTTCCTCCCACCATTTCAAAGAGAAACCCTAAATTGGAAGCTTCCCTTCCACCATTCCTCCTACCACCAAATTTTCACCAAATTGGCCCCGACCCCTCTCATTCTCTTCGCCAAGAAGACTAGAAGACATTAGAAGTGTAAACCCCCTCACCCAAAATAGGTATTTTGTGTGTATTTTATATTATTATATTTATTATAGATGTTGAATTTTTTTAGAGTATTCTCTTAGTTAATTAGAAAATAAATTTCTTGATATATTTACTTATATAAATATTTATTTAGAATCAATTTTAGACTATTTTAGATTTTTGGAGATTTTTCTAGAATTTTTGGTAATTAAAACCTATGAAACATAATTTTTTAGGACTTTCATGATTTACTATGAGATCATACTTGCATGTTACTACAAAATATTTAATTTAGGGTTAAAATATTTAAATATATTTTCCTATAATTTATTTAAAATTTTAAAGAATTTATTTGGATTTTTGGAATTATTTATGATTTATTTGGATATATATAGTCTTTATATTAGATACATGCTAATTTAGTATTAATAGATATTAATAAGATTATATATAAATTATTTGTGTTATCTTTAATTCTAATTAAGATTATAAATTATTGAGATAAATTTAAACTATATTTTAAACTAATTCAAATCCTAAGTCTACTAGGAAAGCAACTTCATGCATATCATATCCTTATTTAAACTGATTCTAATACTATCCAAATTAGTCAATCCTAGTCGTATTCAATTAAGTAGTCTCCACCATTATAAATACCTATTAGACTTATGGAATAAACTCATCTTTCATATTTTTTTCCCCCAAACTCCTTTCTTTTTCGTCCAAAAACAGTCAAAATTCATCATAAATTCAGCCTCATTTTCTAGTAGTTATGACGACTTAAAAAGATGATATCTCCTAGCTCCGGACTCCAAACGCACTCCAGTTTATTTTTTTGAACCATATCAAGGTTAGTTTTCTGAATATATAAGTTATTTTAATAATTTCTGAAACTATTTTTCCAGAAAATTCTAAAAGTGCCAGCTGTCCGAAATTAAACGCGTTTCGGTGTTTTTAAGATTTTGGGAGATCCTGAACTCAGAATTATGAGCCGTTTGAAGTTTCAAAAATATGACATGATGAACTTCCATTAAATTATTTTTTTAGAATTTAACATATAAGTTTAGTCTACTATAAAATTTGTGTAATGTAGACATAAATAGGAAACCACAAAAAAACTGTCATATGTGTGCCCTTATGGCCATAACTCTTTACCGACTTATGATTTTATGAAACATCGATTCTGGTGTTCATGTAGAATTGAAATCTATAAATTTATACACAAAAATCATGGATTTGAGTTGGTTGAATTTTTGGTCAACGGATTGCCTCGATTTGCGTGCCACGGATCACAAATCCATAAAGTTGACTTTCTTTGGACCAAAATTAGGGTTTAACAATAAAATTAGATTATAATAAGATTAAAATACGATTTTAGGTTATTTATTCAGAATTAAAATTGATTAAAATGGAGGAACCTATTCACCTACTTTTGTAACCTAACTTGTTTAATTTATGTGGCGGGTATATCGGACGACGCCTTGAGTTGCAACTTCATCATTTTTCAGAGCAGGCAAGTATGACTTGCCATTGTACTATGATTTACATTCTATATAATGCATGCATTTTATTTCTGTCATTTAGTTCATATATTTTAACTACTATATAAACTGCGCATCCAAGAATAACTTGGGTACAACGACGGTTGTGTCGTATTTTGTCTTTATTATATATTATGCATGTCGACCTAGTTTTATGAGACCACCACATAATCATGAGGCATTCTTATGTTTCATTGGCCGTGACACAGTTGTTACACGAGTGTGAGTCTCATATAGGACACGAACTTGCGTATTCGGCTGATCATCGGTACGTATGGGACGTACAACGGATAGGGATAACTGCTGATAGAATTTGCATTATTAGAAGTCTTGGCAGTTATTTGAGGTATCATCGTGTCATGGATATGACATGCTTAGAGCATGGGGTGGGGAGGACAACAAGTAAGACGTTTGGGCTCCTTTGCACTTTTTTTTTGTAACCCATATGCTCCTCCGGAGATGCGCGGTCATGATGAGCACTATATATATTATTATTATCAGGCGGCCTCTAGCATTCAAAAGACGACATGCTTTGTAGGCCCCTGATTCTCCGAGAGAATCATGCCAATCCCATTTTAGCCAGATAGCCCACGTGTTGGAAAGTTGTTCTCAGAGTGTATTCATATAGGTGGTTAGACGACCCTTTGGATGTTTATTTTTATTACTTTATTGGCATGCTTCTATGTATCTTGTTATGTCCCTCTGAGGACCTGGTCCCTTTCCAGGTGTAGACGATCTAACTATTTGCATGAGCACGGATCAGGACTTGCTACTCCATTCTCTTTCGAGGAGATTTTTTCTTCGAGTCTTATTGTTTATTAGATGATGTACTTATTTTGTTTCTCTCATATTCTAGTTTGGTAGTGGATTTGTCTCTACCCAACTACTTGTTCTTATCAAGCATCTTATACTTGGTTTAGTTATATAGTTGATTGGTTATTTATTTATATTTGATTCTGTGGATGAGATTTAGTTATGTACTGTGACTTGTGATAACTATATACCACTTGTGAATTATTGTTCATAATATAGCGTACGTATGTGTTATAGTTTTTATATATTGGAGTAGCCATATATATACGGCTGACATGCTTACGTATTCCTAGTCCTACGTATTTTGGGACTGGGCATGACAAGAAGCAAGGGTTGGACAAGAGGAGCACTTGGAGCTTTGTGTTCTTGGAAGCTTTTGGATATTGGAGCCATAGCATTGAGAATCCATCTTCCAATAGGTAAATCTGGAATTTATCTCTTTAGAATGCATTATTATAGTAAATATCTCATTTAGGGACCCCCCTTGCATTAGGGATACCCATGGGGAGAAGCTTTGGCTTTCCTTGTCACATTTAGAGATTTTTCCTTCGTATTTTGTGCCATTTTTTTGGAAAATCTGAGAATGGCATTCATAGTGCTTGTGAGTAGGTTCGTTAGGGCCTAATTGTCATTTTAAACACGTGGGTGTACTTTGGGTCGAGTTTGGATACATTTGGGGTGCGTACCATAGGCGTATCCCAACGTGTCGTGATACGCACGCCAAGTATTTGACAAAATGACCAAGTGACCACTCATGGCTCTAAATTCAGTTTGGCATTTTTTATTGGTTGTATATTCATACATATTAGTGTTTATATATATATATATATATATATATATATATATATATATATATACATATATATATATATATATATACTAACTAACTAACTAACTAACTATATATATATATATATATATATATATATATATATATATATATATATATATATGTATATATATATATATATACATATATATATATATATATATATATATATATAGTTAGTTAGTTAGTTAGTTAGTTAGTTAGTTAGTTAGTGATATATGGATATATATGTATGTATGCATAGCTATGGGTAGGTGTTCATAAGTAATTGTTGGCGTTCATTTATGTTTTCTGTGCATACGTTGCTCACAGTGAGCATTTTGTGCTGTGCACTAAGTTGCTTGGCCTGTGTAAGAGTTGGGTTCAAGTTGGTTATATGAGTGATAGGGTGTCTGTGCATATGTGCTTTCATATGTACATCTTGGGTTCAGTTATGTGTCACTGTGTGTGTGTGGACAGTGGAGAGTTGGTTTTAGGTGTGTATCAATGATGAATACTGGTATCAGTGAGAGAGGCCAGTGAGTAAAGGTATTAGGGTTGGGGGTGTATCAGGAAGGGGTTATGGGTATGTCGGGTTTAACTCTATTGTAATAGTAGTGAGAGGGAGCTAAGGGACTAGGTTGGAATGCAGGTTGCAGTAAGGGAGTTGGACACTTGTATTAGTTCAGTATAGAATGGGCAAATATGAGATGACTGGACTGGCCTCGGCATCTGCTGTGCCTGTTGTACTGGTGCACTGATCGGTACGAGAAACTGCTCTCTATTATTAGAAATGGGGTTGCTTGGCTGGAGCCGCACTACTGCAGCAACCAAAGATCTCTCGGTCCCTCTTGGGCCTCAAACTCAGGTCTCTTTTGACCTTACAGTCCTCCATCAGGATAGCTGTGAATGTCTCATGGCTCATGGAAATGAGAGCATTCACCTCCCAGTTAAGGCCCTCTCTGAATTGACTCTCCCGGATCTCAAGATCCCGCACCATGTAGTTTGCATATCTGCCCAACAAGTCGACCTTCGTGGCATACTCCTCAACCAACATGTTCCCCTGCTGAAGGTTATTGAAATGTTGTTCCAAGTCAAGTCTCTCTGTAGGCAAAAAAAACTTCTTGTTGAACAAGTCCTTGAAACCTTCCCATGTCAATCCTGGATCTGTCATCTACGGCTCATTCCGGAACCATGTACAAGCAATGTCCAACATCTGTAAGCCAGCCATCTCCACCTTCAGATCCTCTGATAGGCGGGATAAGCGCATGACACACTCGATGTTCTCCAACCAATCATCAGCATATATAATACCCTATGTCCCCTTGAAGTCATGGGGACCCAAATTCTTGAAGTCTTGTATGTTGCCCTGTCTGGGTTGTGCATCCTGTGGCAGCGGAGGAGCCCCTCTCTCGACTGCTGTAATAGCCACCTGTTAGGTATTCTTAATGCCCTGTCTCATTACATCAGACTACTGGTGCTGCGCCTCCGCTTGGGCCCTATGGGCCTCCATTACCTCTCAAAAAAGTAAAAATAACTGAGTAGCGTCAACTGGCACTGGAAGTTGTGAGGAAAGTCCCTCGAAAATAGCTGGAATAGTCCTTAGAAATGGAGGAGGAGAACCCCCAAAAGCTGCTGAAGCCCCCACCTGAACCGGTAAGGTGAACCTCTCAACTAGAGAAGAAGGAGTATTAGCTGCTGCCCTCTCCACAGTAGGTCAGAAAGTAACTGAGGAAGCTGCAGCTGCTCCTGTGCGAATAAACCTGATCTTCGAAGGCATCTTGAAGACAGATTGAAACAAAAAAAGTCAATACTGCACAAGATACGATATCATCAAAGAATGACAGTAAAATTTAATAAAATCAATATTCAGAATGATAAAGATAGCAAAATTAATAGATTAAAAATATTTTTAGTTGCGATTGAGTATACTCACATCCTAGATTCTAAGTCCTATATCCTATATCAGGCTTGTAGTAATACTCCATGTCTGAGTACTACTACCTTGACCTGCATGGGCCACCACAAAAATGTGTCACGAACCCCGCCCGGTATAAGGGCACGAGTATGTGGGTACGTCCAGCCTACCGCAGCATCGGTGGTAGAACACAGTCTAGGTCAATAATACTATCTAAATATCTCACACAATATATAAAATGTACCTGTCAATGATATCTCAAGTCCAAATGGAGGAATAATATAATAATATGATAGTCAATACTCAATCACAATAAAACTAGATGAAGATATGGCACGATATGGAATAGACAAATAGATTAACATGTCACAATACAATGTCTCAAATATATATACAACACATTAAATGTCTAAGATATGGTCATATCTAATATAGTAATAAAATAGCTAAATCTCCTCCACAGCTGGCATTATGTCATCCTGCCCTAAAGGTACAATCTCGGATACCTCTCCATCCTGCGGCTTATAGTATGAGGGACAAAACTCTGAAAGCAATTTCAAATACTTGGTAGAGAATATATGACAAGCAATAGAAAAGAATACAATATGCACTAGGAAGTAGAAATACAGCTGAAGCATGCAAATAAATACAATCTGTTTTAGAAAGGTAGATATAGGAAATATGAAATGAACTGTAAGTAAGAGAAACTAGAATAAATTCTATGTGATTTAGATTTCAATATGTGATCGGCTTGGGTTGCACTTGATTATACTAAGGTAACTCGATTATACGTGAAGTGTATAATTGACATACACATGATTATACTAAGGTAATTCGAGATTGATTACATAACCAACTTCCACTCATCCGCCCCAACCAATACTCATGGATCCAATCACGACACGTTACACACATGATTATAATATAAGCACACTAGCACATGAGATAGTGAGAGCACATGAAGTACATAAAAAATAATACCATATGCACACGATAAAATATATATGTAAGGAGTACCAGTTGAACACGGTAAGGGGATAACATCTCCTGACATGATCCATATAGTACCAGTCCGTGTAACAATGTGTCAGAATCAAGTATATCAGTTCTAGAATAAGTTATATATATACTATCATGAAATAAAAACTAACAAAGAGATGTACTCGCCTGTGGTCCTAAGCAATGGGGATAACTCGGTGTCAGAGCTGGTGTCACACAGACCTATAGATGAATATCATGTCACTTAGGTGTAATAAAGTGATAAATATGCTAAATGAGTCAAAATATAATTTTTAGGCCATGTCTAGGTCATACTAGTCAAACAAGGACAACCTTGGTCAAACAAGTCAAACTTAAGTCATGCACAAGTTTCTAGGTCCATACTAAAGTAACTAGTCCATATTAGCTACTATCTAGCTAAAATTTAGCCAATATTAGTTAATAACACTGATATATCAATATACTAGATAATAGGATACCCTATATATCCATATACACCAAACCCATATATATATATATATATATATATATATATATATATATATATATATATATATATATATATATATATATATATATATATATATATATATAACACCTTAGTATTGGTTACTTATGTTATCTAAATACCTTGACTAGCAGTACCTTGATGTCAGTACCTAACCAATACTTTACCTACACAATTACCTTGGAATCACCTAGGCCTAAACCTAAACCCAACTGATACAATTACTCTGAGCTAATCTCTTACAATTCACTCACAAGCTCACATCAACCCCTCACCCTCATGTCTGTACCTGTGTAGTTCTTAACTCCCCTCAACTCCAATACCCGAGTTCACCAGTCCCTAATCACTTTGCTGCTACCTTGAAACCCAAACCCCCTTCAATACCTGATACCCACATCTCACACAGCTGTAACACATACAAACTAATACTACAAGACTGAACCAAAACATCTGCACATACCTCTTTAATTCTATGCTACTTGAGCAATAAGACTCCCTCATAACACAAACATACACACATATACTATTCATCACATAATCCCCCTACACTTGCTCGAGTACTCTTATCTGCTGCTACTTGAAGCTAAAGCTTCAATCAAATGATGCACCTATCTGGCACATGCCCAGGTGTCAGGGATACCTAAATATCCCTAATTGATTTGCTCAAAACTGACACACCATGTTGTTGTTGCTACTTCATACTCAATTGAACATACACTTCAACCCATTACCTAACATTCTTGCACCCTGCACATCACTCTTACCACTCAAGCTCTAGCCCACACCTACCCTGATATCCTGGATACTTAATTATACTGTGCAAGGCATCCAATAATTACACTTGCAACACACAACTCAAATCTGTTCTTGTCTTCCCATTGTTGTATACCAATGCAGATTAATTGCTGCTGGTTACAACTCGCAATGTTTAAGCCTGCTACAACTGCTGCTAATCTCAGGTTCTCCTAATTTCTAATGTCACACCCTCACACACACAAGTAATCACTAGTACATAGGTATCATCATATAAGCATGGATATACTCTAGCATATATAAATATATATACATAAAGATGTTGTATGCACACAACCCACACTAATGGCCATTTCACCAAACACCTTGTGTGCACCAATGGGATACCCATGATACTCACCCAAACGAAGTATCAAAACCCTCAATTATCAACTATTACCAATTATACATATCTAATACATATATAAATAACTAATACAAATAATTATAATAGAAAATTGAAGAGAATTTATACTAACCATGCATAATACCCAAATTAAACTCCCGTATCATGAAGTATCGCGATACGGCCTACCCGTATCTAATTGTGGACACGTAGCTAGTACCTATCACACCTCAGTCCCAAAATATATAGGACTAGGAATACGTAACATGGCAGCTATGTATCAAGTGGACTCCAGCCCAACTCGAATATATATACGTTGTCTTTACTATATTATCATATCTAATATGGCAAGTCAACTAAATCTCAATCCACATAGAGAATAAGTAACAAGATTGAACAATATGGTTCATGGTTTGCAGCCCACTAGCATATTTGTTCGAATAGACTTGAAAGAATAATAAAGTCTATCAAAACTAGACTATACTAGCAGAATAAGTCAAGATAGCCTAAAAATATAAGTACATGAGATTATGATGAGTGTAAGTACAAATAGTTCCTCAAGAATCTAAGATTCGTCCGGTGGAGACAAATCCACTACTAGTAGACGAAAAATAAAAGACAAGAAAATAAAACTAAGCATTTGTAGGGCCATCAAATGATGTTGTACCCTCGGGTCCATGTCCATACGTCTGAGGGTAATTCTCGTCTGCTAAATACCTGAAAATGGACCAGGTCCTCAGTGGAACGTAACAAGATACATAGAAACATGCCAAATTTATACAGTATAAATATACATAAATGAAAAGAAATGAAGGGAATAAATATGACTAAGGGACAAATAAAATATGAATATAAGAATAATTACGTATAAGTGAACTGCGAAAAAAGAAACGGACTAATCAAATACTAAGTTCCTCCATGAGCACATGGCAAGAAAATCAAAATGCATAAGCAAAACTCTCGCCCCTAATGTAGATTCACAAGTTTGCTTAAAAAATTAACCCTCGCCCCTAGTGTGGACTCGCAGGTTTGGTCAAATAGTCAACCCTCGCCCCTATTGTAGACTCACAGGTTGAGAAATTAGGAAACATAAATAGCAGTTCAATAATAACGCACTCATCCTTCCCACTCCCCATGATACGGTACGACTCAGACAAGGTACAAGTTCGAACAGAGCTAGGATGAACTACTATGCCAAAACATGAACAAGGACGATCTAGCAACGAGACAACTAATCTAGCATGTATAATATGAGAAAATACACATCAACTGACAATAAAGAGAACACTAGATAATGAACATGTTATATAGAAGAAAGAAATTAAGCATGTAAAATACTGTAGAGAAGGCAAGTTATCTTGCCTGATAATAAATCCAAGTTCGTATGCTGAGGATCAAACCCAAGTAAAAATTGCCCAATGTCCTAAATTTATTTGTTCTGAAGAAAATAGTGGTTATTCCATAAGTATTTACTAGCTAGTTATATTGTTATTTACTTATTCTTAATTCTATAATGTGGCTTAATCAATCATTATATATTTAAATACCTTTAACTATTTTACTTAAAAGAATAGGAAAAATATAATATAATAATGGTTGACATTACAACTAGTTATTTGATTTAGTAAGGTTTTGTAAATATAAAATATGGGAGAGGTTATATGAATACTTATTTAATATATGATGGCAACAAAGGCACTTGTGCTTCTCTTCGCACAGGAAGAGAAAGCACGTTTGTCCATGGGGTGTAGGCGCGAACAGGAAGCTCGGATTATGGCGGTCGATGACGAGGTGTTGGTAGGTGTTCCTCGGTGCCCTTTTGGAGGTCGCTGGCACCGAGGAGGATGCGGATGCAACATGGTCGACGAGATTGTAGAGATCAAGGTGAGTCATGGAGGGGAATATAGTGTCTCCACCGAAGTCAGGGACAGCGGGGCCATTGCTCCGTAGTCATCGGCAGAGGCATGACATGCACCACGTAGGGCCGGTCATAGCGGTGCAGAATATAGATGGTCTACTCGACGGAGTCGTGCTGTGTGTATGGCTCGCGGACAAGGGGTAGAGAGTTGGTTTTCATGTAAGCCCCTTGATTTTCATGAATTTCTAATTTGGTTTTTTACAATTTTTCGTAATTTTTTGGGATTTTTTTGGGATTAAAACCTAAGCTTTGGTAATTAAATATTTTTAATTACTGTTAATTAATATTAAAATATTATGAAAATAATATTTTAGGGTGTAAAATGGAGAACCGCCCCTCTGGTAATTTTTCAAAAATTTATTGGACTCCGGAATCATTTATAAAGCCCTAAAAACTATTAAATAATTAAACCGAATTAAACCCTTAAATAAACCCGGTTCAATTGAACCAAACCAACCCAGACCCGGTTCAGTTGAACCGAACCCAGCCTTATTGGGTCGGGTCGGTTCTAAACCCGACCCGAAACCCGACAACCCAAACCTATACTTAAATAATAGCGGGTCGGGCCGAATTTCTATCGAACCCGACCCGAACCCGGACCCGTTAACCCTAACCAAGCCCTAAACCTAATCCGACTACGATCCGCGATGGCGCGCCTATTTAAGCGCCTCGATGTCCGTGCCGCAGCCGCCGCACACCCTCTCTCTCTCATCTCCCGCCGCCGTCGCCCGAACATCTCGCCGTCGACCTCCCCTCCGCGCTCTCCGCCACGTCGACCCCCTCCTCTCCTCGCTGTATCCGCCCATCCCCTGCCACAGCCACCCCAGCCCGCACGACCACTGCCGCAGCACCGATCCGCTCCATTGCTGCATCTCCCCGCACCCTCGACAGCCGTCTCCTCCTATCCTCCTTCCCCGACCAGCCGACCTTCCCTCCGCCTCAGCCAGCACCTCCCCTCCGCGCTCCCCAACTCCTCACCGCCACCGCGCCATCCAGACTCCGCCGCACTGTGCCTCCCCAGACCTCGCCGCCTCCTACCGTGACGCCGACCTCCTTCCTCCTCCTTCCTCCCCCGACCCAGCGAGCCCTAGCAGCAGCTTCGTTCAGCCCCGTTCGCCGACGGTGACGCCTAGCTGCCGCCTCTCGCGAGCCGCCGCCGACGACCACCGCCTCCGCTCCCCTGCCTCCCTCCGGCCAGCCCCGAGCCGCCAAGCTCCGGCCAGCAGCTCGAAACCCTAACCCTAGGTCGCCGTACCCGGATATTACTCGGACACGTCGCGGACACGAGAAACTTCGATTTCTCGAGACCTCTTCAGGTATTCTTTTCTCTCTCCTCGTAGCTCTGTTTCTCATTCCGTCAGTTGTGACACATAGACAGCGTAACCCTTTCGATGTCCGTGTAACTCGCTTGGTGCGTCGCATCCTGTGGTGATTTTGTAGAAGTTGATTTGGATGTGCGTGCACACCGGAATCAACGCGTATCCGCCGACAACGTCCCGTATCCGTCTATTCTGGAACACGCTGTAACTTTGTGTACATATGTCAGATCGAGACAAAACTTACGCCATCGGACTCATAGCAAAACGCTGGTCCTGTGACCCAATTTTGGTTCGATTCTGAGAAAGTTGACGAAATCGCGTATCGTGGGCCCCACAAGCTCCACTTGACGGGCGATTTTGTGATCGGCTCATCGGAATTCAATTCTGGAAGTTCCGTTGGGTTCGTATCATCGTTTCTGACTTGTTGACACTAAGTGTGACGATTTTGGAGACCTTTGACCCTGACACAGTTTTCGGTACAAAGCGGCCCACATGTGGACCCCGCTTTGGCCCAGAAATGTTATTTTTGCCCCTGTGTCCAAATTGAACTTAAGGACATACGTTTCTAGCTATTTGATATCTTTTGAGACTGTTGGTGATATTTATTACAGCTTTTGGAGGAGTACCTGCAGGATCCACTGACACAGGGCTACAGTTGGAGCCAGAACCCCAGGCAAGTATACCTTGCCAAATCCTGTAGTTTTGCTACTTATCTCCTGGACTTATTTATACATTGTCGTGCAAGACTCTTGCACACTATTTGCATGCTTCCCTTTTCAGTTGCTATTTTCTTGTCGTATATAGTTTCTTGATGCGTTGTTCATATTGATTTATTCCTGCTGCTCTAGTCTTATTTTCTCGTTTTACGTGCATTTACATTATTTGCTCTTTTCTATGGATCACTATTTATTCCTTAGATATATGGTGATGGTATATGTTTACTCTACGCTTTCTTAGGTTGACCCAATTGGTTACTTTAGTTCCTAGATGATCGTTATTAGGCACTGACTACACTTGAGCATTCTCGATTGTGAGTACCCATTGTGCTGCGATAGAGACTTGTTCATTTGACTACCTCATTCGTGAGCTCCCATAGGGTTGCGAAAGAGCTATACTATAGATTGAGAGTCCCCATTGGCCTACTTTCTATAGGACCGTGATCTCCCATTCAGTTGCGGTTACCCCAATTTGTTTGTAGTCATGTTTGATAGCACCATCGGTACGCCACCATCTTAGATGTAGTAATTTCTCGTATCTTATTCGCTTTCTTGTGTTTACTTTCTTGTCCATCTTGCATGTTCATTTACTGTACTTTTGGCTCATATTCTTTTGTATCTTGTTACGTCCCTCTGAGGACCTGGTTTTGTTCTCCAGATTTAGTAGACGAGGAGTACCCGTAGCTTTACGGACCGACACCAGACGAGGGTACGATAGCAGTTGATGGCCCTGCTCATACTTAGTTACTTTCTAGCATGTTTTAGTTATATTTCCTTGTCTCCATTTTCCATTTATCTATAGTGTATTTGTCTCCACCCGACTTAGTATTATTCTTGCGGGATATTCGACAGTACCTTTACTTTCAGCATTTATTTCAGTTTTGCTATTTAGTACATATACGGTTCTGTTGTAGATGAGATTAGTGTAGACTGTGACTTGTATTATTGGACCTACTTATTGTTATATTACAGCTTAAGCATGCCCCGATGGCTCCATTAAATTGGGTTTGCCCATCGGAGTGTGCTGTTGGCCATTGCCACGTGTCTAGTCCCTCGGTATTTTGGGACTGGGGCGTGACATGGTTTTTATGGTGGCCCATGCAGGTCAACGACTAAATTGTTCGATTTTAACTTAGGGACCGAGCAAGCCTGCAATAAGAATATGTTAAGTTTTTAGGATCTCATCCACTTGCTTGAAACGTTCTTGATATCTATATTGAATTCAAATTTAATTCTTAACTTGCATCTTGCCTTGATTCATGTGCGTCTCTTATAGTTTATTTTGATGCAGAGCAATGGATTTACAAGCACACGACGAGACTCCCGCAGGAACACCACAAGTTGCAGATGTCACCTATGACGATGAAGTGACACCAGTTGGTGGGGGTCAACTAGAACAACAAAACAGTCAAGATACCCCAAGAGATCGGCAAGACGACATTCCACCTCCGCCGCAGTTCACACCACCAATGGCCGTATTCCCACAAGGGCAAGCTATGGACGGGCAACAAATATTCCAAATGATCTACGCAATGATGCAAGCTCAACAGCAGATTCAACAAGAGACTTTGAGTCGCAGCCTAGCACTTGTACTGGAGCAGGCAAATCTACCAACTCGACGGCAACCGACGGGCTCTATTACCAATTTTCGCCAACTGAAGCCCCGTACCTTCTCAGGCAAGGAGGAGCCCACAGAAGTTTATGAGTGGATCACCAACACACAACACCATTTGGAAGCAGCTGAGCTTCCCAGAGAACGTTGCATGACTGCCGTTAGAATGCAGTTGACGGATAATGCACATCACTGGTGGCTATCGGAGGAGACACGGCTCGGACCAGACCGAGTCACTTGGGAAGAGTTTTCTAGACTCTTTCAGGAGATGTACATTCCGGCTATCTCTCGATCAGAACTTCGGGGCAAGTTTAATCGCCTCACTCAAGATAGTATGACAGTAGAAGAATATAATACGGAATTCATTCGTCTAAGTCGCTTCGCCCCAACCTTGATTCCGACAGAAGAAGAGAAGGCTGAGAAGTTCTTCGACGGACTAAACATTGAGCTACAGAAACTAATTGGATTCGTTGCACCTACATCTTACCCGAACGTCCTTGCTGCAGTCCGACGCATGGAGCATGTCACTAGAAGAGAGACCAGTCTGAAGCGATCGTCCACATCAGCACCAGCCGGAGCACCATAGGAAAAAGTTGTAAAGAGACCTCACATGCACCAGCCACCAGAAGCATCTCCACAGGCACTACCTATATGTCCATATTGTTGCAGTAGAGGCCATATTGAGGACGATTGCAGACGCAAAAGGAAATTATGTTTAGCTTGTGGATCCAGTCAACATTTATTGAGGGAATGCCCTGAGCGTCGAGAAAGAGCACCAACGGTTAACCAATAAGCTCTACCAGCACCAGGAGGGTATCAACCAAGTCCACCCTTGGCACATCGAGCAGCACTCTTCCAGCAGGCCCAGCAACAGCAGAGGGCACCACCTCAAGAACACGGACAAGCTTTCGCGATGACTTTGGAAGACGCGCAGACTCATGGAGTAGCTAATGCGCGTAAGTTTTTATAGTTTTCTGTTTCTAGTGTTGCTTTAGTTCGTACCTGTTGGTTCGTGACCTTAGCCTTGACCTAGTAATTTTAAACTTGCAAATAACCTAGTATGCTTTTATAATGGATAACTGTAGAGATTGTAGAATCTTTTGTTATTGTGCTTATTTATTGTTGTTTTGTGAACTTGAATTAAGTTGTACCTCCTTTCATCATCATCTAGCGTACTTATATTTGTTGTACTACCTTGACTTATGCTGCTAATATAGCCTAGTTTTGCAAGCTTATCCTTTTATCGAGCTTGTTCATGACATATGTATTATTGGGTCGACACACTAATACAATTGTCTATTCAGAATCAGTGTATTACGGTTTGATCAACCTTAGTGCATTTTGGTTCGCTCTTCGCACGACTACTTCACGTGGATTGAGATATATAGTTGACTAGTATACTTGCCCTTTAGTTATGTCTGAGCATATCGTATCAGTTATATAACTGTACTAATACGAGCATGCGAACAAAGGATTACCAGAATAGGATTTCAATCCACAATTGTCTTGACAAATCCCATTTGAATTCGTTAAACGTCTTGATCCTGATACTTCTATTCTATTACCTCATCCTTGAACTCTTTATTATTGATCTTCGTCTTCCCTTATTTCGGAAAGACGAAACCTCGTGCTTGGTATAAGTTTGATATATAGACAGTACTAGATATACCCCACAAGCCGGTCGTATTGTTGATGACCCTTTTATACATGATTAAGGGAATATCATAGGTGATGTGTTTGGTGTTAAAGACTTGAGGATTCAATACCATGATTAAATAAGTTGGGGCATAGCTTTATTAGATGTATAGCCTTAGATGATAGATGGGTAAATTCTAAGTTGGGTAGAGACCGTAGTGTTCACTTGAGAGAAATCCTTTAGACTGTAATCAAGTGAGATTGGATAGATGAACCATACCATATTTTAATTTTGAGGACAAATTTTTTTAAGTTGGGTAGATTGTAAGCCCCCTGATTTTCATGAATTTCTAATTTGGTTTTTCATAATTTTCCGTAATTTTTTGGGATTTTTCTGGGATTAAAACCTAGGCTTTGGTAATTAAATGATTTTTAATTGCTGTTAATTATTATTAAAATATTATGGAAATAATATTTTAGGGTGTAAAATGGAGAACCGGACATAGGATAATTTTTCAGGAATTTATTGGACTCCGGAATCAATTATAAAGCCCTAAAAACTATTAAATAATTAAACCAAATTAAAACCTTAAATAAACCTGGTTCAATTGAACCAAACCAACCCAGACCCGGTTCAGTTGAACCGAACCCAGCCTTATTGGGTCGGGTCGGATCTAAACCCGACCGAAACCCGACAACCCAAACCCATACTTAAATAAGAGCGGGTCGGGCCGAATTTCTATCGAACCCGACCCGAACCCGGACCCGTTAACCCTAACCAAACCCTAAACCTAATCCGACTACGATCCGCGGCGGCGCACCTATTTAAGTACCTCGACGTCCATGCCGTCGCCGCCGTACACCCACTCTCTCTCATCTCCCTCCGTCGCCGCCCGAACATCTCGCCGTCGACCTCCCCTCCGCGCTCTGCGCCACGTCGACCCCCTCCTCCCCTCGCCGTATCCACCCATCCCCTGCCACAGCCACCCCAGCCCGCACGACCACCGTCGCAGCACCGATCCGCTCCGCCGCTGCATCTTCTCGCACCCTCGACAGCCGTCTCCTCCCATCCTCCTTCCCCGACCAGCCGACCTTCCCTCCGCCTCAGCCAGCACCTCGCCGCCTCCCGCCGCGACGCCGACCTCCTTCCTCTCCCGACCCAGCGAGCCCTAGCAGCAGCTTCGTTCAGCCCCGTCTGCCACCGGCAACGCCTAGCCGTCGCCTCTCGCACGCCGCCGCCGACAACCACCCCCTCCGCTCCCCTGCCTCCCTCCGGCCAGCTCTGAGCCGCCAAGCTCCGGCCAGCAGCTCGAAACCCTAACCCTAGGTCGCAGCACCCGGACACGACTCAGACACGTCGCGGACACGAGAAACTTCGGTTTCTCGAGCCCTGTTCAGGTATTCTTTTCTCTCTCCTTGTAGCTCTGTTTCTCGTTCCATCAGTTGTGACACGTAGACCGCGTAACCCTCTCGATGCCCGTGCAACTCGCTCGGTGCTTCGCGCCCTGTGGTGATCGCAAATCGCGATCCAAAAACAGGAAAAACAATGTCCTGTTTTACCCCACGGGACGACTTGGTCGTACGCGGTCTTTACCAAAATGTGCGCGTAGTTGATACGGACGTGCGAGATTTCGCAGAAGTTGATTTGGATGTGCGTGCACACCGGAATCAACGCGTATCCGTCGACAACGCCCCATATTCGTCTATTCTGGAACATGCTGTAACTTTGTGTATACACGTCGGATCGAGACGAAACTTGCGCCATCGGACTCGTAGCAATACGCTGGTCCTGTGACCCAAGTTTGGTTCAATTCTGAGAACGTTGACGAAATCGCGTATCGTGGGCCCCACAGGCTCTACTTGACGAGCGATTTTGTGATCGGCTCATCAGAATCCAATTCTGGAAGTTCCATTGGGTTCGTATCATCGTTCCTGCCTTTTGGACACTAAGTTTGACGATTTTGGAGACCTTTGACCCTGACACGGTTTTCGGTGCAAAGCGGCCCACATGTGGACCCCGCTTTGGCCCAAAAATGTCATTTTTGCCCCTGTGTCTAAATTGGACTTAAGGACATGCGTTTCTAGCTATTTGATATCTTCTGAGACTGTTGGTGATGTTTGTTACAGCTTTTGGAGGAGTACCTGCAGGATCCACTGACACAGGGCTACAGTTGGAGCCAGAACCCCAAGCAAGTATACCTTGCCAAATTCTGCAGTTTTGCTACTTATCTCCTGGACTTATTTATACATTGTCGTGCAAGACTCTTGCACACTATTTGCATGCTTCCCTTTTCAGTTGCTATTTTCTTGTCGTATATAGTTTCTTGATGCGTTGTTCATATTGATTTATTCCTGCTGCTCTAGTCTTATTTTCTCGTTTTACGTGCATTTACATTATTTGCTCTTTTCTATGGATCACTATTTGTTCCTTAGATATATGGTGATGGTATATATTTACTCTATGCTTTCTTAGGTTGACCCGATTGGTTACTTTAGTTCCTAGATGATCGTTATTAGGCACTGACTACACTTGAGCATTCTCGATTATAAGTACCCATTGTGCTGCGATAGAGACTTGTTCATTTGACTACCTCATTCGTGAGCTCCCATAGGGCTACGAAAGAGCTATACTATAGATTGGGAGTCCCCATTGGAATACTTTCTATAGGACCTTGATATCCTATTGAGTTGCGGTTACCCCAATTTGTTTGTAGTCATGTTTGATAGCACCATCGGTACGCCACCATCTTAGATGTAGTAATTTTTCGTGTCTTATTCGCTTTCTTGTGTTTACTTTCTTGTCCATCTTGCATGTTCATTTACTGTACTTTTGGCTCGTATTCTTTTGTATCTTGTTACGTCCCTCTGAGGACCTGGTTTTGTTCTCCAGATGTAGCAGACGAGGAGTAACCGCAGCTTTACGGACCGACACCAGACGAGGGTACGATAGCAGTTGATGGCCCTGCTCATACTTAGTTACTTTCTAGCATGTTTTAGTTATATTTCCTTGTCTCTATTTTCCATTTATCGGTAGTGGATTTGTCTCCACCCGACTTAGTATTATTCTTGCGGGATATTCGACAGTACCTTTACTTTCAGTATTTATTTCAGTTTTGCTATTTAGTACATATACGGTTCTGTTGTGGATGAGATTAGTGTAGACTGTGACTTGTATCATTGGACCTACTTATTGTTATATTACAGCTTAAGCATGCCCCGATGGCTCCATTAAATTGGGTTTGCCCATCGGAGTGTGCTGCTAGCCATTCCCACGTGTCTAGTCCCTCGGTATTTTGGGACTGGGGCGTGACATGGTTTTTGTAGTGGCCCATGCAGGTCAACGACTAAATTGTTCGATTTCAACTTAGGGACCGAGCAAGCCTACAATAAGAATAGGATAAGTTTTTAGGATCTTATCCACTTGCTTGAAACGTTCTTGATATCTAAATCGAATTCAAATTTAATTCTTAACTTGAATCTTGCCTTGATTCATGTGCGTCTCTTATAGTTTATTTTGATGCAGAGCAATGGATTCACAAGCACGCGACGAGACTCCCGCAGGAACACCACAAGTTGCAGATGTCACCTATGACGATGAAGTGACACCAGTTGGTGGGGGTCAACTAGAACAACAAAATAGTCCAGATACCCCAAGAGATCGGCAAGACGACATTCCACCTCCGCCGCAGTTCACACCACCAATGGCCGTATTCCCAGAAGGGCAAGCTATGGACGGGCAACAAATGTTCCAAATGATCTACGCAATGATGCAAGCTCAACAGCAGATTCAACAAGAGACTTTGAGTCGCAGCCTAGCACTTGTACTGGAGCAGGCGAATCTACCAACTCGACACAACCGACGGGCTATATTACCGATTTTTGCCAGCTGAAGCCCCGCACCTTCTCAGGCAAGGAGGAGCCCACAAAATTTCATGAGTGGATCACCAACACACAATACCAGTTGGAAGCAGCTGAGCTTCCAAGAGAACGTTGGATGACTGCCGTTAGAATGCAGTTGACGGATAATGTACATCACTGGTGGCTATCGGAGGAGACACGGCTCGGACTAAACCGAGTCACTTGGGAAGAGTTTTCTAGACTCTTTCAGGAGATGTACATTCCGGCTATCGCTCGATCAGAACTTCGGGACAAGTTTAATCGCCTAACTCAAGATAGTATGACAGTAAAAGAATACAATACGGAATTCATTCGTCTAAGTCGCTTCGCCCCAACCTTAATTCCGACAGAAGAAGAGAAGGCTGAGAAGTTCTTCGACGGACTAAACATTGAGCTACAAAAACTAATTGGATCCGTTGCACCTACATCTTACCCGGACGTCCTTGCTGCAGCCCGACGCATGGAGCGCGTCACCAGAAGAGAGACCAGTCTGAAGCGATCGTCCACATCAGCACCTGCCGGAGCACCACAGGAAGAAGTTGCAAAGAGACCTCACATGCACCAGCCACCAGAAGCATCTCCACAGGCACTACCTATATGTCCATATTGTCGCAGGAGAGGCCATATTGAGGATGATTGCAGACGCAAAAGGAAATTATATTTAGCTTGCGGATCCAGTCAACATTTATTGACGGAATGCCCTGAGCGTCGAGAAAGAGCACCAACGGTTAACCAACAAGCTCTACTAGCACCAGGAGGGTATCAACCAAGGCCACCCTTGGCACCTCGAGCAGCACTCTTCCAGCAGGCCCAGCAACAGCATAGGGCACCACCTCAAGAACACGGACAAGCTTTCGCGATGACTTTGGAAGGCGCGCAGACTCATGGAGTAGCTAATGCGCGTAAGTTTTTATAGTTTTCTGTTTCTAGTGTTGCTTTAGTTCGTACCCGTTGGTTCGTGGCCTTAGCCTTGACCTAGTAATTTTAAACTTGCTAATAACCTAGTATGCTTTTACAATGGATAACTGTAGAGATTGTAGAGTCTTTTGTTATTGTGCTTATTTTGTGTTATTTTGTGAACTTGAATTAAGTTGTACCTCCTTTCATCATCATCTAGCGTACTTATATTTGTTGTACTACCTTGACTTATGCTGCTAATATAGCCTAGTTTTGCAAGCTTATCCTTTTATCGAGCTTGTTCATGACATATGTATTATTGGGTCGACACACTAATACAATTGTCTATTCAGAATCAGTGTATTACGGTTTGATCAACCTTAGTGCATTTTGATTCGCTCTTTGCACGACTATTCACGTGGATTGAGATATATAGTTGACTAGTATACTTGCCCTCTAGTTATGTCTGAGCATATCGTATCAGTTACATAACTGTACTAATACGAGCATGCGAACAAGGATTACCAGAATAGGATTTCAATCCACAATTGTCTTGACAAATCCCATTTGAATTCGTTAAATGCCTTGATCCTGATACTTCTATTCTATTACCTTACCCTTGAACTCTTTATTTTTGATCTTTGTCTTTCCTTATTTCGGAAAGACGAAACCTCGTTCTTGGTATAAGTTTGATATATAGACAGTACTAGATATACCCCACAGGCCGGTCGCATTGTTGATGACCCTTTTATACATGATTAAGGGAATATCATAGGTGATGTGTTTGGTGTTAAAGACTTGAGGATTCAATACCATGATTAAATAAGTTGGGGCATAGCTTTATTAGATGTATAGCCTTAGATGATAGATGGGTAAATTCTAAGTTGGGTAGAGACCGTAGTGTTCACTTGAGAGGAATCCTTTAGACTGTAATCAAGTGAGATTGGATAGATGAACCATACCATATTTTAATTTCGAGGACGAAATTTTTTAAGTTGAGTAGATTGTAAGCCCCCTGATTTTCATGAATATCTAATTTGGTTTTTCATAATTTTCCGTAATTTTCTGGGATTTTTCTAGGATTAAAACCTAGGCTTTGATAATTAAATGATATTTAGTTGCTATTAATTAATATTAAAATATTATAAAAATAATATTTTAGGATGTAAAATGGAGAACCGGACATAGGGTAATTTTTCGAGAATTTATTGGACTCCGGAATCATTTATAAAACTCTAAAAACTATTAAATAATTAAACCGAATTAAACCCTTAAATAAACCTGGTTCAATTGAACCAAACCAACCCAGACCCGGTTCAGTTGAACCGAACCCAGCCTTATTCGGTCGGGTCGGATCTAAACCCGAACCAAAACCCGACAACCCAAACCCATACTTAAATAATAGCGGGTCGGGCCGAATTTCTATCGAACCCGACCCGAACCCGGACCCGGACCCGTTAACCCTAACCAAACCCTAAACCTAATCCGACTACGATCCGCGGCGGCGCTCCTATTTAAGCGCCTCGACGTCCGTGCCGCCGCCGCCGTACACCCTCTCTCTCTCATCTCCCGCCGCCGCCGCCCGAACATCTCGCCGTCGACCTCCCCTCCGCGCTCTCCGCCACGTCGACCCCCTCCTCTCCTCGCCGTATCCGCCCATCCCCTGCCACAGCCACCCCAGCCAGCACGACCACCGCCGTAGCACCGATCCGCTCCGTCGCTGCATCTCCCCGTACCCTCGACAACCGTCTCCTCCCATCCTCCTTCCCCGACCAGCCGACCATCCCTCCGCCTCAGCCAGCACCTCCCCTCCGCGCTCCCCAACTCCTCACCGCCACCGCGCCACCCAGACTCCGCCGTACCGCGCCGCCCCAGACCTCGCCGCCTCCCGCCGCGACGCCGACCTCCTTCCTCCTCCTTCATCCCCCGACCCAGCGAGCCCTAGCAGCAGCTTCGTTCAGCCCCATCCGCCGCCGGCGACGCCTAGCCGCCGCCTCTCACGCGCCGCCGCCGACGACCACCCTCCGCTCCCCTGCCTCCCTCCGGCCAGCCCCGAGCCGCCAAGCTCAGGCCAGCAGCTCGAAACCCTAACCCTAGGTCGCAGCACCCGGACACGACTCGGACACGTCGCGGACACGAGAAACTTCGGTTTCTCGAGCCCTGTTCAGGTATTCTTTTCTCTCTCCTCGTAGCTCTGTTTCTCGTTCCGTCAGTTGTGACATGTAGACCGCGTAACCCTCTCGATGCCCGTGCAACTCGCTCGGTGCGTCGCGCCCTGTGGTGATCCAAAAATAGGAAAAACAATGCCTTGTTTCACCACGGAACTAAGTGCGCCCCGCCAAACGGGACGACTTGGTGGCACGCGGTCTTTACCAAAACGTGCGCGTCATTGATACAGACGTGCGAGATTTCACAGAAGTTGATTTGGATGTGCGTGCACACCGGAATCAACGCGTATCCGCCGACAACGTCCCATATCCGTCTATTCTGTAACACGCTGTAACTTTGTGTACACACGTCGGATCGAGACGAAACTTGCACCATCGGACTCGTAGCAATACTCTAGTCCTGTGACCCAAGTTTGGTTCAATACTGAGAACGTTGATAAAATCGCGTATCGTGGGCCCCACAGGCTCCACTTGACGGGCGATTTTGTGATCGGCTCATCAGAATCCAATTCTGGAAGTTCCGTTGGGTTCGTATCATCGTTCCTGACTTGTTGACACTAAGTTTGACAAATTTGGAGACCTTTGACCCTGACACGGTTTTCGGTGCAAAGCGGCCCACATGTGGACCCCGCTTTGGCCCGAAAATGTCATTTTTGCCCCTGTGTCCAAATTAGACTTAAGGATATGTGTTTCTAGCTATTTGATATCTTCTAAGACTGTTGGTGATGTTTGTTACAGCTTTTGGAGGAGTACCTGCAGGATCCACTAACATAGGGCTATAGTTGGAGCCAGAACCCCAGGCAAGTATACCTTGCCAAATCCTGCAGTTTTGCTACTTATCTCCTGGACTTATTTATACATTGTCGTGCAAGACTCTTGCACACTATTTGCATGCTTCCCTTTTCAGTTGCTATTTTCTTGTCGTATATAGTTTCTTGATGCGTTGTTCATATTGATTTATTCCTGCTGCTCTAGTCTTATTTTCTCGTTTTACGTGCATTTACATTATTTGCTCTTTTCCATGGATCACTATTTGTTCCTTAGATATATGGTGATGGTATATGTTTACTCTACGCTTTCTTAGGTTGACCCGATTGGTTACTTTATTTCCTAGATGGTCGTTATTAGGCACTGACTACACTTGAGCATTCTCGATTGTGAGTACCCATTGTGCTGCGATAGAGACTTGTTCATTTGACTACCTTATTTGTGAGCTCCCATAGGGCTGCAAAAGAGCTATACTATAGATTGGGAGTCCCCATTGGCCTACTTTCTATAGGACCATGATCTCCCATTGAGTTGCGGTTACCCCAATTTATTTGTAGTCATGTTTGATAGCACCATCGGTACGCCACCATCTTAGATGTAGTGATTTCTCGTGTCTTATTCGCTTTCTTGTGTTTACCTTCTTGTCCATCTTGCATGTTCATTTACTGTACTTTTGGCTCGTATTCTTTTGTATCTTGTTACGTCCCTCTGAGGACCTGGTTTTGTTCTCCAGATTTAGCAGACGAGGAGTACCCGCAGCTTTACGGACCGACACCAGACGAGGGTACGATAGCAGTTGATGGCCCTGCTCTTACTTAGTTACTTTCTAGCATGTTTTAGTTATATTTTCTTGTCTCTATTTTCCATTTATCGGTAGTGGATTTGTCTCCACCCGACTTAGTATTATTCTTGCGGGATATTCGACAGTACCTTTACTTTCAGCATTTATTCCAGTTTTGCTATTTAGTACATATACGGTTCTGTTGTGGATGAGATTAGTGTAGACTGTGACTTGTATCATTGGACCTACTTATTGTTATATTACAGCTTAAGCATGCCCCGATGGCTCCATTAAATTGGGTTTGCCCATCGGAGTGTGCTGCTGGCCATTGCCACGTGTCTATTCCCTCGGTATTTTGGGACTGGGGCGTGACATAGTTTTTGTGGTGGCCCATGCAGGTCAACGACTAAATTGCTCGGTTTCAACTTAGGGACCTAGCAAGCCTGCAATAAGAATATGATAAGTTTTTAGGATCTCATCCACTTGCTTGAAACGTTCTTGATATCTATATTGAATTCAAATTTAATTCTTAACTTGCATCTTGCCTTGATTCCTGTGTGTCTCTTATAGTTTATTTTGATGCAGAGCAATGGATTCACAAGCACGCGACGAGACTCCCGCAGGAACACCACAAGTTGCAGAGGTCACCTATGATGATGAAGTGACACTAGTTGGTGGGGGTCAACTAGAACAACAAAACTGTCAAGATACCCCAAGAGATCGGCAAGACGACATTCCACCTCCGCCGCAGTTCACACCACCAATGGCCGTATTCCCAGAAGGGCAAGCTATGGACGGATAACAAATATTCCAAATGATCTACGTAATAATGCAATCTCAACAGCAGATTCAACAAGAGACTTTGAGTCGCAGCCTAGCACTTATACTGGAGCAGGCAAATCTACCAACTCGACGGCAACCGACGGGCTCTATTACCGATTTTTGCCAGCTGAAGCTCCGTACCTTCTCAGGCAAGTAGGAGCCCACAGAAGTTCATGAGTGGATCACCAACACACAACACCAGTTGGAAGCAGCTGAGCTTCCCAGAGAACGTTGGATAACTGCCGTTAGAATGCAGTTGACGGATAATGCACATCACTGGTGGCTATCGGAGGAGACACGGCTCGGACCAGACCGAGTCACTTGGGAAGAGTTTTCTAGACTCTTTCAGGAGATGTACATTCCGGCTATCGCTCAATCAGAAATTCGGGACAAGTTTAATCGCCTCACTCAAGATAGTATGACAGTAGAAGAATATAACACGAAATTCATTCGTCTAAGTCGCTTCGCCCCAACCTTGATTCCGACAGAAGAAGAGAAGGCTGAGAAGTTCTTCGACGGACTAAACATTGAGCTACATAAACTAATTGGATCCGTTGCACCTACATCTTACCCGGACGTCCTTGCTGCAGCCCGACATATGGAGCGTGTCACCAGAAGAGAGACCAGTTTGAAGCGATCGTCCACATCAGCACCAGCCGGAGCACCACAGGAAGAAGTTGCAAAGAGACCTCACATGCACCAGCCACCAGAAGCATCTCCACAGGCACTACCTATCTGTCCATATTGTCGCAGAAGAGGCTATATTGAGGATGATTGCAGACGCAAAAGGAAATTATGTTTAGCTTGCGGATCCAGTCAACATTTATTAAGGGAATGCCCTGAGCGTCAAGAAAGAGCACCAACGGTTAACCAACAAGCTCTACCAGCACCAGGAGGGTATCAACCAAGGCCACCCTTGGCACCTCGAGCAGCACTCTTCCAGCAGGCCCAGCAATAGCATAGGGCACCACCTCAAGAACACGGACAAGCTTTCGCGATGATTTTGGAAGACGCGCAGACTCATGTAGTAGCTAATGCGCGTAAGTTTTTATAGTTTTCTGTTTCTAGTGTTGCTTTAGTTCGTACCTGTTGGTTCGTGACCTTAGCCTTGACCTAGTAATTTTAAACTTGCTAATAACTTAGTATGCTTTTATAATGGATAACTGTAGAGATTGTAGAGTCTTTTGTTATTGTGCTTATTTTGTATTGTTTTGTGAACTTGAATTAAGTTGTACCTCCTTTCATCATCATCTAGCGTACTTATATTTGTTGTACTACCTTGACTTATGCTGCTAATATAGCCTAGTTTTGCAATCTTATCCCTTTATCGAGCTTGTTCATGACATATGTATTATTGGGTCGACACACTAATACAATTGTCTATTCAGAATCAGTGTATTACGGTTTGATCAACCTTAGTGCATTTTGGTTCGCTCTTCGTACGACTACTTCACGTGGATTGAGATATATAGTTGACTAGTATGCTTGCCCTCTAGTTATGTCTGAGCATATCGTATCAGTTACATAACTGTACTAATACGAGCATGCGAACAAAGGATTACCAGAATAGGATTTCAATCCATAATTGTCTTGACAAATCCCATTTGAATTCGTTAAACGCCTTGATCCTGATACTTCTATTCTATTACCTTACCCTTGAACTCTTTATTATTGATCTTCGTCTTCCATTATTTCGGAAAGACGAAACCTCGTGCTTGGTATAAGTTTGATATATAGACAGTACTAGATATACCCCACAGGCCGGTCGCATTGTTGATGACCCTTTTATACATGATTAAGGGAATATCATAGGTGATTTGTTTGGTGTTAAAGATTTGAGGATTCAATACCATGATTAAATAAGTTGGGATATAGCTTTATTAGATGTATAGCCTTAGATGATAGATGGGTAAATTCTAAGTTAGGTAGAGACCGCAGTGTTCACTTGAGAGGAATCCTTTAGACTGTAATCAAGTGAGATTGGATAGATGAACCATACTATATTTTAATTTCGAGGACAAATTTATTTAAGTTGGGTAGTTTGTAAGCCCCCGGATTTTCGTGAATTTCTAATTTGGTTTTTCACAATTTTTCGTAATTTTCTGGGATTTTTCTGGGATTAAAACCTAGGCTTTGGTAATTAAATAATTTTTAATTGCTGTTAATTAATATTAAAATATTATGGAAATAATATTTTCGGGTGTAAAATGGAGAACCGGACATAGGGTAATTTTTCGAGAATTTATTGCACTCCGGAATCATTTATAAAGCCCTAAAAACTATCAAATAATTAAACCGAATTAAACCCTTAAATAAACCCGGTTCAATTGAACCAAATGTAAAATCCCCTTCCTAAAAAATCGTATATAGCATTTATTTATTAATTATTAATTAAATTGTAGTAATTAGGGGCTGAATAGGAGAAATAGATTTTTTAATAATTAATAATTAATAAATAAATGCTATATATAAATTTTTCGAAATTTATTCGACCATCAGGAATTTTTCGAAATTTATTCCATGTTGGAGACCCCTTGAGCTGTTGCTAGCCTAACGATGTGCAATACCCTATTATATAAATTTTCTTATGTGTGAATATATATATATATATATATATATATATATATATATATATATATATATATATATATATATATATTTACAAATATATATATGTACATATATATTTAAAGAAACAAAAGAAAAGAATTAAATAAATTACTATTCATAATAAGTATAATAATAATACTAATAATAATAATGATAATAACTACTTAGTGCTATTTCTTCACGTAAGCATTGGTTGCAAGCTTGCAGCCAATTGCTTTTATGAAACTCTTCAGCTTGCATAACCAAAACAACACACGTGGACCCGCCCTTTGTTTACTTCCCAGACCCGCCTATCCAGCGACTTCCAAACCCTTCACCCGCGATCCATCCTATATCTCTCTCTCTTAATATATATATATATATATATATATATATATATATATATATATATATATATATATATATATATATATATATATATATATATATATATATATAGTTAGCTCTAAAACCCTAACCTAGAAACTCCAGACTTCCTCTTCCCATCTAGAGCCGTCACCGCAGCCAGAGAAGCCTCCCCAAGCCATCCAACCATCCCGTCGACGCCGACCTCGCGAACTGCAGTTTTCCACTCGAGGCACCTTCGCTCCGGCGTGATTTTTCGTCGACTCGCTTGACCAAACGCTGTTCCATTTTCATAGGTATGATCATCCCTTAACTCTTTCCAATAATTATTTTATAGTCAACCTCGGAAAACGTGTGCTCCTAGATGAAAAATAGCGCCCAAGTTGACCGGACTTACCCAATTCTGAAATCGCAGAAACTTGCGATGACCATCCATATTGTCGAGTTCGTATCTCCCACCACAGAGATCCGAATTCGATGATCCTTTTTGATACCTGTAGATTACATGACCTAGTTTATTTTTTGTATTATAACCTTGTGCTATTAGTTGCTGTGGACATAATTATATTCGTCACAAAACTGCGTGCACCCACTTTTTCCAGATTTCTAAAAGTTGGAGATCGGAGCGCGCCCCGCCAAACGGGACCGCCCCGCCGTGTGCCAACTGTACCGAATAGTGCACGCAGCATAGTCGGACACGTGAGAATTCGTGGGGACTGATTCGGACGCGTGTGCGCGCCGGAATCAGACCGTATCCGCGGACACATTTCGTGTCGCCACTTTTGTGGAACTCGCACGTATTTTGTGCACGCTTGTCAGAATGCGACGAAAATTGCGCCACTGGACTCGTGGTAACGCGCTGGTCCTGTGACCCAAATTTTACGCATTTCTGAGACGGTTGACCAGATCGCCAATTGGCGGGCCCCACAGTTGACTTTTTGGACAAATTGTGTTCAGCTCATCGGAATCCAAATTTGGACATACCATTGGGTTCGTATTGACATTTAGAGTTGTTTGACCCATAGTTTGTCCCATTTAGAGACTGTTACCCTCGGCACGCTTTTCGGTGCAAAGTGGGCCACACGTGGACCCCACTTTTGTTCAAAATTACCATTTTGCCCCTGTGTCCAAATTGGACGAAAGGGATGTGCTTTTTAGCTATTTTGCTCATTCCGAAAATATTGGTGATATTTATTTCAGCATCCGGAGACATTTGTTCGGAGTCCTTAGTTCCAGGTTCAGTGTCCTTGACATTTGGGCGCGTACACTTTACAGATTTCTTGCCAGGCAAGTATACCTTGCCATTGTAGTGTTTTTACATTCCATATGAGACATGCATTTTATTTTCTGTTTATTTAGTTCATTTATTTTAAACTGCTATATAAACTGTGCGTCCAAGGAAACTTGGGTGCAACGACGGTGTCGTCGTACTATGTTTTTATTTATGTATATGCATTGGACCTATTTTATGAGACTACCCCATCTTCATGAGGCATTTATGTTTCATTGGCCATGACACTATTCCTACACGAGTGTGAGTCACATGTAGGACACGGACTTGCGTACTCGGCTGGCCACTGGTACGTATAGGTCGTGCGACGGATAGGGATAACTGCCAATAGAAACTTTGCATGCTAGTAGACCTGGCGGTTATTAGAGGTTTATCGTGTCATGGACATGACATACTTAGAGCATTGGGTGGGGAGAACAACAAGTAAGGCATTTGGGTTCCTTTGCACTTTTCTTGTGTAACCCGTACGCTCCGCCGGAGATACGCGGTCATGATGACCCCTATATATTATCATGGCGGGCCTCCAACGTTCGAAAGTCGTCGTACCTTTGTAGGCCCCTGGATCTCCAAGAGAACTATGCCAATCCTATTTATGGCCAGATAGCCCACTTGTTAGAAAGTTGTTCTCAACCTGCATTCACATAGATGGTTAGGCGACCCCAATGGATGTTTATTTTCAGTACTTTATTGGCATGTACCATTTGTATCTTGTTACGTCCCTCTGAGGACCTGGTCCATTTTCCAGATATAGATGAGCAGGAGTACCCGCAGGAGTATGGACCTGGACCTGACGCTACCTATCAGTCTGAGGAGATCTTACCTTCTGATTATATGTGATTCATTGCAGTTGTTTAGAGATTCTAGTTGCTATTCTTTTCTAGACATTTATTCTTATATTAGAGTTTATTCTCTTCTCTTTTTAGTAGTTTATTATAGTCGATTTGCAGTGGATTTGTTTCCACCCGACTATCACACTTGGAGATTACTATTTGAGACTACTTCTTTGATATTCAGTTATTGATTTCCATTATTCTATTATTTGTGCTGTGGATGAGATATAGAACTGCGTGTGACTTGTTGTGACATATATTTACCACTGTGGATTGGATATTCATGTACAGCGTACGTGTGTATATGGTTTCCGTATATTGGAGTTCGTATACATATGGCTGGCGTGTTACGTATTCCTAGTCCTACGTATTTTGGGACTGGGGCATGACATATTTTTGTGGTGGCCCATGCAGGTCAAGAATATATTGTCTCGGTTACGTAACTGTACCGAACAAGCCTGCGTATAGGAATAGAGAATAAGGATCTCATCCACGCTTGATTGAAATTCATCCTTCCTATTTAATACTTGCATCCTGTTTGATTCCTCTACTTTTTCTAATCGTTTCGTACATCAACTGCAGAGAGATGGATATGCAGAATGGATGTACTGCCGCCGATGGCGACGCAACTTCTGGAGTCAATGGTCAGACTCAAGGAGGGACCCCAACGATTCCTAGGCTTCTGGGGCCAGATGGACAGACTCACACTCCAGTTCCATCTGATCTTCCCGCTTCACCTATTGGAAACTTCCACCTGCCCCAGTACCGCAAGATGGCCAAGCGCAGATGTTCCAATTCTTTCAGATGATGATACAGGAACAGAGGCAGCAGGCAGCCGAACAGAGGCAGCAGGCAGTCGAGCAGAGGCAAGAATTTTCGGCAGCACTGGAGAGGATGGCTGCACATGCTACTGTACCAGCCCAAGCACTAGCTCCAGTACCTCGAGCTAGGGTTGGATCAGTAAATGATTTTGTTCAGATGGGTGCAAGGCAGTACAAGGGCACTGAGAGCCCGGAGGAGACTACCAACTGGATCACTCACACACAGAAGCTACTGGAGGCATCGCAGTTACCTACGGACCTATGGATGACGGGTGTACGGACGCTTCTAGATGGTAATGCTCATCACTGGTGGGAATCCATGGAGCGCCAGTTGGGTACTTACCAGACTTGGGAGCAGTTCTTGGAGTGCTTTGAGGGAAAGTACTTCCCGGACACTGTCAGGGACACCTTGTATGATCAGTTTCTTCACTTAGAGCAAGGGAACCGAACCGTGGACGAGTATGATGCCGAGTTTAGTCGACTCAGCAAATACGGCACTGCTTTGATACCAAATGACTTGGCTAAGGCTAAGAGATTTCATCGAGGACTGACCCAGAAGCTACAATATTATACAAGCTCGCAGTCCCGAGTCTCTTACGCTGAACTACTGACAGAGGCCAGATTTCAAGAAACCATTAGCAGAGGAAAAGGAGGTCAGCTGAGGACACAACAAGGATCAGCAAGGATACAGCAGGGACCAGCCAGGACACAGCAGGGAGGACCTATCCGACGTCCCTTGGCACAGCAGCATCAGCAACACCGAGCTGGACCATACCAGAATCTAGAGAAGCCCTACTGCAATTATTGTGGGAAACGTGGACATGTATCGAGAGATTGTCGGACTCGCTTGGGTCAGTGTCTGAGATGTGGCTCCGGGCAGCACATGGCGAGAGACTGCCCAATACAGACATCGACACTCCCACCACCAGTTCAGAGACTAGCGCTTCCAGCACCGAAGCCAGCCCAGCAGATGACTGGACCGGGAGCACCTCGACCCCCGGCAGCAGAAGGATTTCAGAGAGGACCACCGCTACCCACTCAGGAGGAGCAGTATATGAGGACCGGACATGGACAACCGCAGAGGAACGGGCGAGCGTTTGCATTGGAGGTAGATGACATGGATCATGAGGTGGATGTCATAGCAGGTATTACCCTTGCTTTTACTTTTCCCGCTGTGACATTATTTGATACGGGAGCCACACACTCATTCATATCATCTAGTTTTATTGCCAAACACAACATTGC
The DNA here is from genome assembly GCA_036927795.1 of Iris macrosiphon. Lineage (NCBI taxonomy): Eukaryota > Viridiplantae > Streptophyta > Magnoliopsida > Asparagales > Iridaceae > Iris > Iris macrosiphon. Next base: position 26,066,381 of record JAYESA010000018.1, on the reverse strand, counting down.
TTCTACACCATTATCTAGTTGTGCTAGAATTCTTACCGGAGGAGGAGTAGTACCAGTTAGTCGAGTTTGTAGATCGGGCCCTATAGTGATACGTGACAGAGAGATGAATGCCCAACTCTTAGTCCTTCCTATGCCATCTTTTGATATTGTGCTTGGAATGGACTGGCTGAGCAAAAACTACGCTTTCTTCGATTGCTTTGGAGGAAGCATTCTTTTTAAGATACCAGGCCAGCCTGAACTTGAGTTTGCCTGAGGATCCACAGAAATCCTTGATGGTATGCAGCTCGCAATGGACGATGTTGTCTATCACCCTATTATTTCAGAATTTCTAGACAACTTTCCAGAGGATTTGCCAGGACTACCCCCAGACAGAGACGTAGAATTTTTAATTGAACTAGCACCCGGAGCAGCACCTATAGCATCGCATGTTTACAGACTGGCGAAGAAGGAGATGGACGATCTGAAGGCACAATTAAAAGAGCTAGAGAAGAAAGGTTTCATCCGACCGAGTGCATCACCCTGGGGAGCACCAGTGTTGTTTGTACCCAAGAAGGATGGGTCAGTGCGTATGTGCATTGACTACAGAGCCTTGAATGCAGTGACAGTGAAGAACAAATATCCATTGCCACGCATTGATGACCTGTTTGATCAACTCAGTGGAGCTAAGGTATTCTCGAAGATAGATCTGAGATCGGGATATCACCAAGTGAAGGTACGGAAGCAGGACATTCCGAAGACCGCATTCAGAACAAGATATGGACACTACGAGTTTTTGGTCATGCCATTTGGATTGACCAATGCTCCAGCGATCTTCATGGACTTGATGAATCGAGTCTTCCACCAGTACTTGGACCAGTTCGTGGTCGTCTTCATAGATGATATACTTGTCTATTCGAAGAGCCACGAGGAGCACGAGGAGCACCTGCGGATTGTTCTAGAGACTTTGAGGAGAGAGCAGTTATATGCTAAACTCAGCAAATGTGAGTTCTTCTTGGACAGAGTTTCATTTATTGGACATGTTGTTACAGGAGATGGTATTTCTGTTGATCTAGAGAAGATCTCAGCAGTTGAGACATGGCCTGTTCCTAAATCAGCAGCAGAGGTGAGGAGTTTCCTTGGACTTGCGGGATATTACCGACGGTTCATGGAAAACTTCTCAAGGATAGCGGCACCTATGACTCGTCTGACTTATAAAGATCAAGAATTTATATGGACTGACGAGTGTCCAGCAGCCTTTGAAGAGTTGAAGAAGCGACTGACTACAGCACCAATATTGACGATTCCGTCAGGATCAGGAGGATATGTGATCTACAGTGACGCATCAGGGAAAGGCTTGGGATGCGTATTGATGCAGCATGGCAAGGTGATTGCATATGCATCTAGGCAGTTACGAGTACATGAGAAGAATTATCCGACTCATGACTTGGAACTTGCAGCCGTTGTATTTGCCCTGAAGCTATGGAGACATTACTTATATGGGGAACGAGTGGAGATCTATACAGACCACAAAAGCCTCAAGTACGTCTTCACGCAGAAGGAGTTAAATATGAGGCAACGTCGATGGCTCGAGTTGATGAAAGATTTCGAGATAGAGCTACATTATCATCCAGGCAAGGCTAACGTGGTAGCAGACGCGTTAAGCCGGAAGCCAGCAGCTTACTTCTTGATAGCACAGAGGGAACTATTGGAGGACTTGCAAGAACTTGGCATTGAAGTGATACTAACCGGAGCAGATGGGACACTAGCCAACTTACAAGTTCAATCATCATTGGTAGAGAGGATTAAGGCAGCTTTGCCTACAGATGCCAGATTCAGGAGACTAAAGGAAAGGACAGAGGCCGGAGAGCAGACCGGATTGTGCATTCATGAGGATGGGACATTACGATGTGGTGATCGTCTTTATGTTCCAAATAGAGAGATTCGACAGGAGATGATGACAGAGGCTCATAGTTTGATCTATTCTATTCATCCTGGAGGCACCAAGATGTATCGTGACTTACGACAACACTTTTGGTGGCATGGGATGAAGAGAGAGATAGCTCGCTTTGTAGCTAAATGTCTGGTATGTCAACAAGTGAAGGCGGAGCACCAGAGGACAGCAGGATTATTGCAACCACTTCCGATTCCAGAGTGGAAGTGGGAGCACATCACTATGGACTTCGTCACGGGTTTTCCCAGAAGTCCAAGTGGGAGAGATGCAGTGTGGGTAATAGTGGACCGACTCACCAAGTCAGCCCATTTTATACCTTTTAGAGTGGGTCAGTCTACAGAAGCTTTAGCTGATTTATATATGAGGCAGATCGTGAGATTGTACGGCATACCAGTCAGCATTGTATCGGACAGAGATTCGCGCTTCACATCACACTTTTGGAGGAGCATGCAAGAGAGTCTTGGTACTCGTCTGAAGTTCAGTACATCTTACCACCCGCAGACAGATGGGCAGTCGGAGCGTACTATTCAGACCTTGGAGGACATGTTGAGGGCTTGCATGTTAGACTTCGGAGGATCATGGGAGGACCACCTACATCTCGTAGAGTTTTCTTACAACAATAGCTATCAAGCGAGTATTCAGATGGCTCCGTTTGAAGCGTTGTATGGAAGAAAATGTAGGTCTCCTGTGTGTTGGAGTGACGTGGGAGAACGTCAGATTTTGGGACCCGAGTTGGTGGTCAACACTGTAGAGACAGTCAAGAAGATTCAGGGACACTTGCGAGCAGCGCAAGACAGGCAGAAGCAGTGGACAGACCTTCATCGTCGTCCCTTGGAGTTCAAGGAGGGCGATCACGTCTTCTTGAGGATATCACCAACCAGAGGCACCATCCAATTCGGAGGGCGCGGCAAGTTGAGTCCAAGGTATATTGGACCATTTGATGTGCTCGAGAGAATTGGAGAGGTAGCATATCGACTTGCGCTACCACCTTCACTGGAGGGAGTACATGACGTATTCCATGTGTCGCAGCTCAGGCGATATGTGGCAGACAGCAGTCATGTTCTCGACCATTCGGAGATCACCATTGGGCCGAGCTTGTCTTACCAAGAGCAACCCGTGGGAATCCTTGATCGTCGAGAGAAGGTATTGAGGAACAAGTCTATTCCCTTGGTTTGCGTAGCATAGAGGCATGACGCACCAGGAGAATCAACTTGGGAGCGCGAGGACGACATGCGCAAGCATTTTCCGAACCTATTCGCAGACCAAGGTATAAATTTACATTGTTAATTTATATCTTATACCATCCTTGCATTCAATCGTGACTTAATTCTAATTTCGAGGACGAAATTTTTACAAGTTGGGTAGAATGTAAAACCCCCTTCTTAGAAAATTGTATATAGCATTTATTTATTAATTATTAATTAAATTGTAGTAATTAGGGGCTGAATAGGAGAAATAGATTTTTTAATAATTTTTATGTTAGGTATGATCATCCCTTAACCCTCTCCAATAATTGTTTTATAGTCAACCTCAAAAAACGTATGCCCCTAGATGAAAAACAGCGCCCAAGTTGGCCGGACTTACCCAATTCTGAAATCGCAGAAACTTGCGATGACCACCCATATTGTCGAGTTCGTATCTTCCTCCACAGAGATCCGAATTCGATGATCCTTTTTGATACCTGTAGATTACATGACCTAGTTTATTTTCTGTATTATAACCTTGTGCTATTAGTTGCTGTGGACATAATTATATTCGTCACAAAACTGCGCGCACCCACTTTTTCCAGATTTCCAAAAATTGGAGATCGGAGCGTGCCCCGCCAAACGGGACCGCCCCGCCGTGTGCCAACTGTACCGAATGGTGCATGCAGCATAGTCGGACATGTGAGAATTCATGGGGACTGATTCGGACCCGTGTCCGCGTCGGAATCAGACCGTATCCGCGGACACATTTTGTGTCGCCACTTTTGTGGAACTCGCGCGTATTTTGTGCATGCTTGTCAGAATGCGACGAAACTTACGCCACTGGACTCGTGGTAACGCGCTGGTCCTGTGACCCAAATTTCACGCATTTTTGAGATGGTTGACCAGATCGCCAATTGGCGGGCCCCACAGTTGACTTTTTGGACAAATTGTGTTCGGCTCATCGGAATCCAAATTTGGATATACCGTTGGGTTCGTATTGACATTTAGAGTTGTTTGACCCATAGTTTGTCCCATTTAGAGACTGTTACCCTCGATACGCTTTTCGGTGCAAAGTGGGCCACACGTGGACCCCACTTTTGTCCGAAATTACCGTTTTGCCCCTGTGTCTAAATTGGACGAAAGGGATGTGATTTTTAGCTATTTTGCTCATTCCGGAAATGTTGGTGATGTTTATTTCAGCATCCGGAGACGTTTGTTCGGAGTCCTTAGTTCCAGGTTCAGTGTCCTTGACATTTGGGCGCGTACACTTTACAGATTTCTTGCCAGGCAAGTATACCTTGCCATTGTACTGTTTTTACATTCCATATGAGGCATGCATGTTTATTTTCTGTTTATTTAGTTCATTTATTTTAAACTGCTATATAAACTGTGCGTCCAAGGAAACTTGGGTGCAACGACGGTGTCGTCGTACTATATTTTTATTTATGTATATGCATTGGACCTACTTTATGAGATTACCCCATCTTCATGAGGCATTTATGTTTCATTGGCCATGACACTATTCCTACACGAGTGTGAGTCATATGTAGGACACGGACTTGCGTACTCGGCTGGCCACTGGTACGTATAGGTCGTGCGACGGATAGGGATAACTGCCAATAGAAACTTTGCATGCTAGTAGACCTGGCGGTTATTAGAGGTTTATCGTGTCATGGACATGACATGCTTAGAGCATTGGGTGGGGAGAACAACAAGTAAGGCATTTTGGTTCCTTTGTACTTTCCTTGTGTAACCCGTACGTTCCGCCGGAGATACGCGGTCATGATAACCCCTATATATTATCATGGCGGGCCTCCGACGTTCGAAAGTCGTCGTGCCTTTGTAGGCCCCTGGATCTCCAAGAGAACTATGCCAATCCTATTTATGGCCAGATAGCCCCCTTGTTAGAAAGTTGTTCTCAACCTGCATTCACATAGATGGTTAGGCGACCCCAATGGATGTTTATTTTCAGTACTTTATTGGCATGTACCATTTGTATCTTGTTACGTTCCTCTGAGGACCTGGTCCATTTTCCAGATATAGATGAGCAGGAGTACCCGCAGGAGTATGGACCTGGACCTGATGCTACCTATCAGTCTGAGGAGATCTTACCTTCTGATTATATGTGATTCATTGCAGTTGTTTAGAGATTCTAGTTGCTATTCTTTTCTAGACATTTATTCTTATATTAGAGTTTATTCTCTTCTCTCTTTAGTAGTTTATTATAGTCGATTTGCAGTGGATTTGTTTCCACCCGACTATCACACTTGGAGATTACTATTTGAGACTACTTATTTGATATTCAGTTATTGATTTCTATTATTCTATTATTTGTGCTGTGGATGAGATATAGAATTGCGTGTGACTTGTTATGACATATATTTACCACTGTGGATTGGATATTCATGTACAGCGTAAGTGTGTATATGGTTTTCGTATATTGGAGTTCGTATACATACGGCTGGCGTGTTACGTATTCCTAGTCCTACGTATTTTGGGACTGCGGCGTGACACCAAACCAACCCAGACCCGGTTCAGTTGAATCGAACCCAGCCTTATTGGGTTGGGTCGGATCTAAACCCGACTCAAAACCCGACTACCCAAACACATACTTAAATAATAGCGGGTCGGGCCGAATTTCTATCGAACCCGACCCGAACCCGGACCCGGACCCGTTAACCCTAACCAAACCCTAAACCTAATCCGACTACGATCCGCGGCGGCGCGCCTATTTAAGCGCCTCGACGTCCGTGCCGCCGCCGCCGCACACCCTCTCTCTCTCATCTCCCGCCGCCGCCGCCCGAACATCTCGCCGTCGACCTTCCCTCCTCGCTCTCCGCCACGTCGACCCCCTCCTCTCCTTGCCGTATCCGCCCATCCCCTGCCACAGCCCCCCCAGCCCGTACGACCACCACCGCAGCACCGATCCTCTCCATCGCTGCATTTCCCCGCACCCTCGACAGCCGTCTCCTCCCATCCTCCTTCCCCGACCAGCCGACCTTCCCTCCGCCTCAGCCAGCACCTCCCCTCCGCGCTCCCCAACTCCTCACCGCCACCGTGCGACCCAAACTCCGCCGTACCGCGCCGTCCCTGACCTCGCCGCCTCCCGCCGCGACGCCGACCTCCTTCCTCCTCCTTCCTCTCCCGACCCAGCGAGCCCTAGCAGCAGCTTCGTTCAGCCCCGTTCGCCGTCGGCGACGCCTAGCCGCCGCCTCTCGCACGCCGCCACCGACGACCACCGCTTCCGCTCCCCTGCCTCCCTCCGGCCAGCCCTGAGCCGCCAAGCTCCGGCCAGCAGCTCGAAACCCTAACCCTAGGTCGCAGCACCCGGACACAACTCGGACACGTTGCGGACACGAGAAACTTCGGTTTCTCGAGCCCTGTTTAGGTATTCTTTTCTCTTTCCTCGTAGCTCTGTTTCTCGTTCCGTCAGTTGTAACACGTAGACCGTGTAACTCTCTCGATGCCCGTGCAACTCGCTCGGTGCGTCGTGCCCTATGGTGATCGCAAATCGCGATCCAAAAACAGGAAAAATAATGCCATATTTCACCACGGAACTAAGTGCGCCCCGCCAAACGGGACGACTTGGTCGCACGCGGTCTTTACCGAAACGTGCGCGTCATTGATACGGATGTGCGATATTTTGCAGAAGTTGATTTGGATGTGCGTGCACACCGGAATCAACGCGTATCCGCCGATAAAGCCCCGTATCCATCCATTCTGGAATATGCTGTAACTTTGTGTACACATGTCGGATTGAGACGAAACTTGCGCCATCGGACTCGTAGCAATACGCTGGTCCTGTGACCCAAGTTTGGTTCGATTCAGAGAACGTTGACGAAATCGCGTATCGTGGGCCCCATAGGCTCCACTTGACGGACGATTTTGTGATCGGCTCATCGGAATCCAATTCTGGAAGTTTCGTTGGGTTCGTATCATCGTTCCTGACTTGTTGACACTAAGTTTGACGAATTTGGAGACCTTTGACCCTGACACGATTTTTGGTGCAAAGCGGCCCACATGTGAACCCCGATTTAGCCCAGAAATGTCATTTTTGCCCCTGTGTCCAAATTGGACTTAAGAACATGCATTTCTAGCTATTTGATATCTTCTGAGACTATTGGTGATGTTTATTACAGCTTTTGGAGGAGTACCTGCAGGATCCACTGACAAAGGGCTACAGTTGGAGCCAGAACCCCAGGCAAGTATACCTTGCCAAATCTTGCAGTTTTGCTACTTATCTCCTGGACTTATTTATACATTATCGTGCAAGACTCTTGCACACTATTTGCATGCTTCCCTTTTCAGTTGCTATTTTCTTGTCGTATATAGTTTCTTGATGCGTTGTTCATATTGATTTATTCCTGCTGCTCTAGTCTTATTTTTTTGTTTTACGTACATTTACATTATTTGCTCTTTTCCATGGATCACTATTTGTTCCTTAGATATATGGTGATGGTATATGTTTACTCTACGCTTTCTTAGGTTTACCCGATTGGTTACTTTAGTTCCTAGATGATCGTTATTAGGCACTGAGTGCTGCGATAGAGACTTGTTCATTTGACTACCTCATTCATGAGCTCCCACAGGGCTGCGAAAGTGCTATACTATAGATTGGGAGTCCCGATTGGCCTACTTTCTATAGGACCGTGATCTCCCATTGAGTTGCGGTTACCCTAATTTGTTTGTAGTCATGTTTGATAGCACCATCGGTACGCCACCATCTTAGATGTAGTGATTTCTCGTGTCTTATTCGCTTTCTTGTGTTTACTTTCTTGTCCATCTTGCATGTTCATTTACTATACTTTTGGCTCGTATTCTTTTGTATCTTGTTACGTCCCTCTGAGGACCTGGTTTTGTTCTCCAGATTTAGCAGACGAGGAGTACCCGCAGCTTTACGGACCGACACCAGACGAGGGTACGATAGCAGTTGATGGCCCTGCTCATACTTAGTTACTTTCTAGCATATTTTAGTTATATTTCCTTGTCTCTATTTTCCATTTATCGGTAGTGGATTTGTTTCCACCCGACTTAGTATTATTCTTGCGGGATATTCGACAGTACCTTTACTTTCAGCATTTATTCCAGTTTTGCTATTTAGTACATATACGGTTCTGTTGTGGATGAGATTAGTATAGACTGTGACTTGTATCATTGGACCTACTTATTGTTATATTACAGTTTAAGCATGCCCCGATGGCTCCATTAAATTGGGTTTGCCCATCGGAGTGTGCTGCTGGCCATTGCCACGTGTCTAGTCCCTCGGTATTTTGGGACTGGGGCGTGACATTTCAGTTGATCATATGGGTGATCGGTTGGAAGAAGAAGCAAGCATGAGGAGTTTAAGGAAGATGAAGAACAACGACTTCAAGGGTTCTGGAGCTTATATACATATATAAGATGTTGTAGACTTGACCTAGGAAAATATATAGCTAGAAGTAAATTTGAAGGGATCATGAGCTCAAAGATTAGTTTAATCTAATTTAATTTAAACTGGGATAAGGGTGTTTAGTAAGGATGAGTCTATGATTGGATTTATTTGTGTACCAGAGAGATGCGGCTATTTGATTAACAATAGGTTTGTTTGACCATATCTATTTTATTGATCTCTCAAACTATATAATGCATCTATCAACCGAGTTATTTAATTTCTATCTAGTCAATTTATTTTTATTTATCTAGTTACTTTTTATTATTTATTTAATAAATAATCACTTCGTATATAATATTCATATATTTAGAAATAGATATAGATATTCTTGTTTAGAAATTAATAAAATTTATCTTAATTATTGTGATTAATTGACCATGATTTATTTAGAATTATATAGAACAATTTTCTTCATTTTAAAATTTTAGGGGTTTCATAGTCCTTCAACTCCGATCTAAGTCTAATTAAACCAAATTGGTCCCATGACACACACTAGATGCATCAACCTCGTAACCCCTCCTAATTGGGCACAAAAATATAGGTAAAAGTCACAATAGAGGTTAATTAGACCTAGTTCTTCCTCCTATGGGTAGCCTTAAGCCATTAAAGGATTTCTAATGGTCAAATGAATGAATTAGAGCCTATAATGAAAGAAAGTTTAGAATTATACCTATTGGGAGATGGATTCCCAATGAATTGCTCAAATAGACATGATCCGGACACAATTTTCTTGCCAAATTATTTTCTCCAAGTGCTCCTTGCAATCCAAGCTACAATGCTCCTTGATTGATAAAAAAGGAAGGGAATGAGAGTGAATTAGGAAAATTTGGTAGATGGATGAGTCAATTTTAGGAAGAATACAATTAGGAATCTAGAATGAATGAATTAATGAGAGAGAGAGAGAGGGAGAGAGAGGGAAACCCCCTCCTATAGTGGCCGACTCCCTTGTCGCTCTCCCAAGCAACCATGCGAAGTCCAAAATGCCCCCACTAGTTGTCATGTAGGTCTTTAATTAGGGAGGGATAAATTAGAAAGCTTATATTCTAATGAATAATTAATTCTAATCCCTTAACTAATGAAGAGGGTTGAGTCTATGGGCCTAGCCCAATGGTTGGGTTCAAGTGTCATAACAAGTCTAATTAGGTCCACTAGGGTCAAGTCCAATAAATAGGCTAGCTACAAACCTATAATAAATAAATAACACAACACATAATAAATAATTAGTAGCACAATATATAAATATTTAATCACTAATTATAAAATATGCCAAATAACAAAAATATCCTTATCTAGAAATATGGTAGTGACATCGCCGAAAAAGGAAGGGGCAAAAACTTTGTCTGACTTTCGACCTATCGCCTACTGTGATTATTTGTATAAACTAATTACCCATATTACGTGTCACTGCATGGAGAAGCTGGCGGAGGAGTTAGTGTCGAAGAACCAGGCTGCCTTCATAAAGGGTAGGTATATTGCCAAAAATAGTCTCTTGGTGGCATGAGATGATCTGGGGGTTCAATAAAATTGGAGGATATACAACGTGCATAAAGTTTGACCTTCAGAAGGCTTATGACATGGTGAAGAGGAAATTCCTATGCCATCTCATATTGTCAATGGGATTTGATGAAGTTTGGGTTGCTCGTGTTCGAGAATGTATCTCTACTACTACATTTTCAGTGTTAATCAAATGTGAGCCATTTGGCTTCTTCTTGAGCAATCGGGGGTTGCGACAATGGGATCCACTTTCTCCGTTCTTATTAACCTTGGTGATGGAGTATTTTACTGCTCTGATGGATATATTTGTTCATAGTCGGAAGATTACTCCATTGTTCAGACAGGTACATCCTCATATATCTTATCTTATTTATGTTGATAATTTGTTGGTTTTCTTGGTTCCATCATGATCAGGACATACGAATATGGAGGACATTATGGAGAAGTTTGGTAAACTAACAGGATTAAGACTTAATAAAGATAAGAGTACGGTGTTCTTCAATAAATGGTGCACCGACAAGGAGGAACATGCCGCGATACTAGACATAGCCAAAGGAGAACTGCCTGTCAAATACTTGGGGCTACCACTGTCTGTCAATTATGCAAAGGATGTGGAATATAGTAATATGGTGGAATATGCTAGGCGAAGGGTGGAGGGGTGGCAAGCACAATGCTTCTCATTTGGGGGCATAATTGAGTTGGTAAGGTCAGTACTCATGTCTATTTCTGAATTCTGGCTACAATCGATCTTTCTCCTACTGGAAACTATCAAAAGGATGGAGAAAATATGCGTAGACTTCATATGGAGGGGAGTTATGCACACAGTTGCATGGTCGAATCTTTGTCGACCATGAGATACAAGGGCGTTGGAATCAGTCTCTTTGGATGTTGAGGATGGTGGCAGGGATGAAGATGGTATGGAAATTTATCCAAGGGGCCTCATTATGGGCCGAATGGATGTAGAACCGTTATTTGAAGGTAGCAAACTTCTGGAGCTATTGCTCAAATCACAATGAATCAGTTACTTTCAAACATATGCTCAAATATAGAAGGGTGGTACAACAACACATTACTCGATAATTGAAGGATGGATATGAAACAAATCTATGGCTGGATCTTGGATTAACCATAAGGGACTACTGCAATTGGTAGGCCAGTATGCTGCTGTGGAGGCGGCTAGTGGTGAGGTAGTCGTTGGACTGATACACAAAGGTCAATGGTAGTTGGAGGGGCACATGCATGCCCGCTTATTTGGGGATGAAATATGCAAGACATTGATAGACACATCCTTGCTGAGAGATATCTGGATATAGGATGACAGTAAGAGGGGCGACATTGAATGCAAAGTTGTGTACAACCAAGTCTGAAGGGTATATGACAAGTGGGAATATGATGAGATTACTTAGATGAAAGGCATCCCGAAAAAGATGCAATTGTTCTTATATAGATTGCTAATGGGGAGACTGCTAACGAGAGACCGCCTAGTACAATTTGGGATCAACATGGGGGGACAGTGCATTATGTGCGACCAGGCAGATGAGATCATGATGCATCTATTCTTCAAGTGTCCGACAGTTTGGCCTATATGGATAGCTCAGGGAGAGAGGCTAAAGTTGCGATATAGAAGCATCAAGGACATTGTCACAGTGGTTCGGGACATCAAAGCATCAAAGCAAAGAGGACAAGGGTGGTATTGGGAAGCTTATTCTAGATTAGCGACTGTTGCCTGGCATGTATGGAGGGAGAGAAATAATAGGATATTTGCGGGACAGAGTACCATTAACTTTAAGATTATTCATAATATAGAGCATGATATATGTTGTATTAGGTTACCAAGGGAGTCATAAGAGTTTGGGTCGGAGTTATAATTTTAGAAAGTAGTAATAAAATTACCAAGTTCCAAATATATATATATATATATATATATATATGCAAATGACGTCTAGCCTAGTGGTTAAGACCGATGCATATTACTTAGGAGGTTGCAGGTTCGAGCCTCTTGGCCACCATTTAATTCCTCTTTGGGGGAATTAAGTGTTGAGTTGATGATAGGTGCAACGCAGGTGTGGTGCAGGTGCGGGCCTACGGGCAGAGATGTGTAGGGCCTTCGGACCGAGTTTGTAGGACTTCGGGCCAGGAGTCTGTTACACAATTACCTCTTTAAAAAAAGAAATATATATATATATATATATATATATATATATATATATATATATATATATATATATATATATATATAGCAAATCCATTCATATTTTATATAACTCATTAATACTAGAGCATCCTAACTCGTCCTTCTTCTTCTTGAACTTATAAAAACAGATTACGATTCAAAACCCTAACTTTCCAAAAAAAAATCTTAACATTCTAGTCACACAGATACATAACCATGTATGAGTGCTCAGTAGCTTAGTGATATACAAATATTCAATATCAGATACAGTCATACTGATACATATCCATTAATACACTAACTTTCCAAAACACTAACATGCTAGTCACACTAATACATATCCGTCAAAATTTGAACTTTCCAAAAACCCTAACAATCCAGTCACACTCATTTTCCAAAAAACCTAATTTGAAATCCTAAATTTTGGTTTAAAACCCTAATTTGATATTAGGAACACTATTTGTAGAAGATTGAAATTCAAAACCCTAATTTGATATTAGGTCTTAAGAAAAAAAAAAATAATTTTGGTTATCAGTCTCCTGGAGAAGTTGGGGGAAGTGTTGGTGGAGGAGCAGGGGCCGATCGAGATGGGGGAGGGGTTCGAGAAGGTAAAGGAGCAGGGGCCTATCGAGGGAGTGTTCGAGAAGGTGGAGGAGCCACCGCTAATGAGAGAGAGAGAGAGAGAGTGAAGGGGGTCAGGTTTCTGATTTTGTAAAAGTAGGGCACATGAACTGGGCGACGGCTTGACGACAGAAAGAATTCGTCTTCAACGAGCGTCGCTGATCAGTAGAATTTTAGTAATATTGGGCGATGGTTTGTTGACTCTGTCGGTCGTCGTCTAATAAAATATAATAGAGATTAGTCGTCGCTAGAATGCGCATAGTTTTTTCCTGGTAAACCACGTGAACTAGGGATGTTTAGTTGGCGACTTGGCGACGCCTATGTTATTAAGATTCGTGATATTCACGGTTGGTCGTCTGGGTGACGCATGTCCATCGCTACTTGGGGACGGTTTACGACCGTCCCTAACTTTTCGTCGTGGATAAACAGTATTATAGTAGTGAATTTTGTCTAAGTAGATTTGTGCCTGTCGACCTACACTCCACGAGACATTTATAGTAAGGAAATGGGCCGAATTGGTCAATCGATAAATGATAACCTAAAGAACATTATGCCCATGCTAAGTGTAGCATTCGTTACATGGGAAACCGTAATCAATATATTAAATACTTACAAAGCAGATTATAGGTACAATTATTGATTAGGGTACCGAGATGACGCCCCTAAATCTTTAAATAGGAAACAAGTACATTGTGGACTAAAAGTGACCCAAAGACCTAAAATAGCCAAGATTAGACATAAATAACATATTAGGATTTTTAAGTATTTGTTGAATTATTTAAAAAAAATTACCTTAGGAAAATGATTTACTAATAGGCAGTAAGAATTATTTAAATACTAAACAGTACATCAGTAAGTCTCTTGTACGTATATATTCGAACTGTAAATTAGTAGAAAAAAAATTAAAAAGAAAGTAGAAGGCATAAAGAGATTGAATGGCCAGTAATAAGCATGTACACGCTGACAAATCAAGTTCAATTAGAGATTAATTGCATTGATATGATACAAACAAATTGAGAAATGAAAGAGTACATACATTCAATCTTATTTCTATGATGAAATGAAAGAGTACATACATTCAATCTTATTTCTATGATGAATATGTCTACAAGAGGAACAAAAACTAGAGAAGCGGACATAATCAAAACATTGAACTTCTTTACTTATCCTCACAAAACACACAACGCAAATCCACACAGAGACCGTAGAAAAACCATATCTAACTATTCACCACAGCACAATGCTTCCTGATCTCACCTGCAGACCCAGTCTTGACCTGAATCCTACCCATCTTCTCCATCGACAGGCCAAACTCCTTGTAGAACACCTCGAGAGGACTGTCTAGGAGCTTAGTTATAGCCGCCTTGGCCCCAGCATTCGTCGTGAGGGCAGCATCGGATTGGAAGAGACCTCGTCTCTTGAGCAGAAGCTTGTAGTATCCGAGATCGAAAGTTCTGAAGCTTCCGGGGTCCATTTCAACTATGGTGGTGTTGTCATTAGGGTTCTTGCACTTGAACTTCTTCAAATTGGCTGCATAGAACCTATCTAGAGCGGGGTCTTCGTCGCCTTTTCCCGTGAAGTTGTATAGACGATTGTTGAACGAAGAGCAGTGAGACATTCCGATCGTGTGAGCTCCTAAATTAATTATATTACAAGAAGATTGCACTTAGAGACTCTATCCACACGTCTACGTATACACAATGAACACTGTCCGAACTTGATATGAGGCTCATGAGCGGACTGTCTTGAACGAAAAATTTAGAGGGCACCAATTATTTAAAATACTATTTAATGTATATAAGTTCAGTTCTGAACAAAAGTCCAGCAGATTCATTATGATCCTTTTAGTCCACGAATTTTTTTTTTTTTTTTTGTCATAGGATATCTAAATGTCATATATTAGAATACCAAAAGATAAGTCACTTAGTCATACTAAAGAAAATTTTGGTATGGTTACTGTCAAATTTTTTTTTTTCCTTTCGTTGCTCTAATAATCTGACGCTCTCAATCTCCTCTAGTCTTCCGTCATTGTCAATCTCCGTTGTCTCTTTCTCTTTCTCTTTCTCTTTCTCTCCCTCTCTCTCTTGAAGGGTAATTGAATAACAGAACAAGTTATAATTTTATGACATATATTATTTGAGAAATTATATTTTGTTCATTGTTTTATTTCTTAAATTTTGTGTTGATAATACTATTGTATCATCGTCGAACATTAAGCGCCACTTTTAGAGCTCCTCGTATCAAAATATAAAGTCCGGTACTGACAATGAACTACGAATAATCATGAGTTACTCACCGGATAATAGAATTAGATCGGTCACGTTTAGTCCTTTACTAGCGAAAGATTTTGTAAGAGCGCTAAAATTGAATGTCGGGAAAGGAATGTTAGCCAATGCCTCAGATGAATTGGAGATCAATCCATCCCTACGCCCGGTAGGAACATTCCAAAATGGACCTCCCTATCATCATAATAGAAGAAATTAAACAAATTCAGTACCAATTAAACCAAATAACAAGAAGCAATTGTAAGTACTCTAATACTAATTTGATCATATTACTTACTGTTACTAGTACTGAATCTCTTGCGACTAGGGCAATGACATCGGCGCAGGAAACAACCCCAGGGCATTCTTTTTCGAGCAAGCTCTTGACTCCGTCGACGAAACCAAACCCTCTGAGTGTCAAGTTTGGGGTTGATGCCTTTTCTGTCTGGTTCTTGGCAGTGGAGTCGATCAGAACAGAAGCATCACAACCCTAAGTAAGAAAAAGAAACTTAGCCTTGACATAACTTACAATTTTCACATAACTAAATGTATTTTGTGTTACATACTCTGACAAAGCAGTCATGGAAGTGCATCCTAATGAGCGCAGCCGCAAGCGATGGCGCATTCGGGATGTGCTTCTTAACGTACTCGGAGACGATCTGCTCGGCCTTCGGACAGCTCTTGTCGTAGAAACCCATTTCCAGATCGGCACTGACGCAACTAAGCAAGCCCAATAGAGTGCATAGAACGAAACCCTTCATGCTCATCGTCTTCCTCATTATTATAAGAACGCACTCGATTCTGCATTATGGAACCTAGCTTGGAAGTAGCTTTATAGGCAATCTCTTCATTTGATTATTAAAAAAATTCCATGTGCATAATGTCCCCATTAGAAATGGTATGGAACACAAGCTAAAAGCAAGTCATAACTAAAGGAGAGTAGGTAGTTAAGTTGTGTATAAGACGAGGAAAAAAAGGTTTGTGATCAACTGCAGATATCACTGTCATTGGTATGGGTGGCTTGTAATTAATGATTTGTATTCAAATCTTGAGTTGGTAGAACACTGACATGATTTATCAAAACCGTGAGATTAGTTTCACCAACTCCTTCCTTTAGAGCTCATATATATTAATTAAGGGTTAAAGCATCTGCTCCAAGAACTTGAACAACTTCCCTTTTAGGTTCATATTTGAATTGTCTTTTGGAAGCTAACTACGATAGTGCATGTACATACATATTCGAAATTAAGAAGATAACAATGAGATATGCATGAATTTAGGCCTTCGTTTTTTTGTGTTCTCTCTCTCTCTCTCTCTCTCTCTCTCTCTCTCTCTCTCTATATATATATATATATATATATATATATATATATATATATGAAAGAAGCTAATTGTATTAATTTCAAAAAGAGTACATCACACCAAACTTATGCCAGGCTTCTAATTGGCCCAAGCATCCATACATCAGACTCAATATTATGAAAAATTCCTATCTTAAAAGTAACTAATCATTCGAAGATTCGAGTATTGCGCTCCTTCCATATATGCCAAACAACCGTAGCTCGTCTGAGTCGTGCTTCCCGGAACCATTTGGCGCCCTTCCCTCTTTTTCTTCTAATGTTAATGTCCATGATCCCAGGCAGTTCCAGGGTCCCATCACGCCTGATCTGCAAATTCCCCACCTATTAATTCAATCCATATTTTCCTGGTCATCGAACATTGAAAAATAAATGCTCGATAGACTCATTCTCCGGTCGGCAGAGGATGCATCCTGGACCAGCTGTTTGCACACCAAACAGAATGAGCCGATATAGCGTGAGTAGTCGACCCAAACACACACGGTACATGCATAATTGGAACTTTTGCGCCATCCCTCGCACCCATATGAAATAAGCGGCCTCCAAATGGGGACCCCGCTCCCGCAAGCACCTCTACACATCTCTGTGCACGAACGTTGCCTTACCTGTCTTCGCCCAAATCCATATGTCTGCATCTGCTGTAGGGTCTAGTCGCAACCTCCGGATTTTCGGAGCCACCTGACTAGCAAACCCATGTATTTTCGGCTTCCACTCCCCTGAATGGATAATACAACTTACTACCTCCCTCCTGTGCCCCATACCCATTGCATTCCAACTGATCCAGATCGACTAGGCACTGATGTCCGATCCATGGATCCCACCATAAGTCTGTCGTTGTCCCGTCTTTGATAAGTCTACTGATGTGTGTTTAGGATAATAAACAAGAAAATATTTGGTAAATGCGGGAAACGAGGTCTTGTGCGAAGACCCGCCCTTCTTTTATGTTTACAAACAAGATTGTACAAATTTGATCCTACACGAGGATGTCTAAGTACAATTTATTTAATCTGGATGAATATTGCTATAGGTGTCTGATCTGCAGTCGATTACTTTAGCCCTTGGACCACACGATGTTGAAGAAGTTCCGTGGAAGGCAGGTTGCAGCTTCAAAGGTTGCTAAAGAGGGTGGATGCCCGATGCCAAAGTCGTCGATCCCTTCTCTTTGCCTAAGCTCCGGATTCTCCTCTCTCTCTCTCTCTCTCTCTCTATCGACCGTTGGACCTGGTACTGGATCTCTGGATCAGTTTTCAGACCTAACTCCTTCGACCCTCCAATTTGTCGACCTTTGTCCTCATTGATAGAGGTCTCTATTTATAGAGTTTTAGTGACAGTGACCACACAGTCGGCGTAGAAACCGAGTAGTGGAAAGTACAGCATCCTTTTACACGACGGTTTAAAATAACCAATGCCTGCGTATAAATGACCTTTTGAGTGAGCATGTGACGCACGTCCAACTAAGGGATAGAACGCGTATATCTGCTACGAAGATCACGGCGTAGAAGCCACATAGGTAGTTATCCCTTGTGTAGAAGAGGTTGGCATAGAAGCCAAATGACTGTCACCATGGCATAGAAGCCAAGTAGGCATAGAAGCCGAGTAGGCATAGAAGCCAAGTAGGCGTAGAAGCCGAGTGGTCATAGAGGCCGAGGAGGCGTAGAAGCCGAGTGGGCATAGAAGCCAAGTGGGCATAGAAGCCGAGCAGGCGTAGAAGCCGAGTGGGCATAGAAGCCGAGTGGGCATAGAAGCCGAGCAGGCGTAGAAGCCGAGACGATGTGGACGTTTTAGCCAGAATTACGGCTCTTGGAGATATAATCAAATCTCTTACATTAAATGCATAGATCTGCCCCCATCCTGCGCATTAAATGCAGAGGCCTGTCTTTAAGATTTGCCATCATTCTGCTCATTAAATGCAGATACGCGCCTCGAATTCTGTACGAAGAGTGACTACTGATGTGGCGGTTTGTTTGCCTTCTGTGGAGAGTAAGAAGCTCACGTCTGCCTGTGTAAAACTGGACAGCGTATTCCCTTATGTGCGTAAGAGTAGTTTACGCAAAGGGGATGCCACTAAACGACGGTTCGGTGACATTTAATCAAATCTCCTGCATTAAATGCGGAGATCCGCCATTATCCTGCTCATTAAATGAGGAGGCGTGGTTTGAAGGACTGCCACCCTTCTGTGCCTCAAGTGCAAAGACGTGCCTCAGGCATCTGTCAGTATTCGGCGCTTCAAATGCAGAGACGTGCCTCAGGCATCTGTCAGTATTCGGCGCTTCAAATGCAGAGACGTGCCTCGAGAAACTGTCACCGCTCTGTGCATTAAATGCAGAGACGTGCCTCGAGCCCTGTACGAAGTGCAGCTTTTGACGTGGCAGGCTATTACTCTTCCGCGGAGCGTAAACAGCTCACATATTGTCAGGCCCCAGTCCCAAAATATATGGAACCAGGCCACGTGGCACTGGCCAGCTGACACGACTCCGAGGATATCCCAATTTAATGGATCCTGACGAAGCGTGCTACGCTGTCCTAAATCTAACAAGTCTAATATCATAACAGGCAATAACTAATCTCATCCACAGATAACAAGTAAATACTGAAAGGAAAGACTGGAATATAAGGACATAGTCAACTGACATAGTACAATTGAAATAAGTCCGGTGGGAACAAACCCACTACAAATGTACTGATAGTCTGAAATAAAGTACTGAATGTCTGAAATGAAAGTACTGATAAGTAGAGACTGGAACAACATCTAACTAGGTAAGGAGCTCCAGTCATAGGCGGGAGGCCTACCAATCTGATCAGGGGTACTCTGATGGAAGTACCTCAAGCTCCTCGTCGAGAGCAAACCTTGTCTCCACACCTGGCCCGTAAACTGTGGGATAAAAGGCCTCGTCCAGATCTGGAAGATAACCAGGTCCTCAGAGGGACGTAACAAGATACAAAATGCATGCTAGATAGTACTGAATAAAATAAAATATACGGGTGTGCTAACCATCTAAGTGAATGCAATGTAAGGACAACCTAGGAACGTATAAGTAGGTGTAGGCATAACGTCCAACGACCTCTAGAGTGTGGTATCTGTAACGTCCATCATTCCAAAGAATGAGGTATCTGTATAATATAACGTCCACACTCTAAGGGGCGTGGTATCTGCAATGTAGATATATACGTCCGTAACACTCCGAAGAGCGCGGTATCTGAATATAGGGAGTCACCGGGTCTGTGGTTCCTCTGGATACCACGGAGTCCGATGGGGGTATCCCATACGTTTGTCAGTTGTCCTTCCCGCCCAATGTAGATACGCAAGTCATATACACGACCTGAGTGTACCGTATCTAGATGCCAAGTCTCAACTAAACTATATTATTCTAGACTATATGCTAGTCCGTGATGCTAGTCGTACGTACCGATAGCGAATCGGGCACGCGGACCCGCATCCCAATATGAAAGTACCATGGTGATACGTGTAGGTGTCACGGTCTAAGAGAATATCAAAATATTCTCACAGATAGATGAGTCAGCTAGCATCTAGGTATAGTACACTACTCATCGACATATTGTCAACTGCATCCGAGGCAATCTCGGACGCACACAGTTTTATACATAATTGAAACATTTAACATTAAATTGTTAAGCAGTAAATCAGCAAGGTATACTTGCCTGCCCCGGGTAGCTGCGAAATCCAAAGCCCTGCTCCTGATGCCTCGGCAGTAGTGTCCAGCAATCCTATATAGGATATAGTAATGTCCAAATTAGTCGCTACGATAGCACGACTAGGATACACTGTCCGTATCTACAACTGACACAGGGTCGGGGCTATATGTATATTTAGCTAACACTAGTATTTATATATACACTAAAACATATTTAGTTACAATAAGATAATAGGTAGGTTTAATAGTACAATGAAATAGTACTTAGGTATTTTTAGAAATACACTAATACATTTTGCTCATAATATATCCATATATTTAGTAATATTTATAAGCACACATTTATATTTATGACTCAACACATAGACCCTTATTTTATCATATTTATGTGAACAAGCATACTACATAAAATACTTACAATATTGCATATTCTCATTAAATATTCTAATGTTTTTAATTACACAAAAATACGTACACATTTATAACATAATATTATGCACAAAATAAAGAAATGTGTATTAAGAGTATATACACACATATATATCTATATATATAAATACATATATATATATATGCATATACATACTAGAGACTTAATACATATAAGTATTTATATATAAAATATATTATATATATTTTTAATTTCCAGAAATGTATTTAGACATAATTTGTATTTATTCATTTAATAATTTATATACTAAAAAAAATACACTTACATACATAAATACATACATACATACATACATACATACAAACATACACACATTTTTAATATGAAAATATATAAATATATAGTATTATTTTTTATACATAATCACAGAAATTTCATATTTAAAATATGGTTTATATACTGTACAATATACATACATACGTATATATACTCATATATATATATATATGTATATATATATACATGCCTACGTACATCAATACATACATACATACACAACTCTAATATACATAAAATAAATTAAAAAGATTATATAAATATTTATTATGAAATTTACAGGGATATTATGAATATATATACTGTTAATAATTAATATACAGTATATTATAGAATACGTATTTTAAATACGAAAATATACGACATTCAGGCATTCGAACTTGCAGCTGTATTTACATGTATAAATCTAAATAATTACACATAAAATAATATACCTAAATGCTCGACAAGTCGAGGGGGTCGAGCTGGTCGGTCGTCGCCGGCGGGGGTGGCCGGGCGGCGCTCCGGCGAGGGTCGGGGACTTCGGCCACAGCAGCAGCCGTTTCTGGATCGTCGACGCTGCGGGCTCGATTCCTCTCCGGTGCGTCGACGTCTTCGGCCGAAAGTTTGTGGGGTGGTGGAGGACAGGCTGGGGGAGGCTCTGGTGAAGTACGGTGGCCGGAGGTGGAGGCTAGTGGCGGTGGTCGAGCATGGGGTGGTCGGCTCGAGTGTGCGGGCTGGGAAGGTCTCGACCGGTGCGGGCGGTCGTGCGGGCTTCTCCGGCGTCGTAGGGGCCGGAGTTTCTGGTGGAAGGTGGGGTGGGGACTGGCGACAGTGGTCGTGAAGTATGGCGGCGGTTGGTGGCCGCTGGTGGTGGTGGTCGAGCTCGGGGAGGGGGGGTGTAGTATCGGCTGATGGTTGGGGGGGTGTTGGGTTTAAATGGTTTTAGGTATTTCCTTGGGTTGTGTGCCTTCCAAATGAGGTAGAATGGTGTATAAGTAGGAGAGAGAGTGAGGGGAGGCTGCCTAGGGGTTAGGGCCGGCTGGATGCATTTTTTTGGGGAGTGGGGATGCTCATCATGATGGGTGGAGGGCTAGGAATAGGCTAATTTAAATGTAGGGCCAAGATGGGTTTCCAAAAAGGTGGTGGAAGTACATGTAAAATGGGGGGAAACCAAATGCCTACGGTTGGGTATTCCAATGCTTTTCTCCATGATAGTTTGGGCCAATGAGAGGGGGACACTACATTACAATTTTGCAATTTAGCCCCTGAATAAAATGGTATTTGCACAATAACTAGGATTGGGGATTTAATGCAAACAAACACCATGTTTGGTGTTCCTCATTGGACTATGAGGGTGTTTGGTGTTTTGTATGAGGATGGTGGGTGTGGATGTGGGTTTAGGTTGGAGTTGGGTCCAATTTATTTGAGGTTGTGTAGCCACATTAATTAATTCATAATTAATGTAACGGCATTTCTATTTTAATTTAATTAAAAACTGGGAGTCTAAATTTGGTTGGACAAGGGTCATTTGTGTAGTAGGCTCAGTGTACAATGTCATCGTGGTCTGGGTTGGTCAAAATTGGTTGAGGTTGGGTCTCAATGTCAATTGGAACGGACAACGAACGTAGTTACGCAAATTTAAAAATTCGCGCGCGGACGTTTGTAACGACTTTTGTGCGTCTAAAATCTGGCACAAAAATCGGTATCCGGGGTTTGTTCCTGATTCGATATGATAGGTTTACGTGTCTAGGTCAGATACGTGGAATTGGTTTTAGGGCAACAGCTAAGGTTGTATCCTAAAACAATAAATCATTGCACATGTATCATAATGCATTAATTAAATCTTAATTAAATCAGGTAAACCCTAATTAGGCTAAATAAACTAGTAAACCCTAATTTATGGTCGAGGGGGTTTACAACATACCCTCCTTAGAGTATTTCGTCCTCGAAATTAAAACAGACATATAGAAAAACTGTTGAATGAAATAAATGTTATCACATACCTAGGCCTTCGAAGAGATGGGGAAAACGTTGCCGAATATCGTCCTCCCGTTCCCAGGTTGATTCACCTGGTGCGTGATGCCTCCATGCGACACGAACTAGAGGGATAGTCTGGCCTCGCAGTACCTTCTCGCTTCGGTCTAGGATCTCTACCGGCTCCTCCTGGTATGACAAGCTGGGACCAACGGTGATCTTCGAGTGGTCAAGCACATGACTTGGATCCGGTATGTACCTCCTCAGCTGAGATACATGGAAGATATCGTGAACTCCTTCCAGTGTCTGCGGCAAGGCCAATCTGTAAGCAACTTCTCCGACGCGCTCTAGCACATCGAAGGGTCCGATGTACCTCGGACTCAGCTTCCCTCTGCCTCCGAATCTGATGGTTCCTCTGGTAGGAGAAATCTTCAGGAATACATGTTCTCCAACCTGGAACTCTAAGGGTCGTCGATGCGCATTAGCCCAATGCTTCTGCCTGTCCTGTGCTGCTCGTAGATGCCCCTGGATCTTCTTCACCTTCTCCACTGTATGGACGATCAGCTCTGGCCCTAGAATCTGCCTCTCGCCTACGTCGCTCCAACATACTGGGGAACGACATTTCCTACCATACAATGCCTCATAGGGAGCCATCTGAATGCTCGCCTGATAGCTATTGTTGTAGGAAAATTCGACCAAGTGTAAGTGGTCCTCCCATGATCCGCTGAAGTCAAGCATGCAAGCCCTCAACATATCCTCCAGCGTCTGAATGGTGCGCTCGGATTGTCCATCTGTCTGCGGGTGGTACGAAGTACTGAACTTAAGGCGGGTACCAAGACTCTCTTGCATACTCCTCCAAAAGTATGATGTAAATCTCGTATCCCGGTCAGACACGATACTGACTGGCACTCCATGCAATCGTACAATCTCCCTCATGTACATGTCTGCCAAGACTTCCGTAGATTGTCCAACTCTGAAGGGTAAAAAGTGGGCAGACTTGGTGAGTCTATCTACGATTACCCATACGGCATTGCGACCACTAGGACTCCTCGGAAAACCCGTGACGAAGTCCATGGTGATGTGCTACCATTTCCACTCCGGTATCGGGAGCGGTTGAAGTAATCCGGCAGACCTCTGATGCTCAGCCTTGACTTGCTGACACACCAGACACTTAGCCACGAAGCGGGCTATCACTCTCTTCATCCCGTGCCACCAGTAGTACTGCCTCAGGTCTCGATACATCTTCGTGCCTCCTGGATGTATAGAATAGGTCGAACTGTGGGCCTCCGTCATCAGCTCCTGTCGTAGCTCTCCATTCGGAACATAGAGACGATCTCCACATCTCAAGGTTCCGTCCTCGTGTATACGCAGTCCCGTCTGTATTCCAGCCTCTGTCCTCTGTCGAAGCCTCTGAAATCTGGCGTCCGTCGGCAAAGCAGCCTTGATTCTCTCCACCAATGTCGATTGCACCTGGAAACTCGACATCTGGCCGTCTACTCCGGGCATGACGACCTCGATACCCAACTGTTCTAGATCCCTCAACAGATGTTGTTGGGTAGTCAGGAAAAATGCTATGGGCTTCCTGCTTAAAGCATCGGCTACCACATTAGCCTTTCCTGGATGGTACTGCAGCTCTATCTCGAAGTCTGCCATCACTTCGAGCCAACGTCTCTGCCTCTGGTTCAGGTCCTTCTGTGTGTAGACGTATTTCAGGCTCTTGTGATCGGTGAATATCTCCATGCGCTCTCCGTACAGGTAGTGCCTCCAAAGCTTCAACGCAAAGATCACTGCGGCAAGCTCTAAGTCGTGGGTGGGATAGTTCTTCTCATGGGTCCTCAACTGCCTAGAGGCATAGGCCACAACCTTCCCATGCTGCATCAAGACGCATCCTAATCCTTTCCCGAATGCTTCACTATAGATCACGAATCCTCCGGGTCCAGAAGGTATGGTCAAGATGGGTGCTGTAGTCAGACGCTTCTTCAGCTCATCGAACGCCGTCTGACACTCCTCTGTCCAGGTGAACTCCTGATCCTTGCGGGTCAAGCGGGTCATCGGCTCTGCGATCCTTGCAAAGTTCTCTACGAACCTCCGGTAATATCCGGCAAGTCCTAGGAAACTCCTCACCTCTGTGAC
Source organism: Iris macrosiphon (assembly GCA_036927795.1). NCBI lineage: Eukaryota > Viridiplantae > Streptophyta > Magnoliopsida > Asparagales > Iridaceae > Iris > Iris macrosiphon. Next base: position 26,041,454 of record JAYESA010000018.1, on the reverse strand, counting down.
GTTGGTAGGGGTCGGCCACGTCTCTACTGATGAAATCTTCGCGGGATCTACTGAAATGCCATCTCCTGAGATAACGTGTCCAAGAAATGCGACACGATCTAGAAGAAACTCGCACTTGCTCAGCTTGGCATAAAGCCTCTCTCGTCTCAGCGTCTCTAGTACTAGCCTCAAGTGCTCTCCATGCTCCTCGTGGCTCTTCGAATACACCAGGATATCGTCGATGAAGACTACCACGAACTGGTCTAGATACTCATGGAAGACTCGGTTCATCAGGTTCATAAACACAGCAGGCGCATTTGTCAATCCAAAAGGCATCACTAGGAACTCGTAATGACCGTAACGAGTCCTAAATGCTGTCTTTGGAATTTCTTTCCTTCGCACCTTCACCTGATGGTAGCCCGATCTCAAGTCGATCTTCGTGAACACCACTGCTCCTGTCAGCTGGTCGAACAGATCGTCGATTCGCGGTAGCGGGTACTTGTTCTTGATTGTCAGAGCATTAAGGGCTCTGTAATCAATGCACATCCGGAACGTCCCGTCCTTCTTTGGTATAAACAGCACTGGTGCTCCCCAGGGTGATGCACTAGGACGTACGAATCCTTGATCTGCAACTCCTCTAGCTGTAGCTTCAGCTCGTCAAGCTCCTTCTTCGCCAACCGGTACACATTTGATGATACCGGTGCTGCTCCAGGTATTAGCTCAATGGTGAACTCCACCTCTCTATCAGGCGGTAGGCCTGGCAACTCCTCTGGGAAAACATCCTCGAACTCTGCAACAATTTCTGGGGGTGTCGTCTCCATCGCCATGTAAGCTCCAGCTGCATGTCCTACTCCTCGCTCGATGGTGCCTCGCATGAATTCAAACTCCGGTTGTCCTGGCAGTCTAAAAGTAACGCTACCCTTCCGGCAATCTAGTACGGCATTGTACTGGCTTAACCAGTCCATGCCCAAAACTACGTCGAAAGCTGGCATTGGGAGTACCAACAATCGCGCTCTCATCTCCCTACCATAAACTACTACCGAGCACGTTCTAATGGTGCTGGTAACCGGTACGATGCCTCCTCCGGTAAGTATTCTCCAACTCTTAGGTAAGGGGGAAGTTGCTACTCTATGCATTGCTACGAATCTACTAGATATAAATGACAATGTAGCTCCAGAATCAAACAGTGCAGTCGCAGGTAATGATGCAACTAGAATTGTACCTGCTATAGCCTCTCCCTCTGGTTCCTCCTCAATAGATGCTAGAGCAAAGGCTTGCCCGCGCCTCTGCCCTCCTGCCTGCTGTCGGGCCTGGTTGAAGTGTGCCTCCTGTGGGACCAAGGGTGGTCTCTGCTATCCTCCGGTAGCTGGTGGACGCTGGCCTCCTGCTGGGGGTAGGATCCTCAGTGGTGCTGCTGGTGGCCTCTGTCCAGTCTGGGGTGCTGCGTCTCTACGCTGGGGGCAGTCTCTAGCAAGGTGCTGGCTGGCTCCACAGACCATGCAGAGCCCAAGTTTCTTCCTGCAGTCTCGGATGACGTGTCCTCTCTTGCCACAGAAGTGACAGGTCGGAAGCTCCTTCTGTTGGTACGGCGCTGTCCTCTGCTGCGCCTGTGCTCCGGGTCGGCGGATCGGTCCTCCGGCTCCTTGCTGGGTCCTGGCTGGTGCGTTCCCGCTGGAATGTCTCGCTCCTCCTCCTCCTATAGCCTCCTGGATCCTCGCCTCTGTTAGGACCTCTTCATAAGAGATCCTCGACTGGGTAGTAGTGTACCTCTATAGCTCTTGAGTGAGGCCATGGTGGAATCTCCTGGCTTTCTCCAGGTTATTGGGGATCAGGGCTGCTCCAAATCGGCTGAGTCTGCTGAACTCTCCGTCGTAGGCGTCCACAGTGAGGTTCCCCTGCTCTAGGTGCAAGAACTGGGAGTACAGGGCGTTCCTCACCGTAGCCGAGAAGTACTTCGTGTTGAAGTGCTCTAGGAATTCCTCCCAAGTCTGCCGTCGGCCAATGCTGCGCTCTATAGAGTCCCACCAGTGATGGGCGTTGCCGGTGAGTTGGGCCCTCACTGCGTTCATCCAGAGATCGGGGTGCAGCTGCGAACCCTCTAGCAGCATCTCAGTGTTGGAGACCCAGTCTAAGATCTCCTCAGCCGTCTCCTTGCCCGAGAAGGTTCCCGGGCCCATCTGTCTGAAGCCTTTTACAGTGCCTGTTAGCTGGACAGGAGCATGTGCTGGTGCTGGTGCTGGTGCTGGTGCTTGGGCAGGTGCCCTCTCCAATACTGCCATCAATCCCTGTCTAAGGGCCTCCGTCTGCTGCATCTGAGCCTGCATCATCATTTGAAAGAACTGCATCATCTGGGACTGTTCTCCTGTTGGTGGCATCTGCGGTGGAAATGGTGGAGGTGGTGGTAGCGGTATCTCTGGCTGCCTCCTCGGTGTCTCCTCTGGTACCGGCCTCTCGTGCTGCGGCATCGGGGTCGCCCTCGAGGTCTGTCCCTCGAAGTACTGTCTAGGGATCGTCCGCGACGTCTGGCCCTCGGGCTGTTGCGTCTCCTCGTCGAGGGTGACCTGATGCCAGTGCATCATCGGGGCCTGAGGGATCACCACTGCCTCTAGCTGAGGCTGCTCCCTGGGTGGTCCCTGAGTCGTGTCCTCCCTCGGTGCTGCAGGTGGTGCTATGGCACCGAGTATCTCACGGCGGCTACGTAGGTTCATCTTGCTGTAAGAGACAGAACTTCATTAGAGAGAGTACGGAATAAATCAAACAGGATGCAGATATTTAAAATACGAAAGAGGTTCAAAGGCGTAATCAAGTGGATGAGACCTAGCAATTTCTATCCTATTGCAGGCTCGCTGGGCACGTTACCATACCACAAGCGATAAACATAGGAACGACCTGCATGGGCCACCACTAAAACCATGTCACGCCCCAGTCCCAAAATATATAGAATCAGGCCACGTGGCACTGGCCAGCTGACACGACTCCGAGGATATCCCAATTTAATGGATCCTGACGAAGCGTGCTACACTGTCCTAAATCTAACAAGTCTAATATCATAACAGGCAATAACTAATCTCATCCACAGATAACAAGTAAATACTGAAAGGAAAGACTGGAATATAAGGACATAGTCAACTGACATAGTACAATTGAAATAAGTCCGGTGGGAACAAACCCACTACAAATGTACTGATAGTCTGAAATAAAGTACTGAATGTCTGAAATGAAAGTACTGATAAGTAGAGACTGGAACAACATCTAACTAGGTAAGGAGCTCCAGTCATAGGCGGGAGGCCTACCAATCTGATCAGGGGTACTCTGATGGAAGTACCTCAAGCTCCTCGTCGAGAGCAAACCTTGTCTCCACACCTGGCCCGTAAACTGTGGGATAAAAGGCCTCGTCCAGATCTGGAAGATAACCAGGTCCTCAGAGGGACGTAACAAGATACAAAATGCATGCTAGATAGTACTTAATAAAATAAAATGTACGGGTGTGCTAACCATCTAAGTGAATGCAATGTAAGGACAACCTAGGAACGTATAAGTAGGTGTAGGCATAACGTCCAACGACCTCTAGAGTGTGGTATCTGTAACGTCCATCTTTCCGAAGAATGAGGTATCTGTATAATATAACGTCCACACTCTAAGGGGCGTGGTATTTGCAATATAGATATATACGTCCGTAACACTCCGAAGAGCGCGGTATCTGAATATAGGGAGTCACCGGGTCTGTGGTTCCTCTGGATACCACGGAGTCCGATGGGGGTATCCCATACGTTTGTCAGTTGTCCTTCCCGCCCAATGTAGATACGCAAGTCGTATACACGACCTGAGTGTACCGTATCTAGATACCAAGTCTCAACTAAACTATATTATTCTAGACTACATGCTAGTCCGTGATGCTAGTCGTATGTACCGATAGCGAATCGGGCACGCGGACCCGCATCCCAATATGAAAGTACCATGGTGATACGTGTAGGTGTCACGGTCTAAGAGAATATCAAAATATTCTCACAGATAGGTGAGTCAGCTAGCATCTAGGTATAGTACACTACTCATCGACATATTGTCAACTGCATCCGAGGCAATCTCGGACGCACACAGTTTTATACATAATTGAAACATTTAACATTAAATTGTTAAGCAGTAAATCAGCAAGGTATACTTGCCTGCCCCGGGTAGCTGCGAAATCCAAAGTCCTGCTCCTGATGCCTCGGCAGTAGTGTCCAGCAATCCTATATAGGATATAGTAATGTCCAAATTAGTCGCTACGATAGCACGACTAGGATACACTGTCCGTATCTACAACTGACACAGGGTCGGGGCTATATGTATATTTAGCTAACACTAGTATTTATATATACACTAAAACATATTTAGTTACAATAAGATAATAGGTAGGTTTAATAGTACAATGAAATAGTACTTAGGTATTTTTAGAAATACACTAATACATTTTGCTCATAATATATCCATATATTTAGTAATATTTATAAGAACACATTTATATTTATGACTCAACACATAGACCCTTATTTTATCATATTTATGTGAACAAGCATACTACATAAAATACTTACAATATTGCATATTCTCATTAAATATTCTAATGTTTTTAATTACACAAAAATACGTACACATTTATAACATAATATTATGCACAAAATAAAGAAATGTGTATTAAGAGTATATACACACATATATATCTATATATATAAATACATATATATATATATATGCATATACATACTAGAGACTTAATACATATAAGTATTTATATATAAAATATATTATATATATTTTTAATTTCCAGAAATGTATTTAGACATAATTTGTATTTATTCATTTAATAATTTATATACTAAAAAAAATACACTTACATACATACATACATACATACATACATACATACATACATACATACATACAAACATACACACATTTTTAATATGAAAATATATAAATATATAGTATTATTTTTTATACATAATCACAGAAATTTCATATTTAAAATATGGTTTATATACTGTACAATATACATACATACGTATATATACTCATATATATATATATATATGTATATATATATACATGCCTACGTACATCAATACATACATACATACACAACTCTAATATACATAAAATAAATTAAAAAGATTATATAAATATTTATTATGAAATTTACAGGGATATTATGAATATATATACTGTTAATAATTAATATACAGTATATTATAGAATACGTATTTTAAATACGAAAATATACGACATTCAGGCATTCGAACTTGCAGCTGTATTTACATGTATAAATCTAAATAATTACACATAAAATAATATACCTAAATGCTCGACAAGTCGAGGGGATCGAGCTGGTCGGTCGTCGCCGGCGGGGGTGGCCGGGCGGCGCTCCGGCGAGGGTCGGGGACTTCGGCCACAGCAGCAGCCGTTTCTGGATCGTCGACGCTGCGGGCTCGATTCCTCTCCGGTGCGTCGACGTCTTCGGCCGAAAGTTTGTGGGGTGGTGGAGGACAGGCTGGGGGAGGCTCTGGTGAAGTACGGTGGCCGGAGGTGGAGGCTAGTGGCGGTGGTCGAGCACGGGGTGGTCGGCTCGAGTGTGCGGGCTGGGAAGGTCTCGACCGGTGCGGGCGGTCGTGCGGGCTGCTCCGGCGTCGTGGGGGCCGGAGTTTCTGGTGGAAGGTGGGGTGGGGACTGGCGACAGTGGTCGTGAAGTATGGCGGCGGTTGGTGGCCGCTGGTGGTGGTGGTCGAGCTCGGGGAGGGGGGGTGTAGTATCGGCTGATGGTTGGGGGGGTGTTGGGTTTAAATGGTTTTAGGTATTTCCTTGGGTTGTGTGCCTTCCAAATGAGGTAGAATGGTGTATAAGTAGGAGAGAGAGTGAGGGGAGGCTGCCTAGGGGTTAGGGCCGGCTGGATGCATTTTTTTGGGGAGTGGGGATGCTCATCATGATGGGTGGAGGGCTAGGAATAGGCTAATTTAAATGTAGGGCCAAGATGGGTTTCCAAAAAGGTGGTGGAAGTACATGTAAAATGGGGGGAAACCAAATGCCTACGGTTGGGTATTCCAATGCTTTTCTCCATGATGGTTTGGGCCAATGAGAGGGGGACACCACATTACAATTTTGCAATTTAGCCCCTGAATAAAATGGTATTTGCACAATAACTAGGATTGGGGATTTAATGCAAACAAACACCATGTTTGGTGTTCCTCATTGGACTATGAGGGTGTTTGGTGTTTTGTATGAGGATGGTGGGTGTGGATGTGGGTTTAGGTTGGAGTTGGGTCCAATTTATTTGAGGTTGTGTAGCCACATTAATTAATTCATAATTAATGTAACGGCGTTTTTATTTTAATTTAATTAAAAACTGGGAGTCTAAATTTGGTTGGACAAGGGTCATTTGTGTAGTAGGCTCAGTGTACAATGTCATCGTGGTCTGGGTTGGTCAAAATTGGTTGAGGTTGGGTCTCAATGTCAATTGGAACGGACAACGAACGTAGTTACGCAAATTTAAAAATTCGCGCGCGGACGTTTGTAACGACTTTTGTGCGTCTAAAATCTGGCACAAAAATCGGTATCCGGGGTTTGTTCCTGATTCGATATGATAGGTTTACGTGTCTAGGTCAGATACGTGGAATTGGTTTTAGGGCAACAGCTAAGGTCGTATCCTAAAACAATAAATCATTGCACATGTATCATAATGCATTAATTAAATCTTAATTAAATCAGGTAAACCCTAATTAGGCTAAATAAACTAGTAAACCCTAATTTATGGTCGAGGGGGTTTACACATATGCCTGTGTAAAACAAGGCGGCGTATTCCTTCGTATGTGAAAAAGTGGTTTACGCAAAGGAAATGGCAGTAAACGACAGCCTGGGTTGCAGTGCCGCGCCATCATGATACCCGTTGCTTGGGTTGTCATGCAGTACTCTTTGTCAGGAGTCCAGACGTCAGGTTCATTGCATGATCTGACAGGTTCATTTCGAAGAATACGAAGCGTTCCTCGTACACTTCAATGCTGCATTGAAAGCGGATGAGTTTTACGCCATATAGGCGATGAAGCACCTCTTTTATGCTAAAGCAGCTTGGACACCTTGCACTACGCTGATGGTCCTTGAGCCTATATTTTATGCTGTGCTCAGCGGAGAAGTTTTGTTGCAAGTTGATGGCTCTGAGGTCATCTTTTTACGCTGTCCTGTATGAACATGCTGCGTATAGCTATCCAGCGTATTTTTTATGCTTCTACAATGTGTGCTTTCATCCTGTCACGATAATAAATAATATTCTTGAAGACTACCGAATCATTATTATTTGCCGTGACCATCCAAAAATTTCTTCCTTTGAGGTATCTACACTGCATCCATCTTTCCCATAACGATTGGCCAATCATGAAATTCAAGCAAGCTTCACCCCTACAAAGTGCTTAAGTGCGTGAAGCGACTGAAGTCCCATACCTCCCTCTTCCTTGCAGCCTACAGAGTGTCGTCGAACCAATCACATGGATACCTCCACGACAGATAAAATTTGTGCACACCTTCTCTATCTGCTTTATCGTTGCCACCGGAAGAAGGATGGTCTATAACCAGAAATGGGCGATGGATAGGATCACTGATCTCACTAACTCTATTCTCCCACCAGAAGAAAGGTTTTGCGCATGCTATCCTTCAATCCTTCGTTGTGCATACTCCACTAGTGACTGGCATTCCAAACTTCTAGCATAATTTATAGACAGAGGAACCCCAAGATACTTAACTGGTAGGTTTCCTTGTTGAACTCCCTACACCAAGGTGCGATCCTCCTTATCGGGACAGTGCATGTTGAAATAGGCTTTACTTTTCTCCGGGTTCAACCGCAACCCAAATAGCCCATCGAAGGTTTCTAATACATTCGCCATTTCCTCCATTCCTTCCATAGTTGGGACCATGAAGACGAGTAAATTATCTGCATAAATAAGATGCGAGACATGCAGAACGAGGTAGGGGGAGAGAGGGTCCCCTTGTCGGAGTCCCATGTTGCTTCAAAAAAAACCATATGGCTGTCCTCGAATTAACACAGAAAAAGAGGCCGACGATATGCACTCCCGGACTCTTGAAACCCAAGTGTCAGCAAAGCCCATCGCAAGCATAAGTTGGCACAAAAAGTATCGATTCACCGTGTCATATGCCTTTCGCAGATATAATTTGATGCAAGTCTTCTTCCCCCCTACATTATTGAATTCCCTAGTCAGTTCATGTGCGAGATTGTTATCCGCAATAGCCCTACCTTTGATGAAAGTTGCCTGGTTGAATGAGACTAGCCCCTACAAAATATTCTCCATGCGCCGACACATAAGATGCGGGATAATCTTATATATATAATTACAACAAGCTATGGGCCTGAAATCCTAGAGGGATGTGGTTCCTTCCTTCTTAGGTATCAGAGTTAAGCAAGTATGATTTAATTTTTGAACCAGGCATCCATGCTCGAAGAAACCCTGGACCATCTCCAAGATCGGTTACTTTAACTCCTCCCAATGTATTTTATAGAACTTAGTCCCAAAATTGTCTGGTCCTGGAGCATTATTTGGATTAGCCTTAAATAAAATAGCTTCAATCTCCTTCATTATATCATATGTGCCATTAGGGCTTGATTCCCCAACGGAGTGGACAGCTTTTTACAAATTAAAGCAGGAAAAGTAGATGAATAGTTAGTTTGATTATATAAATATGAATAGTACCTGACCGCCTCATCTTGTAACTCCTGAGCTGAAATCAGTTCCCTCCCGTTTGGACCAATGAGTTTGTTTATGTTGTTCCGATGCATCCTCGTTCGAACTATATCATAGAAATACTTTGTGCACTTGTCCCCCTCTCGTAACCAGGAGCACTTCGCCCGTTGTGCCATCTCCACCTCCTCTAGCAACCGATGTAATAGCATGTCGGCATCAAGCGACCGCTCCTTCGACCCCAGGTCTGGATCCAGGATGTCCGCTTGAAGTTGGTTTTGCACCTGCCGCAACTTGCCTTCGAGTTATTTTAGGGATGACTTCGGATTGGCCCGACTCAACATCTTCAGCCCCGCTTGACTACCTTCAGGCACTGTATGATTTGGTATTGTATGTTCCCGCGTACAGCCGTTTGAAGCCCCTATTTAACTAATTTGGAGTATCCTGCCATCAATTCCCATTTATTATTGAAACAAAAAGGTCTTGATTTACCACTGTTCAGCTCCAGGATGTTCACAAGTAGCGGACTGTGATCGCTTGTTCCCGCCGCAAGTCCATCGACAGCAGTATTCGGGAATTGTTGAATCCACCTTTGATTAATCAATGCCTTTTCAAGTTGATAGGCCACTCTACCTCGATTTGCCTTATTATGCCACATCCAGAGGTGACCCGTTCTCTCAAGATTTTGTATTCCTGCTTATAGCAAGCATTGCTGAAAATTGTTGAGAATGTAATCCGGGATGCATCGACCCCCCACCTTCTCATGTTTGTATAACAGTGCATCAAAGTCCCCCATGAGCAGCAGGGGGAGCCTTCATTGAGTCTCAAAAAGTACACTAGTTCGGATGATGTCTCTCCATAGATCCTCTCATTTGCGCCTATCATTATGGCCATATATTGCCCTGAACATAAAACTACATCCTCCTTTATTCATAAACTCCTACACAATGATTTGTTCATTTAGCAAAATAATTTGCGAATCCTAACTCCTACTATCCCATCGAACCCAGATTCTTGCCATATTACAAAGGTGCAAGTTATTTACCTAAGCCCAGTGCAGTGGAGTCCTCAACGCCAGCAAGCGTCGATCCGTCTTTATTTTAGATTCCTGAAGAGCACATATAGAACATTGGTTCTTCCCAATCACCTCGCTGATCACCCTCCATCTTCCAAGCGAGCAGGCGTCTCACACATTTCAGGTTAGCACAGTCATTGATAAGTCGATGGGTCTCCATAGATTTAACCTAAGCCACTATATGGAGGCATAAACGACTTATTCTGGACTGTATCTGACACACCTATCTCCTCTCCTTCCCCCGACGTGGGACCCTGGGTGAGGGCCAACCATTCAGGATTGTCTACACACAAGCCATCATCTGGTACCTGTTGCGTCTGATCTGATCGAATAAGGTGTTCCTTACTGGGTCCAGCGCTTCGTTTCCTACTATTTGTGGCCTCAGACCTAATATGTGATCTAGCCTTCAATCTTGGTTTACCCCCACCAATTTTTTCAGAAGATAAACTGCCTCTCGGACCCGACGGCATGCCTCCCGTGGAGCACCTCATTTTCTTTACTTTATCTGCTTGGAAGAACAAACCTTGTTCTCCGACCCTGCATGAAAACTGTACTGTCCTCGTGTCCCCAGGTCCCTGCACTGATTACCTTTCGTCCTGTAATATAGCATCCTCTACTTCTAGTGGGACCGATGTGTCTTGTTCTACCACCTGTATGTTAGCCATATGAATATTTTCCTCCATCTCTTGTGCGTTTGAAGCAAGCACTCCTTCACTAGAGCCCGCCTTGCCGACTACAACCTCCTTGCCCTTCTTTGTCGTTTGCATTTTATCTAGCCCGATATCCTGCACAAGCTCCATCCCTTGGCCGAAGTTAAAACGCGGTGGCTCTGGTTGTTCAACGTGGAAGGTTCCTCCTTGTCCACCGCTACTTCCTACATGTGTCGTCGTACTCTCCTCAGTATTGGCGTTCACAACCTCTATCCCCGAGCATTCTTTCGGAGGGTGTTTGAAACATCTACAACATTGACATACTGGTGGAATCCATTCATACTTGTCCTTCTGAGTATACACGTCCCCTGAAGGAACGTCGTACGCCAATATATATGGAAGTTCCCTGCCTGCTTCAATCTTTGCGAACACCCGAGCGTAGCCCATTATGGCTCTCTTCCTCGTGGCCTCATCCGCCTTAATTGGTTTCCCGATTAGACTTGCAAGTCTCTTCATCGATAGGATAGTCCAATAGGCAAGCGGTAGCTCTGGAAACCTGATCCATACTGGCAAGGAGTGGAGAACCTCTCTCTCTCATCGGGTCATAGGGTTCCATGCTTTCATGATAGTAAGCCTGCCATCGAAGGTCCACGCCCCTCTTGGAGGATTAGATCCATATCATCTCGCATCCCGAACCGAACATAATAGAATCCATTTTTCCGCGCAAAGAACTCCATCCCTCCTTTGGGTTTCAATACACGGATTGCAAACACATATATTTGGTCATAGAATGGCCTATTGCCATGTACATATAGAATAATTGTGTTTTGCCAGTACTCTATATGGTTCTTCTAATTCATCGGCAGGAAAGGACGCACGTAACCGTGTGCCCACTCTTTTTGGCTCAACGTATCTCATCTGCCCCTCCTCTAAATCTATGTCCATTTGACACAAATCCACCCATGACTTTCCCATAGGTTGCACATTCACCAGGGCCTTGTCTTTGTCTCCCGGAGTCACCAACCGAGGCCAAAGGCCACTGCTCGATCCACCAGACCCTAAACCAGGGGGCATCTTCTCCCTAATATGGGGTCTGATCCTGGATTATGTCGGCGGTATGGAAGGTCTTCCCCTCTCTCCCATCGGCCTAATATCTCGTTCCATCCACACAACGTTTATGCGCCCTCCCATCAGAGCCATATTGGCCCGGCCTTCTTCAAGAACTCTCCTCTTTCGTCTTCTGTTGACGGTCGTCCATCCACCACTATCTTCTTTCATCATGTGTTCTGATGTGTTGCAGCTGCATCCACATCAAAAGACCGGGGTCCCATAGTTGAGGCGTGTCACGCCCCAATCTCCCGCAAGCTCGACAGTCCCCGCTGAACGTGAATCACCACGTTGCAGCTCTCCCGCGGGACCATCGTTCTAATCGGGACGTGATGCCGTACGAGCCTGGAGTTGCGCTCGTACAAGGCGATGTTGTCAAACACCAAATGTTATCATTGAATCAACCAAGTTGCAGCGGAAGTCAAGTATTGTGTACCAAGCACACATCAGAGTAATACGCAGCGAAGCTCACGATAGGGTCCAAATAAAATGTCCCGAGGCAATGCCACAAAGGCGATGCCACGAAGACGATGAAATGCTCTTGCTCTTTTCTCTAGCCTACAAAGGTACTTACAGTTCATACATCTTGTCCCGTATATCCAAGCAGCGCCACTACGCCTGTGTACCTGAAATATTGCCCACAAACGTGGGTCAGTACACAACCGTACTGGTGAGCGGGGTAACCCACTCGTCTAAGCCGACACTAAGTAAAAATAGTGAATGCAACAGTTATATGGTGATCTTTCTAGTTGAATCCTAGATTCTTTTCATGGCATAGGGATGACATATTAAGGAAAGCTGTAAAGCAGTTTAAGCATGCAAGCATTCAATCTCAAATCAAGCGACAAGCATTTATATATATCCGACCCGTCTAACTCAATGCCATCGCTTGCACGATAACATATCGAACCAACAGTCTCGCCTCAAAATCTATCCTTAACCAAAGTTTATATCCCAATATCGAGTGCACACTCTTGCCGAGGCAAGGTGGCCGCGCCTACACGAAAGCCAAACCAACGAAAGAAAAGCAAGCCAACTCTTATCTATATGAAGTCACTGGCAAAGCCATAAAGGACAAAATCCAAGCATTAACGGCGCGCCCTATCAGCCCGGATAGCAAGCCCCGCTGGAGGTCCCGTAATGCATCGTGACTAGCACTGTGACTAGCACGAATCAATATTTCCCTCCGGATCGATACGGTCCCAGTGCCCCGGAAAGCCGTTTCGAGGAAATGTCAAACCCTTGTGTACACAGGTTGTCCGTGACATGCAGAAAGTAGGTATGACGAGAGGATCGAACATTCTCGTCCCACCAAGCGATCCTAGACTCGTTTCAACCGATATCCAACCGAAGCATCCATAACCATTCTTCCAACATATCCAACCAAGGAGTCCAAATCTCGACCTCAATATATATATTCCAAGGCACCAAAATATCCATATGCACAATCTCTCAAGTTGTGCCCAAGTTATGCCCACACTTCACATTGTCGCTTCCCAACATATTGTTTCACATTGGGTGCAATACCCCACACTCCGAATAATCCCATGGCACAATGTCCCAACAGTGGCACAATACCCTCGCCGATGCAGTTGTTCGGTTTTGAACCATAACTGCTCTCTTTGCAAGACAAAGCGACCCAGTGATACTCTTGCACGGATGCACGCTCGCTCGCCCGAATTCCCGATATTTCCATCGTATCATTCCAACTTGTATAATTCCAACCGTCCAAGTATAATCCCAATTATCCAACCGACTGCCTCAAATGTATAACCCAACTATCGTACCAACCATCCAACGCGTAAATCATTTCAAGCCACAATCCTACCAAGCCAACGACGTACACTCTATGCACGTCTCAGTGTAGTGATTCCCATTGTTTCTGCCCAAGTATTCAAGCCTTTTACGTGTTTCCATATTATTAGGCATGAAGGAGTAGAGGAGAAGGGAAAGAGCCCACTCACAATAATTGATCCCGTTAGGCATCCTGTCCTGCCGATACGGCCAATCTCTTGAACCCGTGGTCCGATGCAAGCGCGATCTACTCAACTGGTATGACCGTACGAGCAGGCCGTGCTCTCCAAATCATCCGACCGATCGGATTAAGGAAGACGGCATTATCGTTTCTATCCAGCTATTCAGTACTGTTCTGAACGAACACCTGATTTCCATCGAACCCGCTAGTCATCTGCACATTGAAACCAACTCGATTAATCCTTCTTCCCGAAATCCAACAATTCAAATATAACCAGCATTTGATTCATTCAATCCGACCCAGCGTAACGCTCCGAGCGGTTGCGGGGCATTACAAGACGTAAAACCCTAGTTCTCCTCTGGAGATATCCAGCGGTTGTATCCTTTCCCAATATATATATATATATATATATATATATATATATATATATATATATATATATACACTAATATCTCGTCCCATCCGCGTAACATTTCTGCGCCCTTCTATCAGAGCCATCTTGGCCCGGCCTTCTTCAAGAACTCTCATCTTTTGTCTTATGTTGACGGTCGTCCATCAGCCACCATCTTCTTTCATCATGTGTTCCGATGTGTTGTTGTTGCCTTCGCCTAAGATCACAAGTCCAGGGTCCCATGGTTTGGGCGTAAACCCTAGTTCTCCTCTGGAGATATCCGGCGGCTACATCCTTTCCCAATATATATATATATATATATATATATATATTGGAAGAGGTAATTTTGTTATAGACACCTGGCCCGAAGGCCTATAAACTCGGCTCGAAGGCCCCACACATCTCGGCTTGTAGGCCCACACCTGCACCTGCACCTTCACCTGCATCGCAGTTGAACCGCAGCGCACCTGCGCTGCACCCATCACCAACTCACCACTTAATTCCCACAAAGGGGAATTAAATGATGCCCAGTAGGCTCGAACCCACAACTTCCTGGGTAATATGCATCGGTCTTAACCCACTAGGCTAGACGTCATTTATATATATATATATATATATATATATATATATATATATATATATATATATATATATATATATATATATATATATATATATATTCGGGATATGAGTCATAGGCTCATATTACTACATGATCCATGCAGATGTGGACTAGTAGGAATGGACTCCTGCATTGCATGTGCACCCATGTGTACGAGCCAGGATATGTTGTCTGGTTTCTTATGTCTAGTCTTCTGTCCCTTCAGTTCTTTTAGTTATTTTAAAATGCTTGGTGGGACCCACATGCATGGGGGGGGAGCAGAATACCTGATAGAAGAAACCTGACAACAGATCCGGCTTGCATGTGCCCTAGTACACTCCATTTCTATTGGTCCACATGGACATTGGCTCAGGTAAGAATATGAGCGCCTATGACTCATTATATATATATATATATATATATATATATATATATATATATATATATATATATATATATATATAATGAGTCATATGTTCATATTCTTACATGAGCCAATGTCCATGTATATATATATATATATATATATATATATATATATATATATATATATATATATATATATATATATATATATATAGGTAAACGGAATACGAGCTATAGTGCTCATATTTCTACATGAGTCATGCACATGTAGACCAATAGGAAAAGACTCATACATCCCATTTGCACCATGTGCACTAGTACACTCTATTCATATTGGTCCACATGTGCATGGCTCATATAGGAATATGAGCATTATAGCTCATATCCCGTTTACCCACTCTATTCATATTGGTCCACATGTGCATTGCTCATATAGGAATATGAGCACTATAGTTCATATCCCGTTTA